>OZ007497.1:126206735-127656698 GCA_963931805.1 Microdon myrmicae
TACGGAGAGACGGTTCACCAACTGTTCGTGGACTTCAAAAAAGCCTACGACTCAGTCGCAAGGCAAAGACTCTACCATATTGTGGTTGAGCTGGGAATCCCGAAAAAATATGCTGCCCTTATTCAAATCTGCATGAACGAAAACAAAGGGCGAGTTAGAATAGAAAACCACCTCTCAGAACCATTCGAAATCCGGGACGGACTAAAACAAGGGGATGGCCTCTCACCATGCCTTTTTAACCTTGTCCTCGAGTATGTTATCAGAAAGGTACAAGACGACAACACGACCGCATCATCCCTGAACGGGGTCACAACAAGTGCTTGCGTATGCGGATGACATCGCCGTTCTGAGCGATAATCTCGAAACTATAAGTAAAAACTGTGAAATCATCATGCAAGTAGCAGAAGAGGTGGGCCTAGAAATAAACGAAGACAAAACGAAATACATGATTACGACGAGAGCAGGTGGACATCAGAGAACACATATAAACGTCAGGGGCAATATATTTGAAAATGTCAAAGAATTTAAATATCTGGGAACGATACTGACGACCAGAAACGAAACGTCGAAGGAAATTAACAAAAGACTACATTCCGGCAACGCTAGTTGGCATGCAGCCAGTAAACTATTAAAATCCAAACTGCTATCACGTAACATAAAGCTCCGTTTCTACAGAACCATAATCATGCCGATTGCTCTATACGGATGCGAAACATGGGCTCTCACAAAACGGGAAGAGAACAAATTCCGCGTATTCGAGAATAAAATTTTAAGGGGTATATTTGGCGGTAAATATGACGAGGATTCAGGACAATGGAGGAAACTCCACAACCACGAATTGGAAGAGCTATACCGCAAACCTACAATAGTGAGAGTAATCAAGTCGTGAAGATTAAGATGGGCCGGACACGTAGCGCGAATGGGTGATGATAGGACCGTGCATAGAATTCTTGACGGTAAACTAACGGGGAAGAGACCGACAGGACGGCCGCGACGGAGATGGGAGGACAATGTTAGATTGGAACTCGAGGAGATCGGATCGGATGATCGAACGTGGAAGGAGAGCGCACAGGACAGGGAACAATGGCGGAGCCGAGTCGGTGAGGTCATGAACTTCCGGGTTGCTACAGGCCAGTAAATACTAATAATAATAATACTGTTGATAGGTATACTGTAAATCGAATGTCAATTTCGTGATTGTGAGCCTGAAAAAGCCATTATTGCTAATGAAACACGCAGTGAACATCCGATCCATGCCACAGACGTTAATCATCGCAAATTTGTCAACGATTTGATTCAAAATAACCAGCGAATCAATCAAAACCGTATCGCAAACCATATTGGAATATCGAAGGAAGGTGCCAGTTTAATAATTGAACAACTGGATACGATGTGTTCTACGACGTCTCCACGAAACCTAAAGTTTAAACCGATTCCACACCCTTCTTATTCCCCTGATCTCTCGCCATGCGATTTTTATATTTTTTTCTTCTACTTAAGAAAGACCCCAAGGGTAATCAACACATCTCGGACGATGAGGTGAGGGCCGGCGTCAAGTTCTGGATTCAAAAAAAGTCTAAGGAATTTTCCAGTGGCAGAATAAGAAAAACTTGTTACACGCTGGGAGAAATGTGCTGGCTTCAACGGTGACTGTGTTGAAATATAAATATATGATTTTAAAGTTTAAGAATTGTACTTTAACATACTTTTTGTCCGATCTTGCTATTTTGTTTTTGTTGTTGCTTCACAAACACGTGTGTATTACTTTTCAGCCTACCCTAGTATTTAGTTTATTCTCATTCTTTTAACATAAAAGTCGGTTAATTTACTTTTAAAGGTATTCTATACGGTGCTCTTTTAGTTACACTGCAATATTCCAAACGTACCGCACTGACGAGATAACATAATAGAATCAGAAAAGGCAACGATAGACCGCCCACCAGACAGACATTTACTTCTTGGTGATTGGTATAAGAAGTCTTGACGGAGTTTTTTGAGAAAGTCTTGACTAAAAAAACTCACCCCCGGTTCCTTATTACGGTATTATGTTCACACATACGCATACTCGCTTTAAGCTGATAAAGATAATATTGCACGGCGTTGTGTCCATTTTCATACTCTTCGTCTCATTTTTTGGGAATAAGGTTTAAAAGGTTTACACTTTTCCGCGGTCTCAATCGTTTGGTTTCAAAATACCACCGTATTGACCTTCGTTGGAATGGAACACCACAGTTTAAAAGTCCTATTTTTTACTTTTGTGATATTTTAACAAATCGAGTTTTATCGGATGAACTTCGTTCGATACAACTCCGGAAGTGACTCAAAGGCAGGTGTTAACATTAGAGTTTCTAAACCAAACCTCTGACCACGGGAAGGACGCAAAGAAATCTTCGAAATTGGTCTCAGCTAGTAGGTCTGTATTTTCAGACTTGGCGAAGCTGTTTTGTTTGGTTAGTAATTCGATATTCAAGTGATTGCACAATGTATATCAAACAATTGTCCGAATTTCCCCATGACACGGTTTTGTTGCTATTACGTTTCCTTATTCCTTGTGAGTATTGCTATTTATTTAAGGTTTGAATAGTTCGCATCATGTGCACTACTGCTAATATTTTTTGTTTCTTTTGAAATATTATTTATCGCAGATCACTCAAATAAGCATTGCTATTGATTTCAACCTTTGACCACAACGCGTATGCCGTCAAGCTAGGTCTATACTAAAAATATAAACATCAAACCTGTTTAGGTGGGCAGTAATGTAATGAGTAGGGCTGCTTCCCTTCCTGATATCCCAAATTCTTAAGTCGCCATCATGGGCAGCGGCAAGCAAATTTCCAGACACCCTATTAAAACCAACTTGTGTTGCTCCAGCTAAAACGAAATTTCTTTGATCATCAACAACCAAACATCACTTATAAGTTTCGTACACATGCAAACGGCACTCAGTGATAAATGCGGCTTCCGGGCATCTCTCAAATCCCAAATATGTGAGAAAGTATCCACTGAACAGCTTACAAGTAAATTTGGGTTCTTAGAATGCCAATCGATATCAGTAACCACCCGAGTGTGACCACGCAATGAGTGTATAAGTTGAGGCTCCACTGACCCCCAAGTCACAACTTGAATAAGTTGACTTGTCTGCGAATGAATGGGTAATGTTTATCTTATCTTCATTTAATTACACTCATTTACCGCGATAGCACAATATTCTTGCCGGTGTTGGCAAATGGCAAACTCAGCAGATGAGACTTCATATTTGGAATTTCTCTGGTACTTTCTTAATGTAGCATCGTCCTGGCCCAGCCTTTGCAATGCTAGATATCGCCTAAAATATTCAAATTTATAAGTTAATTGATTATGGAAACCTGTGTAATTGAGTAACCTTCCAGCTAGAAGCGCCCATTGACCAGTATAGTCTACAGACATGGCGGTGGCCATGGAATCTCGATGCTCGTAGATTTTGCTATTTTGACGAACAATAAGAGATTGTTCTCGACTTGTGTCCACCGCAGACATTTTGCCGGCAATATCAAATAAAATGCAGTAAACAATAACTAAATTCTTATCAGTCACGCAGGAGATGACAGACAGAGTAATTGCATTTGCTCATGTATAATGCAATGTAAACAATTGATCTGAATAGGGTTGCCAAGTGATGAGGGTTGTACTTTGTGTCTGTGGTTATTTTCTTGAATTTATGCACAAAATAACAGAAAATAATATTTTGAATTTTTACCGATAGCATGTGAAATTCACGATCCATAGAATATTGAAAAATGACCGCGCAATGCATATAAGAGTTAATTTAATTTTATTAACAACTGTTGTAAGAGTAATTCAAAAGCTTTAAAGAAAACACTGTACAGCTTTGTCTATTCATCGGGCACTGAGACCTATTCACTTACATTGGCGATTGATTGGAGTGTCATCAACAATACATGGGTAGTGGCTATAGAGACGCGAGGGTGATCACATCTAATATAATAAATTCATTAACTAAAATAAAAGATTTTTATTTCCACATAACTTGTTACATGGTATCAAGTGTGGCTATGAACGAAAAAGTGTGCATAACAAAAGAGTATATGTATTGTAGCGAGCTTAGGGTTCGCTGGATTAATTATTTTGAATAAATAAGAGCCGTTAAATCGATTTTGAATTAATATAACACTTTATTAGTCCGTAATAACAACCGTTACTTATACCGTACACTTAACGATTTCTTTACTTATCGCTTCCGTACTTATCGCGTTTTTTCACTTCTTCACTGCTTACTTCTCACTCGAGATTTATCGCTTGCTTCACTTTCTACTTCTTACTCTAACTTATTCTTCCGCTCTGCGTGCGACGTATTTATACCGTTTTTCCTCATTCTGATTTGGTGTATCGTTTCCGTCCGTCCCATAGTCTTGAATGTTCTATTACAGTTTTCCAGTACTTCCTAAAATAATCTAGTACTTTGTTTTGTACTTTCTCGAAGATTCCAGTACTGATTGTCATATGCGTCACACTACCCTCCGCCTAGATTAGTTCGTCCCGAAGTAAGTTCACTGATCTCCTGGGTTAACAAAAGTCGCCAGTCGGTCACGATGTACCACTTTCATCTTGGCGTTTGGTCTTCGTTGAATCCTATAGACAACGTCGTTAATTCTTGTGAGAATCTTATACGGTCCTTCCCAATGTTGCTGCAACTTCGGAGACATTCTAGCGATTCTAACAAATACACACAAGCAAAATATAGTGAGGAACACCGAACGAAAGAAATCGAATAAAAAAAATACATCAGAACCGTATACCAAGCGATAAATAAAAATAATTCACACCAGTGGAATATACTCGACTTTGGAAATCAAATTCTAAACGCGGTCAGTAGTCTGATGCTTCACTGCTTCGCTTTTCAACCGTTTCATCGTGTGTTCAATTCACCTTCTTCATTAGCCTTGCTTAACGCTATAACATTCCTTTTTGCCGATGAGGGTTATAAAGCCACATGTTATCGCCTGCATTAAATCCGGATGCGTTGGCTCGAACGTCGAACCTTGTTTTCATCCTGTTACTTGATACCTTGATTTGCTTTCGAACCAAATGATGAATCTCGTCGAGGCGATTTTTCCATTCGGCTACGTAGTCTTCGGTCTTATCAATGGCGTTTGGAGGTATTCCGAATCGCAGATCGGCTGGTAATCGTATCTCTCGTCCAAATATAATTTTTGCTGGAGAATAGCCCGTCGTATCGTGATTAGCCGATCTATAGCTCATGAGAAAGGTTTGTACATATTTGTCCCAATCTCTTTGGTGATCACTAACGACCTTCGATAAATGCTCTTTCATTGTTCGGTTGAACCTTTTCACCATTCCGTCTGAGTGCGGATGTAAGGGTGTGGTCCTGGTTTTCCTTACGCCCAGTGCCGCACAGATGCCTTGAAATATCTGTGATTCGAAATTTCGGCCTTGATCGGAATGAAGCTCACAGGGAACTCCATATCTGCTGATCCAATTATTGATTAGCTGCTCAATGACCGTTGTTGCTTCTTGGTTTGGAATTGGAAGGACTTCTACCCACTTGCTGAAGTAATCCATGATAACTAACATGTATTTGTTGTTGTCGTTTGTTTTTGGGAATGGTCCTGACATATCAATCGCAAATCGCTCGAAAGGGGCACCCACGTTGTACTGCTTCATAGCGCTCCTTGGTTTTGCCGTTGGTCCTTTGGTCGCAGTGCAAGTTGTGCACTTCCTACACCAAGACTCGACGTCATCTCTCATGTGAAGCCAGTAAAAACGAGATCGTAATTTTGAAAGTGTCTTATTAACTCCCAAATGTCCACCGGAGGCCCCGTCGTGCATTTCTGTTAGAACCTCTTTCACTTTTGATGGTGGGACTAGAATCTGCATTCGATGGGATTTTCCGTCCGCGGCTTCCCATTTACGCTTTAGAATTCCATCTTCTACCAGCAATGAATTCCATTGTGCCCAATATGCCTTAAATGTTCCACTCTTGTCGGAAATATTGTTCCAAGTTGGCCGCTCGTTCTTTTCTTTGCGTTCCAGGATTAGCGACATATCTTCATCCTGAAGTTGAGCTGCGCGTATAGCATCATTCGTCCACCCATCCAGTACTTCTACTTGTACATTTGGCAGGTCGTACGACTCTTCTTTTTCTTCTGCTTTATGACCATATTTAAAATCTGGCTTACATCGTCTTCTTGATAGAGCATCAGCGTTATTATGCACCTTCCCTTGCTGAATTGAGCTTATCACTAATACGGGTGCACTTTCTGTGGTTAACTCTCCTTTTCTTGTTACGACCGGCTCTTCGGACGCATTTAGTACTCTGACAGTTACGATGTGTTTCCTCACCTCAGGTTGTTCCGTTGATAGTCTCCTCTTATGACAAGCGCATGGACAACAATTCTCACTCGATGTTTCATTCATTCGTCGACGTTTCCTACAGTCAACAGAGATGTGGCCGACTCCGCCGCATGTCCAGCACTTCATAGCACCAAGTCCCCTGCCTGCTCAGCACAAACATGTTAGACCACCACCAATCTACATAAGGAACGTGACCAGTATTAAGGAAATAATCATAATAGTGGAAAATTCCTTAGGACACCGCAACTTCATCGCAAACACTAAAGGCTTCTCTGTCTCCATTGCAACAACAACTCTGATTGATCACGAGGAGACCGTTAAAAAACTTGCGGAACTACGACACCAATTTTTTACCTTCCAACACCATGAGCTCAAACCAACAACATTCATCATAGGGCACATTGACCCAATTTGGACCAACGAAGAACTAGCGACGGAGATCTCCGGGATTTGCCCAGAGTTTAAAATCCAAAGGCTAGACTATTTTCAAACTCCGTACATGCGAGAAAACAACTTAAGGAACCTACGGATTATCCAAATCCCTCCAAATGAAGACACCAACAAGCTCAAACAAATTAAGTATTTGTTTACGCATAAGATCAGTATCGAGGAGCCCCATAAACAAAGCATCCTCCATTGCAAGAGATGCCAAGGCTCGGGTCACTTGGCGGTAGTCTGTCACATAAATGTACGATGAGGCAGATGTGCCGATGAACATCAACCAGGAGAATGCAAAGTCAGTCCACAGGGTATGGAACCAGGAAATATCCAAACCACAAACCCCGATGGATTCATTACCACAATGGAACTGCGGAGGTCCACATCCAGCCAATTTCTCCCAGTGCCCTCATAAATTGAAAATTCTCCAAAGAAGAATAAAACCAAGTACAACCAATAAATCCGGACCAAACAAATCCACACCGCAGAACACATTACCACATCCTACAAGGCCAGGAACATCATAAGCGGATGTCATCAAAACCAATCCGAACACGTCGACGTCACACAACCACAACTTCATTGGCCTCAACCTGGACATCATGGGCTACATCAAGAGTCTACAAACTATGCTTCCTACATTGAAGCATATGTCGGATATCGAACAAAAAGGTCAGATTCTTTCACTTATAACCTCCCATATTCTTTCCCTCAATGTCTGAATTAACTATAGTTGCCCTCAACGCAGAGTCTATATACTCCAATATCCGTAAGCAACACTTACGGTTGTTTGTTAAAACCTTTTCCCCAGACATCCTTCTCCTCTCAAAAACGTGGCTTAAGTCCAACTCCCGAGTATACATCCCCAATTATACAATTATTTCCAACCCCAGAACTACTGGATCCCATGGAGGTACCGGCATCCTAATAAATAATAAATTTCAATTCACCGAAATCAGGTTCGCCAATGTTTTCAATATTGAATACACGGCAGTTAAACTTTTTTGTGAAAACAAAAAAGTAATCATAGTAACATCCGTTTACATCCACCCAACACGAGAACCAGACTTTTCTGACTCTGACATATCTCAAATAATCAGACAGTCTCTCCCCGCACCATTCATAATCGGTGGAGACTGGAACGCTCGACATACAGCATTCAACGACATAAAGAATAACAAATACGGGTGCCAACTTTTGGACCTGCTCTCATCTCACCCATATACGTATATCGACAGTCCACTGCAGCCAACTCGTGTCACCAACATGACGCGGTCAACAATTGATTTCTTTCTCAAGTCGGCTGATGTCTACTCAACGGGCCCACCCACTGTATCCTTCCTCTTTCCCTCTGACCATGGTTCCGTTCACACCTCGATCAAAGTTCCCTCCTTCGAACTGCTCTACTCACACAGTCCTGTCCCGAACTTCTCCAAGACTAACTGGAAAAAGGTCAATAGAGACATAGCCGAAAGGTTTTCTAACTTGCAAATCCCCGAATCTTCTAACCTAATCCCTGCTGATATCGATCGAGCAGCCCTAACAATTGAGCAGACCCTCGAGGATGCCCTCACCAGCAATACACCCACCACTATCCCCCATAATCATTTAGGAAAACCATTACCCAGCATCTTAACTAAATTGCTGCGTCTCAAAAAACAACTCCGCCGAAAACTTCATATAAAATTCTGCCCCTTTATTAAAAGTCAGATCCAACTCTTGACCACCCTAATAAATGAACATTTAAAAAAGTTCGAGGATCAGACTTATACCTCAACACTTAACAATATTAAACCCAATCGTGATCTCTTCAAAAACATCAACCGACTAACTGGTCGGAAGTTTAAACCGCGAATCGATCACCTCATCAACCCATTCAACAATAATCTTATCCAATCCGACACGGACATAGCCAATTGCCTGGCTGATCACTTCTCAAAAATCCATCAACAATCATTTTGTCAGTCCCTAATTTTCGAAATACTGTCAACGAATATATTTCACACAGGTTACCCGCATCTTATACTCCTTTCATTGGAGAATTTAACGACACAAACAAGGCGTCACATCCTTCAGACACCCGCACATTTCTAACCACAGATGAACTCATCAAGTTCATAAAATCACGAGCCAACAAAAAATCTACCGGTATAGATGGAATACCACACCTTCTATTTAAAAGACTTCACCCGCCAAATCTACTTCCCATTCTAGTCCTTCTTAACCATATCATAAATGCTTCACATTTCCCAGAGAACTGGAAAATTGCGGTAGTAATTCCCGTTAAAAAGTCCGGCAGTTCCAATAACACCTCCAGCTATCGTCCGATATCTTTATTGAACACCCTAAGCAAAATATTGGAATGTAAGATCGACCAAAACCATCTCTCGTTTGCCAGTGATAACGCTCTCATCCCTAATTCTCAGTTTGGGTTTCGTGAGCGACACTCTACTTGCCATGCGCTACTAAAACTTACACACGATGTCACAACTGGTCTAGAAAACCAATGCCCTACCGTATGCATATCTCTCGAAATCTCCAAAGCATTTAATTGTGTCTGGATCTCAGCACTTCTTTATAAGCTGCATTGCTTATTTGGTCTGAATTCCAATATCACAAAGCTCCTAGCATCTTATCTTTCTGGTAGGAAATTCATGGTCAGAATAAATTCTTCCCTCTCACAAACTCACAACATAACCGCAGGAGTTCCCCAAGGATCAATTCATGGACCACTTTTATATCTTCTATACACATCCGATATCCCCCAACCTCCACCTAGTGTTGTAATGCTAAATTATGCTGACGATACTTTAATCTACTCTAGCAGTAGATTTGTCAAAGCGGCAAGAAACCGTGTTAACAACTTCCTCCCGCTCATCTCAGGATACTTTAACAAATGGAAAATTCGCCTCAACCCAACCAAATCCCAGCTAACAGTGTTTAAGGGCAAAAACGCTCACTGCACAAACAACACTAAACGTTGCCACAACAAAATTAAACTAAATCTTAATAACACCCTCATAAAACCTTCCAAAACCCTAAAATATTTGGGAGTAACCCTTTCCAACAACTGGTCATTCTCAACCCACATCAAAAATTCTCTTCAAAAAGCCTTAATACAGCTTAACCTGTGCAGACGAGTGTTATGGAAGCCTAAAGGCCTCTCTCTTAAGGTCAAACAGCTCATCTACAAACAGATAATCAGATCTACTCTTACATACGCCCGCCCATTATGGTACCACATATCACCCTCCCAAATGGAGAAATTACGAGTGTTTGAACGAAAATATTTCCGGTTTATCACTGGCTTACACCGCAAAACCAACTCATATAGATACCATTGTAACAACGACATTTACAACACCGCAGGCATCGAACGACTGGATAGACGGATCCTAGAACTGTCGATAAATTTCATAGAAAACCTTCCTAACAATCCCAACCCGATAATAACAGACCTACCATCACCCTCCTCCAATACGGGAACTCACTACCGTAATTGTCTCCAAATCAGGACCCTCTTCGCCGCAGGCAGACTGGTTAACGATCTAAACGAGATCGTGTACCACAACACCGAACTGGCACCCAATCATTTCAAATACAGCAACATCCAACCATTCTCCAAGATCCTTACCTTTAACACAGAACCGAATGGCTCTCCCCTCCTTCAAGAACTTACTTGATCCTATCCCTTAGTATCCTCAATCCCAACGAGAAATCCCACATCCATAACTAAAAATTGTAAATATTATTTTTAAGTCAAATTCGAATTGTCACTATCATTGCAATATCAAATATTGTAAATTGTATATAAGATTAGATTAAGTTAGATTAAGTTATGTTAAGTAATTTAAAGTAGGCTAAGTTCCTGGTTTTTTTCTGACCTTTTCCTGGAAAAACAAAATTATCAATATATATAAATCACATTAAATCTTAAGCACATCTAAAAAGAATTGTTTGAAAAATGTTAACAAATACCATGTAAACACTTATTATGTAACCAATCTATTATAAGTTAGCTGTATTACTTATTGTAACTATTAATTTTTGGTCAAATAAATGCAGTATATTAAAAAAAAAAAAAAAAAAAAGAAGAGATTCGGACCATTCATTCGCCGATCGTGCATTCATTTAGTCATATTCATCGTGTGCTCGTTTATACATAGAATTGAATTCGTCGACGTTAAGTCGTCGTCGATCTATCGCGGTTCACATCGAACCTTGTGACTTTGTGTAATTTTTGTGTGATATACTGCATATATGAATATCGTGAATATTGCGACAAGTTCTAATTGCAAAAAAAAAAATCCTTTACAAACACGTGTAATTTTCGCTGAATGTCGTAGTCGAAATCTGTCTTTACAGATGCTAGACAACGATCCGAGCACTACACGGGACTACACATTAGAAAGGAAGAGAAGAGCCATCGAAACTTCAAAACTCGGCAAAGAAGACAACAAACATGGAAAGTCAAGGAAACACATTGACTACGAAAAACAATTCCACGAAAACGTGCAATACATCCAACAAATTACAACCAGGTGAAACAACTCCAGAAGGAAATTCACTCCCTAAAGCAACCCACCAAAAACAGTGACGATGCCAGTATGGAGATAACCCCCTTTCCCAGTTTAAACCATCAAACATCTCCCCCCAAACAATTATCACCAACACGTAAGGAATGCACCAATCAAGGCAAGCCAGCACCAAGTCCCCTGCCTGCTCAGCACAAAAATGTTAGACCACCACCAATCTACATAAGGAACGTGACCAGTATCAAGGAAATAATCATAATAGTGGAAAATGCCTTAGGACACCGCAACTTCATCGCAAACACTAAAGGCTTCTCTGTCTCCATTGCAACAACAACTCTGATTGATCACGAGGAGACCGTTAAAAAACTTGCGGAACTACGACACCAATTTTTTGCCTTCCAACACCATGAGCTCAAACCAACAACATTCATCATAAGGCACATTGACTCAATTTGGATCAACGAAGAACTAGCGACGGAGATCTCCAGAATTTGCCCAGAGTTTAAAATCCACAGGCTAGACTATTTTCAAACTCCGTACATGCGAGAAAACAACTTAAGGAACCTACGGATTATCCGAATCCCTCCAAATGAAGACACCAACAAGCTCAAACAAATTAAGTATTTGTTTACGCATAAGATCAGTATCGAGGAGCCCCATAAACAAAGCATCCTCCATTGCAAGAGATGCCAAGGCTCGGGTCACTTGGCGGTAGTCTGTCACCTAAATATACGATGAGGCAGATGTGCCGATGAACATCAACCAGGAGAATGCAAAGTCAGTCCACAGGGTATGGAACCAGGAAATATCCAAACCACAAACCCCGATGGATTCATTACCACAATGGAACTGCGGAGGTCCACATCCAGCCAATTTCTCCCAGTGCCCTCATAAATTGAAAATTCTCCAAAGAAGAATAAAACCAAGTACAACCAATAAATCCGGACCAAACAAATCCACACCGCAGAACACATTACCACATCCTACAAGGCCAGGAACATCATAAGCGGATGTCATCAAAACCAATCCGAACACGTCGACGTCACACAACCGCAACTTCATTGGCCTCAACCTGGACATCATGGGCTACATCAAGAGTCTACAAACTATGCTTCCTACATTGAAGCATATGTCGGATATCGAACAAAAAGGTCAGATTCTTTCACTTATAACCTCCCATATTCTTTCCCTCAATGTCTGAATTAACTACAGTTGCCCTCAACGCAGAGTCTATATACTCCAATATCCGTAAGCAACACTTACGGTTGTTTGTTAAAACCTTCTCCCCAGACATCCTTCTCCTCTCAGAAACGTGGCTTAACTCCAACTCCCGAGTATACATCCCCAATTATACATTTATTTCCAACCCCAGAACTACTGGATCCCATGGAGGTACCGGCATCCTAATAAATAATAAATTTCAATTCACCGAAATCAGGTTCGCCAATGTTTTCAATATTGAATACACGGCAGTTAAACTTTTTTGTGAAAACAAATCAGTAAGTAATCAGACAGTCTCTCCCCGCACCATTCATAATTGAGGGAGACTGGAACGCTCGGCATACCGCATTGAACGACATCAAGAATAACAAATACTGTTGCCAACTTTTGGGCCTCTTCTCATCTCACCCATATACGTACATCAACAGTCCACTGCAGCCAATTCGTGTCGCCAACTCGACGCAGTCAACATTCGACTTCGTCCTCAAGTCCGCTGATGTCTATTCAAGGACCTGCTCCCCCATTCTCGTCCGTTTTAATCATATAATAAATGCATGACATTTCCCAGAGAACTGGAAAATTGCGGTAGTAATCCCTGTTATAAAGTCCGGCAGTTCGAATAACACCTTCAACTATGGTCCGATATCTTTATAAAACACCCTAAGCAAAATATTAGAATTTAAAATCGACCAAAACCTTCTCTCATTGCCCATGATAACGCTCTCATCCCTAATTCTCAGTTTGGCTTTCGTGAGCTACACTCCACTTGCCATGCTCTACTAAAACTTACACACGATGTCACAACTGGTCTGGAAAACCATTTGATTGTGTCTGGATCTCACGAATTCTTTATAAGCTGCACTGCTTATTTGGTCTGAATTCTAACATCACAAAGCTCCAAGCATCTTATTTTTCTGGTAAGAAATTCACGGTCAGAATAAACTCTTCCCTCTCACAAATTCGCAACATAACCACGGGAGTTCCCCAAGGATCCATTCTCGGACCACTTTTATATCTTCTATACACATACGATATTCCCCAACCTCCACCTAGTGTTGTAATGCTAAATAATGCTGACGATACTTTAATCTACTTTAGCAGCAGATTTGTCAAAGCGGCAAGGAACCGCGTGAACAACTTCCTCCTGTAGATTTCAGCATACTTTAACAAATGGAAAATTCGACTCAACCCAACCAAATCCCAGCTAACAGTGTTTTTATGGGAAAAACGCTCACTGCACAAACAACACTAAACGTTGCCACAACAAAATTAAACTCAAGCTTAATAACACCCTCATAAAACCTGCCAAAACTGTAAAACATTTGGGAATAACCTTTCCAATGATTGGTCATTCTCAACCCACATCAAAAATTCTCTTCATAAAGCCACAATACAGTTTAACTTCTGCAGATGAGTGTTGCGGAAACCTAAATGCCTCTCTCTTAAGTCAAAGAGCTCATCTACACACAGATAATCAGACCCACTCGTACATATGCCTGTCCATTATGGTATCACATCTGCTAAAGATACGATGTGAAAATCGTTCTTGGTGAGTTGAATGCCAAAATAGGTCGGGAGCCGGTTTTCAGGCACTACGCAGGTTCCCATAGTTTGCATGTGAACACTAATGACAATGGATACGAATCATGGAAAAACTTGTTCGTTGAGATATCCACAAAGCCACCTGGGTATCACCTGATGGAGCCACTCGGAACCAAATTGACCACGTGTTGATAGTCCGCCCTCACTCCTCGAGCCTGATGACGGTACGAACGTACCGAGGCGCCAACGACGACTCGGATCGCTATGTTGTTGGTACAGTTTTCCGAGCGCTGATTGCCTTACGGAGACGTATTGTAACCGCGGATCAGGTTCGAATCACCACGGCTGCCTTACGCAATGAGAATACCAGTATCACCTTTGGTCATGCGTTAAGACTCGCCCTCGAAGAGCTCGACGGAGGAGAGTAAGTTCTGGGGCCAGAATACCGGGCGTAGAAGAGAAATGGCCACGCCTTATGAATACTGTCTCTAATACTGCTAACTCCATCTTAGGCAGTAGTCGTTGAGATCGGAGCGACTGGTTTGATGATGAGTGCAAACTAGCGACCGAACGTAAGAATGTTGCATACCGGGCAATGCAGCAGTCTCATAGTACGAGGGTGTGCGAGGAGAAATACAATGAGCTCAGAAGATCTGAAAAAAGACTTCACAGACAAAATAAAAGTGCCTGGGAAAAGAACCTTGTCTGTGTAATAGAGAAAAGTAGAGAGCGAGGTCCGCACCAGGCGCGGAAGTTCTACCAAATAATCCGCAGTATGACGCGGTACACACCTCGCTGCGCTTACTGCAAGGATACAGAGGGTAATCTGACCACCGATCCTGAAGGCATTCTGGAGCGATGGGAAGTGCACTTCAATGAATTGCTAAATGGTCAGTTCACAGAAGAATTGGAGGCTCCACCAATACAAGATCAAGACCAAATGCTGCCGCCACCAAGCATTGAGGAAACATTAAAAGCCATAAGACAGCTCAAATCAAATAAAGCCCCCGGGGCTGATGGCATACCAGTTGAGCTAATCAAACAAGGAGGGACAGTGTTACATCACATAATTCATGAGATCGTGGTGCACATATGGGAGCGAGAGGAGATGCCGGAAGATTGGCGTCGTGGTATAATTTGCCCCATACATAAAAAGGGAGATGTCACTGTGTGCAGCAATTATAGGGGTATAACATTACCGAGTACCCCCTATAAGATACTCTCCTCTATCCCACAAGATCGGATAGCCGCATACGCTAAAGTCATCATTGGTCGATATCAGTGTGGCTTCATCCCAGGCAAATCAGCAATTGATCAGATATTCACCCTTAGGCAGGCGATGAAAAAATGTCAGGAATTTAAGATTCCATTATATCATCTATTTATAGACTTCACGTTTAAGTTTAGTGAGGGCAGAACCCTCATTTATTTAGCTTAATGCAAGCTCAAAATTGAACTTAAATTAATTAATATAATAAGAACCCTAAAGACTATCTTAAATCTAGAGTAAGAAGGAGAATAAAAAGAAAAAAGAAAAACCAGTAGGTGAAAAAGACCGGGCCAACGGGGGGGGGGGGGGGGGGGGTGGACTAGGGGGGGGGCAATTGTATATGGGGGGGGGGGCAAATACGGCCTTTATGAGACAGTGGCAGTGAGGGGCACGTGTACGTAGTGGTGTGGGGCGGGGTTGGAAAGCTGCGGGGGGAGGTTTAAAATTGAGGTGGGGTGGGGTTAGGACGGGTTTATTCTGAGACGTCGTTTGAGGGCAGGGGTGGAGAGGTTGAAATCAAAGGAGGTGGGGAAAGAGTTGGCATGTCGTAGCATACGTGAGATGGGCTCGTTAACGCCGTAAGACGTGTTATGAGCGGGCGCGTAAAACAGAAGAGGGTTCCGCACATTACGGGGGCTTGTATAAAATGATAAAGTGGAGAGCAAGCTTGGGCAATTGATTGAGCCTGACAGAAGGCGATGGATAAAGATGATGTCAGCATGGATTCTGTACTCCTCAAGTGTGTTAAGATTGATTAGAAGGGCCGGCCTGTGTATGGTGGTAGAATGAGTGGGTTTTCCCAGTTCAGTCTACGGAGGGCGAAGCGCAAGAAACGACGTTGAACGCCCTCGATCCTACGAATGTGAGACTGTTGGTACGGGGTCCAGACCTGACTGGCATATTCTTGTAGTGGCCGGACAAAGTTGTGTAGAGTGATCGGGTGACGTATGGGTTTAGGAATTCCTTCGACCAGCGTTTTACAAAGCCAAGGGCGGCGTTGGCCTTTAGGATTGTGTTATCGATATGCGCGGTAAATCTAAGTTCCTTGTCGCATAGGACGCCCAGGTCGCGAATCGATTCAACCGATGTTACCGGTTGGCCTAGCAAGAGATAGGAACGTGGCTGGGAGGGGGAGCGTTTCCGAGAGAAAGTGATTGTGTGACATTTGGCGATATTCAGTTCTAGGCAGTTATTTTGGCACCATATCGAAAAGCTGTCAAGATCCGATTGGAGAAGTGAGGAGTCAAGGGGAGAGCGGATTGTCTTGAAGATGTTGGTATCATCCGCGTAAAGCGAGACGAGGGAGTGATTGATGCACGAGCCTATGTCGTTTATGGTTAGGATAAATAGTAGGGGGGCGAGATGACTGCCCTGGGGGACCCCTGAGGTTGGAGAGAAAGGATCGGAGAGGGTGGATCTAAATCGCACACGACAGGTTCGAGAGTTAAGATAGGATGAGATCCACTTAATCAACAGCGGTTCAAAACCAAGGGAAGATAATTTAAAGAGAATGAGGTTATGGGAAATCCTGTCGAAGGCCTTGCTAAAGTCGGTAGTGACTACATCAACTTCATCGCCGTTTTCTAGGGCAAGGAGTGTGTGAGTTGTGAATTCGACAAGGGTGGTAGTAGTGGATCTGCCGGAGAGGAAGCCGTGCTGGTTAGGAGAGATGATGGGAGTGCAGCGAAAAAATAACGCTTCGTATAGAAGGCCTTCGAACAATTTAGGAATGTGCGAAAGCTTAGCAATGGGACGATAATTGGATATATCGTTTTTTGGCCCCTTTTTATGTATGGGGGTTATGTAGGAGGATTTCCAAATGTCGGGAAATAGACCTTGTGCAAGGGATAGATTGAAGATTGGCGCGAGCGGGGGAGAGAGAGAAGAGGAGCATTTTTTTTAAAAATAGAGCAGGGAGTCCGTCTGGGCCGGGACTGAAATCGTCTTTCAGTTGTTCAAGTTTTTCTTTAACTTGGTGTTGTTGTATGTGTAGAGGGATGAGTGGGCCAAGGGAGAATTGAGACATGCCAGTAAAGTAGGAGGGGTTAGGCTCGAACGAGTCGTGCGTGAAGGATAGTTTGAAGAAGGACCCGAAAAGATTGGCTATGGTTTGGAAGTCAGATGAAGTAGTTGAGTCGTAGAAAAGAGAGTTGGGATAGGCATCTGATTTCCGTTTATAGTTGATAAAGTGGTAGAAAGATTTGGGGTCATTGATCAGATTGAGTTGAGCTTTGGCAAGGTAATTGTGGTAAAGGGAGCTATAAAGCTCGGTGAATTGGTAAAAGTAACCGAGATAGTTGGAATAGTCCAGAGGAGAACGCGTATGTAAGAAAGTGTTCCACAACTTATTCCTCTTGTTATGAAGTGTGCGGAGTCTGTGGTTATACCAAGGGGGCGATGAGAGTAATAACCTGTTTCGGGAATAAGGGACAAATAGGGATATGGCGTTGTAGATTACTGTGTAGAGCGAGGCTGTAGCGACCTCTACACTAATATCATTTAAGCGGGGTGAGGTATTGCTGAGGTACTCATTTATGAGCCGGAAATTGGCTTTTCGGAAATTGAAAGAATATTGGTATGGGAGGGGAGTGGGTGTGCTGTGGGCTGAGTAGTCGCGGTATAAGGATAAGAGAAGTGGGGGGTGGTGGTTGTCAATGGTTGAGAGGATGTGTGGACTAGGGGTAACTGAGGAGTTACAGGGGTCTGTCGTGAACACTAGGTCGAGTTGTCTGCCCAGATGATTTAGAATAATGCTGATTTGGTAAAGGCTAGAGTCGGTGAGGTTGTCTATTAAGAGACACTCAAAATAGAACTTAAGGCCGCCTACGACAGCTTAGCCAGGATAGAACTATATAATGCCATGAGAGAGTTCGGCATTCCAAACAAATTGATACGACTTTTAAGTTGACCATGACCAACGTAACTAGTCAAGTAAAAATAGCCCGATTGCTGTCCAAACCAATAAACATTTTAATGGACTCCGACAAGGGGATGGTCTGGCCTGCTTCCTCTTTAACCTGGCGTTGGAGAAAGCAATCCGTGACTCTGGCTTCACAACTAGAGGGACTATTATCACCAAGTCCAGCCAGATACTTGCCGACGCAGATGACATCGACATCATCGATAGAACCGAATCAGCTGCACAGGACTCCTTCACCCAGATCGAGCAGGCGGCACAAAAACTGGGACTGCACATTAATGAGGGGAAAACTAAGTACATGGTGGCAACTTCTGCGAAGAGAAAACCTAACGCTGGTCAAACTATCAGGGTAGTGGAACACGAATTTGAATTAGGGCAATCCTTTAACTACCTTGGGTCAATAGTATCAGCCGTTAACAATACGGAAGAAGAAATACGCGAAGGGCTGATCAAATCCAACAAAGCGTACTATGGTCTATCAAGGCTCTTTAAATCCCGAAATTTATCCAGAACATCCAAGCTACTACTGTACAAGACTATGTTCTTACCAGTACTCGTGTATGGATCCGAGACATGGGTGCTCAATAAAAGGCACTCTGAACTCTTAGCCGCGTTCGAGAGGAAGGTCTTAAAGAGCATTGTTGGCCCGGTATGTGAGGGGGGACGATTCCGGAGACGCTACAACCATGAGTTGTACGCGATCTACCTTGAAGCTAATATTGTAAGAAAAATCAAGATCGGTAGACTCCGGTGGGCAGGACACCTAGCTCGAATGAGCGAAGAGGAGCCTGCCCGGAAAGTCCTTTGTAGCAGGATGTATGGAAGGAGACAACGCGGCAGACCTTGTCTGCGATGGGGGGATGGCGTAGACTAGGACGCCCAGAGCCTGGGAGTGTGAAACTGGATGACATCGGTTCAAGATCAGGACCGGTGGAGAGATTTGTTAAATAAGACCAAGACCGGATCCCGGTTGTAGAGCCGATGATGATGATGAATAGGTTAAGTTAAGTGTATTGCTTATTGTAACTTTTAATTGTCTGTCTAATAAATGCAGTATATATTAAAAAAAAGGGAGTACAACCAGTACAACGCAAGCATCGGGCAAGATTATAACGCCCATCATCCAGAGCAGAGTCCGGCCTGGAGATGCACAAAATAAAGAGCTCCTGTAACAGATTAGAGTTCTATATAAACAAATAAATACCTATCTATGTAAATATATAAACAAACAAATAAATATAATACGTTTGTACTTTAAAATAAAATAACACAAAATACAGTCCACTTGTGGAGGTTCTACGAACCACACAACCCACTATAGGTTGAGATGTCCTGTCCGTCAAAGAACATACTCACCTTTATCCATCACACGTGCCCACAGACATGTATCCCAAAAGTCCTTACTCCCACCTGAAACAGAAGGTAACATTTCACACACCAACATTGAATTCAATAGCAGAAATCAATCGAAGTAAACGTTCAAAAGTCTCTAATATTGAATTCAACGCATGCAATTCGACGCGTCAATTCAATGCATCCAAGCCAACGCACCCATTCAAGGCATCAATGCATTGCACCCATTAAACGCGTTCTTCGGTAAACAAACCGAACAATAATTATCTCCGCTGGTAGCTAATAGCAATTAGCACCTAAATTCCCAGCATGACGCAAAACCTAAAAGGCACACTTGTGCAAACAAAGGATGCCGACCAACAGTCATGCAATCATAAACATCTTAACGTAGATCGCTCGCTAGATGTTTATGATTTGGAAATGCTAACAAAGAAACTACACCGATCCCACGGTTCCTTTGTACCCATCTGAAGCGCGCAAGAACCTCGTTGTCTTGAGCCAGATGGGGAACATAAACAAATCCCAGAAAAGGATCGAAAATTAAGCGGCGGTACGATCGATCCTCAAACAAAGGAACAAGATTCCGATAAGGATGACGGAAAGGAGAATGATGGATTGATGATGGGAAAATTTTCTTTGCAGATGCGGGGATGAGAAGTTCGAAGGGGATTTTAAAGATAGAGACGGTTAGTCTATATCGCATAGTCGAACAGAGAGAACCCGGCCGAGGAGGTCGATAGATACCGTCACAGAGAACCCAACGAGGTAGTAGGTCCGTGAAAATCATTTGTGAAAGGTTAAAAGTAACGTCGAGTGTGTAATCTAGCGGTTGAAATTTGAAAAATGTACCTAGTGATTTGTTTTGCCACAAACAACTAGCAAGAACAGTATATTGTGACCGTCGAACGATAGTATTAACTTATAAAAAAAACATTATATTGTGAACCCCAGAGCGGTTGTGTCTTATCACCATAAATTGTAATATCGTGAACATTCAAACGATTGTGTACCTCTGATAAAGAAAATTTAAAACGAAAAAAATGAAAGTTCACAATAAAACAATTCCTTCTGAGTTTCAATTTTGTACTGTGTGCGCTCCGTTGGTGTATTCTTTTCTCTGCGGTAAACAGTGTTCGGCGGAACACTTGGACAACATATAAATCCGCCAAACACTTACTGATAGGCGATCCGTACTCGGGACATTACCGAGACGCCGCCTTGCAGTAACACCATTCGAACTTAGAAACTATTCCAGGTCAAAAGACAAATCTACAAAAAAGATTGCATTCATTTGTTCCCACACGGCCGATGCGGATACAAGTAGATATACACACAACAAAGGAATTGAATTAGAGTATTGCTTACATATTCAAAATGACACAGGGCATATGAGTTAGGTTGTGATATTGTGGGGAAGAAGTATGTGCACCGGCGTACGGCGCTGATTAGCTTCCTCCTCCATCATAAGGTACTAAAGATTCCGGTAATGTTCCGCCAAGCACTAGGAAAACTGTTCACCGATAGAAACGAATGTTGGGGGATTACCTTTCTTTTTGAAAACGTTTTATTGGGCAGCAGCACAGGAAACACGCTTTAACAATGAAATGTGTCTAGTTTTGAATTTAATTTACTTTTAAATTTTGAAAATCAAACAGTTAATGAAATTTATAAATTGTTTATTGTTTGTCTCTTACATTTTTGTATGATTTATACGTTTTCCAAAAACTATTGAACACTTCGAATGAACTTAAGGATAAATAAACTAAAACTTCCTAGAGTTGAAAAATAAAACACACACGACTCACGGGGGTGCGAACTCCGACGCACCCCTCGATGGTAAAAGGGTGGCCCATCGTATCTACGCGTACCGAGCGCAAAGGTAGCGTAGTGGAGACCCGACCGACTTGGTCTGGTGATGGAATGAGACTCCAGCGATATCCTCTCCAATAAGGATATCGTTTTTTTTACCTACCACCAGGGAAACGTAAAGTCTCTCTTGGTGGTATAGGAAACCAGATCTTGTAATACAGGTCATGGTGGTATGTGTGGGATCGTTGAGATCAATGCTATTCACATGTGCAGTGGAACAGCGAAACAGGCAGGCGGCAAAGACAAAAGAAAAGGCGACCAAATGGTTCGCTCTTTAATGAGGGTCATGTTTATACGATGCCTCGTCGCTATTTTCGACGTTAGGAGAAAAAGGTGCTAAAAGCAAATTGGATGTTTATGGCATCTCTGGCTGCAATAGAAACCGGGTTCATATTTGCATTAGGAAATGCTGGAGAATTTGGTTTCAGCGTCTATTGCGCTAATTATATGCAGCTGCTTGGGTTGTTTGTTGGTAAGACAAACAAAAAAGGTTGCCAGGCAATGTATATGAAAAGGTATATGGCGCGGCTGGGAAAATAGACGGCGCGATATTTATGGTATTTGTCTGGTACCGAATTGGTTCAGAATACCAAATAAGCAAACAAAGAAATCTTATGAAAAATTGTATGCGAAGGGATGCATGAAGGTAAGTTTTCTTTATAGGGATTTTAGGGTTATAATAATTGGGTCTGTTTGATGCGTGAAGCATCTAAGATGCTAATGCGAATTGCATTAGCGAAAGCTGGTGCAGACCCGGGTTATGGTTGTGGGGGTTTTTTCAGGAAGGCGAGCCGTGGGATCTGGCGGAATCGCCACAGTACTCCCCTCCCAGTGACTTAGTCACGAAAAAAAAGGTAGGGGCGAGGGAATGCTCGATGGTGGGTGCTGTGATGATAGGGAGGTTGCTTCGGAATGCGCTGTGGTAATGTTACGGGACTGTCGTTGTGACCAGTTCCTGGTTATTGTTTGGGCCTTTATCGATAAGATGGACACAGTTGTTACCGCTTGATGCCATCAAGGGCAAATGTGTGCGGCGTGGTCCATCGGCCTGTTATGGGTCTCGTGGACCAACAGGCTTATCGCCCGAATAGGTCGGAACCTATCGGAAATCCGCTCACATCCGCAGTGACGAAATAGTGTGTGCGAGAAGGAGGGGAACTTATCCCAGGGTAATTCCCATCCGCAGTGACGGGTTGCCGTGTGCGGAATGGAAAGGGACCAAGTCCAGAGCGGGTGTCTTTTGTCCATACGTTTGTATGGCAAATTGTTTGCCGCTGTGACTGGTAAAAAGGGGGCGGGCGCTCCAGTTGCGCGGCTTACCGATCGAGGGAGGTCCGATATATCGGCTCCGGTGTCGACCCCGGAGCTTGATAAACGGCGACCGCAACCTCGACCAAGCGGCGCTTTGTTGGGAGGGCCGGCCAATCGCGCTCGTTTAAGTTGGGCGACTTAGATTACGGGGCGCCTGGGGTATGGTTGGTTGTGTCTTACCACAAGGCGGCCTACAGTAACTGCTGCACTCTCCGAAGTATTATGCACCTAGGTATTTGAGGCGGCGTAGAGGGGCGTGTATAGCCTTTAGTTGCCGCTAAAGGGGAGCCATGGTGGCTAAAGGATTGGGGAAACAGGTATGTTGTCTCAGCCCGATGGTATCGGTTTGATTTGTGGGCCGGTGTTGCTGAGACATTTGGAAGACGTAGGAGATCTAAGGACGAATGTCCTGAAATTTAAATAAAGGGGCAAAACCAGGTGCCCTGATGGGTGCTGCTACGCGTAGTAGCTGTGGTAACGAGGGAAGCTGGCTTGCTGAAATCGGGTAGAAAGGTCGAGCATTGATGAACAGTTTCGCGTGATAACTGTTTTTGGCGTAGATGGGCGCCAATATATGAACAGAGACAGAAAAAGGTGTTAGAGGTCACGCAGAGTCGAGAAGGGTTGTTTGGAGTTGCGTGAAGGCTATGGTTGGTGAGCGTGAGCGCCAACCTTCAGAAAAGAGACAGAAAAGGGTGAGGTGTTTCACGCGAGACAAAACCGGGCGTCCTATTGATTATATGCTACGCGTAGTAGCTGTTGTTACATAAGGGGCCGGTTTGCAGAAATGTATATAGACGAGAGTAGGCGGACAGGGTCGCATAGAGGCGAGCTTTGGCAGTATTTAAAGAAGGCCAAAGGTCATCACTTTGAACTCGAAGAGTCCGAAGGGTGTGATGAGGAGCCGGTTAAAGGAATAAATTGAGCCGATGTGGGGTCAAGTAAGGTTGGGTGGGGTCCAGTGTTTAAGGGGCATTGTGTCCCGATGTAAGAGACGAGCTATTAAGAGAGGAGTCGGTTGTGGAGGAATGAATGGAGTCGAGAGGAGTCGAAAAGTCGAGAGAAGTAGTAAGCGGAGTCGAGTGGATTGGACAAATGGAGTCGAAGAGTCGAGAGGTCGCGTGTGAGTAAACGGAGTCGTGTGCGTGCTGGAAAGGGTTGTGCGCTACTTAATACCCTGAAGGGGCTTACAATATTTGTTATTTTGTTTTTAAAATGTATAAAATTGCAGCAACCATTTCTATTCGATTAGATTAACAGAATATTTAATATGCGAAACTTTAAACTAGACGAAAGAAAAACAGAAATTGAGGGGAACAACAAGGAAATCGGACAATATGACAATAAGTGTATTTTAAATGGGTGTGAATGTTTATTTCGTGTCACTTGTCGATATATGGGATTGTATTTCGATATTTGTTTTACAAGTTTTGAGAACAGACACACTTACTTGGGCTATTACATTAGTTTTGTTTTTCTTTGAATTGAAGGTATTCTAATATATTCATATAGGACAAAGTCTAAGCTATTTAGTAGATATAAACATTTGTTTGTTTGTTGGTGTTGGTGATAATTACTGGTGTAAGTTTCAAATAACATGTATATAATTATTGGTCGTTAAAAACAAAGAATAAAAGCAAACAAAAAAAAAATTTATTAAATAAGAATAAAACAAGTCAATGTTATCCTTAATAACCTTGAACCAACTTCATATATATTAATTAAAAGTCCCAATATTTGAATTTATTTCTTAGATATAGTGTGCAACAAAATGTTATTTGTTTGTTATCCAAAAATCATGTTAAATCAAAATGAGCTTATAGTACTTAAAAAAAAAAAAGGAAAAAACGATTGCGTTTAAGTGTTTTATATAAGGTCTTGTTTTCTTTAAATAACTGGAGTTTGCTTAATATACAAAGTGTTAAGTAAGACAGAAGAAAGGCAGACATTTAGGAGAACAAAGAGGAGAATATAAAAATATTTTTAATATTCGGATTAATGTTTGTTTGTTTTAAAAGAAAATAAAAGAAACGCATTCATACAAATGAACATATTTCCGGACATACGTTCATTCATATAAATATCGATATCCTTTATAGCCTTTAACAGTCAAGCTTATTAAACGATTTTCCTAGACTGGCAGGACAACTGTTTCGAACCAGTTGTCTACCTTTACCATGAAAATCGCTTAATTAGGACTGTGTGTGGTAATTTGCACTTCAAATCGGTAATTAATTTTTGAATAACAAATGTCAATGCACACAAATGTTTTTTAGGAAACAAATTTTAAGTTTCGCTCAGAAGGAGCTTACATGAAGACAATACAAAAAGGAAAGGAGAAAAAAAAAATTAAAAAGGTTTTAAGGAATTTAATATTACTACATCATACATAAAACTGTAAAGGGTTTTAAGCGGTGTCTGTTAAGGATAATCGCAGCCAGTCGAGTTGTTCACATGTATATCATGAGGTGTTTAGAAACACCAGCTAGCGGTATATAACTACAACTTTATTCCTGCCAATAAGTTTTCATTTTTAATTAAATAACAAAGATACAACTTTTTTATAAAATATCAATATCCTCCCGTCTAAATAAGAATCACTAACAACGATAAAAACAGTAAAACCCTGAAAACATTTTCCTAAAAACTTTTTTTATTTTGGTTTTCATATTCAACTTCTGTTTTTCTAATAAAATTTTGACTAACGAATCGATTGAATTAAGTACAATGGATAGATATAAAATACAATACATTCTATTATCCTGTTACGGTTCAGGCTTAACTATTTCGCAGTATAAAACTTATTATAATTTAAAACCAATAATTTGTTAATATTCCCTGTGCTTGTAAATAATATTATGCTATAAGGACGTTATAGGGTTTGGGGTTATGGAACGGTTCGTTGCTGTAGCTGCTGGTGTCCCGGAGGTATTCGTGTTCTGTATCCTGTCCATACTGAATTCATTTGGATCGTAATCAGATAAAGCAATTTGCTTTTCTGGAGATTCATCAGGTAGCTTATAAATCTTTTCGAGGCGATTCTGAACGATTTTTAGATGTTTTAAAATGTACTCCTCGTTCGGAGCCAATTGATGGGCGTACTGGAGGCAGGTTCGTGCTTTGACAAGCTTCTTGCGTTCAACGAAAACCACACACAAATTATGAAGTCCCTGAATGGTATGTGGTTCGTATTTAATGATACTTCGATAACATACCTCAGCCGCATCAAGATCTTTCATATAGTTGATGTAGATATCTCCAAGGAGTATAAGGCCTTTTAGGTGATCCGGATGATAACGAATTAATTGATTTAGAAATGGAACTGCGTCCAGAGGGCGATTAGCGTCTGCCAACAATAGAGCTAAGTTAAACAAGGCACTGCGGAAATCAGTTTTAATGTGAATAGCACGTTTGAAATTGTTTTCCGCTTCTTCAAAATTATGTTCGTCCATTGCTAGCATTCCCAGATTGAAATAGACTCGTTCATTATTTTGATCCTTTTTCAGTATTGTGAATAGCCGCTCCCATGAGACCTTGCGTAACTCGTCACCTCCAAGTTCTTGCAAGAGGATCGCTGAATTCAAAAGAGCCTGTTCGTGGTCCGGTGCTAATTCAATGGCTTTGTTAAAATATACATTCGCTTGGGAAGATTTTCCCTGTTCAGAAAAACAAAGAATAGAGAAAATGGAACTTACCAAATCCTGGCCGTTGCTGTTGAGGCGAGTGCTGCTCCCGGCCAGGTGATGTTGGTAAAGCCTTGGCTGTTTGGTGTTGCTGCTAGTCTGGTGATGTGTTGGGGTAACTGGTGCTGGTGCGTCGCTTGGTGATCCTGTCGTTGGGGCGATGTTTGCCCATTCATTGATTTTTGGCAATTGCCGCCACAATTGCTCACCGAAAAAGTCACTGACACAGTTGCCGCACCGAATAGTCACTTGTAGTTCCGAAGGCGCGATTGTTCAAACTCGGAGTCACCAATGTGGGGTAGGAAGTATGTGCACCGGCGTACGGCGCTGATTAGCTTCCTCCTCCATCATAAGGTACTAAAGACTCCGGTAATGTTCCGCCAAGCACTAGGAAAACTGTTCACCGATAGAAACGAATGTTGGGGGATTACCTTTCTTTTTGAAAACGTTTTATTGGGCAGCAGCACAGGAAACACGCTTTAACAATGAAATGTGTCTAGTTTTGAATTTAATTTACTTTTAAATTTTGAAAATCAAACAGTTAATGAAATTTATAAATTGTTTATTGTTTGTCTCTTACATTTTTGTATGATTTATACGTTTTCCAAAAACTATTGAACACTTCGAATGAACTTAAGGATAAATAAACTAAAACTTCCTAGAGTTGAAAAATAAAACACACACGACTCACGGGGGTGCGAACTCCGACGCACCCCTCGATGGTAAAAGGGTGGCCCATCGTATCTACGCGTACCGAGCGCAAAGGTAGCGTAGTGGAGACCCGACCGACTTGGTCTGGTGATGGAATGAGACTCCAGCGATATCCTCTCCAATAAGGATATCGTTTTTTTTACCTACCACCAGGGAAACGTAAAGTCTCTCTTGGTGGTATAGGAAACCAGATCTTGTAATACAGGTCATGGTGGTATGTGTGGGATCGTTGAGATCAATGCTATTCACATGTGCAGTGGAACAGCGAAACAGGCAGGCGGCAAAGACAAAAGAAAAGGCGACCAAATGGTTCGCTCTTTAATGAGGGTCATGTTTATACGATGCCTCGTCGCTATTTTCGACGTTAGGAGAAAAAGGTGCTAAAAGCAAATTGGATGTTTATGGCATCTCTGGCTGCAATAGAAACCGGGTTCATATTTGCATTAGGAAATGCTGGAGAATTTGGTTTCAGCGTCTATTGCGCTAATTATATGCAGCTGCTTGGGTTGTTTGTTGGTAAGACAAACAAAAAAGGTTGCCAGGCAATGTATATGAAAAGGTATATGGCGCGGCTGGGAAAACAGACGGCGCGATATTTATGGTATTTGTCTGGTACCGAATTGGTTCAGAATACCAAATAAGCAAACAAAGAAATCTTATGAAAAATTGTATGCGAAGGGATGCATGAAGGTAAGTTTTCTTTATAGGGATTTTAGGGTTATAATAATTGGGTCTGTTTGATGCGTGAAGCATCTAAGATGCTAATGCGAATTGCATTAGCGAAAGCTGGTGCAGACCCGGGTTATGGTTGTGGGGGTTTTTTCAGGAAGGCGAGCCGTGGGATCTGGCGGAATCGCCACAATATTGCTTACAATGTATAAATGCAGTATACTTACATCTTCAGATGATGTTACAATAGCTTAAGAATTAAAACATGCGGTTTGGGATAGCGCTAATGTAAGTGCGTAAACTATTGACAAACTTATCTTAAAAATAGTCTTGTTTCCAAAAAATCATTTATGTGAAGCAAGAACAAGGTTGGAGCCAAAATAGAACCCTGGGGCACCCCCGAATTAACAGGATACAGATCCGAACACTCGCCGTCCACAACAACCCGGATCGATCGATTCTCGAGGAAGCTCTTCGTCCAGTCGCAAAGCTGTTGGGAAAGTCCATATGAACGAAGTTTGCTCAGCAATGCCCCGTGCCAGACGCGGTCAAAAGCCTTGGAGATATCTAATGCGACCGCCCTTGACTCACCATGCCGTTCAATCGCAGATGTCCATATATCGGTTATAAGTGTCAAAAGGTCTCCTGTGGACCGCCTGCCACGGAATCCGTATTGACGAACATTCAGAATATCGTTGCACTCCAAATACTTAACCAACTCTGTATTGATGACTTTTTCCATTACCTTAGATAAAATAGACAGTAATGCTATCGGACGGTAATTTTGTGGGAGACACTTTTTTCCCGTCTTTGGGATTGGCTGAACTCGAGCGATTTTCCAGCAGACAGGAAAGGTCCTCCGTGCATAAGATAAGCGGAGAGTCTGCCAAGAACCGGCGATAGTTCTGGAGCACAGTTCTTAAGGACTATTGCTGGTATTCCGTCCGGGGCGGATGCCTTCCTACAATCCAATTCACGTAGAATGCGTTGAATAGTGCGCGGACGAAATCTCACATCCCGCATGGAAGACTGTACCGGCGAGATCACAGGTGGCTCCAAAAGGCCGGGATCGAGGTTTGAATTCGCGGAAAATAAATTCGCGAACACATTAGCTTTATCCTTTGGATTCGTGACTAACGTCCCGCTGTCTGTCACCAACGGAGGGAAAGAGGAGGATGCGAAGTTACCGCTGATAGCTTTTGCCATTGACCAGAAGGAACGCGAACCTGTTGGGCACCGAAGGAGCTTATTGATCAGCCTGTCGATGTGAGCCTTCTTCGCGGTATCAATCGCCTGGTTGCACGCGTTTCTGATTCTAACAAAATTCGTTCTGTTAACATCGGTGGGATTGGAGCGCCATTGCTTAAAAGCTCTATTTTTTGCCGCTGTAATCAGCTCGCATTTTTTATCAAACCAAGGTTTATCAGACGAACGTCGTTTGATGGAATGTGGAATATACATCTCCATCCCCAGAAGAATAATCTCTGATACCGACTTCGCGCATGCGTTACTATCGGAGTTTCAGAAGTACACCTCGGACCATGGAAAGGATGCGAAGAAATCTCGCAAATCGTCGCAGTTAGCAGCCCCATACGTCCATACATGGCGAAGCTGCCTAGGCCGGTTATTCGCTTGATATGCAAGTTCTTGCGCGACAGATACCAAGCAGTGATCCGAGTTTCCCAGTGACGCAGAAACCTCTACGGTATAAATACTTGGTTCGGATGTCAAAAACAGATCCAGGGTGTTCGCATAATCGCCACGAGCTGAGTCAAGTTGTGGTTTAAAGCAAACATCTCCGCCAGCCTCCCAGCCTCGTCGGTTCTGTTAGAATGTAACAACCAGCCAGAATTGTGCATATTAAAATCGCCAAGGACAACAATTTCAGAAGCTGGGTGGTTGATCTGTATCCAGTCGACGGTATTTGAAAGATGTCCGAAAAATATCGCCGGTCGATCGTCATTCGGGGAGCGGTAAAGACATCAAAGAAATTTAATGGAATTCCTCAGCACGACCCTCAACCATATGATGTCCATATTATTGGGTTCCAACGCCTCCATCCTCTGGCAAGCCAGATTGGACCGCGCGAAGATGCAGACTCCGCCCTTAAAACGGAATCTCGAATGTAAGTCGTATCCCGAGCAACGAAGATATGTCGAATCAGTTGACGAATCGACCTGGGTCTCAGTTAGGTCAAGGATATCAGGTTTCGTTGTTTGCAAATATTGGTGGACGGCGTTTACATTGGTATTGGTGAAACCGATGTCCCTGATATTACAAAATGCCGTCACCAGTCGAGCGTGGGCCGAGCCTCGAGAGCGAGGCCGGTTATGCGATGACGAACCTCTTAAAGTTCCATTATTTATCATGATATCTGCATGATGTTCCCCCTGACATAGTCCCCCCCGGAGATCCGAATGGGAGACTAGTTTACCTCCAGAATTCTTTATATCAGAAGGTACCATCATGACTTATCCCCGTGTCAGTCCGGGTCATCAGCCACACATCCGAAACACCGTCGAAGATTTCTCTCGGCGATATCGCGTAATGTACAGCGTGACGGGGTGGTATCTCACCTCGGGACCGACTACCACCTAACCAACCCTTTCACGAACCGGTCTTTGCGGATTATTTCGTAAGGTCCCTGCTGGATGATGTCGTAGTGTTCCGCCGAACACTGTTCGCAAGAAGAAGAGAGTCGCCAACGGCACGCCACAGCACACTAAATGAAACACGGAGCACTTGCTTTAAACTTTATTTATTGTTTTTTTTTGTTTGTAGTCAATTACACGTATCTTTAGTTTTTGCGAGCCTCGACACACACGTAAGCCGATACACACACTCGACCGTTCGCTCCTTTTACTGTGCCGCGTCCGATTAAACAAAGTCAACTCGCGAATAAAAAAAAACTGAACACTTAATTTTTAATGTTGTCGTCGGTGGCAGTTCGGCAGAATTCTCGATCCTCACGTCCTCCTCGTCGCGTTGACGATCAAAATCTCACTAACTATCTGCCCTCAACAATATCCTGCTCACACACATACCCAGATTCAAACTGGTATCTGTATCTATCCGGAAAATATTCCCTATTTGCTCTGCTAACAGAACTTCCGAATTTCTGTTAGCAGCATGTTATCACATCCCCCGGGATATTTTGTAGTTTCCTGAAAGGGGAAAGTCATCTTTGCATACATCATTATTATCGCTGATAGAATTTCATTTCCACGGCCTTCTGTTTGCACAGAACATCTGGCGCCCAGACCAGAGATATTCGGCGATTGTTTTGACGTGCAGTCCGTGGGTCTTATTTGAACTTGGTACCCGGAATCGAAATCCATTAGATCTTTATAATGGTGCGAAATTCTAGCGTGGCCGTGGGACCGGAGTATTGTCTCTGTTGGCTTAACTCCTCATAAATTATCGGATATCTCGTTGAGATATATTCGATTGCGATAGGTCGTGGCTGCCTTCTGTTGTTCAACGGATTTGGGTGGTCCTTGCATTATATTACCCGCACGTGCATCCGTTGATCGGCTCATTCTTTGATGATAGCAGTTCTTTTGTATCGAATTTCGGAATTGCCGGTTCGATGAGATGTTCCTGGGCGCAGGCAGCATGTATGGCATTTTGGGGATTGGTTTTTTTTTAGGAATAGAGCGCATGGATGTTTATACCTTTGTTTCAGGCATGATGAATTATAATTGTTGAGCTTGACCTAAAAAGCTTTGGGGACGTTCAGTTCCTTGCTTTTTGGTGTCGGTCTCAACGTTGGCTGCGAGTTGCAGGCATTATGGTGGGGCTTTGGGGCACGCGTCTGTGGGCGCGTGCAACGCTCTCAGGTAAGTAAGTTCTTTGAAGGTAGGAACCTTACCAGCGCGGAATTGTGCGTTCGTAGAACGCTACAGGTCCATCAGCCAAGCTCCGAAAGATGGCCAGGGATTTCTCCCGACCATTTCACGGAGCCTATAGCTTGATGGGGTGATATTTCACCGGTCGCACAGGGCGTTGGGACCCCGGCTACCACTCGGATGTGGAAAAATATCCAGTTTATAAACTGTTTTCATGAGAAACTCAAGAGAAGAATTTTTCTTTTATTTCTATTTCTACGTAGACTAAAATGGTGCAATTGCATAGAAACAGAACTACCACCTTAATAAAGAACGCTTCTTGAACTCCTAAATAGGTTACTCTAAAATTGTGGAAACAAATTTTTCTTAAACAACAACATCGACACGCCTGTTAATTTCTTCGGTGAGAACCAAGCCAAAAGTAAGTGCTTGTTTCGTTTTCTATAATATAATGAAGAGGATAATCAGTGTACTCTATTTTTAACGAAATCGATGCTATCTGTATTAAAATAATAATATTCCAGCATCCTGCGCTGCTGGATTCACATAGACCTCAGGAAACAAACGCCAAGTCAACCTTCAACACTTGTGAGTACATCCTTTTATGAATACGCAGACGAATTTCCTTATTATAATTACCGATCGTTTCAATAGTGCTTATCCTATTCTTATTCAGGATACGTTCATTATCTCCTTGAATGTGTTCTTATGCTTGCCATCCGGTATACTTAACCCCGTTGCCAACATCGATGAGTAAAAGAACCAAATACAATTTCTTGAATCGACAAAATTCTCGTACAGATGAACTTCATTGAAAAGAGTGTACTCGGGTAACGTCATTTGCGCTCATCCTGCCTTCTTGCATCTCAGCGCCCGGTTGAACATCTTTAGCATCCTCCATCCTATTGCTGCTCTAACCGAGAGTATCACAAATTTAGTCTCCTGCGCAAAATCGTAAAATGCGCCATCAGAGAGAGCGATGTTCCTTTGCTTCCTTCTTCTGAGTTTCACAAAAGAATCCTGATGCTGCCAGGGTGGAGGAGGATAGCGACTCAACGTACGCGTCCAGATAGCAATTAGTCGTGTTTTGCCATTAAAATGATTAAGATACAAACGTATAATTTTCGTCCGGTTCTGTGAAACACTCTCTCCTGTCCCAGTTCTGGAAAATAGGAAAACAAACAATAATAATAAAAAACCAATTAAAACTTAATAAGATCTGCTGACCCCATTTCTGGAAATGAATTATGAGTAAGTTGCAATTCCGCATTGTTCGATGCTCCTTATCGGATTACTGGGATTTGTGAATAAGGACATCTTTTTGGTTAATAATGACATTGCAAGATTGACTTTTCGATGTGGATGAATGATGTGGTTAAGTGTAAGTGTTTTTAATGCACTTCCTAAACTAGAAGACGATTTTGTGATCAGTTTATTCTGTGTGTTAAAAACAAGACATATAATATTCGTACATACTAAGTGTTCAAAATTTGGCTTTATTGTTATCCGATTTTGCATGATGTTGATATACAGAGAAGTCATTTGATTTCAGTGCATATGGGGAGTGATTCGATTAACCTATCTTCAAGCTCTACATTTCCGTCGGGCGCCTTTTGTGCTGAACATAGGTCGAGTGGATTTAACATATTGTTTACATGTGTGATGCAGTAGAAGAAACAACGAAAAAAGTTCTTCGCATTTAATGACCAAACAAAGTTTATTAAACTGATTTCTGGATCTTTAACCGCAGTGATTCAAAAAAAAAAAATATTTTTGTCCCCTGGGTGATTAGAAGGTTCCAATCTGCCTGGAGATGCCTTCCTAAATACTAACTTTTGTACCTTTAGGTTGCGCTCGTCCCTTTCGTCTTCCGAACGACTAGTTTTTCTTCAATTTCTAATAGTTATTGAGTGTTACTGCTCTGCGGACGGCGCCTTCTTCAGCGACGTCTCAGTTCCTTTCTCTTTGCGCGGACTGTATTCCGGCGCTGGCCGCCCAAACGATTTATTTGGTTAGCGTGCTGTACTTCCAGAGCCAGACTCCGCTCTGGATGAAGGGCGCTATTGTCTTGCCCAGTACGGTTCTTGTATCCCCCGAACAAAACACTGCTCCTATAGTAATTTATTCCCTTTTTATTACTTACTTATGCACTGATTTTTATTGTGGCCTTATGGAGCGCACTACAATAAATCATGTGCACCAAAATTGTCACTTATCTCTTTACAACTCGGAGTTCTCTTGGCAACTCCTGCTGCTCTAAAAAAAAAAAAAAAAAAAAAAAAAATATTTATATATAGGTGGCGAGAAGGCCGACTTTAGCGAGACAAGAACAGATGTGTCCTTCATCTTGTCTCTGACTTCTGGTCATCTTGCGATAACCAGAATCCCCCACATCCGTGAGGATGTTGGGCTCGCTCGGTCTCGCGATATCTGAAAAGAAAAGAAAAAAAGGGGGGTATCCAAGGATAGTGTGGTCAGTGTTAGTCCAGGTGTTCTCTAACTACTTGTATAGAGGGACGGTGGGAAAGAAATCATACAAAACCGGTAGGACTTGGGTTCGGTAGTAAACGCAGATCACGTCTTTGGCGTCTGATGATCTGCGCTTTGGTTGGTGTGTGCATGCTTGTGCCGTCTTGTACTGTGCGTCCGTGTGTGTGTGGTTTGTTAACAGTAGACCCTATGGGATGGATCCAGGAATCCTCTATTATAGAGGAGAATGTTGTTAGGAAGGGTGCTTTCTTCAGTTTTGTACTGAAGAAGAAATTGTAGTGGTCTGATCCGAAGAGATCGAGAGAGAGAAGGGTCAAGAAGGCAAGATTCCCGTACAAATAGGTTCTCGCTGTTTTGAATGCTTTCGAGGTACTTGTATGCTAATTGAAGCAAGTACTCGTCGATAGGGGTAATGGAGGCGCCTTCGTATAGGTGAGAGTTGGGGTAATGACGACCGCCAGGCCTTCTAGAGTGATTGGTGCATCTTCTGAGGAGTTTCCTTTCGAAAACCCGAAGTCTTTCCATTTGAGCCGAAGATAAGCAGGACCATATGGGAAAGGCGTACGATATTCCAGATCGGATTAGATGCTTATAGCAGAGAAGCTTAACTTTGGTGTCACCTTTGTTGCTCCACTTCAAGATGTTGTGCAGTTGCTTAGACAGACCGAGGCCCCTTTGGAGAATGTGGGTCACATGTTTGATGAAATTCATTTTTGGGGTATAAATGACCCCAATTTATTTCATCCTGTCCTGTGGTCTAATCGTAGTATCTCCCATTTTTATTCGGATATTCTGTGAATATCGAGAAGTAGATTGGAAGTGTTTACTACTCAGAATTATAGCTACTGCTTTAGATGTGTTAAGACGAATTTTCCACCGACTGTAATACTAATACATTCGTCCAAGTGACGGTTGCGACGATTTTTTGCGAGTTTAGGGCCTTTGGATGACGTGTACACTAGGACATCATCCGCATATCATATCTGGTTTACTCTCCCGTCCACAGGGCGAGGAATATCGGAGGTGTAAATATTGAATAAGATGGGGCATAGAATGGAGCCCTGTCGTACGCCTGCAGTGGCGTGAAAAGTTCGGGAAAGCTTTCCATTCACTCTAACTTGGAAGGTTCTGTTTCGAACGAACTGGCAGATGATACTACATAGCGTTCTACTGAGGCCAGTATTCAATAATTTAAAAGCGAGACCTTCGATCCAAGTCGTGTCAAAAGCTTTTTCAATGTCCAGGCTCACCGCAACGGTGGGTTCCTTATTAAAAAGCCGCACGCAGACGTGGTTTTGGAATATGTTGAGAGCCATAGTGGTGCTGTGCGCTCTTCGAAATCCAAATTGGAAATCAGGTATTAGGTGCCTGGCACTGACAAAGTTATTTAGTTTCTCGTATATGAATTGTTCATATATTTTGCTGATGCAAGTGAGAAGCGAAATAGGGCGGAAGCGTTGGTTTCCCAACTTTAGCTATTGGACAGACAACAGCATGCTTCCAAGCTTGGGGAAAGTACCCCATGTTGTAGGCATGGTTGAACAGAATGGAAAGCTTTATAAAGAATAAGGCAGAAAGCCTTCGCAGCGAGTGGTATGACATGTTGTCGATACCGGGTGACTTCTTAGGGTGTCGAGATTTAACCAGGCTCTGTAGGGTATTTGGTGTGATGAAACCGTGACCATTATCACGTGTGTCATCGAAGTATGCACTGTTAGTTGGGTTAAGGACAACAATTGGCTCGTTGAAGTCGTCCAACTTACTGTGGACCTCTGAACCAATGATCGCATTAGTATCCGGGTCGCCATCTTGGAGAGTAAGTTTGTGATTGTTTTCGAAGGTCTCTCCGATAATATTTGCTTTTCTGGCGTCGTTATTAACAACAACACCATTGTGCACGATTGGCCCAGTGATACGGGAAGTACCACATATCTTTTTAACATTTTTATAAACGTTCTGGTCCATCTGAATACCCTTCAGCTTGTCTTCCAATTGCCGGGTACGATTGTTTTGGATTCTCTGTTTTATCAGTGTACCAATATTGTGAATAATGGATCGCAAGACTGGCTCCCTTTGCGTGAAGCGGTGACGATATCTCATTCTGCAGAGCTTTTTACGCTCCCGGATGAGATGAAGAGTGATGTCGTCATGGGGAATCTGATAGGTTTTTTCAAGTTTGTACTTCGGGACATGAGTCTCCGAAGTATCAACTAGAATCTCGTGAAGTCGTTTTGCAGTGTTATTTATCTCAACCGTCGTTAGGCTCCTGTCAGTGGGAAGAGAGAATTGGTGGAGTTTATCGTTCAATGTAATATTGAAGTTGTCCCAATTTGTCCGCCCATAATCGGGCATGTATCTGATATGAGCCCGGGATGCTCGATAGCCACGAATGTATGTGGTCACAGCGTTGTGGTCAGATACAACCACTGAAACTTGAGGAGGAGTGATTTGTGGAAGTAAGTCTTTGGACACAAAAAAATATGTCCAGAATTTACCTCGAGTACCGACCGCAGGTGCGACTATTTCGAAGTTGAGGGCATACGTGCTTTCAGTGTACCATTGGTACAGTTTTGTGCCATTTAGGCAAGAGACAGAGTTGTTCCAGTGGGGATGTCTGGAGTTAAAATCGCCGCCTATGATAAAGGGTGTATGTGCCGAGGTCCTTTTTAGTTTGCCGATATCTTCGGGATTAATGGGGCCATTATTGGTTTTATGTGAGTGGTATACGGAGTATATATTCAATCTACCATTATTAGCCAGATGCAGTTCAACTCCAGACACCTCTATGGACTCAAGGCGTGGAAGGTCAATAGCTTCATGGCAAAGTCCGCTATTAAGCAGTATACAGGTGCCACCTCCGTTAATGGTGGGACCGGCAGTGAGGGTTCGATCCCTTCGAATCATGGAGAAGTTTGGGAATACGGGACGGTGACATGGATGCAACCTAGTTTCGGTTACAAGTACCACGTCCGCCCGGTTTTCCTTTATGAAGTCAGAGACAATCATACGCTTGGAATGCGAAACAAGGGAGTTGACATTTATGAGGATAACTTTAATTTTCGAATCCATTGTGGAGGGTATGTCTTGCATATGCGGTGAAAAGGAGTGCCTCCCTCTCAGCCTTGGTTGATAGTTTTTCATATCGGAGTCGAATATCTTCAATCAAGCGGGAAAAACTAAGTAGTTTCTCGAGCATTGAAGATTGCCCCCTCGGAGGCTTTTGCACCGTCGCTTGAGTTTGAGGCGTCGTGTTGGCCTTTACCGGGGGTCGCTTAGCGCCTGCTGCTCTACCGATGTGTTATATAGGACCGCAGCCGTCCTCTCGTTCGCTCGTTTCCTGGGTGCTGCCTTCCTTAGTGGCTTCCTGGAATCGGTGGACCGCTGATCGTTGTTTCCCAGGACCTTGTGTGCCGGCGCTTCCCTTGCCTTTCCTGGGAATTCGTACCGACGTGATGCATCCCCAAAAGTCTCCCCCGCAGTGCGAAGCACTCCCTCATGTGACGGCGTTGTCATCGCTGGAACCAACGCTACAACTCGGCGTGTTGGTCTTCGCAGTGTTCTTCATGTTGTCCTCACGTACAGGACTCTAATCCTTCCGCCGGGTCCATGATACACAGCTAGTATTTCTCCGCGGGGCCAGGTACAGTAAGCGGCGAAGAATTCACCATCAGGACTACATCTCCAACTTGTTACTCGGTGGTATCTCGTCCGGTGATCCCTCTTGGCATCAAGGTTGGCCTGTATTCTTCAATCCATCTTCTCCAGAAATGGTCAGCCAGCCGCTGCGCTGTTCTCCAGCTCACCCTGCCAACAAGGTCGCGGTCGTCGAATTCATTGGGTGCCATCGCACCGCAAGAACCCCCCCAGCAGGAAATTGTACGGCGTGAGGCTTTCTTCGGCGTCCGATCCAAATTGAACCATTGTGGTTGTAGTAGCATTTCTTTTACCAGCTCCACTCTCTGCAGGGGCACTAGTTTTGACCACTAGTCCTTTACCACCTTGTCTGGTGGTTTTGTTTGTTTCTCTGTCTGCTGTCCCGCCGTTGGTGTTGTGCTGTCAATAGAGCCATAACTCAGTTGATGCCTTGCTATAAAGTCATCACAGATTTTCGGAAAACATGCTTTCTTCTCGGTTTCTCAAAGGAATATAGCTCCATCCTTGTCTGTGTATGTGCGTACACCATTTTCAAAACCATACGTAACACCATTCTCGGATATCAGATTCTTTGGATGCATTTTCAGCTTTGTTTCGCAAATTTGATGTTCCGATGGAATGTACTGTACGCGGGATTGCCAATTCTTTCTTTATTCTTTCCCTTCCTGGTCTATCTGGCGTTCGTTCTGTTGGTGGTTTAGGTTTAGGTTCACGTATCGCTTCGATTTCGAAATGATGCCTAACAAGCAACTCCCTCCCGTCTTCCTTTGTCCTGCCGTAGATGACAAATCTCACTGGCACGCTGTTTCTGGCCTCGCACCCGTGCAAGACACATCCCAATCTGGTAAGTGAAGCAACTGGTTCGGTGCTTCTCCCTTTCCCCAGTCTCCTTGTAACTATCAGGCCCCAGTTGTCTTGACCGATAAGTATTTTAGGCTCTTGCTGGGTGTATGTCAACTGGTTTCCGAGGTCTCGAAGGTGCTTGTATCCTTCAATCGTCTCTTTCCTCACCCCCTGCTTCGAAAGTTTAAAATTGGGGATGGTACTCACCTCGAGCGAACTTCCAGCTTGGCTATGGGCTCCCCTGATTCATACTTGGACCCTTCGCGAGTTGTTCGTAGAGATCCACTGGAACCATCTTTAGGTATGATTTGGGGCGACTGATGGTGCGCATATCAATAGCCACCTCTCCTCTGATTTGCTCGGGATCGTTGTTCGATGGAGATGTTTCATGGCGTGACCTTCTTTCACCTTGGTGCCATCCTCGGTGAAAATTCGCCTGAGTGGAGGATGTCGTGGTGCTCTTGTGGCGTCTCTAACAGATACACACACAATATACAAGCAAATCGTGAAGAGCACCGAACGGAAATCGAATAAGAAAATGCATCAGAGCCGTATACTATATCGATAACATAACAATTCACATCAGTGGAATATACTTGAGTTTAAAAATCGAATTCTAAACACGGCCAGTAGCCTGATGTAGCACGCATTGGTTCAATTTTTGGTGATTGTAACTGTCATAGCGTCAGTTCGAATCACACGTTCTTCACTATCATTCCAAACGCTATAATTGGTGACTTACCGACGTGATCTGTAAACACAGCACACACTTTCTCATAGTAAACAGAACTTCACGATACGATCACGACTTCCGCATAGAGCACTGGCACACTCGGCTGCTCCGACGTTCTCTCATTCGCTTCGTCGTTCGCACACGAAGCTGATCGTAACAAAGTTACTGAGGAGGGAGTAACAGAAAAACACACAATATACAAGCAAATGGTGGAGAACACCGAACGAAAATCGAATAAGAAAATCCATCAGCCATATACCAAGCAATAACATAACAATTCCACATCAGTTGAATATATTTGAGTTTAAAAAAAAATCGAATTCTAAACACGGCCAGTAGCGTGATGTGTTACGCATTGGTTCAATTTTTGGTCATTCTAACTGTCATAGCGTCAGTTCGAATCACACGTTCTTCACTATCATCCCAAACGCTATACTCTCTTATCACATGGTGGTGCCATGCAATCAGATCTTCTGTGTTTGGAGCGAAGGCATTTAAAGCAAAACCTTGCCTTCTTCGCCAGATCCCATTTCTCACCAATGCTAGCCTCCTCCAACATGGGGCATCTGGAGACGTCGTGTTCTTTGAGGCAAACTGGACATTATAATTTGCTTCCGTTCCTAGATGTGCCACTTTCTCGAACGGCGTGGATTGATCTTCTTCGCGAGTCGCGCCCTCCTTGGGATGATACATGTTGATGATAGCCTTTCCTCGGCTCCCAAGATACTTCGGGTGGGGCGAAATCACCACACATATCTGCCTCCAGTCTCACGAAGTCACTGAAAACCCACAGTTCCGCCTGGTCGTCCGGTCGATTGCTGTGGTGATACATGAACCACCTGTACCTCATGGATGACGGCTTCTTGGCAGTCAATTCCTTTACCGTCTCAGGCGAGTTCAGATACTACTCGTTGCCCAGCGCCCTGATGGTGGCCACGGAGTTCGTCACCCAGCCGGCAAAGACTCCAATATCGTTCGGGTACACTGTGGCTCGAGGCAGTCCCTTTAATTTGGTTAGTTCCGCCAGGACTAACGCTCCCGGTCTTCTAAAGCGAGTCTCCAGTCCCTCCATCACCTCTTGTGGGTCCTCGGCAATAAATAGGAGACTTCTAACGGCTTCTCTCACCCCTCCCCGAAGAGCTCTCCGAAGGCGGGCCAAGTTCTGTGCGTTTGTGAAAGCCAGCCATCCTTCGCTGGCATCGTTGAAATGGGGTAACTCTATCATTTGTCTCGAGGTAATTGCTCCGGGGGGTGCTCGCGAGAGCCTGACTATGGCTTGCGCCAGATCCTGGATGTCGCTCCTTTCCTCTTCGTGATGCGGCGACCTGTCCTCGGCGTTCAAAAGCCTTGGAGGTATCCAATGCGACCGTTCTTGACTCACCATCCCCCTCAATCGCGGAGGATCGATTATAAGGGTCAAAAGGTCTCCCGTGTACACCCTGCCAGCGAATCCATATTGACGATCATTCAGAAGTCCGTTGCACTCCAAATACTTAATTAACTCGGCATTGATGACCTTTTCCATTACCTTAGTTAACATAGGCAGTAATGCTATCGGCCGGTAATTTTTTGGAGACACTTTTTCCCTTTCTTTAGGATTGGCTCAACTTGAGTGATTTTTCACCAGGCAGGAAAGGTCCTTCGTTCATAAGATAAGTGAAAGAGTCAGCGAAGAATCGGCGACAGTTCTGGAGCTCGGTTCCTAAGGACCATTGCTGGTATACCGTTCGGGGCGGTTACCTTCTCACAGTCCAGTCCACGTAGAATGGGTTGAATAGTACGCGAACGGAGCCTCACATCCCGCCTCGAAGACCGTACGGGTGCGATCACAGGCGGTTCCAAAAGACCGGCATTAAAGTTTGAATTCGCGGAAAATAAATTCGCGAACACATTAACTTTATATTTTGAACTTGTGACCAGTGTTCCGCTGTCCGCCACTAACGGGAGAAAAGAGGAGGAAGCGAGGTTTTTGCTGACACCCCGTGCCATTGACCAGAATGGACGCGAACCAGTTGGGCACTCAAAGAGTTTATTGGTTACTCTGTCGTTGTAGGCCTCCTTCGCGGTATCAATCGTCTGGTTGCACGCGTTTCTGATTCTAACAAAATTCGTTCTGTTGACATCGATGGGATTGGAGCGTCATTGTTTAACAACTCTATTTTTTGCCGCTATAATCTGATCGCAGTTTTTTATCAAACCAAGGTTTGTCCGATCGATTTCGTTCGCGGGAATGCGGATGTAAATCTCCATTCCGAGAAGAATAGTTTCCGTGACCGACTCCTCGCTTGCGTTAATATCGGAGTCTCCAAAGTACACCCCTGACCATGGAAAGGATGGGAAGAAATCTCGCAAATCGTCCCAGTTAGCAGCCCTTTGGCGATATGTACTGTTTACCTGATAATTGTTCGTCGTCCACTTGTACTCCGCCGAACACAAGTCACATTCCATTTAAAATAGCAAAACGCACAAGTTGAATTTATTTTTATTCAGTTTTTATTTTACGTAAGCTTAGGGGATAAACATCGAATGAAACTGTGGTTTGGCTATGGCCGTGTCTTTGTATGCTATTAGTGCCACAACTTCCACTTATGATCTACGTGCCGAGCATTGGATTCTCTTTAATTGGTCGAACTTTTGTGGCGATTTACACGGCTGTAAATGCCTATTTCGATTGATGTACGAACAGCGGCTACTACTATGTCACACTTTTCTCAATAACCACGAAAGACCACTCCTCAAGCGGAAACGGACTCGACACCCTCTGAACTAACTGTTTTTCCAATTCCTTCGGGGATGAAACTCGCCCAATTCTTTCTTCCTTCGTTTCGCCGCTTTTCCCTTCGAAATCTTTCTCTTCCACGGAGTCTCTCCTATTCAGGAGAGCGCACCCTCTCTCTGGTGACGATGTTTCATTGTTCGTAGGCCTAATGTGCAGATGCACCCACACACAACGACGCGAACGATGCTGCACGTGTGGCCGGAGGTATGCCGAAGATCGCCAGGATTTTCACACCTTCTGCGTTATTCGTTGTGTATATTATTCGCGTGTGGTTTATTATCCTGGTACTTTCCTCGGCCGCGGTCATTATCTTCGGTTTCGATAATTGGGTTTAAATTTCCTTGCGGGAAAAGTTTTGGTTTGTTTAGTTACTGTTCCTCCACAATAGGCCTTTTGATAAGGCGAAACACATTGCAGTTGGTTCAAGGAATTTTCGACAATTGTTTATTCCTTGGCGATTCGCTTATCGCCTGGGATTTGATGTTTTGTCGACATCTGGCGCACTTGTGCCAGCCCTTGTGTTTGCCCAGCTAATGGTCATTAAACAATTTCATCTCTGGGCAATCGGTCGAAAAATTGGGGCCAAGTGTCTGTGGATACGTGCGGTCGAGGACACCCGTATGCATGTCCCCTTTATCTGGGCGGAAAGGTAAATTGGGCCCACGTGTTTGTAGGCACATGGGGCTGAATACACGGTAAGAATGTCCCCTTTGGCTGGATGAAAGGTGGTTTGTGCGGTTCGCAGGACCGCAGGACCGCCACAACCCCATATCCCCAATCATGGCGAAGCTGCGAAGTATGACGATTTCAGAAGCCGGGTGGTTGAATTGTATCCAGTCGACGGTAGATGAAAGATGTTCGAAAATTGCCGCCGGTCCATCGTCATTCGGGAAGCGGGAAAGACAACAAAGAATTTTAACAAAATTCCTCAACATGACCTTCAACCACATGATGTCCATATTATTGGGTTCTAACGCCTCCATGCTTTGGCAAGCCAGATCGGACCGTGTGAAGATGCAGACTCTGCCGTTAAAACGGAATCTCGAATGTAAGTCGTATCCTGACCAACAAAGATATGTAGAATCAGTTGACCAATCGACCTGAGTCTCGGTTAGGGCAAGGATATCAAGCTTTGTTGTTTGCAAATATTGGTGGACGGCGTTTACATTGGTATTGGTGAAACCGATGCCCTCGATGTTACAAAATGGCGTTATCGGTTGAACGTCGGCATAGTTTCAAGAACGAATACGAATACGCGATGACGAATTTCTTAGAGTTTGGTTGCTTATCAAAATAGAAATGATGTTCCCCCCGACATAGATCCCCCGGAGATCCGAATGGGAGACTAGTTTACCTCCGGAATTCTTTATCTCAGAAGGCATCATCGTGACTTATTTCCGTGTGAGTCCAGGCCATCAGGCACACATCCGAAACACCGTCGAACATATCTCTCGACGATCTCACGGAAAGTACAGCGTGACCATCCATCCGCTAAGCTCCGAAAGATGGTCAGGGATTTCTCCCAACCATTTAACGGAGCCTGTAGCTTGATTGGCGCTAGGCTAATAACCTTGCCTGGAAAAACATTGTTATGGACAATTTAACAAGTCTTGGATAAGGACCGGATATCGGTGGAGAGACTTGCTAAATAAGGCCAAGACCGGATCCCGGTTGTAGGGCCAATGATGATGATGATGATGATAGCTTTATAGCGTTTGGAATGATAGTGAAGAACGTGTGATTCGAACTGACGCTATGACAGTTAGAATCACCAAAAATTGAACCAAAGCGCAACCCATCAGGCCACCGCCGTGTGTACGAGTCCGATTTCTAAACTCAAGTACATTCGAATGATGTGGATTTGTTATGTTATCGCTATGGTATACGGCTCTGATTCATTTTCTTATTCGATTTTCGTTCGGTGTTCTTCACCATTTGCTGGTGTATTGTGTGTGTATCTGTTAGAAATGCCACAGCTTGATGGGGTGGTATTTCACTGGGCCACAGGGCGTTGCCACCCCAACTACGGCTTGGCCTTTAGCCGCCTCTTACGACAAGCCGGCCTAGCTATGAGTATATTCTAACGCCTTGCTCACAAGGCTAGGTATATGTTTGCCTTCTAATTAGATAACCTTTGGTTGATACTGCAGAACTTGTCACATGATTTTATGTAAACGAGGTGGTGCGTTGTGTGTGGGTGTTCTAAAAATCGTTTCGAGGTTTTTGTGGTCGCTTTCGATGATAAGTGGTCTCCCGAATATTAGATCATGGTATTTATCACATGCAAATTTAATAGCGACGATTTTCAATCTGAGGCGCTAATTTTGGTGTTGTTGTAGAAGCTTCTGAAGTATATGCCACTGGCTGGTTGTCTTCCAATATTACAGCACCTGCTCTTGATTGACTGACTTCTACTTGAAGGCTCACGGGACGATTCGGATCGTCATACTTTAATATCGATGTTTGTGATAGAGAAGTCTTAAGTTCAGTAAACGAAGCTCGTTTTTATTTGATAACTGTTTCAAGTTTTTTATCGCTTCAATCTTTTCGGGATCTGCTCTAATTCCTTCCGAAGTGATGATGTGACCAAAGAATGGAACTTTCGTGGTAGCAAATATGCACTTTTCCTTGTTGAGCCTTATTCCCTCTACCTCCAGTTTTCGAATATCATCTTGGACAGAACATTTAGCGTTTTAAGGTCAGGTGCATGAACTAAGATATCATCCGTTGATACTTCCGTATTTTCACAACCCTCGAGTACATTAATCGTAATCTTTTGATAGATTTCTAGGGCGAAAGCTAGGCCAAATGGAACTCGCCGGAAAGACATTCTTTCCCAAGGTGTAGTCGTGGTCAGGTTGCCTTTAGTTCTGTCAGTTACTCCGATCTCCCAAAAACCGTCTTTACAATCTAAGATTGTGAAAAATGTTGAGTATTGAACCTTGGTCGCATATCGTCTCTAGATTTGAATGGATGGAATCTTCTGAAAATGTTTTTATTTACGAGTACATCGGTAGGATCGAGCCAGATTCTCAATTTCCCATTCATACGAACCACCACTTGTTTTTACGACTGCTTCTAAGACAGCCATTTGAATCAATTTATGGATCTCTTTCTTGGCATCGTCTTGTATGGCGTGCGGTGTTCTACACGGGCCATAATTTTCAAACAATGGATTCGCGTTCAGATCAATGTCATATATAAATGTTTTAAGACAATCTAGCCCTCCGAACATATTTTTTTCCATTTTTAAGTTCTACGCGCAGTATTAATTTTAATTTGTTGTGGTGGATGCAACCGTTGAATGAACGTTGCGTCCAAAGAGAGCGATAATGGCGCGTCCCGGTGATCGATGCGTCCAGCGAAGTTGTGCGTTCAACGAACCAACGTCCTTAATATGATTCAATTAAATTACTCCAGTAATCACGTATTTACATTCAGTTGATATTTGTATTAACTGGAGCAAATAAAAGACCAAAACGACTCGACAAAATTCACTCTTTAATAGTTGAAGTATCACTTGGTAATCTTTTGTCTCATTCTCTTAAGTACGGCGGTTGTGTAGGCGTTGGTGGTTGGCTGTAGACAAAGTGCACGTGACGAGGCTTGATTGCAGACTGACCAAAAGCCGTTGGTCACATTTGAACCTGTGTGACAGCTCGATGGCGTCCCTACGCAGGTGACGCATTGTCAGCTGGCGGCTGACAGGCGTGGTGAGTATGCTGGTTGGGGAGTGTACCAGACTGTGAACGTACTAGATTCTCCCTGCCGAATTTAGTTGTGAATCCGCAACATTGTCGTATGCTTTTTTTTTAATTGGACAAACAGCTTTGTCAACCATTTTAAACGACAACATTGCTTTTGTGTTTCGCAATATACAACTTAATGGCACTTCACCGAGAACACTGATTTTACCATTTGCAAACGAGACCAACTTTTTTGTGCTCGATTGATTTAATGTGATGTCGTTAAGCTTGTCGATAATTTTTTTCGGAAAAACATTGCACCATGCATCCGTGTCTAGTTTGACTTTTTCTTTTTTGTTTTGTATGATTATCTCTTCCATCTAATTACTTTTTTGTGGTCTTTGTTTGTATCCAATGATAGCGCTAATTAACGATCACTCTGTTCGCTGTCACTTGTTAAGTCGTTTGTAATTGCATGCACTTTGCTGTCACGTTTTTTTGTCCTTGTTTTACAGACCGTAGCTAGGTGTTCCTTTGTTCTGCATTTGTTGCAAATTTTATTGAAAGCTGGGCAATTTTTTCATGAGTGAGTAGTTGCACACCTTCTGCAGTAGAACTTGTTGCCGCCGATGTAGTTATATATCGGCCTCCTAGCTTGTCACTTTTTCTGTGGTATTTAGTGACTGAATGTACATGTCTACCGCGTCAGACCCAAAACAGGCAGGAACGGAGCAACTAGTATTTCAGGCGTTTATTGGTTTAATTCAAGACGCGGTGTAAAGTATATACTTTTTATGTGTTATAATTATTATTAACACACTATCGGCGGGAAGGGCATTAATACCTTTTTCACAAACTGGCACCAATCGATGGGTCGGGTATTAATACTTTTAATGCGAACGTACGCTAAGTGTTAGTAAAGCATTTACCAATGCTTGTTTTTTTTTGGACAGTGAAAGAGCTAAAAAAATGTGTACGACTGATTCCGCTCATGGGGAAAGTTCGTAAAGATAATAGAGACAAATATTGGTCAACGGATCCGACAATACAAAGGTGTTGTGGAACGATTAGAATAAATAGAGGACTTCCTGAGAGTTTGTAGAATGTTAGGCTTGCACGAGGTGACTCTACTTCGTCGTGGGGACATTTTACTGCATTGCTGGCAATCAAAAAGACAGGTGCGAATGAGTTCTACGATACATTCAGCCGAGATAATTGAAAGTCATAACATCGATTGGAACACTTAACAAAGCATCTGGAAACCACAGTGTGTTATTTCTTACAACAAGTACGAGTACATGAAGAGGGTTGATCAAGCAGATCAGTATCTTGCTTATTATTCGATTATACGAAGAACAAAAAAATTTACAAAACGGGTTGTCATGTATTTGCTAAATTGTGCACTTTATATTGCGTTCCAATGCGAGACAAGGATAGATCTGCCCTTATCTTGTCTCTGGCTACGGGTCATCTTGCGATAACCAGAATCACACACATCCGTGAGGATGTTGGGCTCGGTCTCGAGAGATCTGAAAAGGAAGGGCTGCGGGGGGGGGGGGGGGGGGGTAACTAAGGATAGTGTGGACAGTGTTGGTTCAGGTATTTTCTAACTACTTGGATGGGGGGATGGTGGTATGACGGATGGTCCTTTAACTGGGTACCGAATGCCGAAGGTCGTAATATTGGTGCTAATTACGGCGAACCGCAATCATAACGTTGATGCTGCTACAGTAGCCATGATACAGCTCAAATCAAATAAAACCCCCAGAGTTGCTGGCATACCAGCTGAGCTGATCAAACAAGGAGGGACAGCTTTACATCATGCAATTCATGACATCGTGGTGCACGTATGGGAGCAAGAAGAGATGCCGGAAGATTAACGTCGTGGTATAATTTGCCCCATACATAAGAAGGGAGATATCACACTGTGCAGCAACTATAGAGGTATAACATTGCTGAGTACCCCCTATAAGATACTCTCCACTATCCTACAAGATCGGATAGCCCCATAGGCTAAAACCGTTATTGGTCAATATCAGGGTGGCTTCATCACAGGCAAATCAGCGATTGATCAGATATTCACCCTTAGACAGGTGATGGAAAAATGTCTGGTATTTAAGATTCCATTACATCATCTAGTTATAGACTACAAGGCCGCCTACGACAGCATAGCCAGAGTAGAACTTTATAATGCCATGAGCGAGTTCGGCATTCCAAACAAATTGATACGACTTTGTAGGTTAACCACGACCAACGTAACTAGTCAAGTAAAAATAGTGAGATTGCTACACAAACCAATAAACATTGTTCGATGTCTCGGTGCCGGGCGAAGAATGTCGTCGGCCGAGATCGATGCTAATGATGTTCCGCCAAGCGAGGAATGTCGTTGGGGAATAGCGATGGGGCACGTTGATGTTGATGAAACCAACGTTGCCTGAAACCAAATGTGCATAATTAAATGAACAGTGATACCTGGTTGGCCAATCTTCTGGTTTGAAGATCCGGCGCTGAATGAATGTATTGATGAATTTGCTTTCTCCCCGTAAGCAATGATGATCCCTTTGCCACTGGTATCACGTTTTGGTATGGAACTTTCATGAGGAATTCACAACTTGTGTTACTGTTTCGTCAGGTCAGTTGCACTACAGCTAAGTACAACTTCGACTAGAAGTTTTAGGTGGCTATGGCGATACTACACTACTAAAATCAATGCACAACACAAACTAATTGATTAACTATGAATTCGTTTATTTAGTATAAAAGCCACATGGTGGCGAGCGCGAATTTAATCCAATTTAATCAATACTTAATACCAATTCCATTGTTCAGAAATTAAATCCAAATACATCGATACCAGATAGCAGATGACAGAAAGTTGAACGACGATCATGCACCAAAAACAGTATAAGCTATGACAGTTGAACCTGCACACAACAGTATGAATTGACAGTTTCTCAAGACAGTTGCTGATGTGTGGTGAATATAATTGTCGGGAAGAGTACTAGACGATGTACTAGATTTTCCCCGAGCATATAATTATGAATCCGAAACAACATATTTAATGGACTCCGACAAGAGGACAGTCTGGCTTGCCTTCTCTTAAACCTGGCGCTGGAGAAAGTAATCCATGACTCTGGCGTTACATCATCAGTAGATATATATATATCGACATCATCAGTAGATCCGATTCGGCTGTACAAAACTTCTTCACCCAGATCGAGCTGGCGGCACAAAAACTGGGACTGCACATTAATGAGGGGAAAACTAAGTACATGGTGGCATCTTCTGCGAAGAGAACGTCGGTCAAACTAGTCAGGTAGTGGAGCACAAATGTGAACTAGTGCAATCCTTTAACTACCTTAGGCCAATAGGAGTAGCCGATAACAATATGGAAGAAGAAATACGCAAACGGCTGATCAAATCCAGCAAAGCCTACGATGGTCTATCAAGCCTATATAAATCCCGAAATTTATCCAGAACACCCAAGCTACTATTGTACAAGACCATGGTCTCAACAGTACTCATGTATGAATCCGAGACCTGGGTGCTCTATGAAAGGCAATCTGAACTCTTAGCTACGTTCGAGAGGATGGTCTTAAGGAGAATTGTCGGCCGTCAGATGCAAGATATTTGAAAAATAAAGAATTTAAATATTTGGGAACAATACTGACAGCCAGTAGCGACATGTCGAAGGAAATTAACAAAAGACTACACTCCGACAACGCTAATTGGCATGCAGTCAATAAAGTGCTGAAATCCACACTGCTGTCACACAACATAAAGCTCCGTGTCTATAGAACCATAATCATGCCGATTTTTCTATACGGATCCGAAACATGGGTTCTTACAAAACGGGAAGAAGACAAATTCCGCGTATTCGAGAATACAGTTTTAAGGGGTATATTTGGAGGTAAATATGACGAGGAAACTCTACAACCACGAATTGGAAGAGCTATACCGCAAACCTACAATAGTGAGAGCAATCAAGTCGCGAAGATTAATATGGGCCGAAAATGTAGCGCGAATAGGCAACGATAGGACCGTGCGTAGAATTCTTGACGGTAGACCAACGGGAAAGAGACCGACAGGACGGCTGCGACGGAGATGGGAGGACAATGTTAGGTTTGACCTTGAAGAGATCGGATCAGATGGTCAAGCGTGGAAGGAGAGTACACAGGCTAGGGAACGATGGCGGAGTCGAGTCGGTGAGGTCATGAACTTCCAGATTCCTACAGGCCAACAAATAGAATAGAATAGAATATAGTTGCCTCATGGGAGGTTAATTGTACACAGTAGAACTCGAGTAATCTAACGAGGTCTATATACCGATACTTATTTGTACTGTAACTTTAAGAGATACAAACTGAATAAAAAGTGAAAAACAGCTTAAGAAAAAAAAGGGAGACATTTTCAAACTCGTTTTCATTTTTGGGGATGTTTCAGGGCGGAGAAACATCCAATACGTTAACTAGAGGCAGACCTTGTCTGCGATGGAGGGATGGCGTAGACCAGGGGGCACAGACCCTGGTACTGCCAAATTGGATGACATCGGTTCGAAATCGGCAACGGTAGAGAGACTTGCTAAATAAGACCAATACGGGATCCCGGTTGTAGTGCTGATGATAATGATGATGGCTACTTGATATTGGTATACATCAGAAATGTTGTTGAGAGAAATAGTATTTCCGGACCGAATTTTTGAAGAGTAAATCAGATTCAATCAGAGCACAATCTGTATTGCTTTTCACTTCTCTTTTTGGCAGAAATCTATGGCAATCGTGCCCTGCCCATCGATTTTACCTTTGTTGATGTTGGCAGAAGTATATGGCATTCGTGGTCTGCCTTATTTGTTAAGCGATAGATCTCACTTTAGGACTTTCCACCCCTGGTAGAAACAGTTGCATTCGGCTCACGGCGTCTTAATTACCCTCACATTTTCTTACTCCACATCTAAACAATTTTTACTCTACATGACGATCGTGCCACTTTTACTCTACAGATGTTTTCTGAAGCTGCCGGAACAAAACATCTTAAAACCACCAATCTCTTGTGGTCGTTAAGAAATAATGCTATCGGTTGGCTCAGGCCTTATTCTGGGGAGAAAATTGTTACTGCCAATGCAGGAATTTGAAGGAATGACTGCTGACTTGCCGGTCGTGAAGATGTCCTCATTGTTGCAACAATATGTTCGGTGTTGTATCCAGTGAAGGTGATGTCATACCATTGCATTTCTTTAATAAACTGAATGGAGGAGGCTGTCATCCAAGTAAATGAGGGATATAGGGAGTAAATGTGTTTTTTATTGTACTTTAAGTAAGTTTTTGAAAACTTTTTGGTTTCATGGGGCATTCCGTATGATCATAGATAGATTGAAGTGTTAAAAAAGACGAAGTTACGTTCGTTATGGTAATTTACCTATTTAATATAGTAATATAAGTAAATAGTATATTGTTAATATATTTAAGGGTAAGGTACTTTATTAGAATATTGTTTTAGTAAAAGAACTCACTTACTGGGTCGACCGTGGAGCAGTCGCTGAAGCTGTTTACTGGTGACAGGTTGCAAGGGGCGTTGAGCTTTGTGCTCCCCTGTTCAGCTTGCTTTCTTCTTCGTCGGAAGTTGCTCCTCGGGATGCAATTAATTTATTATTATATTCGGGATCACCAAAATTGTTATTGGTGTTATTGACTGGCGGTGATTTTTGTTTTTTCTTAAACGTGTGCACGGTTCAATAGTTTTACGTCGAATCAATCTTTTTTCTATTTTTGCCGTTGACCTTTATTTTTTATTTGGCGCCAACGCCGTTTTTTATCATTTCACTTCGGAACGTTCATGCAGTCAGACATACTGATCGCGTGCTCATGTACAAATAAGATTGAAAAAAAAAGAAGGAAAAATTTAATTCGTAGACGTTAAGTCGTCGACGATCGATCGCGTTCACATCGAACCTTATGTGATATATTGCGTTTGTTCGTGAGTATTGCGACAAATTATAATTACCAAAAAAAGAAAAAAAAACTATACAAACACGAGCAAACACGTGTAATTTTCGCTGGATGCCGTAGTCGAAATCTGTCTTCACAGATGCCAGACAACAACCCGCGCGCTACCCGGGAATATCTATTGGAACGGAAGAGAAGAGCCATTGAAACTCTTCAAAACTCATCTAAGAAGCCCACAAAAATGGAAAATCCAGGAAAACACATGGACTACGAACAAAAATTCCAGGAAGCCGTGGAATACATACAACAGCTTTCAGCAGAGGTGAAGCAACTCCGGGAGGAAATTCGCTCCCTAAAGCAACCCACCCAAAACAGCGACGATGCCAGTATGGAGATGACGCCTTCTCTCAGCTTAAACAATAAAACATCTCCACCCAAACAACTATCATTAGCCCATAAGGAATCCACCAAACAAGCCAAGCCAGCACCGAGTCCCCTGCCTGCCCAGCACAAAACCGAAAGACCACCGCCAATCTACATCAGAAACCCGACCAGCACCAAAGCACTAATTCAAACCCTGCAAAATGCCCTGGGTCACCGGAATTTTAGCACCAATGCAAAAGGATCTAGAACTTCAATAACAGTCAGATCATTACTCGATCATGATAGGGCAGTTAAAAAACGGTTGGAGGAACAATATCAGTTGAAGGTGAAGACCTTCCAGCATCCGAACAGCAAACCAGCTACCTTTATTATAAGGCACATCGATCCCGAATGGACCAACGAAGAAGTGGGACTGGAAATCGCTAGGATATGTCCACAAATAAAGATCAATAAGCTGGACTACTTCCAAACACCGTACATGAGGACAAACAACGTAAAAAACCTCCGGATCATACAAATCCCACCTAATCAAGACATCAATCAACTTAAACAAATTAAATATTTGTTTACCAAAAAAATCGCAATCGAAGAGTCCCACAAACAAGAAATTCTTCATTGTAAGCGATGCCAAGACTCAGGACTCTTGGCGGTCTCATACCACCAGCAAAGTCGTTGCGGCAAATGCGCAGAGGAACACGAGCTCGATGAATGCAAGGTAAATCCACAAGGCCTGGAACCTGAAACAGTGCAAACCGTCAACGCTGATGGATCCATTACCACCAAAAAGATCACAGTAAAATGCCGTAACTACGGAGGCCCTCATCCGGCAAATTTTTCGCAATGCCCTCAGAAGAACAATTAAATCAACATCAACGAAACCAACAGTATTGCAGGAAACAAAGTCAACCCGACCCGGAATATCGTACGCGGATGCAACAAGAGGAAACCTCAACACTACCACTCCCCCTAACAACAATACTAAAAATTTCAATCTGGACATCATGGAATACATCCAAAGCTTACAAGCCATGCTACCTTCGCTGAGGAAAATGTCAGAAACAGAAAAAAAAGGTCAGATTCTTTCACTAATAACTTCCCATATTCTTTCCAGCTCTCTCTAAATTAACCATTGTCTCCCTCAACACAGAATCCATTTACTCTAACATACGTAAGCAACACCTCCGGTTGTTTGTTGAAAAGTTTTCCCCAGATATCCCCTTCCTTTCAGAGATCTGGCTCAAACCAAATTGCCGAGTTTCCATTCCCAATTATACTTCAGTTTCTAACCCCAGAACTAATGGATCTCATGGAGGTACCGGCATCTTAATTCACAAAAAATTTCAATTCATTGAAATTAGATTCACCGGTATATCCAGCATTGAATACACAGCAGTAAAACTTTTCTGTGAGAACAATAAAGTGCTCGTCTTAGCATCCATTTATATTCACCCTTCACGACAACCAGATTTCCCAGATACTGACATTTCGCAGATTATCCCACAGTCCGTTCCCGCTCCATTTATAATCGGAGGAGACTGGAATGCTCGTCATACAGCATTCAATGATAATAAATGCAACAAATATGGTCGTCAATTGCTAGCCCTCCTCCAGTCTTATCTATATACTTACATTGACTCCCCATTACAGCCAACTCGTGTCTCTAGCTCAGCCAGGTTAACAATCGACTTCTTCCTCAAGTCCGACGATGTTTATTCAGCGGGTCCACCTACAGTCTCCTTTATATTTCCTTCTGATCATGGTTCCGTTCACACCACAATCCAAATCCCCTCTCTCGACCCACTCTACTCGTCAAACCCTGTCCCAAACTTCATCAAAACAAATTGGAGAAAAGTCAATAGGAACATAGCGATAAGTTTCTCTGACTTGTATATCCCTGAAGCATCTAATTACTCCATACTGAAATCGATCAAGCATCTTTAAGAATAGAGCAAATTCTTAAGGAGGCTCTCAGCAACAACACCACTACAACCATTCCTCATAACAATTTAGGAAATCCTTTACCCAGCATCCTAACCAAATTATTGCGCCTTAAAAAGTAGCTCCGCCGAAAACTTCATACAAGATACTGCCCCTTTATTAAAAGCCAAATCCAACTCCTATCCACTCTGATAAATGAGCAGTTGAAAAAGTTCGCAGATGAGAACTGCATCTCCACACTTAGTAACATCAAACCAAATCGTGATCTTTTCAAGAACATCAACCAATTAACTGGTCGTAAATATAAACCCCGAATTGACCATCTCATTAACCCAATCAGCAATAATATTGCCCAGTCCGATACGGACATAGCAAATCGCCTCGCAGAACACTTTGCAAAGATTCATGAGCAAAATAATTCTCTCTCAACTCCTGGCTTCGAGAACACAGTAAACGAATACATCTCAAACAGATTATTCCCATCTTTTACACATTTCATCGGTGAATTTAACAACACAAACATAGCTTCACACCCCTTAGACACTACAAATTTTCTAGCTGCGGACGAATTATCCGAGATCGTAAGATCAGGAAATAACAAAAAGTCAACTGGATTAGATGGAATCCCACGTCTTCTATTTAAAAGGCTACGCCCACCGAATCTACTTCCCATCCTCATTCTTCTTAATCATATAATTAATGCATCGCACTTCTCAGAGAACTGGAAAACTGCGGTAGTAATTCCTATTAAGAAGCCCGGTAGTAGTAATAGCCCTTGCAATTATCGTCCAATATCCCTATTAAGTACATTAAGTAAGATACTGGAATGCAAGATATACCAAAATCTTCCCTCATTTGCCAATGAGAATGCCCTCATCCCTAACTGTCAGTTCGGATTTCGTAAGCGACCATCCACATGTCATGCTCTACTAAAACTTACACACGATGTTACAACTGGTCTCCAAAACCAAAGCCCTACTGTGTGTATATCTCTCGATATTTCTAAGACATTTGATTGCGTCTGGATCTCAGGGCTTCCGTACAAACTGCACTCCATATTTAATCTAAACTCTCACACAACAAAGCTCTTAGCCTCTTATCTTTTTGACAGAAAATTGTGAGAATAAATTCTTCCGTCTCAGAAAACCGCAACATAACCGCGGGTGTTCCCCAAGGCTTTATTTTAGGGCCAATTTTATATCTGTTATATACCGCGGATATTCCTCAACCCGTTTCTCCTAATGTTGTGATGCTGAATTATGCTGATGATACATTAATTTACTTTAGCAGCAAATTTGTTAAGGCTGCAAGAAACCGCATTAACAACTTCCTCCCTAACATAACAACACATTTCAATAAATGGAAAATAAAACGCAGCTCATAGTGTTCAAGGGCAAGGGCATGAGCACTGTACAAATAACACTAGACGCTGCCACAATAAAATTAAACTTAACCTAAACAACACTCTAATAAAACCCTCCAAAACCCTAAAATATCTGGGAATCACTTTTTCTAATAACTGGTCTTTTTCCTCCCACATTAAAAATTCCCTTCATAAAGCCACAATTCAGCTTAATCTCTGTAGAAGAGTAATGTGGAAACCTAATAGTCTCTCTCACAAAGTCAAACTGCTCATTTACAAACAAATTATCAGACCCACACTCACGTAGGCGTGCCCATTGTGGTACCATATCACTCCCTCCCAAATGGAGAAGTTACAAGTATTCGAAAGAAAATGCTTTAGGTATGTCTCTGGCTTACATCGTCGTCCTTACTCCTATAAGTGCTATAGTAACGTCGAACTCTACAATACCGCTGGTATTGAGCGCCTCGATAGACGATTCCTCGAGCTATCTATCAAATTTATCGAAAACCTACAAAATAATCCCAATCCCATAATAACCCTCTAGATATCAGAACTAACTATCCCAACTGTCTCCACACCAGAGCTATCTTCCCCTCAGGCAGACTGGTAAATGAATCAAACGAGATCATATACCACAACGCCGAAGTTACCCCTAACCAGTTCAAATACTGTAACGTCCAACCATTTTCCAACATCATATGTTTGTCCAACGAACAACCGGAAAGAAATACTATTCCTCAAACCCATAACTGACCTCACTCCACATCCTTTAATTCATATATCCCATTAATTATAAAACTTTGTTTATGGGTTTAGGAAAATCAAACTGTAATCAGACTAAATTAGGTTAAGCTATTTATATAATTAGGATTAAGTTTAGATTAAGTAAAGTTGAAAAAACAAATTCCTGGTTTTCTGACCTTTTCCAGGAAGATAATACTATTAATATAAACACGCATCTATCTTGTATCTCATATAATAATGTTTGGGAAATGTATATATTATTATAATAATTACATGTAAGCAATTGTTACGAAATTAATTTTAAGTCACTGTATTACTTAAATGTACAAATTCTAATGATGGTCAATAAATAAATTTTTGAAAAAAAAAGCCGTTTTTTATTTTTTTCCGCCAAGTAGAATTTTCTTAAACTAGTTTATGCAAATTAGCTACTTGACGATTTCTCTTCCCTTTACAGGCAGAGAGCGGAAATTTGCGAAAGGGAATTAGTGGGTGTTAGGAGAGGACATGGACGCGATGTCCGTAACACGTTTCAATACCGATTTCAAAAACACTTTTTACAGAATATAAGACCATTGCTTAAAAGCTTACCTTTTCAATTACTTTTTATCCTTAATCTTTTCAGGAAGAAATATCTTGTGGACACGCATTTCGTAAGCAGTAAACGGGACTTCTATCATTATTACAATTACAATGGACCTAAAGGCAAAACCCAACTTAAGAAAATCATCGCAATCTTTGCATTTATATGTTTTTTCTCTTATGTATTCATCGACTTCAATCTCAAAACAAAAATCGATCAACTTAAAGATAGATTCGATTTTTCGCCAAAAGTCGATGCGCTAACAGAATCAACTAGTCAAGCATATTTTGTCGATACTCCTGGCTGTCGCATGCCAAGTTTCAACGCCACTGATGACACCATTATGCAATACATGTTCCGAGTTCCTAAATTTAAATGTCACAAGGCATTAACTAAAACTATAGGAGATTCCGGAATCATTCTAAATGTCCAGGATGACGAACTTCGTGAACTATTCAACATAACCGATCTTACAAAGTTATCCTGTTACTACCAAGAGTTTCGCCGAAAAACTGACACCAAAAACGAATATTTAAAAAAAGGAATCACTCTAGAATTAAGTCAAAATACGGTGACGAGAATCACGAAAGCGGAGTTTATTAAAATAGTATGCCAATACAATAATTCCAAACCTTTTTATAAAGATTTTCATGTTTTCGCTGTTCCTAAAGACACAGAAACAACAATACCACACTTCAATACAGAAGACATACTACAGAAAAGAGTTATTGAAAAAACAAAGAGTTATAAAGCTGATAACAACCTGTTGCCGATACCTCAACAAAAGATTTCCGTTATGGTAATCGGAATTGATAGTGTGTCACGTTTAAACTTCCTGCGGCAAATGAATAAAACAGTTGAAACGACTAGAATGAACTTTAACTCGGTCGAGCTCACCGGCTATAACAAAGTTGGTGATAATACATATCCCAATTTGATACCTGTTCTGAGTGGTTTGGATGTGAATGAGTTGAAATTGGTTTGCCTTTCACCTGTTCAGGACAAAAACGCAACGTACGACAACTGCCCATTCATTTGGAACCGCTTTAAAGAGGCAGGATATAAGACGGTATTCGCTGAGGATGTGGCCGGCCTTAGTCTCTTCAATTACTGTCGGTCGGGCTTTAGAGATCAACCCACTGATTACTACCTAAGACCACTGTTGATTGAAATGGAGAAATACATTGGTTATAAGAAGAGAATTAACTTCAATCTTTGCTTAGGGGGCAGACGAGCTGTTGATGTCATTCTAGAATTCATCAAAAAATTAATTCCATTTTTTAAGCGTGACTTATTTTTCTCCTTCTTTTGGATGGCGTCATTGACACATGACTTTTTTAACATGCCCCAATTGATGGATGAAGACATAACAGAACTCTTTGAGAGTCTACGGATATCCGGTGTCTTAAATCGAACGATATTATTTTTGATGAGCGATCATGGTCTCCGGTGGGGCCCATTTCGAAAAACTTACCAAGGTATGATGGAAGAACGTCAACCATTTCTTATCAGCATATTTCCCGATTGGTTTGGCCAACAATATCATGAGGCAATCAGAAACCTTCGTGATAATTCTAAGAAATTAACAACACATTATGATCTTCATGCGACGTTTTCTGATCTGTTAGACCTCTCTCTGCTGGAATCAGATCGATTGCAACAACGTGCAGAAGCTTTACAAGAAACTGAAGTTATACCTAGAGGAATAAGTCTATTTCTACCAATACCCGAAACAAGAACATGTGAAAACGCTGGGATAGCTTCACATTGGTGTACATGCCATCAAAAACAAATACTGCCCACAAATGATCCCCGTGTACAACGAGCAGCAAGGTACATCGTCAAGTTAATTAATGATAAATTACAACCTCATCCACGATGTCGAACCTTGTTCTTAAATTCAATTGTGGAAGCCATTATTGGAACAACCAACCAGAAAATACTCAAAGAGGTTACGACAGATTATCTAATCGATATCACCGTCCGGATACAAACAAAACCAGGACTTGGAGAATTCGAGTCAACGGTCAGAATGTCATCGTATACTACACAATTAACTGGAACAATTAGTCGAATTAATCTCTACGGCAGCCAGAGTTACTGTATTGATGATTATACCCTGAAAATGTTTTGTTACTGCCATAGATAAGATCTAGCTGCTAGAGAAATTAGTATTGAAGAATTTTTATTTTATATTAATTTTGTTTTTAGTAAATATGTGATAAAATTGCGTTGTCTATTTTTAAATGTTATACTGTAAAATGCTTTGGATATAGTTTTAGTTTTTTGAATTGTCATTTTGAACACAATTATGCGATTATTATGTAAATGCTAACTTATACTACACATGCCTCAGTGCTGCAATTTCTATGGCGACCATTGAAACTAGATATGTTATTGTTTATATATATAATGTTGAGATGGAACATCAACATCATCATCGGCACTACAATCGGGATCCGATCTTGGTCTTATTTAGAAAGTCTCTCCACCGGTATCCGGTTCTTATCCGAGACTTGTTCAATTGTCCATAATAATTTGTTTTTCCGTTCAAGGTTATTAGCCTTGCGCCAACCTTTCTCAGGATGTCGCTGCATACATTGGTTCACTACTTGGCGGGTGCCAAAGTAGCTATCCAGGGGTGTCACGTAGAGACTGCATGTCAACTTGGATTGAACAGGGACAAGGATCCTCCTGATCTTCGCCGGGCTGAAAGCAATCAAAGACTTTGCCATGTATGTTCACTCCCATCCCCCACCAGCTCAGTCACTCACGCCGGGCTGAATGCAGAGACTTTGCCCTGTATGTTCGCACCCACCCCCCGCGGGTAGAACGTGGTATATAATATCTGAAGGTGTTCAGTCCCCTTTTTCGTTGTTTTTTTTTTATTTTTAGATTCTATAAAATTAGTAGATAAGCAAACAGTTTTGTGAATGGTAGACTTTCACAACTAATAATGTATAAGAGTAAGTTAAATCCTTCGACGATATATACCTGGATCCATTTATCCCCTATCCTTTATCCGAAATTGTAGTTTTTACTGTGGTAAAACCATTAGCACTAAAATTGAATGATTAATATTTAACAAATAGACTTCGAATATATCAATATATTGTGAAGATGTGATAAAAGTATCGGACTAGAATATTCAATAAGCCAGTTAAATGGCTACTGAACAACAACAACAACAAAAACAAAAAGAAACGTTTTAAGGCGATTCATGTAATTCATCATCATGGGACATAGTTTTAGTTTTTTAAATTGTCATTTTGAACAACATTATGCGATTATTATGTAAATGCTAACTTATACTACACATGCCTCAGTGCTGCAATTTCTAAGGCGACCATTGAAACTAGCAGGGCTATGGAATCGGAAGAAAATAACACGACTCCGACTCCGACTCCGATTCCTATATTTACCAACAACACGACTCCGACTCAAAAAAGCTCAAATTTGTCAGCTTGTTTCCTACCTTTGCATATAGCCATTTTTTTTTCATGTTATACGATGGTTGTCTCTTATGTTTCGGGATTTGGCAACCCCAGTGTTGCAATCCGGCAATTGACAGCTCTGTCGTAAAGTTGGACATTTTTGAGGTTATACGCACTCAGAACGTTTTGACATACGAGCGCTATTTGTGTTGTTTACAGTAACTTAAAAGATTCATCTCGACCCAAAAATGGAATTAAATCGTCAACATTTTCGTGCGATTATTTTTTACAACTTTCGGCGTGGATTGACTCAGCAACAGTGCATGGATGAACTTAATTCAATTTTTGGCGATGAAGCTCCATCAAGGACCAGTGTTTATCGATGGTATGGTGAATTCAATCGTGGTCGTAGTTCACTCCAAGATGAATTTCGTGAAGGTCGTCCAAAATCAGTTGTTGTTCCGAAAACCATTGATGCTGTGCGCGAACTGATATTGGAAGATCGTCATGGGACCTATCGTGAGATTGAGACAACCTTAGGCGTTAGTGGGACTAGCATACATTCAATATTGCATAAACTTTTGACCGTCAAAAAAATTTGTTCGCGTAGGATCCCACACAATTTGTCAATCGCCCAAAAAAAGGCTCGTGTCAATTGGTCGAAAGAAATGGTCAAAAAATACGGTCGCGGTGCTTCGAAACACGTCTATTACATCGTGACAGGTGATGAATCGTGGATTTACGCGAATGAGCCCGAAAGTAAACAACAGTCGACTGTCTGGGTGTTTCAAGATGAGCCAAATCCAACAAAAGTTGTTCGCGCACGAAGCACTTCCAAGCAAATGGTCGCCTGTTTTTTCGGAAAAACTGGACATGTCGCAACCGTACCACTAGAACAACGCAGAACAGTCAATTCTGAGTGGTACACAACCATTTGTTTGCCAGTTGTCTTCCAAGAAATCAGGAAAACCAACCGCCGAAGACGGATCACTCTTCACCACGACAATGCGAGCTCTCACACATCGGCTGCGACAACTGCATTTTTGAGCACCCAAAACATCGATTTGATGGGTCATCCGCCGTATAGTCCTGACTTGGCACCGAATGACAACGTTTTTCGACGCCTGAAGAAGCGGTTGCTGCATTTAGAATGCATGTGTTGGAGATACCTCAATCAGAGTGGCAAAAGTGCTTCGACAATTGGTTCAAACGCATGAAAAAGTGTATAGATCTTCATGGGGAATATTTTGAAAAACAATAAAGTGATTTTCGATGATCAATATTTGTTTTTGTTCTCTAATCCCGAAATATAAAAGGCAACCCTCGTACGGATAAAAATAAAACAAGATCAAACTTTAATAATTATTTATTAGAATTTATTCTTAAAAACAACATTGCTTCTATTAAATCTGTATTCGTAGAGGCTCTCAAATCAGAATTCAGAATTTTAAGAGCGGAAAATAACCGCTCTAGAGATACTTGGGTTGGCGGTAATACTGTAACGATGAATGCTGAATCTTTTACGATTTCTGGATACCGCTGTATTGCCATTTCAACATTTAACTTATAAGTTCGGTAAATTTAAAATCCTGTCTACTTCATCTAAAATATATTGGGACTGTGATTCAAATGAGGACGCTTTAGTTTATCTTGTTCATTGAGATATTTTTCAAAATCGTCTTCAGATTCACCGGTGTCGGGTGAAGATGATGGTACTTCGTGTACGCTGCCTGTTGTCGTCTCTTTTTCTAGTCGAAGGCCTTTCATGCGAACGGTTAATTCAAACAGTGCGTTTATAGCTCTATTTATTTCTTCTTCCGCCAATAGGGATCAAACCATGGGGTCAACATAGATCCCAGCCAACAGAATATCGTTGTCCAGCAAATGTTTTTCTCTACATAGCATGGCGTTTTAAATTCCACCAGCAAGAGTATTATTTAGAATCTTCGACAAACGAAAATTGATGTTTTTCCACTCCTTGAAAAATAAACTAGGAGTCAAATCTTTCGATTGCATTACTTGCACGGACTCAGGATCCTCCACTTCTTTCCATTGAATTTCCGTCATATTCACGTTCGGGGTGGCCATGTCCTCAAGATAAAATTTCAGTTCAAGAAGTCGCTGTATCATTAAGTATGTACTACCCCATCTTGTGGCTTGATCCAAAATCGCTCCGTTTCCAGCTCTTCGTTTGATTATGGCATGTATTTTTGGTGTTCTGGCGGCTATTGCGACGTTTCGTACATTTTCACAAAATCTAAAATACTAGAGTAATCATCAATATCGTCTTCCGCCTCAATAGTACTTAATTTTTCGACAGTACTCAGCATATAACAAGCGTTGTCTGTCACAATGGATACAATTTGTTCTAGTTTAATATTAAACTCTTTCAGAACATCCATCACAAGCATTTTTAAATAATCGCTTGAGTGGTCAGATTTAGTGTCTTTGATTGCTAGTGAATGTGTTACTATTCTTTTATTATTATCAACGAATTGAACATTAATTCCCAAGTAATTAACCCGATAATGTGTACATGTGTCCATTTTTAAATAAATAAACTTTCCATGCAACAGATTTTTAAGTTCATTCTTCTGTTTTTCAACGTCCTCTATTACTAAATTTCGTACACTGCTTCTTTCTAAAGATACTCCGACTTTAGAATGATTTAAAAAAATGTATTTTAAATTTTAACGAAAAAGTAGTCGGAGTCGCTCGTTTTTTACGACTCCGACTCCGACTCCAACTCCAGCCCTACCACCGCGTCTCCGACTCCGACTCCACAGCCCTGGAAACTAGATAAGTTATTGTTTATATATATAATGTTGAGATGGAACATCAACATCATCATCGGTACTACAACCGGGATCTGGTCTTGGCTTTATTTAACAAATCTCTCCACCGGTCCTGATTTCGGGCCGATGTCATCCAGTTTGGCACTCCCAGGCACTAGGCGTCCTGGTCTACGCCACCCCTCCATCGCAGACAAGGTCTGCCACGCTGCCTCCTTCCATACATCCTGCCACAAAGGACGTTCCGGGCAGGATCCTCTTCGCACATTCGAGCTAGGTGTCCCGCCCAACGTAGTCTACCGAGCTTGATTTGTCTTAGAACATTAGCTTCAAGGTAGATTGCGTACAACTCATGGTTGTAGCGTCTCCGGAATCGTCCTCCCTCACATACGGGGCCAACAATTCGCCTTAAGACCTTTCTCTCGAACGTGGCTAAGAGTTTATCATCATCATCGGCACTGGTCTTGGTCTTATTTAGCAAGTCCTGAGGTTTATTAAATTTTCCATAATGATTTGTTTTTTCCGGGCAAGGTCATCAGTCTTGCGCCAGAGGCACCCCGACGGGGAATCGAACCCCGATCTTCCGCGTGACAGGCGGGTATACTAACCACTATACTATCGAGGAGCCAAGGGGGGGGAAGTGTCTCCCACAAAATTAGCGGTTATAGCATTACTGTCTATGTTATCTAAGGTGATGGAAAAGGTCATCACAGCCGAGTTCATTAAGTATTTGGAGTGCAACGGACTTCTGAAGGATCGCCAATATGGATTTTGTGGGAGGTTGTCCACGGGAGACCTTTTGAACCTTATAACTGATATATGGACATCTGCGATTGAGGGGCATGACAAGTCAAGGGCAATCGCATTGGATCTCCAAAGTTTTTGACAGCGGCTGACACGGGGCATTGCTTGGCAAACTTCGTTTATATGGACTTTTCCAGCAGCTTTGCGACAAGACGAAGAGTTTTATTTATATTATACAAACTTTTAGTATTTATTCACATCACTCTTATTTCATATATATATTTCACATACTTTCGTTAGGTCTCTTTCTCTACATTAAACACCCACTAAATCTTTCTTAGAACCGATAAATTTTGCGGACAGCACGGACATCAAAACTTAACGATTGATTCCCAAATAACCGACTTTCTTTTTGGACTCCTCCGGCCCACTCACCCAACTATCGACTAATTCCCATTCTGCCTTTACTCCTTCGTTTTGCCTCGGGGTCAACACCTCCCGATGACGACAATACAATTTCGCTCCCCATCGACCCAATTTCCGATATGCAATTCAGATTTGCAGTTGCGGTGAAATGCGACCGATATACCTCCATCGGTTTGCGTCACAGTTCAACTTCTGCAATTGGGAAGTGACCTTATACATTTTAATGTGCAATTACACAATTTCCATTTAAACGGTTGTGGCAAAATGTAGGGCGAATTAATTGCATTATCGCTCTGGGGGTCATATGGGTTCAAAATCGGTTGGCGTTTTTTGGTTTAAGTGCATCGATGACATTGTGGTCCACATCTTAATTTAGGTCGTCACTGATGTACTGTCTCCTTCCATACATCCTGCCATAAACGACTTTCCGGGCAGGCTCCTCTTCACTCATTCGAGCTAGGTGTCTTGCCCACCAGAGTCTACCGAGCGTAATTTTCCTTACAACATTAGCCTCAATGTAGATCGCGTACAACTCATGGTTGTAGCGCCTACGAAATCGTCCCCCCTCACATACGGGGCCAACAATTCTCCTTAAGACCTGCCTCTCGAACATGGCTAAGAGTTCAGAGTGCCTTTTATTAAGCACCCAGGTCTTGGATCCATACATGGGTACTGGTAAGACCATGGTCTTGTACAGTAGTAGCTTGGATGTTTTGGATAAATTTAGGGATTTAATGACCCTTGATAGACCATACTAGGCTTTGTTGGATTTGCTCAGCCGTCTGCGAATTTTTTTTTCCATATTGTTATTGGCTACTCCTATTGACCCAATGTTCTCTTCGCAGAAGTTGGCGCCATGTACTTACTTTTTCCCTCTTTAATGTGCAGTCACAGTTTTTGTGCCTCTTGTTCGATCTGGGTGAAGGAGTCTTGTACAGTCGATTCGGTGATGTCGATGTCATCTGCGTAGGAAATTATCTGGCTGGACTTGGTGACAATAGTCCCTCTTGTTGTAACGCCAGAGTCACGGATTGCTTTCTCCAACACCAGGTTGTAGAGGAGGCAGGCCAGACCGTCCCCTTATCGGAGACCATTAAAGATGTTTATTGGTTTGGACAGCAATCCCGCTATTTTTACTTGACTAGTTACGTTGGTCATGGTCAACCTACAAAGTCGTATCAATTTGTTTGGAATGCCGAACTCTCTCATGGCATTATATAGTTCTACCCTGGCTATGCTGTCGTAGACGGCCTTAAAGAGTATAAATAGATGATATAATGGAATCTTAAATTACACACATTTTTCCATCGGCTGCCTAGGGCTGAATATCTGATCAATCGCTGATTTGCCTGGGATGAAGCCACACTGGTATTGACCAATGATGGCTTTAGCGTATGGGGCTATCCGATCTTGTAGGATAGTGGAGATTATCTTATAGGGGGTATTCAGCAATGTTATACCCCTATAATTGCTGCACAGTGTGATATCTCCGTTTTTATGTATAGGGCAAATTATACCACGGCGCCAATCTCTCAGCATCTCCTCTTGCCCCCATACGTGCAGCACGATCTCATGAATTGCGTGATGTAAAGCTGTCCCTCCTTGTTTGATCAGCTCAGCTGGTATGCCACCAGCTCCAGGGGCTTTATTTGATTTGAGCTGTCTAATGGCTTTTAATGTTTCCTCAATGCTTGGTGGCGGCAGCATTTGGTCTTGATCTTGACTTGGTGGAGCCTCCAATTTTTCTATGAGCTGACCATTTAGCAATTCATTGAAGTGCACTTCCCATCGTCCCAGAATGCCTTCAGGATCGGTGATCAGATTACCCTCTTTATCCTTGTAATAAGTGCAGCGTGGTGTGTACCGCGTCATACTGTGGATTATTTGATAATACTTCCGCGCCTGGTGCGGACCTCGCTCCCTACGTTTCTCTATTTCACAGACAAGGTTTTCTTTCCAGACACTTTTCTTTTGTCTGTGAAGTCTTTTTTCAGATCTTCTGAGCTCTTTGTATTTCTCCTCGTGCATCCGCGTCCTATAAGAATGTTGCATTGCCCGGTATGCAGCATTCTTACGTTCAGTCGCTAGTTTGCATTTATTATCAAATCAGTCGCTCCGGTCTTTACGACTACTGCCTAAGATGGAGTTGGCAGTACTAATGACAGTATTCTTAAGGCAAGCCCATTTCTCTTCTACGCCCGACATTCTGGACCCAGGACTTACTCTCCTCCGTCGAGCTCTTCGAGGGGAGTCTTAACGCATGACCAAAGGTGTTATTGATATTGCCATTGCGTAAGGCAGCCGTGTTGATTCGAATCTGATCCGCGGATACAATACGTCTCCGTACGCCAATCCGCGCTCGGAAAACTGTACCAACAAGATAGTGATCCGAGTCGACGTTAGCAGCTCGGTACGTTCATACTGTCATCAGGCTCGAGGAGTGGCGGCGATCTATCAACACGTGGTCAATTTGGTTGCGAGTGGCTCCATCAGGTGATACTCAGGTGACTTTGTGGATATCTTTACGCGGAAACCTGGAACTCACAACAACCAAGTTTTTCGATGCTGCCAGTTTTGATGACTCGTAGTCCATTGCCATTAGTGTTCTCATGCAAACTATGGGAACCTGTGTAGTGCCTGAAAACCGGTTGCCGACCTATTTTTCACATCATATTTTGGGCAGGCATTGAGGGCCCGTTCGACGTTATCGTAGTATTCTTCTTTTTCGTCGTCAGGGGACTCATCTGTAGGTCCGTGAACGTTTATGAGGCTTATTTTCTTAATCTTGCCTTGCACGCGAAGAATGCACACCCTTTCGTTTATTGCATTAAAGCCAATGATGGCAGACTTCAGTTTTTGGCTGACTAGAAAAGCTACCACGAGCACATGGTGTTTTGCATGGCAGCTGTAATAAATGTCATTCTCGTTTCTTTGAATAACACCATTCCGCGTCCATCTTATTTCTTGTAATGCTGTTATGTCAGCCTTATATTTGGACAGAGCATCGGCTAGCTGCTGAGCAACTAGAAGCTCTGTATAGGGAGTGGGCGTTCCATGAGAAAATTCTTAAATCGTTTAGTCATTTTCGTTTCCGTGCTCGTCCTCGTGTATCCGGTCCATATCCGAGGCTTGTTAAATTTGCCATAATAATTCATTTTTACGGGCCTGGTTATTAGCCCTGCGGCAACCTTTCTCAGGATGTCGCTGCATGCACTGGTTCACTACTTGGCGGGTGCCAAAGTAGTTATCCAGGGGTGTCACATGGAGACTGTATGTCAACTTGGCTTGAACAGGGACAAGGATCGTCCTGGCCTTCGCCGGGTTGAAAGCAATCAGAGACTTTGCCCTGTATGTTCGCTCCCATCCCCCTAATTCATTTAATTACGGCTCCAAAATAATAACGTAGTACAAACTGCCTAAAGATCTCGCTCAAAGCAGGAGACATCCATAACTGCGAAGTGACAAAACCTACCAAAAGTAGGTTAAATGTTTTTTTAGAAATGTCAGAAAATCGATGCAGCCGTTTTAAAAGTGGGAATTGTCTCAACTTGTGTTACTAGGTGTATACGTTTAAATCCGATGGTTTTAGTTAGAAAAACACATATAGGGTGGGCAATACATTTTTGCACATTTGAAACATGAATAGAAATAAAACTACACATGTTATTTTGTTGATCATTTATTTAACATCATAAACGTTAATGAAAATTATTTTTTTTTAAATGACATCGTCGAGATATGCCATATCTCGTCGTTGGCACTCCTGCAATCGAGTACGGACAGATTAGAAAACTCGCTGACACATGCTGCCAGGTATCACGGCTATCTCCTCCCGAATGTTCTCATCGCTTCTTCTTGAATGTGGCCGCCCTGTTTGTTTAATATTCGTTGTTGATCCCGTTTGCTCGAACTTCTTGACCCAAGCTTTGAGTAAATTAACACTTGGGCACTCACTTACGCGGCGTAATCGGTATTAAATTCTAACTAGGCGTCGTATAGTAACGTAGGAATCGTTATTTTTGTAAAATTGTTTTACACAAAAAGCACGCTGTTGTCCCACGAAGCGCTCCATCGTGACTAAAATTGCATGAACCGACGCCCAATTCCCCACCATTCGCGTGCTAATCCCTCTTACGGCTTTTAAGAAATGAAGTGTTTCCATTTGCAAAAATGTATGCCCCCACCCCCCTTCGATATTTTTTTAGTAGAAGGTGAAAAAGTTGTTACTGCTCTGGGAACGGTGCTTCTCCAGCAACGTCTCAGCTTCCTCCTCTCCTTGTGGACTGTATTCCAGCGCCGGTCGGCCAAACTATTTATTTTATTCTTATTTATCTGTTCTTATAGTGACTTAATAACCTTTTTATTAATGTCTCGTTTATTCAATTATCTCTTTACACCAAATGTATTGATTGATAATCTGTAATCTCTGTTATTGATCTCCTTACAAACGTTTCGGTGAAAAGTTCCTGTGGCGACTGCCGCTGCTCTGCTGATGTGCCCGCTTTAATAGGTCCGTAGCCGTCATTTTGTTCACTCGTTTCCTGGGTGCTTTTTTCCTTAGTGCCTTCCTGGAATCGGTACGCCGCTGATCGTTGTTTCCCAGGAACTTGTGTTATGGCGCTTGCATTGACTTTCCCGGGAATTCGGGTCGACGTGATGCATCGCCAACAGTCTCCCCCGCTGTGCGAAACACTCCCTCGTCCTCACGTCCAGGACTCCAATCCTTCCGTCGGGTCCAGGATACACAGCTTGTACTTCTCCGCGGGGCCAGGTACTGTGGGGCAGTGGAGAATCCACCACCAGGCATATGGTATATCTCCCACTTGTGGGTGGGTGGTATCTCGTCCGGAGATCCTTCTTGGCTTCAGGGTTGGCAGACATTCTTTAATTCATCTCCTCCAGAAATGGTCCGTTAGCCGCTGCGCTGTTCTCCAGCTCCCCCTACCAACAAGGTCGAATTCATTGGGTGCCATCGCATCGCAAGAATGGCCCAGCAGGAAATGGTTCGGCGTGAGGCTTTCTTCGCCGTTCGGATCTATGCTAACGTGGGTATGTGGGCACGAGTTGACAACATATTCCACCTCGGTCATCGGGGTGTATAACACCTCCTCTGGTGGCTGCCTGGAGTGTAGAACGGAGGTCAATGCCGTTTTTACTGACCGCAAGAGCAATTCGTCGTTGTTCGTAGCCCCAAGATCCAGTATCTCTGCCGAATCTCGTTCAATACCGTTGCGGTGTTGCCATGGGCGAACTTCCTATGGTAGAGGTAGGAGGCAACTCAGTCGATGTTTTCCATCCAGCACGATGAGATCTGTTTTCCAGACGTCGATTTTTATTTTTCCCATTCGAACCTTAGCTTTATCACGCTTTTTTCGTCAAGGTAAAGATCTATTTTCCGCAGCCGACTCGAGCCATCTAGTGGTTTTCCCTTCCACGAGCGAGCCACATCTCCTGTGAAACTGTCTTGTTGGCTCATCCTGATAACTTGCTCTTCGGCCTTGTCTAAATATTCTTTATTCACGGTTTTTTTTTCACACTAATGCGCGTACAAAAGAGGATTTTAATGTACACTTAAATGTCAAAGCACAGTGCGAGCGGATGGAGAGGAAGCGGATAAGGAAAGTAGGTGTCGATGTATATTGATCTTGAATGCCTGGACATCACAACGACGAAAAAACACATGATCAGGTACAACATTCCACATTCGTGTGGTTCGGCTAAAGAATGACTCTCTATGTTTATTTGTGCGCCTAAAGTCCACTTTCAATGTGAACTGATGCGCATTCACAGATTGACGGATATCGCGGAAAAATGTCGGAAGAGGCGGAACACATTCAGCAAGTTCAGTTGAACAACAGCCGTGATAATACCTATGGAAGAGAGATAGGCACGATACGTAGCGCCTATGTTCTAATTGATCGACTCACAGATGGGTCCCAATAAGTTACTCTGCTCTTTTTTGCATCCTATCGAGCACGTGTAGTGCCGTTTTGGATGCGCCTGACCAAATATGGGAGTTGAACTCCATTTTTGGCCGAATATACGGCTTGTAAATAGTGGCCAAATTGGATGGAGTGAAGTATCTTTTGCATCTCTTAATGATCCCCATACATTGCCTGCACTTTTCGCAGCTTAAAATATGTGGTCATTCCAATTAAGAGTCGGATTAATTCGAGTGCCGAGGTTTGATAGCTCCTTGGCTTCGTCGATGCCTGTGCCGTTCATCGACAGTATATTTGGGATTCGCCTTGGCGACAAGAGGCACCACTGAGTTCTTAAGGCATTGAATTCCACTCGCTTAGATGATCCCCACTGATATATCTTGTTGACGTCTGAATTCAATGTATAAAGCATAACCTGGTCGTTGGTAATGACATTCGAAGCGTTTGGACGGGAGTGTTCATATGAGTATGAGAAACTTAACATGCTATCATCAGCAAACGAATGAATTGGGTTGTGAGTAATTGACAAGAGATCATTTATAAAGACCAGGAAGAGGGTGGGTGCGAGTACCGAACCCTAGAGAACACCTGTATTAATTTGATGGGAGACAGATTTGACACCACCAAGAAACTGTTGAGTTGAGCGGCCAGAAAGATAGTCTCTTATCGGTTGGATCAGAGAATTGTCCACTCAATGCAATTTTGACAAAAGGACTAGATGCCAAACTTTGTCGAAGTATGTATGAATGTCTTCTTGTCGTTGGCTTTAGGCCATGCGGGTGTTTGTTGCCTTCGGGGTTTTAAAATTTTGGCTGACTTTCGCGATTTTTTCTTCTCTCTCAGCGCATCTATAAACTGAAACACGCGTTCTGTAGTTCGCAGTAGTCGCAGCCAAATGGGGAATTGTTTTAGGCTCAGTATGCACGGTTTGATCGCCCTTGCTGCGGCCACCACTTGAGAGCCCTTTTATTCTCCAGTGGTTTTCTCCGTACTCGTATTGAGGTGACGGTTTGGCCACTTATGTTCTTCTTCGTACAAGAAGGCGGGTCCTTTGAACCATCTTGCCGCGCTGCTGAACTCCTTGGGTGTTCCCCTGGTAGCGTCGTCTGGTGGGTTTTCCTTTGTCGGAACTTATCTCCAGTCCCGCGGTCCTGTCAGCTCTTCGATTTCCGCCAATCGATGGGCCACGAATGTCTTGAACGTAGGCCTGATTTATCCACTGCAAAACCGTCCTGGAATCGGCCCAATACAATTTCTTCGTAATTGGAGCCTAAGCTTCTTCTCTATCGTAGCCGCCAATCTGCTTCCCAACAATGCTGCTTGTAATTCTAGTTGGGGCATCGACACCGGCCTTGCCGGTGTTACTCGGGCTTTACCGGCGATCAAGTTCACGCTCACTCTCCCATCGGGCTACACTGTTCTCCGATAAGCTGCGGCCGCGTACGCCTCTTCACTGGCGCTGAAAGTGTCCTTCTACCCGACTGCCCGACAAGCACCGGAGAATTCTCAGTCCTTTAAGTATGGACGCCTCCTTTAGGTAGTTGGTCCAAGCGATCCTCTGTTCCTCGGAGATCTCATCATTCTATCCGATCTTGGCCCGCCAGATATCCTGTATCAGCTTTTTCCCTTGTATGCGCACTGGCATTGCAAATCCCAGTGGGTCAAAGATTAACATTACCGCACTGGTGACCTCTCTTTAGGTGGGCATCCTTTTCCGGTGAGGACTTCCGAGGGAGTGTTCCGAAACTCTACGTTGAGGGCCATGGTGTCTTCCGTCATTAGCCATCTAAGCCCAAGGGTCTTTTCTTCCTTTGATAATCCTAACGTTTTTAATTGGGGCTGCTTGAAAACCGTCGAGAATCTGGGGTATATTGCTAGTCCACCCCTTGAGTTGGAATCCCGCCTTTGCATGGATCTTTTCCACTGCCTTTGTTGCATTTCTGGCCTCTTCTACGGTCGCCAAACTTTGTAGGTAGGCATCCATATAGTGGTTTTCGCGGATGGCTCGCACCGCTGCCGGATGCTCCTCCTCGAGTTCCACCGCGTTTTTGTTCATCGCGTAGATTGCAGTCGATGGCGATGATGGGGCTCTGGACACCACGGATGTCATGCCATATTCTTCGGGCTTGCTCTCCATGTCTCCGTCGCGCCAAAGAAACCTTAAGCAGCCATGGTCGGCCTCGCGTATCTGGATTTGGAGGAATATTTCCTTGATGTCAGCGACGATAGCGAATGGTTTTGCTCTGAATCTGACCAGCACCCCTAAGAGCGATTAGAGGAGGTCTGGTTCGGGGAGTAGGGCGTCGTTAAGGCTCTTGCCATCAAATTTGGCTGCTGCGTCGGGTACTATTCGCGGCTGCTTCCTTGTCAGATGCATTACTCCGAAGTGTGGGAGATAGAAAGTTCTTCCTGGGGTTGTGTTCGCCGGCGATTTTTCTGCATACCCGTTTTCTAGGAAATTGTTCATTTGCTCTCTGCACATTTTCTTCCAGTCCTCGTCTTGGCCCAGTTTCCTCTCGATAGTCTGCCCTTGCCTTTCCCGAAAATTCGAGTCGACGTGATCCATCGCCAACAAGGTAATTTATTCAAAGTACTGGCTCTACATGTCCTATCTCTCGGACAATTTGTAGATACCATGCCGAAAACATTCTCTCTTTTTCGAGGCAAACCAATAATCGACCCGTTATTGGACTTATTCGAAGAATGCTGTTCAGCAAGCGAGTGACCCATTGCCGAAAATAGGTACCCGGAAGGGGCCAGGTTTGTGAATAAGCGGCATGGGGTAGCACTTCCAGTCGAGTGCATCCAAATAATTCTAAATAAGCTTGTTATATCTTTGCTAATTCTCCGGCACGTTTTTACGGGGAACACATTCTAATTTTATCAGTTGCTGGTGGAAGTTTTGCACATTGAGTGTTTCATCAGGTTTCAAGAGCTTACAATAGACAACCCCCCGATGATCACATCAAACGCACAGTATAATTTCCCGTCCGAAGCGATTTGGTCTTGCGGACTATGTTAATGGTTGACCAGGATTAACCTACGATTTGTCACGGTTAAGGTTCTCGAAATGTATCCGCTTGTCATCGCCTGTGAAAATCCAATGCAAGTATATTTTTCTCTTTGTCCTGACAGCAGGATTTGCTTGTTTGCGTCGCTCAATCTGCCTATTGTTCTATTCATGCGGCACACATTTTTCGATCTGTTGGAAAATTCCCATGACAAATAAGAACATGGAAACGGCTCCTTGATTATTATTATTATTATTTATTACAATGCAAGTAAATTACATGGTAACTTAAAACTAATAGCACTAGCGACTAAGGCTTTCGACTAGAATATAAATATTAAATATTGTTTACACTAGATTTTGTAACTTAACTAAGGTTAGTAGTTTGTAGAGCTTATCGATATTAGATGATGATGGTTGGTATATGATGTTGAGGATGTCGTCGTTGTAATGTTGGCGAACAAGATCTTTTACCCCTGCACATTCAAATAGTATGTGTTTGGAGGATAGGTTGGAGTTGGATGTACAGATGTGGCAGGTAGGGGGATTACTCCTGTTGATGAGATGTTGGTTGGTGATAAATGTGTGCCCAAGGCGCAGCCGGAGGAAGCACCTGATTTTATGTTTTGCGGCTGTTGGTGGATATGTGATTGGTTCTCTTCTGGGGTTTACTACTGCATACATATGCCTGTAGTCTGCCCAGTCCTTTTGTTCTAAGTTGTGGAGCTCACTATTTAAGTATCTATGTAAGTCCTTGCTGTTTTCAACGAAAAAGGTTATTAGGGGTTCCTTGATGGCCAGTTTTGCAGCAGCATCTGCTGCTTCGTTGCCTGCTATCCCACTATGGCTTGGCACCCAGAGAAGCTTTATTTTGTTTTGTTTATAGAACAAACTATGCTGGATCAAGTGAATGATTCGGTTTCTATTGTTTGGGTTCCTTATTGCTTGGATGGTTGATAGGCTGTCTGTACAAATAAGTGTCTTGTCCTTTTTTACTAACTTAATTGCTTCCAGTACGGCGGTTGCTTCGGACGAAAATATGGAACAGAATTCGGGTATAAGTCCCTTTCTGATTACTATTTTTGCGCTGTTGACTATCGCAAATGACGTGCCGTCCTCTGTTTTTGGATCCGTCGGTGAAAAGTAGGTTCCACTGGCGGTGTTGGTTTTTGATATGTTGATAATGTTGTTGGTATTCTAGGTGGTTTGTTCTAGTTTTTGGGAGTAGGCTTAAATCGGTGTTGAATATCTTAGGTGATAATAACCATGGGGGGTGAATTGTCCTTGCCTTTTGTGGTTTAATGTTTATTCGGAATTGGTGCGCAAGTAATATTGCCTGTCCTAGGGCCGACAAGTGCCTTTGGGGCCGTTTCCTCCTAAGGATGTGTTTAATATCCTTCACTATGGGTGTCTCCGGTGTGACGGTAAGTTTGACAACTAGCTTGGCTGAATGGTACTTCATTCGATTTTCAATCGTCGGGAGTCCACTTTCTGCTAGAATGTTTGTTATTGGGGTGGTTCTGAATGCACCTGTACTTATTCGGGCTGCTGCGTGATAGGGGGATTTCACTAGTTGTAGGTTAGTTTTGCTGCATTTCCCGTATATTGGTAGGCCGTAATCTATTTTCGATAATATAATTGCTCTGGTGATGTTTGTTAGTGTATTAGTATGAACAAAACTCTTTTTTGATCCTAAGTATTTAATTATATTTAACCTTATATCTAAGTTTTTCTTAAGAGCTAGACATTGATTTTTGAAGTTGTATTTACTGTCAAATTGTAGATCTAGAATTTTTAGTGTATTAACATTGCTGATGGTGGAGTTTTCAAAGTTAACTGTTAACAATTTATTACAACTGTGTTTTTTACATATGTGTAATATTTTGGTTTTCTTGTTTGAGATTTTGGCTCCGGAATAATGACCCCACATTCTAATATCTGAGAGAATATTTTCAAAAGTTTGACTGATAAGTTCTAAATTGTTGACATTACTGAATACAATGAGATCATCTGCGTAGATACAATATTTTACAACTTTATATTTTGCCAGTATAATACTTAGATCTTCAAACGCTATTTTGAATAAAACTACTGAGAGTGGTGATCCTTGGGGGATACCGGTTTCTAGATTGTGTACCCCGGAACAAACGCCGTTGGATTTTACCCTGAATTTCCTATTAGACAGGAAAGATCTGATAAAATTGAACATATTACCTCCTATTTCCCATTTTTGAAGTTTGTTCAGTATGACGTGGGATTGAGATAGGTGTTCCCTAGGGTGGTTATTCGCATTGGGTGTTCCTGCATTTGTTTTTTTGCTGCGTGGAAGTTTGGATGAAAATTAAACTTTATATTTGCCCAGGATTCGGCTAGATGTTCGGCTATTTTTTGAGGACATGTAAGTATGTTAGTGCCGGTATTTATTGCCGTAATGCCAGGGGGATTATAATTGCCTGTGAGCGTTTTTATATCAGACCATATCTTTTTTGGGGTGGAATTGGGTGTTAATTTTGCCGTGAAGGATTGAAATGATTTGGCCTTTTCAATTTTGGCAGTTCTCCGAAACTGGGCGTTAAGCCTTTTATATGTTATTAGATGCTGGTTCGTTGGATGTTTCTTGAAGATTTTCCAAGCTGATTGTTTTTCGGTCCGTAATCTTGCCAGTTCGGTATTCCACCATGGGACAACGGTTTTATGGAACCTTCTTGTTGTCTGCGGAATGGACATGTTGGCGGCCGCTCTAGTCATTCTTGTAATAATACCTGCTTCTTGGTTAATATTTTTTTTTACGCTATGGGAGCTAAGGAATTGTGTGGTTAATGTTTGAAATTTATCCCAATTGGCACGGTCAGATTGGAACTTGGGGAGGAGTTTGATCTTTTTCTTATTGCCGTTGCCAGTCAAGACAGAGATTTTAATCGGGAAGTGATCGCTTCCATGCAGATTGTCTAATATTTCCCAGTTAGTTATGGGAGAAAGTTGGGCTGATATTATGGAAAAGTCTACGTTTGTAAAGGTTTTGTGTGTGGAAAAGTGGGTTGGCTTGCCGTTATTCAGTATTGCCAAGTGGGATTGTAGCAAAAATTGTTCAACGATTTTACCTCTTTTGTTTGTTGTTCGTGATCCCCATATTGAACTCCATGCATTGAAATCCCCCACTAGGAGGATTGGTGTGTGTATGTTTTGAGTCATGTTATTCAGATCCGCTAGATTGAATGGTTGGTTGGGTGGGATGTAAATTGAGATAACAGTTAAACTTAATTTCCCTGTAAGTTCGATTGCGGTAACCGAGAAAGGGGAAGTAATGTTGAGGTGTCTATGGTTAAGGGCCCTATGTATTAGTATACCGGACCCTTGTTTAGAGGAGTTGTTTCCTGTGAGGTTGTTGATGTAGGCTTTGTATTCCCGAGGCACCTTAGCATTTGAGGACTGGGGTAAGTGAGTTTCTTGCAATGCTATGATCGCTGGTTTTAGTTCCTTTATAAGGATCTGTAGTTCGTGATAGTTATTGTGGAACCCATTCAGGTTCCACTGAAGCATTAAAAGATCGTTTGGATTGTTGTTAGTGTTTGTTGTGGTGTTCAAAGTGGAGGAGTCAATATAACGGTGATTGGTTATCTGACTCCGCGCCACACAGCTCGTTTCACTCAGTTGTCCAATCCGCTCGGATTGGTTTGAGTGAAAGTCGCCCTGTGCCGCAGAGTCAATGTGTTGGTGACAGAGATTAGGATCATATCTTTCCATGATCGGGTAAAGGGAAATTTTCCGTTGAGTCTAAACGGGATTTTTGCATTTCTGCTGGAGTGTGTTTCGGTTTGTTTGTGTGTGTTTGAGTTTGTATGGGAGAAGCGTTTCGTGTTTTGTTTTTTATTGTGTTTTGTTGTACGGTAGGGTGTTTTCTCTTTTCTATTTCCTTTAACGTTGCATAGGAGGTGGAGGGAAGTATATGTGTTTCTTTGGTAGCAGTTTTGTTTGCGGGCATTGGGACTTGTATGTGTTTTGTTGGGACTGAATTGGCACCAGTTGGTGTTTTTAATGCGGAAGCGGTTTTCTTTATTTGTTCCGAATAGAGATCATTATTTGTTGTTTGTATGGGATTTTGTTCTCTGTATATGCGTTTAGCATCGGATAGGGATGTTTTATTTTTTGTTTGTATTATTAAAATTTGTTGGTATTGCATATATTTTGGGCATGTAGAGGAAGATGTCGGGTGGGCGCCGTGACAGTTTGCACAGATTGTTCTTATGCATTCAGTTTCAGGGTGGGGTGGAAGATTGCATGTATTGCATGCCGTTGTATTTTTGCACCATTTTGCCATGTGGCCTAGTAATTGGCATTGTCGGCAACGCATAGGCCTCGGAATGTATTCCTTGACCTTGGTGTTGTACCAGCCGATTTCAATTGTTGTTGGTGGTTGAAGACGGTCAAATGAAAATAGCATTAGGCCCGTGGGCTTCCTTTCTCCATTCATCATTTTGGTGAATTTAAATACATCAACAATGCCTTGGGAATTCATTTCTGATAATATATCAGGTTCTGGGACGTTTATAAGACAGGGGGCGTAAACGATTCCATTAGAGATGTTTAGTTTTGGGTGTAGTCTTATGTCGACCGGACAGATTGATTCGAATCGTTTGGATTGGATGAATCTATCTGCTGTATCTTGGTCTTTGACTAGAATTAGTATGGAGCCATCCCTAAGCAGGGTTATTCTTTCGTACTGTGTACTAATAGAATCAATTATTCTCTTCAGCACAAAGACGTTAACAGATGTTAGTAGACTTGAAGCATCGGTTGGGTGAATTTGAATAAACCGAGGTGTTTTTAAAATTGCTTTGTTCGGCAAAGCAGGGAATTCGAAAGACAATGGGCTGCCGGACTGTCTTTTCTTTTTTGTTGGCACGTTGGTTGCAGAGCCTGAGAGTGAGCATTCTCCCAGTTCTAGGAACCTGTTGCCGGTATGCTGGCTTGGCCCTAGGGCCATATTTTCGGTTTCTTACCTGATGTGTCTTTGTTGTGTTTTGTTTGTGAATTCTTAGGAGTTTTATCTGTTGTCAAAAATTTCTCTTGAAATACGTTTACTTTTTAAATAGGTAGTCACTTCACTTTTTAACTGGCGCACTATTCAAAACTGGTGTTCACTGTAAGAGAGTTCGCGGCTGACTGTGAACGGCTCCTTGAGTAACACCCAATTACTTGATTTACTCGAGCACACGGTTAAAAAGACATGGTGGGAGGTCATGCCCCTGTTTTAGTCCGTCGCGGATTTCAAATGGTTCTGAGAGGTGGTTTTCTCTGTTTTCGTTCATGCAGATTTGAATGATTCAAAGGACTTGTGTTAGAATTAATTAATTACTATTGATGAGCAAAATCAGCTTCGGAAAAAAAGACTCAACATTGTCATTTAGCTTTAAATATAAATGCACACGTAAGTTGGAGGGGATAGAATTTAATTCATGTGTTTCCGCATAATCCAAAATCATTCTTAGAATCCAGTTTTGGGTTTCGAGAGTTATATTGCGATTTGGATATTGTAAGGCTTGATGTACAGACATCTCTTCTTCTGCACAGATTTCGGACCAATTTTAATAATAATTTATTAACTATAAAAAATAAATATTATTTAACTTAAGTAAATTTACATTTTTAAATGTATAAGCACGTTTGAATTGAATTTTAAAGACTTTTAAGCCGACAATAAATTTTATAGATTCTCTTTCAATAGGCAATTACTTTGAAAATTAAATTAGTAGAGTTGTTATAAATTTTCATATAAGTTATAACATGTTCCAATGCTTATAAATACAATTGATTTTTCTCAATAGAAAATATCGTATAAATATAAATTCTTTGAAACCACTCTAGTTCAATTTTCGTTACTAGTCTAATAGAAACTTATACCAGATTTAAGCTAGTTCCCTTTTTATAACGTCATATATATAATAGAAAATTATTCTTGTATTGAATAAAATGTGATATGTATTTATTCAAATAATGTTTGGTTAAAATATATCTGATGTACGATATATGGGATTAATATAGTGACATACATCAAAAGTATACTAAAATACAAAAAAAAAATCAAATAAAAATAACACTATAATAAAAAGAATCATAAAATACCAATGTTATGACATAATATATATTCTTATTTTGATAAGCTATTATATAAGACAGTCAATGTATAGATTAATCATTAGTTGTTTAATCGACATAGAACTACGCTAACAACTGAAACGCAATGCCAAGAAAAAATAATAATAAAATAATTGATTGTCAAAAGGAACACTTAATATTTATTTATTTTTATTTGATTGTAATAATTTTTATTTATTTGTTTATTTATTTATATGTTTATCTTTTTTTTTCTTTAGAAAAACCACTTCTTTTTGAATAGGTGCAGACTGTAATGCTCCGGAAACAGTCGCGCGAGGAGGGAATTCCACATCTGTCCCGCTCTGTGACAAAATGGGTTCTGATGCAGAGATGTTCCCGCGGTTGGGAGATGAACCGCAAACTGATACGATCCGTCGGATTATCTCGTAGAGCGTATATAAACCGAATTGCGGGGAACAATACTACGAAGCTCCAAAGAGCAGTACCTGTTTTTCCTGTGTGTGGTGATTTGTTCGTGGTCTGTATACTTGTTTGAAATGCCTTTCCGAAGGATTCAATTAAATCTGTGTTGAGCTGTATTCAATTACTTTATTTGTTGTTCTTATTCATGTGTTGCGTATAATCTAATTTACTTCGTTAAATTTTCCTTAAAATCAATTTATTTTGTGCTTCTATGTTATAATTGTTTATAATCTGATGTATCACGCCGTCGAGCGAGGAATGTCGTCAGTCGAGATCCTTTGTGGTGTTCCGCCGAACGAGGAATGTCGTCGGGGAATCTTTAAAGATGAGCACGGTGCGAGGAATGACGCAATGGTGTCCGGGTCAACGATGCCTGAAACAAATAGATTAAAATGCAAAGGAACAATAATACCTTTTTGTAGAACTTCGCCTAGGGTCGACAGGTTCTTCAACGATGATCACTTTGGCCTTTGCTCGATGCAGTGCAAAATTCACGTCGGCCAAATTAGTCAGTTTGGATGTTTGTTGTATTTCTGCACTATACAGTTACTGCACCGTTGACATGGGTTGTATTAAGCGAATTACACCAGGATAATAAATAAACGTTCGTTGGTTTAGTTCATTATATCAATTTAATTCCCCCGCTTGGTAGAAATCTTGACGTGGTGCGGGGGCTTAAACTACGATGTATCACTCAGGCTATGCTGACGGAAGCATACGCCTCTCTGACACCGGGTCGAATCAGAGCAGTCAGCAGACCTTACCATATCAAAGAGGGGCTCTGATATGGCGGACCATTTGAAACCCCAGAGTGATCCAATGAAATGAATGATCAATACACAAAAAACAATCTCACGAAAAACCCGGTAGGCGTAGGTGTGATGAGCCAACACTACCATAAGGGAACAAATCATCAGGAAAGCACCGACTCGGCAAAAAGAAGACGTAGGGAAAAACGTAAAAAGCGGGATATACGCGTCGGCACGAGGAATGTTCGAACGTTATATAAACCAGGCGTGATACAGACGGTCGTAGAAAACACGAAACAATATAAAATGGACATCGTCGCGCTTCAGGAAGTCCGACTCCCACATCAAGTAATCGAAACCAACGGATTTATACTGGTGTGTGGAGGTACCGATACACATAACCTCGGAACCGGCTTCATCATAAGCAAGAAGATTACGCCCCATGTAAAAGATGTGAAATTTATTAATGACCGAATGTTTGTGCTAAAAATACAGGGCCGATGGTACAATTATGTATTTATAAACGTACACGCCCCAACAGAACCTGCGGACGAAGAAACGAAGGACACGTTCTACGAGAACCTAGAGGATGTATTTCATGGGATCTCATCATTCGATGTTAAAATCCTCCTCGGGGACCTCAATGCGAAAATTGGAAAGGAAGATATCTTCCAACCAACTATAGGTAAAGAAAGTCTACACGACGTTTCAAATGATAATGGAATTCGAATTATCACGTTCGCAGCGTCAAAAGATCTGGTAGTGAAAAGCACGATGTTCAAGCACAAGCAAATCCATAAAGCCACATGGATATCACCCGACGGCGTTACGCGTAAGGAAATAGATCGCTTCCTCATAAACAAAAAACACCACCCGAATATCCTTGACGAAAGATCATATAGAGGAGCAGATTGCGACTCCGATCGCCTTCTAGTGATTGGCAAAATCAGGAGTCGCCTCGCAGCAATCCCACATGGGCAGTCACGGGAGACAAGCAAAAAGTTCGACACTGATAAACTGAAAGACCTACGCAAAAGGGCTGAATATCAAGACCAACTAACGAATAGATTTAGCATCCTAGAGAATGGGAATAGTGAGAAAGAGGAAACCAATAATCTGGGCACTAAATGGACATCGATCAGAGACACAATCAAACAAACAGCCCGAAAGGTATTAGGATTTAAGAAAACGATTAAGTCCAAGCTTTGGTTTGACGATGGGTGCAGGGCGAAGATCGAAGAACGTAAACGCCTCAGAGTGATCCACTTAGAAAGATATGATGAAGTCAACGCAGAAAGATACGCGACAATTCGGAGAGATACAATGAGGCTCTTCAAACGCAAAAAACGCGAATGGGAGAAGACTCGGATCGAATAAATCCTAGAAAATGCCAGAGCAAAGAATATCAAAGGTTATTTATGTCGGCATAAATTCAATTAGAAATGGTTACCGAGGGAGAGCCAAAATAATTCGAGACGCAAACGGCTGTCTGGTCACAGAAACAAACAATATCGTGACAAGATGGAAGCAGTACTTTGAAAACCTGCTCAATGTACGCACCCATCAACCACAAATAAATGCACCAAGCGTACATACAGCCGAACCTCAGATCCCAGAGCCGTCTCTCAACGAACTTGTAGACGCAATAAAGTGATTGAAAATCAACAAGGCTCCCGGAGTCGACTGCATACCGGCAGAGCTTGTGAAGCATGGAGGAGAGGCAACCGCTCGAAAGATCCACCAGCTCATCCAAACAATACGGGATAAGGAAGTCACTCCGGAAGAATGGAAAACCTCAATAGTCATCCCCATTTTCAAAAAAGGCGACAGATCTGACTGCGAAAACTACAGAGGAATATCATTGCCCCCAACCGCATACAAAATATTAACAAATGACATTCTGGCGAGAATCACACTGTACGCAGAAGAGATACTGGGAGACTATCAATGTGGATTCCGTAGGAACCGGTCAACAAGCGACCAAATGTTCACAATAAGACAACTGCTGGAAAAGAAGTGGGAATACGGAGAGACGGTTCACCAACTGTACGTTGACTTCAAAAAAGCCTACGACTCAGTCGCAAGGCAGAGACTCTATCTTATTCTAGTTGAGCTGGGAGTCCCAGAAAAATATGCCGCCCTCATTCAAATTTGCATGAACGAACACAAAGGGCGAGTCAGAATAGAAAACCACCTCTCAGAACCATTTGAAATCCCGGACGGACTAAAACAGGGAGATGGTCTATCACCGTGTCTTTTTAACCTTGTGCTCGAGTATGTCATCAGAAAGGTACAAGACGACAACATGGCCGGATCATCCCTGAACGGGGTCACACAAGTGCTCGCATATGCGGATGACATCGCCGTTCTGGGGGATAATCTAGAAACTATTAGTAAAAACTGTGAAATCATCATGCAAGCGGCAGAAGAGGTGGGCCTAGAAATAAATGAAGACAAATCAAAATACATGATGACGGCGAGAGCAGGTGGACCTCAGAGACCACATATAAACGTCAGAGGTAAGATATTTGAAAAAGTTAAAGAATTTGAATATCTGGGAACGATACTGACGGCCAGTAACGAAATGTCGAAGGAAATTAACAAGAGACTGCATTCCGGCAACGCTAGTTGGCACGCAGTCAGTAAACTGCTGAAATCCAGGCTGCTATCACGTAACATAAAGCTCCGTGTCTATACAACCATAATCATGCCTATTGTTCTATATGGATGCGAAACATGGGCTCTCACAAAACGGGAAGAAAACAAATTCCGCGTATTCGAGAATAAAGTTTTGAGGGGCATCTTTGGAGGTAAATATGACGAGGAGGCAGGACAATGGAGGAAACTCCATAACCACGAATTGGAAGAGCTATATCGCAAACCTACAATAGTCAGAGTAATCAAGTCGCGAAGATTAAGATGGGCCGGACACGTGGCGCTAATGGCGGAATATATGCATAGAATTCTTGACGGTAGACCAACGGTAAAGAGACCGGTAGGACGGCCGCGTCGGAGATGGGAGGACAATGTTAGGTTTGACCTTGAGGAGATTGGATCGAATGGTCAAGCGTGGAAGGAGAGTGCCCAGGACAGGGAACGATGGCGAAGCCGATTCGGTGAGGTCATAAACTTCCGGGTTCCTACAGGCCAATAAATAATAATAATAATAATAATAATATCAATTGAATTCAAAACTATCCTCTGAATCACAATTATCACAGCAGTTAATGGTTATTTGTTCAAAAGCCACATGGTGGCGTGCAAATTAAATCCAATTCTTTCAATTCAAGTTTTACCCTTGATCGAGCACCATTGACAGTGAGTAATGACATTTATCCATGCACTGTCATCGTGTTGCTGGCAGGTGTGGTGAATATATTTGCCGGGGAGGGTACTCGACGATGAGCGTACTAGATTCTCCCCGAGCATATAATTGTGAATCCGCAACAAAAATATTCTTACGTAAATTTAATTTGACGTTTATCGACATTCTAGGTCCGATCTCTGGATTGTGAATAATCCAATAAAACTCAAAAGTTTGTTCTCTTTACTTTAACAGATTTATTATTTACACTTATTATTTTCCACACTTGTTATTTTCTACAATTATTAATTGACACTTATTAGCACGCTGTCTTGCTTACTACAGCACAATGTGTTTCGTTCGACAACCAAATTCCAACTATATCCCGCTGAAAAAAAAAAATGGAGTGGTGAGAGGCCGACTTTAGGGAGACATGGACAAATGTGTCCTTCATCTTGTCTCTGGCTTCTGGTCATCTTGCGATAACCAGAATCACCCACATCCGTGAGGATGTTGGGCTCGGTCTCGAGATATCTGAAAAGAAAAGGGGAAGGAGGTATCTAAGCATAGCGTGGACAGGGTTAGTTCAAGTGTTCTCTAACTACTCCATCCCAGCAGATCCCTCACAGATGGCACCAAAATGTATATAATTTAATATTTATTTGTACGTTACTTGACGTATAACTTTATTTACAAACAGTGTTAATGCTACTTTACTGATTACAGTAACACAAACCAAAGCATGTGTGGGTGTACCAAGACCCAAAATCAAGAGAAAAGAAAATAATCGCATTATTTCAAAATGGCATATTCAAAACTGACAGCAGATATCAAACTTTAGCTAGCAGGCAGAGTACTTACAAACCCATGGGAGATAGGGTGTTCTAAAGCTCAAACAAGCTGTATCCAGATTAGTTCATACTATGGACTTCTTATTTTAGATCAATGGACAAACTCCACATCTAACATTAAGCACTAAACTAATATGTAATGGAGATCACTCACGGGAGTGATACTCTACTGTCATGATAAATCCTCATAATAAACGCTTATTGACAGTGCAGATTACAGATCTTGTTGCTGAAAAGAAAAGAAAATGGGAAAACTGAAATCGCGGACGGCGCTTCCTATAGCGACGCCTCAATCTCTCCCTTAATGGACTGTATATTCGGCACTGGCCGACCGACGATGATTTCGAATACGCGAATTGTACCCCCAGAGCCGAACTCTGCTCTGGACAAACGGACGTTGGTGTCTTGCCCAGTACAAATCCCTAAAAACGAAAACGAAGACAACCGACCAAACAATATCTTGCGATAACCAGAATCACCCACCTCCGTGAGGATGTTGGACTCGGTCTCTAGATATCTGAAGAACAAAAAGGGGGAGGGGGGTATCTAAGACTAATGTGGACAGGTTTAGTTCAGTTGTTCTCTAACTACTTGGGTGGAGGGATGGTGGGAAATAAATCGTACAAGACCGGTAGGCTGTGACCAGAATGGGCCACAAGACACGGAAAGGTAATTTTGTTGCATGATAATGCTCCGAGTAATACAGGTATTCCCCGACTTACGACCGAGATAGGTTACTGGTCATCGGTCGTAAGTGGATTAAGTCGCAAGTCGAATTTCATATAAAAAAATTCCGACTTAGCTAATGTAATGTATTATTTGTACTGAAATATGTATGTCAATCGAATTTTTTTACTTTGTTTTTTTTTTTAAATTTTTCTCATATATTTTAGGGATTCCCCGCAACTACATATTTTTCTTCTTTCAGTATTTTCTATGAAAAAAATTGGAAAAAAAATGGTCGTAAGTGCGAATAGTCGTAAGTCGGGGACTACATGTACAGCAAAACCCGTCAAAGAAACAATAAAAGCCCTCGGCTGGGAAGTGTTACCCCACCCGCCGTAATCATCAGAGTTGGCTCCTTCCGACTACCATTTGTTTTCATCGATGGGACACGCATTGGCTGAGCAGCATTTCAATTCGTACGAAGAAGTCGAAAACTGGGTCTTCGAACGGTTTGCCCCAAAAGACGACCGGTTTTATTGGTGTGGTATCCACAAATTGCCAGAAAGGTAGTCGAAATGTGTAGAAAGCAATGGCTAATACTTCGAATAAAATGTTTTTTACTTTCCCATTTAAAATTAGTTTTATTTTTAAAAAGACGCTCACTTCATACCGGTACACCTGGTACTGTGCGTGCATGTGGTATGTTAGCAGTATACCCTATGGGATGGGTCCAGGAATCCTCTATTATAGAGGGGAATGTTGTTGGGAAGGGTGATTTCTTCAGTTTTGTACTGAAGAAGAAATTGTGGTGGTCTAATCCGAAGGGGTCGGGAGAGAGAAAAGTCAAGAACGCAAGACTCCCGTACAAGTAGGGTCTCGCTGACCTGAATGATTTCGAAGTACTTGTATGCTAATTGTAGCAAGTACTCGTCGATAGGGGTAATGGAGGCATCTTCGTATAAGTGAGAGTTCGGGTAATGACGACTGTCAGGCCTTCTAGAGTGGTGGGTGCATCTTCTGACGAGTTTTCTTTCAAAAACTCTGTCTTTCCATTTGAGCCGAAGATATGCGGGACTCCTGGTTTTCCATCCTTGCTCTCGCCTTATATAGCCAGCAGCTGTCTTCCTGTTCGCTCGTTCGTTTCCTGGCTGTACTTCTCTTTCACTCGATTTCTCCTGAGTGATGTTCTTTCGCAATCGGCGTAGAGCTGATCGTCGTTTCCTGAGTGCTATTCCCTCTTGAGTGATTTTTCTGAATCGGTGTACAGCTGGTTGTTGGGCTTCCGAGGAACTTGTTTGCTGGTGCTTGCCCCGGGAAACGGCATCGCCAACAGATCTCGATATGAACTTAAAAAAAGTATCGATTACTTTGTATACTAATTTAATCAAACAGTTCCCAGAATTTATTCAGAAAATGCAAAATACAATTATATTTATGAAAATTAATATTATTGCCTTGAAAGTAAAAGTATCATCATCACTGTAATGCACTTAGGTCACTCTAACGCACTTAATGTAATCCTTGAGAAAATGTTTGCACTCGCTTCTCGGTATGGTCATCAGAGCTGTTTTCAATTTTCCCATTACCTCTTTTCGACTGATAAAATACAATTCCTTTAGTGGTTTTTTGACTCGATAGAACAGAAATAAATCACTGGAAGCCAAAACCGGTGATGTCGGTGGCGATGGGGTGGTATTCGTTCCGTTCTTGATCTAAAAGTCGTGTATAATTGTGACATTGCGCAATATCCACGAGTTGTTTGCTCACAAATGGAATCATTTATGGCGAACTGGTCCGCGCAACCGTCTCATGACACCCAAACATCTATTCATTATCTGTCCCTGACTAGGAATTCATGATGCGCAACACCGGCGTAACCCACGAAAGCATTGGTTTCGTTTTGGATTGAAAACGGCGACAGGTTTTCGGTCGGATCTGTTTGGGTGCATGCCAATTGCACGCCTGATGTCTAGATTATGTGTCATACGCGTAAGCCCGCACTTCGTTGCTAGTACGATGCATTTTATGAATGTTGAGCCGCAGTCAGCTTTCCAATCATGTCTTTTGTGATGTCAACGTTGTCTCTTTTTTGTAAAAAAATCAGTTCTTCCTTTGCTGCAATACAGAGCAGACGTAAATTATTACTAAACTATCATGGACAGCAATAAGCAATGTTCAAGTTCTCCAGCAGCTCTTTGATGTCGCTAATCCTTTAACGTAGTTCATACATAGCTCAAATATTTACATGACCCATTCTATTGTGCCACAATTTTGCGGTGCTACATGTGGTGTCTGCCGATATTTGAGAAAACTCTTCTGTGATGTAATATGGTCTCCAACGTAATATGGTGATCTGCCATCATTTTAATGTTTACGTTCAGATCTCTTTCAATGGCTTCTTTTCGTTTAAATAATATTTTCGATATTAGTTGACACATTGCCTTCCTTGTAGAACCTTTGACGTGTGGATGAATTACAAATTTAACCATATCTCCCTACAGTTTTTAGCGCCTTACTGTTTTTAAGTCCACAAAAGAAACAATGTTGGGCTGTCTGTATTTTTCCATTCCTTATAGCGGACGCATTGGTTATTGGATCTGGCTTCGAAGGTATTTGTATTTCACCATTTACATAACCCCAGACAGCAGAGCTTCAACTTTCATTTCTATGTATCAATATTGATAGGAGTTTCATCCTAGCAGTCGCTGTACCAACATTATTTTTATGTTTTGACCTTCTAACCTTACTTCTTGTTTTGAACGTTCAAAACCTTCGACCACCTTAAAACCTTAACCTGTTAAAGATAAGTGGAAAGTGTTGAGCTAAATTAACTATGTTATAATTTGTAATAAAGCATCTCATTTTCTACCAATTTTACGTTACTAAATTTTATACCAGACACTTACTTTGCGAGTGATAACTGGAGTGTGGGTTTCTGTGACGTGTGTACTCAATCGTTTAAGGTTAGCGTGTGCGGATTGAGTATTTATCCAAACGGATATAGATAAAAATTGCACTTTATACCATGCAATTTAATTTAATATAATATCTTAGAAGGTGCCACCGATTGAAAGATCACACACAACAAAACAGCCGGGTGCGGTCAGTAATACAAACATTTCGTCAACTATAAATATAGCGTCGCGAACTGCACGCGAACCTGTAGCGATGCAGCTTGATTTAAATGACAGCGCTTTGACAATGACAGCTAGCATACAAATTCGTGAAATCTGTTAGCTGTGTAAAAAAATAAATATGCTGGAAGCTTGATCAATACTTTACGATAAAATATTGTAGCGAGTTTAGGATTCACTGGATTAATTATTTTTAATAAATAAGAGCCGTTGAATCGATTTGAATTAATATAACACTTTATTAGTCCGTTAATAACAACCGTTACTTTTACCGTACACTTAACGATTTCTTGACTTATCGCTTCCGTACTTATCGCATCTTTTACTGCTTACTTCTTACTTCTTGATCTGCGTGCGACGTATTTATACCGTTTCCTCATTCTGATTCGGCGTTTCGTTTCCGTCCGTTCCATACCCTCGAATTACTTTCTAAAATATTCTTGTACTTTGTTTCGGACTTTCTAGAATATTCTAGTCATCATCATTATCGGCACTACAACCGGGGACCGGTCTTGGCCTTATTTAGCAAGTCCTGAGACTTATTAAATTTTCCATAATGATTTGTTTTTTCCGGGCAAGGTCATTAGTCTTGCGCCAGAGGCTCCCTGACGGGGAACCGAACCTCGTTCTCCCGCGTGACAGGCGGGTATACTAGTACTGATTGTCATATGCGTCACACTACCCTGCGCCTAGATTATTTCGTCCCGAACTAAGTTCACTGATCTCCTGGGTTAACAAAAGTCGCCAGCCGGTCACGATGTACCACTTTCATCTTGGCGTTCGGTCTTCGCTGAATCCTATAGACAACGCCGTTAATTCTTGTGAGAATCTTATACGGCCCTTCCCAATGTTGCTGTAACTTTGGAGACCTTCCTTTTTGCCGATGAAGGTTATAAAGCCATACGTTATCGCCTGCATTAAATCCGGGTGCGTTGACTCGAACGTCGTACCTTGTTTTCATCCTGTCACTGGATACCTTGATTTGCTTTCGAACCAAATGATGAATCTCATCGAGGCGATTTCTCCACTCGGCTACGTAGTCTTCGGTCTTGTCTATGGCGTCTGGAGGTATTCCGAATCGCAGATCGGCTGGTAATCGTATCTCCCGTCCAAATATATTTTTTGCTGGAGAATGGCCCGTCGTATCGTGATTATCCGATCTATAGCTCATGAGAAAGGTTTGTACATATTTGTTCCAATCTCTTTGGTGATCACTAACGACCTTCGATAAATGCTCTTTCATTGTTCGGTTGAACCTTTCGACCATTCCGTCTGACTGCGGATGTAAGGGTGTGGTCCTGGTTTTCCTTACGCCCAGTGCCGCACAGATGCCTTGAAATATGTGTGATTCGAAATTTCGGCCATGATCGGAGTGAAGCTCACAGGGAACTCCATATCTGCTGATCCAATTATTGATTAGCTGCTCAATGACGGTTGTTGCTTCTTGGTTTGGAATTGGAAGGACTTCCACCCACTTGCTGAAGTAATCCATGATAACCAACATGTATTTGTTGTTGTCGTTGGTTTTTGGAAATGGTCCTGAGATATCAATCGCTATTCGCTCGAACGGGGCACCCACGTTGTACTGCTTCATAGCGCTTCTTGGTTTTGCTGTTGGTCCTCTGGTCGCAGTGCAAGTTGTGCACTTCCTACACCAAGACTCGACGTCATCTCTCATGTGAAGCTATTAGAATCGATATCGTAATTTTGAAAGTGTCTTAATAACTCCCAGATGTCCACCGGTGGCCCCGTCGTGCATTTCTGTTAGTACATCCTTCACTTTTGATGGTTGGACTAGAATCTGCATTCTATGGGATTTTCCGTCCGCGGCTTCCCATTTACGCTTAAGAATTCCATCTTCTACCAGCAATGAATTCCATTGTGCCCAATATGCCTTAAATGTTTCACTCTTGTCGGAAATATTGTTCCAGGTTGGCCGCTCGTTCTTTTCTTTGTATTCTAGGATTAGCGACATATCTTCATCCTGAAGTTGAGCTGCGCGTATAGCATCACTCGTCCACCCATCTAGTACTTCTACTTGTACATCTCGAAGGTCGTACGCCTCTTCTTTCTCTTCTGCTCTATGACAATGTTTACAATATGGCTTACATGGTCGTCTTGATATAGCATCAGCGTTATTATGCACCTTCCCTTGCTGAATTGAGCTTATCATTGATACGGGTGCACATTCTGCGGTTAACTCTCCTTTTCTTATTGCGACCGGCTCTTCGGACGCATTTAGTACTCTGACAGGTACAATGTGCTTCTTCACCTCAGGTTGGTCCGTTGATAGTCTTCTCTTATGACAAGCGCATGAACAACAATTCTCATTTGATGTTTCATTCATTCGTCGACGTTTCCTACAGTCAACAGAGATGTGGCCGACTTCGCCGCATTTCGAACACCTCATATCAGGTCTCGGGGTTCTCCGTTGTACATGTCCGATTCTTTGGCAGGAACATTCCTGGACGGACGTTTCTCGAACTCTATATGTACTCCTGGTAGCCAGTTTAGCAGATTCATATGCCAATGCGAACGCCAGTATTTCATTATTCGTCTTCTTTCCTGCCAAAACGGGCAGGCTTGTTGCAAGTCCCGACCTTAGAGTGCATTTATAAATACATCCATTGCTACCTCGTTCAGAAATTCCATATCATATTTGAATAAGACAAGTTTGCCAATCGCTCAATGTCTGCATGTAACTGTTGAAGATTTTCTCCAGGTTTCTGCGTTCTGCTCCGCAGTTGCATGCGGTAGACCCACTGCATGTGGTTGCCTCCATACCTAGCTTCAAGGCCGTCTCTTACCGCTTGGAAATCTGTTTGCTTCTCTGCTGATATGGTTTGTAGCAATTCTGCATCCGCCCCGCGGAGTGACAAGATTAGTGATGTTGACTTCTGCTCATCCGACCACTTATTATAATTGGCCGCGGCGTCAAACTGACGTATAAATACGGAGAAGGGACCCGTTCCATCGAAGGTTGGCGGTTGCATCCTTGTATCTTTGTAGTAATGGTGATTGCTAGGCGATGTCTTATTTCTCCCAACACACTCGTCTCTTTTCGATTCGAGTTATTTCATCGGTGACTTTCTTAAATTCAGCTTCGTTTTTTAAATCCATTTCCTTAAATTGTTGAAAATTACATTTCATCCACTGCGTTTGGGCTTCCAATTTTGCATTCAGATCTACAGCTTGTGCGTCAAATTTTGAATTTTGTATCTGTAGCTTGCGCGTCCAATGTTGAATTAATATCTGTTGCTTGCGCGTCGAATTTTGTCATCATTATCCGGAACATCTTCGAAATGTCCAACAGTGGGGAACTCTTCTCCGTTACATTGCCACCATCTCGGCTCATTGTTTTATTCTCCATCCGGACAGTCGGGCCCAATCGTAAAAACATATGTGTCGACATCAATACCCTCTTCCTCCGTTGCTGCTTGCAGACATTGTCGAAGAATTTTTTTCTGTGCTTTGCTCTCCAGATTCCGGTCCTCAAGTTCGTTCTTCAACTCAGAAACGCGAAGATAATCCAAATGTCGATCTGACATCGTCACAACACACTTTCCCGGACTTATTTACTTCACCAATAATTAATCCCACTTCTGACACCAATTGTAGCGAGCTTAGGGTTCGCTGGATTAATTACTTTGAATAAATAAGAGCCGTTAAATCGATTTTGAATAAATATAACACTTTATTAGTCCGTTAATAACAACCGTTACTTTTACCGTACACTTAACGATTTCTTGACTTATCGCTTCCGTACTTATCGCATCTTTTACTGCTTACTTCTTACTTCTTGATCTGCGTGCGACGTATTTATACCGTTTCCTCATTCTGATTCGGCGTTTCGTTTCCGTCCGTTCCATACCCTCGAATTACTTTCTAAAATATTCTTGTACTTTGTTTCGGACTTTCTAGAATATTCTAGTCATCATCATCATCGGCACTACAACCGGGGACCGGTCTTGGCCTTATTTAGCAAGTCCTGAGACTTATTAAATTTTCCATAATGATTTGTTTTTTCCGGGCAAGGTCATTAGTCTTGCGCCAGAGGCTCCCTGACGGGGAACCGAACCTCGTTCTCCCGCGTGACAGGCGGGTATACTAGTACTGATTGTCATATGCGTCACACTACCCTGCGCCTAGATTAGTTCGTCCCGAACTAAGTTCACTGATCTCCTGGGTTAACAAAAGTCGCCAGCCGGTCACGATGTACCACTTTCATCTTGGCGTTCGGTCTTCGCTGAATCCTATAGACAACGCCGTTAATTCTTGTGAGAATCTTATACGGCCCTTCCCAATGTTGCTGCAACTTTGGAGACCTTCCTTTTTGCCGATGAAGGTTATAAAGCCATACGTTATCGCCTGCATTAAATCCGGGTGCGTTGACTCGAACGTCGTACCTTGTTTTCATCCTGTCACTGGATACCTTGATTTGCTTTCGAACCAAATGATGAATCTCATCGAGGCGATTTCTCCACTCGGCTACGTAGTCTTCGGTCTTGTCTATGGCGTCTGGAGGTATTCCGAATCGCAGATCGGCTGGTAATCGTATCTCCCGTCCAAATATATTTTTTGCTGGAGAATGGCCCGTCGTATCGTGATTATCCGATCTATAGCTCATGAGAAAGGTTTGTACATATTTGTTCCAATCTCTTTGGTGATCACTAACGACCTTCGATAAATGCTCTTTCATTGTTCGGTTGAACCTTTCGACCATTCCGTCTGACTGCGGATGTAAGGGTGTGGTCCTGGTTTTCCTTACGCCCAGTGCCGCACAGATGCCTTGAAATATGTGTGATTCGAAATTTCGGCCATGATCGGAGTGAAGCTCACAGGGAACTCCATATCTGCTGATCCAATTATTGATTAGCTGCTCAATGACGGTTGTTGCTTCTTGGTTTGGAATTGGAAGGACTTCCACCCACTTGCTGAAGTAATCCATGATAACCAACATGTATTTGTTGTTGTCGTTGGTTTTTGGAAATGGTCCTGAGATATCAATCGCTATTCGCTCGAACGGGGCACCCACGTTGTACTGCTTCATAGCGCTTCTTGGTTTTGCTGTTGGTCCTCTGGTCGCAGTGCAAGTTGTGCACTTCCTACACCAAGACTCGACGTCATCTCTCATGTGAAGCTATTAGAATCGATATCGTAATTTTGAAAGTGTCTTAATAACTCCCAGATGTCCACCGGTGGCCCCGTCGTGCATTTCTGTTAGTACATCCTTCACTTTTGATGGTGGGACTAGAATCTGCATTCTATGGGATTTTCCGTCCGCGGCTTCCCATTTACGCTTAAGAATTCCATCTTCTACCAGCAATGAATTCCATTGTGCCCAATATGCCTTAAATGTTTCACTCTTGTCGGAAATATTGTTCCAGGTTGGCCGCTCGTTCTTTTCTTTGTATTCTAGGATTAGCGACATATCTTCATCCTGAAGTTGAGCTGCGCGTATAGCATCACTCGTCCACCCATCTAGTACTTCTACTTGTACATCTCGAAGGTCGTACGCCTCTTCTTTCTCTTCTGCTCTATGACAATGTTTACAATATGGCTTACATGGTCGTCTTGATATAGCATCAGCGTTATTATGCACCTTCCCTTGCTGAATTGAGCTTATCATTGATACGGGTGCACATTCTGCGGTTAACTCTCCTTTTCTTATTGCGACCGGCTCTTCGGACGCATTTAGTACTCTGACAGGTACAATGTGCTTCTTCACCTCAGGTTGGTCCGTTGATAGTCTTCTCTTATGACAAGCGCATGAACAACAATTCTCATTTGATGTTTCATTCATTCGTCGACGTTTCCTACAGTCAACAGAGATGTGGCCGACTTCGCCGCATTTCGAACACCTCATATCAGGTCTCGGGGTTCTCCGTTGTACATGTCCGATTCTTTGGCAGGAACATTCCTGGACGGACGTTTCTCGAACTCTATATGTACTCCTGGTAGCCAGTTTAGCAGATTCATATGCCAATGCGAACGCCAGTATTTCATTATTCGTCTTCTTTCCTGCCAAAACGGGCAGGCTTGTTGCAAGTCCCGACCTTAGAGTGCATTTATAAATACATCCATTGCTACCTCGTTCAGAAATTCCATATCATATTTGAATAAGACAAGTTTGCCAATCGCTCAATGTCTGCATGTAACTGTTGAAGATTTTCTCCAGGTTTCTGCGTTCTGCTCCGCAGTTGCATGCGGTAGACCCACTGCATGTGGTTGCCTCCATACCTAGCTTCAAGGCCGTCTCTTACCGCTTGGAAATCTGTTTGCTTCTCTGCTGATATGGTTTGTAGCAATTCTGCATCCGCCCCGCGGAGTGACAAGATTAGTGATGTTGACTTCTGCTCATCCGACCACTTATTATAATTGGCCGCGGCGTCAAACTGACGTATAAATACGGAGAAGGGACCCGTTCCATCGAAGGTTGGCGGTTGCATCCTTGTATCTTTGTAGTAATGGTGATTGCTAGGCGATGTCTTATTTCTCCCAACACACTCGTCTCTTTTCGATTCGAGTTATTTCATCGGTGACTTTCTTAAATTCAGCTTCGTTTTTTAAATCCATTTCCTTAAATTGTTGAAAATTACATTTCATCCACTGCGTTTGGGCTTCCAATTTTGCATTCAGATCTACAGCTTGTGCGTCAAATTTTGAATTTTGTATCTGTAGCTTGCGCGTCCAATGTTGAATTAATATCTGTTGCTTGCGCGTCGAATTTTGTCATCATTATCCGGAACATCTTCGAAATGTCCAACAGTGGGGAACTCTTCTCCGTTACATTGCCACCATCTCGGCTCATTGTTTTATTCTCCATCCGGACAGTCGGGCCCAATCGTAAAAACATATGTGTCGACATCAATACCCTCTTCCTCCGTTGCTGCTTGCAGACATTGTCGAAGAATTTTTTTCTGTGCTTTGCTCTCCAGATTCCGGTCCTCAAGTTCGTTCTTCAACTCAGAAACGCGAAGATAATCCAAATGTCGATCTGACATCGTCACAACACACTTTCCCGGACTTATTTACTTCACCAATAATTAATCCCACTTCTGACACCAATTGTAGCGAGCTTAGGGTTCGCTGGATTAATTACTTTGAATAAATAAGAGCCGTTAAATCGATTTTGAATAAATATAACACTTTATTAGTCCGTTAATAATAACCGTTACTTTTACCGTACACTTAACGATTTCTCGACTTATCGCTTCCGTACTTGTCGCATCTTTTACTGCTTACTTCTTACTTCTTGATCTGCGTGCGACGTATTTATACCGTTTCTCATTCTGATTCGGCGTTTCGTTTCCGCCCGTTCCATAGCCTCGAATTTTCTACTGTTCATAGTCTCCAGTTTTCCAGTACTTTCTAGAATATACTAGTACTTTGTTTCGGACTTTCTAGATTATTCTAGTACTGATTGTCGTATGCGTCACAATATGATTACAAAATCGAAAAATACGTAAATGAAAAATAATATCTTTATAAACGCACTTTCCATAAAGAACTGTCAATATTAACTCATTGACAAATGGTTCGGAGAGTGCAACTATCTAAATCGAACGGACACATACAAACACTTGGAACTTTTTAAACCCGAATGATGCCACTTGCTTAATAATAAATTAACAATTTACCGATGAAGGAAATGTTGCCTTGCCGAAATTATAATTGCACTTAAGATTTTCAAAAATTAAAATCATTACGATTAATTTATTTCATTGCACTAAGAACTCTCGCAGCTTGTACAATAAAAATAATTGTTAACAAAAACAATAATGAAAATTATATCAATGGGACTTTGTAGATTCTATTAAAATTTTCTTCACGTGCTTCGCTACTTTCACTCGCTTCTTCTTATGATCAATGGCTTTATCTTTGATTTTCCCAAGGGAGCTCTTTGAGGGTATCGGATTTCGGGGTTTCTTCTTTTTGCACGATAGAGGATTTGGGTTTTTAGGTCCTTTTTTCTTCCTGATGACAGGCGAAACTGTTGCAGGTTGCAATATACCGTGTGCCTTTTTTAAGTTCGTAATTTGTTCTTCTACATTTGCTGGTAATAAGCGATTGCTTATTTTACGTACATATTTTTTAGAAGCATCGGATGGTTCTTCTAGAACAGGTGTGGCTTTGTGAAGGTACAATAGCGCTCGGCCAGGAACTTTCCGAAGGGTGTGTTGTAAATTTCTATCCTGCGTTGCCACAATGTACCTGCTGGCTTTTACCTTAAAAATCGACATTTTGTTATGATTTTATTTTTAAAATTTGACAAGTTGTTATGAAGAAAAATATTAAAAATATAACTTTACCATTGATTTGATACAATCTGAGGCAGGAATGGGGTTTCCTTCGTGACCACATTTGTGGACATAGAATCTTTTTACAATCATTGTAGCGCCTGTCAAAGGACCACCTAAACTTTCTGCCTCTACGATAATGCATTGTGTGGTAAGAAGTTTTATGTCTGTTTGAAAATATTTCTTTAGTTGCTCTTCGACAATAACTTTATTCTAAAAATAAAAATTCGATAATTTAGGTACCAAGGTAACAGCCACTAAATGACATTATTACCTGTAATGCAGCTTGGCAGAATGTTGCGTCAATAAGAAGTTGAAAGGGTTCATGATAATTAAAATTTGTTTTAAAAAATGTTAATGTTTTTTGCGACCTTTTAAATCGATTAATCTTCATCTTTAAACATCTGTAAAAGACTTGTTGTTCAATAAAACGAATGCATTCAAAAATGACATATGCAGAAGTCATGTTGACATCGGTATATCATTGCCAGTCACGACATTTAAATACGTTGTTCAGTTTTACAATTTACTTCTTCAGATCTCGTAATGCACTATTTGGATATTATAAGGGGTCGGTTTAGGTAATGACGGGATCCATAATTATTTGTTTTGTTTTTGTGTGTGTTTTTGTTATTCGCTCTAATTAATACAATTATTTATATATTTATGATGATGTAAGATATTATGGGATCACTAAAGCAGTGTGAGTAGGGCGCAAGAATATACTCACAACTAGTTTGGCTTGGCGTAAGAAGCGACTAAAGGCCGAGTGGTAGGTGGGGTCCCAACGCCCAGTGCGCCTGGTGTAAATACCACCCCATCAAGCGTCAGGCTCCGTGAAATGGTCGGGAGAAATCCCTGGCCATCTTTCGGAGCTTGGCTAATGGGCCGGTTCGAGAAAAGGTTGGTTTAGGTGCTAGTCGGACCCAAGGTGAGAAACCACCCCGTCACGCTGTTCATTCCACGATATCGTCGAGAGCAATCTTCGATGGTGTTTCGGGTGTGTGGCTGATGGTCCGGACTGACACAGAGATAAGTCATGATGGTACCTTCTGATATAAAGAATTCCGGAGGAAAACTAGTCTCCCATTCGGATCCCCGAGGGGCACTATGTCAGGGGGATCATCATGCAAATATTATGATAAATAACCGAACTTTAAGAAGTTCGTCATCACATAATCTGACTCGCCCTCGAAGCTCCGCCCATTGTCTTGGCATTATTTAGCAAGTCCTGAGGCTTGTTAAATTTTCCATGATTTGTTTTTTTCCCGCGTTAGGTCATTAGTCTTGCGCCAGAGGCTCCCCGACGGGGAATCTATTAGCCTATGGCCGTCTTATTTCTCTTAACATTACTTGTATGGAAACGCTACTGCCGCTCCTCGGTTCTTACATTTCTATTTATATCTGTATTTTTGCTTATGTGGATAATTTTATCAATATACATTATGAACTCATCGATATACATTATGAGTCGTGAGTGATGTTAACTCGGTTTTGGTGATAACATGGGTGAGTCACATGCGTTATGTTATCTACTGAGTGTACAACGTGTTATCTAACATGATGACTCATGTCAACAATGGTATTAACTACTGAGGGCACATCGTGTTATATAACATGATGACTTATGTCAACAGTGGCGTTAACTCGAGCGGACGGATCTAGCTTGCCAGAGGATGGAGGCGTTGGAACCCAATAACATGGACATCATATGGTTGAAGGTCGTGCAGAGGAATTCTGTTAAATTTCTTTGTTGTCTTAACCGCTCCCCGAATGACGATCGACCGGCGACATTTTTCGAACATATTTCACATACCATCGACTGAATACAGATCAACCACCCCGCTTCTGAAATTGTTGTCCTTGGTGATTTAAATGTGCACAATTCCGGCTGGTTGGTACATTTTAACAGTACCGACGAGGCTGGGAGGCTGGTGAGGATGTTTGCTGTTAGCCACAGCTCTCAACTCGTGGAAGAACCAACGCGAGTGCCAGATCCTGGATCTGTTTTTGACATTCGAATCGAGTATTTATACCGTAGGGGTTTCTGCGCCACTGAGAAACTCAGATCACTGCTTGGTATCTGTCGCGCAACCACTTGCATTTCAAGCGAATAACCAACCTAGGCAGCTTCGCCATGTATGGAAGTATGGGGCTGCTAACTTGGATGATCTGCAAGATTTCTTGGCATCCCTTCCATGGTCGGTGTTGTGCTTCGGAGACATCGATGTTAACGCTTGAGCAGAGTAGGTCACAGAGGTTGTTCTTCTCGGGATGGGAATCTACATTCCACATTCCATCAGACGAAGTTCATCTTGTTTTGATAAAAAATGCGAGCAGATTCAACGGCCAAAAATAGAGCTTTTAAGCAATGGCGCTCCAATCCTACCGATGTTAACAGAACGAATTTTGTTAGAATTAGAAACGCGTGCAACCAGGCGATTGGTACCGCGAAGAAAGCTCACAACGACAGAGTGACCAATAAAATCCTTGAGTGCCCGAATGGTTCGCGCTCCTTCTGGTCAATGGCAAAAACTGTCAGCGGTAATTTCGCTTCCTCATCTTTCCGTCCGTTAGTGACAGACAGCGGGACGTTAGTCACGAATTCAAAGGATAAAGCTGATGAGTTACCGAATTTATTTTCCGGGAATTCAAACCCCGATCCCAGTTTTATGGAGCCACCTGTGGTCGCGCCGGCACGGTCTTCCACGCAAGATGTGAGATTTCGCCCGCATAGTATTCAATGCATTCTAGGTGAACTGGACTGTAAGAAAGCAACCGACCTGGACGGAATACCAGCAATAGTTCTTAAGAACTATGCTCCAGAACTATCGCCGGTTCTTTGCAGACTCTCCCGCTTATCTTATGTCTTTCCTGCCTGCTGGAAAATCGCTCGAGTTCAGCCAATCCCAAAGACGGGAAAAATATATCCCCCACGAAATTACCACCCGATAGCATTACTGTCTATTTTATCTAAGGTGGTGGAAAAAGTCATCAATACTGACCTAATTAAAATTTGGAGTGCAGCGGACTTCTGAATGATCGTCAATACGGATTCCGTGGCAGGGGATCCACGGGAGATCCGTTGACACTTATAACTGATACATGGACATCTGTGATTGAGCGGCATGGTGAGTCAAGGGCGGTCGCATTGGATATCTCCAATGCTTTTGACCGCGTCTGGCATGGGGCATTGCTGAGCAAACTTCGTTCATATGGACAGCAGCTTTGCGATTGGACGAAGAGCTTCCTCGAAAATCGATCGATCCGGGTTGTTGTGGATGGCGAGCGGTCGGATTTGTATCCTGTTAATTCCGGGATGCCTCAAGATTATATTTTGGCTCCAACCTTGTTTTTGCTTCACATAGATGATTTGTTCGAGACAACGGATAACAGGGTGTTCTGTTTGCGGATGATGGTACGCTTGTTTCCTCCTTTTCGAGCGTTCGGCCGATTGGTGCATCTACGTCGCATCGGCTGAGATGTAGACAGATTGACTCTCTCAATCAGGATCTAGATAAGGTCCTGCACTGGGGAAAGGCGAATCTTGTCGACTTCAATGCAGCGAAGATATAATATACAACATTCAGAAAGAAAAGTGAATCAATGGTTCCAGAGCTGATGATGGATGGACAGGCCTTCGAAACTGGAAAAGCTTGAAATTGCTCAGCGTCACGGTCTGTGGGAATTTATGGTGGCATAAACACGTGGCAAGCATCAACAGGTCTAGAGCCAAGAAATATTTTACTCCGGCCCAACTTCTTCTCCTGAATAAATTCCAAATTAGACCCGCGCTTGAATATTGCTTATATGCGCTCTACAAGACAATCCGATGGATCGCACCAGTGTGGGGTTCATTTCCAGACGGCGTGAACATCCCTGTTCAGAACTCGTTCCGTTACAGAGCGGAGATGCTGTGGAACTCACTTCCCACGCGAGCGTTCCCGGAGCGTTACAACCTGCAACTGTTCAAAAGGAACTCGAACAGTTATTTGGTGACATCTCGGGGCGCCCACTCGGCACGATAGGTTCGCCTCTTCCGACAGAAGTGTAATAAAAAAAAGATATCATACCTTAAGAGGAGGTTCTCATCAAGAAGTTTTAAACAAAATTGTGCAACGCAACAACACAATTCATACTTGCAGAATGAGCATTCATTCAACAACGCAACAACATAATTGACACCGGGAGGTATACAATGGAGAACTGGCTTTGTCTAGGTTGCGGTTGAATGGAGCTTCACATGCCAATCTTCCACTGGGCTAGACTTGAGGTGTGCTCTTAAGCAACGGCAAAACAGTGGAGCGGTGGTGGGGTTGGAACCGTTTGCCGGCCCAGTAATTCCTCTTCGATGTCATGATGGTCACGGTTTGTTTGGTGCTGGGACCCGCTGGCTACAACCGCTGTTTATCATCATTACGGTGGTAAAAAACTTAGAAACAACTATACATTGTCGCATTTTGTTTCCAGATATCCTTGTCGCTGAATTAATTTGTTTAATGTTGACCAACATCAATATATTTTTTTTTTTTAGCTAGTTTCGAAACGAACTATAAACTGATCCTTCGAGCCGGATACAGTCGAGAGATTTGAATCCTGTCGAATTAATTATATCTGGATGTCGAATTTTTTCTACCTGTGATCAACGAGGGAGCATCGCTCTAGGACAAGTGTTGTGGAATTGTGTGTGCCTCCGATAAGTGCGATGGGATAATTAATGCGGCCTTGGTGCTTGAGGTTGGTCGTTGCCACTCGATTGAGATTCTGTGTTTGTTGGAGTTTGTGGTGCCGTGTTGCTGTTGCTCAGCTGCATCTGGCTGGTCGAGTTTTTCCATCCCTGTGATCAACGGGGGAGTAACAGTCTCTATATAACTTTATCAGTTAATTGAGTTATCTTATGACCAAACAAATGTTGTGGAATTGTGTATGCCTCCAATAAGGTAGCTTTCCAACAATAGCCTGCGTGTGTCATCTCGATTTTTTTTTTGTTGAGACTTTTTAACACGAGTAAACTATAAATTTCAAACTTAATTGATTGCCAGCAAAACGTGTCGATCGATTAACCGCTGATTACAAGGCATATTTGGTTTTGGATCAGTCAACTAAATCCATTCATATGAATGAAGCACGGTTGAAGAATTTGGAGCAATTGTTTGATGAATCAAGAGGACGGCACCAAAAAACCATAGCAGCTCCTGGTGATGAAGCGAAAACCAAATATATGGAAGAATTAACTTTCCATAAGCTGAAGAAACTGTGTTATGAGTATTCGTCCGAATTAAAAACACAGCTACAGCACACCGACATTCAATTGCAGGGGCGCGGTTCGTTCAATAGTTCAATAGGAGGAGCAAGGGCACCATCTGAGGAGCTGAATGTTCCCCCAATTAGGATACCAACCTTTTTCGGTTCCTTTCAAACTTGGCCAGAGTTTAAGGGTCTATTCGAGAATCTCATTATAAAAAATTCGTCCATATCCGATGTACAGATAACTCATTATCTGAAGGTTAATTTGTGTGGAGAAGCTGAACGCCTACATAGGAATACCGCAATCATCGATGGCAATTTCGAGTCAGCGTGAGCAACCCTGGTAAAGCGTAATAAAAACCTACGGTTGCTTAAGGATAACAAATTCAATCTACTCTTCAATCAACCGTCACTGGCGCATGAGTCGGCTGAAGGTATCAAAGCCGAGCGAAGCCAAGCACTCATTGCAATCTCGAAGTCTAGGTCGCTTCGTGGAAGGATGTTCTCATTACCACACTATCCAGTAACGTCCACAAACGAAGCCAAGCAGTCATTGAAAAATCTCAGAGTCTCCGTCACTTCATGGGAGGATGTCTCCTTTACCAGACTGTCCAAAAACTCCCCCTTAATATCCGCGGTTTGTGGGAATCTCACATCTCATCGTAAGTGGATTATCCAACTTATGACATCCTGGAATATTCCTGCTCATGAGGGCCAGGACTTTGGACGTCATGGGAGAAACAACGTCTAGTCTTCCTTATGGGAAATCCAGGAGAGCACCCCCGCAGGTCGCGTACATAATTTCCCGATCCGTAATTGTTCAATGTGTTCAGGTTTGCATTCAATCCGTAATTGTTTTAAATTAGGGTCACTTAGTCCTAACAAAAGACGGGATATTTATAATAAGCACCAGTTATGTGTCATGATTATCATCGGCACTACAACCGGGATCTGGTCTTAGCCTTATTTAGCAAGTCTCTCCACCGGCATCCGGTCCTTATCCGAGACTTGTTAAATTGTCCATCATCATCGGCACTACAACCGGGAGCTGGTCTTGGCCTCATTTAGCAAGTCCTGAGGCTCGTTAAATTGTCCATAATAATTTGTTTTTCAGGGCAAGGTTATTAGCCTTCCGCCAACCTTTCTCAGGATGTCGCTGCATGCATTGGTTCACAACTGGGCGGGTGCCAAAGTAGCTATCCAGGGGTGTCACGTGGAGACTGCATGTCAACTTGGATTGAACAGGGACAAGGATCGTCCTGGCCTTCGCGGGTTGAAAGACTTTATGTTCTCTTCCATCCCCCTAGTTATGTGTCAACTTTCTCTTAAATGCTCACAGAATGCAAGATTGCACAACCAAATTTACCAGTTCGCACTGTCAGCGGAAGCATCATTCGTTACTGCATTCGAACGGAACACTTCATCCCATGCCCAGGAGTGACTCTACTTCGATGGCGACTATCCGGTTACTCCATACTGGGGGGTAAGCTTCATCCCAAGCTTCTAAAGATTCCTTTAAGGCTTGGAGCGCGCGCAGATGTTTCTGTAAGGTGTCTAGAATCGACCGAAAGGAGAAATCCTTGGATATTGAAGGCATGTCAATAATAGTCTTAATGTGACAATCACGGATGTTTTTACGATTATCGTATCTCTCTTTCAAGAGTTCCCTGGCGGCTTGGTAGTTTGCATCGGACGATTCGATGGCCGAGATAACCTCCGCTGCTCCACCTTTCAGACAACCTTTCAAATAGAACAATTTTTTGACTGGTACAATTTTGAAGTCTTGGTGCACCAAGGCATTAAACAAATCGTAGAATCCTAGCCAGGACTCATACTAATCATCAACCGACGGCAAGGAGATGGTTGGCAACTGGGACGAATGAAAATTTTCGATTAAGTTTCGCGATAATTGGGAAAATATTTGCTGGCTTAGATCTTCAGCATTTTGCGAAGTACTTACAGGTGGCTTTGGGTTGTGGTTGGAGATTTTAGGTGGATCAGGAGCACCAGGAAGGGACGAAGACAAGTTAGTTGAAGGGACAAATGGGGGGCTAAGAGGTTCGTTGTCGAGAGTGTTCGCCTTTCTGTCAACCTCGCCAACATCTCTTACTTCAGCTAAGTCGATCGATCCCAGAGTAGATTGTTTTGCCTGCTCGCTTAAAAGTCTAGCAGCGATACCATACGCCTTGTAGTATAAGTCATCAAAGATGGTCCTGTGTTCAAAAAGCTCATCACTGGGTTCTAGCAAACCCTACAAAGCCTCCTGAAAGGACATACACTTTTTGCGAACCGTTTCTATTTCCGAGGACCTCTTTTCAAGTATGAGAACATCAGCCTCGGGATTGAAACTATTTAAAAAATGCGTGTAGTTGCTCGAGGACCGCTTAGCACCAGCCCGCTTGCTGATTAATGCTTTAATTTGCTCTTCGGCCATTGTGGCTAAGATATTAGAATACGGGACAATGTTTGGAAAGGCACGAAATTCTTTAAGGCGTATATAAATAAGTGGAAGCAAGTATTGGTTTGGAAAACTTAGGAATGATTATGGTATGGTAGCCGATTAAAATTCGTTAACACTAAGTGACTCACCTGTGAAGTTACCGCGTTCTCCTTTCTGGCTTTGTCCAGCGATGCTCGCTTCAACGACGAAACTGGTTACAGCTGTTGTAGACGACACGATACTCTGTCTCCTGGATGGCGCTGGTAGCTGGCTTTTTGTACGATTAATCCTTCAAAATTGTTGATGGCTGTAAATTGGTCGCCACACGACCGATTAACCTTAAACGCACTGATTCACGTGTTTTTTAGAACAAAAAAAAACGATCCGGCTCGAAGGACCAATTTTATGTAGCACGGTGCGTTTACCGCAAGGGTACAACTCGGAGCAACACAAAACTCTGACAGGAAACAACAATACACGATGAAGTAATTGAATACAATTCGACTTTATTTGCTTTGTCTCGAAATCAAGGTAGTTGAAAATGAAACATAATATTATAATATACACTGCGAACGACTACGACAAAACAGTATATTTAACGATATAAACAGACATCAGCTTTTGCTCTATACGACACGATTATACTTGAGCGACTGCACGCTACATATAAAAAAAAAAATTAAAAGAGAGCTACACACAGAAAACAAATTGTTTTTATAACTGTTTAAGAGGGAAGTCCTCTTTTACATATCAATACAAAATGGTGGTTTTACAGGATGGTAAAAGGATGTAATCGAATTTTAACGCGAGATTACAAAAATAAAGGCGATAATGAAGAAACGACTAGAAGAACTATACGGAATACGAATTATAACAGTTAGGATGGTAAAACAGATGAAATGCAAATCCTTAAAAACGTGCATTCTTCACAGAACAGCAAATGTGGTAAAACCAAGCATGCATGCACTAAGCGTGCTGCGACAAAACGAGTTGAGAAATGTGATCCGCAAGAGTAAATACGACGCTTTCTGCTCCCTAAGGGATGAATTAAATAACAACCCATGAGGCAGCAGCGCTTACAGGATAGTCATGTAAAGACTACACAACAATAGTAGTCAAATGCAAAAAAGTAAAAGGGAAATGGCCAGAATCGTCGCTGTCCTCTTCCTGCACTTCGATGAGGTGTTGAGAGTGCAAGAGGAATGGAACATCACTGAAAGAGAAATACCTCTAGTAACCCCCGAAGGTGTGCTCTTGGCTGCAAAGGTTGTCAAAAAATGGTATCCCTAATGCTGTAGTGAAAACTACTTTAACAAAAGAGTCGGAAGTCTTCGCCAGTCTCTTCACAACCTGCCATCAAACAGGACAATTTCCTAAACGATGGAAAAAACAGCAGCTTGTGCTTATACAAAAAGGAGTCAAGAATCCAGAAGCGGCGTCGTCCTATCGCCCGCTGTGTATGCTGGACACAACAGGGAAACTGCTTGAGCGAGTAATTGCCACACGTCTGGAACAATTCACTGAGGGGACATCGGGGCTCTCTGTGGGAGCATTGGTTCCGGAAAGGTAGATCAAGCGGTAACGCACTATCTGTGATGTGTGACATCGCTTGCAATACGATAGCTGGAGCACGATGGCTAGGTGGAAGACGAGTGAAAAAACGGCAAAAGTGTGCAAAGTGTTAGTTAATAAATACCAATAACTTATCAAACAGTCAGATTGTTGTTTCAACAGACGTTCTTTTATTAACAATTTTATAAAAGTACTTCTCCCTTCAGTAATCACAGTCTTACGATAAATTTTTATTTCTGTCATTTCGTGTACGTCAAAAGGCGCCAATTTACTTACACTTATAACAGACTTTTGACAGTTCTAAAATTTTAGGTCAATAGAAAATAATTAATTACAACACTCCTGCTTAATTATTTTACAACGCTGACTTTCAAATACTTTTCGTGACAATGGTTTCGTGAATATGTCTGCAAGCTGGCTGGCACTTTCAACGTGTTCGAGTGCAACCGTCTTGTTGACATGTTCTTGTATGAATCTTCTCGGAATTTCTTTATGTTTCTTTCCCTTTGTAGTTTTACCTTCATGTGCACCATCTGAATTGCAGCCTGGTTGTCGATCAGTAGTTTCACAGGTTCATCTTTCTTCAAAATTTTCAACTCCAGTCCAATTCTCTTGATCCAACAGACTTCATCAATTGCCGCAACAGCAGCGCGATACTCTACCTCAGCTGTTGATGTTGCCACTAGTCGTTGCTTCTGGGTGTACCAAACTATCCGCCCTCCTCTCATCACAAGTACTCCAGTGGTTGAGTGTTTAGTCTCAGGATCTCCGCCGTAGTCAGAATCCGAATAAGCGACGAGCTGATCTCCTCCATCAAAGTGAATGCCATGGTTTGGTGTTCCCTTCAGATACTGAAAAATTCTTCTCACCATTTTCCAGTGACTCATTTTTGCTCTTCCGTTGAAGCGACTCAAAAAATTGACTGCAAAACAGATATCTGATCGAGAGATGGTGGCCAAATAAAGTACACTTCCAATTGCTTCCCAGTACGGGATAGTTGGCGGTATCGGCTGATCGTTCAGGTTGTCCTCTTCGTCTGTCACCATACCTTTCTCGATGGGCGTGAAACTTGGGTTGCAACTGACTGACTTGAATCGTTTGATAATCCTGTTTGTGTACTTTGATTGGCCGACAAAGATACCTGCTTCTCCGACCTGAATTTCCATTCCAAGGTATCCAATTTTCTTCTGAACTTCTTTGCTGTGGGTGATTTCAAACTTCCTGTTTATGATGTTCAATGTTCGATAGATTTCAGCTTCAACACAGCTTGCAATGTGTCCGTCATCCACGAATAAGGTCAACATAATTGCCTTGTCTTTGTTGTAGTATAAGCAGGGATCATCATCACAGCATATCAGTCCAAGTTTCTCCCCAAAGAACGTTGACACAGTGTCGTGCCAATTTATCGGTGCCTGTTTCAGTCCGTAAAGACTCTTGTTGAGTTCACAAACATCATCAGTGCCATCATCGAATCCTCCCGGTTGACGCATGTAAATTATCTCTTCCAGTTTTCCATGTAAGAAGGCTGTCTTGACATCAAAGACTACCAGCTTCATCTTCTCGGTGGCTGCATGACTCAGCATCAAACGGATTGAAGTATGACGAGCGACTGGACTGAACGTTTCGGTGTAGTTGATTCCTTCTTCCTGTTCAAAACCTCTTGCCGCCAGACGTGCTTTTAATCTTCCATCGGCCTTTTCACTTAACACCCACCTGCATGTCAAAGGTTTGACATTTTCAGGACATTTCACAATTTTCCAAGCTTTCATCTTCATCAAGGAATCAAACTCTTCTTGCATTGCACGCTTCCATCCTTCATCCTTCAGAGATTCAGAAATTGGAATATCTTCTGCTTCCCCTATCATTGCGACGTTGGCTGACTTATTGTCGTAGTTAAGAACGTAGTTCTTGAGTCTTCCAGGCTTCAGTATTTGGCTACGATCTCGCAGACCTTCCCTCTTCTGACATTGTTCATTCTCGTATTTTTGCTTTGGAACCTCTTCATCTTCATCTTCAGTTATTTGACTCTCAAAATTACTTTCAGTCTGATCTTCTGTCGTTTGAGTCTCATCAACCTCTTCAGTCTTCTCTCCAACTTCATTTTCTTCTTCATTCGGGCTTGCTTCTGACTCTTGAATTGACTTCACTGGCTTTCCTCCTGACTGGCTTTTCATTCCACCTTCATCGAAGATAACATTGTCCGAACAAATCACTTCTCTGTTTCCAGGAATGTAAACTCTGTAACTTGACGATTGAAGATCATATCCAACGAAGATTGCCTTTCTTGACTTCTTATCCAACTTCTTTCTAGTCTGACTTGTGATTAATACATAACAATCGCATCCGAAGATTTTCAGCTTGTTAATATCAATGCGACGACCATACCACAAATCAGCTGGACTTTTCCCGACGACTGAGCTTGTCCCAGTTTGATTGATTGTAAACACACCATAGTTTACAGCTTCTGCCCATAAAGTTTCCTTCAAGTTCTTCGCATGCATGGCTGACCTTTCTGATTCCACAATTGTTCTCATTTCTCGTTCGATTCTGCCATTTTGTTCTGGAGTGTGAACATTGGAGAAGGTGTGCCTGATTCCCAACTCCTCCAGAAGTTTGCGAGTAGTGAAATTGTCTATTTCCTTGCCATGATCAGATCTCAGGACTTTTACTCTTCTCTCGAATTGATTTTCGACTTCCTTCAAATAAATCTTCAACTTTTCTGCCGCTTGATCCTTAGACTTCAGATAATAGACTGTTCGAAAGTGCGAGTAGTCATCTTTGAACATCAAAAAATACTTCGCTCCTCCGATTGACCTGTCGTTCATTTCTCCAAGATCTACATGAACTAAATCCAATGGTTGTTTGGCTACTTTGTCATTCCTGGGATGTGATAGTCGTTGCTGCTTTCCATCGATACATCCTGTACATACTCGGGTGTTCCAGTCATCTACAAACTTGATGTTGTTTTTCTTCAAAATGTCCCTCACGTACTCCAGATTCTGAGGTGCGAGCCTCTCCTGCCAAGTGACAATCGAAGTTGCAATCAGACCGCTGTTCGGGTTGGTTTGCGTAACATGACCTTGTACAAGTTTCCCTCACGCTGAGCCTCCGACAAAACTTCTTGGTTGTCCTTTGCCTTGATAACTGACACATCTTTATCACATTCTTCAGTGTGACCTTGATCCATGATTTGACTGAGAGAAATCAGGTTGACATTCAGACCAGGTACATAAAGTACATCTTCAAGTGTCGTCAACCGCCACCGTTGTAGGCTTCCAGTTCTATGTCTCCTACTGATGTGGCCTTGAGTTGACGAGAATCTCCCATAGTCACTCTGATTGGCTGCTTCAGTTCTCTCAGCTTGACAAACCAGTTTTTGTTCGATGTCATATGTTGTGTGGCTCCACTGTCCTGATACCAATTTTCATTTGCTCCTTGTTGGATGATTTTCAATTCAGCACTCGACAAACCAATGGCAACGTACAGTTTGCCTGTCCGATCTCCGTTTCTTCTATCACTCTTGTCTGGTCTTTCATTATCTGACTTGTCATCATTTTTCTTCAAGCAATCTCTGGCAAAATGTCCCTTTTGACCACAAACATAACAGGGATAATTCTCCCTGCAGTAGGCTAAATATTTTGGACACGGTCTGTTTGTGCATTTCTTCTTCACGTGTCCTTTCTGCCCACGTTTGTAGCAAGTGATTGCAGCGTCCCCACTCTGTTTGTTTGGCTTCTGATTGCTTTGCTGTCTCGTCTTCTTTCTTCACTGCATCATCAAGGCGTTTCCGGATTTTTACTCAGACTCTTCTTGTGCCTTGATTCTGTCTTCTTCAAGTCTCAGCTTTTCAAGCAGATTTGGTAATTTACGCCGACGTCCTACTACGTTGTCCCAAGATGTTCGAAAGTGATACAGATAAGATGGTAGAATTGAAAACTTTCGAGTCATTGCCCATTGTTTATAGTAATTTCCATCCAGAGAGGTTAAATCCTCGGCGAGTTGCAGAATGCCATTGCAATTTGCAACAGCTGATTTAGAGCTGTCAAATGTGAAGCTGAAAAATTTTCGTTGCAAACCTTCGATTTCATAGTCTGACTTTTTACCATAAAAGTTTTGCAATTTTTCATACATTTCTTTGGACGTTGCAAAACTCAAAATCTTTGTCGAAATTGCTTTACTAACATTTATGCCAATGACGGTTTGAGCTTCAATGTCTTTTTCTAACCATTCAATTACTTTTGCATCATCTACTTTAGCCTCAGGTTTTGTTTTCACACCAGTTACATACTCATATATTTTCTTTGACTTTAATGTTAAATCAATTTTAAATTACCAAGCTACAAAATCGACTTCACCGTCTCGATCTTCAGACAACATTTCAATATTCGACTTTGTTGTTTCCATTTTGATTCAGGACAAAACAAATTTTAACAACCCAACCTCAAAAATTGCTCTACAAATTGTTTTCGCAAGATTTTACAATTTTGATTATTTGTCGCAATTTTACTTGCGCTTTGACATTTGGAGGTTATGTTGACACTGCTCACAACTTGATGCTTCACTGACGATCACTAAGCTTGACACACGGTTGATAGGTTGACTTGGCTGACACACGGCTGAACTAACTGCGATGATTTCGGCTTGGCTCGACAACTTGACTAACACTCACTGTGACTTTGCTGGATTTCTCACTGCGACTTTGCAACAACAATTTCTGGCCTGACTTGACTGACTTTTCTTTTGTTTGATAATTTGACGTGTCTGACTTTTGGGCATGCGCTGGGCCCATAACCTGTTAGTTAATAAATACCAATAACTTATTAAACAGTCAGATTGTTGTTTGAACAGACATTCTTTTATTAACAATTTTATAAAAGTACTTCTCCCTTCAGTAATCACAGTCTTACGATAAATTTTTATTTCTGTCATTTCGTGTACGTCAAAAGGCGCCAATTTACTTACACTTATAACAGAGTTTTGACAGTTCTAAAATTTTAGGTTAATAGAAAATAATTAATCACAACACAAAGTTTTGGCGAGACTGCTACCCAATGTTGGTAGACCCCGGCTCAACATAAGGAAACTCATAACCAGTATCAACACCTCCATTATAATGTATGCAGCTCACATATGGGCAGAAGCCGTACAGTATAAGTCGTACATGAGGAGAGCGAACTCAGCATAGAGGCTGGCATCACTAAGAGTATGCTGTGCCAAACGGTATCTGAAAATGCCGTACATGTTTTGGCCGGGAGGACACCACTTGACATAGCAACTAAAGGAAACGCTTCATTGCACGAGGTCTCCCAAGAGAATCGTCGGAGAATGAGGTCACAATTAGAGTTCTCAAGATTAAGGGAATTGGCACGAAGGTGGGATTCTTCCACCAAAGGAAGATGGACCCACACCATGATACCTGATATAGAAACATGGGTGAAAATAAAGCATGGCGAGCTGAATTATCAACTGACCCAGATAATATCAGGACATGGATGCTTTCGGCAATATTTGCATAAGTATAAGCATGTGAATCACCTATACTGCTTGTATTGTGAAGGAAAAATAGAAAATGCGGAACACGTACTGACAGAGTGCGTGAGATTCGAGACCGCACGAATGATTTTGGAAAGACCTATTAGACGGACAGTTACCCCACCAGGAGTAATACAATTCATACTAAGCTCAAAACAGGCATCATCATCATCATCGGCACTACAACCGGGAAATGGTCTTGGCCTTATTTAGCAAGTCCTGAGGCTTGTTAATTTTTCCATCATGATTTTTTTTCTGGGCAAGGTCATTAGTCTTGCGCCAGAGGCTCCCTGACAGGGAATCGAACTCCGGTTTCCCGCGTGACAGGCGGGTATACTAACCACTATACTATCGATGATCTAGGCATGGTCCGTAGCAACTGATATTCTATGTGACATGATGCTGCAGTTGTGAGGCGACGACAACAGTAACAGGTAAACTCCGCGCTGCCCGGCATGAGAATACCTGGATCAACGGGAACATGTACCTGAGGGGAGATGGGTTTAGTCGGTAGAATTCCGGAATGTCTCTGGATCGGTCCAGAGGTATCTTTTGAAGATTTCCACCTTCCTACCGAAAAAAAAAAAAACATTTCTAACAAAAGAATTGAAATATACATGTTTGGTAACTGTAGTTGTTTGTTAGTTTATATATAGGTTGTTGACAATTGGTTTTGTTAGTTTAGATGTAATTAACAATTTATTTCAGAAGGAAGATACAAAAAAAAAACAACATTTTAAAGAAAAATATTTAATATAAATGCTACTTAGTTTATTTTTATTTATTTATTAGTTCAATTTGCTGTGATTACTGCCGTTTTGTATCAGATGTAGTAAAATACAAAATAAAATTAAACCAGATTGTAATTATTTTTGACGCAATTTTATACATCTCATTTTCAATCCTGAATGTGTGTGAAGCCTTTTATATAAATTAATTTGTACCCTTCGAGTATCTGAGGTTTTAATGTCATCGAAAACCGAACTACCATACCGACCAATAACAGCTGCCTAATTTGATTTGTTTTCACTACAACCGGCTTTTCTAGAATTTCATTTCGCGAATTGTGAATCGACAGGAGAGTAAGATTATTTCCTGAAAATGTCTCAAAGTCGACGCGTTGCGTTTAGTGGCAAAAAGAAAAAACATCAAATTTTATTAAAGAGACAAGTTAAAAGTACATAAATCGTTTTTTAAGTTTTAAAATTTTCGATAAATATTCTTATCCCGTTTTTCGAAATTTTCCGGGTATTTAGTAAGTATAACCTTTATTTTGCTCTAAAACCAGATGCCCAGAGATTTGGAAGACCGTGTCCGTCCAACAACTCTGACGATGAAGATACTACCGAAGACACAGATTCAATGCAGGAGATCAATGTCCAGCCTTTTCGTGGACGAAATAAAATTGGGAATCGATACAATTTAAAGTTCTACCAAGAGAATGAGAAGGAAGTCAGGGCATTAAAGCAGAAGCTCTTCAATCCCATCAAGCCGGCTGCTGCCAAAGATCGAGAAATCGATGGTAGATTCTTTGAACATTACGATTTCCCTATTCGGCCGGAATGGAATTATAAGATGACCAAAGAACGGTTAGATATGAGTGAACACAATTACTTCAAGGTATTCTCATTTCCCTGATTGCTGATATAAGATTCCTAACATATTAATGTTTCTTTGCTTTTTCAATTGCTAAACAATAGAAATATGTGGACGGTGTACGAAAGCTTCAAGCTGACATAGCCGGGTTGAGCTTATTCGAATTAAATCTCGAGACTTGGCGGCAATTGTGGCGAGTGCTAGAGATGTCTGATATTTTGCTCATCATTGTGGATATTCGATATGCGGTAAGTATGCCAAGGGTTTTAACTAATAGTCCCTAATTTTACTGATTCTTCTAGACTCTAATGTTCCCACCGTTCCTGTATACGCATATCACTGAAACTTTAAATAAGCACGCTATTTTAGTTTTGAATAAAGTGGACTTAGTCTCACCTGAGGTGGTTGCCGCATGGAGGAGTTATTTCAAAGAAACTTTTCCTGAAATAACTATCGTGTTATTTGCCTCGTATCCTGTTAAGGGCTCAAAAGGTGAGAACTAAATTACTTTACTTACATCGTCTGTAACTGACTTTGCCTATTTTAAGTATTTGAAACTAATAGTAGTTCCTTTTTAATGATTGTTGCACATTGTTATGTTTGTTACCTGGTATATAAGAGATGTCGAACTTTAGTTGCGCTCGTGGGATGAGTACATTTTTTCCAACCTAATAGTTTGTATTTAATTGAATGGGTTCATTCTGGTCTATTTGATTAATATGTGTACCAGTCGGTCGGATGTGAGACATGGGCTCAAACAAAACGGAAAGAAAACCAATTACGCGTATTCGAGAATAAAATTCTGGGGTATCTGTGGAGGTAAATATGACGAGAAGGTAGGACAATGTGTTACGTGTGGTGGCGGAAAACGACCCGACTCCATGGACTCGAAGTCCTCGAAAACGGATGCGAGGCATGACGCCGTATCAGGCAGCGCGGGGAATCGCAAATGGCGACCCTGGCGCATTGGGCCCAAAGTGGGCAGAAAGAATAGCTCCAGTTCCGCTAGTTCGGAGTCCAGTGGGACTCCCGAGCGGGACAGTCCTGGACGGAGGAGCGGATCATTGTGCGAGTTTTGCGGTCGACACACTCGTAAGGCGGCAGAGTGTCGACATAAGGCAAAATGGGAGAGTTCGGGAAACTTCCAAAGGTCGGGTGGGCAAGATTCAACCCGACCGCACTAGAAACGCAACCCAGCTCCAGCTGTTTTCAGCTTTCGCCGACTCAGGTCCCGATTGTCACTCTTTCTTTAGACATTGGCCGTAGGAACTCTACGCGCCTAATCGTGGACACCGGCGCTGAGATCAACCTGTTGAAGCTGAAGGCACTCCATCCTAGATATGGCATGGATATGCATAGATCTACAACGCTCCAAGCGCTGTTTGTCAAAGGCAAGTCGAGGGGATGCTGCACTGGGAATTTCAAGTTGCACCATGAGATTCCCTGCAGTTTCCAAATAGTGGACTCCTTGCCGGGTTTGGAGGAAGACGGATTGTTGGGGTACGACTTCCTGTCTCGGAATTGTAAGGTAGACGGGCCGGGGGTTGTTTGGTTTTTCCCCGAACGACCGTAAATCCCGTGCCATTCTCCATTCAATTTGTCAACTATGGGACGGGAAGGGTTGAACATGTGGCAGCCGAACGGGGAGACGTGCCAAAGGGACCTGTTAAGGTCGATACTGTGGCAGGTACTCGCCCGGAGACCCTACCCGTACAGGGGAGGGCTGCGAAAAACTGTTCAACCACGTGCTACCCAGGAGGTCATCCGGATGAACCCCGAACAGCGGACGTTGATAATATAGTTATTAGACAACATTTTTTATAAAAAACAATTAAGGAAAGGTTAAGCCTTCCTGTAATTTGGAGCCCCTGATCCCAGCTGGCCAGACTCTGGTTTCCCTCCGGAATCTTCGTCCTTGTAAAGGACCTTCGTCGAGGGATACCAAATTGAAAGTCTGACGAAAAAGTCTTTAAGGCCAGGCCTAATGCTGCAGGCGCATTCCCAGCGCAGACTGCAAAGGCAAACCCCAGTGCTGGGGGTTGGATCACAAATATGAAGTTGCGAAAGCGCACTGTAATATCGGGTGATGGTAGGTTTTGCCGCCGGAACGGGGCAACCCCCGATCTGCCAACCCATGGACCGGGGCAACTAAAGGAGTCCAAAATCGGAAAATTAAAGTAAAGATCATAGGAGCGGGAAGATTTCGCCGGCCGGGTGACATTTTGGAGGTTAGACGAGAGGGGATCACCTCGCCTCCTCGATAGTATAGTGGTTAGTATACCCGCCTGTCACCCGGGAGACCGGGGTTCGATTCCCCGTCGGGGAGCCTCTGGCGCAACACTAATGACCTTGCCCAGAAAAAATAAATCATTATGGAAAATTTAACAAGCCTTAGGACTTGCTAAATAAGGCCAAGACCGGTCCCCGGTTGTAGTGCCGATGATGATGATGATGATGATGATGAATCTTATATTGCACCCATATCCTGAGGTCCGTAACACTTGCGACCAATTTCCTTTCATCGGTTATCAACCGATCATGGAATTTGGGCATGGATATGATCATTGTTTAGACAATCTTACCCATGCTATGTCCTATGATGAACCACCAGCAAATCAAAGCAAACACAGCACCTCATTGCGTTTGCTTTGTTTACTAGCCGCTGGTCCATGGTTCCCCTTGGTGAGACGTTTGCTTGCACATCTGCAGGTCAAATCCCTCACCACCATAAATAATTTTCCTTCTAGAGCACCAGAGTCATACAGCTAAAACAAACAAACCCCAAATCTTCCGTCGACCTATCGTCACCGAAGAATGTATCGCCTACAACGGCATTACATAAACATAATGCCTGCAGCCCCTTGTTGCTCGTTCACTTGTTTGATCAGGTGTCGGCGATTATTGTCTGTATTGCAGGTAAAAGGGGCATTGTACGCGTCCCTATGCAGCATATGTTAAATCCTCCCATTGAACCCTTTCCTCGATCACCATTGTCCGCTGCCATGTTGACCCATTTCGCTCCTCCCATATCGATGTGATGCACCACCGCTGAATCTGACGGATGTGGATTGCATCGTAGAGTAAAAATTCATCCGTCGAGGAGAGACGTCGAGTCAGATTTTCGTGTCGAGTTCTTGTCGAGAAACATAAGTTCTATGGGAGTGAATTTAATATTTTATAGGAATAAATTTACTTAAATAATGATTGCCAAATACGGATGTGACGTTGATTCATAGAGTTCGTGTACCACACCGTAAATAACAAGTGCACAGTGAAAATTAAAATCGAGTCCACAGAACAAATAAAGGAACAATAACATTAAAATTAACTTGCTGTGTTTTCTTTCCATTTTGGAGTGGAGTTCCGTTTCTCTCGATGAACAATTCTCAGTAATCAATCCGTGGTGTTTTGCTCAACCTGCGTCCGTGCCGACGCCCCTAGCAAAACATAACCCACAAGATCTTGTTCCATCTGTCCTATTCTACTGACCGTTTCCCAAATAGATGGAAACCGTCCCGCCCTTCTCATCAACCCATAACACTAACTTTTACTCTCGAAGGTAATCGGATCACATATATGGAATCGTATGACTTGCTCAATGAACGCCAATACGACTTTCGTAGCAACAGGTTCACAGGTGATCTGAACAGTTCATTCCATCCACTACTTCGGTTACAGCAAGGTTGTTACATGGGATACTTTAAAAACATTTAACAGAGTTTGTCATCCAGCCCTTTTGTCAAAATTGCATTCCTATGGAGTGGACAATTCACTGATCCGATGGAGTAGTGATTCAAGTGTTTCTAGATGGTGTCAAATCTGCATACCATCAAATGAATGTAGGTGTTCGAATGCTTGAAATTTTGGGGATATATATGTGTGTAAATGTATGTGCAGTATTTTTTTAAAATGAAAGTAATAAATTTCTATCGGGATATGTTTAAAAATAGAATTTGTAGGTGTGTATTTTCTTTTGACGCTAACAACCACTTTTACCTACAACAGGTTTGAAAAAAGGACCCCGAGCACATAAGAGGAGTATTGAAGGAGTTTACAATATATACAAGGAATGTCACAAATTTGTCGATTCCCGTCTCGATATTTCCGCCTGGGAGCAGAAAATTCTGGAGGATATGCAAGAGAACTTTTTGTACGACGATGATTCCCTTGATAAACAATCCAACATGCCTGTCGTTTCCAGCAATAACGAAAGTGACGATGAAAAACATACTTTGTTCAATACTGGAGTACTTACAATCGGGTGTATTGGTTTTCCAAACGTCGGCAAGTCGTCATTTATCAATGCAATTAAGGGCAAAAAGGTCGTGAGTGTCAGTCGAACTCCGGGCCATACAAAGCATTTCCAAACGATTTTTCTTACAAAGAATGTTCGCCTTTGTGATTGTCCCGGTTTAGTGTTCCCCTCTTCTACGCCCAAGCATATCCAAGTCCTAATAGGCAGCTATCCTATTGCACAGTTAAGGCACATTTATCCGGTGAAATTCCTCGCAGAACATATTAACTTACCGGAGGTACTTAAGTTGAAACTTCCTGAAGATTGTGATGACTGGTCACCGGAAGTTATATGTGATGCTTGGGCGAGGAAGCGAGGCTATTTTACAGCCAAAGCAGCTCGTCCCGATATATATCGCGCTGGCAACGAACTTCTACGGATGTGCCTTGGCGGACAAATAATCTTAGAGTTTTATCCTCCCAATTTTCTTGCGAATAGAGGTTAGTAAATTGTTTATCTACTAAGTATTATATGATTCACTAACTAATAAGATTATACCTTGCAGAACAATGGCAAAATGACCCTAGTATCGACGAAATTAGGAAGTATCAAGGCGATCAGTGCCGAACTGATGAGGACTTGCTGCCCTATAATTTGGAAGTATTCAGTGATGGTTGGTTATCATTTCGAATACTTTAGCAATTCGACTATATTTCTGGTTCTTTTAGATAACGGCGAACAGGGAACAGAGAGCAGCTCTGAAGTTGGCGATGATACCATAGAAGACGATTCAAGCTCAGCCACAACTTCCAAGAATTGGAAAGGAAACGTATTCGCTGCACTAGCAGACGAATAAACTAACATACTGAAAAAGGCATTCTTAATACCAAAAGCGAAGAATTCAGCATTGTTTAAAGATAATAACAATAAGAAAGATGTGTTGTGCTCGTTTATGTGTGGGTTAAATAAATTATAACGAGCTTAAGTGCATTTATACATATTACATGTTGATATGACATGTAATAATGCCGTCTAAAATTGGCTCTTAATCAAAACCGTTGTGTATTTTCTGATTGGTGGATTTCACGAAAATTATTTAAGTAATAACGCAGCCTCACATTGAGTTAGATATGTGTTGTCCGCCCGAACACTCAAACAGCTGAACATTAATGAATCCTTCTAACCAGGTGACAATCCTCCAATTCTTTTGAAGAGGTGTGCTTTTTGATTCGCTAAACCCTTTTGGCGGAAGTAGGTTGGTTATTTAACTTCGACGAGATTCGTAATTGTCCAAGTGTTCCGCCGAACACTGTTTATCGCAGATGAAATTAAAACACAACGGGGCGCACACAGTACAATAATTGAAACACGAAAAGTCTTCGGTGTATAAATCTGATTTTATTTAGTTTAGATTCTTTCCTTACACTAGACCTTCCAAGTTCACTATGTCCATATAATACAGTTAATGCTGACGATATTACAAGTTAATCTTTCGACTTCTTAATCACCACGGTTCGATATTACAAGTTGCTGTTTAAGTGCACGACCATTTTTGTTACTCGACACCATGAGTTAGCCTCTACTACGTTAACTCACTTACTCGCGCTACCTCGATTTACTTTCTTTCTTCACTTTAGTGATGTCTCCAAGATGGGTTCCTCCTGGTTCGATGCTATTCGTGAGACTCTTCGATAAAAACTAAAACTGACTAACCAAATTCTAATCCCCCATCCGAAAAGGGAAATTTTTCCAAGCTATTTCTGCACAGTATCTGTTAAGCAGAATTTCCCTTACTATCTGTAAAAAGAGAATTTTCCATTATCATCATCACCATTGTGGTGGTGATCGAAATCCTGTCCCCCTTTGTCCGTTGACCGGATGCCGCCGCTTATTCTCCGATCACTCGCTGGTTTTTTTTATCCAACACATCTGGCATGAAGAAAAAGGGTCCCATGCAATTCGGATGGGATAGGAACCATGGAATGTAATGCTTTTGTTTGCCTTTCACTCATAAACATCTATCTAGGATAGTGTTTAGAATTTATGGCTCTATGGCTGCTAATCAGCAGCGCAACGATACGTTTTGTTTGAACAAGTGTGCCTTAACATTATAGTCATACCCTGGGTTGGTGTTGAGTTGCAATAGCCACCAGAATAGGCATCCGTTGGGTTTATTTACCGGCAATGCTAATTCCTTGGAAACATCGTGCAGATGTTCAGGATTGAAGATATTGCATTGCTGGGATTCGATGCATTTCTGCCTTTCCAATTGTTTTTGCATATGATGGATGTATGCGTTGCAATCCTCACCTAACCCTTGTTTCAGGTATGATCTATGAAACGTTGAACTCGATATTGGAAGCTTTTGGGACGTTAAGTTCCTTGCTTTTAGGTTTCGGGTTCAATGTTTTTGTTTGTTTCAGGAATGGCCATGACTCTTGGGACACGTGTCTGTGGGCACGTGTAATGAATAAAGGTAAGTAAGTTCCTTGCCGGAAAGGACATCTCAACCTATAGTTGGATGTGCGGTTCGTAGACCCGCTACACCCTCACATAAGCTCTGCTACGTCATATTTAACTAGCTAATTTCCAAATGAGTGGGAGTCTGCGAATATTCAAGCAATTCCCAAAAAGGCGACATCTCATCAATATTTTATTATTGATAAATAGCATTAGCTTCTATTTTGCCTAAGATTGATTGTGTTTCGAAATCATCATCATCGGCACTGGATCCGGGTCTTGGGCTTATTTAACAAGTCTCTTCACCTGTATTCGGTCCTTATCCGAGACTTGTTAAATTGTCCATAATAATTTGTTTTTCCAGGAAGGTTATTACCCTTGCGCCAGGAAAAGGACACCAATCCCGAGTTAATTAAGTACTTGGACTGCAACGGACTTTTGAATAATCGTCAATACGGATTACATAACAGACATTTTGACCCTTATAACCGATATATGGACATCTGCGATTGAGGGGCATGGTGGGTCAAGAGCGGTAGCATTGGATATCTCCAAGGCTTTTGACCGCGTCTGGCACGGGGCATTGCCGAGAAAACTTCGCTCATACGGACTTTGCGACTGGACGAAGAGCTTCCTCGAAAATCAATTGATCCGGGTTGTTGTGGACGGCGAGTGTTCGGATCTGTATCCTGTTAATTCGGGGGTGCCTCAAGGTTCTATTTTGGCTCCAACCTTGTTTGTACTTTACATAAATGACTAGTTGGAGTCAATGGATAATGAAATGCTCAATTTCGCGGATGATAGTTGTTGTTGTGTCCTCTTTTTTGAGTGAACCTTTCTCAGGATGTCGCTGCATGCATTGGTTTACTACTTGGCGGGTGCCAAAGTAGCTATCCGGGGGTATCACGTGGAGACTGCAGCCAACTTGGATTGAATAGAAACAAGGATAGCCCTGGCCTACGCCGGGTTGAAAGCAGAGACTTTGCGCGGTATGACCCCCCCCCCCCCCTCCCTCGTTTTCGAAATATCTGGATTTGAATTGCCGTTTCAAAGAGCCCTAATATAGTGTTCATAGCAACAGCTCCATAGGAGATCTAACGGCATATCTCACCGAAGAGTCAAACCACGGTTGTACTAAATATTTTAAGAGCATTCCACACAGTTTAGAACTGTGAAGCTTGACTATGTACCGATGTAATGGATAAGAAGTGGCTCTGGATGGTGTCCAATCTACTTCCCGTAGAATTAATGCTAGTGTTCCCCTGAGGTTCTGTCGCTTGGTAGAAACCTTGATGTGGTGCGGGGGCTTAAACTACAATGAATCGCTCAGGCTGTGCTGACGGAAGCATATGCTTCCAGTAGGGCCACCCATTTGCTAGCGGGGAGTAACACACAAAGATCTAACACCCCTAATCCAATGTGTTACGCGTCACGGTACCCATTGGATTGTTTGCAGCTAGGGGTATACCGGCTGTATTATAACGGGGCCTCTCTGACACAGGGTCGAGTCAGAGCAGTACGCACACCTTACCATATCAAAACGGGGCTCTGATATGGCGGACTATTCGAAACCCCAAGACTCGTACGAACAAAAATGAGTGACAAATATACAACAAAACAATCCCACGAAATAACCTGGTAGGCGTAGGTGTGATTAGCCGACACTGCGATAAGAAAACAAATCATGAAGAAAACACTCACTCGGCAAAAAGAAGACGTCGAGAAAAACGGAAAACGCGGGATATACGCGTCAGCACGTAGGATGTTCGGACGTTATATAAACCAGGCGCGATACAAACGGTCATAGAAAATACGCAACAATAACAACAGAATCTATCGACGAAATATGAAGGACACGTTCTACGAGACCCTAGAGGAAGTACTTGATGGGATCTCACCATTCGATGTTAAAATCCTTCTCGGGGACCTCAACGCGAAAATTGGAAACGAAGATACCTTTCAACCAACTATAGGTAAAGAAGGCCTTCACGACGTTTCAAATGATAATGGAACTCGAATTATCACGTTCGCGGCGTCAAAAGATCTGGTAGTGAAAAAGCACGATGTTCAAACACAAGCAAATCCATAAAGCCACATGGATATCACCCGACGGCGTAACGCGTAACCAAATAGACCACTTCCTCATAGATGAAAGACACCACTCGAATATCCTTGACGTAAGATCATGTGGAGGAGCAGATTGCGACTCCGATCATCTTCTTGTGATGGGCAAAATTAGGAGCCGGCTCTCAGAAAACCCACACAGGCAGTCACGGGAGTTGAGCAAAAAGTTCGACATTGATAAACTAGAAGACCTAAGCAAAATGGCTGAATATCAAGACGAACTAACGAAAAGATTTAGCATCCTAGAGAATGGGAATAGTGAGAAAGAGGAAACCAATAATCTGGGCACTAAATGGACATCGATCAGAGACACAATCAAACAAACAGCCCGAAAGGTATTAGGATTTAAGAAAACGATTAAGTCCAAGCTTTGGTTTGACGATGGGTGCAGGGCGAAGACCGAAGAACGTAAACGCCTCTGAGTGATCCACTTAGAAGGATATGATGAAGTCAACGCAGAAAGATACGCGACAATTCGGAAAGAGACAACGAGACATTTCAAACGCAAATGGGAGAAGACTGGAATCGAAAAATTCCTAGAAAATGCCCAAGCAAAGAACATCAGAGGTATGTATACAGGCATAAATTCAATTAGAAATGGCTACCGAGGAAGAGCCAAAATAATTCGGGACACAAACGGTTGTATGGTCACAGAAACAAACAAAATCGTGACAAGATGTAAACAATACTTTTAAAACCTGCTCAATGTGCGCACCCACCAACCACAAATAAACGCACTAGACGTACATACAGCCGAGCCTCAGATCTCAGAGCCCTCTTTCAACGAAGTTGCAGTCACAATAAATCGATTGAAAAAGAACAAGGCTCCCGGAATCGACTGCATACCGGCAGAGCTTGTGGGGGTAAAGGTATGGGTGCCGGCGTACGGCACGGGTTCACTATCACCCGCCGACGATTACTGCACAAGGATTGTCACCAGGGGGAATAGCCTACGGAAGAAAACACACCGGTGTAGTTCTAATGTTAATGTTTTTTTTTATTGGTTCTTTATTCTTGGTCCGGCACATACACGTAGTTCGCCCTGTCGGTGGGTCTTAAAATACATTGTTTTACTGGATCGAGTACATACATGTAGTTCACTCTATTGGTGGTTCTTAAAAGATATTATTTTACCAGACCACTTTCTCTCGTAACGTTGTTTATAACATAACGGTGATATTTGCTAAACCAATAAAAACTACAGGTGATCCTTGGGACGCCCTCGTTCGCGTTCCTTCCGAATCGCTTTATTTGTACGTTTCACAATGTCAATCGATTTTGGTTAGCTATCAACCCTTTCATCAAAATTCAAATAAATTCCTCTTCATTAAGCGTCAGGTAAAATCCGCTTCATTGACAATCCACTACACCGCCTCGTTAACCATGTCTTTTTAACTTTAACAGAAAGGTACAAGACGACAACATGGCCGACACAAGTGCTCGCATATGCCGATGACATCGCCGTCTTGTGCGATAATCTAGAAACTGTAAGTAATAACAGTGAACTTGTGGCGTACCTAGCAGATATACACACAATTCACAAGCAAATAGTGAAGAACACCGAACGAAAATCGAATAAGAAAATGTATCAGAGCCGTATACCATAGCGATAACATAACAAATCCACATCAGTCGAATGTACTTGAGTTTAGAAATCGAATTTTCTTTGGTTCAATTTTTAGTGATTCTAACTGTCGTAGCGTCAGTTCGATTCACACGTTCTTCACTATCATCCCAAACGCTATAAACTCATCATGCAAGCGGCAGAAGAAGTGGGCCTAGAAATAAATGAAGACAAAACAAAATATATGATTACGGCGAGAGCAGGTGTACCTCAGGGAACGCACAATCGCCAGGGGCAACACATTTGAAAAAGTTAAGGAGTGTAAATATCTGGGAACAATACTGGCGGCCAGTAATGAAATGTCGAGGGAAATTAACAAAAAACTGCATTCCGGCAACGCTAGTTGGCACGCAGTCAGTGAACTGCTATCACGTAACATAAAGCTCCCTGTCTAGAGAACCATAATCATGCCGATTGTTCTATACGGATGTGAAACAAGGGCTCTCATAAAACGGGAAGGAAAAAAATTCCGCGTATTCGAGAACATCATATGAACATATGACGAGGAGGCAAGACAATGGAGGAAACTCCACAACCACGAATTGGAAGAGCTATACCACAAACCTACAATAGTGAGAGTAATCATGTGGCGCGAATAGGCAACGATAGGACCGTGCGTAGAATTCTTGACCGTAGACCAACGGGAAAGAGACCGACAGGACGTCCGCGACGGAGATGGGAGGACAATGTTAGGTTTGACCTCGAGGAGATTGGATAGGATGGTCAAGCGTGGAAGGACCGTGCACAGGACAGGGAACGATGGCGAAGTCTAGTCGGTGAGGTCATGAACTTCCGGGTTCCTGCAAGCCAATAAATAGTAGTAATAGTAATAGTTCCCCCGTGGTTCCGTACTTTCAGTTCAGTTTCTCATACATATACGAACATTCCCAACCAATCTCAGTGTCATCAGCGATTCTTTCGTCAGTGGTTGTTACTTATCGCCGTACAGTGCGCGAGAATTATAATCTGGCTCAAGGTGAAATTGTTGAATTGCACAAAATTAAAAAGTGAAAATTATGTAAAATGCGTTAGCAGTGAATTCGGCGAACTTGTTAATTACGTCTGGTGATTCAGAATTCCGTAGAGAAAGCGGGAAATTACCTTTTCTTTTCTTTTTTGTTTCTTCCTTTATTCATGCCAAACATTTTTTACAATTGTTTGTGTTCCTGCGAAGCTTGTGGCTTGCCAGCAGGCGGATGCATTTCTCAAAAGAAACATTGAAAGTTTTACATTACGAATTTTGTGGAAGCTGCTAATGGATAATTTTACAAGTTAATAAAATAAAACACGAACGAACGAGCAGATAAAGGGAAACCAACACTCGCCGCCGAAATTGCTGACGGAGCACGCGAACCATGAACACAGACGATACCCACGGGCAACGTACCTGACGCTTTGACGGCTTATCAACTGAGGCGAAGCAGAACTGCTGCGTTGGCAGTATATTAGTATTTAAGGTAGCTGTCAAGTGTAAAATAAATTCAGTTGTTTGTACTCTTTAAAAAGGCCGAATTGCTGCAAATAAAATGATATAGGGTGGCGCAATATTAATCATCCAATTTTGTTTTTGAATAACTTTTTCACTAAATAAAAAAAAATGATTTTGAATTATGGAAATCTTTATTTGGACCATTACAATTTGTTTTGTAAGTGAAAAAGATGATATCCGTCAAGTGGTTGCCGCCATTGTTGATACACATTTGTACCCGTTTTATCGCATTTTCCATGACTTTCCGCAAGATTTCCGTTGATAACTGTTCGCATTCCTGTCGAATATTCTCCTTAAGGGGCGCGATTGTCTGAGGCTTATTGGCATAAATCCAGGACTTCAAGTAGCTCCAAAAAGATATGTCTGGGATGGTTAAATCAGGTGATCTTGCAGGCCATGCCAAATCGCCAAAACGGGAGATTACGCGACCAGGAAACGCTTCCTTCACAATATTCATTGTGGCTCGTTCTGTTTGTGCGGTTGCACCGTCTCGTGGAAACCACGTGTTCACCAAGCCTCGCTCATCCAATTCCGGCAGTAAGAAGTCGTTTATCATGGCCCTGTGGCGTTCGCCAGTAACAGTGACCGTATTGGCGATGTCGTCCTCAAAGAAATACGGTCCAATCACTCCTCCCGCGTGAACGCCGCACCACACACTGGCTTTTGTAATGGGTCTTCGTGCATCACACGCGGATTTTCAGTGCCCCAGAAACGAGGATTTTGCTTATTGACGTAACCGCTTAAGTGGAAATGCGCCTCGTCGCTCATGATGATTTTCGACACAAAAGCGTCCTCTTCGTTGTTGAGATTGAGGATGGCTTGACAGTAATTCACATGCCCTCCATTGCTGTTTGTATTCTGCAGCTGTCTAGTTCACGAATGTCAAATATGATTGACGTACGACACCATTTACAAAAATTATAACATCTTCCAATAGAGTGATTAATTTTGCGCCACCTTGTATATTTTCACGAAGTAATAAATAGAAATTTTAACTGACGCCCAAGCAAGGACCACAAAAGTGAAATACAGAATGTGATACACAACGTCCTCAAGAACAACAAGAGCTTTACGAGAGTTATGTTATTAATTAGCTACGAAACTGGAGTGGTACAAGATAGGATGAACAAAATCGCCAGTTGTGTAGAAAAACACGTTGTTCCCTTTTTTTTCCTTTTTATTTTATTTGCAATTACACATTTGATCTGAGTATGTTCTTACATTCAACTTTTTTTTTCTTCTTCTATTTTTAGATACTTTAATTTACTTCTATCACGTTTAAAAATAATTCACTCCAAAAGTGGCACATTTCAATTTATTTTATATATCGAATCGACCATCAAGTTTTTAACCAAAAAAATTAGCCTTATTTGGTTCCAATCATTAACCGATAACGGACCTCTAATCTCTTGACATCCAAATAACAGACTCTGCAATTAAGGACTCATTTCTTTTCTGGTTTTACCCCTTGTTGTTACCTTGGGGTCAACAGCTCCCGATGACGACAACGCAAATTCGTTTTCCATCGACCCATTTTCCATTTTGCGATTGCGTTTGAATACAATATTAGCTGACTTACATCCATCGGTTTTCGTTACAATTCAACTTCCGGCCATTTGCAAAGTGACCCAATAAATTTGATGTGCAATTACATATTTAAATACATCAATGACATTATGATCGACCTCTTTATTTAGGTCGTCATTGATATACTTAACATTGTGTCGCAAAGAAAAAGAACGGTGCGCGGAAGTGAAGTGATCTGACTCTAGACCTGAAGAAGTTCTTATCGAGGAAGACGCCGAAGTTCGTCAAGTGACCGAAATAGAAACAGTACCAGTTTATAAAACGCGAGTTAAAGTCCTAAGGTAGTGTTTTCGCGAACTAATGCCGAGTGGTAGTTGGGGTCCTAACGCCCTGTCGCCCGGACTATATCAGTGAGAACATCATGCAAATATTCTGATAAATATCCGAACTTTAAGAAATTCGTCATTGCATAATCGGACTATGTCGACGTTCGACGGATAATGGCATTTTGTAACAGCAGGGGCATCGGTTTTACCAATACGAATATAAACGCCGTCTACCAATATTTGCAAACAACGGAATCCTTGCCCTAACCGAGACCCAGGTCGATTCGTCAACTGATTGATTCGACATATCTTCGTTGCCCAGGATACGACTTACATTAGATTCCATTTTATGCGTGGACTCTGCGTCTTCACACGGTCCGATCTGGCTTGTCAGAGGATGGAGGCGTTGGAACCCAAGGACATGAACATCATGTGGTTGAGGGTTGTGATGAGGAATTCTGTTAAATTTCTTTGTTGACTTTACCGCTCCCCGAATGACGATCGACCAAGGACATTTTTCGAACATCTTTCACGTACCATCAACTGAATACAGATCAACCACCCGGCTTCTGAAGCTGTCGTTTTTGACAATTTTAATGTACGCAATTCCGCCTGGTTGGTATATTCTAACAGAATGGACGAGGCTGGGAGGTTGGCGGAGGTGTTTGCCATTAGCCGCAATTTGACTACGCGAATGCCGGACACCCGAGGTGATTATGCGAACACTGGATCTGTCTTTGACATCCGAGCCGAGCATTTATACCGTGGAGGTTGCCCCGCCACTGGGAAACTCTGATCACTGCTTAGTATCGGTCGCGCAGCCACTTCCATTTCAAACGAATAACCCACTTAAGGTGGAGGTAGGTCCGTTAACTGCGACGATTCGCGAGATTTCGTCGCATCCCTTCCTTACTCGGAGGTGTTAATGCATGTGGGAAATCGGTCACGAAGATTATTGTTTTCTGCTAACTGCGAGATTTCTTCGCATTCTTTCCGTAGTTGGAGGTGTTAATGCATGTGCGGAATCGGTCACGAAGATTATTGTTCTCGTATGGAGATTTAGATTCCGCATTCCATCAAACGAAATCCATCTGATAAACCTTGGTTTGATAAAAAATACGATCAGATTACAGTGGCAAACAATAGGGATTTTAAACGATGGCGCTCCAATCCCACCGAGGTTAACAGAACGAAATTTGTTAGAATCACAAACACGTGCAACCAGGCGATCGATAGGGCGAAGAAAGCTTACAACGACAGAGTGGCCAATAAACTCCTTTAGTGCCAACTGGTTCGCGTCCCTTCTGATCAATAGCAAGGACTGTCAGCAGTAACTTCGCTTCCTCCTCTTTTCTTCCCTTGGTGACGGAGAGCGGGATACTAGTCACAAATTCAAAAGATAAAGCTAATATGTTCCCGAATTTATTTTCCGCGAATTCAAACGTCGATGCCGGTTTTTCGGAGACAGTTGTGATCGCGCCGGTACAATCTTCAATGCGGGGTGTGGGATTTCGCCCGCACACTATTCAACGCATTCTACGCGAACTGGACTGTAAGAAGGCAATCGGCCGGAACAGAATACCAACAATAGTCCTTAAGAACTGGGCTCCAGAACTGTCACCGGTTCTTGCCAGGCTCTTCCGCTTTTCTTATGCACGGAGGACATTTCGTATCTGCTGAATGGTGGTGTGGGGAGGAAGTATAGTGCCTAACACGGACGCTCCGTTCACTTCCTCCTTCATCATAAATTGTTCGCCACGTAAAACACTGAGGGAAAAGCACAAACACGATCACACAAGTAAAAATAAAACACTCGATTGTTGGCTCTTGATGTTTCTTTATTTAACGATAAAAGGATCTTATATTTCACTTAGGACTTGTGGGGATAATTCTTTTAGTTTTGAATGTACATCAAAATCGAACAATACATAAAATGACAGATTTTAATCAATACTTTCACCAACTTTAACTAAAGTTACTTGTACAACGCGGACACGACTCCGGTATATATTTGCGCGTCTGTATGTGTATGTGTGAGTGAAGATCATATTGGTTTTTTTTTCATACACAAGGCCATGGGAATGAACCTGAAACAAAGAACGGAAAAAGGGATGGTGGAGGTCTTTGTTTATTTGAAAGGTTACTGGGAAACAAATCCAGAAGTATGTAGGATAAAAACAAGTTGCAACTCATTAGATGGTAGGTGCATTTGGGATACTAGGATGATTGAATTGTTTGCGTATAGCCAGAATTCCTGCTGAAGGACAGCGGTTTTTTGTTTACTCATGGTGTGAGTTAGGGAAATAATCTCAACGTGGATGGTGCTAATTACACGCAGCTGGTGTTGGACTATTTATCGCTGGCTAAAAGGTTCGACAGCCGATGTGTGCATAGACAGTTTTTATGTACATATATTGAGGCTGGGATTAGCCAACTCAAGGGTAAGATTCTCTGATATGCGGTCGTATGATATGCGAACCGATGAATTTTATTACAGGGAATTTATAATAAGGTAAGAAAGAACTTTAACAGGAATTTGTATGCGAAGGGAATGCAAGAAAAGGTAAGAATTGTTTTACTGAAGCTTTTTAGAATATACCTTAGATAATCTTAGATGCGTAAAGGATTTAAGGTGCTAATGCGATTGCATTATCGAAATTATGTGATTAGATGGGAGTTATGGTTTTTTTTTAGGTAAGTGAACCGTGGGGTTTGGCGGAACCGCCACAGTGGCTCAGCCAATCCCGTAGAAAAAAAAAAGTGTCTCCCACAAAACTACCGACCAATAGCATTACTGTCTATGTTATCTAAGGTAATGGCAAAAGTCATCAACGCCGATTTAATTGGAACGGAATTCTGAATGGTCGTCAATACGGTATCCGTGGCAGGCGGTCCACGGAAGACCTTTTGACACTTATAACCCATATATGGACATCTGCGATGGTGAGTCAAAGGCGGTCGCATTGGATATCTCCAAGGCTTTTGACCGCGTCTCTCACGGGGCATTGCTGAGCACACTTCGTTCATACGGACTTTCCAAGCAGCTTTGCAACTGAACGAAGAGCTTCCACGAAAATTGATCCGGGTTGTTGTTGACGACGAGTGTTCGGATCCGTATCCTGTTAATTCCAGGGTGCCTCAAGGTTCTATTTTGGCTCCAACATTGTTTTTGCTTCACATAAATGATTTGTTGTAGTCAACGGATAACCGAATGTTCAGTTTTGCGGTGATAGTACAGTTATTTACTCTCTATCGAGTGATCGGCTGATTAGTGAATCAACGTCGCACCAGCTGAGAAGTAGTCAGATCGACTCTCTGAATCGGGATCTGGATAAGGTCCTGCAGTGGGGAAAGGACAATCTCGACGACTTCAATGCATCGAAGACACAGTATATAACATTCAGAAGGAAAAGTGGATCATCGGTTACACAGCTGATGATGATTGGCCAGGCTCTCGAATTTGAGGAAAGCATGAAATTGCTCGTCGTCACGGTCTGTGGGAATATATCATGGCATAAACACGTGTCGAGCATCGCCAGGCCACCCTCAGGAAAACTGAGCTATCTCTTTAGAGCCAAGAAATATTTTACCCGCGCTCGAATATTGCTCTCATGTTTGGAGCTCGGCTCCTAAACATACCCTCGACCTACTTGAGAGCATACAGAGACGAGTGATCCGCCTGATCGGGCACACGGCGCTGACATCGGGACTACAGTCGCTATCACATCGAAGGCGCGTAGCCGACCTCTGTCTGTTTTACAGATAATATCGGAGATTCGTGGTATTGTTCCACGCAATTCGGCGTATATGCGCTCCACAAGACAATCGGACGGATCGCACTCTCCTCGATAGTATAATGGTTAGAATCCTCGCCTATCACCCGGGAGACCGGGGTTCGATTCCCCGTCGGGGAGCCTCTGATTCTAAATCAATCGAGAGTATCGAAGTCTGAGGGACGCCAACAGAGGTGGGGAAAAAAGGAAAACAGACACAAGGGATGGAATGAGTAGAGAGTTTTCCCGCACTGCACATCACTCGCGTGTATATCCCCGCACTTTCCACTGCACTCGGACGCGACTGTAAAGATCGGTTTGCTTGGTTAGGAGCCCATACTAAGACTTGTCGCGCGAACCGATAGTGCAATTGGGTATCTTGATCCCCAACACGGATTGCTCCTCGATAGTATAGTGGCTAGTATACCCGCCTGTCACGCGGGAGACCGGGGTTTGATTCCCCGTCGGAGAACCTCTGGCGCAAGACTAATGACCTTGCCCGGAAAAACAAATTATCATGGAAAATTTAGCAAGCCTCAGGACTTGCTAAATAAGGCCAAGACCAGTTCCCGGTTGTAGTGCCGCCGATGATGATGAAATTGCTCAGCGTCACAGTCTGTGGGAATGTATCGTGGTATAAACACGTCGAAAATCGAAATTCTGGGAAACTGAGTTATCTATTTAAAGCCAAGAAATATTTTACACCGGCTCAACTTCTTCGCCTGTATAAATTTCAAATTAGATCCGCGCTTGAATATTGATCTCATATTTGGAGCTCCTAATAAACATGCCCTCGAGCTACTTGAGAGCATACAGAGACGAGCGATCCACCTGATCGGGCACACAGTGCTGACGTCAGCACTAGAGTCGCTATCACTTCGATGGCGCCTAGCCTAGACCTCTGTCTGTTTTACAGATATTATCACGGGTACTGTACTTCGGAGATTTGTGGTATTGTTCTGCGCAATTTGGTTTATATGCGCTCCACAAGCCAATCTGACGAATTGCACCAGTTGACGGTTCATCTCCCGACGACGCGAACATCCCTAGATCATAACTCGTGCCGTTACAGAGCGGGAAAGCTGTGGAATTCCCTCCCCGCGCGAGTATGTCACCGCTATAGGTTCGCGTCTCTTGAAAGTAAGAAGAAAAAAAGAAAAAAAAAATATATATACGAGGGTTGCCTCTTATGTTTCGGGATTTGGCAACCCTAGTGTTGCAATCCGGCAATTGACAGCTCTGTCGTAAAGTTGGACATTTTTGAGGTTATACGCACTCAGAACGTTTTGACATACGAGCGCTATTTGTGTTGTTTACAGTAACTTAAAAGATTCATCTCGGCCCAAAAAATGGAATTAAATCGTCAACATTTTCGTGCGATTATTTTTTACAACTTTCGGCATGGATTAACTCAGCAACAGTGCATGGATGAACTTAATTCAATTTTTGGCGATGAAGCTCCATCAAGGACCAGTGTTTATCGATGGTATGGTGAATTCAATCGTGGTCGTAGTTCACTCCAAGATGAATTTCGTGAAGGTCGTCCAAAATCAGTTGTTGTTCCGAAAACCATTGATGCTATGCGCGAACTGATATTGGAAGATCGTCATGTGACCTATCGTGAGATTGAGACAACCTTAGGCGTTAGTGGGACCAGCATACATTCAATATTGCATAAACATTTGACTGTCAAAAAAATTTGTTCGCGTTGGATCCCACACAATTTGTCAATTGCCCAAAAAAAGGCTCGTGTCAATTGGTCGAAAGAAATGCCCAAAAAATATGGTCGCGGTGCTTCGAAACACGTCTATGACATCGTGACAGGTGATGAATCGTGGATTTACGCGTATGAGCCCGAAAGTAAACAGCAGTCGACTGTCTGGGTGTTTCAAGATGAGCCAAATCCAACAAAAGTTGTTCGCGCACGAAGCACTTCCAAGCAAATGGTCGCCTGTTTTTTTCGGAAAAACTGGACATGTCGCAACCGTACCACTAGAACAACGCAGAACAGTCAATTCTGAGTGGTACACAACCATTTGTTTGCCAGTTGTCTTCCAAGAAATCAGGAAAACCAACCGCCGAAGACGGATCACTCTTCACCACGACAATGCGAGCTCTCACACATCGGCTGCGGCAACTGCATTTTTGAGCACCCAAAACATCGATTTGATGGGTCATCCGCCGTATAGTCCTGACTTGGCCGCGAATGACTTCTTTTTATTCCCGTACGTAAAAAACAAACTGAGAGGTCAACGTTTTTCGACACCTGAAGAAGCGGTTGCTGCATTCAGAATGCATGTGTTGGAGATACCTCAATCAGAGTGGCAAAAGTGCTTCGACAATTTGTTCAAACGCATGCAAAAGTGTATAGATCTTCATGGGGAATATTTTGAAAAACAATAAAGTGATTTTCGATGATCAATATTTGTTTTTGTTCTCTAATCCCGAAATATAAAAGGCAACCCTCGTATATATATTTATTTAAGACACGAGTCCAATAGAACCGTATAGTAAGTAATGTAAGTAATTTTTTCCGGTAGATGAAGGGTTAAAAATACCTCAAAAACCACTTTTAAAATCCAATGGCCTGCTGTAAGTACATTATAAATGTACGATGATGTAACCTATCATACACGACGATTTAGACTTCGAGATGGTGACGAGTATTTTGAATATGTATGATAATTCTCATCAAAAGATACTCTAAAAAGCCATAAACATTTAATCGTTTAAACGAATAATATCATTTATACTTGTTAATAGTTAATACAAGTGATTCGGTGAAATTAATTTAGTCTAAGTTATTTCTAACGTACAGCATCAGATCTAATTCGACCGTTCGTTTTTATATCTAATTGTTCTAGGGAAAACGATTTTAAGGAGCTTTACTAATCCCAGTTATCTTTAAAAACTCACATTTAAGGTAATTTATAGGTTTTTATTTATTCATCGCTTTCATCACTCATTTCTGGGGGTTCATTGTATTCGAATTTGTAGTCATTGTCACCTTCATCGAGAAGTACAACCTTAATGGCGCTAGAAATAAAATAAACATAAGAATGTGGACTATATACGACTAGTTTATATTTAATACTTTAACAAGGTCTCGTCTTTGCTCTGTAATTGAATCGGAGATGGATATAGTGCCTTCTTCTTCATAAGCAAACTGAACAGTGTTCGCAATTTAAGTATGAGATTGTTTGTTGGTTCATCACTCTTGAATCTAAAAAAGAATGCATTACATAAACTAAATATTTATATTTATAAGTAAGCGTTTATTAACAAAAACTAGGTAAATTCATTTTATAAATTTTATAAGAAAACAAAAAACTGTTGCCAGTAGAAATACTCACGTGAAAAAATTCGACACCAATAAACTATGACTTCCGTTTTCATTTTGGAGACATTCGACCTCGCCGGCGAAGATGGCCAAAGACATCGGAAAGATCATCGTTGAATCCATTAGAAACACGTTAGACATCCTCTGCTTTACAAAATAGGCAAAATAGCTGGAACGATATTCCGGTAATTATATTAATACCACAGCAATGGCATAAAAACGCGTTTTTGAAATGTTTTTTGTACTAAATTAACTAATAGAAATATAATATTCAAATAAGCTGTTAAGCAAATATTTGATTATTAAACAAAAAATTATCATCGACAAATATTAAACAAATGGCGACACAGTAACCATTCACACGAGACATACTGTAACTGTTGGAAATATGCAAAAAAAAAATCCCTTCTTTTGAAGCTGGTGGAATATATTGACTTTTGTGAGATTGAATGTTACATGAGTATAACACCACACATGTTTTTCACTTACGTTTGGGGAAAGAAATCAATTATTGTTTTCGCTAAATTGTATGATAATACATAATAGGTATCTAGTAAAGTATTAAACAAAATCCGGATCTACATGGTCAGCAATTGAACGGCTTGAAGCTAGAAATTGACCAGAAGCGGGTAAAAGGAATTGTTACGTGGTCACCTCCCCTGCCACCGTTGTCCCACCTAGAGGGAGTGAAATATAAAGTTTTAACACCTTCTGCTCTGCACGCAAAACATTGCATTATACAAGAAACATTTAATCTTATTTAGTATTCGGCACGTAAAGTATTGTATAACACAAATAACATTAGATCCATATTCCACATTTTGGAGTAAAATTGGATGCGAGCAGATCCACGTTTGACCATCCTATCCAATCTCCTAACATTGTCCTCCCATCTCCGTCGCGGACGTCCTGTCGGCCTCTTTCTCGTTGGCTTACCGTCAAGAATTCTATGCACGATCTTATCGTTGCCCATTCGCGCCACGTGTCCGGCTCATCTTAATCTTCGCGACTTGATTACTCTCACTATTGTAGGTTTGTGATACAGCTCCTCCAATTCGTGGTAATGGAGTTTCCTCCATTGTCCTGCCTCTTCGTCATATTTGCCGCCAAAGATACCCCTTAGGACTTTATTCTCGAATACGCGGAATTTGTTTTCTTCCCGTTTTGTGAGAGCCCATTTTTCGCATCCGTATAGAGCAATCGGCATGATTATGGTTCTATAGACACGGAGCTTTATATTCCGTGATAGCAGTTTGGATTTCAGCATTTTACTGACCGCATGCCAACTAGCGTTGCCGAAGTGTAGTCTTTTGTTAATTTCCTTCGACATTTCGTTACTGGCCGTCAGTATTGTTCCCAGGTATTTAAATTCTTTGACATTTTCAAATATCTTGCCCCTGATGTTTATGTGTGTTCTCTGAGGTCCACCTGCTCTCGCCATAATCATATATTTCGTTTTGTCTTCGTTTATTTCTAGGCCCACCTCTTCTGCCGCTTGTATGATGATTTCACTGTTTTTACTTACAGTTTCTAGATTATCGCCCAAAACGGCGATGCCATCCGCATATGCGAGCACTTGTGTGACCCCGTTCAGGGATGATCCGGCCATGCTGTCGTCTTGTACCTTTCTGATGACATACTCGAGAACATGGTTAAAGAGACATGGTGAGAGACCATCCCTCTGTTTTAGTCCGTCCCGGATTTCAAATGGTTCTGAGAGGTGGTTTTCTATTCTAACTCGCCCTTTGTTTTCGTTCATGCAGATTTGAAAGAGGGCGGCATATTTTTTCGGGATTGCCAGCTCAACTACAGTATGGTTGAGTCTTTGCCTTGCGACTGAGTCGTAGGCTTTTTTGGAGTCAACGAACAGTTGGTGAGCCGTCTTTCCGTACTCCCACATCTTTTCCAGGAGTTGCCTTACTGTGAACATTTGGTCGCTTGTTGACCGATTTCTACGGAATCCGCATTGGTAGTCTCCCAATATTTCTTCTGCGTACAGTGTGATTCTCGCCAGTATGACATTTGTTAGAATTTGGTATGTAGTTGGGAGCAATGATATTCCTCTGGAAGTTTCGCAGTCAGATCTGTCGCCTTTTTTGAAAATGGAGATGACCGCGTTACGCCGTCGGGTGATATCCATGTGGCTTTATGGATTTGCTTGTGCTTAAACATCGTGCTTTTCACTACCAGATCTTTTCATGCTGCGAACGTGATAATTCGAATTCCATTATCATTTGAAACGTCGTATAGGCTTTCTTTACCTGTAGTTGGTTGGAAGATGTCTTCCTTTCCAGTTTTCGCATTGAGGTCCCCGAGGATTTTAACATCGAATGATGGGATCCTATCAAATACTTCTTCTAGGGACTCGTAGAACGTATCCTTTATATCTTCGTCGATAGATTCTGTTGGGGCTTGTACGTTTATAAATACATAATTGTGCCATGTTCCCTGTGTTTTTATCTATCATCAGCAATCGAGTGAATTGGGTTTTGGGTAATTGAAAAGAGATCATTTATAAAGCCAAGGAAGAGAGTGGGTGCGAGTACCAGACCCCTGGGGAGCACCTACATTAATTTGATGGAGACAGATTTGACACCATCAAGAAATACTGGAATCGATCGGTCAGAAAGATAGTCCCTTATCCATCGGGTCAGGGAATTGTCCACTCCATAGGAATATAATTTTGACAAAAGGGCCTAGATACCTACTCTGTCGAAGGCTTTTGAAATATCCAACGAGACTACTTTGCTTTCGCCGATGTAGTGGATGGAATTGTTTCACTTTTTGTTAAGGTGCGATATCAAATCTCCTGTGGACCAGGACCATATTGGCGGTTATTGGGGAGGTCATTTTATTCCAGATATTTCGAAAGTTGATGGTTAATAAGTGATTCCACTACTTTCGAGAGAATAGAAGTTAGTGCTATGGGTCGATAAGAGGAAAGGGATGATTTGTCACCTTTTTTGAGAATTGGCTGGGTGTTCGCTGACTTCCATTTATTTGGGAAACGGCTAGTAGAATAACATAAATGGAAGAGTTTCCGCAGTGTATGAAGAGGAACATTTTTTCAAGAGAATGGGTCATCCGGACCAGCGGATTTGTTTGCGTTTAGCTCCTTGAGTACGCGAGCAACAGTACGCGTTCGGAAGTGAATCTGGTTCATGGTGTGCTGCGTATGTTCAAGTTGGGATGGAACTAATGTGGCAGCGCTGAGTTGGCTGCAAAATGTGCAACAAATAGATTCGCCTTCTCTATTGCACTGGTGACTGCTCTGTCATCGACTTGTGGCATCTCTAACAGATACACACAATTCACAAGCAAAATAGTGAAGGACACCGAACGAAAATCGAATAAGAAAATACATCAGAACCGTATACCTAGCGATAACAAAAATAATTCACATCAGTGGAGTATAGTCGAGTTTAAAAATCAAATTCAAAACACGGTCAGTAGCCTGATGGGTAACGCTTAGGTTCAATTTTTTTCGTGATTCAAGCTGTCATAGCGTCAGTTCGAATCACACGATCTTCTTCACTATTATTTCAAACGCGATAGACTGTAAGCAAAGGAATGAATGAGGGGACCGAGTTTTTGATGTTATTCATGAATGCCTAGACATTTTTACTACCTGTGGGAGAGTGTAGTATTTTTTGTTTCACTCTCACGTAGGAGTTTTGCGCGTTAAATATGCACATTGCAGCCATTTCTAGCACTCCCAAATCTTTCCCAGTGTTTCTCAGTATTGTTTGATTTATACAATCGGAAGCTCAACTCTTTAGACTTAATAGCTTTTCTGCACCCGGAATCGAACCACATATTTCTCGTGGATTTGCTAATCTTTGCCATGTGTGAAATAAAGGTCCGTATATATAGTACCGCATACCATGTGAATAGTTCTAGATAGTTCAAAGGTTGACGTTTAATCAGAGACGGTTAAAAGTGGCGATTTCAACAGATTATACTTACAGAACTATAGTGAAGAACACAAGACTAAAAGATGATTGAAAAAATCATCAATGTCGTATACCAGAGCATTAACGTAGTAAACAATACAACCGGAAGCTCAACTCTTTAGCCTTGATGGCTTCTCTGCATCCGGAATCGAACCATATATGGGTTTTCGACGTTTTTTTTTTTTTTGGCGTTTGCGACGATAGTGAAGAACGTGCGATTCTAACCGACGTTCAACACATCAGGCTACTGGCGTGTGTACGAATTTGATTTCTAAACTCAAGTACACTCAACTGATGTCGAATTGTTATTACCAATACGGCTGATGCTTTTTGGAATAAAGTTTCGCATGCTGGGTAGAATCGTCTCTGCCAATCTGTCCATTATAGAGTCAACATCGTCATTGAGGAAAAATATCGACCAATTTAATCTCCCAAAAAATCGTTCACACTTTCCCAGTTGACTTTCTCGTGGAACCATACTATTCTTTTGTGAGTTTTCACGTTAACGTTGCTGTAGGTTAGAGCAAATTTAGCTGACACGACACAGTGGTCTGAAGTGCCCAAGGGCGAAGAAACTTTAATTGTGTATTTGTTTGGGTGGGAGGTGAGAAACAGGTCCAGTGTATTGGCGGAATGACCATCTATATCTGGTACCCGTATTGTTGCTCCTTGACTTGTTGAGATAAACTATTTCAAACAGCAAAGAGTTGGACATACTGACTATCAGGTGCTGTGTACCCAGAGTGACGAAGCGACTGAGAGTTATGCACATTGAAATCACCCCCATAACGATTTCAGAGTGCTTATATAGAATCAAAATCCTATCGATAGAATCAGATAGAGCATCAAAGTCGTTAAAAAGGATGCCTTTCTATTCTAGTTTGGGCTTCTTTAAAGAAAGCTGTAATGTATTGTAGCGAGCTTAGGGTTGGCTGGATTGATTATTTTGAATAAATAAGAGCCGTTAAATCGATTTTTAATTTAATTAATATAACACTCAACGATTTTCTTTTCTATCGTTTGCTTCGCTTTTTCTCCTCCTCCTGTCTGTCACCATCAGCTGTCTCCACGTCTTTTTATCGTTTCTCACATTCTCATTTCGTTTCCGTCCGTTCCATAATCTTGGATGTTCTAGTCTCCAGTTTTCCAGTACTTTATAGAATATTCCAGTGCTTGTTTTGGACTTTCCCGAATATTCCAGTACTGACTGTTATATGCGTCACACTACCCTCCACCTAGATTAGTTCGTCCCGAACTAAGTTCACTGGTGTTCTGGGTTAAAAAAAATCGCCAGTCGATCACGATGTACCACTTTCATTTTGGCGTTCGGTCTTCGCTGAATCCTATAGACAACGTCGTTAATTCATGTGAGGACCTTATACGATCCTTCCCAATGTTACTGCAACTTCGGGGATCTTCCTCTTTGCCGGTGAGGGTTGTAGAGCCACACGTTATCGCCTGCATTAAATCCGAATGCGTGGGCTCGGACGTCGTACCTTGTTTTTATCCTGTCACTTGATACCTTGATTTGCTTTCGAACCAAATGATGAATCTCGTCGAGGCGATTTCTCCATTCGGCTACGTAGTCTTCGGTCTTATCTATAGCGTCTGGAGGTATTCCGAATCGCAGATGGGCTGGTAATCGTATCTCTCGTCCAAATATGATTCTTGCTGGAGAATGGCCTGTCGTGAATAGCCGATCTATAACTCATGAGAAAGGTTTGTACATATTTGTCCCAGTCTCGTTGGTGATCACTGACGACCTTCGATAAGTGTTCTTTCATTGTTCGGTTGAACCTTTCGACCATTCCGCCTGACTGCGGATGTAAGGGTGTGGTCCTGGTTTTCCTTACGTCCAGTGCCGCACAGATGCCTTGAAATATCTGTGATTCGAAATTTCGGCCTTGATCGGAATGAAACTCACAGGAAACTCCATATCTGCTGATCCAATTATTGATAAGCTGCTCAATGACGGTTGTTGCTTCTTGGTTTGGGATTGGAAGGACTTCCACCCACTTGCTGAAGTAATCCATGATGACCAACATGTATTTGTTGTTGTCGTTGGTTTTTGGAAATGGTCCTGAGATATCAATCGCAATTCGCTCGAAAGGGGCACCCACGTTGTACTGCTTCATAGCGCTCCTTGGTTTTGCTGTTGGTCCTTTGGTCGCAGTGCAAGTTGTGCACTTCCTGCACCAAGACTCGACGTCATCTCTCATGTGAAGCCAGTAAAATCGAGATCGTAATTTTGAGTGTCTTATTAACTCCCAAATGTCCACCGGAGGCCCCGTCGTGCATTTCTGTTAGAACATCTTTCACTTTTGATGGTGGGACTAGAATCTGCATTCGATGGGATTTTCCGTCCGCGGCTTCCCATTTACGCTTAAGAATACCGTCTTCCACCAGCAAGGAATTCCATTGTGCCCAATATGCTTTAACCGTTCCACTCTTGTCGGAAATATCGTTCCAAGTTGGCCGGTCGTTCTTTTCTTTGTGTTCCAGGATTAGCGACATATCTTCATCCTGAAGTTGAGCTGCGCGTATAGCCTTATTCGTCCACCCATCTAGTACTTCTACTTGTACATTTCGCAGGTCGTACGCCTCTTCTTTCTCTTCCACTTTATGACAATGTTTAAAATCTGGCTTACATCGTCTTCTTGATAGAACATCAGCGTTATTATGCACCTTCCCTTGCTGAATTGAGCTTATCATTGATGCGGGTGCACATTTTGCGGTTAACTCTCCCTTTCTTATTGCGACCGGCTCTTCGGACGCATTTAGTACTCTGACAGGTACAATGTGTTTCTTCACCTGAGGTTGTTCCGTTGATAGTCTCCTCTTATAACAAGCGCATGAACAACAATTCTCACTCGATGTTTCATTCATTCGTCGACGTTTCCTACAGTCAACAGAGATGTGGCCGACTCCGCCGCATGTCCAGCACTTCATAGCAGGTCTCAGGGTTCTCCGTTGTACATGCCCGATTCCTTGGCAGGAACGCTCCTGGACGGACATTTCTCGGACTCTATATGTACTCGTGGTAGCCAGTTTAGCAGATTCATATGCCAATGCGAACGCCAGTATTTCGTTAGTCGTCTTCTTTCCCGCTAAACGGACGGCTTGTTGCAAGTCCCGATCTTGGAGTGCGTTTGTGAATGCATCCATTGTTACCTCGTTCAGGAATTCCTTAGTCATATTTGAATAAGACAAGTTTGCCAATCGCTCAATGTCTGCCTGCAGTTGTTGAAGATTTTCTCCAGGTTTCTGCATTCTGCTCCGTAGTTGCATGCGGTAGACCTGCTGCATGTGGTTGTCTCCATACCTAGCTTCAAGGCCGTCTCTTACCGCTTGGAAATCTGTTTGCTTCTCTGCTGGTATGGTTTGTAGCAATTCTGCAGCCGCCCCGCGGAGTGACAAGATTAGTGATGTCGACTTTTGCTCATCCGACCACTTATTATAATTGGCCGCGGCGTCAAACTGACGTATAAATACGGAGAAGGGTCCCGTTCTATCGAAGGTTGGCGGTTGCATCCTGGTATCTTTGTAGTCATGTTGATTGCCTGGCGATGTCTTATTTCTCTCAACACACTCAAGTCTCTTTTCGATTCGCGTTATTTCATCGGTGACTTTTATATCCAGATTTTCTACTTCGTTTCGAATTTTTGACTGAATTTCTTCCTTAAAGTGCTGAAAATTAGATTTCATCCACTGCGTTTGGGCATCCAATTTTGCATTCAGATCTGGAGCTTGTGCGTCGAATTTTAAATTTTGGACATCCAACTTTGCATTAACATCGGCAGCTTGCGCGTCCAATTTTGGATTTTGGGCGTCGAATTTTGAATTTACGGCGTCGAATTTTGAATGTTGGGCATCCAACTTTGCATTAACATCTGTAGCTTGCGCGTCCAATTTTGAATTCTGGGCGTCGAATTTTGCATTAACATCTGTAGCTTGTGCGTCCAATTTTATCATCATCATCCTGAGCATCTCCGAAATGTCCAACTGTGGCGAACTCTTTTCCATTACATTGGCACCATCTTTTCCATCTGGACAGTCTGGCGCAATCGCAAAAACATATGTGTCAACATCAATACCCTCTTCCTCCATTGCTGCTTGTAGGCGCTGTCGAAGAATTTGCTTCTGTCCTCTGCTATCCAGATTCCGGTCCTCAAGTTCCTTCTTCAGCTCAGGAACGCGAAGATCCTCCAAATGTCGATCTGACATCGTCACAACACGCTTTCGCAGCTTATTTACTTCACCAATAATCAATCCCACTTCTGACACCAATTGTAGCGAGCTTAGGGTTCGCTGGATTGATTATTTTGAATAAATAAGAGCCGTTAAATCGATTTTTAATTTAATTAATATAACACTCAACGATTTTCTTTTCTATCGCTTGCTTCGCTTTTTCTCCTCCTCCTGTCTGTCACCATCAGCTGTCTCCACGTCTTTTTATCGTTTCTCACATTCTCATTTCGTTTCCGTCCGTTCCATAATCTTGGATGTTCTAGTCTCCAGTTTTCCAGTACTTTATAGAATATTCCAGTGCTTGTTTTGGACTTTCCCGAATATTCCAGTACTGACTGTTATATGCGTCACACTACCCTCCACCTAGATTAGTTCGTCCCGAACTAAGTTCACTGGTGTTCTGGGTTAAAAAAAATCGCCAGTCGATCACGATGTACCACTTTCATTTTGGCGTTCGGTCTTCGCTGAATCCTATAGACAACGTCGTTAATTCTTGTGAGGACCTTATACGATCCTTCCCAATGTTACTGCAACTTCGGGGATCTTCCTCTTTGCCGGTGAGGGTTGTAGAGCCACACGTTATCGCCTGCATTAAATCCGAATGCGTGGGCTCGGACGTCGTACCTTGTTTTTATCCTGTCACTTGATACCTTGATTTGCTTTCGAACCAAATGATGAATCTCGTCGAGGCGATTTCTCCATTCGGCTACGTAGTCTTCGGTCTTATCTATAGCGTCTGGAGGTATTCCGAATCGCAGATGGGCTGGTAATCGTATCTCTCGTCCAAATATGATTCTTGCTGGAGAATGGCCTGTCGTGAATAGCCGATCTATAACTCATGAGAAAGGTTTGTACATATTTGTCCCAGTCTCGTTGGTGATCACTGACGACCTTCGATAAGTGTTCTTTCATTGTTCGGTTGAACCTTTCGACCATTCCGCCTGACTGCGGATGTAAGGGTGTGGTCCTGGTTTTCCTTACGTCCAGTGCCGCACAGATGCCTTGAAATATCTGTGATTCGAAATTTCGGCCTTGATCGGAATGAAACTCACAGGAAACTCCATATCTGCTGATCCAATTATTGATAAGCTGCTCAATGACGGTTGTTGCTTCTTGGTTTGGGATTGGAAGGACTTCCACCCACTTGCTGAAGTAATCCATGATGACCAACATGTATTTGTTGTTGTCGTTGGTTTTTGGAAATGGTCCTGAGATATCAATCGCAATTCGCTCGAAAGGGGCACCCACGTTGTACTGCTTCATAGCGCTCCTTGGTTTTGCTGTTGGTCCTTTGGTCGCAGTGCAAGTTGTGCACTTCCTACACCAAGACTCGACGTCATCTCTCATGTGAAGCCAGTAAAATCGAGATCGTAATTTTGAGTGTCTTATTAACTCCCAAATGTCCACCGGAGGCCCCGTCGTGCATTTCTGTTAGAACATCTTTCACTTTTGATGGTGGGACTAGAATCTGCATTCGATGGGATTTTCCGTCCGCGGCTTCCCATTTACGCTTAAGAATACCATCTTCCACCAGCAAGGAATTCCATTGTGCCCAATATGCTTTAACCGTTCCACTCTTGTCGGAAATATCGTTCCAAGTTGGCCGGTCGTTCTTTTCTTTGTGTTCCAGGATTAGCGACATATCTTCATCCTGAAGTTGAGCTGCGCGTATAGCCTTATTCGTCCACCCATCTAGTACTTCTACTTGTACATTTCGCAGGTCGTACGCCTCTTCTTTCTCTTCCACTTTATGACAATGTTTAAAATCTGGCTTACATCGTCTTCTTGATAGAACATCAGCGTTATTATGCACCTTCCCTTGCTGAATTGAGCTTATCATTGATGCGGGTGCACATTTTGCGGTTAACTCTCCCTTTCTTATTGCGACCGGCTCTTCGGACGCATTTAGTACTCTGACAGGTACAATGTGTTTCTTCACCTGAGGTTGTTCCGTTGATAGTCTCCTCTTATAACAAGCGCATGAACAACAATTCTCACTCGATGTTTCATTCATTCGTCGACGTTTCCTACAGTCAACAGAGATGTGGCCGACTCCGCCGCATGTCCAGCACTTCATAGCAGGTCTCAGGGTTCTCCGTTGTACATGCCCGATTCCTTGGCAGGAACGCTCCTGGACGGACATTTCTCGGACTCTATATGTACTCGTGGTAGCCAGTTTAGCAGATTCATATGCCAATGCGAACGCCAGTATTTCGTTAGTCGTCTTCTTTCCCGCTAAACGGACGGCTTGTTGCAAGTCCCGATCTTGGAGTGCGTTTGTGAATGCATCCATTGTTACCTCGTTCAGGAATTCCTTAGTCATATTTGAATAAGACAAGTTTGCCAATCGCTCAATGTCTGCCTGCAGTTGTTGAAGATTTTCTCCAGGTTTCTGCATTCTGCTCCGTAGTTGCATGCGGTAGACCTGCTGCATGTGGTTGTCTCCATACCTAGCTTCAAGGCCGTCTCTTACCGCTTGGAAATCTGTTTGCTTCTCTGCTGGTATGGTTTGTAGCAATTCTGCAGCCGCCCCGCGGAGTGACAAGATTAGTGATGTCGACTTTTGCTCATCCGACCACTTATTATAATTGGCCGCGGCGTCAAACTGACGTATAAATACGGAGAAGGGTCCCGTTCTATCGAAGGTTGGCGGTTGCATCCTGGTATCTTTGTAGTCATGTTGATTGCCTGGCGATGTCTTATTTCTCTCAACACACTCAAGTCTCTTTTCGATTCGCGTTATTTCATCGGTGACTTTTATATCCAGATTTTCTACTTCGTTTCGAATTTTTGACTGAATTTCTTCCTTAAAGTGCTGAAAATTAGATTTCATCCACTGCGTTTGGGCATCCAATTTTGCATTCAGATCTGGAGCTTGTGCGTCGAATTTTAAATTTTGGACATCCAACTTTGCATTAACATCGGCAGCTTGCGCGTCCAATTTTGGATTTTGGGCGTCGAATTTTGAATTTACGGCGTCGAATTTTGAATGTTGGGCATCCAACTTTGCATTAACATCTGTAGCTTGCGCGTCCAATTTTGAATTCTGGGCGTCGAATTTTGCATTAACATCTGTAGCTTGTGCGTCCAATTTTATCATCATCATCCTGAGCATCTCCGAAATGTCCAACTGTGGCGAACTCTTTTCCATTACATTGGCACCATCTTTTCCATCTGGACAGTCTGGCGCAATCGCAAAAACATATGTGTCAACATCAATACCCTCTTCCTCCATTGCTGCTTGTAGGCGCTGTCGAAGAATTTGCTTCTGTCCTCTGCTATCCAGATTCCGGTCCTCAAGTTCCTTCTTCAGCTCAGGAACGCGAAGATCCTCCAAATGTCGATCTGACATCGTCACAACACGCTTTCGCAGCTTATTTACTTCACCAATAATCAATCCCACTTCTGACACCAATTGTAGCGAGCTTAGGGTTCGCTGGATTGATTATTTTGAATAAATAAGAGCCGTTAAATCGATTTTTAATTTAATTAATATAACACTCAACGATTTTCTTTTCTATCGCTTGCTTCGCTTTTTCTCCTCCTCCTGTCTGTCACCATCAGCTGTCTCCACGTCTTTTTATCGTTTCTCACATTCTCATTTCGTTTCCGTCCGTTCCATAATCTTGGATGTTCCAGTCTCCAGTTTTCCAGTACTTTATAGAATATTCCAGTGCTTGTTTTGGACTTTCCCGAATATTCCAGTACTGACTGTCATATGCATATCACTTCGTATGTATGTGTATAGTACTTCCACGATGTGGAAGTAAAGTTATATCCAGGTAGATTGAAATCGGAAATATCTGTTTTAGATATTACCTGGATTTCGCTAAGAGTTGGTTTCTGGTTGGAAACGTTGGCAGACGCAGAGGAGAAATTCCATCTTAGGCCGGGAATGTTGGAAAAATCGACGCGAAATTACAGTTTTATTTGGCCCTACGCAGAAATACAGCATTAGAAAAAAAAGATGCAAGTCAGGACCAGGATAAGCGTAAAGCAACCACTACAGGTGTTATGCCTTTGTAGTACATTCCCAACTAGATCCGTGCTGAAATCTAGGTCACATCCCTTCCATGACGAATATTTCGCCAATCAGACACGAAAAACTCTCCAAAGATTATAAATCAATAGAGGAAAACAGACACAAGGAACGGAAAGGGTAGATCGTTTTCCCACACTGCACATCACTCCCATGTATATCCTCGTACTTTCCATAGCAATAAAATGTCTGTGTGGAAATTCGTTTGTTTGCTTAGGATCGCACAGATAACTTTGGACTGCACTGGGACGTGTGCGTGGAGATCCGTTTGTTTGCCTGGGATTGCACAGAACGATTTCTCGCGCGAACCGATAGTGGAATTGGGTATCCTATTTAAGATTCCCAAAACGGATTGTACAACTGATCCGATGATACGGATCACGAGGCAGAAGTGCACGCGCTGTCTCGTCGGCAATCAGAACTCGAATGTTAAATGTTAAATAAGATCTTGAAATAGACGTAATAATAATGGACTTCTTTTTCCCGAAAATAATAATGTACAATAGTTTGGTTTAGAAATGCTTCTTAAACACTTCTTTACGTCATCTGTTCTGCATTATGTAGGTAAGTTGAAAATCAAGAGGTAAGGTACCCTTTCAGTAAGGATTATTTCCATGCATCTTGTCCCTTCGGAACAAACCGGCGCTCTTAGGGAAGATCTCGAAATTTCAACGAAAATATTTCTTTCAGGTAATAATTCAAAACATTTTTTAAACGAAACAGCAACAAAAAAATTGGATTGTCTGAAAAGTGTACAGTGGTGATACCAAGTAATGAAATACTTACTGCGAATCAAAATTTGTCCCAGCACTGTTAACGGATGACGGATGGAAGATAACCTTTTCATTCGATTTCGTTTTTATAGAATGAATCGGCACACAACGTTTGCCCCTGCGTTTTATTTTCCTACAAAAAAGATAATTAATAAACCAGCGTAAAAAGTTATCAAAACACAACATACGTTAAGTGAGCCACATTTGGATACAAACCCGCTGCAATAACTGCCCGGAGTAACATCATTTTATTGGAATTCATATTAGCCAAATCGTCGAACGGATCGTCTGACTCTAAAAATCTATGCGTGCCCAATAAAATTGTTGATGAACTTGTAAATTCTGTAATACTCACTTATTTGTTTTAAGAAATTCACAGAATTTTAGTTTTGCTCTTTCTAATTGCTGCAATTGTATCTTTGACAAAAAATTTCTGCGACAGAAGTCTGATTCCTTATAGTTTTGCTTAGCTTCTCGAAACTTTTCTATAACGTTGTGAATGAGTAACAAGTCACTGTTGCATCCATCGGATAGCTCTTGCCGTGCTGTGTGAACAAGCTTTTCTTTCCCTGAGGGAAAAATATATAAAATGGAGCTTAGAAACAGTCTTATTAGCTGTTTAATTAACGACATTATTTGGTACAAACCAAATGGCCTATAAAATGGATCTTTAAATCCAAAAACTGAAACAGCACTGCAAATAGGGTCTAAACATCGGAACAATGTACCCATTAAGAGCATTTTACCCAATTGTGGGTCGATTGGAAGTCGGGCCAAATGCATTCCTAAAGGTGTAATAATTTCAAATTCATTTAAGGCATCTATGCTGCAGACAACATAAAATTTACGTTTAAAAAACAACATTGTATTAAAACATTTTCAAAATTACCCCTTTAATAAATGAATTCCATCAATTATTGCTTCCTCAGAGGGGCAATCCAAAAGAGTGGACAAGAAAGCAGCGACATCATTAATGTGCAACAGTTTAAGTCTCAACACCACACATTCAAGTTTTGAACGTACTATTTCTGGTATGGGTGACTTATTCAGCAAACCCTCTCGAGCTCTAGGGAAAAGAATATAGTAAAGGATTAGATAAGTATGGAGTAATAAATACGAATAAATTAAAGATGCTTACAATTTGCAGATTACAAAACATTACGCGTTACGTCTTCATACTACATATCATATTAAAATTAGTATTTTGTAGTGAACACACTGCATACTTCCCATACAATATTTTACAATCGCCCACAACGCACCACAGAACCATTTCCCAGGTCAAAAACCCTCTAAAAATCATTCTACGGCGCACATAAGATATTTAAATTATGAGTCGATTATACTGTGGCGACTCTAACAGATACACACACAATTCACAAGCAAAATAGTGAAGAGCACCGAACGAAAAATCGAATAAGAAAATACATCAGAGCCGAATACCTTAGCGATAACATAACAATTCACATCAGTGGAGTATAGTCGAGTTTAAAAATCAAATTCTAAAATCGGCCAGTAGCCTGATGGGTAACGATTAGGTACAATTTTTAGTGATTCAAACTGTCATAGCGTCAGTTCGAATCACACTTCAATATTATTTCAAACGCTATAATACCATAACCCACAAGTGCACGCATTAGCATAAAATATCCAAATTATGATAAATAAACATCATAAGAAGCGTCATGCACCTTCATGGGAATCCCCAAATAAGTGCATACGCCTGCGATAGGGAAACATAAATAACAACAAATTGCCACAGCATTAACACCATTGAATCTTAGAGTCATGAAATATGCCGCCGCACTCAATATGGGACTATGCCGACTGGGTAAAACATCGGTAGGGTCAATGACTTGTGCGCGGTAATGTTGAGTGGAGAGGAATTGGGTGCATCGTTTGTGCCTTTTGCCTAGGAATCCTACTATATAAAGGAGTGGTTGAAAATGGTCAAATCAGAGTAAGTTAATTTGTCGCACGAATAAGGTCGCGGCCAAGCAAAAGACAACGGACCTCTAAACATTATTGGTAGGAATTAAATATACGATAAAATAGTGACAGAAGTCAAATTAGATGAGAAAATTCAATTTGGCCAATTAGTTAAAGAAGAATAAATCCAAATTAAGTAAAAAAAAAAGGTGTATGTAGACAAAAAGAAACAAGAAATTAAATCAAGGATAAATAAATCAAAAATAGCGAACATAAAGGGCAAAATCACTGATTGCTTTTAACCCGGCGAAGGGTAGGATGATCCTTGTCTCTGTTCAATCCAAGTTGACATGCAGTGTCGACGTGACACCCCTGGATAGCTACTTTTGCAGCCGCCAAGTAGTGAGAACCAATGCATGCAGCGACATCCTGAGAAAAGTTGGCGCAAGGCTAATAACCTTGCCCGGAAAAACAAATTATTATGAAAAATTTAACAATCCTCGGATGTGGGCCGGATACACGACGACAACCACGGAAACGAAAATGGCTAAGCGATTTGAGAATTTTCTCATGGAACGTCCGCTCACTATTCAGAGCTCGAGCTGCACAGCAGCTAGCCGATGCCTTGTCCGAATATAAGGCTGACATAACAGCATTACATGAAATAAGATGGACGGGGAGTACGAGTACGACATTTATTATAGCTGTCATGCAAAACACCATGTGCTCGGGGTAGGCTTTCTAGTCAGCCTGTAGCGATTCTAACAGATACACACAATTCACAAGCAAGCAAAAATAGTGAAGAACACCGAACGAAAAAAAATCGAATAAGAAAAATACGTCAGAACCGTATACCAAACGATAAATAAAAATAATTCACACCAGTGGAATATACTCGAGTTTGGAAATCAAATTCTAAACACGGTCAGTAGCCTGGTGTGTAACGCTTAGGTAAAATTTTTTTCGTGATTCGAGCTGTCATAGCGTCAGTTCGAATCACACGATCTTCTTCACTATTGTTTCAAACGCTATAATTGGTGACTACGACCTGATCTGTACACACACGCAGCGTACACTTCCCATAGTAAAGCAGAACTTCACACACGGTCACGACTTCCGCATAGAGCACAGCCTCCGATGTTTCCTCGTTTCTCTCGTTCGTCCGTCGTCCGCATACGAATCTGATCGTAACGAAGTTACTGCGGCGGGAGTGGTGTAGCGATTCTAACAGATACACACAATTCACAAGCAAAAATAGTGAAGAACACCGAACGAAAAAAAATCGAATAAGAAAAATACGTCAGAACCGTATACCAAACGATAAATAAAAATAATTCACACCAGTGGAATATACTCTAGTTTGGAAATTAAATTCTAAACACGGTCAGTAGCCTGGTGTGTAACGCTTAGGTAAAATTTTTTTCGTGATTCGAGCTGTCATAGCGTCAGTTCGAATCACACGTTCTTCTTCACTATTATTTCAAACGCTATAAGCCAAAAACTGAAGCCTGCCATTATCGGCTTTAATGCAATCGACGAAAGGCTATGCACTCTTCGCGTGCGAGGCAAGTTTAAGAACATAACCCTCATAAACGTTCACGGATCTACAGAGGAGTCCCCTGACGACGAAAAGGAAGAATACTACGAGAACGTCGAACGGGCCATCAATGTCTGCCCAAGATAGGTTGTGAAAGTCGTTCTTGGTGATTTGAATGCAAAAATAGGTCAGGAGCCGGTTTTCAGGCACTACACAGGTTCCCATAGTTTGCATGAGAACACTAATGACAATGGACTACGAGTCATCGAACTGGCAGTATCAAAAAAACTTGGTTGTTGCGAGTACCAGGTTTCCGCGTAAAGATATCCACAAAGCCACCTGGGTATCACCTGATGGAGCCACTCGCAACCAAATTGACCACGTGTTGATATATCGCCGCTACTTCTCGAGCCTGATGGCGGTACGAACGTACCGAGGTGCCAACGTAGACTCGGATCACTATGTTGTTGGTACAGTTTTTCGAGCGCGGATTGCCTTACGGAGACGCATTCACGGATCACGTTCGAATCAACACGGCTGCCTTACGCAATGAGAAGACCAGTAACACCTTTGGCCATGCGTTAAGATTCGTTCTCGAAGAGCTCGACGGAGGGAGAGTAAGTCCTGGGGCCAGAACGCCGGGCGTAGAAGAGAAATGGACACGTCCTAAGAATACAGTCATTAGTACTGCCAACTCCATCTTAGGCAGTAGTCGTAGAGATCGGAGCGCCTGGTTTGATGATGAGTGCAAACAGGCGACTGAACGTAAGAATGCTGCATGCCGGGCAATGCAGCAGTCTCATAGGACGCGGGTACGCGGGGAGAAATACAAAGAGCTCAGAAGATTTGAAAAACGACTCCATAGACAAAAGAAAACCCCGGGAAAAAATCTAGTCTGTGGAATGGAGGAAAGTAGAGAGCGAGGTCCGCACCATTCGCGGAAGTTCTACCAAATAATCCGCAGTATGACGCGGTACACACCACGCTGCACTTGCTGCAAGGATAAAGAGGGTAATCTGATCACCGATCCTGAAGGCATTCTGGAGCGATGGGAAGTGCACTTCAATGAATTGCTAAATGGTCAGCTCACAGAAGAATTGGAGGCTCCACCAATGCAAGACCAAGACCATATGCTGCCGCCACCAAGCATTGAGGAAACATTAAAAGCCATAAGACAGCTCAAATCAAATAAAGCCCCCGGAGCTGATGGCATACCAGCTGAGCTGATGAAACAAGGAGGGACAACGTTACATCACGCAATTCATGAGATCGTGGTTCACGTATGGGAGCAAGAGGAGAAGCCGGATGATTGGCGTCGTGGTATAATTTGCCCCATACGTACGAAGGGATATATCACAGTGTGCAGCAACTATAGGGGTATAACATTGCTGAGTACCGCCTGTAAGATACTCTCCACGATCCTACAAGACCGGATAGCCCCATAGGCTAAAGCCATCATTGGTGAATATCAGTGTGGCTTCATCCCAGGCAAATCAGTGATTGATCAGGTATTCACCCTTAGGTAGGCGATGGAAAAATGTCTGGAATTTAAGATTCCACTATATCATCTGTTTATTGACTTCAAGGCCGCCTACGACAGCATAGCCAGGGTAGAACTATATAATGCCATGAGAGAGTTCGGCATTCCAAACAAATTGATACGACTTTGTAGGTTGACCATGACCAACGTAACTAGTCAAGTAAAAATAGCGGGATTGCTGTCCAAACCAATAAACATCTTTAATGGACTCCGACAAGCGAACGGTCTGGCCTGCCTCCTCTTCAACCTGGCGTTTGGAGAAAGCAATCCACGACTCTGGAATTACAAATAGAGGGACTAGAAAGCCCTGCCAGATACTTTCCTACGCAGATGACATCGACATCATCGGTAGATCCAATTCGGCTGTACAAGACTCCTTTACTCAGATCGAACAGGCGGCACAAAAAATAGGACTGCGCATTAATAAGGGAAAAACTTAGTACATGGTGGCAATTTCTGCGAAGAGAAGACCTAACGTTGGTCAAACAATCAGGGTAGCGGAGCACGAATTTGAAGAAGTGGCATCCTTTAACTACCTTGGGTCGATAGTAGCAGCCGAAAACGATATGGCAGAAGAAATACGCGAACGGCTGATCAAATCCAACAAACCCTACTATGGTCTAACAAGGCTCTTCAAATCCCGAAATTTATCCAGAACATCCAAGCCACTACTATAAAAGACCATGGAGTACTGGTAAACTCATGTATGGATCTAAGATCTGGGTGGTCAATAAAAGGCATTCTGAACTCTTAGCCGCTTTCGAGAGGAAGGTCTTAAGGAGAATTGTTGGCCGCATATGTGAGGGAGGACGAATCCGGAGACGCTACAACCATCAGCTAGTTGTCCGCGATCTATCTCGAAGCTAAGGTTGTAAGAAAAATTAAGCTCGGTAGACTCCGGCGGGCCGGACGCCTAGCTCGAATGAGCGAAGAGGAGCCTGTCCGGAAAGTCCTTTGTGGCAGGATGTATGGAAGGAGACAGCGCGCCAGACCATGTCTGGGATGGAGAGATGGCGTAGACCAGGACGCCCGGAGCCTGAAAGTGCCAATCTGGATGATATCGGCTAGAAATCGGGACCGGTGGATTGACTTGCTAAATAAGGCCAAGGGCGGATCCCGGTTGTAGTGCCAATGATGATGATGATGCAAATTCAAAAAAGAAAATAAAGAAAACTCAAAGTAAAATTAAATTAAAGGAAAACAATTTTAAATAATTAAATTCAAGTAAGTAAATAGTTATGTGTAGTAAATTAATGTCAATTAAAATAAATTAAAATAGAACCAAAAAATCAAATCATTAGAATTACAACAACGGAAATAAAATAAAATAATAATAAATATAAGTAAAATTAAATTAGTCAATTCAAACAAACTTTACAAAGAGATTAGAATGGATTAAAAAAGATTAGATTGGATTAAAACTACATCAAAACAAGAGAGAAGAGAGAAGAATGAAACATGAGGACAGAACAAATAAAAACCTTATATTAATTCACTCACGCTTTGGAAGCGCTGAAGATTACATTACATCACTGTCAACGACAGAGCATGTGCACTTCTGTTTCGAAATCTCTAGTAACGGATTTTAGGTAATCCGTCTTGGGTATCAAGATACCGAGTTGCACTATTGTTCGTGTGACCAGTTTTCTGTGAAAACAAAAACAAATGGATGTCTACACACGGGTCCATTGTGGAGCAGCACGAGATCTCCTTTCCCAATCGGTTAGGGAATATGGTGCCAACGTGGTACTCATCAATGTGCAGTACAGGATGCCTGGTACTGGCACAATTATAGTAGATAGGAAGAAGACAGCAACAGAACAGCGGCCATCTGGACAGCTGAAAATTCGCCTGTAGACCACAGAATTAATTGACCAGTGTCAGAAAGGATTCGCCTATGCTAAGAGGGATTCATTTCTACTGTTGTTATGCTTCACCAAGGTGGGAAGAGGAAGAAATCAAATGTTTTTTTGAACCGAGTAAACCAAGAAGCTAGAGCCAAGAGCTCCCTTATAATTGCGGGGCGGTAGAATGGGGAAGCACCAGGACCAATAGTAGAGGCAAGGCACTACTCGAAGCCTTCGCAGTCCTAGATGTAGTTCTACTTAATGATGCGGCTGAGGACACCTTTATAATCGAGAGAGGCCCGTCCAAAATCGACATCACGTTGGTCAGCTTCATGTTGGCAAGAAGTATGGAGTGGTGAGTTTTGGACATGTAGCGGTTCTTTCGAACGCCACTACTTACCTGCTCATTTACCACCAGGTAACCATTTCCACCCGCGTCCTACTTCATAAAAAGCGTGTACTTACCTGCCTTAGTCATACCATAACCACAGAAAAACCTGTGAAACATAATGCCTGCTGATATGAAATTTCATCAGCAAAAACGGACATTTACCACAAGGGCATAGTTGTACGAGACGCGCCATGTTACTTAAAGGCAATCCGGTTGCACATACAGCAATCAACATTGCCCAAACCGTGTCAAAGAGATGCCTCCTAATGTGTCTACCACATACCACAGGAGATATTTCTTCCTTTTTGTTGTCGTCTTTACCCACATCGATCGACCACCCGATCGACAAGCGAGTTTGTTGGCACCAGCGAAATGCCCCTGAAATACAACTCGGTACAACATCATCAGGCCGACATGATTCCTTGACGTTGACCATGTACACAAGACGAAAACATTTTTCGCACACACGTGCATGGCAATTCATACTAGAGGACGCCGGCAACGCGCGCCCGATCAGCGTGAATGTTCCACACAGTGATGGTCGAGTAAGCATATCCTTTTATGGAAATGTAATGTGCACGAGCGACAATAATGTTTTGCGCACGCGTTGATCGTGTAAGCACTTCAACCCCTTTTCAGGTTGACTTGCCCCAGCTGCGAATGTGTTTATTTTTGTTTAACTTCAAGTCTATAGTTCGCATGCTGGGCGACGCGTGCGATGAGCGGCAGGGTGGATCACCAGTGTGCCTCGTACTTAAGATAAACATTCCAGCCCTTCGTTGGGATGCCGATGCCAGCTGAAAGTCGTTGCTCATGGTGTTGCCCTAGGGGATTGGATGATCCACGGTGTGCTTGCTGTGGACATGCACACACACTGTGAGCACCCGAGTCAAGCTTTATTTATGTTTTGCGCTTCTGTATGCCGATGCTGGGGTTGATCGCACCATATATGGTCATCGAAACGACGCTTGAGATTTTTCGGTTCTGGCGCTTCGATGGCAGAAAAAGGGTGGAAGGATGAAATGGCTATGACTGCCTAAAAAGGGAGGGAAAAGAGGTAACTTTCGAGGATCTTCGAAGAATAGCGATTTAGTCTGGAATTGCAGTTGATTAAGTCCGGTGAATCGCCACTAGCGCTGAGTTACATATGGTGCGTTTGATTATTTAACATTGTGTCCTGAATCTGCATTGCAAAATAGAATGTGAACATTCAGATTGATTATTTAACATTGTGTCCTGAATCTGCATTGCAAAATAGAATGTGCACATTTCGTTTGATTATTTAACATTGTGTCCTGAATCTGCATTGCAAAATAGAATGTGAACATTTAGTTTAGTGAGGACAAATATAAAACAAGTCGGCGTTTTAATTCAGGGAGTCAGGGGACGGAAGAAGACGGTTGGACAAACGTGGTGAACCTGTGCCCCCGTGGCACCCGGTATTCTGCCATACCACGTAATCCCCACAGACACCTATACCCATAGTAACCACCAAGCCGTGATGTACGAAAGACTCCTACACAGAGGATTCATCACCGGCAAATTGACGATGAAAGTACAGAAAAATAGCTGGAAAGAGAAGGACCTCGGTGCAGAGCTGCTGGATTATATACTGGATGTTCCAATCGAACAATTCGACACAGAGCTCGATGCGGACAGATATGCTGGAAAAGTCATGAAGTGGCTATCTAACGCATGCGATTCTTCTATGCCACGACAAAGCCAACCCGCAAACTAGTGTATTGGTGGAGCCCGGAAATCGTCCAGGTGTGAGCGGAGTGCAACAGGTTACAACGTTTGCAACAAACAGCAAGAAACCGTAGCATCAGCCCACAGTTACATGTAGAATTTGTCAACAAACGGAATTAGCTGTGGAATATGGTTCGCAAAAGTAAATATGACGCGTTCTGCTCCCTAAGGGAAACAACCCATGCGACAGCGCCTACAGGATAGTCATGAAAAGACTACACAACAGTAGCCAAATGCAAAGGAGTAAAAGTGACATGGTCAGAATCGTTACTGTCCTCTTCTCGCAGTGTGAAGACACGAGAGCACTAGAGGAATGGAACATCATTGAAAAAGCAATACCCCCGATGACCACCGAAGAGGTGCTCTTGGCTGTAAGGGCTGTTAAAAACAACAAGACACCACGACTGGGTGGAATTCCTAACGCTGTGGTGAAGACTGCTTTAACAAAAAACCTGGAAGTCTTCAGCAGTCTGTTCACGACCTGTCCCCAAACAGGGCACTTTCCTCAACGATGAAAATAACAGCGACTTGTGCTTATACCAAGAGGAGTAGAGGAACCTGAAGCGCGGTCGTCCTATCGTCCGCTGTGCAACCGGGAGACAACGGCGAGCGAGTAATTGCCACTCGCTTGGAACAACTTACTGAGGGGATATCGTGACTCTCCGAATGGCAGTATGGGTTTCCAAAAGGTAGATCAACCGGTAAGGCCCTATTTGTGGTGTGTAACATCGCTCGCAACGCGATAAACTGGACCACAATGGCTAGCAGGTACGAAAAAATATTGCGACGTGGTGACACTAGATGTTAAAAATGGATATAAATCGGTGAACTGGAATCGGATTCCAGAAGCGTTGAGCGATCTACAAGTCTCACCCTATTTGGTGCGTATACTAGCAAACTATCTCTCGGATAGAAGACTGCTCTATGACACAGATGAGGGTACACAGGAATATAAAATAACGGCGGCTGTACCCCAGGGGCCTATATTGGACCCGCTGTTACGGAATATCATGTATGATGGTGTGCTCAGGGTCAAAGTACCCGAAGGAGTTAGAATCATCGGGTACGCAAATGATTTAACAATAGTGGGCGTAGCTAAACATTCAGATGACACGGAGAATATATGTTCTCCTACAATCCAGAGCATTAAATTTTGGCTAGATATGGCCGGACTGAAACTAGTCCACATAAAGTTGAAGCAAGCTGCAAGTTGAACACCTTGATTTAGAAATAGAAGGACAATCAATCAGATCCAGTCCCTATATTAAATATATCGGTGTTGCTGTCGACAACAGATTGACCCTCAAGGAACACCTGAGGAAAACGAGTGAAAAAACGGCAGAGTATGCAAAGTTTTGGCGAGACGGCTACTCAATGTTGGATGATCCCGGCACCACATAGGGAAACTGATAACCAGTGTCAATACCTCCATTATAATGTATGCAGCTTGTGGCGTTTCTAACTGATATACACAGTATACAAGCAAATCGTGAAGAACAATACCGAAAGAAAATCGAATAAGCAAAGTATCAGAGCCGTATACCATAGTAATTAACATACCAATCCCACATGAGTTGAGTTTTTTTTTTTTTGTGTATATTGTATTTTGTATTTTATTTATGAATATTCTCTTCCAATGTTAGGCCTCAAATGTCTATAACGAGTCGCCAGAAATTTCGGTAGCATGGTTGGGACGCTTCAATGTCCATACCTTATAACCCGGCTTAAAACCAAGCGATTACCATTTTTTGTTGCACCTCTCTCAGGAGAGGCGAACCTATAGCGCCCCATGATGTCACCAAATAACTGTTGCAGCTCATCCTGAACAGTTTGCGGATTGTAACGCTCCGGAAACACTCACTCGGGGAGGGAATTCCACAGTTTTCCCGCTCTGTAACGGAACGAGTTCTGATGTAGAGATGTGCGCGCTATCGGGAGATGAACCGCGAATTGGTATGATCCGTCGGATTCTCTTATGGAGCGCGTATAAGTCGAATTGCGTGGAACAATACCACGAATCTCCGAAGAACAGTGCCCGTGATAACATCTGTAAAACAGACAGAGGTCTAGGCTAGGCGCTTTCGATGTGATAGCGACTACAGACCCAACGTCACCGCCGTATCCCCGACCAGGTGGATCGCTCGTCTCTGTATACTCTCAAGTAGGTCGAGAGTATGTTTAGAAGCAGGGCTCCAAACATGAGAGCAATATTCGAGCGCGGAACTAATTTGGAATTTATACAGGCGAAGAAGTTGGGCCGGAGTAAAATATTTCTTGGCTCTAAAAATATAACTCAGTTTTCCTGAGGCTGACCTGGCGATGTTCGAAACGCGTTTATACCACGATACATTCCCACAGACCGTGACGCTGAGCAATTTCATGCTTTCCTGAGATTCGAGGACCTGGCCAATCATCATTACCTGTGGAACCCATGACCCACTTTTCTCTGTGAATGTTGTATATTGTGTCTTCGGTGCATTGAAGTCTACGAGATTAGCCTTTCCCCACTGCAGGACCTTATCCAGATCCCGATTCAGAGAGTCGATCTGGCTACATCTCAGCTGGTGTGACGTTGATTCACTAATCGGCCGATCACTCGAAAGAGACGAAACAAGCGTACTATCATCCGCAAAACTGAACATTCGGTTATCCGTTGATACCAAAAAATCATTTATGTGAAGCAAAAACAAGGTTGGAGCCAAAAGAGAACCTTGGGGCACACCGGAATTAACAGGATATGGATCCGAACACTCGCCACCACAACAAGCCGGATTGATCGATTTTCGAGGAAGCTCTTCGTCCTGTCGCAAAGTGGATGGGAAAGTCCATATGAACGAAGCTTGCTCAGCAATGTCCCGTGACAGACGCGGTCAAAAGCCTTGGAGATATCCTATGCAACCGCCCCTGACTCGCCTTGTCCCTCAATCGCAGATGTCCATATATCGGTTATAAGGGTCTAAAGGTCTCCCGTGGATCGCCTGCCACGGAAATCATATTGACGATCATTTAGAAGTCCGTTGCACTCGAAATACTTAATTAAATCGACGTTGATGTCCTTTTCGATTACTTTAGATAGCATAAAAAATGCTCTTGGCCGATAATTTTGTGGGAGACACTTTTTCCCTTTCTTTGGGTGAACTCGAGCGATTTTCCAGCAGGTAGGAAAATGTCCCCCGTGGATAAGATAAGCGAAAAAATCTGCCAAATCAGATCAGGACCACCGTTCTTAAGGATTATTGTTGGTATTCCCCTGGGCCGATTACCTTCTTGCAGTCCAGTCCACATAGAATGCGTTGAATAGTACGCGGGCGAAACTTCACATCCCGCATTGAAGACCGTACCGGCGCGATCACAGGTGAGGTTTAAATTCGCGAACACGTTAGCTTTATCTTTTGAATTTGTAACTAGTGTCCCGCTGCCCATCACCAACGGAGGAAAATAAGCGGAAGTGAAGCTATTGCTGACAGCCCTTACCATTGACCAGAAGGGACGCGAACCAGTTGGGCACCAAAGGAGTTTCTTGGTCACTCTATCGTTGTAAGGCTTCTTCGCGCTATCAATCCCCTGGTTGCACGTGTTTCTGATTCTAACAAAATCCGTTCTGTTAACCTCGATGAGATTGGAGCGCCATTGCTTAAAACCTCTATTTTTTGCAGCTGTAACTGCTCACATTTTTTATCAAACCAAGGCTTATCAAATAATTTCTTTTGATGGAATGCGGAATGTAAATCAACATACTAGACAATAATCTTCGTGACCGATTCCGTACATACATTAACACCTCCGACTACAGAAAGGATGCGAAGAAATCACGCAAATTGTCGCAGTTAGCACACCCATACTTCATACATGGCGAGGCTGCTCAAGTCGGTTATTCGTTTGAAATGGAACTGCCAGGCGACCGATACTAAGCAGTGATCAGAGTTTCCCAGCGACGGAGCAACCTCCACGGTATAAATGCACGGCTCGGATGTCAAAAACAGATCCAGGGTGTTCGCATAATCACCTCGGGTATCCGGCACTCGCATAGGTTTGTGGCGTGGATACACACACAATACACAAGCAAATAGTGAAGAACACCGAACGAAAATCGTATAAAAAAAAGGAACAGAGCCGTATACCATAGCGATAACATAACAATTCCACATCAGTTGAGTGTACTTGAGTTTAGAAATCGAATTCGTACACGCGGCCAGTAGCCTGAAGTGTTACGCATTGGTTCAATTTTTGGTGATTGTAACTGTCATAGCGTCAGTTCGAATCACGCGTTCTTCACTATCATTCCAAACGCTATAGGTTCCTCCACGAATTGAGTCAAATTGCGGGTAACAGCGAACCTCTCCGCTAGCCTCCCAGCCTCGTCGGTTATGTTAGAATGTACCAACCAACCGAAATTGTGTACATTAAAATCGTCGAGAACGACAGCTTCAGAAGCCGGGTGGTTGATCTATATTCACTCAATGGTACATGAAATATGTTCGAAAAATGTCGCTGGTCGATCGTCATTCGGGGAGCGATAAAGACAACAAAGAAATTTCACAGAATTTCTCATCATGACCCTCAGCTACATGATGTTCATGTCATTGGGTTCCAACGCTTCCATCCTCTGGCAAGCCAGATCGGATTGCGTGAAGAGGCAGACTCCGCCCTTAAAACCGAATCTCGAATGTAAGTCGTATTTCGAGCAACGAAGATATGTCGAATCAGTTGACAAATCGACCTGGGTATCAGTTAGGGCAAGGATATCAGGTTTCGCCGTTTGCAAATATTGGTGGACGGCGTTTACATTCGTATTGGTGAAACGGATGCCCCTGATGTTACAAAATGTCGTCGACAGAGCCTCGAGAGCGACCCCGATTATGCCATGACGAATTCCTTAAAGTTCGGTTATTTATCAGTCCTCCGGGAAATCTGAATGGGAAACTAGATAATCTCCAGAATTTTATATCTCAGAAGATACCATCATGACTTATCTCCGTGGCAGTCCACCTAAACCAACCATTTCTCGAACCGGTCCACCAGCCAAGCTCCGAAAGATGGCCAAGGATTTCTCACGACCATGTCACGGAGCCTATAGTTTGATAAGGTGGTATTTCACCGGGCGACAGAGGGTTGGGACTCCACCTACCACTCGGCCTTTGGTCGCATCTAACGACAAATCGACCTAACTATGAGTATATTCTAACGCCCTTCTAGATATCTGGAATCAAATAACCTCCATAACTTTCGCAGTCTTTACGAATAATCTTCCACTAATTAAGCCAAATTGCGATTAATACTAAACATTTTAGCTAGCCTCCCAGCTTCATCTGTCAGTTGGAGTTGTGTACATTAAAGTCGCTAAGAACGGCAATCTCAAAAGCTGAGTTATTGGTTTGTATCCAATAGGGGTTTGTGTGTAAAATGTTTGAAATGTGCTGCTGGTCGATCTTCGTTTGGGGAGCTTTTAAGAGATCGAAGAAATATTCGATGCCTGTCAAAATATTCATCCCAGTGATGTTTAATTTGTTGGTTCTAATGCTTCTTCCTTTTGGCAAGTTTGTAGTATCCCCCTACATAAACCCCATTTCACCTGATAACCATATCGCACCATATGCGCTCTTAATTGTTTCTTCTTTAATTTCGACGCGTAGTCATTTCCCACTCGATGCTATCCAATTAAGAGTACATTTTTTTGCACCGTATTGTATATCGTTATTTATATGCAAAAGCAAACACCTGGCATGGGAGATTCCGTACCGTACGCCAAGCGGGAATTCCCATAAAAATGCTTATGCCTACGAAAGAAAGGCATATGGATAATAATGAAACGCCACCCGGCTATTCGAAGTGATGAAACGAATGCTTGAACCAAGGCCAATGCACTTCAAGTGGATCGAAACGGTGGAAATAGCTATTCATCAAATCGATTGACTCGTGCCGGACAATTGCACTTAATATGGGTCAAAATCGACTGAGCGGAACTGCGGCAGGGTAAATGACTTGCGTTTGGGGTCAGGCTAAGTGGAGGAGAATTAGATGCATTGTTTGCGATTCTTCCCCAACAATTTGAGTATAAAAGTGTGGAGTGGTTGCAAAGGGAATTGGGGAGAGATAATTATAAACCTGTGAAGGTGAGGCTACAAGACCTCATTTGAGTAATAAAGAAGTAACCAAATAAAAATAAACGTAAATAAAAGTAAAAGGGTCGCAGCAGCCTCCCATAAATATAGCGGTCTCTTTAATTAAATAAATAGATATAAGGTTAAATAAATAAATGATATTAGTAAAATAAAAAGGAAAAGGTTAAAATCGTCTTATTTTTTTTTCTTTATAACTTTCCGTTCAGCAACTCTTCCCTTAAAAGAGTAAGGAAACACGGTTGCGAGGCGTAACAAGCTAAGCGGACCAGGCGAAGAAGCCAACTCCACTTTTAAAACAAAATCTCGCATGTAAATCGTATCCTAGGTAACGAAGATACGTTAAGTCGCTTGACGAGTCAAACTGAGTCTGGTTAAAGCTACAATATCGAACCTGGTTGATTGTAAATATTGGTAAACGACGTTTACATTGATATTAGAGACAAAATGTCAATACCAGATGACAGTGTTTTGCGAGTAGACCCGATATCGCAGAGACGAGTTGTTAACAATTTCGTTTCTTAATAAATTATTCGTATGTCGTCCCCTCTGAGGTAGCCCCCCAGTGATATGAATTGTGCGTTACTGCACCTCCGGAATTCTTTATCTTGGAGGGTACCATCATGATGTTCTCTTAACTTTAATCGAAGCCATTTGTTAATGCCCCAAAGGTGGTCAAACATTTTTCCCGACTGTAATGCAAAATCTATACTGTGACGGGTGGTAAGTTGGGTTCGATTTACCACCTGCTCTAACCTTTTGAACTAAATACCGACTACGGTACTAGATTAACAAAATTTCAACATAATAAACTAGAGGCGAACATTATAAAGTTATAGGAAGAAAAACATTTTACAAAATTTAGAACTGTTGGAAAATAAAAAGGTATACCTGCTATATAAGTGGTAACATATTCCATTTTGGACACGTCCTGCTCTGCCACGACGCTGATCCGCATTTGCTTTGGATATCCATTCATCTTCGAGAACCTCGACTTTACGTTTGACGTCGTAATTATTACATTTCATCACCCCAGAATTGATTACATAAACCACATCATCTATGGTGACTGAACTCTCCGCAATATTTGTCGATATTATAATCTTGCGAATTGAATCAGGAGGTCGAACGAATACTGCCTTTTGATCTGCAGTGGCTACAGACGAATGCAAACAGTATATTCTCGGGTTATGTCTGGCCAGTTTGAACGAGTTCTCTAGAAGTGTTTTCAGAATTAAAATTTGTGAATAACTAGGCAGGAAGACTAAAATAGCTCCCGGTGGCTTGCGATCGCATATTGCTATGATAAGACTCTCCAATAGTTGTACATTAAATTTTTCTGAATTTGGGTTCAAAAGTGATTTTATGACATGGTTATCGTAATTGCTTCGAATCGAATGAGCGTATTTTATTACTTCGAGCCGATCGTCTGGTAACCTTAGATCGTCCTATTAAATATACTCGGATTAGGGTAATATGACAATATTATATCTATATACTCACCAGTTGCTTCCTGCCGTGAGATGGTGGATGTGATGGAAAATCCGTAAAATGAGTTAGCTGTAAGACATCTTCCAAATATTCTTCTTCTACTGAGAATAAAGTGCCAGAAATTTCTATGGTGGCACAATCATTGAAGTATTCTTCAAAATGCGCCTGCGAAACTGTTGCACTCATAAGAATTATTTTCAAATCAGGTCTGTAGGGTTGAATCTGCGAAAAATAAAAATACGAAATGGTAATTTGCAATCAGCAAAACCCTGGGAATCACTGAATTGGGAACGCAATACAGGTATTCCGAAATGATAAGTGTTGTATCCCGCTACATAAGCCCCCTAACTCATTAACCAATTAACGTACACGATGCAAATCACCACATATTAAATAGAACTTATTTAGCGTTAGCGACGACAGTGAAAAACGCGTGAACCGAACTGACACTATGATGGTTAGAACTACTAAAAGATAAAACCAATGCTCAACACATTAGGCCACTGCCGCGTGTACGAATTCAATTTCTAAACTTAAGTGCATTCAACTGATGTGGAACTGCTGTGTTATTGCTTGGTATAGGCCCGATGCATTTTCTTATTTGATTTTCTTTCGGCGTTTTTCACTATTTGCTTGTATATTGTGTGTATCTGTTAGAAACGCTACACTACTCCCTTCTCAGTAACTTTGTTACGATCAACTTCGTATGCGAACGACGGAGCGAGGAACGGGCGAGCGAGAGGGCGTCCGAGCAGGCGAGCTTGCCGGTGTTCTACGCGAAAGTCGTGACCGTAGTCGTAAAGTTCTGTTTAGTATGGGAAAGTGTGAGCTGTGTACAGATCACGTCGGGGTCACCAATTATCGCGTTTAGCAAGGATCGTGAGAAGGTGTATTGAGCAAACGATGAAACGGGTGAAAAGTGAAGCATTGAGCATCGGGCTACTGGCCTCGTGTACGAATTCGATTTCTAAACTCAAGTCCACTCAACTGATGTGGAATTGCTATGTTATTGCTTGGTATACGTCTGACGCTTTTTTTTCGATTTTATTCCGGTGTTCTTCACAGTTTGCTTGTATATTGTGTGTGTATATGTTAGAAACGCCACAACCTAATACAATTAATGCTCATACTGCACACATTGCGATACTTCTGATATTCATTCGAATACCCTCGTTAATTGCATTCTCGCTTCCCAAAGCTACACGCTTATCGTGTATCGTCAATTTATATTCTTACTGCACACGAAGCAATCAAATCATAACAGTTGACGTATAATATCGCATGACGCATTCTCGCTTCACAAGGCTACACGCTAAATGCATTGTTTTGCTTCATATTCAAAAACGAGTACTGCACCGACAATTCACACAATATCAAATTACAACCGCATTGTTTTTGTTTCGTACCCGAGAACAGGTGTCACACAAGTCATATAACACTCTCGGCGCCTTCAATGGCAATCAGCGACAACTCAATGGAGTTTCGATCAAAATTCTGAGATTTGCGAAGGACAGACATAGCAACGAACCGCAAATCGATCGTACGATACGAATGGATCGAACGTGGGCCATTGTACTTTAATTGGTTCGGTCAAATGCAAAAATCAATTAAGCAATCGCTTAAGCCAACGCCGCTGCACCTTAAGTGGGGCAATTAACTGGCAATAATAAATAAGAAATGCGGATGCTTCATACCAGGCAATTGGACTCAATATGGGTCATATGTTCTGAATCGAACTCCAACCAGAATGGAACGCATCGTTTGCACTCCTACGCCCATAATTTGGGTATATAAAGAGTGGTTGCAACGGATTAAATCGAGAGTCAAACGATCAGAGTAAAAGGTTGCAGCCTTGCGTTGGAACAGCGGGCCTTTTACTCTGAAATAAAATAGGAAGGTTAAGTAGCCAAGCAAAGCGTTGCAGCATTGTGTTGGAACAGCGGGCTCTTTGTTTGCAGTTAAATAATATCTAATAATAATAAAAAGTAAAATTGTATTACGTTAAACTAAAACAACATCGTTAAATAAATACAAATGTTTAAAACACAAACTAAAATTTTTCGTAAAAACTCTCCACTTGAGACCCGGAACAGTAAAGGCTATTTTCATTTTATATTCCCACATCCAGTCAGGTAAAGTATCAGATAACATTACAATTTGGCGCAGCCGGTAGGATACTGTCGGTGCCAAATATTGTAGATAACTTTAAATACTTTTATGTTGATATCAAAATACGTAACCTAGCGCTTACGGCGAGGTGCGTAACCCTTGGTATTACATAAGCATATTGGTGGAGCAACCCGTAATGCCTTGTGTTGGCTCATTTTAGAGCTGGGATTTTTTTATATTATTTTCATTTCCCGATCAGCTGAGCACACCGTTCCTTGCCTTGTTTGCGAACCCCTTGAAATTGCCGCCATAATGATTTTATTGTTCATTCTCACAAATTATAACCGGAACTGATCCATACAAACGGCCCGCTTTAATTTTTTAGGACGGGTTTATTCTAAGACGTCGTTTAAGAGCGGGAGTGGAGATGTTGAAATCGAAGGAGGTGGCGAAAGAGTTGGCCGTAGCATACGCGAGATGGGTTCGTTAGCGCCATAAGAAGTGTGATGTGCGGGCACGTAAAACAGTCCAGAGTTACATACGTTACGGGGGTTTGTATGCAATGTTAAAGTGGAGAGCAAGTTTGGGCAATTGATTGAGCCAGACAGAAGGCGATGGACAAAGATGATGTCGGCATGGATTCTGCGCTCTTCAAGTGTGTTTAGATCGATTAGAGAGAGCCGGCTTGTGTATAGTGGTAGAATCAGCGGATTTTCCCAGTTTAGTCCGCGGAGGGCAAAGCGCAAGAAACGACGTTGAACACCCTCAATCCTGCAAATGTGAGTCGCTTGATACGGGGACCAGACCTGACTAGCGTATTCGAGTAGTGGCCGGACAAAAGTTGTGTAGAGTGATCGGGTGACATAGGGGTTAAGAAATTCCTTCGACCAGCGTTTGAAAAACCCAAGGGCGGCGTTGGCCTTGAGGATTATGTAATCAATATGTGCGGTAAATTTGAGCTCCTTGTCGCCTAGATCGCGAATCAATTCAACCGATGTTATCGGTTGGTTCAGTAAGAGATAGGAGCGTGGGTGAGTGGGGGAACTCTTCCGAGAGAAGGTGATTGTGTGACATTTGGCGATATACCATAGCGATAACATAACAATTCCACATCAGTTGAGTGTACTTGAGTTTAGAAATCGAATTCGTACAAGCGGCAGTGGCCTAATGTGTTGAGCATTGGTTACATTTTTAGTGATTCTAACTGTCATAGCGTCAGTTCGAATGACACGCTTTTCACTATCGTCGCAATACGCTATAGACTGTTTACTTCACAACGACGACAGCCAGTCGTCCGTTGCCCAACTAGAGGCAGTGGCCCGTTCATTTCACAACGACTACAGCCAGTCGGACGTTATTACAACCACAGCAGTAGCCGAACCGATACAAACATAGGGGAGTCTTCATTAACACCAAAGCACATCACAATCCAAGTAGGACGATGAAGAATCAATCGACCACACTTCAATGATGGACAATCTACATCAATCTCCGAACAGTCGATTTCCCGAAGAGGGTGGTGATGACGCATCAATGGATGTTTCAAGTGTGCCAAGGAACACTTAACAATACATACATTTATTGAAACTCCGACGGTGGAGACAAAGAACATTATTAGCGCCCAAATAATCTAATCATATTGGAAGGCATGATATATACAGAGGACTCTAGTCGACTTTCATCCAAGCATAGTATGGACAGGTGTTCTTCATAATTTGACTGTTTCAAATTAATTGGCCACCCAGAGATGTCCATTATCAAAAGGTACAGAGGCATGCCAGCTAAGGATTATACAACTCTCAACGGAGTCAGGTAAGCGAGTTACTCATTAACAAGCACACATACGAAAAAATACCTTTTTTAAAAGTCCCAAGATCAAATCACTTTCAACACTTCTTTCGTGAATCTCATCAATGATAACGTGCGTGGATGAATAGAGCAAAGGATCAGTTTCCATAAACCGTAGCAGCGTCCCGGTACTGCAAAACAAAATTGAGCCATTCTTTCTCGGTTGAACGCTAATAACAATTATTAATAAAAGAATAAGAATTACTGCCTTGATTCAATTTGTATAGAAAATTCGTTTTACCCATCCATTCTAATACAGTATCCAGTGGATCCTCCTAATTGTTCATTCCTTTCAGCGGCAACTCTCTCGGATACCATTATAGCTGAGATCCGTCTTGGTTGTGAACATAAGATCCGGCATTTCGATGCTTGTTTGGCCTCTATATACTTATCCAATATAAACTGTGGTACTTGAGTGGTTTTACCACAACCGGTACTTCCAAGGATTAATACAACTTGATTTTGCTCGATTGTATCTAGAATTAGTTGACGTTTCTCTGCTGCTGGCAAACCATTGCGAACCTTTAAAAACTCGATGTATCCCCGTGACTTCTTTTGTTTTTCAAAACTTGCAAATATAGAATCGTTTGCGGAGGGATTCTCTGGGTTCACTTTTAATTTCTTTCTTTCAATAAATTCATCGAAACTCTCAGATAGCAAGCTCTGAAAACGCATTTTGAATTCATTGGAAACTTCTACATCGTCTTCCTCAGATTCATATTTTTCCAAAAGTTTGTTGACTTCATTATGAGCGCGCTCTGAAAGAGCAATTGAGGGTCCCTATAATGAATATGTATAATGAAAATACCATTATCTACTCCATTACTAAGAATAAGCTATTTACGCGTGAAACAGAACTTTGTTCCTCTTCTCTCTTGCGATGTTTTTTACTTTGTCTCATGTAAAACAAACCAATTTCACGACCTTTTAGCCATGGTGGATGGCGCCCCTGGCCTTGTCCTTTTTTGTGCATCCTAGTATCTTTTATTATAAATAAATTATGCTATACTAAATCTTTTAACCGGGCTCCCTACATTTAATTGCTCTGCACTACTAATGGTGTTATTGTTCACAATAATAAACATTGAACTGTCACAAAAAAAACGTATTTTTTTTTCTTTGTAGACTCGCATCTAACTTCACTTAGAAGTGATTGTGATATATATTTAAAGAAACAAAAAAGACAAAATAACTTCCAGAATCAGTAAAATCGAAATCGAATGAGAAATGATGTCTTCAAAACCTGTAAAGAATTTCTTCAATTTAAATAAAGTCGAAACAAGTTTAGCTGTCTCTGTTCTTTTTAATTCGATATAGTTTTTATTACTTTTTTTTATTTATTATTTACTGTCCTGTAGGAACCCGGAAGTTCGATATAGTGCTGTAGAACTTCGATTATTTTTTGAAAAAAAAGAACGTTTCCGGTAACATGGAGAGAAGAAACAGAGAAATACTGTGCCGTGGTAACGATGGATATAAAAAACGTCTTTACCTCAATGAACTGGTTGTGTATAAGATAAATTCTTAGTCTAAATGGCACTCCCCTCTACGTCTTAAAAATCCTTATAATCTAATTCAGTAACATGAAGCTGGTATACGATAAGGACGAGGGCAAACAATTTGGTGATGTTTTAGCAGGAGTTCCTCAAGAGTCAATAATAAATAAAAAAAATAAAAAAAAACACAGCCACAGACACATAATACTCTGGGTGTTTAGCTTCATAGTTGAAAATCTCCATTTTGTCACATAGTTAAAAATTCTCTCTGCACTAATCTACAAGAAACCACCAATGTTCTCTTTTCTCCCTTTCACATATCCGAAGACCAAGCTTAACATTGTGATAGATGTGGGTGATTCCTGTGATCGCAAGATAGCCATAAAAAAAAAAACGGAGGCAACAATAAAGGACATAATCGGCAGCGTCTGGCAAATCAGTCATCATATTGTAGCGAGCTTAGGGTTCGCTGGATTAATTATTTTAAAATAAATAAGAGCCGTTAAATCGATTTTGAATTACTGTAACACTTTATTAGTCCGTTAATAACAACCGTTACTTTTTTTTTTACCGTACACTTAACGTTTTCTTTATTATCGCTTCCGTGATTATCGCGTATTTTACTTCTTACTTCTCACTCGAGACGTATCGCTTGCTTCACTGTCTTACTTATCTCTAACTTAACTTCCGCTCTGCGTGCGACGTATTTATACCGTTTTTCCTCATTCTGATTTGTTGTATCGTTTCCGTCCGTTCCATAGTCTTGAATGTTCTATTCCAGTTTTCCAGTACTTCCTAAAATAATCTAGTACTTTGTTTCGGACTTTCTCGAAGATTCCAGTACTGATTGTCATATGCGTCACACTACCCTCCGCCTAGATTAGTTCGTCCCGAAGTAAGTTCACTGATCTCCTGGGTTAACAAAAGTCGCCAGTCGGTCACGATGTACCACTTTCATTTTGGCGTTCGGTCTTCGCTGAATCCTATAGACAACGTCGTTAATTCTTGTGAGAATCTTATACGGTTCTTCCCAATGATGCTGCAACTTCGGAGACCTTCCTTTTTGCCGATGAAGGTTATAAAGCCATACGTTATCGCCTGCATTAAATCCGGATGCATTGGCTCGAACGTCGTACCTTGTTTTCATCCTGTCACTTGATACCTTGATTTGCTTTCGAACCAAATGATGAATCTCGTCGAGGCGATTTCTCCATTCGGATACGTAGTCTTCGGTCTTATCTATGGCGTTTGGAGGTATTCCGAATCGCAGATCGGCTGGTAATCGTATCTCTCGTCCAAATATAATTTTTGCTGTAGAATGGCCCGTCGTATCGTGATTAGCCGATCTATAGCTCATGAGAAAGGTTTGTACATATTTGTCCCAATCTCTTTGGTGATCACTAACGACCTTCGATAAATGCTCTTTCATTGTTCGGTTGAACCTTTCGACCATTCCGTCTGAGCGCGGATGTAAGGGTGTGGTCCTGGTTTTCCTTACGCCCAGTGCCACACAGATGCTTTGAAATATCTGTGATTCGAAATTTCGGCCTTGATCGGAATGAAGCTCACAGGGAACTCCATATCTGCTGATCCAATTATTGATTAGCTGCTCAATGACGGTTGTTGCTTCTTGGTTTGGAATTGGAAGGACTTCTACCCACTTGCTGAAGTAATCCATGATAACTAACATGTATTTGTTGTTGTCGTTTGTTTTTGGGAATGGTCCTGAGATATCAATCGCAATTCGCTCGAAAGGGGCACCCACGTTGTACTGCTTCATAGCGCTCCTTGGTTTTGCCGTTGGTCCCTTGGTCGCAGTGCAAGTTGTGCACTTCCTACACCAAGACTCGACGTCATCTCTCATGTGAAGCCAGTAGAAACGAGATCGTAATTTTGAAAGTGTCTTATTAACTCCCAAATGTCCACCGGAGGCCCCGTCGTGCATTTCTGTTAGAACATCTTTCACTTTTGATGGTGGGACTAGAATTTGCATTCGATGGGATTTTCCGTCCGCGGCTTCCCATTTACGCTTAAGAATACCATCTTCCACTAGCAAGGAATTCCATTGTGCCCAATATGCCTTAAACGTTCCACTCTTGTCGGAAATATTGTTCCAAGTTGGCCGCTCGTTCTTTTCTTTGTATTCCAGAATTAGCGACATATCTTCATCCTGAAGTTGAGCTGCGCGTATAGCATCACTCGTCCACCCATCTAGTACTTCTACTTGTACATTTCGCAGGTCGTACGCCTCTTCTTTCTCTTCCGCTCTATGACAATGTTTACAATCTGGCTTACACGGTCTTCTTGATAGAGCATCAGCGTTATTATGCACCTTCCCTTGACGGTGGGAAATTTGGAAATCGTACGTTTGAAGTCGTTCGATCCATCGAGCTATTTGTCCTTCCGGATTCTTAAAATTTAGCAACCATTTCAGGGCCGCATGATCCGTCCGAAGGTTGAATCGACGTCCGTAGAGGTATTTATGGAAATTCTTAACGGCTTCTACGACAGCCAGCAGTTCCTTTCTTGTTGCGCAGTAATTTCTCTCTGGCTTAGATAGAACTCGACTATAACATGCGACAACTCTCTCTTTACCATCGACTTCCTGTGACAACACTGCTCCGATTCCTGTGTTACTTCCATCAGTATCCAATATAAATGGGCAATCCGCTCTTGGGAATGCCAATGTTGGTGTCTTACATAACTCGGCCTTCAATGTGTTGAATGCTGCCTCACACTTTTCTGTCCAATTGAATTTCTTGTCTTTACCCGTTAGTTCATGTAGGGGTTTTGCCACATTGGCGAAACCTTTAACAAACCGTCGGTAATATGTGGCTAATCCCATAAAGCTTCTCAACTGCTGCTTGTCTTCTGGAGTAGGCCACTCACGGACGGCTGCTATCTTGTCAGGATCCGTTTGAACTCCTGCAGATGAAACGATGTGTCCCAGAAATTTTACTCTCCTTTGGAAGAGTTCACATTTCTTCGAATTGAGCTTTAAGTTGGCCTGTCTTAGTCGTTCGAAGACGGAGCGCAGATTATTGATGTGTTCTGGTAAATTCCTTCCAACAACGATGATATCATCCAAGTACACAAGACACGTCTTCCATGTAAGTCCCCGTAGAACACTTTCCATTAATCGTTCAAACGTTGCTGGGGCATTACACAATCCAAAAGGCATCACGTTGAATTGATAAAGTCCGTTTCCGGTAGTAAACGCTGTCTTCTCCTTGTCCTCCTCCTCCACTTCCACTTGCCAGTAACCACTTTTTAGGTCCAATGTTGAGAACCACTGAGCTCCAGAAAGGGTATCTAGTGTGTCGTCGATTCGAGGAAGTGGGTAACTGTCTTTCTTCGTAACGTCGTTTAACCGGCGGTAGTCGACACAAAAGCTAGTTGTCCCATCCTTCTTCTTGACGAGCACTACCGGCGAAGCCCATGGGCTCGATGATTTCTCGATGACTCCTTGCTCTTCCATCTCTCGAATCATGTTGCCTACTTCTGATTGTTTGGCCAACGGTAGTCGACGAGGTGGCTGTTTTATAGGTCTTGACTCACCCGTGTCAATGCGATGTTTAACTATACCGGTGCGTCCGAATTTATCATGTCCTGTCACAAAAATATCAGAAAAATCGTTCAGGAGTGATTTAACGCTTGCCTTTTCTCTGTCTGTTAATCCGATTTTCCGGGACATCAACCTATTAACCACAGCCGGTGTACCAGAGGGCTGTTGAATTGAATGGTCTTCTCCCCTTGTCGGAATTGAGCTTATCATTGACACGGGTGCACATTCTGCGATTACCTCTCCTTTTCTTATTGTGATCGGCTCTTTGGACGCATTTAGTACTCTGACGGGTACGATGTGCTTCTTCGCATCGATAAGGGCTTTCCCAACAAGGATGTTCCCCTTGCGCTGATTTTGTGCAGCTTCGGTGATGTAAAACCGATTCTCACCGGGATCACTCTCGAGACTGGTCCAAATTACCGAGTCTGAACGAGCTGGGATCTCATCCTCCTCACGCACATAACATTTCAGCCTTCGCAATTGTTCGTCCTGCAGTGTAATAGCAACCTCCAAGTTACCAATTCGCAATCTTCTTTGCCCGATATCTAGAACAACTTGGTGCTCCTTCATGAAATCCATTCCAAGAATGCATTCGTCCGTAATATCGGCAACCAAAAATTTGTGGGAAATGGAAATATTGCCCAGCACTATAATTCTCTCGACTTCTCCGTAGACTGTAGAACATTCCCCTGTGGCAGTCCTCAAAGCGTATCTTCTATTTTTATTAAGGGCAATTTGGCCCACGACATCCGGCCGAATTATGGATCTCGTTGCTCCAGTGTCGATTGTCACTGTTGTTGTCCTTCCATTAACAATCGTAGTTATAACCAAACTTTGGTTATCCCGTTGGAGTTGTGATACAGTTACGATGCTGGGGCTGCAAATTCCACCAGGCGACTTTCGCCCCGTAAAGTCTGCCCTTACCAGTTTCCCGAGCTATTGACCTCAGGTTGGTCCGTTGATAGTCTCCTCTTATGATTAGCGCATGAATAACAATTCTCACTTGATGTTTCATTCATTCGTCGACGTTTCCTACAGTCAACAGAGATGTGGCCGACTTCGCCGCATGTCCAACACTTCATGTCAGTTCTCGGGGTTCTCCGTTGTACATGCCCGATTCTTTGGCAGGAACATTCTTGGACGGACGTTTCTCGAACTCTATATGTACTCCTGGTAGCCTGTTTAGCAGATTCATATGCCAATGCGAACGCCAGTATTTCATTAGTCGTCTTCTTTCCTGCCAAACGAACGGCCTGTTGCAAGTCCCGATCTTGGAGTGCGTTTATAAATGCATCCATTGCTACCTCGTTCAGAAATTCTTTAGTCATATTTGTATAAGCCAAGTTTGCCAATCGCTCAATGTCTGCCTGCAACTGTTGAAGATTTTCTCCCGGTTTCTGCGTTCTGCTCCGCAGTTGGATGCGGTAGACCTGCTGCATGTGGTTGTCGCCATACCTAGCTTCAAGGCCGTCTCTTATCGCTTGGAAATCTGTTTGCTTCTCTGCTGGTATGGTTTGTAGCAATTCTGCAGCCGCCCCGCGGAGTGACAGGATTAGTGATGTTGACTTTTGGTCATCCGACCACTTATTATAATTGGCCGCGGCGTCAAACTGACGTATAAATACGGAGAAGGGTCCCGTTCCATCGAAGGTTGGCGGTTGCATCCTTGTATCTTTGTAGTCATGTTGATTGCCTGGCGATGTCTTATTTCTCTCAACACAATCAAGTCTCTTTTCTATTCGTATTATTTCATCGGTGACTTTCTTGAATTCAGTTTCGTTTTTTAGATCTAGATTTTCTACTTCGTTTCGAATTTCGTCCTTAAAGTGTTGAAAATTACATTTCATCCATTGTGTTTGGGCATCCAACTTTGCATTGACATCTGCAGCTTGCGCGTCCAATTTTGAATTTACGGCGTCGAATTTTGAATTTTGGGCGTCGAATTTTGAATTTTGGACATCAAACTTTGCCTTAACATCTGCAGCTTGTGCGTCGAATTTTGTCATCATCATCCGGAACATCTCCGAAATGTCTAACAGTGGCGAACTCTTCTCCGTTACATTGCAACCATCTTGACTCGCTGTTTCTTCTCCAAACGGACAGTCTGGACCAATCGTAAAAACATATGTGTTGACATCAATACCCTCTTCCTCCATAGCTGCTTGCAGACGTTGTCGAAGAATTTGCTTCTGTCCTCTGCTATCCAGATTCCGGTCCTCAAGTTCCTTCTTCAACTAAGGAACGCGAAGATCCTCCAAATGTCGATCTGACATCGCCACAACACACTTCCACACACTTATTCACTTAAACAATAATTAATCCCACTTCTGACACCAATTGTAGCGAGCTTAGGGTTCGCTGGATTAATTATTTTAAAATAAATAAGAGCCGTTAAATCGATTTTGAATTACTGTAACACTTTATTAGTCCGTTAATAACAACCGTTACTTTTTTTTTACCGTACACTTAACGTTTTCTTTATTATCGCTTCCGTGATTATCGCGTATTTTACTTCTTACTTCTCACTCGAGACGTATCGCTTGCTTCACTGTCTTACTTATCTCTAACTTAACTTCCGCTCTGCGTGCGACGTATTTATACCGTTTTTCCTCATTCTGATTTGTTGTATCGTTTCCGTCCGTTCCATAGTCTTGAATGTTCTATTCCAGTTTTCCAGTACTTCCTAAAATAATCTAGTACTTTGTTTCGGACTTTCTCGAAGATTCCAGTACTGATTGTCATATGCGTCACAATATCATTTTTTATGGCCAATGAATTCCGCAATCTAATTTATTGAGAGAAGGTCATTGCTAATAAACTGCTCTTCATCTTAGCACCTTAATGTTGTTTAACGATAATAATTGTAAACATAAGTTAATAAAAGCTAATAACTATAATAACAAAATTAAACTTTTTGCATCATCTTTCTCTTCGATCCAACCTCCATCCATCTTAGCCCAACAGAAACCCTGGAGGTTCTCTCTACAAATCATTTCTGGTCTGAAGATCCAGTTAGTGCAGCTTTCTGCATGTATAGCTTCTACTGTTCCTAGTCTTCAGTTTTCCAGTACTTTATAGAATATTCTAGTACTTTGTTTCGGACTTTCTCGAATATTCTAGTACTGATTGTCATATGCGTCACACTACCCTCCGCCTAGATTAGTTCGTCCCGAACTAAGTACACTGGTCTCCCGGTCCAACAAAAGTCGCCAGCCGGTCGCGATGCACCACTTTCATCTTGGCGTTCGGCGGTGGAAGTTCTTGACCTTCTTTCAAATTTTCTACTGCCCTCCTTTTCGCGTCAGCTCTAGCCTGCCGCCATTCTTCTTTTTCCTGACGACGGAATTCCTTTTGCATTTTAGGGATCCCATGCGAATAGTATAAGAGAAAATGCATGTGCACGCCCTTAAGCTCTTCTGGAGTTTGCACATCACGTAAGCGGTCTAGATCTTCATCTTTAATTACACGCATATCATCTGGTATTGGAGCATCTGTCGATTTCATAACCGCATCCAACTGGTAGTTCCGCATCTTTTCAAATAACTGGAGCGGTTTGTTCTTTGGAGCTGACAGTAAACACCAGCGTGCGTCGTAGTAATAGGCTTTCCATAGATCGTCGCACGTTAATTCTGGTTTCACGTGTTCTTCTCTATAGAACACAATGAACGGCACCTCTAGCCGTTGCTTCCGCCTACAATCTAGGGCTTGCTTGATCTTTCCCCCGTATGTGGTGGCTTACAATAGCGGTCTCGACCTCCAACATCCGTTGATCTCTCTTGTTCGGAAACAGTTGATTTACAAAACACCTGTTTGTGAATCCATTCAGCTTCATCTTGTAGTTCATTCGGTCCTTCTGGAACAGGCGTACGCGAAACTTCGCGCAATTGCATTCGCCCAGGAATATCCGTCTTACGGATTTCATTGTCCAAATCAGTAAAGTGACTCCTTTCCAATTCACTAGGTTCGTGAAATCCTCATAGTCGAAATCTACACCGAAACTGTCCTGACCTTCTTGCTTTCACCAAATTTGAATGAACGCAACGGTCGCTTAATTCAGTTTGGATTCGACCTCCACCGCCAGGTCCGTCGTCTAGTGTATTAAGTCAGCCTACAAACAAACCGCCAACGCCTGCGCACCGCCGGGATGATCAGAGCATTCGATCACATTCGCATTGAAGCACAGGAGTATGTCTTCATTTTGAGCCTAAATAAAGTCCTTTTTCGTTCTTGTTCTGCTTTGTATTGACCAAAGTTATACTTTCTTTTATGCCAACAAAAATCCACAGAGACAAAGTCTTTTAAAATAAAGCATTGTTATAGTTACGTTTTTACTTATTGGAATTATCGATCATTACATTTGTTTAATAAGTTCATTCATTACTTCAATCCGGAATTTCAAACTTTCTATCGAAACTAAATACAAACAAGCAACGGATCCCAAACAAGGGAAGGGTAACCAATTACGAACATTTTAATGGTCCTTCGAGCCGGATAATTATCGCTACAGTGAGCGATAAATTGAACCCCCGGAAAGATGAAAGTGCGAGTGTTCAGTGGTGTAAGTGCCAATCACCAGCGGTGTCGACGACGCACGTGCCTCCCTCGTCCGGCCGTCCCTGGGTTCCCGTCGCAGTTCAGACGCCACTCCCTCGGCTGCGTCGTTAACGAAGACTCGGTGCACTTTCACCCAAGATTCGCCCTTCAAGTGACCTAAATGTCCAAGATTGAGGAACTCATCGCCGCTCAGTTCGCGGCACAGGATAGCAGATCTTGCCCCTTCTTCAACCTGTAGGACAAGGGTCCACCAATCACGACCAAGATAGAGGCGCTCAAACGCGACCTTCGTCCCGAATGGAAAGGCATCCTCAGGCGGCACAAAGAAATCATCCACATGGTGGCCCCTGAGCACCAACAACACAAATACTTCGCAGAAGACTTTATCGCCGAGGCTAAGGAAGTGTATCTCGATGAGCATGCAAAGTTCATATATGCCCGATACGCGCTCACATCAACATCCAACTTCCCGATGGCGACAGCATTTGGTCTTGATCTTGTGTTGGTGGAGCCTCCAATTCTTCTGTGAGCTGATCATTTAGCAATTCATTGAAGTGCATTTCCCATCGCTCCTCTTTATTCTTGCAGTAAGTGCAGCGTGGTGTGTACTGCACTATACTGCGGATTATTTGGTAGAACTTCCGCGTATGGTGCGGACCTCGCTCTCTACTTTCCTCTATTTCATAGACTAGATTTTTTTCCCAGGGACTTTTCTTTTGTCTGTGGAGTCTTCTTTTAGATCTTCTGAGCTCTTTGTATTGTTGACACCTTGGTACGTTTGTACTGTCATCAGTTTCGAGGAGTGGGGGCGATCTATCAACACGTGGTCAATTTGGTTGCGAGCGGCTCCATCAGCTGATACGCAGGTGGCTTTGTGGATATCTTTGCGCGGAAACTTGGTACCCACAACGACCAAGTTCTTTGATGCTGCCAGTTCGATGACTCGTAGTCCATTGTCATTAGTGTTCTCATGCAAATTACGAGAACTTGCGTAGTGCCTGAAAACGGCCACCCGACCTATTTTCGTATTCAAATCACCAAGAACGATTTTCACATCGTATCTTGGGCAAGCATTGAGGGCCCGTTCAACGTTTTCGTAGAATTCTTCTTTTTCGTCGTCAGGGGACTGCTCTGTAGGTCCACGAACGTTTATGAGGCTTATGTTTTTAAACTTGCCTCACACAAAAAGTGCATAGCCTTTCGTCTATTGCATTAAAGTCGATAATGGCAGGCTTCAGTTTTTGGCTGACTAGAAAGCCTACCATGAGCACATGGTGTTTTGCATGACAGCTATAATAAATGCCATACTCGTTTTTTTTGAATAACACCACTACCTGTCCAACATATTTCGTGTAATGCTGTTATGTCAGCCTTATATTCGGACAGGGCATCAGCTAGCCGCGGTGTAGCTTGAGCTCTGTATAGTAAGCGGGCGTTCCATGAGAAAATTCTCAAATCATTTAGTCATTTTCGTTTCCTTGGTCGTCGTCGTGTATCCGGTCCATATCTGAGGCTTGTTAAATTTTCCATAATCATTTGTTTTTCCGGGCAAGGTTATTAGCCTTGCGCCAACCTTTCTCAGGATGTCGCTACATGCATTGGTTCATTACTTGGCGGGTGTCACAGGAGTTATCCAGGGGTGTTGTGGCGTTTCAAACAGATAGACACACAATACACAAGCAAATAGTGAGGAACACCGAAAGGAAATTCGAATAAGCAAAGCATTAGAGCCGTATACCATAGCCATAACATAACAATTCCCCATCAGTTGGGTGTACTTGAGTTTAGAAAACGAATTCGTACACGCGGCAGTGGCCTGATACGTTGAGCTTTGGTTCTATCGCTATAATTGGTGACCTCGACGTGATCTGTACGAAATAACACACACTCCCATACCCACACAGGACTTTACTACTACAATCACAGGATTTCTAGACAGTGCACCGGCTACACGCGGCAGTAGTCTGATGCTTCAATGTTTCACTTTTCACCCGTTTCATCGTATGTTCAATTCACCATCTTAACTATCCTTGCTTAACGCTATAATTGGTGACCCCGACATTATCTGAACACGCAGCACACATTCTCCCATACCCACACAGAACTTTACTACTTACTGACATTCTATCGAACGCTCTCTCGTTCGCTCCTCGCTCGCATTTCAAAGTTGATCGTAACGAAAGTTACTGGGGAGGAAGTGGTGTGGCGTTCCTAGCAGATACAGACGACCAATAGTGAAGAACAACACCACCAAAAGCGCACCCATTAAAGCCGTATGCCATCGCATGTCCATATCAGTCGAATGTACTTGAGTTTAGAAATCCAATTCGTACACGCGCCAGTGGCATGATGCGTTGAACTTTCGTTCTATCTTTCAGTGATTCTAACCGTGATAGCGTCGGTTCGAATTACATGCTCTTCACTATCGTGGCAAACGCTTTACTCTCACGTGGAGACTGCATGTCAACTTGGATTGAACAGGGACAAGGATCGTCCTGGCCGTCGCGGGTTCAAAGCAATCAGTGACGTTGCTCGTGCCACTGGATTGAGATTCTATGTTCGTTGGAGTATGTGGTGCTGTGTTCCTGTCGCTCAGCTACTTCTGCCTAGTCGAGTTTTATCCTGCCTGTGATCAACGAGCGAGCATCGCTCTAAAACAAGGTGGGTGGCATTTTATATAATTTTATCAGTTAATTGAGCGATCTTATAACCAAACAAGTGTTGTGGAATTGGGTATGGCTCCAATACGGTAGCTTTCCAACAATAGCCTGCGTGGGTCATCTCGATTTTTTGTTGAGACTTTTCAACACAAGTAAACTAAAAATTTCAAACTTAATTGATTGCCTGCGAAACGTCAAGATCTAATTACCCGCTGATTACAAGGCATATTTGGCTTTGGATCAGTCAACTAGATCCATTCATGTGAATGAAGCGCGGTCACTTTTTTAGATTCCCTGTAGTTAAACTGTGGGGGTTTAGTCTTGGCACCAGGCAAGGGTGCGAGTTCTACGTCGTCCCCAACCGACACGAGTGATCCGCCGTTGACTTACAGGAACACAAACCGTAGGAGTGAAACAAAACCAAACCTACGCAACACAAAAACACTGGAGGAGACGTCAATGAAACGCACTGTACGTAGTTTAAATTAACGTTTGTCTATTTATTGTCGTGTAGCTTTACAAAATCCATTCAAGTTCGTGAATCTTAAATAATTATTAATCTAAAACTAGAATGTCACAATCTCACATATGAATTCTTCGCGCTCGGGGCACATTTCAATTCAGTTGAGTTCGTAAATTTTAAGTAATTATTATTTCAAAATCAAAATGTCACAATTTCACGTATGATCGTTAGCGTAGCTAATCGAACACCTAGTCCTTTGAATGTCGCGTACACATGTCGCGGGTAGGGGTTCCGAACCAGGTGACATGGGAACAGCACAACCGTTTGAATTAATGACGCCGGTAAATAGTGTAAGACCGCACTCGTACACGCTATCTTAAATATACATCATCATCATCATATACGCCCCCATCAATTTGCGATGACGATTCGTTGAGCTTAATTACCCGACTATTCAGGGATGCGCGCCGGAGGGCACGAAGGGACGACTGTCCTCTGTGGTGGATATTACTCGACCTTTTGTTGTGCACCGTTTGGCGGATGGTTAGCGACCGACTAATAGAATGGAAAAGTTCATCGCGTCGTGGCAGTGGGGTTATAGCTAAAGTAAATTCGCTGCCGCTTACTAAGAATTTTGTGGAAGAGTTACTATGCCTGCATAAGAGTTTAGTTCCAGCGAATCTTCGCCGTATAAGCTGAGTTGGATTCGTTGGTTCTGTGTACGGAGAAATTGGCTTTGGGAACACGAGCAAGTATGGGCATGCATTTTCGGGTGAAATTGGAATTGCTTGGGTGCAAGCGAGGAATATCATTTAGGTGAGATATTAACTGAAATTAAGATTGCTTGGTCGTAAGAAGGAATATGGTTTAGATGAAGAATTGACCGAAGCAATTTTGGGAAAAATTATATGTGGGGTGATGTAAGAGATGATTTGGAATATATTCTATTGAATTGTATTCTGTTAGCAGTTTTGGGAAATGCCTTTCATTACAGATTGGGAAATGAATTCTTGCAAGTTTGGGATGGATGCGCTTGCAGACCGGGATTTGTTTTTGCATGTTTGCGAATGGATTGCAGGTTGGGTTATGGGTGACGCGCTGTTAGCGGTCGAAGTGAGGTGGGAATTGTGGGTTGGTTCTCCATGTGGTATAGAGAAGCCCCACAAAATCTTCCACGAAAAGTCTCTTTCACAATTACCTCCTTAAGGAGTTATGCCACTGTAGACACCCCAAAAACCGACCTCTCTGTGGTATTTTTCTTAAGATGGGGAAGAATGTACGCAAGAATGTAAACGAAGTTTACCACATGTTTATATATGTATAAAGGTGCAATTGAAAAAAAATTGGCGGCACACGGCCGTTGTCAAAAAACGTGTTTTTAAAAACTTGCTGCTGGTCTTGCAAAATATCTTGAGCAGTTTCGATCCTACAAAAATAAAAAAAACTTCTTCTTAAACTACATGAAAATGTCTAGACAATGCCGTACGAAAATTTGAAAATATTGATCTTTGGGCTCCTCGATAGTATAGTGGTTAGTACACCCGCCTATCACCCGGGAGGCCGGGGTTCGATTCCCCGTCGGGGAGCCCCTGGCGCAAGACTAATGACCTTGCCCAGACAAAATAAATCATTATGGAAAATTTAACAAGCCTCAGGACTTGCTAAATAAGGCCAAGACCAGTTCCCGGTTGTAGTGCCGATGATGATGATGATCTTTGAAAAAATGGAAAACTTAAAAAAAAACATTTGTTTGTTAATAACTTTTATAATGTTTATTTATTTATTTATTATTTATTACACTGTAAGTAAATTACATAGTAACTTAAATCTAGTAGCTCTTGCAACTAAGGCTTTCGGCTAGCTATAATGTTTAATATTTGATAAAACCCGGTATCCTCTGCGGAATCTAATCGGGAAGCTACAGTTAAAGCTTGAACTTCATCATCATCATCATCGGCACTACAACCGGGATCAGGTCTTGGCCTTATTTAGCAAGTTTCTCCACCGGTATCCGGTCCTTATCCGAGACTTGTTAAATTGTCCATAATAATTTAGCTTGAACTTAATTGGATAAAAATTGAGAGTTATCTTGGAAGCTAATTTGAAAAAAATGATTTTCAGATAATTGCGTTTAAAGTTTTAAGTCATTACGTATGGTGTTGCAATCCAGCGCCGTGCTTCCTCGTTAGAGGGAAGAGCGTGGACCTTTTATTTCGAAATCTTAATTAAAACGCAGGATTATCTTCTCTCAGCATTTGAATCTGTTTATTCTCATTTTCCTTTTCTATTTACAATCTGGACTTCTAACTTCTGCTGAACTGTATATTCTTTTCTCTGTCTCTAATATCTTCTCCGTCTCTAATAACATCTGTTCTATAATAACTTCTGTTCTCCACTAACTCTCAACTTATTTCTCAACTCTCAACTAACTGAACTCAACTAACTTTACAATTCAATTTTCTCCCTTCTTATAGAACATTGTGTTCTAATTCACTGTAAATTATAATATGAACAAAATCAATTTTATCAACGTTGTTGTAATAGTGGCGGGCGATAATGTGGTCGCGTCCAGAGGAGAAAAGCGTTCCAAGAGTGAAGTCAAACGATGGAATCAGCGTCCAAAAGGATGAACTCGAACGGTAGAATTAGCACATAAGAGGATGAAGTCAAACGATGGAATCAAGGCCCAAGAGGATGAAGTGAAACGATGGAATCACTGCCCGAAAAGATGAAGTCTTTTTTCCTTGATATTGACTTTTATTAATTAATGTATGTTGTTGATTGGCCGAGAACCGATGGTGTTCATTCGATGAAGGTTGATTGCAGACTGACAGGCAATTATGCCAATTCAAAAAGCGACGCTATGACATCATCGTGGTGACAATGATGGCCAGTTGGTGCCAGCTGCTGCGCAACTGGTATACATGCGAATGTACTAGATTTCTCCAGTACTTTCCAGCACATTTAATTGCCAATCCGCAACAATCAACGTATTATTTACTCTACTGTGACTTTTAAATTTTGAATAAACTTTGAACGAAAATCAAAGAGCCATGTTTCAAATGAAAAAAGGGGCATGTTATGAAATGTACTGGAACTGACTTGATATAGAATATTGTGGATGTTTATTTATGATATGTATTAAATGAGAATGTTAGATATGTAAGGAGAATGTTTTAAGGATGTGTTAGATAAATACTAAGACTCAGTATTAAACTTAATAGTTATAAGGACAGTAGTATTCTGGAATACTACAATGACGTACGGGGGTGGGGTGAAAAGTTTTCAGCCTGACCTATAGATGCCATTTGCATTAGCTTGTATATACATTTTCAGGTCGATTGCTTTGTTAGTATGCATTTGAGAGACAGAGTGGAAACCCTTCACCCCTCCCCCGTACGTCTTACGCCGTGACTATGTTCAATAAAGTGGTTTAAGAGAACTGATAAAATTTATTATAGCGTGGCGCAAAATCAATCATCCAATTTTGTTTTTAAATTACTTTTTTACTAAAAAAAAAAAAATTATTTTGAGTGATGGAAATCTTTATTTAGACCTTTACAGTTTTTTTTTGTAAGTGGAAAATATGATATCCGCCAAGTGGCTGCCGCCAGTGTTGATACACATTTATACCCGCTTTATCGCATTTTCCATGACTTTCTGCAAGATTTCCGTTGATAACTGTTCGCATTCCTGTCGAATATTCTCCTTAACGGGTGCGATTTTCAGAGGCTTGTTGGCATAAACCCACGACTTCTAGTAGCCCCAAAGAAAGAAGTCTGGAATGATTAAGTCCGGCGATCTTGCCGGCCATGCCAAATCATCAAAACAGGAGATTACGCGACCAGGAAACGCTTCCTTCACAATATCCATTGTGGCTTGTGCTGTGTGTGCGGTTGCACCGTCTTGTTGAAACAACATGTTCACCAAGCCGTGCTCATCCAATTCCGGCAGTAAGAAGTAGTTTATCATGGTCCTGTAGCGTTCGGCAGTAACAGTGACCGTATTGCCGATGAAGTCCTCAAAAAACTACGGCTCATTCACTCCTCCCGCGTGAACGCCACGCCACACAGTGACTTTGAGTGGATGTAATGGCTACTTGTGCATCAGACCCGGATTTTCAGTGCCCCAGAAATGAAGGTTTTGCTTATTGACGTAACCGCTTAAGTGGAAATGCGCCTCGTCGCTCATGATGGTTTTCGACACAATATCGTCCTTTTCGTTGTTGAGATTAAGGATGGCTTGACAGTAATTCACACGCCCTCCATTGCTTGTCTGTTTGCATTCTTTACCTCTCTAGTTCACAAATGTCAAATATGGTTGACGTAGGACGCCATTTTCAAAAATTATAATATCTTCCGATAGGGTGAGTAATTTTGCGCCACCTTTTATAGGGTTTACCTATAGGGACTTGACAACTTTTTTTCGGTAGTAAATTTTTATAATTTGCAGATGTTGTTCGTTCGTGTACTTAACCATGACAAAAATGTTGAGTTTACTGAATAAATTGACAGTGGCAGTTCGATGCTTAGTGAAAGGGCACGTTCACAAATTAAATTCAATGTTGTCAAGTCCCTATTGTATAACCCTAGGGTTTTCCAATAGGGACTTGACAACTTTTTTTCGTTAGTATTTTTTTATAATTTGCAGACGCTGTTCGTTCGTGTACTTAACCATGACGAAAATGTTGAGTTTACTAAATAAATTGACAGTGACAGTTCGATGATGGTGCGTTCACAAATTAAATTCAAAGTTGTCAAGTCCCTATTGGAAAACCCGTTATAAGACAATTTTGTTTACATTTTTGAATAGTTTATCATCAATTAAGCCAATACAAAAAAAATTGATTTTTTGAAAAAAATTACAGAGGCCCCTTAAATATTTTATTTTTATATTAAGTCAAGTTTTAGGAACTAACTTAGTTTGACAGATTAATTTTCTGAAGAATTGCAATGGAATCCAACAAATGTATTTATAACGACTTAACGAATGAACGTCATATTTTTTCAACACATTAAGTACTATTGTGAATGTGCGGTGGTGAGTTGTTTTTAGCAATGACATTCACGTGACGTTCCCACACGTACCTACACAACGAAGCCTAATGTCGAAGTAGAAATTCCAAACGAACGAAAACGGAACAACGAACTGCGAGCTTTTCAATGTTTTTCTGTTCAATTATATAAATCCATAAGTATCTGTTAAATATTTGAACGAAGTAAATTCATATTAGCACGAAAACACTTCGAAGGATCCTATAATTCGTTTCGGTTGTGCAGAAGTCGTTGGTCAGCCTACAGAAACCACTCTAGAAACATCAACAAGTGGTTTCAGTCAGTTACTCGGTTGTGTGAACGTATTACCTTGTGTTATATCCGTCTATGACGTAAACCGGGCAAGGTAATATCATTGTTAAATATATTTTCATAAATGCGCTTCGATAAAAGCAAATAAACGCACGAATTCGACCCGCGATTAAGTCATCACCCCCGCAAGAGGATTATGTGTTGTCAAGTGCAGTGGTTTATTAACTCATACAAAAGACTGGGCGTGGGGTGATTTGCAAGATGTAAACAAAAAACTTGTTCTTATGGGTTTCATCCCGAATCGCGCACACCAACTTGTGCCCGGGAGTTTGGGTGTTTTCCTACACCCATGCCGTCAATTATGTGCGTCCGCTTTGTTCTACTGAGTTGATAGTTCCGTAAAAAAAGTTTTCTATTTCCTTGTCGTTCCTTTTTTTTTTTTGTTGATTTGTTGAATTGCTTTTGAAGTGTGTTGTAATGAAAAATTTTCATTTTAGAATGTCCAGACATGAGAAAACCAAATCTGGTGGCCTGTTGGAAAGTTGGTTTGGTCGGCCAAAGACAAAAGGCAGTGGTTATAGTGCACCATCAGGACGTCCGACTCCAACTGATGGCGATGCGCCAGATTTACTCGACCGGATGATTCGTGACTTGACCGAGTCGGAAGTGGAAGCGAAATTCATGGAAATTCTGGAGGACATGAATATCCCAAAAGACAAGAGGGAACCTCTTCTATCCAAATCCAACAAGGACCAGAGGAAAATGATCTACATGCACTTGAAAGGTGAGCATCATCGAATGTATCGTCTCAAGGTAACGTAACGCGGCAGTGATTCATGCAAACAAATGCTTGGCGGTCAGACTTGTGTCGGTTTCGTAATTATAGTTGAAGATTTATTTTTAGAATATTTAAGACTGCCGTCATCTCCGTTGTGTATTTGGAACTGTGCACTGTACGGTGAAGGATAAGCTCGAGTGTCCAATTTGAAATGGGAACATTGTGCGATGACATTGAATTTTTTACGTGCGTGTGGTGATAGTCGACCTTGCGAAACATGCTGTATCGACTGCTGCCGATAAAATCGGAATTTCTAGAAGCAACTTGTAGTTCGTGATAAAACGAAAAGTACAAAACTCAAATGATTTGAGAACGTTCATAGTCGTGAAAGAATTCATGGTTCTGTTGTAAAGAATGTTAGTGGGTCAGACTTGCGAAGTGAGCAGTCAACTCTCGGTCTATGTTGATAGACGAATGCGGTTTATAGCATGTGGCGTCTTTGCATTTGCCGTGAAATACACGCGCCAAATACCCAATAGGTTTAATTACCTACACATTTTGAAGTGCGGGGTGACAGCAAGGAAGCGCGACAGCAAACACCATCGTACCCTGTTTTGCAAGCGTTGGTTTATATAAACAACTGGCAACACATACCCATACCGCATATGACATTAAGTATTTTGTCGGTTATCGAGCCTGTTTTATCAGATGTATCGTCATAAAAGCTTTTGATTGCGTACAAAAATTCCCCGGGAACTCAATTTTTATATATATGTTCGTGTGCAATGTTAGTAACAGAATGCCAAATCTACTTTAACAAATGTATTAATGTTCATTGTTTCCATAGAACTGGACAACAAAAACAGGGAATGAGACTTATAGAAGATTCAGCAGCAACATGTTCAATTTCCTGACTAGAATGTGGCCGGAGACAATTTATTTTTTGTTTAAAAATGATTTTTTAAAATCTTAAAACAGTGCGATCGTTAGAGGAGGGGGAGAATAAGGGAAGGAGGTGTCGATATTAGTACATTCGTTTTGAAAATGATGAGAAAACACATGATCAAGCTCGCATTTGTGTGGTTTGACTAAAGAACGAATATGTGTTCATTTCTATGGCCGAAGTTGACTCTCAACTTAACTGTGAGCCGATGGTTAATTACTGATTGGCGGTTATCCGGGAAGATGTTTGAAGAAATGGAATGTATTCACCAAGTTCAGTTGGGCAGTGAACGTGAGAATACCTATAAAAAAGAGATGAACACAATACGTTGCGTTGAGTTAATTGAGACTTGTCCCTAATACGTTTCAAGGCTCGTTTTTGTATTTTATGCAACGTTTTGGATACGCCTTATCAGCTATGGGAATTACATTTTCTTGGTCTTAAGGGTTGATGCTTTACTTCTAAACTTTTCATATCGTGGGTCCGAATCACGTTCTTCACTACTTCGTCGCATGATGCTACGGATCCCCAGAGAGCACCTGCATTGACTTGAAGGGAGTCAGATATGACACTATCCAGAACCACTTGGATTGAGCAGCCGAAAAGATAGTCCCTTATCCACTTCTAAACAACGTAGGGTTCTAATTTTAACAACACCGCTGGGTGTCAAATTCTGGCGAATGCTTTTGAGATATTCAGTGCAACAACTTCGCTTTCATCGGTGCACTAGATAGAGTAGGTTTACTTTTCGGTAAGATATGTCATCAGATCTCTTGTGGACCTTAACGGGGTCATTTGATTCCAGATATTTCAACAGTTAGCGGTTAGACATGACTGTAATCTTTGACAGAATAGAAGTTAATACTATGGATCGATTGGAAGAGAGGACCATCATGCAAATATTTTGATAAATAACCGAACTGTAAGAAATTCGTCATCGCGTAATCGGGTTCGTTCTTGGGATTCTGTCGACGTTCAACCGATAATGGCATTTTGTAACATCAGGGCATCGGTTTCACCAATACAAATGTAAACCCCGTCGACCAATATTTGCGAACAGCGAAACTTGATATCCTTGCCCTAACTGAAACCCGGGTTGATTCGTCAACCGGTTCAACATATCTTCGTTGCTCAGGATACGACTTGCATTCGAGATTAAATTTTATGAATGGAATCTGCTACTTCACGCTGTACGATTTGGCTTTGTCGGAGGATGGAGACGTTGGAACCCAATAACATGGACATCATGTGGTTGAGGGTCTTGCTGAGGAATTGTATTATATTTCTTTGTTGTCTTTACCGCTCTCCAAATGACGATCGACCAGCGACACTTTTCGAACATCTCTCAAGTTACATCGACTGGATACAGATCAACCACCCGGCTCCTGAAATTGTCATCCATGGCGATTTTAATGCCCACAACTTCGGCTGGTTAGTGCATTGTAACAGAACCAACGAGGCGTAGAGGGTAGCGGAGATGTTTGCTGTTAGCCGCGATTGACTCAACTCGTGGAGAAACCTACGCGAGTGCCGGATATCCGAGGTGATTATACGAACACTCTGGATCTGTTTTTGACGCCCGACCCGAGTATTTATATCGTAGAAGTTGCTGTACCACGGGGAACTCTGAACACTGCTTGGTACTGTTCGCGCAGCCACTTGCATTTCAAACGATTAATCGATTTAAGCAGATTCGCCATGTATGGAGGTAGGGGACTGCTGACTGGGACGATTTGCGACATTTTTTCGCTTCCTTTCCGTGTTCGGAGGTGTGCTCTGGAGACTACGATGTTAACGCATGCGCGGAGTCGGTCACGGAGATTATTCTGCTCGGGATGGAGATCTTCATTCCACATTCCATCAAACGAAGTTAATCTGTTAAATCGTGGTTTGACAAAAAATGCGAGCAGATTACACTCGCAAAAAATATAGCTTTTATGCAATGGCGCTCCAATCCCATCGAGGTGAACAGAACGGATTTTGTTAGAATCAGAAACACGTGCAACCAGGCGATTGATACCGCAAAGAAAACATACAACGACAGAGTGACCAAAAAACTCATTGAGTGCCTCCTGGTTCGCTTCCCTTCTGATCAATGGTAAGAGATGTCAGCAATAACTTCGCTTCCGCCTCTTTCCCTCCGTTGGTGATGGGCAGCGGGACAGTAGTCATAAATTCAAAAGATAAACCTAATGTTTTCGCGAATTTATTTTCCGCGGGTTCAAACCTAGAGGCCGGTCTTTTGGAACCACCTGTGGTCGCACCAATACGGTCTTCGATGCGGGATGTGAGGTTCCGCCTGTGTACTATTCAACGGATTTTACGTGCACTGGACTGTAAGAAGGTAACTGGCCCGTACGGAATACCAGCAGTAGTCCTAAAGAATTGTGCTCCGGGACTGACGTCGGTTCTTGCTAGGCTCTTCCGCAGGATGTTTTCTACCTACTGGAAGATGGCCCGAGTTCTGCCAATGCCAAAGAAGAGGAAAAAGTGTTTCCCACAAAATACCGGCCGATAGCAGTACTGTGTATGTTATCTAAGGTAATGGAAAAGGTCATCAATGCTGAGTTGATTAAGTATTTAGAGAGGAACGGACTTCTGAATGATCGTCAATACGGATTCCGTGGCAGGCGGTCCACGGGAGACCTTTTAAGCCTTACAACTGATATATGTACATCTGCGATTGAGGGGCAAGGTGAGTCTGGAACGTTCGCATTGGATATCTCCAAGGCTTTTGACTGCGTCTGGCAAGGAGCATTGCTGAGCAAACTTCGTCCATACGGTCTTCCCTAGCAGCCTGGCGACTGGACGAAGAGCTTCCTCGAAAATTGATCGATCCGGGCTGTTGTAGATGATGAGTGTTTGGATCCGTATCCTGTTAATTCCGGGGTGCCTCAAGGTTCTATTTTGGTTCCAACCTTGTTTTTGCTTCACAATTTCTACTACGTGCAGAAGGAAGTTTTATTTCTGTTTCACTCTTTGGCGATGCAAGAATTTTGTGCATGTTCGTCTCTCCTAGCCCGCTTGATTCATGGTTTTCTTTTTTGTTTTGTTTGATTTATACAATCGGAATCTTAACTTTTCACCCTTAATAGCATCTCTGCACCACTGTCGTTCTCAGCCGTCTTGAATTTTTTCTCGAGTTGAAGTGGAGCTTAGGTGGCATTATCTTCCCAATTTGGGTGCAGCTAGTATATTCCTTTTCTCTATTGCTTTCAGGAACGTGTTGTCATTAACTAAGGCCGATGGAATGAATGGTGATATAATATTTTTATGCTCTTGACAGATCCCTAGAAATTTCTTCAACTATAATTTTCTTTGTGGTCAACATTCACACTCTCAGCAAGTTTGGCAGGTCGAATCCGGAAGGAAACGACCTGTATCTGGTCCTTATTCTCATTCCTGTGTGTGGATGTAGTCTATGTCGCTTCGAAGCCACCGATTGTAGGTACTTTTAAACGACCTCCACTTTCTTGGCTCAGTTAGCTCAATGTTGGTCTGTTGAAGGTCGGTTTTGAGGAGGCTCATGTGTTAGTCCGAGAATGAAGCTTTCGTTTTCACAATAACGTCATGACTGCATTTTTATTTTTCTATTTTTCTTTATTCATTTATTTATTATTTTTTGTTTTACACTAACGCGCACACAAACAGGATTTTGATGTACCCTTAAATATCAGCACAGTTCGAGCGGAAGAAGAGGTAGTGGATAAGGAAAGGAGCTTTCGATGTACATTGGTCTTGAATTTACAACAATATATGATTAGGTTGAGCATTCCACATTAGTGTGGTTCGGGTAACGAACCTCTCTATGTTTATTTATGCGCCCGAATTGACTTTCAAAGTTAATTGATGCGTATTCTTAGATTGACGGACATTGTGGAAAAATGTCTGAGGAGATGGAACACATTTAGCAAGTTCATTTGAACAACGACCGTGAAAATAGCTATAGAAAATGATACGTTGCGCCTATGTTCTAAAAACGGAACTGATGGACTTACGGCTGGATCCCCAATAAGTTCCATTGCTCGTTTTCGCATCCTGTCGACCACGTGTAGTGCAGTTTTGGGCGCGCTTGACCAAATATGGGACTTGAACTTCATTTTGGGACGAATGTACGCCTTGTAAATAGTGGCAAGGTTGGATGGAGTGAAGTATCTTTTGCATCTTTTAAGGAACCCCATACATTTGCCTGCGCTTTTCACAGCTTCAAATATGTGGTCATTCCAATTAAGAGTCGAATTAATTCGAGTGCCGAGGATTGATAGCTCCTTGGCTTCGTCGACGCAAGTGCCGTTCATAGACAGTATATTTTCTTTGGGGTTCGCCTTTGACGACAAGAGGCAGCACTGAGTTTTTAAGGCATTGAATTCTACTCGGTTAGATAATCTCCATTGATATATCTTGTTGAGATCGGAATTCAATTTATCAAGCATAACCTGCTGATTGGTAATGACATTCGAAGAGTTCGGTCGGGATTGTGCATATGAGTAACAGAAATATAACGTACTATCATCAGCAAACGAGAGAATTGGGTTTTGGGTAATTGACAAGAGATGGGAGACAGATTTGACACCATAAAAAACCACTTGAATTGAACGGCCAGAAAGGTAGTCTCTTATCCATTGGATCAGGGAATTGTCCACTCCATAGGAATGCAATTTTGACAAAAGGGCTGGATGCCAAACTCTGTCGTAGGCTTCTGAAATATCCACTGCGACTACATTGCTTTCACCGAGGTAGTAGATGGAATGGGTCCACTTTTCGGTAAGGTACGCCATCAAATATCCTGTGGATCGGTTGCTACGAAAGCCATATTGGTGGTCATTGAGGATGTCATTTGATTCTAGATATTTCGAAAGTTGACGGTTGATAAGTCATTCCATTACCTTGGAGAGAATAGAAGTTAGTGCTATGGGTCAATAAGAAGAAAGGGATGATTTGTCACCCTTTTTGGGAATTGGCTGAATGTTCACTGTCTTCCATCTATTTGGAAAACGGCCAGTAGAATCAGACAAATGGAAGAGTTTCCTCAGTGGTTTAGCGAGTGAAAAGGAACATCTCTTTAAGAGAATTGGGGGAATGCCATCCGGACTAGTGGATTTGTTTGCGTTTAGCCCTTTGAGTGCGCGGGCAACAGTACGCGTTCGGAAGTGAATCTGGCTCATGGTGTGCTGCTTATGCTCAAGTTGAGGCGGAACTGATGTGGTATCGGGCAGCGTTGAGTCGAGTTCTGATGCAGGGATGTTCGCGCCGCCGGGAGATGAACCACAAACGGGTGCGATCCGTCGGATTGATTTGTGGAGCGCATATAAGCCGAATTGCGTGGAACAATACCAAGAATCTCCGAAGAACAGTACCCGTGATAATATCTGTAAAACAGACAAAGGTCGGCTACGCGCCTTCGATGTGATAGCGACTGTAGTCCCGACGTCATAGCCGAGTCCCCGATCAGGCGGATCGCTCGTCTCTGTATGCTCTCAAGTAGGTCGAGGGTATGTTTAGGAGCCGAGCTCCAAACATGAGAGCAATATTCGAACGCGGGTCTAATTTGAGATTTATATAGGAGAAGAAGTTGGGCCGGAGTAAAATATTTCTTAGCTCTAAAAAGATAACTCAGTTTTCCTGAGGCTGACCTGGCGATACTCGACACGTGTTTATGCCATGATATATTCCCACAGACCGTGACGCCGAGCAATTTCAAACTTTCCCCAGCCTCGAGGGCCCGGCCATTCATCATCAGCTCTGGAACCATGATCCAATTTTCTTTGTGAATGTCGTATATTGTGTTTTCGCTGCATTGAAGACGAGATTGGCCCTTCCCCACTGCAGGACCCTATCCAGATCCTGATTCAGAGAGTCGATCTGGCTACATCTCAGCTGGTGTGACGTTGATTCACCAATCGGCCGAACACTCAAAAAGGAGGAAACAAGCGTACTATCATCCGCAAAACTGAACACTTTGTTATCCGTTGTCTCCAACAAATCATTTATGTGAAGCAAGAACAAGGTTGGAGCCAAAATAGAACCTTGGGGCACCCTGGAATTAACAGGATACAGATCCGAACACTCGCCGTCCACAACATTCTCGAAGAGGCTCCTCGTCCAGTCGCAAAGCTGTTGGGAAAGTCCATATGAACGAAGTTTGCTCAGCAATGCCCCGTGCCAGACGCGGTCAAAAGCCTTGGAGATATCCAATGCGACCGTCCTTGACTCACCATGCCGTTCTATCGCAGATGTCCATATATCGGTTATAAGTGTCAAAAGGTCTCCCGTGGATCGCCTGCCACGGAATCCGTATTGACGATCATTCAGAAGTCCGTTGCAGTCCAAATACTTGACTAACTCTGTACTGATGACTTTTTCCATTACCTTAGATAAAATAGACAGTAATGCTATCGGTCGGTAATTTTGTGGGGGACACTTTTTTCCCGTCTTTGGGATTGGCTGAACTCGAGCGATTTTCCAGCAGACAGGAAAGGTCCTCCGTGCATAAGATAAGCGGAGGGGTCTGCCAAGAACCGGCGATAGTTCTGGAGCACAGTTCTTAAGGACTATTGCCGGTATTCCGTCCGGGCCCGTTGCCTTCCTACAATCCAGTTCACATAGAATGCGTTGAATAGTGCGCGGACGAAATCTCACATCCCGCATCGAAGACCGTACCGGCGAGATCACAGGTGGCTCCAAGAGACCGGGAACGAGGTTTGAATTCGCGGAAAATAAATTCGCGAACACATTAGCTTTATCCTTTGAATACGTGACTAACGTCCCGCTGTCTGTCACCAGCGGAGGGAAAGAGGAGGAAGCGAAGTTACCACTAACAGCTTTTGCCATCGACCAGAAGGAGCGCGAACTAGTTGGGCACCGAAGGAGTTTATTGATCAGCCTGTCGTTGTGAGCTTTCTTCGCGGTATCGATCGCCTGGTTGCACGCGTTTCTGATTTTACCAAAATTCGTTCTGCTAACATCGGTGGGATTGGAGCGCCATTGCTTAAAAGCTCTATTTTTTGCCGCTGTAATCAGCTCGCATTTTTTATCAAACCAGGGTTTATCAGACGAACTTCGTTTGATGGAATGTGGAATATACATCTCCATCCCCAGAAGAATAATCTCTGATACCGACTCCGCGCAAGCGTTAACATCGGAGTTTCCGAAGCACACCTCGGGCCATGGAAAGGATGCGAAGAAATCTCGCAAATCGTCCCAGTGAGCAGCCCCATACTTCCATACATGGCGAAGCTGCCTAGGGCGGTTATTCGCTTGATATGCAAGTGCTTGCGCGATGTCAAAAACAGATCCAGGTGTTCGCATAATCGCCTCGGGCGAGTTGAGTCAAGTTGTGGCTTACAGCAAACATCTCCGCCAGCCACCCAGCCTCGTCGGTTCTGTTAGAATGTAACAACCAGCCGGAATTGTGCACATTAAAATCGCCAAGGACATCAATTTCAGAAGCTGGGCGGTTGATCTGAATCCAGTCGACGGTATGTGAAAGATGTTCGAAAAATGTCGCCGGTCGATCGTCTTTCGGGGAGCGGTAGAGACAACAAAGAAATTGAACGGAATTCCTCAGCACGACCTTCAACCATATGATGTCCATAGTATTGGGTTCTAACGCCTCCATCCTCTGGCAACCCAGATTGGACCGCGCGAAGACGCAGACTCCACCCTTAAAACGGAATCTCGAGTGTAAGTCGTATCCTGAGCAACGAAGATATGTCGAATCAGTTGACGAATCGACCTGGGTCTCAGTTAGGGCAAGGATATCAAGTTTCGTTGTTTGCAAATATTGGTGGACAGCGTTTACATTCGTATTGGTGAAACCGTTGCCACTGATGTTACAAAATGCCGTCACCAGTCGAGCGTGAGCAGAGCCTCGAGAGCGAGCCCAGTTATGCGATGACGAACCTCTTAAAGTTCCATTATTTATCATGATATCTGCATGAGTTCTGAATGTTTTTCACTTTTCACGAATGCCCAGAAGCTTTTACTACTGGTGGGAGAGTGTAGTGTTTTTGTCTCACTCTCTGGCCATGCAAGAACTTGGCGCGTTGAATATGCGCATTGCTCTCTTAAATCTTTTTCGGTTTTCCCTAGTATTGTTTGATTTATACAGCTGGAAGCTCTCGGATTATCTCGTCAATTTCTCTTTTACATTTTCCGTTTTCTATAGTATAATTGATTTCTTGTTTTTTTGGTATTTGGTCCTCAACAACTTCTTTTCCATATCTATTTGGGCTTTCATTTTCTCTAAACCTCGTTTTCCTAGGATCATATCAAATTCGTTTAATTCATTTATCTCATAAAACATTATGTAGTGATTCAATAAATTTATTCGTTTATTAGATTTTAATACAGGTATACCATGCATGCTTTTTACTTTTATGGGAGAAATGGGAATGGATGTGCTGATATTACATTTAGTGGATATGTAGTTGTTGGTAGCGCCTGCGTCTATTAAGATTATTATAGGTCTTCCTGTATCCTTAGTTTTAAGAATTAAACACGGAAGACCGTTTATTTCACTAAAAAAGAATTTTCAGTTTCCCAAACTTCATTTTCATTTACTTGGGGGATTATGGATTCGTTATCTCGTGTATCTTCGATTTTGTGTACACTTTGGAATTTCCGTGTTGAATGTTGGTTCTGTGAGGATGTACCATGTTCTCTTGTCGCGGGAAATTTTGTTGTCTGTGAGATCCTTGGTGTTGTTGTTGGTTTCTGTAGAAATCATTATGTGGGTTGTATAGGGTTGGTCGCATAAATTGCCGTGAATCATCAACTTCCATAGGTTCCGCTGCGGGCCTATATTGGATCTGTGTGCTGGGACGATATCTTGGTGGTTCGTGTCTCTGTTGTACGAAATGTTGTCCTTGCTGGGGGCGGGTGCGTGGTTTAAAGGATTGGACAGGGTAATGCTCATGTCTAGCACGGTGGAGTTGGTAGCCGTTGCTATCATGTGAAATAGTGCTTGCCATAGCGTAGACACTTTCTAGATCTTGAGGCTTGAACGTGTATAATGATGTCCGGGTATAGTCACAGTTTTAGCCTTTGATGAATGCACGTACTCCTCCCTCTATTGTATGTCTGATGGATCCTTCTGCATGTTTTCCTTCGGTCATGTCGATTTTGCTCAACATCAAATTAAGTGTTCTTTTAGCCTCGTCGTGATACTGTGAGAGAGTTAGGGGTCCCTGCTTGATCCTCTGCAAGTTCTCTTCGAGCACGTATAATGGTCGTCTGTCTCCGTAAACGTAGTCCAATCTATTCATGATGGCCTCGAAGTTGAAAATTGCGGTGAAGTATTTATTCATCATCATCATCATCATCGGCACTACAACCGGGATCCGGTCTTGGCCTTATTAACAAGTATGAGGCTTGTTAAAATTTCCATAATAATTTGTTTTTCTGGGCAAGGTTATTAGCCTTGCGCCAGAAGTATTTATTAGTGTCTTGAAAGTTTTCTATGTTTTTCATACACGAGGTAATTCGGCTTATCCATGCTCTATAGCTTTCTTGGTTTCCGTCGAACGTCCGAAGAGCCTTGAATATTTCCGTACTATTTCATTCGAACTTTGCAATGATAGAGTTTTGGGTTGCAATTTTTTTTTGTGATGGGCTCCACATTTCCGAATCCTCTTGTCTCGATCGTTTTGATATATTCGCGTAGTGTTTTGTTCTCTCATGTGAGTATTTCCTGGTTTTTCGCCAAGCGGCTGATTTGGGCTTGGATTTCCGCTGTTGTCATTTTTGGTGCACTTGGTGTGTATATTATCGGGTATCTGGCTTAGTCGCTGCGCCGGCACGGACGCTGAGTTCACTAAACTGCCACTGATAGTCATTAATAAAACGCACAACGATGATTGGTTCTGTTGTTTCCTTTATTTCTATTTCTCTTACGTACGCTCTACACAATCTTAGGTTAACTATCGTTGCCGCTTTTGTTTTGTGCAACAATGGCGGGCGTTCTTTGGACATGCACTAAGTAACACTTGCTAAACGTTAATAATTAGGTAAACTAGCATAACCTTTATTTGGTTCTATTTTCGTCTTTGTACATCAATGGTGTGTGGTTTTTGGATATGCACTAAGTAACACTCGATAAACGTTAATAATGAGGTAAACTGGAATATCTGACTCCTCTGCGTGATCAAACTCGAACTCTTGACCGCACTCCGACACCGTTAGAATAAGACACCTCGAAACGATTCATGCTCCATCCTTAGCTCGTGCAGAGCTCTCTCCCTATTCGGGTGAGTTTCGTGGTAGCGAGAGAAAATTCCTCTCTCTGGTGAATAGGGACCGGCTCTCTCAGTGTAGATCCTAGTGGTGTGTGTGAGTTGATCGTGTAGATCGCATTGCTTACCCATGCACTGCGGCCAAGGATAAACGAAATCGAAAAAGGGAAAAAGAACAAAGGGAAAATGGACCAAGGACATCATGAGGAATGAAAGTACAGCTGGACAAATATGGTGCGTCTCATTAGAGAAGTGTTGTATACCTTTAGCGGATTTTGTAGTTGTCCAAGTGTTCCGCTGAACACTGTTTACCGCAGAGGAGAGAAAAACACCCACGGAGTGCATACCATACAAAATACAAACTCAGAAAGGGTTGTTTTAATTGAACTTTTATTTTTATTTATTAAACTTGACTGTTTATAAGCCGCAACGTGAAACTAATACTCTGTTCTTTACTAGCGCGTTGGAACGCTTACAAAAATGAGTTACATTACTATCTTTACACACATTGAACAATTTAACTCGAAACACTAAAATGGTTGTCGCACAAAACGGATAGATCCTTAAACACACGATAATATTTAAAGGTTGATGAAGTTCCTTAAGCACACGATAATATTTAACAGTCGATGAAATTCCTTAAACACACCATAATATTTAAACGTTGATGAAATCGCAGGCTGAATTCCTCCTCGACATTTCTTTTCTTGTCCTACTTCACACAATACACCTCTTCTCCACCGTTCGATGTAGACCCTGGTCGCTTTGACTATCCAAATTAGACTCTTGTCTGCACAAAAAAAAAAATCCCGATTCAGATTTCCGATCCGTATCTGCACAGGAGAAAATTTCCCATTTCATCTGCTAATAGAATTTTCCACAGTATCTGTTAGCAGCATACCATATTCCTTTTCATCTCACAAGGAGAATTTCCACAGGATCTGGAAGGAGAAATCTTACCTAATCATCATCATTATCACCATTCGATGCTGGTGGTCGGTATCTTGTTTCTTCCTTTGTTTACGGATCGGATGCCGCACATCTGGCATGCGGCAAAGGCCCGCCTGCATTCCGGATGTGTACCGGATTATGGGATGTAAGGCTTTGTTTGCCTTTCCCATCGTCGTCTATCTGGGATAGTGTTTAGAGTTTAAGCTGCTAATCAGCGGCGCAACGAATTGGTTGTTTGCGCAAGTGTGCCTGGTTTAGGCGCTAATTGCATTTAGCTACGAGCGTAAGCATCCGTCGCTCGGTCTATTTACCGAAAATGTAATTCCTTGGAAACATCGTGCAGATGTTTAGGATGGGAGATTTATGAATTGTATTCTGGGATTGGTTTTGCATACGATGAATGGGTGCGTTGACTCGATATTGAAAGTTTTTGAACGTTAAGTTCCTTTTTTTTTTTGATATCGGGTTCAACATTGTTGCAGCTTCCTATGACCCCTGTTACAGGTATGATCAAGACCTTTGGGACATGTCTGTGGGCACGTGTAATGAATAAGGTAAGTATGTTCCTTGAAGGGTAGGAACCTTACCTGGGTGGAATTGTGCGTTCGTAGAACGCTACATACCTGTACATGCAACACTCATGTGTGGGATGTTTTCTGTCCCAGTGCGGGAGGGACGTATCCCACTATCGTTGTAGGTCCTCGGTTGAGGCCTGTTGCGGATTGGAAGTTGGATGTGCTGGGGTGTGCTGGAGAAATTTAGTACATTCGCAGTATACCAGTTGCGCGGCAGCTGTCACGGACCAGCTGGCGGGTTTTGACCGACGATGAGGTCAGCAGCGTCCCTTTTTGAATTGGCGGTTATTCGGAGTCGTTGTTGTTGATCGAGCTGTCATCCATTCAAGCGTGACCAACGGTTTTTGGTCAGTCTGCAACCAACTTTCATCGCGCGCACATCTTGGGACAAACATCACAGGTAGCAGTTAACCACAATAAAACAAGTTATATCCGATTTAAATAATAAGAAATAAAAGTTAATCGCAATAAAAACTTCTGACTTTGCTTGTGCTTCCTCCTCGCTGTCTCCATCGACTTCCTTCCGTCGTTGCAGATCTCAGCTATCTTCTTGGATGCAGCTCACCGCTCCTGGACGCTGCCCTCTAATACAGACCAAACACCACTCTTGGACGCCTTAACCGTGGAACGCTTTCCTCCTGGATGCAACCTCATCATCGCCCGCCTCTATCAACAAGGCCCTTTGTTGGAACTTCTGTGGCCAGGGGTGTCTTCCTGTCGCTTCAGGTCCTCAGTTGAGGTCCTCCATCGGGGCTTCTGTCCCCGGGGTATCTCGCTATTGTTTAAAGACTTACTTGCTGGGACCCCGATGAGCCGATGGTGTTCTCCAATAAAAAACCTTTTCTTTTTTATTCGTTTGTTCTCATGTATTTTATTGTACTGATATATAAGTTTTAGTTTTAATAATATAATTTGTACTTTTAATTTACGCCACACTTCGGCCGTCGGATACTAATTAAAAAAATTAAATTAGGTGGTGCATGATGCACCCCTGTCGGTGTTCTAAAACTAATTAAAAATTATTCCTAACGGAACCCTTTTTTTATACTCCTAATTCAAATCATGAAACCCGACACATTCCTACGGTCGTGGCTGTCCTCCAGACAGCTACCTGACGCCAGTCACAGTCGAAGGCCAAGCCAACGACGATGAGAATCACAACGTTGCAAAAATTCTCTTCCCCAAGGCCATGAGAACATTTTGATTCACGGTGACGTGAATCTGATTTTGTCATAGTGTGCAGGTAGAATTACCTAGGCGATGATGGGGTGACGGGTGCGATCGTCCAGGTGATGAGTACGTTGGGAATTGCAGAATTGCAATTCGGGTGTAAATATGAAAATGAATGCATGCTTTGGAAAAATGCGGGAAAATGCAAGATTGCATTTTGAAGTATGGGGTATGGAATGCGTTTAGCAATGTGTAGGCCCGTGATAAGGTTTCACATGCTACACCGAAAGGATTCTATGGGCTGTAGCAAGAATTTCTTGTATGCTACACTGAGAGAATACCTTCGGTGTTAATATTAATTAAGTCACTCGATGAAGTCTGGCTCTCATTCGACAATTGTTATTTATAATTTCAGAGTCATCTTTTGTTGTTTCTGGAATCTCTTATCTGTAACTTCATTTGGGTCGTGCGATCGTGTTGATAATTCTGTTCGAAGATTGTTTGGAATTCTGTTTTATGATTGTTTGGATAGCTGTGTCATGTCGGATGTAGTAGTGAATCCTATCTTCAATGCTGATGGTTTATCAGTTGCATTGTTTGCAATTAAATTAGTCTTATGTCGTGTCGGGTGCAGCAGTGAATCTTATCTACTATGCTGGTTACGTTAGAGGTCATCATTTGTATTACTTTGTGGTGTAGGTTTGTGATTTGATGAATCTTATCTTCTAGTTGGGAGTTTGGTGTGTTATCTATGTTGGGGTTGTCAGGTGTGTTAACTCGCGCAGCGAAGAAGAGCTACATAATTACACCAACGTAGAAGCTATTCAGCTCTTGGATATTACCCACGAATTAAGACGGCTAAAACGGACGAAACCTCATGAATTAACATGTTAAAATCTAACATATTAAACTCGAGTTGGGAGCTGAATACTGGTCCAGTAAACCCTTACACGTTTTACTTAATTAAACTAAATTAAGTACAATTCAAACAGTATTAAATTAAATTGTTAAGATTGTACTATTTATATCCAATAAAGGATGTTATTAAAATAGTGGTAGCCGGGGTCCCAACGCCCTGTGCGCCTGGAGAAATACCACCCCATCAAGCTTCAGGCTCCGTGAAATGGTCGGGAGAAATCCCTGACCATCTTTCGGAGATTGGCTGATAGACCGGTTCGACAAAAGGTTGGTTAGGTGGTAGTCGGTCCCAAGATGAGATACCACCCCGTCACTCTGTACATTCCGCGATATCGCCGAGAGAAATCTTCCACGGAGTTTCGGATGTGTGGCTGATGGCCCGGACTGACACGGGGATAAGTCATGATGGTACCTTCTGATATAAATAATTCCGGAGGTAAACTAGTCTCCCATTCGGATCTTCGGGGGGACTACATCAGGGGGAACATCATGCAGATATCATGATAAATAATGGAACTTTAAGAGCTTCGTCATCGCATAACCGGGCTCGCACCCAGGGCTCTGCCCACGCTCGACGGGTGACGGCATTTTGTAACATCAGGGGCATCGGTTTCACCAATAAGAATGTAAACGCCGTCCACCAATATTTGCAAACAACGAAACCTGATATCCTTGTCCTAACTGAGACCCAGTTCGATTAGTCACGTGATTCGACATATCTTCGTTGCTCAGGATACGACTTATATTCGAGATTCCGTTTTAAGGGCGGAGTCTGTGTCTTCGGGCGGTCCAATCTGGCTTGCCAGAGAATGGAGGCGTTGGAACCCAATAATATGGACATCATATGGGTGGGGGTCGTGCTGAGGAATTCCGTTAAATTTCTTTGTTGTCTTTACCGCTCCCCGAATGACGATCGACCGGCGACATTTTTCGAAGATATTTCACATATCGTCGACTGGATACAGATCAACCACCCAGCTTCTGAAATTGTTGTCCTTGGCAATTTTAATGTGCACAATTCCGGCTGGTTGTTACATTCTAACAGAACCGACGAGGCTGGGAGGCTGGCGGAGATGTTTGCTGTAAGCCACAACTTGACTCAACTCGTGGCGGAGCCAACGCGAGTGCCGGATGCCCGAGGCGATTATGCGAACACCCTGGATCTGTTTTTGACATCCGAACCGAGCATTTATACCGTAGAGGTTTCTGCGCCACTGGGAAACTCAGATCACTGCTTGGTGTCTGTCGCTCAAGCACTTGCATATCAAGCGAATAACCGGCCTAGACGGCTTCGCCATGTATGGAAGTATGGGGCTGTTAACTGGGACGATTTGCGAGATTTCTTCGCATCCTTTCCATGATCCGAGGTGTGCTTCGGAAACTCCGATGTTAACGCTTGCATAGAGTCGGTCACAGAGATTATTTTTCTGGGGATGGAGATGTATATTCCACATTCCATCAAACGAAGTTCGTCTGATAAACCTTGGTTTGATAAAAAATGCGAGCTGATTATAGCCGTCAAAAAATAGAGCTTTTAAGCAATGGCGCTCCAATCCCACCGATGTTAACAGAACGAATTTTTTTAGAATCAAAAACGCGTGCAACCAGGCGATCGATACCGCGAAGAAAGCTCACAACGACAGGCTGATCAATAAAATCCTTCGGTGCCCAACTAGTTCGCGCTACTTCTGGTCAATGGCAAAAGCTGTTAGTGGTAACTTCGCTTCCTCCTCTTTCCCCCCGCTGGTGACAGACAGCGGGACGTTAGTCACGTATTCAAAGGATAAAGCTAATGTGTTCTCGAATTTATTTTCCACCAACTCAAACCTCGATCCCGGCCTTTTGGAGCCACCTGTCATCGCGCCGGCGCGGTCTTCGATGGGGGGTGTGAAGTTTCATCCACGTACTATTCAACGCATTCTACGTTAACTGGACTGTAGGAAGGCAGCCGGCCCGGACGGAATACCAGCAATAGTCCTTAAGAACTGTGCTCCAGAACTATCGCCGGTTCTTGACAGACCCCTCCGCTTATCTTATGCACGGAGGACCTTTCCTGTCTGCTGGAAAATCGCTCGAGTTCAGCCAATCCCAAAGACGGGAAAAAAGTGTCCCCCACAAAATTACCGACCGATAGCATTACTGTCTATTTTATCTAAGGTAATGGAAAAAGTTATCAATACAGAGTTAGTCAAGTATTTGCAGTGCAACGGACTTCTGACTGATCGTCAATACGGATTCCGTGGCAGGCGGTCCACGGGAGACCTTTTGACACTTATAGCCGATATATGGACATCTGCGATTGAGGGGCATGGTGAGTCAAGGGCGGTCGCATTGGATATCTCCAAGGCTTTTGACCGCGTCTGGCACGGAGCATTGCTGAGCAAACTTCGTTCATATGGACTTTCCCAAAAGCTTTGCGACTGGACGAGGAGCTTCCTCGAGAATCGTTCGATCCGGGTTGTTGTGGACGGCGAGTGTTCGGATCTGTATCCTGTTAATTCGGGGTTGCCCCAAGGTCCTATTTTGGCTCCAACCTTGTTCTTGCTTCACATAAATGATTTGTTGGAGACAACGGATAACAAAGTGTTCAGTTTTGCGGATGATAGTACGCTTGTTTCCTCCTTTTCGAGTGTCCGGCCGATTGGTGCATCTGCGTCGCATCGGCTAAGATGTAGACAGATTGACTCTCTGAATCAGGATCTAGATAGGGTCCTGCAGTGGGGAAGGGCTAATCTCGTAGACTTCAATGCAGCGAAGACACAATATACAACATTCACAAAGAAAAGTGGATCATCGGTTCCACAGCTGATGATGAATGGCCGGGCCCTCGAGGCCGGGGAAAGCTTGCAATTGCTCGCCGTCACGTTCTGTGGGAATGTATCATGGCACAAACACGTGCCGAGCATCGCCAGGTCAGCCTCAGGAAAACTGAGCTATCTTTTTAGAGCCAAGAAATATTTTACTCCGGCTCAACTTCTTCTCCTATATAAATCCCAAATTAGACCCGCGCTCGAATGTTGCTCTCATGTTTGGAGCTCGGCTCCTAAACATACCCTCGACCTACTTGAGAGCATACAGAGACGAGCGATCCACCTGATCGGGGACTCGGCGCTGACATCGGGACTACGGTCGCTATCACATCGAAGGCGCGTAGCCGACCTATGTCTGTTTTACAGATATTATCACGGGTGCTGTTCTTCGGAGATTCTTGGTATTGTCCCATGCAATTCGGTTTACATGCGCTCCACAAGACAATCCGTCGGATCACACCCGCTTGTGGTTCATCTCCCGACGGCGCGGACAACCCTGTATCAGAACTTGTTCCGTTACAGAGCGGTAGAACTCCCTTCCCACGCGTTCGTTCCCAGAGCGTTACAACCTGCTCAAAAAGAACTGCAACAGTTCATCTCGGGACGCCCACTCGACGCTATAGGTTCACCTCTCCCGAGAGAAGTCTAATAATAAAAAAAAAAAAAAAAAAAAAAAAAAAAAAAATATATATATATATATATATATATATATATATATATATATATATATATATATATATATATATATATATATATATTATATATATATATATATATATATATATATATATTTATATATATATATATATATATATATATTTATATATATATATATATATATATATATTTATATATATATATATATATATATATATTTATATATATATATATATATATATATATTTATATATATATATTTATATATATATATATATATATATATATATATATATATATATTTATATATATATATATATATATATATATATATATATATATATATATATATATATATATATATATATATATATATATATATATATATATATATATATATATTTCCGACCGGCTTATTACCAGTTGATTGAAGAGTGTATATCACAAATATATATTAATGGCGACGAATTGTCAGTTGAACCCAGGAAGGTCTAAGCTTGTATCTCGACGGTTTCATCTACTGCACTACTGATGCAAGTTGTGACTGACCCATTTTGTGTTTGTTTTTGCTGTTTTAATTACATTCCCAGCCCACTCTTTTATTACTATGCAATTAAATTAAAATAAATGAATAATTACAATCTAATTTTTATTAGGAACGAACTCTTTGGAGCACCGGTCGAACTCACGCTTCGAAAAACCGATGGACTACATAGATTACTTACAGAACGGAGAGCATACCGAAAATAAAATTTTTCAATGTGTCGAAAGTCTACGAGTCGCTCTTACGAGTAATCCCATCAGTTGGATACGGGAGTTCGGCGAGAATGGCATCGATGAAATAGTCAACCTTTTGCGACGTTGCAAGAAGGAGCGCACTTTCGACCGCATCGAATTTGAATGTATACGTTGTCTTAAGGCTTTTATGAACAACACATGGGGCCTTAATCTTGTTCTGACACCTGAACAACACACAGTCATTCTATTGCTGGCACAAAGTCTTGATCCCAGAAAACCGAATACGATGTGTGAAGCAATACAACTGTTGGCCAGTTTTTGCCTTGTATCCGAACGGAATGGCTATGAAAAAGTTCTCCGGGCCATAACTTCAGCCGCTTCGACGACATACAAAAGTAGCGAACGTTTCCGACCAATTGTAGATGGACTATTCGCCCAGGAGAGGAATGATACTAAACGAGAATTAGCGTGTCATAGTTTGATTTTTATCAACACCTTGACGAATACGCCCAGCGACATAAACTTTCGATTGCACCTGAGATGTGAAATTATGAGGATGGGATTGTATGAAAGATTAAACGAATTTACTGAAATTGTAAACACCAGTAACAACGACGACTTGAAGAAACACTATAAAATATTCAATGAAATTCGTGAGGATGATTTCGAGGAATTCATTCAGAGATTCGACAATGTACGGTTTGACATGGACGACTTAAATGATTGCTTCGACGTACTGAAGAATCTTGTGGTGGATACTCCGTCCGAGCAATACTTCCTCTCCATTTTGCAACATCTTCTATTTATTCGAGACGATCACTATTTCCGACCGGCTTATTACCAGTTGATTGAAGAGTGTATATCACAAATAGTCTTCCACAAAGGATATTGCGATCCGAATTTTGAGAATCGCAATTTTAATATAGACACGTCAGTTCTGCTGGACGACATTGTCGAGAAAGCGAAAGCGAAGGACATCAAACAGACCGAGGAGTATGTGAAAAAAATAGAAGAGCTAGAAAGCGCTAAGCAGGAAGCTGAAGCTAAGGCAGCTCATTTGGAAGAGAAAATTCGATTGATTGAAGCAACTGGTGTGGTTGTAGGTTCTCCAGGAAAATTGCCAAAAGTGAATATACCACTGCCTCCTCCTATGCCAGGTGTAGGTGGCGGGCCACCACCACCACCACCACCGATGCCGGGTGCAGGGCGGGGTGGACCGCCACCACCGCCTCCTCCGATGCCAGGTCAAGGAGCACCACCCCCACCACCATTACCAGGAAAAGGCGGCCCACCACCACCACCTATGCCGGGCATGATGGGTATGCCGCGGGGTCCTGTTCCGCCTCCATTAATGATGGCCCCCGTGAATGTTCTTCCCTTTGGATTGAAGCCGAAAAAGAAATGGGATGTGAAGAATCCAATGAAACGAGCTAACTGGAAGCCTATTGTACCTCAAAAGATGTCAGAAAAGGCCTTCTGGGTTAAGTGCAAAGAAGATACATTAGCCTCAGACGACTTCCTCACAGAACTGTCGGTAAAGTTCTCTACAAAGCCAGTCAAGAAAGATAATAGAGATTCCGTCGATAAACCCACTACCCTTACTAAAAAGAACATCGATTTGAAAGTCCTAGATGGTAAGGCTGCACAAAACTTATCCATCCTATTAGGAGGCTCTTTGAAGCATCTGTCTTATGAACAAATTAAAATCTGCCTCCTCCGTTGTGATACAGATATCTTGTCTTCCAATATTCTGCAACAATTAATCCAATATCTACCTCCACCAGAACAACTTAAACGGCTACAGGAAATCAAATCAAAGGGTGAACCCCTCTCCGGTGTTGAACAGTTCGCAGCAACCATCGGAGAAGTGAAACGCCTTGGGCCTCGGTTACACAGTCTCAACTTTAAATTAAACTACTCTGATATGATCCAAGATATCAAACCAGATATTGTCGCAGGCACAGCGGCCTGTGATGAAGTGCGAACCAGTAAAAAATTTGCCAAAATCCTGGAGCTCATTCTCCTGCTGGGTAACTACATGAATTCCGGCACCAGGAACGAGCAGGCATTTGGCTTCGAGTTCTCCTACCTAACAAAGCTCTCGAACACTAAGGATGCCGAAAACAAACAAACCTTATTGCACTATCTCGCATCGTTGGTGGAATCAAAGTTTCCCGATGCGCTTACATTTTACAACGACCTCTCGCACGTGGACAGGGCTTCTCGGGTTAACCTTGACAACATTCAAAAGGCTATGCGCCAAATGAATGCAGCCGTTAAAAATCTAGAGTCCGACCTCAACAATAACAAAGTTCCTCAATGCGACGACGATAAATTTGCGGAGGTTATGGGCAAATTTGCTTCAGATTGTCGGCAGCAAGTAGATGTCCTAGGCCAAATGCAAGTTCAGATGGAGAAGCTGTTCAAGGAACTTGACGAGTACTTTGCTTTCGATCCGAACAAGTATACCATGGAAGAGTTCTTTAGTGATGTGAAATCCTTCAAAGATGCATTTCTACAAGCACACCAGGAGAATGTACGAGCGCGAGAGGAGGAGGAGAAGAAACGACGCATGCAAGAAGCACGTGAACAGTCACAACGAGACCTCCTCGAGCGACAACAAAGGAAACTTGCTCTGGTCGACATGGATGCTGCACAGACTCAAGAAGGTGTCATGGATAGCTTACTTGAAGCCCTGCAAACAGGTTCGGCATTTGGTAATCGGGATCAAAGACTGAAGAGGCGTCAACGTCCCGCAGCCGGTGCGGAACGAAGGGCTCAATTAAGTAGAAGTCGGTCTCGGACAAGAATGGTACCCGGCGCCTTAGTAACTAGAGAAATGCTTTCCAACGAAACAATACTTGGCTCAGCGTGAAAAAGGTGGATCATATAAGTATAGTGGTGTTTTTGTGCAGGCATGAAGAAAGGATTGATTGAATTATTATGTTGACTATGTCACCACTGGATTCAATTCACATAACATATTGAGGGTATGTTTTGACCTCCGGAATCCACTAAGTGAAACGCTAAGGAGTAAATATTGTAAAAAAGAAGTTTGCAGTTCCCCCGAAAATATCGATAAAAACAAAAAGCCACTATTGTAAATAATCAAAACCAGTAGCTCATCTTGTGGAAGAAAAGTTAAAATAATTTTATATTTTTGTATAAGCTTGAATTAAGATAAAAGTAGGAATAAAATTCCAAACGAAACACAAATCTTTTATTCAAATCTGTATATAGCTAATCGTTGGTGCTTCTGTTAGTGATCGTGTAACTTCTGAACGGCTTTTCCGAAGCCGATTAAAACCTAGCAAGTTTTTGTGAATAGTTTATGATACATTAACACCGATCGGATTTATTTATTTTATATAAATTAACTTCAGGCCTTATACCACTGTAATTTTAAAAGAAAATCAATTTTTTTATTGGCTTAATTCAGGGATAAACTATTCAAAAATGTAAAAAAAATGTTTTATACTATAAACAAAATTTTATAAGTTCATTTAAATCATTTTATTGAACAAAGTCATAACGTATGAGGTACGAGGGGTGAAAAGAATCCGGGCTGACCTCTCGAATAGATACTAACAAAGCAATTGTCCTAAAAATGTGTATACAAGCTAATGAGACACATAGTACTCTAGACAACAAGTTAAAAATTAGACCGGAAACTTTTCAACCCACCCTCGTATGAAATTAAACAGAACTTAAAACTGGATTAGATGGATGGATTTTTTGGTATACTGAAGATAATGGAGGTCGTCCCGATAGGCTTGACTTGTTACAATTATAGATAAAACGACTACCTGGCTGACTTTCAAACAGAAAACCTGTCTCTCAGTTCTGCTCGTGCTATTTTTCTTAATTACTTCAACCGTTATATTCACAATAATTATCACAAGCCATTATCTTGTTATCTTGTTTTCTTTGCCTCGTTTCCGCAAACACATAACTTTATCAAGTGTGAAGTTCGTTAAGTTATGGCCGCTGTATAGTGTTCAAACACTAACTTTTTCCAACCACTTCAAAGTCTAATGGAGGACTCACCTAAAATGGAATCTACCAACGTCGATCACTGTGCAGAAGTAACGAAAGAAACCGTTCCACCAATTGTGGTTTTAAAATCAACCAGTGCCAAAGTGCGAAATAATTTGAATATCATTAAAATAGACAACTACTTAATTAAAAACATATCACTTGGACAAAAAATATGTCCCCCAAGAATGGACATATATAACAAAATTAGAACCGAACTCTTGCGCTTAAAGTGTGAGTTTTTTTTACCCACTCGCGAAAGGAAAATCGCCCACTAAAGGTAGTGTTATCCGGTTTGGATCTAATTACACATTCTTAAACCTCCCTCCTCCCATCACTCACCCACTGGTCCGAACACGAGGCCGCCTCTTGCCCCACTCCTAGTCCTCGCCCCCCCCCCCCCCCCCCCGTCCCAGACCCTTAATCGACCCAGTATTACCACCATCTGTCAAACTCACTCAGCAAACCATTAATTCTTCGGACAACCGGTATGCCCTGTCTAAATTTAGGAACAAAGTGACCTATGAGAATGTACGCCTCTATCTTGCTTTCCTCTACGACAAAGCCGACTCTGCCTGTTACGAAGGTAAAACGAAAACCAGCGTAATGGCCTCCATCCAGCAGGAAGGTCTACCTACTGACGTTCCTAGCCTTCGCAGTCTATTCATTAACTTCCATAAAAATCTCGATATGCTCCCTAATAAGGTGCTAAGAGATCTCTCGGCATTTCGCCATTATATTGACAACAAAATTACCTTTCCCAATAATCAAAAGTACTTTTGACCCTATTCAGCCTCCCTTTGGTCCCTCTTATCATATCAATATGCATCCCATAACCGTCTACTATCAGAATGTTAGAGGTCTCCGCTCCAAAACACATTCGACTCTGGAAAAGGCACACTCCCTATCTTCGACATATACGCTCTGACGGAGACCAACCTTATCCCTAGTATCAGTAGTCTTGAACTATTCCCCCTCTCCTTCAATGTTTTTCGCGATGACGACGCTCATCGAGAAGGTCCCAACTCCCCATGCCGTGGAGTGCTACTCGCCACTCATAACAGACTCACTTCGTCTCTAATTGCCATCTCTTCTTCTCCAGATCTTGACTATGTCGCTATTAAAATGGACAAGCGCCCTAAGTCTCTATTTATTATCTGTTTATATATTCGTCCCTCTCGACCTATCGCGTCATACGAACTCGCAATAGAAGCGGTAGATAACCTTATAGAGTTAAGCACCGCAATAGACGATATCGTCGTTCTTGGCGATTTTAACCTCCCTCACCTACAATGGACATCGGTTGACGATCAAGCTTTCTATGTCTCTAACTCCACTAGTTCTAATGAACGTATTTTTATAAACGGCCTCGCCGACTCATGCCTCCATCAAATTAGCAATGTCCCAAAACATATGGGGAGACAGCTGGACCCCCAGTCCACACGCCCTCTCTACCATTGATAATTATCACCCTGCTGCTCTTATCCTTATATCTCGACCACGAAACCCAGCCCTCTCTACCTCCTGACTGCTTTTCTTACAACTTCCACAAGGATAATTTCCGCCTCCTAAATGAGCATCTTAGCAAAACAGCGTTTCGCTTTGATTATTTGGGTGTAGAAGAAGCCACAGCTACTCTCTAAAAGGAGATTTACTATGCCGTCGCCTTATATGTCCCCTATTCTCACCGCATGTCATCAGTTTCTTCGCCGCCTTGGTACAACCGCAACCTTCGGAACAAAAGGAATAGCTTATGGAACATTTTCCTCAAAATACGATCCATTGAAAACTACTCCAACTATCTCGGGTCCTTTTATAGATTTTCCGAACTCTACAACTCCCTCTACTCCAAATACTTTATTAAAACACAATTCAATTTGATCAATGATCCCAAATCCTTTTTCCACTTTATAAATTATAAACGTAAATCCGACGCCTATCCTAACTCCCTCTATTATGGCGCGACTACGTCAAACGATCACCTAACTATTGTCAACCTGTTCGTGTCGTTTTTCAATAAATCCTTCACAGTCATCTCCTTCGAACCCAATCCGTCGTATTTTAATGACTTGCCCGAATTCTCCCTTGGCCCCTTCACCCCTCAACTTATTCAGCGTCACGTAGTTGAGGAGAAACTAAACTTACTCAAAGACGAGTTTAGCCCTGGACCTGATGGACTCCCGTCTGTATTTTCAAAGAACTGTTCCACTTCTCTTTCTCTCCCGATATCAAAGATTTCCAACCTATCCTTTATCAAGGGACCTTCCCTAGTATCTGGAAATCCTCCTATGTCACCCCCATACATAAAAAGGGACCTAAAAATGATATCAGCAACTACCGACCCATCGCCAAACTGTCTCATATTCCTAAACTGTTCGAAGGGCTCCTTTACAATGCGTTATCTTTCAGTTGTAAATCCATCATCTCACCCAACCAGCACGGTTTCCTTTCGGGTAGGTCGACCACAACGAATCTGATCGAGTTCTCATCCCATACTCTCCGTGCCTTAGAGAATGGAAACGAAGTCGATGTTATCACCACTGATTTGAGCAAGGCCTTTGACAAAATCTCCCATAATCTCATCCTTTTCAAGCTGTCCTCCCTATGTTTCGAACCCCTATTGATCAAATGGTTATCTTCTTATCTGAAAGTCCGATCCTACCGTGTCAAATTCAGATCTTCCCTTTCCGATCCTTTTTTTCCCACGTCAGGGGTTCCGCAAGGTAGTCACATAGGGCCCCTCCTTTTTATTCTTACCACCAATGATGTCGACTCCATTATTAAACACTCATCCATCTCCTTCTATGCGGGCGACGCCAAACTTTACAAAACAATCATCTCTCCTCTCGACTCCTCACTTCTCCAACAGGACCTCGACAGCTTCTCAACTTGGTGCCGTAATAACTGCCTGGAACTCAATATTGTCAAATGTCACTCCATTACCTTCTCCCACAAACGTCCACCCCCACCCCCACGCTCCTACTTCCTGCTAAGCCAGCAGGAAATCAGGTAAGGTCACACAATGTCATAATTGCCAGCTTTACGGCCACGGCTCGATGCATTGTCACATTAATAGCTTCTGTGCAATCTGTTCTGGAAATCATAAAACATCCGACTGCAAACTAATGAGGTCATCAAGTGTGCAAATTGCAGTGGGCCACATAAATCCACCGATCCTGAATGCATTAGCTGAATGCAGTACTTAGACATTCGCCGGAAATTATCCCCACGTGGACGTGGTACAGAAAATACAACGTTCCTTCAGCCTCCGAGTGATAATCAACAGCCACTGCCCGACCGATTGTCCCTTGCTAATTTTCCTCCACTTCCACGATCTGTGCGTCAATCCTCACTTCCTTCATCCACCTGGGCTTCTCATCATCATTGGCACTATAACCTGGAACCGGTCTTGGCCTTATTTAGCAAGTCCTGAGGCTTGTTAAATTTTCCATAATGATCTGTTTTTTCCGGGCAAGGTTATTAGTCTTGCGCCAGAGGCTCCCCGACGGGGAATCGAACCCCGGTTTCCCGCGTGACAGGCGGGTATACTAACCAGTATACTATTGAGGAGCTCACCTGGGCTTCTGGCCTCCATCAAACCCAGCAACGTTCCAACAGTGATACGACACACACTAAGAAAAATCTAACTGAAACCCTAAATAATGGTAACTTGTTCTCTTTTAGCGAGATAAACTCTCTTCTTAATGAAGTTGTAACCAAGCTTAGTGCGTGTCACACCAAATCCGATCAATATTCGGAAAAATCATGTTAAGAAACTCTCTTAGCATCATAACGTGAAATGCGAGAAGCATTAAAACCAAACAGCATGAATTTTTGAATTTCTTGATAAATTTTAATAATGATATTGCACTTGTTTCAGAAACCTGGCTCAAACAAGACATTTCTTTCTCTCCAAATTACATATGTTATCGCCTAAACAGGGTACATGCTAGTGGTGGAGGTGTCGCCATTGTTGTGAAAAAAATCTATAGAACATCCTTTGCGTCCTTCATTGCACCTTAAATTAATTGAAGAAATTAACATTGATGTAACATTAAGTGATAACTCCAAGGTGAGTATTTTTTCGGTCTATTTCCCTGGAGGAAATGGAAACATTGAGAAATCTACTTACTTTAAGCGGGATCTGCAAAAATTGTATAGACTCAACACTCGAAACAAGTAATTATTGGTGGTGATCTAAACTGTAGAGATCAGTCGTGGAATTGTCTTAGGGCAAACTGCTGGGGTAACATTTTACTAGATGTTACCGAATCCAGCCAAAGTTTTTACATACTTTATCCACTCCTCCCCACCTATATCCCATCGACTGCTAACAAGAACCCCTCAACTCTCGATCTATATATCACTAATATTCCAAATTACTGCTCAGTACCATTAACTCTAAATGCGTTAAGTTCAGACCACCTTCCGATCAGCCGCACAGTGAATCATACAGTATCTGTAAATCGGACCAGTTTAAACCACAACTATTCCGCCGCCAACTGGAATTGTTATAAATGATATATAAAAGCGAACTTGGCTCTAGGTGATTCCAGCCTAAATTCTATAACCTGCAGCGAGCTCATTGATATCCTATGTAACAATTTTGTTTCTGTTATCAATAGAGCGGCCGATCTTGCGATACCTAAATGTTCCACTGCTCCAGTTGATAAGGCACCGCTTCCTGAAAATATCACATCTGATTAGGCTACGAAATTCTGAAAGAAGAAAATGGCTTCGTTACAGAATCGATTGCTTTCTAGTTAATGTTAAACTTTTAGATAGTATCATTAAAAACGAAATCACAGCCCATAGGAACAAGTGTTGGAATTAACACCTTTTCTCTCTTGACAAAGCAAGCAAACCGTTTTGAAAAATATCGAAAATTATGAAAAAGAGAGGGTCAAGAATTCCCCCGTTTAAAGCTTACGACAAGTTGTTTATTTCTTCAGTGGAGAAATCGAACTTACTTGCTAACACGTTTAGTAAGAACCACTTTATATCTATGCATCTAAACGACGTGTATACTGAGGCTGAAGTTGCTAACACTATCCATGTACTTTCTCAATCACCAACTGAAAGTACTTACGCAACTAATATTAGCAAAGTTAAAGAATTGATAAAACAATATAAATCAAAAAAGGCTGCTGGTCTTGATAATATTAACAACAAACTAATTAAAGCACTTCTGTGGGGGTTCTCTATACTACATGGAGAACCAACCCACAATTTCAACCACAATTTCCGCCTTATTTCGACCGCGTCATATTAACCCCTACCCCACCGTTCGGTAATTCACCTGCAAAACATGTTTCCCCAAAGGACGCATAGCTAAACTCATTATCCTATGCAGATAATACATAATTGAGTTTAGCTATCTTTTCGACTGTTAGTAAAAACTGTGAAATCATCATGCAAGCGGCAGAAGAGGTGGGCCTAGAAATAAATGAAGACAAAACAAAATACATGATAACGGCGAGAGCAGGTGGGTCTCAGAGAACACATATAAACGTCAGAGGTAAGATCTTTGAAAAAGTTAAAGAATTTAAATATCTGGGAACGATACTGACGGCCAGTAACGAAATGTCGAAGGAAATTAACAAGAGACTGCATTCCGGCAACGCGAGTTGGCACGCAGTCAGTAAACTGCTGAAATCCAGACTGCTATCACGTAACATAAAGCTCCGTGTCTATAGAACCATAATCATGCCAATTGTTCTATATGGATGCGAAACATGGGCTCTCACAAAACGGGAAGAAAACAAATTCCGTCTATTCGAGAATAAAGTTTTGAGAGGCATCTTTGGAGGTAAATATGACGAGGAGGCAGGACAATGGAGGAGACTCCATAACCACGAATTGGAAGAACTATATCGCAAACCTACAATAGTGAGAGCAATCAAGTCGCGAAGATTAAGATGGGCCGGACACGTGGCGCGAATGGGGAACGATAGGACCGTGCATAGAATTCTTGACGGTAGACCAACGGGAAAGAGACCGGTAGGACGGCCGCGACGGAGATGGGAGGACAATGTTAGGTTTGACCTTGAGGAGATCGGATCGAATGGTGAAGCGTGGAAGGAGAGTGCCCAGGACAGGGAAGGATGGCGAAGCCGAGTCGGTGAGGTCATGAACTTCCGGGTTCCTACAGGCCAATAAATAATAATAATCTTTTCGCCATACGGCAACTCCATTTCGCTAACCTATTAGATTTCCACCGGAAATCGCATCATGTCGGTTAGCAACGACATAGTCTGATCAAACGACGCGGTTGCATAATCATGCAATCGCTGGGGAAATTTTTAAAGTATTTATTTTAGTTCCCATAATCAGATTTCCCTAGCCAAGTCGGCGTCCTATTCACTTTTCCCAGACCATCTATTCGCTTGGGATCAATGATCTCTTCTTACAGGTGAATAGCCACAAAACATTTTCCTCTCCTTTCCGTTTCTATCTTCCCCGGGTTCAATGCACTCTGAGATCACCACAGTCACCGGACTAGGGCAGTAGGTCATCCTCAGAGGCCGCATTGATACCAGCATACAAGCTAAGCCAACCCCGAAGTTATTGCGTTCTCTCTTTTGTTATGTTCATCCTTAGCATGCACAGCGTCGGTCGAATGATCTACAAGTATTATTCACCTCACTGAGGCATGCAAATGAGTAGATTCATGAGAAGAGCGCAATGGTGATTGGCTAATAGCCGTGTGTATGCAAAATCAAAATTCCATCCCTAATTGGGAGCAGTCGTTACACATCCACCACCGGTAACGGTCACGCCGCACCGTGTCAAAATCATCCCTCGTCGCGCACACCCACGTTACAAAAGTCGAATATTGTCGTTGCGCGAGTCACATATCAACACCAAAGTGCTCACATGCTTTTGGGTAAAATACTTAATTACTGCGGTCACAGTGTCGAGAAAGAAGTTTATTTTTTTCAACTTGTATAATATCTGTAAAAAAAGACAATTTAATAACAGTAAATAATAAGTTCTGAGTTAAGTAAAAAAGAAAAACAATACAATAAAAAAACTATTAAAAGAAAGAAATTAAAGTTAGTCTCTATCGGTACCAGTTGGTGTTTCTGTGTTTTGTTTCCCCTCGGTGCCGCAGTTGCTAGTGGGAAGGAAGTGAACCACGCTCCCGTGTCTGGTGCAATACTTCTTATCCCCCACACTACCACCTGCTGCAAGTAACTATTTAACGTTCATTTTCAACGATTGTCTTAGGAACTGTCATGTTGGAAAACAGCAAAGGTAATACCTATCCCGAAACCCGGCAAACCGAAGAACAGCTCCGAAAGCTACAGACCTATTAGTCTAATTCGCTATCTGAGTAAGCTCTTAGAAAAAATCATTAAGGAAAAGAGCGATCGTTTCGTGGAAGCCAATAATATCCTACCAAACTTTCAGTTCAGTTTCCGTAGTGGTCACAGCACAATCCAACAACTCTTGTGCATTAAAAACCACACAGCTGGTAAATTCATCGACAAGGAGTCAACGGGACTGGTCCTTCTAGACATCGAAAAAGCCTTGATACGGTATGGCACGATGCCTTGATTTATAAGCTACTAAAACTTAAGCTCCTCGATAGTATAGTGGTTAGTATACCCGCCTGTCACGTGGGAGACCGGGGTTCGATTCCTCGACGGGGAGCCTCTGGCGCAAGACTAATGACCTTGGCCGGAAAAAAACAAATCATTATGGAAAATTTAACAAGCCTCAGGCCTTGCTAAATGATGATGAAAACTTAAACTGCCAATACCGCTTATCAAAATTATCCCTAGCTTTCTTCGTTCGAGAAAATATGATGTGAGTATAGGAACCGACAAATCCTCTACTCGCCAAATCTACTATGATGTACCCCAAGGCTCGGTCCTTGGTCCCATATTATTCACATCGTTTGTCGCAGATTTACCATGTCTAGGTGAAGACATGCAGGTAGCTATGTTTGCCGATGATACGGCCATTTTCTCTTCGGGTGCCTTATTCACTAATGTCTACAACTTTTTGCAAGCAGCTCTTGACAAACTAGCAGCATATTACAGGAAATGGAAAATAAAAATAAATGGTAATAAGACACAAGCTGTCTGGTTTTCGAGATGTAGGAAACACTGCTACCTACAAAATGGCACTAAACTCTGTATGTGTGCAGTTGATATTGATTAGTCCGAAGACTGTTTGTTTGTTTGCAGACGCATTTATTCACAAAGTCTTATTAAAATTTTACAATTTTAGTCTAAATGCTAAACCTATCTTAATAATTTTACTACATAATGTAATTTACTGGCTCTTCACAAGCACTCTAAATTATACAATATTATATACTTAATTTATGCCTTTCAGCTTACATTTTCTTTTATTTATTCTTAATATAATACACATACATTATAAAAAAAATTAACTGTTATCTTAGAGGTCTACCTCTTCTTCTTTTCGAAGCATTATGACAAAAAAAAATAAAGGTTTTTTTTTTTTTTTTTTTTTTTTTTTTTTTTTTTTTTTTTTTTTTTTGAGGATGCAAAAATTTTAAAAACAAAACAATAAGTGCTTAATGAAAACAAAAAAGATAAAATAACAGAAGTTAACGGGAAGGAGGGCAAAGGAAAAGGAAGGGAGGAAGCTGCGCCAGAGCTGAATATTATATCTGAGGACGTGAAGTCCTTTCTTCGTTTTGGAGCCACCACCAGTTGGGGTTGGTTCGGTCTTTTATTGATTTATCTCTTTCACTGATCACCATACTGAATCGAAGTCGGTCTGGCCTATTAGAGATATCGCTATTGTTGACAATTCGTTTATCCCTAGCACCACGGAAAGCGTGGTATATAATAGGTATTCCACCCTCATCTTGGATTAGACCTTTTCCGTCCAAGAAGAGGAAGGCCTCTGGGGGAATGAACCCGTTCTGGAGGGTACTCTCCAGATACATATCGTTCGGATAATATGCTCCCGCGATAAGATTATTTACACTGCACATTGCCCTTGCAATGTGGCCACGAATAATTTTTATAATGAAGTTGTCTATCCTAGTTAGTCCTGATTTATCATACAGGGTTTTATTAGGGTAAAATTTCTGGTATCGTGACTCTGGTGTTCTATTAAGTCCGAGGCAGGAACGCAAACACTGTCTCTCGAACACGCGAATCTTTTCCATGTAGAATGGGGATATATTGTACCATATTGGACAGCCATAGACCAACACTGGTCGGATGAATGCCGAATATGAAATTATTTTAACTTTTGGATTGAGAATGCTGCTTCGGAATAGACTTTTTGTGGCAACAAATGCGTTTCTTGCTGCAGAGAGAGTGACTGCTATATGCTTGTCAAAGTATAAATACTGATCAAGCCAAATACCGAGATATCTGACTACAGTTTTCACTTGTAGTGGGAGATTATTATTCCCTACGATAGAGAAGTTTTTCCAATTGTACTTCGTATCTTGAGAGGCCCTGGAGAGAGGTGTTCTGAAAAGGATAGTCTCGGTTTTGTGGAAATTAATTTTTAGTTTCCAGTCATTACAAAAACGTTTTATTTTATTGAAGTCGTCCTGGAGAAGTCTATTGATGACATCTATTTTCTCTCCTGTTCTGTATACCACAATGTCGTCTGCGTATGCAATGGCATTGTTAAGCTTACCCACTAAATCACTGGTGTAAATATTAAACAGAATGGGAGAATTCACCGCCCCTTGTTGTAAACCGTTTGTAATTTTGAAGGTCTTGCTTGAGAATATATCTCCGCATTTTACCACAAACTGCTTGTCCGTTATCATTTCGTAAATGTTGTACAATAGATAATGAGGCATTCTCAGGTTTTCTAACTTATGAAGAAGTCCTTCTAACCACACGGTGTCGAAAGCCTTTTCAAAGTCAACTAAGCAGGCACCTGTGCATTGGCGCTTTGTCTTGTTCCATTGTATGTCGGAAACAAGCTTTGACGCGGCATGCACCGTACTATGTCCCGCTTTAAAGCCAAACTGGTTGTTGGGGATGATTTCATTTTCATCACACCAGTTCATCAGTGCTTTGTTTATGATCTTCTCGTAAACCTTGCTGATATTTGGCAGTAAGCTAATCGCACGAAGATTGGTTGGATTGGTCCTGTCTTTGCCCTTTTTAGGGATGGGGTGGACTATTGCAGTTTTCCAGTGGGTTGGATAGTATGCCTTATTTAAGACGTTGTTGAATAGCGTAGTGTAGATTTTTACTGCTTCAGGAGGCAAATGTTTTAAAACTACATTTGGGATGCTATCTATCCCAGAAGACTTTTTGCTTTTGATTGACTTAAGGATGTTCGTAAGTTCATCCTTACTCACAAATATATTCATATTCTGGTTACTCATGGGGGAGTCCGCTCTGTTATTTTCACTGAATGTGGTAAAACTACGGTTTTGGTTCCTCCAGGTACAAAGTTGATTTCTCAGTGAGCTGTAGGTCTGGAATGCGTTGTTTTCGAGGATCGTATTGGAGTGAGTGGATTCGTTCACTCTGTATACTGCTTCGAAACATGCACCAATTGAGTTCACTTTGTCTTGCGGGTCTTCGACTAATATTACTTCTTCGTTGGAGTTGATATGCTCCAGATTGAGTCCTGAGTTCAGCATTGCTTGACAATTCTCAGGAGTCCGTGGGACCCGCAAATATGGAATGTCATTGTGATCTTTCTTTCGAAAAGTTTTATTGATTTGTGAGAACATATTCGATCCGCTAGCTTGAATGGCTTGTATTTTGTTCTTCCACTCTTCATTTATTCTTGAACGGTAATTGTCACGGATCAATTTTTGGAGATTTTTGATTAGGGACTTAAGTGTTCTTATTTCCTGACTATTTGGGTCGCTGAACTGTCTATAAAGTCTTTTCAGCTTTGAGAGCATAATGCTCTTTTGCTTATACAAAGCGTCAATTGCTGATGTCCTGTACTTATTAGTATAACCGTCGGTATGGGGAACTTTAGGTATGGAACGATTCATTGCATTGGTAATAATATCGTCCAATGTTGTTAAGTAATGATCGATTTCGTCGTTATGGAGGTTTCTAATAGTCGGTGGGTCTATGGCACTGTTACGAAGTTCTTTTTTTATTAATCGATCAAAGCGTGACCAGTGAGCTTTTCGAAAATTGAAAGAGTGGATCTGGTCGAACTGCTCTAGTGAATATTGTTCATTTGGGACTTCAATTATGGCTCCAAATCCGTAGTGATCGCTATCGTAATCGATTGTGCGAAGACAGTTTCGCGTAGTTAGATCTGTGCCTGGCAAGTTTATTCGATCGTCTATCATAAGTAAATCCAGAAATGAATTTCCTTTAGGATAAGACGGTGTACTTGTGGCGTACAGTTCTAATCTGCGATCGATAGCATTCATTTGCCACCAATCATATAAAGCATTGCCTCTTGTGTTCGTGGTTAAGTTACCCCAAGCACTATGCTTGGCGTTGAAATCACCCGCTATTAGGAAATAGTTGTTTTCCGAGTCTAATTTCAGGTGTCGAAATAGCATATCAATTTCATTGATAAATTGCTTACACTGGGTAGCTTGAGGGGCATAAATGGAGACCACATACAGGTGCTTTTGACTTCTCAACGGAATATCTATTATGCAGGCTTCCAGCACCTGAAATTTGTGTACTTCTGTACTATAAATTACCTTATGATAAAGACCTTTTTTAATTAAAACTGCAACCCCACCCCCTTGAGTAGAATGTGGCCTGTCACGTCTGATTATCTTATAGTTTTTATAAACAATTTTGTGCCTTTGGTTTAGCTTAGTTTCACTAGCCAAAAGTACATCAGGGGATTCGACTTCAAGCATGTTGCCTAGATTATCTCTTCTGTCTATGTGTATTAGTGAATTTACGTTCACCGAAATAATTTTTAGTTTTAGTTCAGTTAGAGGGTTGAAGATTTTGATGGAAGGAGTTATTTGAAAACACAACCGAACAGAGCATATCTATTCGGGCCATTTGTTCCGTCAGTATTTTTTGAAAATTAGCAAATTGTGTTTGCATGGCCGATATCATATTTAATATCTCAGGTTGCGCATCTACTGCCGGTATTTGCCCATTGGTATGTGAGGATTCCACGGGGACTCGTTGCATAGAATTGCCCGTGATTTGTGCATACGATACACGCGGGGCAACGAAATTATTATAAGAACGAGTTTTAATTTTTTTCTCTTCTGCCACTTGCTTTTGTTTTGATTCCCACTTTAACTTCATATGTTGAAATTTGGGACAGCCTCTAAAATTTGCCGTGTGTCCTGTATTTTTACATAGTACACATGACAGTGTTTCCCTATCCGGAAGCTGTTCCTTTCCCAGCGGACATTCGCCCATGTTATGGTCGGCGAGGCATTTTACGCATCTGAATTTCATATTGCAGTTTGATGCAACGTGTCCAAGTCGTTGACAGCGCATACATTGCAGTACACGCTCAGATTTTCTAATTTTTTCCCAACTTATAATTTGGTGGCTTAGACATTTTATATGTCTAAGCGCATCAACTTTACTATTAGGACTTAGAGATACAATGTAGAAAGGCAATTTGCGGTTGCACTTTCTAGAATTCGCAGTTGAAAACGGTTTCACACCTGTAAATTTTAAACTAGCTGTTTCAACCGTTTTTAACTCCTCGAGTATCTCCTCTGGGGAAAACGAAGGATCAACTCCTTTTAAGAGTATGGAAATTGATTTTTCTGATTTTGGGGTGTACGTGTAGTACTCGGTTTTTGCCCTTCCCAAAGCAGACTTTACTTTATTGTAACCTTCTAGATCTTCGCACAAAATTTTAGTTTTTTCAGCACTAATTCTTTTTGTTTTAAAATCTTTACAAGTCAACTCACCCAACTTCATTAAATCTTTCGCTTCTATGTAACTGATGACAATTGGAGGTATTTTTTCCTTTTTTGGTTGTTGTTGTTGCTCTTCCTTGGCTGTCTTTGTCTGCTGCAGTTGTTTGTGATGCTGGTGTTGAGCGTCCATTGTTTCGCTTATTTGTAGCGAATGTTGATGCTGCCGCTGGTGATTTGTTTTTTGCTCTCTTTTTGCTTCGGTTTCATTCCGTCTTTTGTTTCGCTCTTCCAGGGCTGCTCGTACTTGTTTGGAAAGTTCTTCTCGTTTTTTGATGAGATCAGCAATTAAGCTGTTTAGGTCATCGTCTCCTTCGGGAATGTTTGACTCCAGTATCTCCAATTCCTTAAATTTGTTCCCTGCTCCTGAGTAACAAGTATCCTTGGCAGGTATATTTTCTTCTGTGACGGTTTTTTTCGTCACATTTGATTTTTGTCGTTCCATTGACAGGTTTGAGCGGACTTTATTTGCCACCGGGCTTTCATCTATAATTGACACTTCGTTTTTCCTTTTGGTAATTTTTTTGATTGTTTTTGAATTACCGACTACACATGAGTGTGCCATTTTTAATTCCTCGCTCTTCGTCTTGCCCATTTGGGTTTCGAAACACACGCACACTCGTTTTTTTTTTCTTTTTTCGCCGTGCAACGCCGGCCGAACTGTAAAAAACACAGTTTATTCACGAATTCACGCACACACGCACTCGATATTCTTTGTTTTAAAACTGCTCACCGTCTTACGATGTTTGTTGCTTGACGAACGACGAGCGACTATCCTGTCCGAAGACTGTAGATATCTAGGTATTATTCTAGATAGAAAACTTATCTTTCAAAAACACATCACTACCACAATTGACAAAATAAACATAGTCGTAAGAATTATGTATCCATTAGTGTGTAGATAGTCAAAGCTTAGCCTCGAAAATAAAATTATAATTTTTAAAACTTATTTTCAAGCTATACTGTACGGTGTAATTGTGCTCGCACACACAAAATAAAATTGCAAAGGTGTCAAAATAAAATATTGAATATGTTGCTGAATTTGCCATGGCGTTATTCGACACATGAACTAAATGAAAACGCTAACGTTAAACCGGTAGAATTTCTTATTGACAAAATCACTCGAAACTTTTTCGTCAATTGTTGTTTTTCTGACAATGTTCTCGTTTCCCGTCTTGCGTTATTCTAAATCACTACCTATGTACTCTGTCTATGAAAATTATATCGAGGTCATTATTACATAAAATAACCGGAAACCTGTGCAATATTAGTCTTAAGATTCAAATAAGGGGTTTTTCTTGTAGTTGTCCCTTAATAATTTATTATTTATTGTGCTATTGTCATTATATAGATTTAAGATTATAGTTGTAAAGGAATTGCTGTCCTAAAACTCTTAAATACTAGTTGTAAAAAAGTAATGTATTATCTACCAAATAAAAATTGAATTGAATTATAGATTTTTTTTTTTTTTTATTAGACTTCTCTCGGGAGAGGCGAACCTATAGTGCCGAGTGGGCGCCCCGAGATGCCATCAAAAAACTGTTGCAGTTCTTTTTGAACAGTTGCAGGTTGTAAAGCTCCGCGACACTCGCGTGGGAAGGGAGCTCCACAGCTTCCCTGTGACGGAACAAGTTCTGATGCAGGGATGTTCGCGCCGTCGGGAGATGAACCACAAACGGGTGCGATCCGTCGGATTGTCTTGTGGAGCGCATGTAAACCGAATTGCGTGGAACAATACCAAGCATCTCCGAAGAACAGCGCCCGTGATAATATCTGTAAAATAGACATAGGTCGGCTACGCCCTTCGATGTGATAGCGACTGTAGTCCCGACGTCAGCGCCGAGTCCCCAATCAGGCGGATCGCTCGTCTTTGTATGCTCTCAAGTAGGTCGATGGTATGTTTAGGAGCCGAGCTCCAAACATGAGAGCAATATTCGAGCGCGGGACTAATTTGGGATTTATATAGGAGAAGAAGTTGAGCCGGAGTAAAATATTTCTTGGCTCTAAAAAGATAACTTAGTTTTCCTGAGGCTGACCTGGCGATACTCGACACGTGTTTATGCCATGATACATTTCCACAGACCGTGACGCCGAGCAATCTCTTGTATACTGCGTCTTCGTTGCATTGAAGTCGACAAGATTGGCCCTTCCCCAATGCAGGACTTAATCCAGATCCCGATTCAGATAGTCAATCTGTCTACATCTCAGTTGGTGTGACGTAGATGCACCAATCGGCCGATCACTCGAAAAGGAGGAAACAAGCTTACTATCATCCTCAAAACTGAACACTTTGTTATCCGTTGTCTCCAACAAATTATTTATGTGAAGCAAGAACAAGGTTGGAGCCAAAATAGAACCCTGGGGCACCCCCGAATTAACAGGATACAAATCCGAACACTCGCCGTCCACAACAACCCGGATCGATCGATTCTCGAGGAGGCTCCTCGTCCAGTCGCAAAGCTGTTGGGAAAGTCCATATGAACGAAGTTTGCTCAGCAATGCCCCGTGCCAGACGCGGTCAAAAGCCTTGGAGATATCCAATGCGACCGCCCTTGACTCACCATGCCCCTCAATCGCAGATGTCCATATATCGGTTATAAGTGTCAAAAGGTCTCCTGTGGATCGCCTGCCACGGAATCCGTATTGACGATCATTCAGAAGTCCGTTGCACTCCAAATACGTAACCAACTCTGTATTGATGACTTTTTCCATTACCTTAGATAAAATAGACAGTAATGCTATCGGACGGTAATTTTGTGGGAGACACTTTTTTCCCGTCTTTGGGATTGGCTGAACTCGAGCGATTTTTCAGCAGGCAGGAAAGGTTCTCCGTGCATAAGATAAGCGGAAAAGTCTGCCAAGAACCGGCGATAGTTCTGGAGCACAGTTCTTAAGGACTATTGCTGGTATTCCGTCCGGGCCGGTTGCCTTCCTACAGTCCAGTTCACGTAGAATAGTGCGCGGACGAAATCTCACATCCAGCATGGAAGACCGTACCGGCGCGATCACAGGTGGCTCCAAAAGTCCGGGATCGAGATTTGAATTCGTCGAAAATAAATTCGCGAACACATTAGCTTTATCCTTTGGATTCGTGACTAACGTCCCACTGTCTGTCACCAGCGGAGGGAAAGACGAGGATGCGAAGTTACAGCTGACAGCTTTTGCCATTGACCAGAAGGAGTGCGAACCAGTTGGGCACCGAAGGAGCTTATTGATCACCATGTCGCTGTGAGCCTTCTTCGCGGTGTCAATCGCCTGGTTGCATGCGTTTCTGATTCTAACAAAATTCGTTCTGTTAACATCGGTGGGATTGGAGCGCCATTGCTTAAAAGCTCTATTTTTTGCCGCTGTAATCAGCTCGCATTTTTTGTCAAAGCAAGGTTTATCAGACGAACTTCGTTTGATGGAATGTGGAATAAATATCTCCATCCCCAGAAGAATAATCTCTGATACCGACTCCGCGCATGCGTTAACATCGGAGTTTCCGAAGCACACCTCGGACCATGGAAAGGATGCGAAGAAATCTCGCAAATCGTCCCAGTTAGCGGCCCCATACTTCCATACATGGCGAATCTGCCTAGGGCGGTTATTCGCTTGATATGCAAGGGCTTGCGCGACAGATACCAAGCAGTGATCTGAGTTTCCCAGTGGCGCAGAAACCTCTACGGCATAAATAGTCGGTTCGGATGTCAAAAACAGATCCAGGGTGCTCGCATAATCGCCTCGGGCATCCGGCACTCGCGTTGGCTCCCCCACGAGTTGAGTCAAGTTGTGGCTAACACTGAAAATCTTCGCCAGCCTCCCAGCCTCGTCGGTTCTGTTAGAATGTAACAACCAGCCGGAATTGTGCACATTAAAATCGCCAAGGATAACAATTTCAGAAGCTGGGTGGTTGATCTGTATCCAGTCGACGATATGTGAAATATCTTCGAAAAATGTCGCCGGTCGATCGTCATTCGGGAGCGGTAAAGACAACAAAGAAATTTAACGGAATTCCTCAGCACGACCCTCAACCATATGATGTCCATATTATTGGGTTCCAACGCCTCCATCCTCTGGCAAGCCAGATTGGACCGCGCGAAGACGCAGACTCCGCCCCTAAAACGGAATCTCGAATATAAGTCGTATCCTGAGCAACGGAGATATGTCGAATCAGTTGACGAATCGACCTGGGTCTCAGTTAGGGCAAGGATATCAGGTTTCGTTGCTTGCAAATATTGGTGGACGGCGTTTACATTCGTATTGGTGAACCCGATGCCCCTGATGTTACAAAATGCCGCCAACAGTCGAGCGTGGGCCGAGCCTCTAGAGCGAGGCCGGTTAAGCGATGACGAACCTCTCAAAGTTCCATTATTTATCATGATATCTGCACGATGTTCCCCTTGACATAGTCCCCCCCGGAGATCCGAATGGGAGACTAGTTTACCTCCGGAATTCTTTATATCAGAAGGTACCATCATGACTCATCCCCGTGTCAGTCCGGGCCATCAGCCACACATCCGAAACACCGTCGAAGATTTCTCTCGGCGATATCGCGGAATGTACAGCGTGGCGGGGTGGTATCTCACCTTGGGACCGACTACCACCTAATCAACCTTTTCTCGAACCGGTCCATTAGCCAAGCTCCGAAAGACGGCCAGGGATTTCTCCCGACCATTTCACGGAGCATTAAGCTTGATGGGGTGGTACGAGGGTTGCCTTTTATATTTCGGGATTAGAGAACAAAAACAAATATTGATAATCGAAAATCACTTTATTGTTTTTCAAAATATTCCCCATGAAGATCTATACACTTTTGCATGCGTTTGAACCAATTGTCGAAGCACTTTTGCCACTCTGATTGAGGTATCTCCAACACATGCATTCTGAATGCAGCAACCGCTTCTTCAGGTGTCGAAAAACGTTGACCTCTCAGTTTGTTTTTTACGTACGGGAAAAAAAAGAAGTCATTCGGTGCCAAGTCAGGACTATACGGCGGATGACCCATCAAATCGATGTTTTGGGTGCTCAAAAATGCAGTTGTCGCAGCCGATGTGTGAGAGCTCGCATTGTCGTGGTGAAGAGTGATCCGTCTTCGGCGGTGGGTTTTCCTGATTTCTTGGAAGACAACTGGCAAACAAATGGTTGTGTACCACTCAGAATTGACTGTTCTGCGTTGTTCTAGTGGTACGGTTGCGACATGTCCAGTTTTTCCGAAAAAACAGGCGACCGTTTGCTTGGAAGTGCTTCGTGCGCGAACAACTTTTGTTGGATTTGGCTCATCTTGAAACACCCAGACAGTCGACTGGTGTTTACTTTCGGGCTCATACGCGTAAATCCACGATTCATCACCTGTCACGATGTCATAGACGTGTTTCGAAGCACCGCGACCGTATTTTTTGAGCATTTCTTTCGACCAATTGACACGAGCCTTTTTTTGGGCGATTGACAAATTGTGTGGGATCCAACGCGAACAAATTTTTTTGACGGTCAAATGTTTATGCAATATTGAATGTATGCTGGTCCCACTAACGCCTAAGGTTGTCTCAATCTCACGATAGGTCACATGACGATCTTCCAATATCAGTTCACGCACAGCATCAATGGTTTTCGGAACAACAACTGATTTTGGACGACCTTCACGAAATTCATCTTGGAGTGAACTACGACCACGATTGAATTCACCATACCATCGATAAACACTGGTCCTTGATGGAGCTTCATCGCCAAAAATTGAATTAAGTTCATCCATGCACTGTTGCTGAGTTAATCCACGCCGAAAGTTGTAAAAAATAATCGCACGAAAATGTTGACGATTTAGTTCCATTTTTGGGCCGAGATGAATCTTTTAAGTTACTGTAAACAACACAAATAGCGCTCGTATGTCAAAACGTTCTGAGTGCGTATAACCTCAAAAATGTCCAACTTTACGACAGAGCTGTCAATTGCCGGATTGCAACACTAGGGTTGCCAAATCCCGAAACATAAGAGGCAATCCCCGTATTTCACCGGGCGCACAGGGCGTTGGGACCCCGGGTACTACTCGGCCGTTAGTCGCCTCTTACGACAAGCTGGCCTAGCTGTGAGTATATTCTAACGCCCTACTCACAGGGAAACAACATAGCAAACAATTAAACGAGAATCAGTCAAGCCGAGTCGTCGTTGACGGATGCTGCAAAAACAGCGCGCTCGGCACCTGGATCGCTGAAGAAATTGGAAGATGAAGCAAATATACATTTGGAAGGCAATTTGTATGGTGCTGGCATTGCTGGCCAACGGTAATTTTTTTTATATTGTGACGCATATGACAAACAGTACTAGAATATTCGTGAAAGTCCGAAACAAAGTACTGGAATACTGGAGACTATGAACAATAGAACGTTCAAGGCTATGGAACCGTCGGAAACGAAACACCGAATCAGAATGTTAGGAAACGGTATAAATACGTCGCACACAGATCATGGAGACAAGTAAAAAGTAATAAGTGAGAAAGTGAAGCAAGCGATAAGTAAAAAGTAAGAAGTAAGCAGTCAAAGACGCGATAAGTACGGAAGCGAAATAGCACGGAGGCTTAACAGAAGTAAGACTGTTGGAAACAGTTATCTTTCGGACACAAAAATGTGGGAAAAATTAAAAATGCACATCTGAAGCAACAACATCACGAGGAAAGCGGTTAATTCTACGGCTTGCCTCAAATTCTACTCAACCAGCGACTAAAGTAAGGGCCAAAAGCGGAGTATCAGCCAGCATAGTAACGGTCCGAAGGATAATAAAAAAAAGTGATACTATCAAGAAAAAAAATTAAAAAATGAGGCTTGGACCAGTGAATGGAAACGCGTTGTCTTTTCGGGTGAATAAAAATTTAACCTTGACGGTCCCGATGGTTTCAACTTTTATTTCCATGATCTAAGAAAGGAGGAGCTTATTTTGGCAAGACATTGTGGCGTTTCTAACAGATACACACACAATCATCATCATCATCGGCACTACAACCGGGAGCCGGTCTTGGCCTTATTTAGCAAGTCCGAGACTTGTTAAATTTTCCATAATGATTTGTTTTTTTCCGGGCAAGGTCATTAGTCTTACGCCAGAGGCTCCTCGACGGGGAACACACAATACACAAGCTAATAGTGAAGACCACCGAACGAAAATCGAATAAGAAAATGCACCATAGCGATAACATAACAATTCCACATCAGTTGAGTGTACTTGAGTTTAGAAATCGAATTCGTACACGCGGCAGTGGCCTGACGTGTTACGCATTGGTTCAATTTTTAGTGATTCTAACTATCATAGCGTCAGTTCGAACCACACGTTCTTCACTATCATCGCAAACGCTATAACACCATAGCCGTACATCAGGTGTCATGGTGTGGGCGGCTATTACCTACTATGGCACAATCGAGTTGGAGTTTTTGTCCACAACAATGAACGGAAACAACTACAAATGTTTGGTGGAACGGTCCTTTCCAAAATTAAAAACATAATCGGATCCCTGTTTTGGATTTTCCAACAACACAATGCCCCCATCCACACTTTCAGTGTTGTTAGAAGTTGGATGCACTCAGAAGACGTAGAACTTTTGCCATGGCCGCCCTATTCGCCGGACTTAAACACAATCGAAAACGTTTGGTCATGGCTATCTCGTAAAGTTTATGAAGGCGGCAGTCAATTTGAAGACTCGGACATCTGAATCGAAGCTATTCGTCATTCCTGGGACAAAATTTCCCTAGACTCTTTAAAAAAAAACTCTATGATTCTATTCCAAACCGTCTTATAGAGGTTATATCCAAAAACGACGGGCATACTCATTATTAATGTAGAAAAACGTTATAAATAAATGTTTTAAAACCATAAAATGTAAACATTTCATTAATTTTTTCCTTCTTCTCTAAAATTTTTCATGTGGCCTCATCCAAGTGACGCACTTTTTTATACCCTTTTTAAGTAGTTTCTTGGGAAATTCCAATGGTCGTTTCTTAATTACCCTTTAATTTTATGAATTTCTTTGAGGAAAATACCTACCTATTCACAGGTAGTATATGTTTCCGGGTACAACATTTCTAACAGGTATAAAGATGCAAAATTTGTGGCCTCATCCTAGTTTTTTTTTTCCTTTTTTTTACACTAACGCGCGCTGTTTGGCACTCGGTCGGCCAATATGCAAATTTGCTGCGAACGGCAGACTGCGCCTTGCAAGTTCCACCAACAACTGCTTCTGGTGGTGGGATATATTGTCCGCTGCTGTACAAGAAGCTCCTGGCATCAAAACACTGATTCCTGAAAGCAATTGCTATGGTAAAGAATAAGGAGAAACGAATACCTTAAGTTGGCCTCAAGAAAGCAATCCTTCAGATAACGTATGAACACGGTCGTTAACTATTGTGCCTTTAAGTCTATTTCTCTTTATTTTATTTAACTATTGAACATTTACGTTTGATTGAATTGATTCCTTTGAGAACTGTGTCTCTTGCTATGAGGAATTTACGAAGAAGACAGCTCATTTAAATATTATTGAAATGTCAGCTGTTCGCTGACATTTGTTTGTCATGACAGCATTTCAGTGGTGCCTGCACCAGTGTTGCCATCGAGTGCTACTCCGTCTCCAACATTCCGCCCACCTTGAACTGTCGGTTCAACCGTCTCATCTTCTGCCACCATCTCCTTAATGCTGCCAGGAAAGTTTCACTGGACAGCTCGCTGATAGGACCTCCATAATCCACGTCGGTGTTACTAACTGGCCTTGCGGGATTAATCCGACTGGCTGGTAATGCCGTCATTTGTTGAGCTAGCACCCGTCCCTTGTGACGGCCGCAAATCGTGCATTCAGCGATGACCCCCTGGACAAGTCTTCGACTTCCTATGATCCAGTGCCGGGAGTTCACTGCGGATAGCAGCAACCGGCTTCCAGCGTGCATCAGTCTCAAGTGCAAATCTCTCACGATAATCCTTGCCAGGTGATGTTGCCGATGTAAGATTGGTGGATGTCGGCGTTCGTATTCCATCTTTGCTGCTTCTAGTCTTCCGCCCACCCTGAGGGTACCTTGGTCATCGATGAATGGGTTGAGCGCAATCAGTTCGCTTTGTCTTGATACTTCCCTTCCGGCTCTCATGGCCGTTAGGTCCGCCTTCCGCCACGCTAATGTTCGTACCGTTCGAGTGAAGCTGGAGACAGCTCCCCCTGCTGTATTACGAAATACGATGCCCTTCGTTCCGCGAGGTCTACCGGTGTTCCGGTGTCCACCTCTCGGGCTTGATGAGTGGGCGTCCGGGGCAACTTCAGCTACTTGTCTTGCAAAAAGGCCGGCCCTCGCCACCACAGCTCTGCTCCGGCGAGCTCCTTTGCCTTAAGCCCCCTTGGTAGGTAATCCGCTGGATTGGACGCAGTCGGTACATGATGCCACTGGCCTTTTGGCAGCCTTTCCAAAATGTACGACGTACGATTTGCGATGAATGTCTTCCACCGCCCGGGATGATCCGATAGCCATTGTCGCACTACCGTGGAATCGGTATATGCGAAACATTGAACCTCGCTAAGTTGAAGCGCCTTCCTCACGAACAAAAAAAGCCGCGCCAAGAGCTGAGCGCCACATAACTCGAGTATTGGGAGTGACACCTGCTTGACTGGGGCCACCTTTGCCTTTGCCATGATGATACGTACTTGAGAAGCACCGTCCCCCTCAAATCTGACGTAGAGGACCGCCCCATACGCCTTCTCGCTTGCGTCCGAAAATCCATGTAACTGAAGGGTTTTCGGATGTCCCAACCATCGTGGGATCTTCACCGACTCCAGCGCTGGCAAATTCTTCGAAGTACTCCTTGCACTCTCTCCGGATCTCTTCATCCAGTGGTTCATCCCAATCGACACCTCTAAGCCACAGTTTTTGCAATACCAGCTTGGATCATATAGTCTGGAGACGTGTGACAGGACCCTCCTCTTCGTGAGCGATGATACCTCCGGAATCTTCTGCACCTTGTAGCTCAAATAGTCCGGTCCGGGATGCCAATTCACACCAAGTAGCTTCGTTTCTTCGCTCGTGATGAACTGGTACACTTCTTTAGAACCCGGTGAATCGGCGGATAGCCGGTTCAGTACCTTGGGGCAATTTGATTTCCACTTACGTAGCGGGAATCCGCCGCCTTTAAGAACCTCCGTCAGTTGATTCACCAACTGGATCGCCAATTTGGTTTGGCCCTTTGATTGGTGTGATTGGTGTGGTATAGATTGCTGCCCCATAGGTTGTGGGGCCAAAGACTGTTGCGGAACAGATTGCTGCTGCATACTTTGCTGTGTCATATGCTGTTGTAGCACAGATTGCTGAGTCATAGGCTGCGGTAAGGTTTGATGAGAGACAGGCTGGTGTGTCACAGATTGTTGTTGTCCAGATTGCTGTGGTACACACTGCTGTGCCATTAATTGTTGTGACATGGACTGCTGTGGTACAGACTGTTGTGGTACAGACTGTAGAGGAACAGACTGTGGTGTTAAAGATTGTGATGCCGTCTGCTGTGGTACAGATTGGTGTTGTACCGACTGCTGCGGCATAGACTGCTGTGGCATAAACTGCTGCTGAACAGGTTGCTGTGACGTCGATTGTAATGGCACAGCTTGTTGCGAACCAGACTGCTGTGATATAGGTTGTATCGGAACAGATTGCTGTGGCATAGATTGCTGCGCCACAGATTGTTCCGGCAGAGACTGTTGGGGCATTGGTTGCTGTGTTAAAGGTTGTTGCGTCATGGACTAGTACTGAATATTTTGTGGTTGCAACGATTGTGGCCGTTGCAAAGGTTGATGCTGTTGCAGTGGTGGTGGTTGTGGTTGCTGCATTCGCCCATCATTGGCGAAGCCGTTTGTTCCAGGGGACGGAGGCCCAGGGCCTTGGACTTCTATTGATGTGGAGGCGTGGAGAGAGCCGCCCACCCCGAATTGCTGATGGGTGTATTGATGATAACGAGTGTTCCGTCGCTGGACGGTATCGTCCAATGGGATGCTGCCTATGGCATGTGAGGCCGCAACGTTGAGTCTGGTACGACTTCTTCCATGGCACCGTCCACGGATCCTGGCGGAATAACTGATGCGGATCCAGTGGTGCATTTGCCCATTCGGCGGAGTCCTTGAATTTGAATAACGTTGTGAAGTTACCTGATAAGAACTCTGTGGTTCATTTGTTACTTGAGAGTTTATGTACGTAGTGCCCGTCATTGTGTTTGTGACACCAGAGGAATAGGATTGCTGAGTTATATTAGAAGCAGGTGGTGAATTATAAATTTGGAAGTTTTGTTGCTGCGGTTGTGTGGAAGATGATGGAGACCCACCGAGTTCATTTCCCCCTTGATACACCGATGTCGGAACATGAGGAGCTTGCTGATAATTCGTATTCGCAGCTTTACCGTTGCCAATATCGTTATATGTAGGAATATTTATTGGCAGTGTAGATCTTTGCGTTGGCTCTTGTTGTTGCAACGCCTGTAAAGTTGTCGGAACACTGCAGGTCCCCCAGCCATTACTGGTCAGAAGAGTAGTCATTTGATTTACAATGAAGTTTGTTGGCTGAGACGGGCTACTGTAATGTGGTTCAGTGCCGTTCATTTGCGATTGACCTTGTTGCTGGTAGTCCTCGAAGGTAGGCACGTCGATATGACTCAGCTTGACAGCTCGGGTTGTCGCTCCACTCGTGGAATCCGTTGCTGTCGGTTCCGTTGACCGCGTAACCAATTCCACCAAGCTGTTCATGAGCTTCTGTCTGGCGTTCATGGCGTCAAGCAGCCTCTTTATTCCTGGTTGCCCCGCTGTTAACGTTGTAGTAGTTGCCGTTCCGAGGGTGTCTCCTGACGTATCTAATGCGATGGAACCTGTACCTGTTGCCATGGTCAACCGCTGGTTGAGCTTGCTTTGCAGCGAAAAGTATCGCTCCTCGAATTCTGCTCGCTCTTCGATCTCCCTGTCGATGTTCAGTTCCGGGTCGTTCTCTTCGATACATATCTGAAGGTTCTCAAAGGATTTGAATGAGTCCTCCAGTTTGCGCAGTCTGCTTGCGACTTCCTCCCTGGTCACCTCCTTTGACTTGTCCGCGAACTCCTCCTACCGCGTGAGGAATCCCTTGATGACTCCTCGTCTCCGTTTCATTGTCGGAACAGTCATGTCGCCGGTAGCCAATGCAACTTAGTTTGCCCCTTTTTTGATCCTGGTGGATCGAAGTGCCACTAGCTACTTGATTCCGATTCTTGTGGATCGGCTGTAGGTTGGCCTTAGGCTTCTACGCAACTGAGTGCGCTGCTGGTTGTGGCTAGCTTTAATCGGCTGGATGGCCGTCTGTCTTGTTGCTTTGCGTTGCGGTTGAAACGCTTGGGTCACACGTTGCACTGCAGGAGAGGTTGTCCAGTCGGCAGTTGCTGTGTTTACCTCGGAACGTGAATCCTCTAATATGCCGTGATGTAAGAAACTGCAACTCGTTTGTCCACTGCAAACTGGCAGCAGTGGATTGGATCCGCAGACTGGATCCGGTTCAAAGGACCAATTTGTTTGGCACTCGGTCGGCCAATATGCAAATTTGCTGCGAACGGCAGACTGCGCCTTGCAAGTTCCACCAACAACTGCTTCTGGTGGTGGGATATATTGTCCGCTGCTGTACAAGAAGCTCCTGGCATCAAAACACTGATTCCTGAAAGCAATTGCTATGGTAAAGAATAAGGAGAAACGAATACCTTAAGTTGGCCTCAAGAAAGCAATCCTTCAGATAACGTATGAACACGGTCGTTAACTATTGTGCCTTTAAGTCTATTTCTCTTTATTTTATTTAACTATTGAACATTTACGTTTGATTGAATTGATTCCTTTGAGAACTGTGTCTCTTGCTATGAGGAATTTACGAAGAAGACAGCTCATTTAAATATTATTGAAATGTCAGCTGTTCGCTGACATTTGTTTGTCATGACAGCATTTCAGTGGTGCCTGCACCAGTGTTGCCATCGAGTGCTACTCCGTCTCCAACACGCGCACAAAAGGAGATTTTGAAGTACCCTTAAATGTCAGCGCACAGTGCGAGCGGATAGAGGGGAAGTGGATAAGGAAAGAAGGTGTCGATGTATATTGGTCTTGAATGTCTGGACATCACAACGGCCAGGAAACACATGATCGGGCAGAACATTCCATATTCGTGTGGTTCGGCTAAAGAATGACTCTCTATTTTTATTTGTGAGCCTAAAGTCCACTTTCAACGTGAACTGATTGATGGGTATCGCTGGAAAATGTCTGAAGGGGCGGAACACATTCAGCAAGTTCAGTTGAGCAACGACCGTGATAATACCTATAGAAAAGAGATAGGCATAATACGTTACGCCTGTGTTCTAACGACGGAATTGATCAACTTACGGCTGGGTCCCCAATAAGTTTCACTGCTCGTTTTTGCATCCTGTCGAGCACATGTAGTGCAGTTTTGGATGCGCCTGCCCATATATGAGAGTTGAACTTCATTTTTGGACGAATATACGGCTTGTAAATAGTGGCCAGGTTGGATGGGGTGAAGTATCTTTTGCATCTCTTAACCGTTTTAGTGCTAAGCAATTTTTGTGAATATATATGAAAATGAAAATTGCTATACACTTTTCGAAGCTTCAAATATGTGTTCATTCCAATTAAGAGTCGAATTAATTCGAGTGCCGAGGATTGATAGTTGCTTGGCTTCGTCGATGCAAGTGCCGTTCATAGACAGTATATTTACGTTGGGGTTCGCCTTTAAAGACAAGAGGCAGCACTGAGTTTTTAAGGCATTGAATTCGACTCGGTTAGATAATCCCCACTGATATATCTTGTTGAGGTGTGAATTCAATGTATCAAGGATATGTTACTGGTTGGTAGTGATGTTCGAAGAGTTTGGACGGGAGTGTTCGTATGAGTATAAAAAACTCAACGAGCTATCATCAGCAAACGAGTGAATTGGGTTGTGAGTAAGGCAAGGGATCATTTATAAAGATGAGAAAGAGAGTGGGTGAGAGTACCGAACCCTGGGGAACACCCACATTAATTTGATGGGAGACAGATTTGACACCATCAAGAACCACTTGAATTGTCCACTCCATATGAATGCAGTTTTGACAAAGGGGCTGGATGCCAAATTCTGTCGAAGGTTTTTGAAATATCCAATGCGACTACCTTGCTTTCACCGAGGTAGTGGATGGAATGGCTCCACTTTTCGGTAAGGTACGCCATCAGATCTCCTATGGACCTGTTGCTACGAAAGCCATATTGGCGGTCATTGAGGGGGCATTTGATTCCAAATATTCCGAAGTTGACAGTTGATAAGTGATTCCATTACCTTGGAGAGAATAGAATTTAATGCTATGGGTCGATAAGAAGAATGGGATGATTTGTCACCCTTTTTGGGAATTGGCTGAATGTTCCCCGACTTCCATCTATTTGGGAAATGGCCCGTAGAATAAGGCAAATGGAAGAGTTTCCACAGTGGTTTGGCGAGTGAAGAGGAAGATATCTTCAAGAGGATTGGAGGAATGTCATCCGGACCAGCGGATTAGTGTGCGTTTAGCTCTTTGAGTGCGCGAGCAACAGTATGCGTTCGGAAGCGAATCTGGCTCATGGAATGCTGCTTATGCTCAAGCTGAGGCGGAACTGATGTGGTATCAAGCAGCGTTGAGTTGGCTGCAAAATGTGCAGCAAATAGATTCGCCTTCACTATTGCAGTGGTGACTGGTTTGTCATCGACTATAAGCGATGGAATGGATGAAGAAACTGAGTTTTGAATGTTTTTCACGAATACCCAGAAGTTCCTACTACCTGTGGGACAGTGTAGTATTTTCTGTCTCGCTCTCTGGTCATGCAAGAACTTTGCGCGTTGAATATGCACATTGCAGTCATTTCTAGCTCTCTTAAATCTTTTTCGGTTTTCCTCAGTATTGTTTCATTTACACAACCGGAAGCTCAACTCTTTAGCCTTAATGGCTTCTCTGCACACGGAATCGCATCACATATTTCTCTTGTGTTTGATACTCTTTACGCTGTGTGGAATAAAGGTCCACATGCCAAGTAGAATCGTGTCTGTCAATGTGTCCGCTATAGATTTGTGGGTTATTTATGCTGGAGGCGACAGCACGGACGCAGGTTGAGCACAACACCACAGATTGTTCACTGAGAATTGTCCACCGTGATAAAACATAAAAACAAAGTTCACCCGAGAAAACAGGAAACAAATGAAACACACTGATCTATCCAGCGGTAATAAAACACACAGTCGCTTAATCAAATTTAATAGTCTAAACTTTATTAAGCAATAACAGAACAGAACAACAGAAGTTATGTAATATTACACAGTGAATGTTTACGAGTTAAAATGTCTTCTTTATTTACTGAATTTACCTCTAACGAAATGCTGATCAGTTTTAATTTTACTTCATGAGAAGTGTATATAACATTATCCAGATTGTTACACCAATCTTAAGGTTAATTAGTCATCACACTATTATTCCTGGTTTATTGCATTCGTTTTCATTGGTAACTATTTTGGGCGAATGATATTTTGACTAAGCTAAATGAAAATTAATTGCAATTAGAAAAGTTAATTTTAAATCTGGACACGACAAGCAGTAGGTGCAAGGACCGCGAATAGCTCTTTTTCGTTCTAGTTTAGCCACTTCGCACTAATCGCGGAGAAATTGGACCGTGGGTAGAATTTTTACTCTCGACGAGTGCGCACTCTTAGACGTTGAAAATTAGACTCCTCGAGTGGCTGTTGCACTCAACATCTCCTAGCTGCAGTGGTGGTGAATTTCCATCTTATTGGGAGGAGCCGAATCGGATCGTTTCTTTGGTGATGACCAATGAACGATCGATTGTGGTTTTTATGGAAGAACTCCCCTGTGGTGACCGTACAGGTCTCGATAAAAATCCATTGGTTGGGAACCAAGCCAAAGAAGATGCGAAGGGTGCGCAAAGGGAAATTCAAATATCCGGCTGATCAAATAGATGATCGCGAACGGAGGCTGGCTGTATTGTTCCGGTGAACGATGGAGGATACATATTTTTGTTGACGTTAAGCCAACAGAAACTTCGCCAACGATGGCAAGGGACCAGGCTGGATAGCTGTATGTTCGGTTTGGGCAAGCATCGTAGGGCATGGTCATTAATATGATTATTTAAATAACAGTCATGAGTCGTGTGAAACTCGATGATCGTTCGTCGCTTGGTTGACCGATCATGAGGAATTTGTCTTGCAGATGTGCAGGCATACGATTCACCCAGGGCGGCCATGGAACAACGGATGATTGGTAAAATAAACACAGTGAGGCTACTGTGTGTTTGGTTTGAGGAAAACCGATCGTGGGACACGGCCGTTGATTGGATTGTTTAAACAATCAATTATGATCATCTCCAAGTCGATGATCGGCTATCAGTTTAGGCGATCATCGTTGGAAATTTGGCTTGAAGATATGCAATCAAGCAAGTTGCCCGGCATGTCTTTCTTGTGGACCAACGGATTGTTGGAATGAGAACACGCCGAAAGATTGGCGTGTGTTTACCCATCATGCTGGCAGAGAAGCTGAGCCGATCGGGTTGGCATATGGTTCATGTATTATGAACAGGATAATTTAATTGATATGCATGCCTTTGGTAAGGTTTTACTTTCAGGTGAAAGCTAATGAAACGTAGCTTACACTGCTGAGTAGTGAAGCAGGTAAGTAAAGTGGCTTGTGGAGTGAGCAGATTGATTCAAGGAAGTGGGTGGTTCTTAGGGAATGCTTTAAAGAGCCCCCACAGAGTCAACATCGGTATTGAGGAAAAATAACAACCAATTTAACCTCCCAAAAAAGTCGTTCAGACCTTCCCGGTTAGCTTTCTCGTAGAACCATACTGTTCTTTTGGGAGCTTTCTCATTAGCGTTACTGTTGGTTAGAGCAAATTTAGCTGTCACGACACAGTTTTATTTTTTTAAACGTACTGTGTTTATTTGACCAACAATCAATGTTTACATTAAGTACTACAGCTAACTTATAATTCTAGTGATACAATTGTTTAGATGCATACATTACACATTTTTCAAACGTAACTGAATGTGTGAATAACTATTTGAGTATTATAAGTTTTAATATTGACAGTTTTCCTGGAAAAGGTCAGAAAACCAGAATTTTTATTTTTGAATTTAATCTAAACTAATACTTAACTTAACTCTAACTTAATCTAGCTTAACCTAAGTGATATTATAATAAGTTAAATATGTAATGTGAGTTGGGGAATATAGAGATTGATGGTTAAGGAGGTAGGTTGGCGTGGGATATGGTCAGTTAGTGGTCTCGGGTGGGGTAATACTTTCCGGTTGTTCGTTAAAACGTAGAATGTAGGAGAATGGTTGTCTCTTACAGTATTTGAATTGATTGCGTGCCAGCTCGGTGTTATGGTACACTACCTCGTTGTAATCATTAACCAATCTTCCAGAGGTGAAGAGAGTTCTGGTGTGGAGACAATTCAGGTAATGAGCCCTATTATCTAGAGGAGTTGGTAGTAGTGAAGTTATTATGGGGTTGGGATTATTGGGGAGGTTTTCAATAAATTTGATAGACAGCTCTAGGAAGGGTCTATCGAGACAGTCAATATTGGAGGCATTGTATAGCAAGCTGTTATTGTAATACTTGTAAGAGTTGGGTTGTCGGTTGAGGCCAGTGACCAGCCTGAAGCATTTCCTTTCGAAAGTGCGTAGCTTCTCCATTTGGGCTGGTGTTATATGATACCACAGTGCAAACGCATATGTGAGTGTGGGTCTGATTATTTGTTTATAGATCAGCAGTTTGACTTTGTGGGAGAGTCCGTTGGGTCTCCACATCACTCTTCTACAGAGATTCAGTTGTATTGTCGCTTTACGTAAAGTATTTTTAATGTGGGTGGAGAATGAAAGGTTATTCCCAGATATTTTAAAGTTTTAGAAGGTTGTATCTGGATGTTATTTAGTTTGAGTCTAATTTTGTGTGGGTGCGCCTTGTGTTGTTTGTGCAGTGCTCATTTTTACCCTTAAATACTATAAGTTGGGTTTTATCAGGATTTAGGCGAATTTTCCATTTATTGAAGTATGTTGATAGATTTGGGAGGAAGTTATTAAGGCGGTTTCTTGCCTCTTTTGCAAACTTGCTGCTGGAGTAGACTATGGTGTGATCAGCATAATTCAACATTACGGTATTGGGTAATTGGGGCTGCGGTATGTCTGAAGTATAAAGGAGGTATAATAGTGGTCCAAGAATTGAACCCTGCGTAACCCCTGCGGTTATATTATACGATTGGGAGATAGAAGAATTTATTTTGACCATGAATTTTCTACCAGAGAGGTAGGAAGTAAGAAGTTTGGTAGTGTGGGTGTTTAAGCCAAATATGTAGTGCAGCTTGTAAAGCAGTCCTGAGATCCAAACACATTCGAATGCTTTAGATATGTCGAGAGAGATACAGACCGTCGGGTTTTGGTTTTGAAGATTAGTTGTGACATCGTGCGTTAGTTTTAACAGAGCATGACAGGTGAGCGAAATCCAAACTGGGAATTTGGGATAATAGCGTTGTCATTAGCAAATGAAAGGAGATTTCGATATAACTTGCATTCTAGTATCTTGCTTAATGTGTTTAATAACGATATCGGACGATAGTTGCTGGGGTTGTTGGAAGGACTGAACTTATTGATATGGACTATAACTGTGGTTTTCCAGTTATCTGGGAAATGTGATACGTTAATTATGTGGTTGAGAAGAAGGAGAATAGGGACTAGATTTGACGGGAGAAGTCTTTTGTAAAGAAGGTTAGGAATTCCATCTAAGCCTGTCGACTTTTCGTTGTTGCGTGATGTTATAAATTCAGATAATTCGCCTGCTGTTAGGAATGACGCATTATCTAGAGCATGTGACGCTTTGTTTGTCTCGTTGAATTCCGCGATGAAAGGGGTGAAGGATGGGATCACTGTGCGTGAGATGTAGTCATTTACGGTAACTTGAAAACTGGAGACTGAGAGGGACTCGTTTTGTTGATGGATTTTATAAAAGTGATTAGCTAGACAGTTTGCTATGTCAATATCTGATTGGACTGGGTGATTGTTATTAGGGTTGATAATATAATTCTAGATAATATAAGTCTGTTGATATTTTTTCACGATTGGGTTTAATATTGTTAAGTATAGACGTGTAAGCCTGGTCGGCAAATTGTTTTAGTTGTCCATTTATCAGGGTAGTCAAGAGTTGGATTTGATTTTTAATAAAAGGTGAGTAACTGCTATGTAGTTTTCATCTAAGCTGTTTTTTCACGCATAACCGTTTTGTAAGGATGTTGGGTAAAGGTTTTCCTATGTGATTATGAGGGATAAATGTGTTATAGAAATTTAACAATTTAAATAGTATATATAAATTTTATATAGTATTAATATAGTACGATTGTTCTATATGGATGCGAAACATGGGCTCTCATAAAACGGGAAGAAAACAAATTCCGCGTCTTCGAGAATAAGGTTTTGAGGGGTATCTTTGGAGGTGAATATGACGAGGAGGCAGGACAATGGAGGAAACTCCATAACCACGAATTGGAAGAGCTATATCGCAAACCTACAATAGTGAGAGTAATCAAGCCGCGAAGATTAAGATGGGCCGGACACGTGGCGCGAATGGGCAACGATAGTGCCGTGCGTAGAATTCTTGACGGTAGACCAACGGGAAAGAGGCCGGCCGGACGCCCGCGACTGAGATGGGCGGACAATGTTAGGTTTGACCTTGAGGAGGTCGGATCGAATGGTCAAGCGTGGAAGGAGAGTGCACAGGACAGGGAACGATGGCGAAGTCGAGTCGGTGAGGTCATGAGCTTCCGGGTTCCTACAGGCCAATAAATAAATAAAAAAATAATAATAATAATATGGTAAGCTTAAAGGGACTTACTTAAGTTGAGTCGACCGTTGAGTGGTCGCTGCAGCTGCGGTTGGTCTGCGACAAGTTGCAGGGGGCGTTGAGCGTGATGCTCCCCTGATCAGCTTCCGTTGGTTGGTCCTCTTTCTAATTCTACCTGACCTTTGTCGAAGTTCTCTTTGGGTTTATTTTATCGCGAGAATACCAAATACAACTAATCAGTAGCGAGTCGTCTCGCAGTTTTTCGTCGAATCAATCATTGTTTATTTTCGCCGTTGACGTTTATTTATTATTCGGCGTCAACGCCGGTTTTTATTATTTTCTCTACCAAGTAGAATTTGCACAAAGTAGTTTATGCAAATTAACTACTTGGCGAGTTGTTCTCCGATCAGAGGTAAAGAGTGGAAACTAACGAAAGAGGATTAGTGGATGTTGGGGGACCTGGACTCAAAGTCGGCCCGTAACAAATGTAGGTGTGTGGCTGAAGAGGGTATTGGTATTTGGTATTTGGTATTTGCTCTATTCTTAAGGCTGCTTGATCAATTTCAGCAGGGAGTAGATTTGAAGACTCTGGCAAAGTATAGTCTGTACAACTGGCAGCAGTTAACCTTACAATTCATAGACAGGAAGTTGTTGCCTAACAACCCATCTGCTGATAATCCCGGTAGGGAGTCTATCACCTGAGAACTACAGGATTTTTGTTGGGGTAATTTGAATATCCCCTTACATTAGCCCGTAGACTTTTCCTTGCCAAAAAGCGTTTGGGGGATAGTTGCTTTTTTGGTGTCCAATGTGGTTCCATATTGGAGTGCCTTCAGCTTAATAAGGCTGATCTCCGCACCTGTGTCCACTATTAGACGTGTAGTGCATCTACAACCGATGTCTAATGGGAGCTCGACAATTGGAACTTTCGTTGTTGGGAGTTGAGGACAGGTTTAATTAATTAGTGACTTTAGTTCGGTTGGGTTGCGGGATTCCGACCCGACTTCTGGGAGTTTTCCGACTTCTCCCATTTTGCTCTTTGTCGACACACTGCCGCCTGCAAAATGTGCACCATTGACCGTTCCTCTGTCGCCGATGTCCCTGCTTTGGAGTCTCTGAAGCGTCCGTAGCGTTTGAGTTCGACTGGTTACGGTTCGACTCGAGTCGACGGCGTTGTAATCGGCCCTGACAATTTTTCAGTTTGAGAGCCTGAGCATGTTCAGTACTTTTGGAACTAGTACTGCTCTTGGCCTGGGTTTGCTGACCGCCTTTGTCGCTTGACTGTCTATGGTCCTTCGAATATTTTTCCTTTGAACTGTCTGCCATTCTGTGTCGACCGTGCATGTCGGTGGGGTGTGGTCGCGGGGTACATGCTTAACCACCGTGGATGCCTCTGTTGGTGGCTTTTGTGTTTGTATCCACATTGCCTTGCAATGGCATTGGTCCCACGTGTGTCCCTTTCGGCTACAAAGCCCACAACAACATCGAATGCTGTACACTCTTCGTTTCGATGCCGTTGCTTGTTTTGACGTAGATGGTCTATCTTGCTCTTGGTTTGCTGTATTCGGGGGCACCCTCTGTTGGTTCTGTGACCTTGGTCGGAGAGACTCAGGATTCTGTGCAAGTTGTTGTGTATTTTGTCTACGACAATCTTGGGCATCGTACCGATATTGATCGCACTTCCTACACAATGGTGTGTTTCGGCGTCGAAGGCACTCATCATATAAATGTCTTTCCTTATTGCAGAAACTGCATGTCATACGTGCAATCCATGGGTGTGTTGCACGTGTTGCACATTTATCCCGACCTTGACTGGATGAGTCACTTTGATAATCTCCTCCGCTTCTCTGATGGTGTCGTGGTACCTCAGGCTTTTTAGGTTTAGACCCTATTGGTTTTTAGGAGATCACGGTGGTGTGTCTGACCTAAACGGGTTTCTCCCAGGTTGGGGGCGTGTAACGGGGTGTTATGCCCCACTAGATCCGTGCTGAAATCCAGGTTACATCCCTTCCATGACGAACATTATGCCATTCAGACACCAAAAACTCTCCAAAGATTATATATCAATCGAGAGTATCGAAGTCTGAGAGACACAAGCTGAGGTGCGAAAAAAAGGAAAACAAACACAAAGTATGGAATGAGTAGAGGGTTTTCCTGCACTGCACATCACTCGTGTTAAGTGTGTCGATGATGTCATAGATAAAGATGACATACAAGAGATCATTGACACACCTAAACCTAAAAACGCCATCCGATTTTAAACTCGAATGACCCCCCGGGGCGATAAAACGATTAATTGCATATTTTAAAGTCAATAACCAAATAATACAAAAGCAATTGATTGCATATGCCAAAAGCAATTGCCCAATAACGCAAAAGCTATTAACTGCATATTCCGGAACAATTAAATTGGAGAAACGTTTAAACTGCATGTTCCAGCACAATCGACAGAAATGCAATTAATTGGGTCAGTTCGCAACCGCAGAAGGTGAACCCAGTTCAAGCCAATGAGGAAATATTGACCGGTTCAGCGAAACACCGTGATTGCGAACTGAAGCCAACAAACGGAAATCGAGTCGATGAACATGTAATTGCATGATCGTCATCGGGAGGTATTGACCCCGAAGTGTTGTGAAACGATTAGGAGGAAATTAGCAGGTAGTCAGTGGTTGGTGGAGTGCTAGGTAGATCGCGGAAGGAATTGGAGTCGTGGATTGGTAATAAGATCTAGAAAGTGAATCGGCCGGGAGAGCCGAACAGATAATTGCGTTTTAAGGAGTGTAGATAGATAGTGCAGTTTCGGGATAATTTGAAAGTTTAAAAATAAGGAAGTCGCGAAAGATCGTGGATATAAGACGTGAAATAAACAAAGAGTAGAAAGACAAATAAAGTACATGTAAATATCGTTCATGAAGAACATTGGAAAGTAGAATCGTAAAATTAATAAGAAGTTTAAACAATAAGACATTCAAAGTGTAAAATAAAGTTAAGACTAAAGGAGATCGAGATTAGTGAGTGGAATAAATGAACATTAAAACTGGAGGACGAGCAAAGTATCTTTAACTTCTATAAATAATCAAAATGTGAAATTAGTAAATAGTGAAATTGTACGGTTAATAAAATGTGCAATAGACACATGCTAGGAGAAAATAATAAAGTAATAGTGCCATGTTAATAATCCGTAAGACGGAAGGTTAATTAAAACATATATATATATATAGATAAGATATTGTGAAATCATTGTGGGAGTTTAACCAGTAATATTAAGGACCTATACCAGGCAATAATCCCTTTTTAAAAATTGTTAAGACTAATATAAGAAAAACTATAAAGATAAACCATGGAAATCGAATAAAAGTAGACGTGAATCAAATAAAGGTTCGGAGTTTACAATCTTTTCAAAGTTTGGCGTAAAAAGAAGATTGGTCGCGTTTCATTTTTGTCGTGGTTCAGCCAACGGTGGTTACCCAAAGGCATAACTCTCGCGTGTATATATCCTCGCACTTTTCACAGCACTAAGACGTGCGTGTGGAGGTCCGTTTATTTGCCTAGGATCGCATAGATAACTTTGCACTGCACTCGGACGGATGTGTGAAGATCCGATTGTTTGTTTACGATCCCACAGTAAGAATTCGCGCCCGAACCGATAGTGCAATTGGGTATCTTCTGTGTATTTAAGATTCCTAAAACGGATTGCACTATTGATCCGATGGTGCGGATCAAGAGGCAGAAGCGCACGTGCTGTCTCGTTGGCGGTTTTAAATCGATTGGGGGGGTATATCTGGAGAGTACTCTCCAGAAATTGGTTTATTCCGCCATAAGTGTTCCCCTTCTTGGATAGAAAAGGACTTATCCAAGACAAACATGGAGTCTCTATTATTTACCACACTTTTCTCGGTGGCAGGGATAAACGAATTCTCCATGATAGTCATCATCATCATCGTCACTACAACCGGGAACCGGTCTTGGCCTTATTTAGCAAGTCCTGAGGCTTGTTAAATTTTCCATAATGATTTATTTTGTCTGGGCAAGGTCATTAGTCTTGCGCCAGGGGCTCCCCGACGGGGAATCGAACCCCGGTCTCCCGGATGACAGGCGGGTATATTAACCACTATACTATCGAGGAGCCCCTCCATGATAGTGATATCTCTAATACTCCAGATCGCCTACGTTTCAGTATGGTGATAAGTGAAAGAGATAAATCTAGAGAGACCGATCTCATCCCTACTGTTGGTGGATTAGTGACGAAGAGAGGATTACACGTCCTTAAAAATAGTATGCCTTTTAGTTGCAACGCTCCCTCCTTTCTTCTTCTTCAGATTTAGCATCGGTTGATTAATTTTGTTATATTAGTTTTGATCGTTTTGTTTTTTTAATGTTTGCTTGTTACAAAAAAAAAAAAAAAAAAAAAAATAGAAAACTTGTATGTATATTGCGTTAGAAAAATTCCAGAAGAGGAAACACACTTATATACTGATTACACTGTAAGCAAAATTATAAAAATCATTGTACGCCGCAAGCCATAAACAAAAAACTAGATATTGTATAATTTACAGTGCTTGCTAAGAGCCAGTAAGTTAACATTAGAACAATATTTGTAAAATAGGACATGTATTTAGTGATACTTAAAGAAATATGTATAATTTGATATTGAATTAAAATAAATGCGGACTTCAAATCAAAAATACAAAAAAAAATATCTTTTTCCTCTTTTTCTGTAGTGTTCAAAATAAATTTTACATTGTCATGAGACCACTAATAATCTGCTAAAAACATAGTAAACATAAAAAAAAAACATGTGAACTAATTCGCCATAATTAGAATCTTCAGAAGTGCCATCTCTCTTTGAAAAACTTCCCCAAAATGCGAAGTGTGCCGGTGTCGCATAAAAATGTTTTGGAAAACTAACATACGTTATAGTTTTTTATAAGCTTACCATTACTTTCATTACGGTAATCAAAATTCAGGTCGGCATTGCAGCGATTTTGAAAGAAACAGATCAATCTGAGTTAATCTTGCCATTAGGAACGACATAATTCAGAAATAAAATAAAAATCAAAATACATAGGTAAACCCCATTACCTGCATAAGTTAAACTCCGTGGACAGGTACGTGTTATGCAGTGGTGCATAAGTGCAGTTGTCGTAAATTTAATTACCGCGCTACAATTGTGACAAATTAGCGAAATTGCTTTATTATATTTTGTGTCAGGTAGAAGGTGTTGAGCCATAAAGATATAGCGGCAGTGACTCAGATTAAGTCAGAAAAGGGTCATAATAATAACTCGAATTTTCAAAAACTATTTATTTCCCATTCCCTTCTTCACGTTATCAGCAAACATTAAATATTAATTATTTCCTAATATTATTTTTATTGTGTAATAATAACAATTTTTTCCTAACCGTTTTTTATTGTTTAATAATAACAATTATTTCCTAATCGTTTTTGATTGTTTTCTATATTAGATTGTTTCAAATACATTTGAATTACCTTTCTCGCATTTTTATCTGTTAAAACCTAAATTAGAAAGGTAAAATGGCAGACAACTAATCTGCACCTGAGTCGTCACTCGATTCAGTTAGTCCCTAATCATATGTGCAGCCATTAGTCACAAAGGTGACGTTTATACAAATCCCATGGCCGCAAAAGAGAAAGAATATCTCCTTTATTACTGGAAGAAGAAAAGTATCTATACCACTCAAGCGACCGCCCCTCGTATTCTTATGCCTCGAGATCACCGTACAATTCGTTCCCCCAGTAGGAAACAACCTTGAAGATATACACATTCTCACTGAAAATAATCACAGGCAGGGGTAAACTCCGCCTATTTTTAAGGTGGTACCTTTATGTATAGAGGGTGAAATGTATCTGTCAAGCATGCGCTCTCGGTCATCTGGTTCCAAAAGTAAGCGACTGAAGTTGAATGCGAGGCCATTTTGCTTTCGTTTCCACCGTGAGCACTTTGTTATTTTTATAGGTGGTGTCAGGTTGACAGTTAAATCACCGCATAAGGAAGAGTGTGTCGGTAGTCGGTTGTATGGACTTGCTTAGAGATGAACTCGGATTTCGGCGGTGAACGGTTCAATAGATTCATTGTTGTTATTGTTAATTGGCGCCTATTGTTTATTATATCGAAATAAAGTAATTAGTGGATATTATTACTTCGTGATATAGTGAGTTTTGTGACACCTGTAATTGCACGCCTTCTCGGTGTAAACAGTTCTAAGAAAGTGATTAACTTTGTAGTGTTTTGACTGGTGATTTGAAATAGTGCTATTGAAATCGTGAAATTGTCTACCAACATGGTATCTTATTACAATTCGTTATCATATCCGCAAAAACATAGTTCTACAAATCTGCCATATACCACGGTACAGCCATGGTCATGGCAAACAAACTATCCACCGCCAAATCAATTTGTCGGAGATGTCGATTCGCCGCATTCAATGTCTCATCACCCAATGCAATATTACAATCCACATATGTTTTCTAGTACGTCAACAGCAGATTGGCATTCAGCAGAAAATTTTGCTCAGACACACTTGTTGCAACAGCACCATCATCAACATTATCAACATCATCAGCAGCAACAACAACAGCCTCAAAATACCGGTGGGACATTAAATGATAGAAATAACAATAACGCCGGCGATACATCAGCCACGGAGATTTTACCTTCGCCGCCGATTACCGTATCTGGTAGTGAAATGTCTAGTCCAGGTGGTACTGCATTATCGTCGTCACCACATCCTAACATGAGTGCAAACGCTAACAGTAATAAGACCAGTGCCGGTGTCAGCAACAGTAACAATCCAGGTAATAATACCATAAACTCTGTTAACATTCCTTCTGGACAATCGTCTCCAGACAAGAGCAGCCCTTTCTACGACTGGATGAAAAAACCAACGTATTCTTCCCATCCTATGCCAGGTTAGAATTATAAAGTTATTTTGTATTTTTATTGAGTTTTTGCTTTATTATTATTATTATTATTGGTATTATTATTTTTATTTTTATTATCATCATCATTTTATTAAGCAACCAAATCCTAAATTCCGTCATCCTTAATGATTTGTGAAGTAAAATGTTCTTGAATTGTTGTTTGTCAACTTTTGGAATAGTCGCAAATTTCGTTCTACTTCTGACAATATAATCTATGGTATAATAGATTATTAAAATCCGATGTCCTGTGTTCAGTGTGGTAAAGTCGGGGGTCTGATTTCCTTTAGTTACTTAATCAATTTCTTATAAAATGGTATTGCAAATTATTTACATCATTGACCATCACTAATTATCCTGGAGGGTTTTGTGACATTTTAAGGATGCTTGTTCAGATTTGGTCCTTCTGGTCGTTTGAATCCCGTTAATATATATAGATAAAGTGTTTTGTAAAGTGTGGTAAGGTTTTTTATCCAAGAATGCGAAATCTTCTGAAGATAGTAGGCTTGGGTTTTTTTATTTTTATTTATTTTTTTTTTTTTATTACACTTCTTCCGGGAGAGGTGAACCTATAGCGCCGAGTGGACGCCCCGAGATGGCATCAAAAAACGATTGCAGTGTCTTTTGAACAGCTGCCGGTTGTAACGCTCCGGGAACACGCGCGGGGGAAGGGAGTTGCACAGCTTCCCGGCTCTGTAACGGAACGACCTCTGATGCAGGGATGTTCGGCCCGTCGGGAGATGAACCGCAAATTGGTGCGATCCGTCGGATTGTCTTGTAAAGCGCATATAAACCGAATTGCGCGCAACAATACCACGAATCTCCGAAGAACCGTATCCGTGATAATATCTGTAAATCAGACAGAGGTCGGTTAAGCTCCTTCGATGGGATAGCGACTGTAATCCCGACGTCAGCGCAGAGTCCCTCAGGCGGATCGTTCGTCTCTGTATGCTCTCAAGTAGGTCGAGGGTATACTTAGGAGTCGAGCTCCAAACACAAAAGCAATATTCAAGCGCGGGTCTAATTTGGGATTTATGCAGGAGAAGAAGTTGGACCGGAGTAAAATATTTCTTGGCTCTAAAAAGTAAGCTCAGTTTTCCCGGGGATGCTCGACACGTGTTTATGGCACGATACATTCCCACAGATCGTGATGCCGATCAATTTCATGCTTTCACCAGAATCGAGGGCCTGGCCATTCATCATCACCTCTGGAACCGATGATCCACTTTTCTATATGAATGTTGTATATTGTATCTTCGTTGCATTGAAATCGACGAGATTGGCCCTTTCCCACCGCAGGACCTTATCTAGATCCCGATTCAGAGAGAAAATCTGGCTACATCTCAGCTGATGTGACGTAGATGCACCAATCGGCCGATCACTCGAAAAGGAGGAAACAAGCGTTCATCCACAAAACTGAAAACCTTGTTATCCATTGTCTCCAACAAATTATTTATGTGAAGTAAAAACAAGGCTGGAGCCAAAATAGAACCTTGAGGCACCCCCGAATCAACAGGATACAAATCTGAACACAACGACCCGACTTGATTGATTTTCGAGGAAGCTCTTCGTCCAGTCGCAACGTTGCTGGGAAAGTGCATATGAACGAAGTTTGCTGAGCAATGTCCCGTGCCAGACGCGATTAAAAGCCTTGGAGATGTCCAACGCGTCCGTCCTTGACTCACCATGCCGCTCAATGGCAGATGTCCATATATCGGTTATAAGTGTCGAAAGGTCTCCCGTGGACCGCCTGCCGTGGAGTCCGTATTGACGATCATTCAGAGGTCCGTTGCACTCCAAACAGTTAATTAACTCTGTATTGGTGACTTTTTCTATCACCTTAGATAATATAGACAGTAATACTATCGGACGGTAATTTTGTGGGAGTATTGATGACTCTTTCCATCACCTTAGATAACATAGACAGGAATGCCATCGGTCGGTAATTTTGTGGGAGACACTTTTTTCCCGTCTTTGGGACTGGCTGAACTCGAGCGATCTTCCAGCAGGCAGGAAAGGTCCTTCGTGCACAAGATAGGCGGAAGAGTCTGCAAGAACCGGCGATATTTCTGGAGCACAGTTCTTAAGGACTATTGCTGGTATTCCGTCCGGGCCGGTTGCCTTCCTACAATCCAGTTCACGTAGAATGCGTTGAATAGTATACGGGCGAAACGCCACTTCCTCCATTGAAGACCGTCCGGGCGCGATCACAGGCGGGTCCAAAAGATCGGCACCGAGGTTTGAATTCGCGGAAAATAAATTCGTGAGGATGCGAAGAAACCTTGCAAATCGTCCCAGTTAGCAGCTAAATACTTCCATACATGGCGAAGCTGCCTAGGCGGGTGATTCGCTTGAAATGCAAGTGGTTGCGCGACAGATACCAAGCAGTGATCTGAGTTTCCCAGTGGCGCAGAAACCTCTACGGTATAAATACTCGATTCGGATGTCGAAAACAGATCTAGGGTGTTCGCATAATTACCTCGGGCATCCGGCACTCAAGTTGCGGCTAACAGCAAACATCTACGCCAGCCTCCCAGCCTCGTCGGTTCTGTTAGAATGTACCAATCAGCCGAAAATGTGCACATTAAAATCGCCAAGGACAACAGTTTCAGAAGCTGGGTGGTTGATTTGTATCCAGTCGACGATATGTGAAAGATGTTCGAAAAATGTCACTGGCCAATCGTCATTCGGGGAGCGGTAAAGACACCAAAGAAATTTAACAGACTTCTTCAGCACGACCCTCAACCATATGATGTCCATGTTATTGGGTTCCAACGTCTCCATTCTCTGGCAAGCCAGATTGGACCGCGCGAAGACGCAGACTCCGCCCTTAAAACGGAATCTCGAATATAAGTGTTATCCTGAGCAACGAAGATATGTCGAATCAGTTGACTAATCGACCTGGGTCTCGGTTAGGGCAAGGATATCAGGTTTCGCTGTTTGCAAATATTGGTGGATGGCGTTTACGTTCGTATTGGTGAAACCCATGCCCCTGATGTTACCAAATGCCGTTACCAGTCGAGCGTGGACAGAGCCTCGAGAGCGACCCCGATTACGCCATGACGAATTTCTTAAAGTTCGGTTATCATAATATCTGCATGATGTTCCCCCTGATATAGTCCCCCCCTGCGGAGATCCGAATGGGAAACTAGTTTGCCTCCGGAATTCTTTATCTCAGAAGATGCCACCTTGACTTATCTCCACGTCAGTCCGGGCCATCAGCCACACATCCGAAACACCGTCGAAGATTTCTCTCGACGATATCGCGGAATGTACAGCGTGACGGGGTGGTCTCACCATGGGGCCGACTACCACCTAAACCAACCTTTTCTCGAACCGGTCCATCAGCCAAGCTCCGAAAGATGGCTAGGGTTTCTCCCCGACCATTCCACGGACCCTATAGCTTGATGACGTGGTATTTGACCGGATGCACAGGGCGTTGGGACCCCGGCTACCACTCGGCCTAGCTGTTAGTATATTATAACACCCTACTCACAGGGCAATATTTGCATATATGGGTGTACTATTCCCACACCTACCACCAGTGCTAAGCGTACTGTTAACAACACACCCCAGACTCTGCACCCATTCTCCCCATGGAACGGGGAGAATGTGTATATTCCATTGGAGGGTTGTTAGCTGTTTATTTAACATCATTCATGTTTTCTCTGATTACGCGATGATCGACTTTAGCCCATATTGAACTTTCGTTATGAAAACGTTCGATTCCATGCTCTTTTGATCGCCAATGCAAATGAATTCGACTCCATCGGTAGTATGACCAAAAAATTAGACAATTTCTCTCAAAGAATCTCTTTACATTAAATAATGTGTTATTTACGAGGATGAATCAAATAACCGGTAATTTATTTTTATATATTTATTGAATAATGCTACACACTAACTATTTGGCGCAAGGTTAAAAACCTTTCCCGGAAAAACAAATTATTATGGAAAATTTAACAGGCTTCAGACTTGTTAAATAAGGCCAAGACTGGATCCTGGTTTTAGTGCCGATAATGATGATGACACACTAACTATACTATCCACATTTTTCAATATATAGTAGTCCTCTGGGTGATCTACACACTTTTGCCACCGATTTGGAAGCTTTAATATCCCTTCTTCGTAGAAAGATTTAGGGCGAGTTGTTACGTAATTGCACCCGTGCTCCTCGACTTCTTCATTACTTTCAATTTTTTTTTCCTCCAAGTAATTCCTTCAAGGTTACGAACAAAATATACTCACAGGGAGATAAATCTGGGCTATATGGAGGGTGTTCCAGTGTTTCCCAGCCCATTTCTTGAAATATATCCCTTGTCAAGGACGCGGTGTGAGGCCTGGCGTTGTCATGGAAAAGGACGACATCTTGAATGGGCATACCTCGTCTTTTGTTTCGATATGCAGCTTTTGGCGACTGTAACAACTGACAGTAGTAAGCTGTATTCACTGTTCGTTGTTCGTCAAGAAAACTAAACATTAAAAATTCCTTTGAGTCGAAAAATATCGTTGCAAGAACTTTTCCGGTCGAGAGACGAGTTTTGGTCTTCACTGGGCAGCCTTCATTCTTCCTTCGCCAGTTCCCATTTTCGTCTCTCACATGTGACGATACGCTTAAAAAAATCCTCTCTTTTTCGTCGAAATCGATCCAGAAGTATTCCACTGATCTCCGAACTGACCCGTTTTTAATTTACGGCCAATAACCTCAGAACCCATTGAGCAGTAATTCTTTTGAAGCTAAGATCATCACTGATGATGGATTGAACACTTCCATAGCGGATAATTTCTGATGAGATTTCTCCACTTCTTATGAGATTTCTCCAACAGTTAAGCGGCGAACACTTTCGAGAAGCTCTCGAACATCACAGATGTACGGCTTGTACATCTACGTATCGTTTTCGATACGTTCTCGCCCACTCTTAAAATTTCTGGCCCACGAATACACACGATTCTGAGACAGTGTATCATCACCAAACTGTGCCTTCAATCGAAAAAATAAAGGGTGGGCCATAAATATTTGAACATTCGAAACATGAATAGAAATAAAACTACAAATGTTATTTTGTTAATCATTTATTTAACGCAATAAACGTTTATTGAAATTTTTTTTTTAAATGACATCACCCCCTCTAACGGTTTTTAAGAAATCAAATGTTGCCATTTGCAAAAATTTATGGCCCACCCTATTTTTCCGAGGGTTTAACGCCTTCATTAGTTAACATTTTTATAATAATCTGCCGGTGTGAGGCCTGGCGTTGTCATGTAGAAGGATGACGTCTCGAGTGACCATACCTTGTCTTTTGTTTCGATATGCGGCTTTTGCTGACTGTAACAACTGCATTTTTTTTTATAATACTCCGTTCCGCAACAGACGTATGTACCCCTTGCTCGTTCATGGCTGTACTGACTACAAAGTCGAGGGTGAACTCTAGCCAAGCCGGTTCCCCTAGTCTTCATAAACCAAATAACAACCACGTACAAGATTATCTAGCTCGAAACTTGTTGCTAAGCAAAAAACTAAAATTACCTCAAATTTTGTCCGCTTCAGGATAACTCTTTTTAGATATTATACGCCATATAATAACGGACAGCAGATCATTGGTCACAAATTCAAAGGATAAAGACAGTGTGGATTTATTTTCAACGCTATATGCTTTTTAGAGTCAGTTGTATTCGTGCCTATGCCGTATGTAAAGATTCGCCTACGCGCTGCTCTTCGTGGATTCAATCAAGAAAGCAATCGAATCAGGGAAGAATTACCAGTGTATTACCTTTCACTCAGGGACGGCGTCTCCTTGTCCTTAAAAGGACAAGGGATCTCTTAACACCGCTCCTGAGACGGCTCGTTGCGGTCGCCACCGTGCTTTCTCAGACCCGAGGGAAGAGTGACGACCGATTGTTGAATAGGAGGAATCGGCCAGGCCAAATAAGAATGCTTAGTGAATTTATTTTCTGGCGTCCTTACACCTCGGACGCCGATCGAGACTGATCCTCGAATCTGAAATTCATCACCCTTATAAAGGTTTTGTATCTCGAAAAAATCGAGATTTTGTATCTCGAAGAGATCGAATTCAAAGCAAAATCTCGATTTAGATGCTTTGGCTAGAGCCAAGTGTTTGTTGTTTGAGATAAGAATTCGGTTAGGCGAATTCTCGGGCACATGAGCGTGAGTATGGAAATTGAATATCTGGTTCAATTTATCATATGTTTGCTTTTGTTTGAGGATCATAGGGAATTGATGTATATGGGTAATAAACGAATATTTGATACGTTTACCAGGAATTTTGCTGGAGTGGGATAATGTATTTCTGGATTAATTGGATGATTATGGGGAGTTGGGTGCAAGGGCGATAAACGAACATTTGATTCGTTTATCGCGAATTTTCAATTTAGATGATTGTTTTTTGAACTTTTGTTAAGGATTATGAAATTTGGATGTATGTGTGCGGGAAGGAGATGGTAGGGCTTTTCAGAGCACTACACCAGCAATAGCCCGTAATCCCTTCAGGGACGATTTTTACATCGAAATAACAATTTCCAGTGCAGCCAAACCAGAAGATTGTTACTTCTCTTGTGGAGGGATTTTGCAGCGAATAAATTGTTAAATTTTTTTTACACTAACTATATTTTTGTATGCTTTGCATCCTGGAATTGGTAATCTTTAAAAGGTACAAGTGGTCCGAGTCCACTTGCATGCGCGATTCACTACGTTTTCATTTATCCAGCAGTGCCTACGGACTAAATCCCACCTTCGCTATGCAACTCATTTCTGCTTTTCCCCTGGGTACCGTCTCACGACATTTCTTCCGAAAGCAAGATCCAAGTATAACGTCCTTAAAGTTATTGGACGTCTTGTAGTGTGCGGAGTTTTTGCAGGATGTTATTGCGCCATAGCCTTTTTTAAATTTTACTTCTCTCAGGAAAGGCGAATCTATAGCGCTGAGTCAGCGCCCTGAGATGCTTTTTTTTCTCGACTGGCTCCACCAGACAGGCCCTGAAAGATGGTCAAGGATATCTCCCAACCATTTCACGAAGCCTATAATTTAATGGCGTGATATGTCACCAGTCGGCTGGACTTTGGTACCCTACATCATCATCGTCATCGGCACTACAACCGGGAACCGGTCTTGGCCTTATTTAGCAAGTCCTGAGGCTTGTTAAATTTTCCATGACAATTTGTTTTTCCGGCGGAGGTCATTCGTCTTGCGCCAGAGGCTCCCCGGCGGGGTACCCTAAATACTACTCAGTAATTGTGCCGAACGGCGTAATAGCAAGGGTCGTCAGTTGGACCTACGTTTGCACAATCAAAGCCAAGACATAACCTCCTTACCAACTCAGACATTGAGGCGGCTTTACCACATACAATCAGGAAAAAATACAATTACAAGGTCGGTTGAAAAGTATAGACATTTTTATCTAAATTTATATCACGATCAATCACACGAACTACGAAAATACTATATAAACAAATAAATAAAAATAAATATAATACAAACTCAGCCATTGAGGCGGTGATGTACACAATGGAGGTGCTTGACTGCTAGCCACGTCTGACCATACCGACAAATTTGTCTTGGCATGAGATACTTCATTTATCGAAATCATGTCAGCCATTGTGATAGGTTCTCATCCGTTGTTTGAGCCTAGTATTAGCGCTCTTATGTTGGTTGCGTCTACTGCACCGTTAAATTGCTCGGCAAGTATATTACGGTCTCCCCGGACCCTACTGCATTAGATTAGGATGTGTTCCGTGGTTTCTACACATCCCTTGCAGGAAGGGTAGTGGGGGTCTCCCTTGTCCTTGAATCTGTGCACGTATTGTCCTGTCAGGCATTGGGGCATGCGAAAGTCTACCTCGCCGCGTGGTCTATTTGTCCACTCTTTGACGTTCGCAATCATTTCGTGCCTTCATCTTGTGTTGCGATTGGCTAAGGCTTCGTTCTTCGATAGCCTCGAGTTCGGCTTTGTATGCACTGAGGTTCCGTGCGTTCAGTTGGTGCAGGTTGTATATCTCTGCCACTGACCTTGTTTCTATATTTATGGGCAGTCGACCCGTAATTACCGCGGTCGCTTCGGTCCAGGTTGTATACTTCCGCCACTGACCTTGCTCCTATATTTATGGTCAGTTGACCCGTAATTACCGCGGTCGCTTCAGTCCAGATTGTATATCCCCAATACTGACCTTGCTTCTATATTTATGGGCAGTTGACCCGCATTTACCACGACCGCTTCGGTAGTAGGCCCTACAGAATCTCAGGTTTCCTTTTCTTTGGTAGGATTCCGTGGGCTTGGTGTATGAGCTGTAGGCGGGTGTTCCAGCTCATATTGGAGCTGCGTGTAGAAGTATTGATCTCTTTAGGCTCGGAAACATTTGTCATTAAAATCTCCAGTTCTGCGTGTATTCTCACTGTCTCTTTTACCGCGTAGCACGTGTGGTGCTTAAAACTCATGCCGTGATGTAGTATAACTCCTAGATATTTTATGGTGGAACTGGATTCGATTATGTGCCCGCCGACATGTAGGCCAATTTGTTTACCTTGTTGCTGCTGGATATCAGAACTGCCTCTGTTTCGTGCACTTCCAGTTTCAATCCGGCATTCGTGAACCAATCTCGCATCGTTTTTATCGCCTAGTTCGATTTCTCACAGCTATCATGGAGGATTTTTGCTGTTGTGACAATTGATAAATCAACGGTGTAGCCTATGATATTGTAATCCTTGTGGTTTTTTTATGTTTAGTGTCCCGTCCTACATCACGTTCGATAGGAGCGGTCCGAGGACTGAGCCCCGTGGTACTCTTCTCTTTACATTGTGTTTTCTTAGGCGTCTTTGTTTTGTTTTTTGTCCACACTTGAAATTCCTGCTGATAGCGCGATTTCCCTTGTTGTTGCTGTAGAATTTGACGATTCTGTTAGTAGGGACCGACGATCTGCTGGTTTCCAACTATATTTTCGTCCAGGTACTCGTATATATCTTTTTAGTTTAGTTTAGTTTAGTTTAGTTTAGTTTAGTGAGGGCAGAACCCTCATATATTCAGCTTAGTACAAGCGATAAAACTTAACAACAATCTTAAAACTATTCTTATATATATAAACTAAGATTAAAAAGAAAAAAAGAGGGGGGGGGGGGGGTATGTTTCGTGAGTTGGTAACTGGGTTTATCCATCAATTATCACTCATTCATTCACCTCGATTAGTACAGGATGTAAGAGTGTAGACGGGGAGTGGGCGCGGTCAGGAGGGGAAAGAGAGGAGATGAAGTTTGAGAGCAGTAGAGGTAAAGTTGGGCAGTTGATTGTGCCTGAAAGGAGATGGTGGACGAAAAGGATATCTGCGCTCCTCAAGTATGTTGAAGTTGATCAGGTGGAGCCGGCTTGTGTATGGGGGAGAATCCGAGGATTCGCCCAGTTCAGTCCGCGGAGGACAAAACGCAGAAAACGACGTTGCACGCTTTCAATTCTGCGCACATGGGACGAGTAGTGTGGGGACCAGACCTGACTGGCGTATTCAAGAAGGGGATCTGTAGTTATCTGGATCCTTTAAATTGTTTGAAACAACTGTACGACTGCGGCTCAAAAGTTTGCAATTTTGCTGACAGAAAATCCATCTTTGGGCATTTTTTGAATGTTTTGGATCTCCGTTTGGTTTAACATCATTCCAGACCCGATTTTTTACTTTTTTATTTCTGAGACGTGTTTAAATACATTCTTTTAAATCAAATCACTAAAACTGACTAACAACTCACACTGCGAATGGAATCCACAACTCACACTGCAAGTGGATTTGCAGTACACACGGAACAAAGTTATCGAGAAACGCTGAAATGAGGGGGGTTGTCTCAACCAGTTGTCAGGGAATATATATTAGCACATTGTCTGAAACATGAGACCATGGTCTGTAGGAGGTAGCCTGGTACTCCCAGTTGACGCTGCATTTATTAACCTCCAGAATTTAATTCAGGCGTCCAGAGTGATGGCTGTGCAATACTGCTTCGTGCCACCACGCCATCTGGATCCCGTCGGCGATTCCGCTCACTCGAGCGATTGCATTCACCGTAATCCATTTCCGTCTGGAACCGTTTTACATCTGTGAGAACCCTCTTCGGTTCGTATACTGCTCTAGCCTTGAGAGGATGACGGTTTTCAATATCTTCCTAGCTGTGCTCAGAGGCAGATGGGACGGTATGATGATGGTTTTTAGAATGCTTGTTACCCTTCGGTATCAGAAAGAGTCTCTGTTTCTTCCAGTATTTTGGGAAAATTTCTTCTCTTAGGTACTCACTGTACTGAATATTTCTGGCTGGGCCAACACGGTTCCTTTCAATACCCCGTTTGGTATACCATCCAGTCCCGGAGCTTTGACACTCTGATCCTTCGGGGGATCTTTTTATTTCTTCTGTGGATACTAACTCCACCACTGTTTGCTGATCCGCTCTCGTATTGTGAACACAGAGATTTCCGTCGCTCAGAAATAGGCTGGTCGTAAGTGTGTTCATCAGTTTAGGGCTTTTTGGGTGAAGTGAATTGGTACACCTTAAGGCGACACACGATCAATTTGTTGGCACCGCCGAATATTTTATTTTCTGCTTCTTCGTTACTTTCTTGAAAGCTAGAGTTATACTCTCTTTTATAGCTGTTTTCAGCTGCTTCCTTCTAGCTTTTCTAAATTGGTTGTGGGGCATTCCCTACTCGGATTCTCCGTCTCTTACGTTGCGTTTTTCGCCACAATTTAAGGCACTCGTTTCCGAGCTTGGAAATTTCATCGTTTGACCAGTATTGTCCAGTATGTGTCCGTCCTTGTGCCTTTCCTGGCATAGGGACATCACGCTCAATCCGACAGGTTTTCCATCAGTTGTGCTGCTTGCTCTTTGGCTAAACCTTGTGGTACTTTTAGATTCTCCGTCATGAAGTCAAGCACGGTCCCATTAAGTAGATTCTTTTTTCATGTCCTACTCTGCGCATTTGTGTTTCTGTAATTCGGTTTGGGTCCACTTATGGTTCGACTGCAAAGTGGCCGTTATAGGTATAGGTGTCCGACACACTACATTCTAGGCTCCTTCACCGGGACGTGCTGGCAAAAGTGAGATCAATTATCGTCTAGCCTCTTCCGTTGTTAAACCTGGGTTTATTACCTCTGCTTAGTAGGACCAGGTCTAGGCTGTTTCCTTTTCTATTCGCTAGCTTGCGCCCCACTCGCGTTGAAGTATTCAGCTATGACTACAGGGAGTTTTTCTTTGACATCTTGAACAAGATCGTTCATTAGGTCTTCGCATTCATCGACTCTTAGGCTCGGAGCTGCATAGCAGCTTAAAGAGTATACTCTTCACATTTTTGCAGAGACAAATCCCGTATATTTCTCGGCATGTATTTCTTTAAATGACGACTTCCCAGTAAGCCAGATTGTTGCTTTGCCTGTGTCGTCTTGTCTCCATTGGAGACCTCTATTCGACTTGCTCACCAGTAAAATGTGGGTAATGCATTCTACTAGCGTTTGAGCTAGAATGTCTTGTGCGACCTCACTTGTGTTAAGGTGTATTTAGATGCACTTATGCATCCTTGGTTTTTTTAAGTTCTTTTACCATTTTCTTGTAGGCTGAGCTTTTGGGAGTTCTTTTTTAACAGTTGCATGTTGTAATGCTCTGGAAACACTCCCGCGGGATGGGAATTCCACCGATTTTCCGCTCTGTAATGGAACGAGTTCTGACGCAGAGATGTTCGCGCCGTCAGGAGATGAACCGCAAATTCGTGTGATCCGTCGGATTGTCTTGTAGATCGCATATAAACCGAATTGCGCGGAACAACACCACGAATTTTCGAAGAACAGTACCCGTGATAATATTTGTAAAACGGACAGGTCAGTTACGCGCCTTCGATGTGATAGCGATTGTAGTTCCGACGTCAGTGCCGTGTCGGCGATCAGGCGGATCGCTCGTCTCTGTAGGCTCTCAAGTAGGTTGAGGGTATGCTTAGAAGCGGAGCTCCAAACATGAGAGAAATATTCGAGCGCCGGTCTATCGTGGGATTTATACAGAAGAAAGTAAAATATTGCTTGGCTCTAAAAAGATAACTTTGTTTGCCAGGGGCGGTCTCGGCTATGTTCGACACGTGTTTATGCCACGATACATTCACACAGACCGAGACGCCGAGCAATTTCATGCTTTTCCCAGGTCCGAGGGCCTGGCCATTCATCATCAGCTGTGGAACCGATGATCAACTTTTCTTTGTGAAAGTTATATATAGTGTTTTTATTGCATTAAAATAAAGATTGGCCTTTCCCCACTGCAGGACCTTATCCAGATCCCGATTCAGAGAGTCGATCTGGGTACATTTCGAAGGGAAACTCGTCAGAAAATGCATCAACCACCCGTGAAGGTCTGATAAACACCATTACCCCATATGAAGGTGCCCCCATTACTCCTATCGACGAGTACTTGCTACAATTAGCATACGACGTTGGCCTTTCCGCACTGCAGGATCTTATCTAGATCTCGATTCAGAGAGTCGATATGTCTACATCTCAGCTGATGCGACGTTGATGCACTAATCGGCCGATCACCCGAAAAAGAGGAAAAAAGTGTACAATCATCCGCAAAACTGAACACTTTGTTATCTGTTGACTCCAACAATTCATTTATGTGAAGCAAATTCAAGATTGGAGCCAAAATACAACATTGAGGCACCCCGGAATTAACAGGATACATATCCGAAGACCCGTCGTCTACAACAACTCGGGATTTATCGATTCTCGAGGAAGCTCTTCGTTCAGTCACAAAGCTGCTGGGAAGGTCCACATGTACGAAGTTTGCTCAGAAATGCCACAGACCCGGTCAAAAGCCTTGGACATATCCAATGTGTCCCCCCTTAACTCACCATGCCGCTCAATCGCAGATGTCCATATATGGGTTGTAAGAGTCAAAATATCTCACCCTGCCACCGAATCCGTATTGACGAGCATTCGGAAGTACGTTTAACTCCAAATACTTAATTAATCCGTCAACCACCTTCTCTTGTTGAGACCGAAACTGAAAACTGTCATCGGTATCTCCTCCCCGCCATATCCTCCCCGCCATATCCTCCCCGCCATCTCCTCCCCCTCCATCTCCTGGTCCTCATACTTCATCGTCTCGGCGAAGACCCTTAGCCCGAACTGATCGAAAACATCAGAGCCATCCCAACTTATTTGGTTTGCGCACCCGCTGTTATAATATTATAACAAATATCCACATCTAATTCTGCGGGCAAAAGCTGTTAATTATCGGCAATGTAAATTCACATTTAAATATACTTTATTTATTTTTAATATTAAAAGGGGTTTCTTGCCGAGATAAGGGCGGCGGAGGAAGTTATCACGTAACATCGGTATTGACGACTTTTTCCATTCATCATCGGGATCCGGGATCCGGTGTTGGCCTTATTTAGCAAGTCTCTCCACCGGTATCCGGTCCTTATCCGAGACTTGTTAAATTGTCCATACTAATTTTTTTTTTCGGGCATGGTTATTAGCCTTGCGGCAATCCTTTCTCAGGATTTCGCTGCGTGCATTGGTTTACTACTAGGTGGGTGCCAAAATAGCTATTCAGGGGTGTCACGTGGAGACTGCATGTCAACTTGGATCGTCCTGGTCTTCGCCGGGTTGAAAGCAATCAGAGACTTTGCCCTGTGTATTCGCTCTCATCCCCCCGTTGGCGCACTTTAGGCGCAATAAATCCGAGTTTTGGCGGCTGTTTGAAAGCTTTATTTTTTTCCTTTGTAATCTGCTCGTATTTTTTGTCAAACCACGGCTTATCAGATGAACTTCGTTTGACGGAATATGGAATGTAAATCCCCATCCCGAGAAGAACAATCTCCGAGACCGACTCCGCGCATGCGTTAACATCGGAGTCTCCAAAGCACACCTCCGACCACGGAAAGGAAGCGAAGAAATACCATAGATCGTCCCAGTTAACAGCCCAATACATGGCTAAGCTGCTTAGCTCGGTTATTCGTTTGAAATGCAAGTGGTTGCACAACCTATTTCAAAAAGGGATCCGAGTCTTCCAGTGGCTCAGTCACTTTCACGGTATTAATGCGTGACTCGGATGTCAAAAACAGATCCAGGGTGTTCGCATAATCACCCCGGGTATCTGGCACTCGCGTAGGTTCCTCCACGAGTTGAGTCAAATTGCGGCTACCAGCAAACATCTCCGCTAGCCCCACAGCTTCGTCGATTCTGTTAGTATGTACCAGCCTGCCGGATCAAATATGAACATTGAATTCCAACCTTGGGCGAATAAACACTATTTTCTTATAATGCGCTTGGATAAAGGGGATTTTTTGATTTCAATGTGAATGCACGGTACGATGGAATAAAGATAGGACAGCCGAAGGTAGTGTCAATGCGCATTGCTCTAGAATACCTGAACATTCTAATCGTGGGAAACCTAGACAGAATTGCATTTTTTGGTTGTCGGCTTTCGAGGATAATTACTTAGAGAGGCGTATTATGTGTTCAGGGACAGCAATGCTTGCAGTAATATTTGTAGCACAATGGTAGCCAAAATAGGTTCCGACATAGATTCTCTAATGACAGAATCAGTGCCTAGAGCCGAAGACTTCTGTGAGTGTCATTCCTTAATTTTGATGTATTCCTTGTAAATTATGGCTAAACTGGATGACATGAAGTATTTCTGTCATCTTCCCATCGAGTGGAATTTAAGGCCTTTAGGGCCTTCCTTTGGGTAAGAGATTCGTGTACACTAGTAATTCAAATCCCTTGAATTAATTTGACTCTTGCATGGTCGTTCAATAAGTCCCTAGAAAAGAAAAAGTCAGATGACATTTTTTCTTGACTTTTTCGGTGCAATAACGACGCATAATTTTATAATTTATATTATGTTTTTTTCTCGTTTTAAGACGCATGCATTCCAAAACACCGTCGCCATTACCGTGCCGGTCGATTTCCCAGTCTTCGCCTTGTCCGGTGATCGTTTGTTTTCAAATCCCATTGTATCGATTGTTTCTTTTTGTTTAGAGTGTAGTAGCGTATTCATGTATCGTGCAGAGACTTATCAGGATACCGTTGCAAATACTCCAAAACAGCCACAGAGTAGACCACACGATTGTATTTGTTCTCCGTTTAGAGTACATGCCGCACTTATCTTGCCAAAATTTGGCTCGCACCCAATTTTTCGTGCAGTTGTCTAGTGAATAATAGATAGTTTTGTTATACTATTAGTACTATTCATCATCATCATCATCATCGGCACTCCAATCGGGGACCGGTCTTGGCCTTATTTAGCAAGTCTCTCCACCGGTATCCGCTCCATATCCGAGACTTGTTAAATTGTCCATAATAATTTGTTTTTCCGGGAAAGGTTATTAGCCTTGCCCCAACCTTTCGCAGGATGTCGCTGTATGCGTTGGTTCATTACCAAATGCCAAAGCAGCTATCCAGGGGTGTCACGTGGAAGCTGCATGCCAACTTGGATTGAGCAGGGACAAGGATCGTCCTGGCTTTCGCCGGGTTGAAAGCAGAGACTTTGTCCTGTATGTTCACTCCCACCCTCTCGTACCAAGTATACATCTTGGCAAATAATGTTCGATAGCACTGTATTCCATCAAAGCTTTGTTTAGAACTATGTTAAGGGAAGAAAAACGACACTTTTTTTAAAGATTTTTTTTCTCCGTTATTTATTAAGCAATTAAAAAACCATTTGAATGGGGTATTCTACACATAGTTAGGTATAAAAAATAATTTTTATTTTTATTTTAAGTACATAATGGCGCCGTGGCCAAGTGCCAAGTCAAGTGCTTTTTGTGACATTCAAACGGTGTGCAGCATAACGACCCTCCAGCAGCACCTAGAATAAACAAGTTTTTGTTACCCATCATCTCTATGAGTTTTTTTTAAGGCGGTGATTATTACAAAATCTACATTTTTTATATAATATTTTTTTATATAATATATTGTTACGTTTTTACTTCGCACACGACCGTTAAACTATGTCCAGTTTAAACTATCCGTTCTTTTTACGCGAGTTCGACCACTGGATCGTAAGAGTGCTTCAATGTTCAGGGACAACCTCTTTTTTTGCTCCGTTAAACTCCTCAATCAATCGCCTCCTGTAGCTCTCCTTTTTCTTCTTGGTTCTTGCACGTGTTCTCTCCTGGTTCCGTCTGCTTCTGACGTTTTCTTTTCCAGTTTCGTGTATTCTCCAGTATTCCTCTAGATGGCTCCAGAATCGGTGTGTTGATGTCGTATTAGTTGGCTTAAGGCTCGGTGCGACGCCATGCGGTCACGCTAACGGTTGACAAGTGTGTCGGTTTTGAATTTGTGACTATTATTTTTTATATAATATATTATTTTTTTTTTTTTATATATATAATATATTATTAATAAAAAATATAAAAAATCGACGTTAAATTGTTTATAAAAAAATCACTTGTTAATTAATCATTAAATCCGCGTGTACTCCCCTAGATAATTTATCTACTTATTAGTTATTAATTAAAATTTCAAGGCGATCGGATAAAAATTGCTCGAATTATGTTGCACACCAACTTGGAAAACATTGTTTTGAGAAAAACGCGTTTCAAGTTTCAGTCAGCCGTTAGACTAGGCCATTTCAGCGTCTGGTGCTATCTCTCTCTAAAGCAAAAGTTTTATAACGCCATCTATATGTATTTTATGAAAGTATGACTCATTCGTATTGAATAAAAATTATCGACCGGATTATGATACTCCAAAACGCTACAAAAAGAGCAGCGGCTTCTTCGAACGTTTCAGAGCCTTAAAAGTTGTTGCGGAAATCAGCTTTAAAAACATAGGGAAAAATGTTCCCACATTAAATTCTTTTTGGATATCATTTTTGAGGAGTTCATACGCAATTTAAGCTAAAAAATGGAAAAAAAATTCTCGATAGATATAACTCTCGCACCTTTCACGAGAAATATGGTGCCATTATAGCGTTTGCAACGAGAGTGAAGAACGTATGATTCGAACTGATGCTATGACGGCTAGAATCACTAAAAATGTAACCAATGCTCAACACATCAGGCCACTGACGCGTGTACGAATTCTATTTCTAAACTCAAGTACACTCAACTGATGTGGAATTGTTATGTTGTTACTATGGTATACGGCTCTGATGTATTTTCTTATTTGATTTTCGTTCGGTGTTCTTCACTATTTGCTTGTGTATTGTGTGTGTATCTGTTAGGAACGCCACACTACTCACTCCTCAGTAATTTTGTTACAATCAACTTCATAAGCGAACGACGGAGCGAGCGAGAGAACGTCGGTATAGGCGAGTGTGCCGGTGCTCTATGCGGAAGTCGTGATCGTAGTCGTAAAGTTCTGTTTGCTATCGGAAAGTGTGTGTGTGTGTGTACATATTTCACGTCGGGGTCACCAATTATAGCGTTTGCGGCGATAGTAAAGAACGTGTGATTCGAACTGATGCTATGACGGTTAGAATCACTAAAAATGTAACCAAGGCTCAACACATCAGGCCACTGCCGCGTGTGCGAGCTCGACTTCTAAACTCAAGTTCACCCAGTTGATGTGTTGTTATGTTATCGCTATGTTATACGGCTCTGATGCTTATTCGAATTTCCTTTCGGCGTTCTTCACTATTTGTTTGCATATTGTGTGTGTATCTGGTAGAAACGCCACACCATCATAAACGCTCCTATCGTAAGAATTAAAATAATGTTCTGCCACATTTGTTGTTGCCCGCGAGTTGTCCAATTACCTCATCATAGCAGGTAGCGGTAAAAGAACCTAGGTTCGGGATCTGTTTCACATTTCACGTCATGTCCCTGTTCTTCTTGGTTTTTGACGAGCTAGTTTCAGTTGTCAAAATTCAGCCACTGGCATTGAGCAGTGTGTCGAACCCCAACCAACAATCAAGTGGGTCATTGCTTGTATAAAATATTTTACAAAGGGTCGTTTATTACTAGTGTGACGCTCGGTGATAAGTTTTCGAAATATTTGGTGCAAATACTCATATTTAATTGACGACGCCGTGGTTTGTTGTTGTTTGGGAACGACTCATTATTGATTCCCATAAAATTGTAGCACACACAATAAAGTTCTGACTAATGTGGCCCTACATGGACTGTCGTTGCCTTTGGTACAATATTTAATAATATGTTTTGACTCCAGAACAAAGCTTATGTTCAGGGATGGTTAAATATAAGTTTGTATATGTCATCACAAAAGAAAAATTGTTTTTCTTCACCATATACGTAAAGTAGCAACATTCTAAAATTAGTTACATATTTTGAAACTTGTTACAATCAGGCAATTTCGACAATAACCAATAATAGACTATTTCTCTCGCGCTAGCATGAAGGCAATTAGTAGAAGATTCTGGCCCTCACTACCTAACTCCTACTCACTTATTAGCGGAATCAAGTGGGAAAAGGAATTACACCACAAAACAGCAAGCACATCGTATTCAATCTGAGAACAATTTATAATTGCTTCGTATGAGCAACGCCTTTCACCTGAAAACTCACTTAGTGTTACCTGCAAATTACCTCTAATTAAGGCAAACCAATATTTTATTGCCCACCGCTTCGAAAACATAGTATAGAGTTACCTCTTAGGTAAATATTAATTGGAACCGCTACATGATACACATTTCCTTATTACTCACACGGTACTAAGTTTAAACAAATCAAAGTACGCCAGGCAAAGCCCACGATGCTAATTGATGTGAGAAGTCCTGTGAACTATAAAAACCTTCCAGACATACAAATCCGATACTCAATATGAAGACATTAAATTGCTAAGGCCGCCCTGTTCAACACGCCGTTTGAACATTTCTTGAAGCGAGTGATTGATTTATGAATCGAAATGAGCGGACATTGATTGGTGTTGGAACCTTTTTCCCCTCTGCCGGATTCGTGTGGCTCGTTTATGTTTTGACTTGCGTTTGATTTATTTAATTTGATTCCACATTCTAAAACAGGGTCCAGCTTTTTACGTGGACAATGGGATGGCTTAAGTGAAAAGACCATTCCAATCATTTTAACACCTATAATTGAGGGACGTCTTGACGAGGACCATGACAACTTAGCGGGGTGTAGCTTATCTCCCTTTGGATTCGTTTAACTGGAAGTCATAAAAATGAAATTCCTAACCAATGTTTACCTTTTATTTATTTTTGGTCTTGCATTTTGAGGGTGTATGTTGAAATTCGAGGGATTAAAAAGTTGAGTCCTCTGTGGGTTGCTTGTTCATAAAGTTTGTTTCATCGACGTTGTCTGTTTTATTAATGGACGTTGAACTTGAGAGGAGGGTATTGGACGGTAATGTGTTTTAACTCTTTGTCCAGTTCGTTAAATTATTGTTTTTGGTCACTATTGTTAAACATTTGTAATAAAATTAAATGTGTGTCACCTTTTCTCCCTGTTGACACTAAGGCGTGGCATTCTTTGTTGCGAGTTTTTTGAGTTATGATCATTTTGAATAACTATAGATCCATTTAAAAATTGTTTTCGTTAATAACATTGATACTTCAGTATTTAAACCCATCATTTGCAATTTGCATTTCGTATAAAGGGAACTCGCAAGGTTTGAAATGCCAGTAGGTCCAAGCAATACAGCGGCATTGAGATTCAATAACTTACCCTCGTACCAATTGTTAAGTGACACATCTTCGGTTAACAGTGGTACAAAAAAGTTCTTATAAACACAACATTTCAACCAAATACATTGCTTTTGCCATTCTAGTTAGCTTGTAATATTAATTGTGAACTAAATTGTAGTAATAATTAATTATCTCGACGGATAAGGTCACATGGAAAAATCCGATGAACCTAATCTTCCATTCATTTATGACATAATTCTATACTGGACCAAACATTTTTTTTTGGGATTGCATGCATGCAAAATTTACATTGACCAGACAATAATAATTGTATACAAACACAGAATGTTTTTTTACCTCTTTTATATCTTGTTTTAACATTGTTGAATTTGTAACTATCTAGTCGGGTATTTGAATGCCATTTGAATTATGGGAGATAAAATAGTGTTACTAGTTCAAGAAAATAAAAGAAAAACTTAGGAAAAAGCTCATAGACTATATATCACAGCGTCTCCAATGTAAGAAATACGATGACCAATAATGTTTGAGAACAACGACCAATAAAGTGGAACTTTGCCTCATACTGTAGCGAGCTTAGGGTTCGCTGGATTAATTATTCACACAAAGTAAGCCGTGAAATGAATTTTCTATTCAATCTTTATATTTCTTTATTCAAGAGCAGAAATCTTGACAACCGTTCTTTTCTTTTTCGCTCCTCTGTCAAAAGTGACACTTCTGTCACTGGAGACATCGTTTTTTTTTCTCTCGCTTCTTTTTGCTCATAGTCTCCAGTTTTCCAGTACTTTCCAGAATATTCCAGTACTTTGTTTTGGAGTCTTGCCACCTCGTCACAATACAATAGTTCCGGCACAGTTTTATCAATGAATGGCAATATTATAGCCAAGTTGACGATAAATAAATACAAAAATAGGGATAACAAATTAACCTTACTTCCCTGGAATTTGCAACTTTAAATCGAGTAGTATTATGTGGACTTTATTTGAATCCATGTTATACAAACGGCAAAACCGAGTTAAAACTTACTACCTCAGCTTGAATGAGCAAATGAGTGTTCCCGATTTTGATTCCTCCAACAGATTGGATGTGGTCCTCATCTTTCATAATAAATATGTACACAATGGAGGTATATTGGTGTTCTACAAACGGCAAAACGGAAGACCGCCAAAAACTTACTACCTCAGCTTGTAAATGTGTGTTCCGGACGTTCATTTCTCCAACAAACAGGATCTGGTCCTCATCTTTCGTTTTATTAACTATTTTTTTAAATTATACTTCTCCCAAGAATGGCGAGCCTATAGCGCTGAGTCGGCGTCCTGAGATGTTACGACCGTGTTCATCAGGCTAGCTCCGAACGATGCTCATGGATTTCACGAAGCTTATAGCTTAATGGGGCGATATTTCACCGGGCGGCTGGGCTTTTGGGACCCTACCTACCACTCGGTAATCGTGCCGAACTGCACAATAGCAAAAGTCGCCAGTTGAATCTTGGTTTACATAACCAAACGCAAGAGACAACCTCCTAACAAACTCAGCCATTGAGGTTGCGATGTACACAATGGAGGTGTTTTGGCTGTCAGCCACGTCTGACCACACTGGCAAATTTGTCTTAGCATGAGATACTTCATTTATCAAAATCATGTCGAGTATTTGGTTAGATTCTAAATAAGTACGGTATAAAGACACAGTAGAACCAAAATAGTTGGTTTTACTAGATATGAGAAACTTTATTACGCACAGAAGGACGGGATGAAAGTAGACCTGTGGCGGTTCTCTTGAACGCCACCAATCATCTTCCCATTACCCCATGTAAAAACTCCCACCTAGGTCATATAAAAACCAGGAAAGCAAGTACTTACCTTTATATAGTAATACAGTAAAGCCTGCAAAACCCATCAGCACCAAACAGGCATGTGTCTTATGGGCAATTTGGTCGCATCACCATGCAACCAACATTAACAGAACCAATCCATTGAACATGTCTCGGATCGATTTCCATCATATAACAGGTGTCTTCCACACGTAAGAGCAATTTGGTTGCACCATCTAGAAACCAACATTGCCCGAATAATATCTATGAGATATACCCTTACGCGCCAGCCGCACACTTGCAGGAAATATTTTATCTTTCCCTTTGCATACATGCCCACATCGATCGGTCACCCGACCGACATATACATGAGGGCATCGGCTGACGGCCCAAGCAAGTCGAGTTCTCAAAATGGAAAATTACCATCGAGAATTCGACTACGTGGAGATGCCACCAACATGTGCACGATCAGCATAAATACTTTACGAAGTCGCTGATCGTGCAAACACTTCAATCCCTATGTAGAGACATTTGCACCAGCTGCAGCCATGCCAGCTAATGTTCCGCTTGTAGATTTGATCGATCCACGCTCCGCATGCTTGTGGACACACACACGCCACTAGTGGCAGAGACAATCATCGTGTGTGTGTTTCACCCCATTCTTGCTGGACCAAATGCGAGGATGATTCCTTATATGGTCACTGGGGCGATGGATGGAATTTTTGGTAATTCTGTCGTTTCGGTGGCAATAGCACTCGCGTTCTGAATGATCGTCAATAGGAATTCCGTAGCAGGCGGTCCACGGGAGCCCTTTTGATACTTATAACCGATATATGAACATCTGCCATTGAGCGGCATGGTGAGTCAAGGGCGGTCGCGTTGGACATCTCCAACGGGGCATTGCTCAGCAAATTTCGTTCATATGGATTTTCCCAGCAGCTTTGCGACTGGACGAAGAGCTTCCTCGAAAACCGATCGATCCGGGTTGTTGTGGACGGTGAGTGTTCGGATCTGTATCCTGTTAATTCGTGGGTGCCCCAAGGTTCTATTTTGGCTCCAACCTAGTTTTTGCTTCACATAAATGATTTGTCGGAGACAACGGATAACAAGGTTTTCAGTTTTGCGGATGATAGTACGCTTGTTTCCTCCTTTTCGAGTGATTGGCCCATTGGTGCATCTACGTCGCACCAGCTGAGATGTAGTCAGATTGACTATCTGAATCGGGATCTAGATAAGGTCCTGCAGTGGGGAAGGGCCAATCTCGTCGACTTCGATGCAGCGAAGACACAATATACAACATTCACAAAGAAAAGTGGATAATCGGTTCCACAGCTGATGATGAATGGCCGGGCCCTCGAGGCCGGGGAAAGGATGAAAATGCTCGGCGTCACGGTCTGTGGGAATGTATCACGGCATAAACACGTGTCGAGCATCGCCAGGTCAGCCTCAGGAAAACTGAGCTATCTTTTTAGAGCCAAGAAATATTTTACTCCGGCCCAACTTCTTCACCTGCATAAATCCCGAATTAGACCCGCGCTCAAATATTGTTCTCATGTTTGGAGTTCGGCTCCTAAACATACCCTCGACCTACTTGAGGGCATACAGAGACGAGTGATCCGCCTGATCGGGGAATCGGCGCTGACGTCGGGACTACAGCCGCTATCACATCGAAGGCGTGTAGCTGGCCTCTGTCTGTTTTACAGATATTATCACGGGTACTGTTCTTCGGAGATTCGTGGGATAGATCCACGCAATTCGGTTTATATGCGCTCCACAAGACATTCCAACGGATCGCACCAGTTTGCGGTAACAGGAGGAATTTGTTGATGTCTGGCACCCGTGCTAGTTCATTGACGAGTTCAGTTAAACTATTTGAAACTGTTAAGAAATGGACATATTTACCTTGAGGTTTTGTGTGTCCGGAGTGACGAAGCCACTGAGAGTTATGCACATTGAAATCATCCGCAATAATGATTTCAGGTTGCGGATATAGAATCAACGTCGTTATTGAAGAAAAATTACAACCAATTTAACCTCCCAAAATAGTCGTTCAGACCTTTCGATTTGGTTTTCTCGTAAAACCGGAGTGTTCTTTTGGGAGTTTTCTCTTTAACGTTGCTGTTAGTTGCAGCAGATTTGGTTGACACGACACTGTGGTCTGAAATACCTACGGGAGAACAAACTTCAATTGTGTTTTTGTTTCGCCAATTAGAAAGCATTACAAGAAGTGCCCACAGTCTGTCTCCACTTACACCGGATATTTTTTTCCTTCTGAACAATATTGATGCCTTGGAAATTTATTTGTTCAAAAAGTAAAATACAATGCGGCTGTAATAGCTTTTTTCATACTTTCTACTGAAACAACATTTCGCTTTTTTGCTAGGCCATAATGAGTTGGTAATTTTTGTTGTTGTTAATGTTAATTTATTTTTACCTCCGTTTCTTTTTTTTGTAATTTTCTAAGATGTATTCCCAATCTTTTCTCAACATGGCCAATGCAGTCTTTTTATTGAGCACAACATCTGGACCGTGGGGATTACAATCAATAACGGTGTATAAAACTCTCAATCGTATTTAAAAACATCTGATTCAAAAGTAACGGTAATAATAATAACAAGAATAATTCGTAGTAAAGGGTGTAAGACGTTTACTCCCCTCTCCCGAGAGAAGTATAATAAAAATGAATCCTTTAATATTTTAAAACGTTATATGTTAAAAATTATAATGAATTCCTTCATTATATTGCAGAGAATATTCTTAGATAATACAATTAAGCAAACAATTTAATTGTAAATGGTGGGACCCCCTTAACAAACGCTCCTCTAAGTTAATCCACCCAGTACTTGTTATGTGATCCATAGTGCTATTAAGAGTACTTTTAAATTTTATATGTCTGAGCCCGCAAATATTTACTGAATTCATTTTTAAGACTTTTTTTAATTATGTTTGGCATATTACATAATAAGCGGGTTTCATTTGTTGCGTGAGACTTTATACGGAAGGTGGGGCAAATTCAAGTGCAAAAAAGGCAATAAGCGGTCGTTAAATAAGGCCAGACTGAGAACACAGAGGAATCCATAAATATGCGTTTACAGCCTCATTTGCACTGACTGCAGCTTTATTTTCCATCAATTGACTGCTTAAATGATGTATATGGCCTATTACATCTGTAACAGACCCAATCCCTTCGAATTTGTTCACTGTATTAGAAATTGCGTGTTCTGGGGGAGGATTTGTGCCAACCATAGCTCACTTGTTAAAAACGAACCATATTTGTAAAAGAAAGGTTTAACAATTCGAACATGTTGTTCAGTGATTAAATGGTCAATTCTCAAGTTGAATGACATTCAACGTTTGCAGCTCTTTCAAAATTACAGAGCTATACTTTTCGAACCAGGAAATGAGTAACCAGATAGCAGATAGTCGGAAAACAAAATCGGCCATAACTATATGGAGTTAGACGTCGCTTTCCACCAGTACAACTCTCGAGTCCGTACGCTTTTAAGCATTCTAAAATACTGAGAGGAGGAATTGGAAGTTTGCAAGCATCCATGGGAAGTCTTGTTTATTGTATGGCTGTCAAACTGATTGCTCCACTCACTGAAATGCTATTGTGTGAATTTGGCAACAATTAATTCAATTGTTTCTAACTAAGATATGATAAGATGGATTCATCACACTATGCCCTGAGCAATGTTTGTATAAATACTTATATTTTCACACTTTGTTCATTGTCAGCAAATGTTTGGTTCAATAAAGTTAATTTTTATTTTGAAACGAAATAGTTCAGAATATTTAACAAAAAGCTGAATAAGTGTACTATAACTAAAATCGTGATGTTATATAATACTACAAAATTACTCAGACATATTGTCACGTCATCTCCTGATGTTATCAATTTATCTTCCCTGATGTTATAACATTCTAGATCCCGGAAGTTGACTTAACATTATTTAAGGCTACGTTAGGGATATGTAATGACAGAAAAGTGATTTCAAAAGAACTCAGGATATAGAGCAAGTCAATATGTGCTAAAAGCCAATATGTAAAAAATCAGTATATGCCCAACTCGTAAGACTCATTTGATTTAACAAAACACACTTCGATGTTCAATTTTCCAAAGTCATCTTCGTTAAGTACATAGAGGAGGATAATAAAAGCGATTTTTTAACTTATCAACTTTGATTATTCAACATTCACGCCAATCTAACATCAAGACGGAGAAAATATTTAGTTCGTAATTATTTTACCCTGATAAACAATAAAACGTGTTGTTTTTTGTACTAGCATTTAATCTACACAAAAAGCCCCAACTTGAGTCTTATCTCGTTCTATATCTATAATATTCGGCAACAACACAATCGTTTAGTGATATAGCATTTTAGTGCCACCCTGCATGCCCCAATGTCAACGAAACCAAACGGCCGCCAACCAAATCATTTCCAGAGTTCTGTTCCTCAATTTACCAACCAATTCTTTCCCAGTCGTGTAGTTTACCCTTGTGTAGCAGTGGAGTTCTTTTTTATAAAAAGGTGTGGCTTTGTGGCAGGTAGCGAGGATTGTCTTAGATTAGATTAGTTGATTTAATAAGAACGGAATTGATAGGGTTGTGCACCGTATTATCTTACCATTAATTTTAGCGGCACTAATAATCAGTCTTAATAAACCCAATAGTCCAATAAAACATCATAAAAACCAAGTTTTGTCGGTAAATGAAGGTTGCAAAAAGAACCTTAAGGTCGCGGTTTCTAGGGTGTGATCTGGGAGTACATTTTTTATAAGTGACATCGAGAGACCACAATAATCTGTATGATTATTTGACAGTTAATTTTTACATTATTTATGGATGTTTTCCCACAACAATGTATTGAGTAACATTTTGAATCTCTATTTGGGATTCAAAATGGCCTCTGGAAAGCCACCTTTGATGTATGTTCCAGTTCGGATTTCTCTCAGTTAAATTTTATATCTAACCTATCTTTGAGTATATCTCATAGGTCATAGCTCAGTTGTCAGTTCTGAGAGTTTTCTTATGTCTCCCTGAACTTTGTTTTGATTCACCTATTTGGGCGGTAAACTATAAAGTTCCAGATTATTACTTGGAATTCATCTACACTGTGCCTTGATCCAAATAATGTAATAATGGAAAACATTTCAGAAGACTGTCATTCTTTTTTTATAATATACACGCCCAAGACCAAGTTTGTGATGTTCTTAAATGTTAGTGCGCAATACGGTAGGAAAAACGAAAGAGTAGAATGAAAAGAGCTATTGGCGTACATCGGCCTGGAGTGGCTGAAGTTTGAAATCACGGAAGATGTCATGTCCAGCAGAGCGCTGCAACCTTGGGTAGCTCGTCCGAAGAACGATTCTCTGTGTTTATCTGTCTATCTAATTTTTTTTAAGTGAATTGACGTTCTCTCTGATTGACGAGTTTTCCGGTTAGGTTCTTGGATGAAAGGAACTTTTGAATGACTTAAGCAACGATTGTGAAAACATTTGAATTTTTCTTTCAATATAATATAAACTTTATTCGTAGAATAGTAGATTGGTAGGATAAATCTTGTCTAAATTGCTTAATGACATAATTGAAGGTGTTGTGGCCAAATTTCCCGATTTTCATTACTGGGTTTTGAATAAACTTAACTATAAGTTAGCAACAAATTTGTATTGAAACAACAGAATTCGGTCTGCCGAACCCAACAGGTTCGGCATGTTCCCACTAAAAGATAAATAGATATAGATCAGGAGATGTTATCAAAACGAGGTTTAATGACTCCAAACACCACGAGCTAATGATAAGAAGAAGATGGTAATAAATGTAGGCATATATATGCAATACGCTGTAAAATGGTATCTCTGAATTGCTGTCACTAAATTAGTCAGTAGGGATCGATGTAGTATTCGAAATCATATTTAACCATCTTACTCCAATGACAATGGGCATAACACATTATGACTCGGAATTTTGTTTTGACATTTAAAAATCTTAATTTTCGAAGTAACCCCTTTTGGTACAATACACTTCCACCACCGTTTCTTCTAATTTAAGAAAAAACTTATTAGTCGAATTGCGAAATTACCTTCAAAGCGCCCTCCGTTTCAGCTTTTATCTCCTCAATTGTGTAGAAGTGTTGCCCATATGGTGGTTTAAATCATGATATTTCGATTATAACTGCAATTGTGTGTCCTGATTGCTACGAGCAATAAATGAAAGGTAAAAATAAGCCCAAAACTACCCATCGACCTCCACTATGGAAGATAACTGAGTCGTTCACAAGCTGTCAACGAAGACGGTCGCGTTTTATGCTAATTACGATATATAAAAACAAACAAACCATCACCACAGTCTTCAATCGTGATTGTAAAGTAAACTACTGGTTCGTCTTTATTGAAATTCTCCTAAATTTGTTTTAGTGTTTTTTAGAAAAAAAAAAGAAAAAACAATAAAAATAAAGTTTTGTGAAAATGGGTCGTGGAGTACATTACACTAGTTCCGATCGTGAATTGATAAAAAAAATTACGAAATAATATAAATTATATAAGAATAGGATGTCGATGAAAGCGGTCGTGTTTCATTTTTAATATTTAATAAATAATTATTTTAAATAATTAAATAATTAATTATTAAAAAAACGTTAAAAACTGTAGATTGAAACGATTGTGGTCCTTTTGATTAAATTATTATAATAACAGAGATCATACCTCTCCAAAAAAGTTGGTCATATTAAAATTAACAAACGGCGTCCCGGTTTAATGGTTGTTCTAGAAATTTCCCATCACAGTATAGTTTCGTAAACTAATGGAAATCAAAAATTAAACAAAAATATATTAGAAATCGGTCAATTACAGAACAAAATCAATTTATCATTAAATAAAAACAAATAAATCAGAGTGTTAAATATGACTTTTATTTATTTATTATTCAATTTATTTTTGCCACCAAAGTGCTGGGATCGCTTTCGTTGATATAAATAAGTTTGGGGTGTTTAGGGTAATTCCCACTTTCTATAATCTGAGTCCGCTATGTATGGCAACATATTGACCGACGTCGTTCCTCAGACACCACGTATTCGTTTAGAATAATTTTATTATGTTCGTTGAGATTCATTTCTTGTTTAAAACCAACCGACATGCTTTTTATAACAATTAAAACACGGGACGGTTTGTAAAATCAGGTTTCCGCGAGAAACTGGTGTGTAGCTTTGTTTCTCTCCTTCAAATTCGCACCAATTAGTACCCGTCTTTGGTAGCTTCTCTTACCAGGTGTGAGCAACGTGTAGTAATACGCTTTTGAGTGCCAACGGCACTACCCCTATTAACATCTATTAACATTTGACGTCAGTTATGGGAAGTGTAAGTATGGACATCAAGAATGTGCGAAGGTGGGTCACCGAGTTCAAGGACGAACGTATAGACGTCTATGACTAACAGCGGTCTGTTACGCCTTCGGTTTCGAACGAAACGATCACAAAAGGGGAGAAGGAATTGCTTGAAGATCAGTGTGTGGTGGCGTGCCATCGAATTACTAACGTCAATGAAACTACGATTGAAAAATATTCACCGAAGCCCATGAACAGCAACAGCTTCAAGTGGCCCGAGCATTCCTTAAGAGCGATGCAGAACGCGAGGATTTTTTTTAGTCAATTCTCATTGACGACGAAATTTGAGTACACTAGACGACACTCAAAACTAGGAAAATGATCCGAATTTGTCGAATCTGCCAAAAAAAAAAAAAAATCAACGCGATCTCGCAGAAGAGTTTTATGGCAATGGTCTTTGAGAAATACCACAGCGCCTGAAAACCTAGATTTATAAACAATAACGTCCATGCATGAAAAAAACTGAAAAATGCGCTCAAAATCAATTTTTTTTTAAGCAGGGAACGAAGGTTGTAGTTGTACCATGGAGAGGAAGTGGTTGATGTTCTTTGTCTAGAGTAGAGAACGAACAGGGAAATAAAATAAAGAATTTCGGTATATAATTGGGTGATGGTGTGTGGGTTTTTTAAGGCATTCCCAAAGAACCACCCATCCTCTTTAAATTAACCACCTTCCTCTTCCCATACAAAGCTGTAGCGATTCTAACAGATACACACAATTCACAAGCAAAAATAGTGAAGAACACCGAACGAAAAAATCGAATAAGAAAAATACATCAGAACTGTATACCAAGCGATAAATAAAAATAATTCACACCAGTGGAATATACTCGAGTTTGGAAATCAAATTCTAAACACGGTCAGTAGCCTGGTGTGAAACTCTTAGGTAAAATTTTTTTCGTGATTCGAGCTGTCATAGCGTCAGTTCGAATCACACGATCTTCTTCACTATTATTTCAAACGCTATAATTGGTGACTACGACGTGATCTTGTACACACAGCATACACTTCCCATAGTAAAGCAGAACTTCACACACGGTCACGACTTCCGCATAGAGCCCAGCCTCCGACGTTTTCTCGTTTCTCTCTCGTTCGTCCGTCGTCCGCATACGAATCTGATCGTAACGAACTTACTGCGGCGAGAGTGTGTAGCGATTCTAACAGATACACACAATTCACAAGCAAAAATAGTGAAGAACACCGAACGAAAAACTCGAACAAGAAAAATACATCAGAACCGTATACCAAGCGATAAATAAAAATAATTCAAACCAGTGGAATATACTCGAGTTTGGAAATCAAATTCTAAACACGGTCAGTAGCCTGGTGTGTAACGCTTAGGTAAAATTTTTTTCGTGATTCGAGCTGTCATAGCGTCAGTTCGAATCACACGATCTTCTTCACTATTATTTCAAACGCTATAAAGCCATGGGACTTACCTGCAATTTTGGACAGCGTAAGTTCCCAGCAGCATTTTCCATACCTAAAAGGAAACCTACCCGACGGCATACATACATTCTGAACTTTTCTGGTTTATACTCCATGAACCAGTTCATCTCCTATCACCTCAGCTTATCTTTAATTACCGAGAAACAAACGCTGGCCAGCGTATTGCGGACACAGCTGCAACCGATATACCTACTTAATCGTATATCTTATCCTACCCTAAGGTTCACGTTAGTGCGACCAATTCTCCAACCATTACCCAACCATGCATTTGATTTGAGCATGAACATGATCGTTTATTTCCCATGAAGACCCATCATCCAACCCGGACAAACAGTCCATAGCCACCGTCGTCGAGTTTTTTGTGGACTTAACGTCCAGGACCAATTTCCCCCATTCTGCTTCAGAGCCATTTGGCTAAAGTAAACAGATTCCCAATCTCTGGTCGAGCTGTTGACACCAGTAGATATTGCCTACATCGGTATTTCCCCGGAATCTCAAGCAAATCCAATGACGTCCCCTTTGTAACATAGGCACATCATGTACATTATGCGTGCCACCATTTGACCTGTGAAATAGCGTTTTTGTTTACTTTGAAAAAAATATCTATTTCGTTCCCTGGCATACATCATCAACGATGTATGGCTACATCGCCGCAGCCCCTGATGATCGTGCATTTGTGTAATCAGGTGTCCGCCGATCATCGTTTTCATCGCAGGGCATCGAACCTGCCCTACACAGCGATGGGAAATTCACACATATACCCTTTGTACGCGATCACCATTGGCTACGGTCAAGTGGATCCGTTTTGCTCCTCCTCTATCGATGCAATTCACGGCCATTGAATCTGATGGACGTGAGTTGCATCGCAGAGTCAGATTTCTACCCCCGAGGTGTGCGCATATGCAGCTCAAAAACTGAGCACGGTCTCTAAGCGAATACGAACATTAGTGCGTCCAATTAATTAATTACCCTCGTCTGTGTTACGCGAATTTCTGTTACCCGCGCGGTGCTGTTTCATCGAATTTCCCCCAGTTGGTTTGATGTGGGAGTGTGTTATAATTTCGGCTGAACAAATTAATAAATAGTTGACTGAGAATCTAATGTATTGATAATATAAATGGAATCCAAGTGATGTCCAAATCGTGGAACAAATTAATAGATAGTTGACTATGAATCTAATGTACTAACAATATAAATAGAATCAAAGTGATGTCCAAACCAGGTGTATTCTTCAAAATAAAAAGAAATATTTTATAGCAAAACAACACAGTGCATTTCATTTTCTCTTTTCTTTGCGGATAATTTGGTTAACAGTTTTCTGCGGAGAAGTGTTGGGGAATAAGTGAACCTGTGTTACGACGACACAACTTTATTTCCCCACAATGGCATCTTCAACGGATAGGTAATCGTAGTTGAACGAAAGGCGGACTAGGTAGTCGTTGCTGAGGCGATAATTAGCTTTATGGAAATCGTAGTGAATGTGAGGCGGGATAGAAGTGGACTCGGGAGAAGGTCATGAGAGGAGGGGGTGGTGGTGGTCTGTAGATGGAAGGACGAAGGGGCTGGGTGAGACAGATGTATTGATAGGATCTGGTCAAAAGATGAGGTCAAGCTGCCTACACGAAAGGTTTCGAAGGTTGCTGATCTTACAGAGACAAGAATCATCTAGTCGATCAATGAAGAGACATTCCTTGACCAAGGTGGGGTGAGAGGTGAAGTGTGAACGGTCGTCAGATAAAGCCCAATTGAGTTCTGGAAGATTAAAATCTCCGAAGATGATGATGTCGTTTTCGCAATTACTCAGCTCGGTTATATGGTCGATAGCAAAGCTAGCTAGCTAAAAGCTAGCTCGTAAACTTCAATATGCTGGGGTGGCAAGATATAGAACTATAGCGTTTGGGATGATAGTGAAAAACGTGTGATTGGAACTGACCCTATGACAGTTAGAATCACCAAAAATTGAACCAAAGCGCAAGCCAACGGGCCACCGCCGTGTGTACAAATTCGATTTCTAAACTCAAGTAGATTCGACTGATGTGGATTTGTTATGTTATCGCTATGGTATACGGCTCTGATGCATTCGATTTTCGTTCGGTGTTCTTCACCATTGGCTTGTGTATTGTGCCTGTATCTGTTACAAACGCCACAGAACCACATGGCAAAGTTTGATTTCCGAGGAAGAGTGATTTTGACAGACACAATGTCCAAGCGAAAATGTTGACAGGTAGGGTGTGGGATGTAGTTCTTTGTTCTGCCTTATCTCGCGGATCTTCATCCGAATAAGCTTCCTCCAGGAGATATTTAAATCGACACTCGTCGCAATCCTTTAATCTGTAAATGTTTGTTCCTTGTAAACGTTTGGAAGTAGAAAGATACTGTTCGATACTGATTTCAGTGCCCAGTTTTATGTTAAATGGAATTAATGAGTAAAGATACTTCAGTTAACTACCTAATGTATACAATTCCGCCTGCGAACTCCAAATCAGTTTTTCATTTTTGTATTAAGCGTCAACGTCACTTTCATTTTTCGCACAGTAATCAATATTGTTCGATATCGTGTTTAATTTATCTTTTGATCGTTAATTAACATTATCGTAAACGGTTATACTAGGTTCTGAACAGAGCATCATCATCATCATCATCATCGGCACTACAACTGGGATCTTATTTAGCAAGACCCTCTACTAGTATCCGGTCCATATACGAGACTTGTTAAATTGTCGATAATAATTTGTTTTTCCGGGCAAGGTTATAATCTTGCGCCACTTCTGAACAGGAACTTTTCGAAAACTTCCCAAGCACGAACGTCGAACCAGCCTCATCATAACCTCTTTGTTTCTTTGTTTTATCTATTGTTTTTCCTAATCTCCTTTGTTCGATCAACGTTATCTTCTTTCCCCTTCTCTCCGGGCCTTTTGCTGTTGGTTTCGATCAAGAGCAGTACTGTTGTACTGTTCTCCTGAATTCGCGCCATTAGTTCTTGTGTCAAAGGTCAACGTAATCGAGAGTGATGTAATCGGTTTTGACACAAGCTAACACCTTGAGTGTAGAGGGTGGAAAGTTATTTAAAATATCTTATCACACAGAGTATCCTCACCATTACTGGTTGCTATGTGCAACACTAGGTTTATATTATATTATTCGTCTTCGATGTTACTTAATGCGTCGTCTATTCAATTACTATATATTAGTGGCAATGCAGAAGCTCGCTTCCGAATTACTATTTCGCTGCCATAACTTTCATCACCACTATGACTTTCCGAACAAGTGTCAGGACAATCTGATAAATCGTCTAAATAAATCTCTCTAAACCGATTTTTTTCGTTCATCGCGAAGGGTAAACTGTTTAAAACGGTGTGAAAATGTGGGAGCTTACAAAGCAACACAACTAACGCATCTGAGCAACGTACCTCAGTATTACTACTCATATAATAGTAATTGTTTATCGCCATGGCACCCGATTAATAGACTATCGGTCGGTAACCATTAACGACCAAAAGTCGATTAATAGGCTATCGATCGGTGAGCATTGTCGACGAAAGGCCAATTAATAGGCTGTCGGTCGGTAAGGTGTTAAAAGCCATCTCCTTCGCAACCCTTCTAGATTGAGCCCTAAGTTCGCAATAAATCGACTCAACCGTCACCCAGACGACCTGTATCAGTATTACAACCGATTGAAAATTTGACTTAACCCATCCAAAGCAGTAGCCATAATTCTCAGTAGTAAACACTCCCAACCGTCTCCTGGACGAACTGTATCAGTATTACAGCCGATTGAAAATTCGACCTAATCCACCCAAAAGCCGTAGCTACAATTCTGAGTAATAAACGCCCCTAACTTACTTCTCAATATTCACAGAATATTCCAATACAAATGGGAGGTACTGTGGCGGTGCCACTAACGCCGCTACTTACCTTCCCAATTACCTAAAAGCTTCCAGTGCTGAAGCTCCCGAAACCCCATTGTTTTCCGCTAATGCAATTGCATTAGCACCTTCAAACGTTTCCTTCATCAAGGACATCTAATGCATCACCTAAAATTCCCTGTAAAGAATTCTCATCATCCATGCATCCAATGCATCTTCAAAATTCTCTGAAACAATTCTTTACAACATCAAGGCATCTCATCATTTGCCAGGGAAAAAACAATTCGGTTACCGTACCAAGTAACCGCCATAAATCATAGAAATACATCGGCGCTCCTGTCCACCAACGAATTCTGTCACACATGTGCACAGCAAATTGCCCTGGTTTATCTGCATGCACGGCGGCCTGTTGTCCGATCGACAAAACATATCGCAACTCGCGACTAGCCGCCAATAGCTGAAGTCTCTATAGTGTAAATATTCACACAAGAATTCGTTCCCTTGCGCCGGTATTGATGCTATACGCAATCGCTATTGTGTAAGCATCTAAATTGTAGATACCAAGTCTTTCTAATGCAATGCAACAATTTATTCAGCTGCATGCACGCCCCGCAGAAATGCTCCTTTGGTTGAATTTCCTTTCCACGGTTCGTCCACCCATGAGCTCGCGGCATGAGCAAACAAAGTGATCTTCGCGTAAATAATCGCACCCTCGTTGGGATCTATGTACCAGAGTGCCTCTCCCATTGGTCACTATTCCTAGGAAAAATTTAATTTCCTTTTTCACCACACCACCAAACTCACCCCGAACGGACGGTTGAATTAATAGTCGAGTTTCAACCACCGAAGTGTGCGCACGGGTTTATTGATAAAGAGTCGGAGTTATACGATTTTGAATCAGTGTTGTCCTTGGAAACGGTGTAAGTTAAATTAACAAAACGTGCCGTCGATATTGGAAATTCCGCCCAGTGTCGTGCCAATACCAGCCCCGTGCATAAGATTATAAAGCAGCTAAATAAGTAAAACTGAATGTGAACGTTGTGTGCTATCATTCTGTAAACAATGAAAACCCCGTGTAAAACATTATAGAGCAGCTAAATAAGTAAAACTAAATGTGAACTTTGGGCAAGTAAATTACATATAAGACATTTGCTCATTAAGACATTTGCTCATTAAGACCTTTGCTCATTAAGACCTTTGCTCATTAAGACCTTTGCTCAATAAGACATTCCCTCAATAAGACATTAATTACCATAGAACAATAAACAATAAAATTCAATCAGTTAACCAGTGTTTCATTTCATCTAATTCGGTGGAGCAATCCGGGAGTTTCAGTGAACGCGTTCAGTGGGGAATTGGTGAACCTGCACCAATGCCGGCACATAACCAAGTCAAAACCCACAGTACTACGATTAGACCATCGGACCGGATGAAATATCTTGGGGTCACTTTTAGCCTAAAACTGAAATTAAATTAAATTAGACCTGTGACCCACATTAAACATGTGACCCACATAAAACATGTGACCCACATTAAACATGTGACCCACATTAAACATGTGACCCACATTAAACATGTGACCCACATTAAACATGTGACTCACATTAAACATGTGACTCACATTAAACATGTGATCCACATTCTTCAACTGGCCCTGTGCCAGTGTAAGCAACTGCACAACATCTTGAAGTGGAGCAACAAAGTTGAACCAAAGTACCACTTTTCTGCTATAAGCAGCTAATCCAATCTGGAGTATCGTACGTCTTTCCCATAAGATCTTATATGTTATATCTTCAGCCCAAATGGATAGACTTCGAGTTTTCGAAGGGAAGCTCTTCAGAAGATGCAGCAACCCCTCTAGAAGGCCTGACGGTCGTCATTACGCCAACTCTCACCTATATGAAGGCGATTCTGTTGTACCTACAGGCCTCGTATGATTTCTTCGTCCCCATCCCTCCATCCAAGTAGTTAGGGATCATTGCAACTAACCTTCTATACACTATCCTTAGATATCCCCCCTCATTTTTTTCTGATATCTCGAAGCAGAGACCAACATCCTCACGGATGAGGGTGATTCTGGTTGATGCAAGATGACCAGAAGCCAGAGACACGTCCTTGTTTCGTTTAAATCGGCCTCCCGCCACTTTTTTTCTTACTCTTCTCGATTTTAGTTCTGGATTCTTACTTCTAGTTCTTCTATTAGTGTTAGCTTAATTAGGATAAGTAAATGGGATTGTCACTCAAACAATCACCAAATTTTGGGGAATAAATTATCATGGTATTATTTAAGACAAAGTCATAAATCAAACAACCACTTTATTATCGCTGCCTTAGCCTCTACGAAAACTTGAATATCTAAATAAAACACTAAATTATATTGACATAAATCACACTAAAACAACGTTTTATAGTTAGTTTATTTCTTTTGTCAGGGGGCCTGACCGATACTCGTTACGTACAACACTTTTATAGCAACCTGCGAAACTCTGAGTGTTGAAGACTGTTATGGGTGAAGTGAACTTTGAATTCAGTGCCAATATTATTTATATGAGCTCCACTATCATCACGAACTTTCTCGGCTATAAACTCAATAATTATTGGGCTTAATTGTAAATAAAAGTTTGTATCTTAAATTGACATTTCAAATGAACTTGTTCGAATATTTTCCGTTTTCAAGCTATCAACAATCGGTATTAGAACGGTTTCAAAATATGACCCCAACAAAAACGTTGTAGTTCTAGATAGTGGTAAAATGATTGAGTCAGAGCGTGTTTCGTCCATCAATAGATTATTTATTGAACCCCTTCAATATTTTTGTTGCTGTCAGTATACGATTTTCCTTATAGCAGATTATCGGGGAAGCGTGGTAAAATTTATATGAGCACAGAATAGCCGAACCAAAAAAACATTACGCGGCATTCCCGTCCCCATAACAATATAATTACAGACCAGAAGTAGCTGGCCATATAAAACAAAGTAGCAATAACAATAATAATATAACTATTAAATTGTTAAACTGTAAAGGCAAAAATATACAACAGGATAAAGTGACTTGATTTGTTTCTCATCACAGCAAAGTTATTGCAAATAATAAATATAAAGCAATTAAGCAGTCGTCGTGTAATAAATTTACAAATTCAACGGCCGTTACGGAGCTGCCGAAAATCTAGTAAATCATTTTCAGGCGTAAGGTGTAAAATTAAGTAGATTTCATTGTTATTACCATTGCCGTGGCTTTATGGCTGGATGTTAAATTAATTGGTGTGTCTGATCTGTAGGTGGCAACCCCCTGCAGGCCCGCCTAACGCATTTATTTGTAAGTGGATATGTGAGGTTGGAGGTTTAAAAATTTAAGCCATTTGCGGAAAGATAAGAGTCACGGGTTGTATATTTTAAGATGTTTACAAATGCTTAAACTGTTTCGATAGTGCAAGGAGTTTCTTGTGTATACTCGTATAAAAGAATACTGATTATGATGCTTAGTAATCTGTGCTTTAGTTTAGTAAACATTAGAGGAAGCTGATCTCTGGGGCGCCATATGTTTAATTTGTGTGTCCAAATATTATAATCCTTTGCAGTTTTTATAGCAGTCGACAGATTCGGGTTTTTAGAGTTCACAATCGAGGTGGTTGAGCTTTATCCTGTCGTATGTGGATTACGAAACACGCGTTCAAAGGGGTTTTAACCCTTAAATGCCAGATATCATCTAGAGCGGTCACAAGACGATGCGGGGGGTTAAGGACAAGAGGTATCGATGTACATCGGTCTTGAATGACTGGGTATTAGAATGATGAGGAATCACACAATCAGGTAAAGCTCTATGTAATCGCGTGGTTCGGGTAAAGAACGATTCTCTACATTTAGCCGTATATTGGATATTAATTTTTAGGGGATAACACCACTGTAACTGCCAACAAAAAGTTTTTTGCCATTACTTTTAATGCCACGACACGGAAGAGAGTAATATTTGGGGGTTAATTAAAATGTGTATTCAAGTGTAAAAGATATCATTTTTAGTGAAAGCTTCTACAAAGTGGCGGCATCGAAATAATTCTCCCGAGGCATCTTGAATATTATGTTTTTTTTAACGCATTTATTTGCAAAAAAAAAGAAGTACAGATAAGGTTTTTTACAATATTAGACAAAATGCTGTCTATTTTAACATATTACATTTTTATGTAATTTATTGGCTCTGTACGAGCATTCTAAATTATTCTACGTGCATATATTTTATTTTCTATATAAAATGTTACCTTTCTGTGTACAGTAATTTAACTTTTTATTGTTTTTATTTTAAACAAAATTTACAAATTATATCAGAGAAAGAAAGGAAAAACTTGAATCTAGTTACATTATTATGATTTTTGAGTTTTTTTATTGTTTTTTTTTTGTTTGTTTTTATATATACATATATATTGTAGCGAGCTTAGGGTTCGCTGGATTAATTATTTTTAATAAATAAGAGCCGTTAAATCGATTTTGAATTAATGTAACACTTTATTAGTTGGTTAATAACAACCGTTACTTTTACCGTACACTTAACGATTTCTTGACTTATCGCTTCCGTGCTTATCGCGTCTTTTACTGCTTACTTCTTACTTACTTCCCGATCTGCGTGCCCCGTATTTATACTGTTTTTCCTCAATCTGATTTGGTGTTTCGTTTCCGCCCGTTCCATCGCCTCGAATTTTCTTTTGCTCATAGTCTCCAGTTTTCCAGTACTTTCTAGAATATTCTAGTACTGATTGTCATATGCGTCACAATATGTATATTTTTTACTATTTATTGACCTGTAGGAACCCGGAAGTTCATGACCTCACCGACTCGGCTCCGCCATGGTTCCCTGTCCTGTGCACTCTCCTTCCACGCTTGACCATCTGTTCCGAACTCCTCAAGGTGAAACCTTACATTGTCTCACCATCTTCGTCGCCACCGTCCTGCCGGTCACTTTCCGGTTGGCGTACCGTCCAGAATTCTACGCACAGTCCGATCGCTGCCCATTCTTGTCACGTGTCTGGCTCATCTTAATCTTGGCGAGCTGATTACTCACACTATTGTAGGTTTGCGGTATAGCTCTTCCAATCGGTGGTTGTCGAGTTTCCTCCATTTTCTTGCCTGCTCGTCTTATTTATCGGCAAAAATACTCCATAAAACTTTATTCTGAAATACACGGAATTTGTTTCTTCCCGTTTTGTGCGATTTCATATTTCGCATCCGTATAGAAGAATCGGCATGTTTATGGTTCTACAGACACGCAGGCTTATGTTACGTGACAGCAATTTGGATTTCAGCAGTTTTCTGACTGCGTGCCAACTAGAGTTGCCGGAATGTAGTCTTTTGTTAATTTCCTTCGACATTACTGGCCGTAAGTATCGTTCCCAGATATTTAAATTCTTTAACTTTCAAATATCTTTCTGACGTTTATATGTGTTCCCCGACGTCCACCAGCTTTCGCCGTAATCATGTATTTTGTATTGTCTTCATTTATTTCTAGGCCCACGTTGTCATCTTGTACCTTTCTGATGACATACTCGAGGACAAGGTTAAAGAGGAATGGTGAGAGGCCATCGCCCTGTTTTAGTCCGTGCCGGATTTCAAATTGTTCAGAGAGGTGTTTTTCTATTCTAATTCGCCTTGTTTCCGTTCATGCAGATTTGAATGAGGGCGGCATATTTTTCGGGATTCCCAGCTTAACTACAATATGGTAGTCTTTGTCTTGCGACTGAGTCGTAGGCTTTTTTGAAGTCAACGAACAGTTGGTGAACCGTCTCTCCGTATTCCCTCTTCTTTTCCAGCAGTTCCCTTATTGTGAATATTTGGTCGCTTGTTGACCGGTTCCTACAGAATCCGCATTGGTGGTCTCCCAGTATTTCTTCTGCGTACGGTGTGATTCTCACCAGTATGACATTTGTTAATATTTTGTATGTTGTTGAGAGGAATTATATTCCTCTGTAATTTTCGCAGTCAGTTCTGTCGCCTTTTTTGAAAATGCGGACGACTATTGAAGTTTTCCATTCTTCCGGAATGACTTTCGTATTCCATATGGTTTTAATCAGTTGGTGGACCTTTCGAGCGGTTGCCTCTCCTCCATGCTTCACAAGCTCTGCCGGTATGCAGTCGACTCCGGGAGCCTTGTTGTTTTTCAATCGATTTATCGCGTCTACAACTTCGTTGAAAGAGGGCTCTGGGATCCTCCTCGGGGACCTCAATGCGAAAATTGGAAAGAAAAATATCTTCCAACCAATGATAATGGAATTCGAATTATCACGTTCGCAGCGTCAAAACATCTGTTAGTGAAAAGTACGATATTCAACCACAAGCAAGTTCATAAAGCCACATGGATCTCGCCCGACGGCGAACGCGTAACCAAATAGACCACTTCCTCATAGACAAAAGGTACCATTCGAATATCCTTGACGTAAGATCACGTAGAGGAGCAGATAGCGACTCCGATCATCAACTAGTGATGGGCAAAATTAGGAGTCGGCTCGCAGCAAACCCACGTGGGTAGTCACAGGAGATGAGAGAAAAGTTCGACACTGATAAACTAAAAGACGTGCGCGAAAGGGCTGAATATCAAAACGAACTAACGAATAGATTTAACATTATAGAGAATGGGAGCAGTGAGGAGGAGGAAGCCAATAGTGTGGACACTAAATGGACAAATGGATCAGTGACACAATCAAACAAACAGGCCAAAAGGTATTAGGATTTAAGAAAACAATTAAGTCCAAACCTTGGTTTGACGATGAGTTCAGGGCGAAGATCGAAGAACGTAAACGTCTCAGAGTGATCCACTTAGAAAGAAATGATGAAGCCAACGCAGAAAGATACGTGACGATTCGAAAAGAGATAATGAGACTCTTCAAACACAAAAAAACGCGAATGGGTGAAGACTCGGGTCGAACAAATCCTAGACAATTCCAAAGCAAAGAACCACAGAGGTATGTATGCCGACAGAAATTCAATTCGAAATGGCTACTGAGGGAGAGCCGGAATAATTCGAGACGCAAACGGTTGTCTGGTCACAGAAACAAGCAATATCGTGACAAGATAGAAGCAGTACTCTGGCGGTTCCCTTGAACGCCACCAATCATCTTCCCATTACCTAGGTAAAAGCCCCCATCTAGGGCATACAACCTGAATAAAAAGCAAGTACTGTGGCAGTTCCATTGAACGCCACTACTTACCTAACGACTAGTAACCAAGAAATAGTTACCTGTAACACCAAAAAAGCGTGTACTTACCGTCCATGCCGTGCCTATAACATTAGAAAAACCGGTGAAACATTAGTTCTCGCTGACATGAAATTCCATCAGCAACAAATGATAATGTCCCTTAAAAGCAATTTGGTCGCACTATCCGCAAACCAACATTGCCCAGTCATATCGGTCGCCAATCACCCGACCAAGCGAAGCACGGTCACCAACACAGCATGCCCCTGAGAGCCAACTCGGTACAGCTTACGTAACCGACATAATCCCTGAACTTAACCATGCACACAAGAAGAAAGAAATTTTCCTCGCATGTGCATGGCAAGTCACGTACACAGAGCCATCGGTCGATCGTATCGATCGTTATTAGCATACCTTTCCACGGGACACAAAAGAACTAAACAAACGCAGCATCCAACGTTCCCCTATGCACCCTATCGCTCTGACGCAACCCCTTTTCGGCAGTAATTGCTGGTTCGGAATTATTGGCTGTCTGCGGACATCTATAGCGAAACGGCGCAAATGCTGTACGCTGCTATACTTTAATGTAAACATGCTATCGCCCTTGCAGGATGACTTGCCAGCTGCGCATCGTTGCTCGTAAGGTTCCCCTAGAGGATGTGATCGAGCCACTGGCGGACACACACCATGGGCAGTAGATGCAATCACCCTGTGTGTGTTTCAACCCCTTTTTTGTTGAACAAAACGCAAAAAGGATATTTTACCATATATGGTCATCGAAGCGATGGATGGAATTTTGGTGTTCTGTCGCTTCGATGGCTGAACTCAATCGCGATACGGATTCCGTGGAGGCAAGTCGGGCCTCCACGTTAAACAAATTCGGTCAGTCGAGTGGCAACTGGTGATCGGTGCGCAGCCTAGAACTTTCAATTTATTCAAATTAAAAACTGCAAACTATTCTGTTGTACGTTAAATAAAATCAGTGTGTCGGATCCTAGTTTTAATGAACCTTTATTTAAGATATAACGTTAAATAAAATCAGTGTATCGGATCCTAGTTTTAGTGAACTCTTATGTAAGATATAACATTAAATAAAATCAGTATATTGGATTCTAGTTCTAATGAACTCGTTGGGTCAAGACCCCACAAATTGTATATACGCTACCACTTGTATGTATGAATTAAGCACCTGTCTGTTAATGTGAAGTCCTTGGTTTGTGCTAACGACTGACTAAGTGAAAAATTGTATGTTGAGTTATTTTGTTAAATAAAGTAATAAAGTAGTGGAGAGAGAAACTTAGTGGTTTATGTAACCTGTCCAATGGGAAGACTCCTCAGAGACTTAAAGTACCATAAAAAACCCCACAGTACTTTGAAAACCTGGTCAATGTGCGCACCCATCAACCACAAATAAACTCACAAGACGTACATACAGCCGAGCGTCAGATCCCAGAGCCCTCTTTCGACGAAGTTGTAGACGCAATAAATCGATTGAAAAACAACAAGGCTCCCGGAGTCGACTGCATACCGGCAGAGCTTATAAAGCAACCCCTCGAAAGATACACCAACTGATTAAAACAGTATGGGATAAGAAAGTCATTCCGGAAGAGTGGAAAACCTCAATAGTCGTCCCCATTTTCAAAAAAGACGACAGATCTGACTGCGAAAACTACAGAGGAATATCATTGCTCTCAACCACATTCAAAATACTAACAAATGTCATACTGGCGAGAATCTCATCATATGCGGAAGAAATACTGGGAGACTACCAGTGCGGATTCCGTAGGAACCGGTCAACAGGTGACCAAATATTCACAATGAGGCAACTGCTGGAAAAGAAGTGGGAATACGGAGAGACGGTTCACCAACTGTTCGTTGACTTCAAAAAAACCTACTTCTCAGTCGCAAGGCAAAGACTCTACCATATTGTAGTTGAACTGGGAATCCCGAAAAAATATGCCGCCCTCATTCAAATCTGCATGAACGAAAATAAAGGGCGAGTTAGAATAGTAAACCACCTCTCAGAACCACTTGAAATTTGGCACGGACTAAAACAGGGCGATGTCCTCTCACTATGTCTCTTTAACCTTGTCCTCGAGTATATCATCAGAAAGGTACAAGACGACAACATGGTCGGATCACCCCTGAACGGAGTCACACAAGTGCTCGCATATGCGGATAACATCGCAGTTTTGGCGATAATCTAGAGACTGTAAGTAAAAACTGTGAAATCATCATCCAAGCGGCAGAAGAGGTGGGCCTAGAGATAAATGAAGACAAAACAAAATATATGATTACGGTGAGAGCAGGTGGACCACAGGAAACACATATAAACGTCAGAGGCATGATATTTCAAGAAGTTAAAGAATTTAAATATCTGGGAACAATACTGACGGCCAGTAACGAAATGTCGAAGGAAGTTAACAAAAGACTACATTCTGGCAACGCTAGTTGGCACACACTCAGTAAACTGCTGAAATCCAAACTGCTATCACGTAACATAAAGCTTCGTGTTTATAGAACCATAATCATGCCGATTGCTCTATACGGATGCGAAACATGGGCCCTCACAAAACGGGAAGAGAACGAAAACGGGTATTCGAGAAGAAAGTTTTAAGGTTTATCTTTGGCGGTAAATATGGCGAGGAGGCAGGACAATGGAGGAAACTCCACAACCACGTATTGGAAGAGCTATACCGCCAACCTACAATAGTATTGGAAATATTATTATAAGCGTGGCCGCCCGTAACTTTTAAACGTTGAGGTATAATTGTGGAAATAAATTCAAAAATTCAAAATAAAATAAAACCTTCAGTTTTGGAGCTGGTAATCGGCCAGACAACGACGATATATTCACATATCGTAACATTATTAGTTCTTGTAAAGAACGTGTCTAAGTTCAATTGTTATCTGTTACAAAACTCCCACTTTTTCACTAGTAGGCTTCGCAGTTTTGAACCTCCTCTTTTTTTCCTGTTGCTTAGAAGTTTAGCAGGTCAAGCTCGGTGACTACCAACTGCAGACAAAAAAAAAAACAATTCAACACTTTTCGGGTATATTCCTCCACCATTTTGTTTGATTATCTGAAGCCGTTTTCTTTTTTTTTTTTTAGATTGTTTAGTTATATTATTTTGCAATTGTAATAGATTTGAATTTCTATTGAATTAAATTTAATAATAATAATAATACTTGTATTTTCTTGTAAACAATCTAGGACCGGTAGATGAAGATATTTGCACCTCAGCACCATGTTTGCAAGATTTCACATCAATTTCGGAGGCAAGCGGTAGGCACAATGTAAAGATTACTTTGGCTTCTTTTTCTACAATTTTATTTTGTCAAAACAGTAAAGAAAAAAAAACAAAATGTAAAAATGTTCTTGGCCGCTTTCTTAGATTTACATCCTTTCGTGTATATTTCTGTTCCTTGCTTTGCATGGCACACCAATTACATGAAATAACAAACGAACAAAACAAAAAAGTTGTACAACGTTTCCTTTTCGATTTCTCTCTTAGTTTTATAGCCTTTTTGGTCTTTTGCATGAAATTAACTTTTAGTTTGGTATTCTCAGAGCCTTGCGTGTTTGGTGTGCTTGCTTATATTATAATTTGTTTCGAGCTACTCGCCCGCCATGGAACGAATAATTATAGCAAAAGTTGTGCGGTTTTTCTGCTTTCGTTATATAGTATATTGTATATGTATATTTGCCTATGCTGGCATTTTAAGGGGTCCTCGTTTTCTTGGATTTCGCCCCTTTTGGGTGGACATAATGAAGGGGATTCCGCCCAACCAATGACTTTAAGTTTGATGGCGGTCGCACGCGATATAAATCCTCTGATCACAGGCGTTCCGCATATGATTTAAGAGTGTGGTTTTGTGGAATACGTTCATTTTATTTCTGGTTTTTCGACTTATTGGATTGTTTTTGTTTTCGCTTGGCTTTCTCCAAGCGCATGCAAGAAATCCACCCATGTAATAAAAGTGCTATACGAAAAGCAGGGAATTTCATTTGGTAATTGCAATAAAAACACACTTTTTATGTTTTTTAGACCGCACCCATGTGTCTTGTGTTGTTATGGCACATGTGAAGGTGAAATAAAATAAAAACATCAACACGAAAAATGGCGATTTGAATCATTTACGCTAAAGATTAGGTCCCCATTGGGACGATTTCTATAAAAGCATAAAATTAAATAGTGGAAAATAAAGAAATAAACGTTAAATCGCAAATAAAAATCACATTTATGACGTCATTTGACCCTAATATTTACGATATAACAACACCCACTGCATACGTGGTATTTTATGATACCAGGCTCCAATAATCATCGAAAAGGTTCCCTCAAATAGCGTCCTTACCATTTCCACCACTCACGCCAGTGTGTCCTAGATATAAAAACTATTTATCCATGCCATTGGAAAGGAGCAGTAGAAGCCACAAAAAGAGGAAACAAATTGTTGAGTGCAAGAGGATATCTCTGGAGGGCAATTTTCGAAATTACAACTTGTGATTTAAGGGTGGTTATACGCATGTTTATCAGTTGGTTGAAAGATGAGGGTGAGCGTGACTTTTGTCTGTTCGCCATCATTCCCGAAGGAGCATCAATTCTGTGTAGCAAGCAAGACACTTTCACGTGCTGCTATTGGCACTTAAAGTGACTCAACCTAGTCACAGAAGACTCTCTTTAAATCAGCATAACCATGAAGTCTCAATTATACGACCGTACCGTGATTTGAATTGCCGATGAGCAAGGAAGGTAGGACGGGCGGTAGTGAAAAATATTTCCCAGGACATTTAACCGAACTATACCATATTTCCTTTCTTTTTATCTTGCTCCCCGAGTTCCCTTTTTCGTCAGCCAGGTAAGCATGTAGTGAAGTAGGTGAGTATATCTTGAGGACCTGATGGCACTACAAAGCCAACGGGATATCACTTTAAAGTATTATTTGGCAAATGATCCTTTTTGGCAGTATTTTTCTGCAAACCGCAATAGAATGTGATGAAATTGGTTGAACATTATGTCAACATAGAGCGTCTGTTGCGATTTATTTTGTCCTACACAGATGGCAACAAATAGCGACAGAAATATTGTCTTCGGTCTCCGGGGGGTTGTTGTGTTGAACGGTTATGATTTCAGTTAATTTGTGGCTTTTTCAGGGTGTGACATTGTCTTCCTAAGGGTGTGAAAAGACAGTTTATTTTTCATTCTTGAAAGTATTGTGTTTCCTTCTGGTACTCGTTTAGTAAAATGATTGACGAGTGTTTTGTTGTTCGGGACATTCTTTGTTGTTTGTTGGAATTCGAAACAAAAGTAAAAAATATATGAAATTATTTTAGGCTATGTACATTCTGACAAATTAAAGTCAGAACCGAGTTAAAAACAGCCCAAATCATTTAAGTATCAAAACATTATTTTGTTAAATTGCGGCTAGGGCTAAAAACTGTGAAGAATTTCGTTGGTGTCGTGTAGTCTTCAACTCTAGCTGAGCTTGCGATGTAAAAGAAATCGGGTTAGCGTAACATATCTTTTTGTGTCTTTTCTATATGGGGGAGCCGTGTTATTATGTCCTCCAAAGGCCCATCCATGTAAGCTAGCAAATAATGCCGAAAATTGTCCTCTAACACCGCCCTTTGTTACGGACTTCGCCATTCATCCAATCTGGATAGCGAAGGTGGTACCGTTAACCTGTCCGTACGAACGCTTCGCGGCCTCCTGCAACGAACAGTCTTTTTCCTTTTCAGGACTGATATTCATTCCGAAAAAAAAGTGTGGCGGGTGGCCGATCTAAATGAGACAAGGAAAAATGTGCCTTTCATCTTGTCTGGCTTCTGGACATTTTGCGACAACCAGAAACACTCACATCCGTGAGAATGTTGTACTCGGTCTCAAGATATCTGAAAAATAAAATGGGGAGGAGTGTCTACAGGGTTAGTTCAAAGATCTCTAACTACTTGGATGGATGGATGGTCGGATAGAAGTCATACAAGACCAGTATGTCTTGAGTGCGGTAGTAAACGCAGATTACGTCTTCCATCATAATCATCGGCACTACAACCGGGATCCGGTCTTGGCCTTATTTAGAAAACTAGGCTAGAAACGCCACAAGGGCTCTCCAGGTGGTTTTTTACTTTTTGGTAGGAGCACCAAGTGGTGCAGTTTCCAAGTTTCTGTTAAGACACCTTCCTCTAGACACGTTTGCATGGTGGTTATAAATATGTCCGGTCGACTTTCAGCTGCTGCTTTCGCCGCCTTGTTTGGAATTCCGTCAGGACCCGGCGCCCTGCCATCCTGTATCCTCCTGCATGCTGACTGTAGCTCATTTGCCGTGATTCTCGGGGTGTCCTCCACCACTGTCTCGCTTATTAAGTCGTAATGTGGGGATGTGCATTGTGGGAATAGTTGGTTTACTATTGACCTTAGCATTTTTGGACATGGTATTTGCGGGGACGTGGAACCCTTCAGCTTATTCATTACCATCTTGTACGCCGTACCCCATGGATTTATATCTGCTCCTTCGCATAGGCTTTTGAAGGACCTCGTTTTGCTGTCCTTGATCGCCCTTTGTAGATTGCGCCGTGCTGACGGGAACTTGTCCAAGTGCTCTTTGAAGTTGGCTGTCCCCCTAGACCGCTGCACCTTGCGTCGGGCTTGTAGACAGCGAGTCTTGAGTGCCTTTATTTCATCATCATTATCGGCACTACAACCGGGTTCCGGTCTTGGCCTTATTTAGGAAGTCTCGAGGCTTGTTAAATTTTCCATAATACTTTATTTTTACGGGCAAGGCTATTAGCCTTGCGCCAAAGATTACGCAATCTGCGCTGTGGTCGGTGTGTGTATGTGTATGTGTGTGTGTGTGTGTGTGTGTGTTTTTTTTATGCGCCAACGGATGTGGAATTTTCATAGATACTAGCAGCCCGTGCTACTAGCATGCACGATTCGTGTAACTGGAACGACGGTTCCAAGTCGCACACCTGCGTACTAAACCACACCCTCGCTCCCGTCAACCACTCTCCCCGCTGGACTGCCGTTAGGTATTACTTCGCAGGGCTGGTTAGCTTTATGTTTTTTTTAAGCTGCTCTCTCCACGTCGGCTATTTGTGCTTGCCTTACTTTCTCGATTCTTCTAAGTTCGAGCTGCACTTTGGTCACATATGCGCTTATCTCCACCCAGTTATCCTCGGTGTGTGTGTGTGTGTGTGTATGTGTGCGTGTGTGTGTGTTTTTTTTTATTTCGGTAGGAAGGTGTAAACCTTCAAAAGATACCTGTGGACCGATCCAGGAGCATGCCGGGTTTTTACCCACTAAAACCACCTCCCGCCAGGCTCATATTCCCGTTGATCCCAGCGGAACTTTCTTTTAGATATTCCATCGCGGGGCGGGACGGAGTTTACTTGTTACTCCGCTCGTCACGCCGCAACTGCTGCATTATTTAAGAGAGAATACCATTTGTTACGGTCCATGCCTGTTTTGTACTCAGCATGTATTCTATCACTCCTGCCGGAGTAACTGTCCGTCCCATATGTCTCTCCAAAATCGTTCGTGCGGTCTCGAATTTCACACACTTTGTTAGTACGTGTTCCGCATTTTCTATTTTGCCCTCGCAATACAAGCAGTATGGGTGATTCACATGTTTATACTTGTGCAAATATTGCCGAAAGCATTCATGTCCTGATATTAGCTGGGTCAAGTGGTAATTCAGCTCGCCATGGTTTCTTTTCACCCATGTTTCAATATCAGGTATCATGGTGTGGGTCCGTCTTCCTTTGGTGGAAGAATCCCACCTTCGTTGCCATTGTCTTAAGCTTTAGAGCTCTAATTGTGACCGCATTCTCCGAAGGTTCGCTTGGGAGACTTCATGCAATGCAGCGTTTTCTTTAGTTGCAATGTCAAGTGATGTCCTCCCGACCAAAACATTTATGGTATCTTCGGATACCGGTTGGAATGCATAGCAAACTCTTAGTGATGCCAGCCTATGTGCTAAGTTCACTCCCCTCATGTACGAATTATACTGTGCGGCTCTTGCCCATATGTGAGCTGCATACATCATAATGTAGGTGTTGACACTGGTTATGAGCTTTCTTTTGTGGGGGCGGGGTCCTCCAACATTGGGTAGCAGTCTCGCTAAAACTTTGCATATCCTTGTCGTTTTTTTACTCGTTTTCCTCAGGTGTTCCATGAAGGTAAACCTGTTGTCGAGTATAACACCAAGATATTTAATATAGGGACTGGATCTGATTATTTGTCCTTCTATTTCCAAATCAAGGTGTTCAACTTTCTTGCGGCTGCTTATTGAAATTGCCTGCGTTATATGTCCAGCTAGTTTCAGTCCCGCTATATCTAGCCAACATTTAATGCTCTGGATTGCTTGGGAGCAAATATTCTCCAAGTCATGTAGATGTTTAGCTATGGCCACTATTGCCAAATCATCTGCGTACCCAATGATTCTGAGCCCATCTGGTACATTAACCCTGAGACCCAATACAGATCCCTGAGGTACACCCGCTGTTATTTTATATTCCTGTGATCCCTCATCTGTGTCATAGAGCAGTCTTCTATCCGAGAGATAGTTTGCTAGTATACGCACCAAGTAGGGTGAGACTTGTAGATCGCGCAACGCCTTCAGAATCCGACTCCAATTCACCGAGTTAAATGCATTTTTAACATCTAGTGTAACGACCGCGCAATATTTCTTTGTACCAGCTAGCCATCGTGTTTCAGCTATCGCATTGAAAATGATGTCGCACACCACAGATAATGCCTTACCGGTTGATCTAGCTTTCCGGAAACCATACTGCGATTCAGAGAGCCCCGATGTCCCCTCAGTGAATTGTTCCAGACGAGCGGCAATTATTCACTCAAGTAGTTTTCCTGTTGTGTCCAACATGCACAACGGGCGATAAGACGACGGCGCCTCTGGATTCTTGACTCCTTTTGGTATAAGCACAAGTTGCTGTTTTTTCCATTGTTTGGGGAATTGTTCTGTTTGAAAGCAGGTTGTGAAGAGACTGCTGAAGACTGATGGCTTTTTTGTTAAAACAGTCCTCACTACAGCGTTAGGGATACCATCCAGTCCCGAGCACCTCTTCGGTGGTTACAGGAGGTATCTCTCCTTCAGTGATACTCCACTCCTCTTGCACTCTCAACACCTCATCACATTGCGGGAAGAGAACAGCAGCGGTTCTGGCCATGTCAGTTTCAATTTTTTTTCCATTTGACTTCTGTTGTTCTGTAGTCTTTTCATGACTATCCTGTAGGCGCAGCCCCATGGGTTGTTATTTAATTCATTCCTTAGGGAGCAGAACGCGTCATATTTACTGTTGCGGATTACATTTCTCAACTCTTTCCGTTTGTTGACGAATTCCGCATGCAACTGTGGGTATGTGTTACGATTTCTTGCTCTTTGTTGCAAGCGTCTTAACCTGTTGCACTCCGTGGACACGTTTTTTTCATGGCATAGAAGCATCACATGTGGTAGTTAGCCACTTCATGACTTTTTCAGCCTGCCTGTTCGCATCGGCCTCTGCGTCAAACTGTGCGATTTGATCTTCCAGTATATAATCGAGCAGTTCCGCATCAAGGTCCTTCTCTTTCCATCCATTTTTTTGGGCTCCCTTCGCCAATTTGCCAGTGATGAATCCCCAGTGCTGCAATATTTCGTACATCACGGCTTGGTAGTCACTATGGGTGTAGGTGTCTCGTCCACAGGTCGAGAAATATCTGAGGTATAGATAGTAAATAAGATGGGGTCTAGAATGGAGCCCAGTGGTACGCCTGCGGGGCGTTTGGGATATCTTTCCATTCACCAGAACTTGAATGGTTCTATTTCGAACGAAGTGGTAGATGATACTACACAGCGTTTTACTAAGACCAGTGCTCAACATTTTAAAGACGAGAACTTCGATCCACGTCGTGTCAAAAGCCTTTTCGATGTCCAGGTTCACCGCAGTGGTGTGTTCCCTATTAAGGAGGCGCACGCCGACGTGGTTTTGAAAAAGGCTGAGAGCCATAGAGATGCTATATGCACTTCTAAATTCAAATTGGAAATTTGATATTAGGTTCCTGGCACTGATAAAGTTATTTAGCTTCTCGTATATGCATTTTTCATATATGTTGCTGATGCAAGTGAGGGGCGAAATGGGGCGTGGATATTCATCCGGCTTCATTTGTTTTTATTTTAGCTATAATGTAAACATCACGGTTTTTACCGGGGCACTGATGTACGTGTAGAGAAGCCAAACGCTAACTATTGCTCGGCTTTCTACAACAGCTGTTTGACTTTCTACAAACAGCCTAAAAATTGGGGTAGGAGAGTCATCTATTAGTCAAAATTAAAATCTGGAAACGTGTTGAAATAATTCATATAAAGTATAATAAAGATCCCAAACGCATGCTTCTCCACGCACTCGAAAAACCACTAATTTTGCTTCAGGACCACTCTCGAAAATACCTTTTTGACCCGCTTACAAGTTTCCCCCGTTCATAATGCACGTTTTTTTAATCATTCTTGGATACTTTGAGAAGTGTTTAAACCAATAAAAAAAACGTGACAAAAAATCTCAATGGCACTTGCATTATAAAGATGTGCCACGCATGTCGAGATGCTTTTGTTCCAAAGCCCCTCAGCGACGTGTAGTGTTTCGATAGGCATTTGTCGCAAAAGCAAAACCAAAAAAAAATAAATCATCATTATCATCGGCACTACAACCGGGATCCGGTCTTAGCCTTACGAGGGTTGCCTTTTATATTTCGGGATTCGAGAACAAAAACAAATATTGATCATCGAAAATCACTTTATTGTTTTTCAAAATATTCCCCATGAAGATCTATACACTTTTGCATGCGTTTGAACCAATTGTCGAAGCACTTTTGCCACTCTGATTGAGGTATCTCCAACACATGCATTCTGAATGCAGCAACCGCTTCTTCAGGTGTCGAAAAACGTTGACATCTCAGTTTGTTTTTTACGTACGGGAATAAAAAGAAGTCATTCGGTGCCGAGTCAGGACTATACGGCGGATGACCCATCAAATCGATGTTTTGGGTGCTCAAAAATGCAGTTGTCGCAGCCGATGTGTGAGAGCACGCATTGTCGTGGTGAAGAGTGATCCGTCTTCGGCGGTTGGTTTTCCTGATTTCTTGGAAGACAACTGGCAAACAAATGGTTATGTACCACTCAGAATTGACTGTTCTGCGTTGTTCTAGTGGTACGGTTGCGACATGTCCAGTTTTTCCGAAAAAACAGGCGACCATTTGCTTGGAAGTGCTTCGTGCGCGAACAACTTTTGTTGGATTTGGCTCATCTTGAAACACCCAGACAGTCGACTGCTGTTTACTTTCGGGCTCATACGCGTAAATCCACGATTCATCACCTGTCACGATGTCATAGACGTGTTTCGAAACACCGCGACCGTATTTTTTGAGCATTTCTTTCGACCAATTGACACGAGCCTTTTTTTGGGCGATTGACAAATTGTGTGGGATCCAACGCGAACACATTTTTTTGACAGTCAAATGTTTATGCAATATTGAATGTATGCTGGTCCCACTAACGCCTAAGGTTGTCTCAATCTCACGATAGGTCACATGACGATCTTCCAATATCAGTTCGCGCACAGCATCAATGGTTTTCGGAACAACAACTGATTTTGGACGACCTTCACGAAATTCATCTTGGAGTGAACTACGACCACGATTGAATTCACCATACCATCGATAAACACTGGTCCTTGATGGAGCTTCATCGCCAAAAATTGAATTAAGTTCATCCATGCACTGTTGCTGAGTTAATCCACGCCGAAAGTTGTAAAAAATAATCGCACGAAAATGTTGACGATTTAATTCCATTTTTGGGCCGAGATGAATCTTTTAAGTTACTGTAAACAACACAAATAGCGCTCGTATGTCAAAACGTTCTGAGTGCGTATAACCTCAAAAATGTCCAACTTTACGACAGAGCTGTCAATTGCCGGATTGCAACACTAGGGTTGCCAAATCCCGAAACATAAGAGGCAACCCTCGTATTTAGCAAGTCCCGAGGCTTGTAAACATTTTCCATAATAATTTGTTTTTCTGGGCAAGGTTATTAGCAATAAAAAAAATGCGTCTTCCAAATCTCGATTAGATGTGGCAGGACACATTTTCGAAAGTGTATGTATGCCTGAATGCATAAAGCGTGGAAAGCTGTCTTCTAGTGATATACCACTGCGACTACAATCAAAACAATGGGGTCATTTTCCAAGGAATATTCCCCCCACAGAAGCTAGAAAAAGTCCTTAAAGACGGTGTAGAGTGTGCGCCAAATATAAAAAACGAAGCGAAACTACTTGGGAATGCAAGGAATGCCTTGTGGCATTACATATTCCAAAATGTTTTGAAATTTACCATGCAGAAGTAGATTATTAATTAATACAATGGTAATGTAGTTGTGAGGTTGCTCGATAGTATAGTGGTTAGTATACCCGCCTGTCACGCGTGAGACCGGGGTTCGATTCCCCGTCGGGGAGCCTCTGGCGCAAGACTAAATGACCTTGCCCGAAAAAAACAAATCATTATGGAAAATTTAACAAGCCCCAGGACTTGCTAAATAAGGCCAAGACCGGTTCCCGGTTGTAGTGCCGATGATGATGATGATGAATTAGTAGTGTACACGAATCTCTTACCCAAAGGAAGGCCCTAGAGGCCTTAAATTCCACTGGATGGGAAGATGACAGAAATACTTCATGTCATTCAGTTTAGCCATAATTTACAAGGAATACATCCAAATTAAATAAGGCCAAGATCGGTTCCCGGTTGTAGTGCCGATGATGATGATGATGATGATTGTAGTTGCGAATATTCGTTCGTATCCGTGCGAGATTCTTTATGTAAGACCCTACTAACGCGCTAAGGTACTGCTTAAAGGTTTGCGATCGCAGATACGGCACGGCGTCTCCATATCGCCTTACCGCATGTTATATTGTAGAGCGCGTCATGCCAACCGAAAATTAAATCGTAGCGCAAGTGGTTAAAAACAATTTTCGCAGTGTTTTCAGAATGAAATTTTAGAAAAAAATGAATTTTGACTAGGGCTTTGGATAAACGCCACAAAAAATGTTAATTATTAGTTTTTATTCTGTTTATTTGTTTTTGTTTTATTATTTGTTTTTCGTTTGTCCATTTTGTTGACTAATTTCCTGCCCCCTTTGTATTTTTGATTTCTATTTTATTCTTTTATTTATTTACTTTAATATCTATATTTTAATTTTTTCTTATTTACGCAACTTTTTTTCTACTTTTATTTCTTAGTAGATTTCCTCTCTTCTCCCCTATACATATTTCTTTTCTTGATCTTTGGCATATTCTTGTAATAGAAGAATGCCTCTTCGTAATTTATCTGCTTTTTCTTTAGTTTCATTTTAATCATTCAATTTGATTTATTTTTATTTCTGTTTTTATTTTTATTTTGTTTTATTATTTTAGTTATATTTTTAATTTTTTCTCTGATTTATTTGTCCCTTTTGAATTAATTCTTATTATTTAAATGATATTTTTAGTTGTTTTAATTCATCGTTTTTAATTAAATTAATCTTTTAAATTTATTTTATTTATTATCTTATTAGTTGTTTTAATTTAGTTGTTTTAATATAATTTAATTTAAGTTTTCTTCATACTATTTAGACGAATTTATTAAATCAGACTAGTTAAATAAAAAAGGGAAAAATAAATCACAAACTTTGGATATCTAAAATGGACTACGTAAGAAATAAGGAAAACATGCCGAGCTCAACATGAGAAGTGTCTTCTGTACAGTTGGATTAAAAAAGTTGTTTTGAATATACATATTCAATTCCACGTTCCAAAATAATGGTTTTGTTATACTTTTTGTTGTATTGTTTTTCCGTTTTTCTTTTTTTACTTAAAGGGTTATATCTGTTTGGAGGTCAAAAAAAGGCCTTTTTTCATTTGTTTATGAGCTCGCTTTTAAATAATCATAAACAAATAATATATGAATCGATTAAGCAACTCTTCAGGAATATAAAAAACATTATTTATTCGTATAAATTTGCAAAATGGCGGCTGTCGGTCAATAAACTAAAAACAGCATTTAAAGAAGTATCTCCGAGGCACACAGTAGAAGTCCCTTGGATCTTCATCTTGAAGTATAACAAATTTTTTTGTCATAAACTGTATGAGTTTTGCTAATGAAGTACACACAATCTTATTTATACAGCTTTTTTTCGCAAAATGGTGATTGTTTAAACAAAAAATTGCGTTTTCGACGAAAAAAAAAAAATCGAAATAAATTGTTGATATTTTTTCTTTCTTATTTACCGATCATTAAGATCGTGTGTACTTCACGAGATAATCAAATGAAGAAGCTACAGTTAAAATTTCAACTCAATCAAATGAAAACTCTTCGAGTTCTGCACCGTGCCGATTTCAAAAACATGGTTTCGAGAAAAACACATTTAAAGCTTAAAAACGCTATAACTTTTCGAAATCATAATAATATGGTCCATAACATTTTTTACCTTTACTTTGCTATCCCATATCCCTTATAATTGCCCTTCCAAAGTCGTATTCTGGTCTTTCAGCTCTTGTCTCGCCGATATAGGGCTGCGCCTAGCTGTTTTCTCAATCTCGGAGCGCTCAGCGGCCTTGATGCGATGGGGCTCAATTCCATACAAAAGTCGAATAACGTATGTCCAACGGTTATTCCCAGCGCATCATAGATAGAATATAAGCCTGATAACCCCCCATTGAAAGTGATGGCAGCGATATCAGTCGCTATACCAAGCACAGTCATTCCACTTGACACTGTTTTCCGTGCGATGGTCCATACAACTGTATTCTATGATTCGATTTGATTTTGGATGTATCCACCTAAACAACCTGAAAGAAGATCGTCAGAGCTTAGTTCTTCGCAAATTGGCTTGATTGCTTCAAAAACATATTTATGCAAAGGAAGCTTACGCTTATAAGTAGAAAGAGTTCTTAAAAACTGCTTGTCTTTGGCGGCAAAACATTCGCCGAGCCATTTTTCAACTTTCTCGAAGTTGCTGAAGTGCTGCTCTGTGAGCGCGTGCCCCATTTATGCGAAGAACTGATAATCAGATGGCGCCAATTCTGGGGAGTACGGCGGGTGCCCAAGGATGTCCCATCCAAGCGATTTCAAGATGTCTTTCACTAGTTTTGCTGTGTGCTGCGTACTTTTCGCTGGCGCCATCTCTTAGTTAAACCGGAAAAAACGTTTGCATACACCTGGTATTCATGTTCCCCATTGCTAGTAAACGTCTGTTGATTGTTTCTTGTGACAAATGTAGTCCTTCTGCTAATTACCGTTGAATTTGAGTTGGGTCATCATTCAATAACTCCTGCAATTGCTCGTCTTCACATTTTTGTGGTCTATCTGTGGAATCTGGATTGCTGAAATGGATTTCTTCCTTTTTCCTTTTTTTTTCTTCGATTTAGGTCTATGATATCCAACCCCTTCCTTGTCGTCCCTGGGCTCCGGCAAGGTGGCCACCTGGGGCCTTTCCTAAATACTTCCCACTAATGACATCGATGAGGCTTGACCTGCTTGCCCCTATACGCTGATGACACTAGGATATACAAGATCATCGAGTCACCACTTGATTCTGCACTACTACAATCAGACTATGACAACTTCTCGACTTGGTGTGACAAAAATTGCTTTGTATTTAACATCGCCAAATGCCAATCCATAACCTTTCCGGTATGGGTATTCACTCGTCCTCACGTTCCTATTCCCTTCATAACCAACCCTTAACCATTGTCCCATCTATTCGAGACCTCAGGATCCTTTGCGACAGGGAACTTAACTTCTTCTCCCACATTGATAAGACGATCTGGAAAGGCGATTCTGCGCTCGGATTCGTGAAACGGTCTAAGGACTTCTCCGACCCTTACGTTATTCGACCCTTTTACCTTACCCTCGTCCGTCCACTGCTTGAATATACTAACCAGTTATGGTTTCCTTATCACAAGATCCATATCCGTAGAATCGAAAGTATTTAAAGACGCTTGGTTCGGTTCGCTCCTCGAGGGCTAGGATGGGAAAACCCCTTAATCCTTAACTTAGTTCCTCTCAACACGAACCCGCGAAATATGCCTAATTCCCGCCTTCTCAGCATTCGCCCTCACCGGACCTCTTCGGGTCTCAACAAACCCCTTACGCGGTTGCCGAGAAATGTCAACTCCCATTCCTCTTTGTTCGACTTCGACCTCTCTACCCATACTGTGGCCAAAATTGTCCTACCGCTGCCACGATTTTTGTTATGGTCCTTCTCTCAGGGAGCATCTCCTTGTCTTGAAAAGGACGAGGGATCTCTTAAGACCGCTCCTGATGGGATCCGTTACGGTCGCCAACGTGCTTCCGGGGTTTCCGCGAAGAATGACAACCGATTGCTGAATACGGGCCTGATATACGGCCGAATCCAATAAAACGCAGGTATTTGAAATTGAAGCTTTTTCTATTAATTTCAATATTTAGTTTATGTTATTGGCGTTCTTAAACATCGGACGCCAACCTAGAGACTGATCCTCGAATATGAAATTCATCGCCCTTTTATACAAAATCTTATCGGGATTTTGTATCGCGGATGCATCGAAATGCAAGCAGAATTTCGAAATGTAGTTCGACTGGAGTCGAGTACTGGAGAAAAGGGATGTGATATCTATTTTTGGAATATACACATCTGGCTGGATTTTAGGATTGTGTGTGTGTGGGAATGAAATGGATATGTTTTAATATGGGTTCGTTTGAATATGCAGATGGGCATTGTGGTGTTTAGTATTTAGGAAGGATTTGATATTTAAACATTGGATTGTTATAGTTTGGGGATATGGATGCATGACATAGTAGGTGGGTAGAAATGTATGTGGCAGGAAAATGGTAGAGCTTCTTGCAGCACTACAATACTCTTAAGCACTGCCTCCTAAACCTTTCTCATCACCAATCTGAAGCGACGCTTCAACACTTGACTATAACCTGCCCCCTACTCCTGCCTTCTTAATTTGTCTTGGTTACCTTAGGTTAAGCTCAGTTAAGTTAGTTATTATGCTCTTTAGTTTGTAAGTTATATATACTCTAGTTGTAGGTACTTATGTTGCTTGAATTAAGCCAATAGTTGGAGCCGTGGCCCCACTAAACTTAAGCGTAAGACTTAAGTATGTCTCAAAGGTGACCCAAGAATGTCCGAAAGATGACCTAAGGATGTCTCAAAGGTAACCCAAGCATCTCCGAAAGATCTCCCTAACATGTCCTAAAGATTTTTAAACGATCTCCCAACTGTGTCGCAAGTATGTCCCAACGATATCCCAACGATATCCCAAGGATGTTGCAAAGATAGCCCAAAGATACCCCAAAGATATCCCAAAGATTTCCCAAACATGTCCTAAAGATTTCCCAATGATCTCCCAAGTATGTCGCAACTATGTCCCAAGGATGCCGCAACGATGTCGCAAAGATGGCCCAAAGATATTCCAAAGATCTCCCAAACATGTCCTAAAGATTTCTCAAAGATTTCCCAACGATGTCCCAAAGATGTCCCAAGGATGCCGCAACGATGTCGCAAAGATGGCCCAAAGATATTCCAAAGATCTCCCAAACATGTCCTAAAGATTTCTCAAAGATTTCCCAACGATGTCCCAAAGATGTCCCAAGGATGTCGCAAAGATGGCCCAAAGATTTAATCATAAAAATAACAAACAATATTAGAGCAACTCGTGTAGAACCAGCATTTTCAGAAATATTTTGCCGAATATTCTGCAGTTCACTAGAAGCTTGAATTGAGCTTCATTTGAAATGTTGGTGATTAAAAATTAATTTAGCCGTCTGTCGAATCAATTTAAGAAAACTGAAATTGAAGAAAAATGTCGTCTGATTACAAAGCTTAGAATAATATAAAGTTATCTTGTTTGCTAATTTGTCATCAGGTACTTGTCACTTACAGAAATTACAAAGCAGACTCTGAGGCCATTAACTGCAATGATAAGTGGGATCAGGCAATCACAATAGTCATCCCATCAGCGAAGACATACCACGGATAGAATCAACCATTCTTAAGTAGACTGTCATTGTGTCATTCAACATTCATAAGATTATCCACGGTGGTATCGCTGTCTACCGCGGGCGTCAACTTAAGGAAAACTTTCACTTGATGACAAGTGCAAACTCCGCTAAGCAAAAGACCTAGTATCAATAAGCAAACAGGTAGATCGGAGTAAAAAAAATATTGCAGATATCTTCGCGTGCCTTCTAAACACCTGACTGACATAATAATAAATGATTTCACACCCCTGACATGCCCCAGTTTTCCAACCCTTTTACGGAGCACTATAAAACAGAAACAACACAAAAAACACGATAAGCTATTTCTCTCTTTTGTTTTTGTTTTAATTTCTTAACTTCGTTATTTGCCAAATGACACACAATTTATGTAGAAAGATAAAAACCTCTAAGGAGGTTATGTGGCTTTACACTAATGAAATCCTGCCCTGCACAAGGTCTACACCTAATTTCCCGCCACAGACGATCTTGTCTTCTTATTATTCGAAGTTGTCTTATCAAAACTCCATCAACCTAGATGTGTAGAGTTTGGTCGCGCTATGCGCGGGCAACATTGTAAATTATTTATTTTGTGTTCAAATTGTTGTAAAACACTAATCACATTAATATTTCTGCTCGTGTCGTTTGCCAGAGAAGTCGGTATCGGTGTCGGTTCGGGATTCCTAAACAAGATTTTGACCGAAAACAAACACCACACCGATGGCAAACAGTTCCGTGAAATAAAGTACACTGATGAGGCTCAGGAAAAGAGATGTGTGTAGTCGTTATCAGCGTTTGATGTATTTATTTACTTCTCACAACACATCTCGCACTCAATTGATAAGACTGCCATGAAATCTTCCCTAAGTTCTAATCCATTAATGCTTATGTATCGTCATCTCTTGAATAAGTGTGTAAACAAGCCTTGTTTTAGACATCTCACTTGTCTTCAGCGTATCCAACCTGTTTTTGAATTGTTTAATGATATTTCGTTAAGAGCGAGATATTGCGAAAATTAAATCTGCATTTTATACATGTTTGTATAGATATCACGGAGACGAATTAACAAGTAAACAGATAATTCAACGACTGACACCGATTACACTGTTCGGGGATGATTGACGAATTGCGCAGTAAATGCTCCTCGGAGATTTTGATCTTCACCGGCATGCTTTGATAATATATAATATATTATATATGTTCACAATAACCTGATTTTAGTGCACTGCATCTCAAAGGACTGATATGAATCAGAAGGCGAGAGAAAACGTTGATGTTAAGAAAAAAATATTCAGGTCCTTAATTAGGATGTGACTAACTAAAAAATAATACAATTGTAGCATGTAACTTATTTAAAAATCATAAAGGTTTTCTAAAATTGTCCCTTTTCTCGAGAGTCGAAAAAATGCCATTTTCTAATTGTCGGTTGTTTGTTTGCAAAATGAACGTAAGTCCTTTCCTCGAAAAAGCCCTTGCCCAATGACCGGCAATAGCAATAGAACACATTTATTGAGCAATTTTTTATACAATCTGCTTATGTTCTCCTGTACTTAAATTTACCCGGTACATAGTAAGCATAGCTCTTTTGAGCGAAATTGGAATTTTTGGCAGTCTTCTGCTATTGAACAATAAATGCAAAAAAGTATAATTTTCAGTGAAATCTACACCACATACTGTCATGTTGTCTGGTAGGTTGGGGTTAATGGAGAAGAAATCGTTCATACGAGTACAGACGAGAAATGAGTGGGTTAGAGAATGAAGCCTTGGAGACCATCAGCTGTCATTTGATGGAAGTCGGATTTTAATTTTTTTTTTTTTAATATCCTTTATTGGATATGAATAGCAGATTCTTAAACATTTAGTTTAATACTATATTTGGTTTAGTTTAATTAAGTAAAACGTGTGAGGGTTTACTGGACCAGTGTTCAGCTTCCAAGTCGATTTTAACATGTTAATTTGTAAAGTTTCGTCCGTTTTAGCCTTCTCCCCACCGCGTCATACGAACTCGCAATAGAAGCGGTAGATAACCTTACAGTGTTAAGCACCGCAATAGACGATATCGTCGTTCTTGGCGACTTTAACCTGCCCCACCTACAATGGACATCAGCTGACGAACTAGCCTTCTACGTCTCTAACCCCACTAGTTCTAATGAACGTATTTTTATTAACGGGCTCTCCGACTCAGGCCTCCATCAAATTAGCAATGTCCCGAATCATATGGCGAGACAGCTGGACCTCGTGTTCACAACCGACGCTCTCATGTCCCCAGTTGCCCCTAGCCCACACGCCCTCTCTACCATTGACAATTATCACCCCCCCCCCCCACTGCTCTTATCCTTATATCTCGACCATGAAACCCAGCCCCCTCTACCTCCTGACTGCTTTTCTTACAATTTCCATAAGGCTAATTTCCGCCTACTAAATGAAAATCTTAGCAAAACAGCGTTTCGCTTTGATCATTTGGGTGTAGAAAAAGCCACGGCCACTCTCTATAAGGAGATTTACTATGCCGTCGCCTTATATGTCCCCTATTCTCGCCGCAGGTCATCGGTTTCTTTGCCGCCATGGTACAACCGCAATCTCCGCAATCTTCGGAACAAAAGGAATAACTTATGGAACATTTTCCTCAAAACGCGATCCATTGAAAACTACTCCAACTATCTCGGGTCCTTTTATAAATTCTCCGAACTCTACAACTCCCTCTATTCTAAATACCTTATTAAAACACAATCCAATTTGATTAGCGATCCCAAATCCTTTTTCCACTTTATAAATTATAAACGTAAATCCGACGCCTATCCTAACTCCCTCTCTTATGGCACGACTACGTCAAACGACAACCTGTTCGCGTCGTTTTTCAATAAATCCTTCACGGACATCTCCTTCGAACCCAATCCGTCGTATTTCAATGACTTGCCCGAAATCTCCCTTGGTCCTTTCTCTCCTCAACTTATTCAGCGTCACGTAGTTGAGGAGAAACTAAACTTACTCAAAGACGAGTTCAGCCCCGGACCTGATGGACTTCCGTCTGTAATCTTAAAGAACTGTTCCACTTCTCTTTCTCTCCCGATATCAAAGATTTTCAACCTATCTCTATCTCAAGGGACCTTCCCTAGTATATGGAAATCCTCCTATGTCACCCCCATACATAAAAAGGGACCTAAAAATGATATCAGCAACTACCGACCCATCGCCAAACTATCTCATATCCCCAAACTGTTCGAAGGGCTTCTTTACAATGCGTTATCTTTTAGTTGTAAATCCATCATCTCACCCAACCAGCACGGTTTCCTTTCGGGTAGGTCGACCACAACCAATCTGATCGAGTTCTCATCCCATACTCTCCGTGCCTTAGAGAATGGCAACGAAGTCGATGTTATCACCACTGATTTGAGCAAGGCATTTGACAAAATCTACCATAATCTCATCCTTTTCAAGCTGTCCTCCCTAGGCTTCGAACCCCTATTGATCAAATGGTTATCTTCTTATCTGAAAGACCGAACCTACCGTGTCAAATTCAGATCCTCCCTTTCCGATCCTTTTTTCCCACCTCTGGGGTTCCGCAAGGAAGTCATCTAGGCCCCCTCCTTTTTATCCTAACCATCAATGATATCGACTCTGTTATTAAACACTGATCCATATCCCTCTATGCGGACGACGCCAAACTCTACAAAACAATCATCTCTCCCCTCGACTCCTCACTCCTCCAACAGGACCTCGACAGCTTCTCAACGTAGTGTCGTAATAACTGCCTTGAACTCAACGTTGTCAAATGTCACCCCCCCCCCCCCCACACGTCCCTACTTCTTGCTAAACCAACAGATATCATCTGTACCCTCGATACGCGAGCTCGGGATCTTATTTGATAGGGAGCTTAGCTTCATCCCGCATATTAATGATATCATTCTTAAGGCCAACTCCGCCCTAGGGTTGGTGAAACGCTGGTCTAAGGAATTCTCTAATCCTTACGTTTCCCGTTCCCTCTACATTGCCTTCGTCCACCCCCTTCTTGAATACGCCAGTCAGGTCTGGTCTCCACATTGCTCGTCCCATATCCGCAGAATCGAGAGCGTGCAACGTCGGTTTCTGCGTTTTGCCCTCGGTGGACTGAACTGGGAGAATCCTCGGATTCTTCCCCCTTACACAAGCCGGCTCCATTTGATCAACCTCAGTACACTTGAGGAACGCAGAACTCTTGCCGAAATCCTCTTCATCCACCGTCTCCTCTCCGGCACAATCAACTGCCCTAGCTTGCTTTCCGCCATCGCACTCATCACTAACCCCCGCAACCTACGAAACCCTCGTCTCTTCTATCTGCCCTCCCACTACACTTCCTACGGCTGTAATGAACCAATTTCACGTATGCTTAAGCAGGCAAACTCTTACCCCACCTCCTTCGATTTCTACCTCACTTCTATTGCTCTCAAACGTCGTCTTCTGTCTTTCCCCTCGTGACCTTGCCCCACCCACTATCTACACTTTTACTACCTGTATACATTCCTATCACCCCGCCCCTTTATCCTACTACCCGGTCTTCGCCACCCCATCACGTGCACAGCCACCTTCCCACCTTTTTATCTTCTTACTTATTCGAAAGTAATTTTTGTAATCCTATTTCTTAAGTTAGTTCGTAAGTTTTTTTTACTTTTAATTTCTTTTTTTTTTTTTTTTCTCAAACGCTTGTACTAAGTGTAATAAACGAGTACTCTGCTCTCACTAAACTAAACTAAACTTCTCAATTCGTGAGTGATATCCGAGAGGTGGACAGCTTGATGTGATTGTGTAGGCGTTTCTCGTGTTTGACGGTATATTCTTGAATAACTTCATTAATTCTTGGATAAATGGAGATCACCTCCCACATTTGGTCAGGTGTATCCAAAACTGCACTATACGTACTCGATAGGATGCAAAAAATGAGCAGTGAAACTTATTGGGGAGTCAGCCGTAAGTCGTTCAATTCCGTCATTAGAACATAGGCTCAACATATCAGGTCGGCTGAAAAGTCCGTAGGCTAACACAGTACAACGCATTTTTTGGGTTAAATTGGATTGTATTATTCAACATAGTTGCCTTCGAGGGCGATACAACGATTAAAGCTGTCATGCAACTTTTCGATGATGCCATAACCTTGCCAGTCGACTGTTGCGCCTTTCCACGCTTTGGAATCGGTTCATAGCATGTAGTCCACTGGGCTGGCTGTCGAATGCACTCTGGAGTGTAGTGATGAAGCCACCTTTCATACGTTGACACATATCGACGGAAAATCGTTAGTATTACGGTTGAATATCGCTAAACACTGCTTCGAGTAAACGGCATATTGAAACGTTTGCTCGATTGTGTTCTCGCGCGAGTTAAATACAGGGGGAACATCATGCAGACATCATGATAAATTACGGAACTTTAAGAGGTTCGCCATCGCATAACCGGCCTCGCTCTCGAGGCCCTGCCCACGCTCGACTGGTCACGGCATTTTGTAAAACCAGGGGCATCGGTTTCACCAAAACTAATTTAAAGGCCTCCACCAATATTTGCAAACAACGAAACCTGATATCCTTGTCCTAACTGAGACTCAGGTCGATTCGACATACCATATCTTCGTTGCTCAGGATACGATTTAGATTCGAGATTCCGTTTTAAGGGCGGAGTCTGCGTCTTCGCGCGGACCGATCTGGCTTACCAGAGGATGGAAGCGTTGGAAGCCAATAATATGGACATCATATGGTTGAGGGTCGTGCTGAGGAATTCCGTTAAATTTCTTCGTTGTCTTTCATCATCATCATCGGCACTACAACCGGGAGCCGGTCTTGGCCTTATTTAGCAAGTCCTGAGGCTTGTTAAATTTACCATAATGATTTATTTTGTCTGGGCAAGGTCATTAGTCTTGCGCCAAGGGCTCCCCGACGGGGAATCGAACCCCGGTCTCCCGGGTGACAGGCGGGTATACTAACCACTATACTATCGAGGGGCGTTGTCTTTACCGCTCCCCAAATGATGATCGAGCGGCGTCATTTTTCGAACATCTTTCATATACCGTCGACTGGATGCAGATCAGCCACCCAGCTTCTGAAATTGTTGTCCTTGGCGATTTTCATGTGCACATTTCCGGCTGGTTGTTACATTCTAACAGAACCGACGAGGCTGGGAGGCTGGCGGAGATGTTTGCTGTAAGCCACAACTTGACTCAACTCGTGGAGGAACCGACGCGACCTCCGGATGCGCGAGGCGATTGTGCGAACACCCTGGATCTGTTGTTGACATCCGAACCGAGTATTTATACCGTAGAGGTTTCTGCGCCACTGGGAAACTCACATCACTGCTTAGTATCTGCCGCGCAAGCACTTGCACATCAAACCATTAACCGGCCTAGACGGCTTCGCCATGTATGGAAGTATGGGGATGCTAACTGGGACGATTTGCGAGATTTCTTCGCATATTTTCCATGGTCGGAAGTGTGCTTCGGAGACTCCGATGTTAACGCTTACGCGGAGTCGGTATCAGAGAATATTCTTCTGGGGATGGAGATGTATATTCCGCATTCCATCAAACGAAGTTTGTCTGATAAACCTTGGTTTGATAAAAAATGCGAGCAGATTACAGCGGCAAAAAATAGTGCTTTTAAGTAATTGCGCTCCAATCCCATCGATGTTAACAGAACGAATTTTGTTGGAATCGGAAACGCGTGCAACCAGGCGATTGGTACCGCGAAGAAAGCTCACAACGACAGGGTGATCAATAAGCTCTTTCAGTGCCCAACTGGTTTGCGCTCCTTCTGGTCAATGGCAAGAGCTGTCAGCGGTAAGATCGCATCCTCCTCGTTCCCTCCGTTGGTGACAGACAACGGGATGTTAGTCACGAATGCAAAGGATAAAGTTAATGTATTCGCGAATTTATTTTCCTCGAATTCAAACCTCGATCCCGGTCTTTTGGAGCCACCTGTGATCGCGCCGGTGTGGTCTTCCATGCGGGATGTGAGATTTCGTCTGGGCACTATTTAACGCTTTCTACGTGAACCGGATTGTAGGAAGGCAACCGGCCCGGACGGAATACTAGTAATCGTCCTTAAGAACTGTGCTCCAGAACTATCGCCAGTTCTTGGCAGACTATTCCGCTTATCTTATGCAGGGAGGACCTTTCCTGCCTGCTGGAAAACCGCTCGAGTTCAGCCAATTCCAAAGACGGGAAAAAAGTGCTCCCACAAAATTACCGTCCGATAGCTTACTGTCTATTTTATCGAAGGTGATGGGAAAAGTCATCAATACAGAGTTAGTTAAGTATTTGGGGTGCGACGGACTTCTGAACGATCGTCAATACGGATTCCGTGGCATGCGGTCCATGGGAGACCTTTTGACACTTATAACTGATATATAGACATCTGCCATTGAGCGGCATGGTGAGTCAAGGGCGGTCGCATTGGATATCTCCAAAGCATTTGACCGCGTCTGGCACGGGGGATTGCTGAGCAAACTTCGTTCATACGGACTTTCCCAACAGCTTTGCGCCTGGACGAGGAGCTTCCTCGAGAATCGATCGATCCGGGTTGTTGTGGGCAGCGAGTGTTCGGATTTGTATCCTGTTAATTCGAGGGTGGCCCAAGGTTCTATTTTGGCTCCAACCTTGTATTTGCTTCACATAAATGATTTGTTGGAGACAACGGATAACAAAGTGCTCAGTTTTGCGGATGATAGTACGCTTGTTTCCTCCTTTTCGAGTGTTCGACCGATTGGTGCATCTGCGTCGCATCAGCTGAGATGTAGACAGATTGACTCTCTGAATCAGGATCTAGATAGGGTCCTGCAGTGGGGAAAGGGGCAATCTCGTCGACTTCAATGCAGTGAAAACACATAATACAACATTCACAAAGAAAAGTGGATCATCGGTTCCACAGCTGATGATGAATGGCTGGGCCCTCGAGGCTGTGGGAAGCTTGAAATTGCTCGGCATCACGGTCTGTGGGGATGTATCGTGGCATAAACACGTGTCGAGCATCGCCAGGTTAGCCTCAGGAAAACTGAGTTATCTTTTTAGAGCCAAGAAAGATTTTACTCCGGCCCAACTTCTTCTCCCATATAAATCCCAAATTAGACCCGCGCTCAAATATTGCTCTCATGTTTGTAGCTCGGCTCCTAAACATACCCTCGACCTACTTGAGGGCATACAGAGACGAGCCTGATCGGGGATTCGGCGCTGACATTGGGACTACAGTCGCTATCATACTGAAGGCGCGTAGCCGACCTCTGTCTGTTTTACAGATATTATCACGGATACTGTTCTTCGGAGCTTCGTGGTATTGTTCCACGCAATTCGGCTTATATGCGCTCCACAAGACAATCCGACGGATCGCACCCGTTTGTGTCTTCCGACAGCGCGAACATCCCTGTATCAGAACAGAGCGGAGAAGCTGTGGAACTTCCTTCCGACGCGAGTGTTTCCGGAGCATTATAACCTGCAGCTGTTTAAAAAGAACTGCAACAGTTATTTGGTGGCATCTCGGGGCACCCACTCGGCGCTATAGGTTCGCCTCTCCCGAGAGAAGTCTAATAAAAAAAAAAAAAAAAAAAAAAAAAAAAAAAAAACTCAGGGACGCCATCGCTTGGGTATGTCTCAGCGCGGATTGTCATCTTTTAAAGCTGGGCCGATACAACACCGTGGCCTTTGGAGGACTGCAAGAATCTCCACATATGTCGCATTAAGACGCCACATATCCAAGGAATGCCGTAGTGTCTGATCATCATAGACAAATTAATGCGATTGTAGTAGGGGGGCCCAACTGGCGCAAGGCTAATAACCTTGCCAATAAAAATAAACTATTATGGAAAATTTAACAAGCCTCGAGATTTGGTAAATAACCCCAAGACCGGATCCCGGTTGTAGTGCCGATGATGATGATGAGTAGGGGGGCCTACGCCAAACATTCAGACCAGTACAATCACCAAGGGGTTTATAGACCACTGCGTCAGTGATTATGGGCAGAGAGTTACAATATGAGGCGGAGTTTTACACACAGCTGACCAGGTATATTGACGTGCAGCTGACTCGTACGATGACATACCACCCTAAGTTCAATGGAATGCTGGAGCGTTTTCTTCGCATTCTCAAAGCCGCGCTAAAACTTTGCACAGTTTTTTGAATAGCCTGTCCACAGTCCTGCTCGGTGTCAGGACGGCGTATGAGAAATAACTTGAAACTTCATTAGCGGAGGATGGTCAACGACACAGACATTCGAATCTGCGGAAAGATCTTCGTACCAAGGACAATCAGGGTCTACGGGATGACTTATTTCGTAAGCCTGCGCCGACTCCTTAAATCAACTGAGACCATTTTAGCTTCCACAGCCGGACGTTTCTTTGTGGGAAAACATATTAAGAGCTGCGCCAAGTGTTCAGATGAGTCAACCGAATCTGCAATCCACTCAAAACGCTTCCCCTAGGGCCACACTGAGTCATCGGAGGCACGAAGCAGAGCAAAAAACCGGCATCATCGACGTCAACGGCTCATCTCAGTAGTTGAGGGGGATCATACCGCACTGCCTCTTCAGCTTGCACCTAAACCTGCCATCAGCTTCCAGAAGGCCACCCAGCAACAGTTTATCCGAGTAATCAATGCCGCTGGCGTCAGGGAAGTGGAATGAGCCAAGAGTACTTTCGACAGGCGAAGTCATTTAAAAAAGCAAAACAACTTGCTCTTCGTGGTCGAGGACAACATTTTGGAAATATATTTCAAAACAAACGCAGGGACTAGATAGCATAGTGGAGCAATAGTTTTCACAACTATAATAAAACAAGCCGTAATCGTAGCAAAACCGACGGAGGTAGCGAATAAGTCGTAAGACGACCTGAAATGGTCTGCACGAGTCGATCTACATAAGGAATGGAAAAGGTTACCTGGTGGAAATGCCCTTGGAACAGAATTTTTAAGACGGTCTTGGCATGAACGGCAAGGTAATCTTAAGAATGGTCTGTATGTGATAAGGAAACGTGATCGTATCTCCAGTCACATGAAACGTGTCAGGGCTTTGTAAGTAAGGTCATGAATTCTAGAGACCTAATGAAAGTTATGTCATAAAACTGTTATACGTTTCGAAATTATTGCTAGCAGATGATGTCTAAACGGTCATTTGTTAAAAATAGAGCAAACTGTGGAAGATTTCCAGTTTTCACATAAGAAAAAGTACAGCTATTATCAAGTTGAACCAATCTACTTAAACCATTACATGTTTGAATTGAGCACCTCAGCTGAACATCCCCATAATTCCAGGTGTCACACACGTCAGACGTTTTGACGCTGGTCTTGAAATTACCGTCTACTTGACAATCCCTGCCACGTTGTTCTAGACTATGATTGATATCCTGTTTACGATTGACAATGACGAATCGGCGGACGAGCTAATCACAGTTCCATCAAAGCACCGCCTTGTAAACCAAATTTCAATCCCACTTGATAAATAAATCAACAAACTCATGTATATCAAATTTAATGTTAATAAAAGCAGAAAGCAATCAGGTAGTAGTTCACTTTCATTGATCTTCTCTTACACATTTAACTATCACCCCAACTGCATTGGAATTAGGTGGAGGCCCTCATTTGGAACGAGGACATATAAGTCTACGGTGATGACTTTTCTTTTACCTTTTATCTCCTCGATTTGAAAGACCGCATTAACTGCTCCACATTCACGTGAGAGTACTACAATAGGTGTAATCATGTGATCCGAAGTTCAACAGCGGTGCACCGACAAAGCGGCAATTACCCTCCGAGTGCATTTATGGCGGATTTTTGCTAATAATTTTGCAAGTGCAATAAAAATGTTATAGGCAATCAATAAGAAGGCAGTAAATTGAAAGCGATTGCAGTGTGTTTCTGCCAGCTTAAGTATTTTGTCCCTTCATATGTACACACAGATATCATAAATTATCTTCTGCTTAGCCTTATATAGACATTATCAAAGTCAGCTAAGTAAACAGTTCAATCGACTGCCATGGATATGACTCGTAAATACACATTTTCTATTAAAAAACAAAAACGAAATGCAGGAAAACATCAAATGAAAATGCGGCTGTACTCGACTTCATTCTAGGGGAGGAGTGACTTTAAGTGAGTGAGATAGGGGACCACCTTTTGTATAACACGTTTTATAATCTACACTACTGGTCTGGGTTTAAATTTTATTGACTGGCTATTGAACCCGGATCCGGTCAATATTGGTGATTTAAAGCTAAGCGAATGGCTGAATTCATACTCAGATTTGATGGTGATCAAAGCCCACCTGATTGGTGTATATACACGATACGCATGCGAAAAACGATCATTGTGTTCTTTATGTTACTCCTGTATAATTATATTAAAAAAGAATGCTAGTGGTGAAGTCCACAATCATTGAGTGCTACATTGTTTGATTAAAATTTTAGCTAAGATAATTAAAATTAAAATTAAAATTAAAATTAAAATTAAAATTAAAATTAAAATTAAAATTAAAATTAAAATTAAAATTAAAATTAAAATTAAAATTAAATGTTAATTAAAATTTAAGAACGTTCTTACACAATTGTCACCAAAGATAAAAATCGCCAATGTACTTGGTTGTTGAATGTTAACAAATATCTATGATAAGGACCAATTGACATGCGGCGTCTTATAAAGCAATGAAGAGCGTGATTCCAACCCACGACTTGGAAAAGTCATGACTAAGATCAAGACAAAACATCATAAAGATATCTCAACTTGCTACTTAGGCCGTGTGATTGCTGTGTGAATGCTTTGGGGAACGACACTAATGGATTTTTTCGACTCCTTTGGAAGCGCTGTTCGTCACTACTGTTGCGTGTAAGTAATCTGTGTAATCTGAATCATCATAGCCATGCGCTCCAAGGACACATTTTTGTTTGTTTGTTACTTCAAAGAGGGTGGGTAGGTTTGTGGTTCGAAAATTCGAGTGTAGTCGAAAATTAACAAAGTTCCATAAAACTAAATACAAAAAACAAGGTGCAGCTGCACTCTCTCTTGAACAAAATAATCAGTACTCATGGAAACTAGCTGTTGGTCACACTTTCTTGTTAATCGCAACTGCATTTACGGATGATCGTCTATATCTGGTATCAATTTCGGCTTTTACGAGCTAAGTACGGTACCGGGGGTCCTAACAGTCGTTTTTCATTTGTTTTGTTCCTTAACTGAACCGTTGGAAGAGGTGCGACCTATATGCTGGTTGCAAGCTTCGCCCTTGCAAATTTAGTCGCGGAACATGTTTGGTGTGTACCCGTGTTTTACAACAATTCGGCAATCTATACCAACTTTGTTTCATTGGGAACGCACAGCATACTCAACCAATCAAAACATGGAATTTCGAGGAGGGGCAGGTAGAAAAAGACCTTTCGCCGGCAAAATGAATCCAGATTGGGGAAAATATGGTAGTCCGTTGAGGAAATGTCAGGAGAGTACGGTGGAGGCGGAAGAATTTCAAATCCCCATCCAACGATAGGACCGTGCATAGAATTCTTGATGGTAAGCCAGCGGGAAAGATACCGGCAGGACGGCGGCGACGGAGATGGGAGGACAATGTTAGGTTGGACCTCGAGAAGATCGGATCGGATGGTCGAACATGGAAGGAAAGCGCACAGGACAGGGAACAATGGCGGAGTCGACTCGGTGAGGTCATGAAGTGCCAGGTTCATACAGGCCAATAAATAATAATAATAATAATAACTGCAGCTCCTCAATAGTATACTGGTTAGTATACCCGCCTGTCACGTGGGAGACCGGGGTTCGATTCCCCATCGGGGAGCCTCTGGCGCAAGACTAATGACCTTGCCCGGAAAAAACAAATCATTATGGAAAATTTAACAAGCCGCAGGACTTGCTAAATAAGGCCAAGACCGGTTCCAGGTTGTAGTGCCGATGATGATGATGAATAATAACTGCAACCGTTTTTACACCTTTACTTGTGAGGTATTGCCAAGCAAAAGGACCTCTGCTCGGTTCCGGAAGACCTTCTGCCGCAAAATGAATCCAGATTGCGGAGAAGATGGTAGTCGTTGGGGAAATGTCAGGATAATACGGTGGATACGGAAGAATTTCAAATCGCAACTGCAACAATTTTTGCACCGTTACTTGTGAGGTATGGGGTCTAGCCTTGTCATGCAAAAGGATCGGTCCGTGCCTATTGACTAACGCAGGTTCCTTTTAAGTCAATTTGGCATGCAATATGGCGATTTCCTTACAATATTTGATAGCGTTTATCGTTTCTCCTGGTTGAAGAAATAAAAAGTGGATTGGTCCTTTCAATGACCACCAAATTGTCACCATAACCTTTTTTTGGGTGAAGATCATTCTTCGGGGTGTGTTTTGGTTTTTCACCTGCATCCAACCACTGCCCAGGTCTTTTACGGTTATCATACAGATTACAGCGGCAAAAATAGAGCTTTTAAGCAATGCCGCTCCAATCTCAGCGAGGTTAACAGAACGAATTTTGTTAGAAACAAAAACGCGTGCAACCAGGCGAATGATACCGCGAAGACGACCTACTACGACAGTTACCAATAAACTCCTTGAGTGTCCGACTGGTTCGCGTTCCTTCTGGTCAATGGCAAGGGCTGTCAGGAGTAACTTTGTAGCGTTTGTAACAGACACACACACAATACACAAGCAAATAGTGAAGAACACCGAACGTAAATCGAATAAGAAAATGCATCAGAGCCGTATACCATAGCGATAACATAACAAATCCACATTAGTCGAATTCGTACACACGGCGGTGGCCTGATGGGTTGCGCTTTGGTTCAATTTTTTGTGATTCTAACTGTCATAGCGTCAGTTCGAATCACACGTTCTTCACTATCATCCCAAACGCTATAACTTCGCTTCCCCGAAGTCTTGGTCTTAAATTCGAAAGATAAAGCTAATGTGTTTGCGAATTTATTTTCCACGAATTCAAACCTCGATGCCGGTCTTTTGGAGCCACTTGTGATCGCGTCCGTATGGCCGTCGATGGTGGAAGTGGGGTTCCGCCCGCGTACTATTCAACACATTCTACGTGAACTGGACTGTAGGAAGGCAAGTGGCCCGGATGGAACACCAGCAATAGTACTTAAGAACTGCTCCAGGATTGTCGCCGGTTCTTGACAGACTCTTAAGCTTGCCTTATGTACGGGGGACCTCCCCTACCCACTGGAATGTCACTCGAGTTCAGATAATTCCAAAGAAGGGAAAAAAGTGTCTCCCACAAAATTACCGACCGATAGCATTACTATCTATGTTATCTAAGGTGATGAAAAAAGTCATCAATACTGAGTTAATTAAGTATTTGGTGTGCAACGGACTTCTGAATGATCGTCAATACGGATTCCGTTCCACGGGAAATCTTTTGACCCTAAATAACCGATATATGGACATCTGCGATTGAGCGGCATGGTGAGTTAAGGGCGGTCACATTGGATATCTCCAAGGCTTTTGACAGCGTCTGGCACGGGGCATTGCCGAGCAAACTTTTTTCATATGGACTTTTCCAACAGCTTTGCGACCGAACGAAGAGCTTCCTCGAAAATCTACCGATCCGGGTTATTGAGGACGGCGAGTGTTTGGATTTGTATCCTGTTCATTCCGGGCTACCTCATGGTTCTATTTTGGTTCCAACCTTGTTTTTGCTTCACATAAATATTTTGTTGGAGTCGACGGATAACAGGGTGTTCAGTTTTGCCGATGACAGTACGCTTGTTTCCTCTTTTTCGAGTGATCGGCCGATTGGTGCATCAACGTCGCACCAGCTGAGATGTTGACAGATTAACTCTTTGAATCAGGATCTGGATAAGGTCCTGCAGTGGGGAACAGCCAATCTCGTCGACTTCAATGCAGCGAAGACACAATATACAGCATTCATAAAGAAAAGCGGACCATCGGTTCCACAGCTGATGATGAATGGCCAGGACCTCGAATTTGGGGAGAGCTTGAAATTGCTCGGCGTCACGGTCTGTGGGAATGTATCATGGCATAAACACGTGTCGAGCATCGCCAGGTCAGCCTCTGGAAAACGGAGTTATCTTTTTAGAGCCAAGAAATATTTTACACCGGCCCAACTTCTTCTCCTGTTTAAATCTGAAATTAGACCCGCGCTCGAATATTGCTCTCATGTTTGGAGCTCGGCTCCTAAATATACTCTCGTCCTACTTGAGAGCATACGGATACGAACGATCCGCCTGATCGTGAACTCGGCGCTGATGTCGGGACTACAGTTGCTATCACATCGAAGGCGCGTAGCCGACCTCTGTCTGTTTTACAGATATTATCACGGGTACTGTTCTTCGGAGATTCGTGGTATTGTTCCATGCAATTCGGCTTATATGCGTTCCACAAGACAATCCAACGGATCGCACCAGTTTGCGGTTTGTAGCGTCTCTAACAGATACACACACAATTCACAAGCAAAATAGTGAAGAACACCGAACGAAAATCGAATAAAAAAATACATCAGAGCCGTATACCTAGCGATAACATAACAATTCAAATCAGTGGAGTATAGTCGAGTTTAAAAATCGAATTTTAAACATGGCCAGTAGCCTGATGGGTAACGCTTAGGTTCAATTTTTGGTGATTCAAACTGTCATAGCATCAGTTCGAATCACACGTTCTTCTTCTGTATTATTGCAAACGACGGCGCGAACTTCCCTGCATCAGAACTCGTTCCGTTACAGAGCGGGGAAGCTGTAGAACTCCTTTACCCTGCGAGTTATCCCGGAGCGTTACAACCTGCAGCTGTCCAAGAGGAACTGAAATCGTTTTTTTGGCATCTCAGAGCTCCCACTCGACGGTATAGGTTCGTCCCTCCCGATAGAAGTGTAATTAAAAAAAAAAAAAAAAAAATGAATCCACTTCTCATTACAGGTGACTATCCGGTGCAAAACGATTCAGTTTGGTTTCCTAATCTAAGCGATGCGCAGATTGGTTTTTGGGACTCGTTCAGTTCATGGGGTATCCGCTTATCGAGTTTCTTTACCTTTCCTATGAGAGAAAGGTATCGACGTATTGACACTCCCCATACACTTTGTGCAACGTTTCTATATGGATTATATAGTCCTAATTTAATGGTGATTAGTCCGGTTAATTTGAAGACACACGAAAACTTAAGGCTCACGACCGCGGTTACTCGACTATATTCGACGGTGTGTTCGCGTCCCGTGCGCACCGGGGAGCAGGGGGTTAACCGACCGGCTCAGTTGGATGTTGAAGTACGACTCAGCGATATTAAATCGCTATCAATAGAAATTCGGCCAGTGAAACTGGCTCTCTCCAATTAAGGTACACATGTATGTGTGAGCATTGGTTCATTCATGGGTCGAAACCATGAGAACGAATCTAAAACAAAGAAAGGGCATAATGTGCATCCATACGATATGAGTTCGGCTAAGCAAACAAGCCGAATCTCATTGGATGCTAATTGGGTCTTTGTTTGCTCATGCCTCGAGGTCATGAGGGACGGATCCAGGGAAATTAAAAGACAAAGGAACCGTATAGATCGTTGTCTAGGATGTGCATCGCACCTAAATAAACAGACGACGATGCATCGAAGAAATGATGTTAAAAGAAAAGATGGGACGAGGGCATCATAAAAGTTTTAGCTGAGTGATGCCCTTGTGTAAATAGCCGAACAGCCATTACAAGGAGGTGCTAATGGATTACAATACTTTATACAATGAGAATTGTATATCGTATCTTGGATCGGTGGCCGAAACAAATCCCTTGCTTGCATTTGTATATGCAGGGAAATTCGTTTGTGGCAAAGAACGAAATTTGTGATTATTTATTCGTTTAGACGAGGGATCATGGTCGGGTAAATGCCAGCTGAACAAACAAGCTGCCCGACGCTCCTTTGGCAGTTGGACAATGAATCGCCAGCAAATGTGTACGTAAGTCGTTGTTGTACACATGTGAGGCTGGGAATAGCCAACTCAAGGTTAAGATTCCCTGATTATGCGGTTACATTATATGTGAACCGATAAGCTTTCTTTTCAGGGATGTGCTGTTTGGAACAGAATTCTGCAATTGCATTAGCGAAAACTTAATGAAGGTTGGGTCGTGGTTATGGGGGTTCTTCGGGTAAGTAGACAGTGGGGTTTGGCGAAACCGCCACAGAAGGGTGTTCGAATTTGAACTGCCGACAGCATGGTAAACAATTCCCGAAAAAAAAACTGTCCTTGTAACGAACCCCAAAATTCTCACACGTCAAGCACACGTACCACTTTATTTTATAAAAAATAAAATTTAACCCTCTGGCACAGATATTCAATCGATAATTTATTTCCGACTGAGCGAAATTCAGACATTTAATGTGGTACAGCCCTATGGGTTTGAGGTTTAGCTCTTCCAATTCGCGGTTGTGGAGTTTCCTCTATTGTGTCCTGCCTCTTCATTATACGAGGGTCGCCATTTATATTTCGGGATTAGAGAACAAAAACAAATATTGATCATCGAAAATCACTTTATTGTTTTTCAAAATATTCCCCATGAAGATCTATACACTTTTGCATGCGTTTGAACCAATTGTCGAAGCACTTTTGCCACTCTGATTGAGGTATCTCCAACACATGCATTCTGAATGCAGCAACCGCTTCTTCAGGTGTCGAAAAACGTTGGCCTCTCAGTTTGTTGTTTACGTACGGGAATAAAAAGAAGTCATTCGGTGCCAAGTCAGGACTATACGGCGGATGACCCATTAAATCGATGTTTTGGGTGCTCAAAAATGCAGTTGTCGCAGCCGATGTGTGAGAGCTCGCATTGTCGTGGTGAAGAGTGATCCGTCTTCGGCGGTTGGTTTTCCTGATTTCTTGGAAGCATCTGGCAAACAAATGGTTGTGTACCACTCAGAATTGACTGTTCTGCGTTGTTCTAGTGGTACGGTTGCGACATGTCCAGTTTTTCCGAAAAAACAGGCGACCATTTGCTTGGAAGTGCTCCGTGCGCGAACAACTTTTGTTAGATTTGGCTCATCTTGAAACACCCAGACAGTCGACTGCTGTTTACTTTCGGGCTCATACGCGTAAATCCATGATTCATCACCTGTCACGATGTCATAGACGTGTTTCGAAGCACCGCGACCGCATTTTTTGAGCATTTCTTTCGACCAATTGACACGAGCCTTTTTTTGGGCGATTGACAAATTGTGTGGGATCCAACGCGAACAAATTTTTTTGACAGTCAAATGTTTATGCAATATTGAATGTATGCTGGTCCCACTAACGCCTAAGGTTGTCTCAATTTCACGATAGGTCACATGACGATCTTCCAATATCAGTTCGGGCACAGCATCAATGGTTTTCGGAACAACAACTGATTTTGGACGACCTTCACGAAATTCATCTTGGAGGGAACTACGACCACGATTGAATTCACCATACCATCGATAAACACTGGTCCTTGATGGAGCTTCATCGCCAAAAATTGAATTAAGTTCATCCATGCACTGTTGCTGAGTTAATCCACGACGAAAGTTGTAAAAAATAATCGCACGAAAATGTTGACGAGTTAATTCCATTTTTGGGCCGAGATGAATCTTTTAAGTTACTGTAAACAACACAAATAGCGCTCGTATGTCAAAACGTTCTGAGTGCGTATAACCTCAAAAATGTCCAACTTTACGACAGAGCTGTCAATTGCCGGATTGCAACACTAGGGTTGCTAAATCCCGAAACATAAGAGGCAACCCTCGTATGTACCTCTAAATATACACTTTTAAACTTTATTCTCGAATACGCTGTAAAAATAAATAAAGAAATGACACTACACCTAAAAAACATCTAAATCTCTTGAAAATAATTTGAACGGCCATAAATAGTAGTAACTGCTGTCACTTTTAAACTTTATTCTCGAATACGCTGTAAAAATAAATAAAGAAATGACACTACACCTAAAAAACATCTAAATCTCTTGAAAATAATTTGAACGGCCATAAATAGTAGTAACTGCTGTCACTTTTAAACTTTATTCTCGAATACGCCGCATCTGTTCGCTGCTCGTTTTGTAGGGCCCATGTCTCGCATTCATATAGGAAAATCGACATGATTATGGTTCTATAAATTTGGAGCTTTATGTTAAGTGACAGCAGTTTCGATTTCAGCAGGTTGTTGACTGGGTTCCAACTAGCGTTGCCGGAATGTAGTCTTCTGTTGATTTCCTTTGACGTTTTGTTACTGGCCGTCGGTATTGTTCCTAGATATTTAAACTCTTTAAAGTTTTCAAATATCTTTCCTCTGACGTTTATGTGTGTTCCATGAAGTCCACCTGTCCTCAACGTAATCATATATTTTCTCCTGTCATCATTTATTTTCAGGCCCCCCTAGATTATCGCCCAGAACAGCGATGTCATCCGCATATGCGAGCAATTGTGTGAATCCGTTCAGGGATAATCCGGTCATGTTGTTTTCTTGTACCTTTCTGGTAACATATTCGAGCACAAGTTTAAAAAGACACGGTGAGAGGTTATCCCACCTTATGAAAGGTGGTTTTCTAGTATTTATTTTCGTTCTTCATCCTAAGAAAGGTTTTGGCGCAAGTGTAATAAGCTTGCCCGTCAAAACAAATTATTGCGGACAATTTAACAAGTCTCGGACCGGATACCGGTGGAGAGAGTTGCTAAATAAGGCCAAGATCGGTGCCCGGTTGTAGTGCCGATGATGATGATGATTTTCGTTCTTGCAGAATGAGGGCGGTATTTTCATCGGGATACCCGGAACAACTACAATATTGTAGATTCTTTGCTTTGTGACTCAATCGTAGGCTATTTCAAAGGCAATGAAAAGTTGGTACACCGTCTCCCCGTATTCCCACTTCTTTTCCAACAATTGGCTTACGGTGAACATTTCGTCGCTTGTTGATCGGCTTCTACGGAATCCACACGGGTAATCCCCATAATCTGGTAGATTCCACTCAAGCTTCACCTCATAATTAAGGACAGTTGTACCAAGCTGCGAACAATTTTTTCAGAGGTTTGATTGACATCAATACTTTTTTGAGAGAGTGGAATACTTAGAATGGTGATGCGACCTTCATTAAACACGTATAGCAGCAACGTAGGCTGATATTTCAAAGGTTTTTAGTTCACAAGGCAGGTGCTTCGGAATGAGCTAATCACCAAAGTGTTGGGTTTAAAATTTTGTTGTTGTTTGGCTATGGTCAAAGTAAATCGTTCCTGGATGACTCTTCATAGGAGATGCTGTTTTATTTCTTCGATAAGAGTAAGATATTCAAGTTTTGGATATTGTTTTAAAGATAGTACGCGGTATGCGGTCCCAGTACTTTCAATTATGTGCGATAGCTCTGTAAATATTTAAGATATCAATGTTTTTCCACTATACTCTTAATATATTATACTTTCGAAATATGTAAAAAAAGCGATTTTTTAGAAATTGTATTAGGTGGGCAACTAAGTTCCGTTGTTTGTCAATAAATGTTGGTCGATTTCGACATATCCAAAAGCTTAGCTTAGACACATGGTAAAAAACCAGCGAGAACTTAGTCGCGCACCTAATAAATAGTTTCCTTCATTTAAATTATCTTTCATTTATTTTCTGCATGCAATTTGATATCAATATAATTTGCCCTTACATTGTTTAATTTTCCCCAATTTTTCCTTCCAGGGAAGACACGGACGAAAGATAAATACCGTGTCGTATATACAGATTTCCAACGATTAGAACTTGAAAAGGAATACTGCACTTCACGGTATATAACCATTCGCAGAAAGTCGGAGCTGGCTCAAGCACTCATTTTATCAGAACGCCAAGTAAAAATTTGGTTTCAAAACCGTCGAGCTAAGGAACGCAAACAACATAAGAAGCGTGAGGATATGTCCCTGGCACAACATCCGGACTTGGCTAGTTACATCGACACAAAGCCGAAACTCGAGCCGGGAATCCATCACCTTCAACATTCCCTACATTCGATGACAATGAATATGCCTATGAGTCTACATCACCATCATTCCATGCTACACCACGGCCACCACCACCCCTTAGGTGTTCCACCTCCGCCTCAGCACCATCTGCACCAGCCGCCACTGCCGCTTTCTCAATCAGCTCCTACTCCTGGCCCGTCTACCGTATCCTTACATAATAGCTCTCCCCCAATGTGATAGGCATATCAGTGTATTGAATTTTCTTAGTTCTAATCTACTTAATTACATTAAACTAATTTTTTCAATAAAATTGTTAAATAATAACCAATAAACAAAAATTATAAAGTGCTTTTTTTAGATTAACATTTCACTTTAAATCGAGGGTTGCTATGCTTGTAAATAACGACATTCATTTACAACCCGGACAACAGTCCGAGAACTGGCTCTTGTTGTTTCACAAGTATCTAGCTTATTTATAACACATTAAAAAACAAATCTGGAAATGTGCAATTCAGTTAAAAATTTAATACTAAGGTAATGTGGACGTAAGCTTAATAGTTATTAAGCTAAAATTAATATTACAACATGTGGTTAAATTAGTTTAGTAAGTTTGTGATTATAATATTCATTTTAGTATAGAATAGTTATTAATACTTATGTATTATACATTTTAGGTTTAGATAAATGTTACGACAAAGTGTGAAAGCATCGCTATTAAACTAAAGTTATGTTTTGTTTTTGATTCATTTAATTCAGTTCATTTAGATCTTGAATTTGTAAAAAGATAGTAGTATAAGTAGTAGTATAGATTCTAATTTGTTTAAATATAAAGAGATTTAGAATAAAGATAACTATTTTGTATTATATCTCAGTGACTCTTTTTGTATTTATTTGTGGAAACAACGTGTGCTGGTTTGTATCGCCCTTTTGATGGCATATTTTACAGGAAGAATATATTGTATAAATAAATAAAGAAATTACACTACACATAAAAAACACCTAAATCTCTTCAAAATAATTTGAACTATAAATAGTAGTAGGGTCGAAGAATTTGGTCGGGAATGTTCGTATGAATATGAGAAACTTAACGTGCTATCATCAGCAGACAAGTGAATTGAGTTGTGGGGAATGGACAAGAGACCATTTATAAAGGTTTGTTTATTTTTATTTATTTATTTTTTTATTTATATATTTCTTTCAGGAAAGGTCCATAGCGTTAAGTCAACGCCCTGTGATTCTATCACATAGTCAATTCAAAACACAGTCTTTTTCAAACTGTTTATTTTATTAACATAATTTAATGTATAATTCCCAAATATGAATCCACTTATATAGATTCAGGTTGGGCTTCATTTCTTAAAAACTTTGTCTTTACTTTAATTTCGCTCTCTTACATTCGCTGTCAAATAGAGAGTTTTCACTCCGCTAATGCCACGCCTTCGATCTATAATGAATGGCTACTCTCCGATTGTTAATCAACTACTCATCACTGCTATCACACGATGCGAACCACCGGCTTTTTGTTATCTTTTTACCGCATCTGAGAAATCAAATCACGCCATTAAACCATTTTAGGTTATCCTACGGTAATATGGTGTGATATTTTTCAACGGTGAACAATGATCTCGATTTTAACTGAGATATGAACGCGTTTTATTTTATTTTTTTACACTAACGCGCACAAAAGGGGATTTAAAAGTACCATTAAATGTCTATTGTTTGTTTGTGTTTTTGTTTTGATTTGTTGAAAATCAATGAATGAATGCATGAATGTGCAAGTGAAAGTGTATAGGGTATTGTAATTATGTTAGGTATACTTATTTTATCCCCCGCTTGGTAGAAACCTTGACGTGGTGCGGGGGCTTAAACTACGATGAATCACTCAGGCTATGCTGACGGAAGCATACGCTTCCAGTAGGGCCGCCCATGTCGGACAGGCTAGCGAGGAGTAACACACAAAGATCTACCACCCCTAATCCAGGGTGTTACGCGTCACCGTGCCCATTGGATGGTTTGCAGCCAGGGGTGTACCGGCTGTATTATAACGGCACCTCTCTGACGCCGGGTCGAATCATAACAGTAAGCAGACCTTACCATATCAAAGAGGAGCTCTGATGTGGCGGGCTAATTGAAACCCCAAGACTTGTGGGAGTAAAAATGAATAATCAATATACAAAAAACAATCCCCCGAAAAACCCGGTAGGCGTAGGTGTGATGAGCCGACCCTACCATAAGGGAACAAATCATCAAGAAATCACCGATTCGGGAAAAAGAATACGTAGGGAAAAACGGAAAAAGCGGGATATATGCGTCGACATGTGGAATGTTCGAACGTTATATAAACCAGGCGCGATACAGACGGTCGTAGAAAACGCGCGCTTCAGGAAGTCCGATTCCCACATCAAATAATCGAAACCAATGGGTTTGCACTGGCGTGTGGAGGTACCGATACACATAACATCGGGACTGGCTTCATCATAAGCAAGAAGATTACTCCCCATGTAAAAGATGTGCAATTCATTAATGACCGAATGTCGGTGCTAAAAATACAGGGCACATGGTACAATTATGTATTTATAAACGTACACGCCCCAACAGAATCTACCGACGAAGAAACTCCCTAGAGGAAGTATTTGATGGGATCTCATCATTCGATGTTAAAATCCTCCTCGGCGACCTCAATGCGAAAATTGGAAAGGAAGATATCTTCTAACCAACTATAAGTAAAGAAAGTCTACACGACGTTTCAAATGATAATGGAATTCCAATTATCACGTTCGCAGCGTCAAAAGATCTGGCAGTGAAAAGCACGATGTTCAAGCACAGAAAAATCCATAAAGCCGCATGGATATCACTCGACGGCGTAATGCGTAACCAAATAGACCACTTCCTCATAGACAAAAGACACCACCCGAATATCCTTGACGTAAGATCATATAGAGGAGCAGATTGCGACTCCGATCACTTTCTAGTAATGGGCAAAATTAGAAGTCGGCTCACAGCAAACCCACATTTGCAATCACGGGAGACGAGCAAAAAGTTCGACATTGATAAACTAAAAGACCTACGCAAAAGGGCTGAATATCAAGACGAACTAACGAATAGATTTAGCATCCTAGATAATGGGAGTAGTGAGGAAGAGGAAATCAACAATCTGGTCACTAAATGGGCATCGATCAGAGACACAATCAAACAAACAGCCCAAAAGGTATTAGGATTTAAGAAAACAATTAAGTCCAAACCTTGGTTTGACGATGAGTGCAGGGCAAATATCGAACAGCGTAAACGCCTCACAGTGATCCACTTAGAAAGATATGATGAAGTCAACGCAGAAAGATACGCGACGATTCGGAAAGAGACAATGAAACTTTTCACACGCAAAAAATGCGAATGGGAGAAGATTCGAATCGAAAAAATCCTACAAAATGCCAAAGCAAAGAACATCAGATGTATGTGTGCAAGCATAAATTCAATTAGAAATGGCTAGCGAGAGAGAGCCAAAATAATTAGAGACGCAGACGGCTGTCTGGTCACAGAAACACACAATATCGTGACAAGATGGAAGCAGTACTTTGAAAACCTGCTCAATGCGCGCACCGATCAACCACGAATAAACGCACCAGACGTATATACAGCCGAGCCTCAGATCCCAGAGCCCTCTTTCGACGAAGTTGTAGACGCAATAAATCGATTGAAAAACAACAAGGCTCCCGGAGTCGACTGCATACCGGCAGAGCTTGTGAAGCATGGAGGAGAGGCAGCCGCTCGAAAGATCCTCCAACTGATTAAAACAATATGGGATAAGGAAGTCATTCCGGAAGAATGGAAAACCTCAATAGTCGTCCCCATTTTCAAAAAAGGTGACAGATCTGACTGCGAAAACTACAGACGAATATCATTCCTCGTAACCACATATAAAATTCGAACAAATGGCGAAAATCACCCCGTTGCAGAAGAAATACTGGGAGACTAACAATGCGGATTCAAACCACATATTTTTCTAGGGTTTGATAGTCTTTGCTCTGTGTGGAATAAAGATTCGCATGTCAAGTGCAATAGTGTCTGTCAGTGTGTCCATATAGAGTCAACATCGTTATTGAGGAAAAATAACGACCAATTTAATCTCCCAAAAAAATCGTTCACACTTTCCCAGTTGACTTTCTCATAGAACCATACTGTTCTTTTGAGAGTTTTCTCGGTAACGTTGCTGTTGGTTAGGGAAAATTTAGTTGACACGATCCAGTGGTCTGAAGTGCCCAAAAGTGTATAAATTTCAATTGTGTATTTGTTCGGATGGGAAATGAGAACGTGTGTGTTGGCGGAATGACCATCTATATCCGGTATCCGTGTTGGCTCATTGACGAGTTGAGTTAAATTATTTGAATCATAAAAGAGCTGGACATACTGACTTTCAGGTGTTGTGTGTCTGAAGTGGCGAAGCATTGAAATCACCCGCAATAACGATTTTAGTGTGTGGATACAGGGTCAACATCCTATCGATCGAATCAGATAGAGCATCAAATTCGTTATAGGGTGCGTTTTTATACAAGTTTGGGCTTCTATTGGGTTGCACCACATGAAATGTCCGGTTTTATAGTAAAAATTTAAAAGCCAATATTTTTTCTCCGTAAATTTTTATTCAATTAAAATAGGACCCGTTGCCATCTATGACATTCTTCCAACGTGATACAAGGTCAAATATTCCTTTTTGGTAGAAGTGCTGACTTTTTGAGGCAATGAATCTTCTTCATGCTCGGTTCCGGAAGACCTTCTGCCGGGAAAATGAACGCAGATTGCGGAAAAGATGGTAGTCCGTTTGGAAAATGTCAGGAGCGCACGGTGTATGCGGAAGAATTTCAAATCCCAACTCAACCAATCAAAACATGGAAGTTCAAGGAGAGGCAGGTAGAAGATGACCTTCAGCCGGCAAAATGCATCTAGATTGCGGAAAATATGATAGTCCATTGAGGAAATGTAAGGAGAGTACGGTGGATGCGGTCGAATTTCAAATACCAACTGCAATAATTTTCAGCACCGTTTGTTGTGATTCAAAAAGATCGGGCCCTGCCTATTCGTCAACGCAGGTTCCTTTTCAGCCAATTTGGCATGCAATATGTCGATTTCCTCACAATATTTGATAGCGTTTATCGTTTCTCCTGGTTGAATAAATAAAAAGTGGATTGGTCCTTTCAATGATTACCAAATTGTAACCATAACCTTTTTTCGGTGAATATCAGGCTTGGGAGTGTGCTTTGGTTTTTCACCTGCATCCAACCATTGTCCAGGTTTTTTACGGTTATCATACAGAATCCACTTTTCATCATAGGTGACTATCCGGTGTAAAAACGTTACTTAATCTAAGCGAGGCGCAGATTTCTCGGCGCCGTCGTTTTTTGGGACTCGTTTAGTTCATTTGGTACCCACTTATCGAGTTTCTTTACCTTTCCTATGACAGAAAGGTGTCGACTTATTGTCATTGGGGATACTGCCATGCTTTGTGCAATCTCCTGCACCGATTTCGTTGGGTCCCCATTGCTCTTAAAACGTCGTCGTCAACTAACGTTTCCGGCTTCCCACGTGGTTAATTTTCGAGGCTGAAATCTCCCGAACGGAACTTTTCAAACTTTTTCTCGACGTGTGAGAACTTTATTGGCACACTAAATACTTTGGGGTTTATTTCCGTGCGAGGAAAAATGACGCGCTGTTTGGGGCCTTCCACATTGCAATATTTTGATAAAAAGTCATTTCCAAGCAGACCGTCTTCTGGTAGACCGGGCATACTGCTCACTACTTGGAACTTGCATGGGAGTTTAGACCTACCTTTTAACTGGAAGTTGACCTTGCAGCTTCCCAAGGTCCTAATGCTTCCGAACGGTGTCTCTAAAGTGCAGGCCTCTTGCTGATTTATTTTGGTGTCTGACTTTCGAAGGCAATCTTTGTCGATCAGGCTTACTTCCGCACCGGTGTCCACTACTAGTGTTGTGTTTTTGTTAACACCTACATCTATTGGTAGTTGGACGGTGGGAATGCTGGTTAACGGCAAGCGTGGGGTCCTGATATGGTAGCTCCTTTTTGCCACCAAGAGTTTTGGCCTTCTTCGTTTTGGGCTCGAAGTGGGGGAATTCTTTGCGGGTTGGCATTGAACTCGCGACTCCCATTTCAGCTTTTGCTGACAGGATCCTAGATTGTGACCTTGCTGGCCACAGAAATCGCAAGTCTGCCTTATGTGAAGAATTCTTTTTACCTCCCTTAATCGCCGGCAATCACGGATATCGTGATTTAATTGCTTTCAGTGTGTGCAAAGGGTGTGTTTTTCGTTTTGACACAATCCTCATAGATATGCCCCCTTTTGTTGCAATACCTGCAGGGTATTCTGCTGAGGAGGGCATCATATGTCAAAGATATGTTGGGAGGGTCTGATTCCATTACCCCGTCGGTTCCTCTGTATGGTTTGTCGGCTGGCGATATTTGCGCCTGTAGTTGCGGAATCCCCCGTGTAATAGGTTGTATGTGTGGTATTAGTTCCACATCTGGAGTGTTGGGCATTATTTGTGCCATAGTTTGTCCCAGCTGGGTACCTAAAGTCGGTTTATAGGCTTCTGAAGGTGCTGTTGGTGTATAAGGCGAAGGAGAGTTAAATGAAACCAGCGAGGAAATTAATGGCAGCTGAGGTTGTTGGATTTGTTCCAATTCTAATGTTTTTTCCATTAAGGAATCTATTGGTACATCGCCCATCAGTAATAAAAATTGTCGATGGTACGGATTTATCAACCCCTTTTTGTAGATGCTTTTTGCAAAGTCATCTAATTGTATCTTTACGGCCTCAGACAATATGGGACCGTATTTTAGTTCCGCGGCTTTCTTACATTCCCTTAACGACTTCTTTAGTCGTAATTGGAATAGGATAATGGCTTCTGCCGGATTTTGCCGACTAGCTAATAGCTTATTTACCAGGTCCTGATAGTTTTCTACTGGTAAATAAACCTTTCTTAGCAAATCCTCGGCTTCCTGAAAATATGCGAACGGAGTGGACGCGAATAAGGCAGAAGCTTCACCCCGTAGCCTAGTAGGGAATATTTGTAAGAAAGCCCCGTGTTCTTCAGTCCTGAGGCAGTTTAAAACCCTCTTGCAGCAATCCAAAAAGGTTTCCAATTCTGCACCTATATGCGGATTTGGTTCCCCGGAGAAGATGGGGATTAGCTGTGCTGACAGCTTCGCAACCTTTGTGTAATCAATGGCCATTGTTTCAAAGGTTGCGAGATCCGTTTGGTGCTGAAGAACTGGAATTTCCGATAAGGATGGGCTGGGGTCGCGAGTTTTGATCGGAGGGTTTGCTTCGATTATGGTTCCGCTGCGAAGTTTTTTCGGTGAAGGGGGTACTTGGTCGTGGGATGTTCTAGAGATTGAGGTGGTTTCTTGTTCCATAGACTGACAGTTTTAATAGTGATAAGGGGTGCTGATACAAGGAGGGAAATGGTAGTAATTATAATTAGGGAGGAGTCTGTTAATATTTAAGATATTTGCTATCCCGTAAGTGTTTCTTGCGTTAATTCCTATTATTGTCATTTATTTATTTAGGGGTGGAAATTCTTCCCTAGGTTTAATGGTTACACAATACAGACAAACAGACAATTTTTTCAAGGGTGATTGATAATATGGACGGAGATGGAGACGACTGAGTCTTAAAAATTGGTTTCGTTTTGTTTTTAATTTTATTTTTGGGGTGGGAGTAAACTGAGATTATACATATGTTTTAAAAAAAAAAAAATAATAATAGTACCTTCATGAAATTATTAATAAACGGAAAAAATGCTTACTTATTCTATTGTGAGTGCGTTAACTGCTGCTCCTGTCGGTCTGCTACTCTTGGAACTGCTGCTGTTTCTGCTGAGGTTGCTGCTATGTATAGTTTCTCCTTGTTGTTTTAGCCGCCAGTGGCGTGCTGGTAGTTTACTGCCTGTTTCCTTTTGTTTTCGCTGATTGTTGTAGGTCGTCTTTGAGTTAATCCCTTTTTTTCTCTTGGTTTTTTTTAATTTTATTATTATATTTGTTTTTACACTGGTATTTAGCCCCAGGTACGCTTTTAATTATTTTTTGTTTTTTATTATTTTTTTATAGCATTTCCTGGTGTTTAAGCCCCAGGCACGCTTTGAGTTATTTTTTAGATTATTAATTAATTTTTTTTGTTTAAGATTTTAATTACCAAGTCGTACCTCCGAAGCCAGACTCAGCTCCGGACGCAGGGCTGAAGGTGTCTTGTGCCCAGTACACTTGGATATATATTATTGTAGTGATCAAGGGTTTTCAAGCACTTACAAGTGTTTAACTTTGGCTTCCTTGATCCTGCCGGCTGCGCCAATTATGTAGGGTTATATTTGTATTTATTTGTTTTTATAGGCTTACCTCCTTTTAGTGCCCACGATTGAAAACAGGTTTTAAGTTTGGTATTTTGTTTAATTATTTTATTTATTTATTTTAAAGTTTCCTTGTGACCGTTCTGGCCTCCGGATCCAAACTCCTCGCGAATCCAAAATGCACTCCCCTTTTATACTCTGTGGCAACAGAGATTTGTTAAAAATATTACTTAAAAATTCCAAGAAGCCCAAACAAAATTTTGTGTGCTTCAATTGGAATAGGATTCCCGGAAGTGTATACGAATTTTATTTGAACAAATTCCCGGAAGGAGAAATCATGAAATGCATTTAGTGTTACGCATTTCATAATGTTAGGATTATTAGGAATTGAATCAATGTACGACGAATGGATTTTGGTTTAATTTGGTCGTGCATATGATTCAATTGGATTATGGGTGAGGTAATTAGGAATTTGAATCAATGTGCGGCAAACCAACTTTTGGTTTAACTTGTCGCTCATATGATTCACTTGAATTGGGATTATAGGTAAGTGGGTGAGAGTAGTGATTTTGGATCACTACACTTCTTATGTTTGTTAGTTCGATTTTGTCCCATAGCTTGATGTTTAGAATGCTTCTCTCCACTCTATTTTGAAAGACTTTGAGTGCTCCACTATGTCTGCTGGCAAGGGCCCACATTTGTGTTCCATAGCTTAAACATGGCGGTACACACAAGTTGAATACTGTAGTCTTGTCCATCATGGGTATACGTGGATTCCCCAGAACTCCCTTAAGGTCCCAAAATCTTTTCCAAGCACTGCTTATTATGATGTCTATTTCCTTCTGCATTTGGTTTTGGGTGCTCTCACAAAATGGGAAGAAAACGAATTCCGCGTATTCGAGAATAAAGTTCTAAGGGGTATCTTTGGCGACAAATATGACGAGGAGACAGGATAATGGAGGAAACTCCACAACCACGAATTTGAAGAGCTATACCTACAATAGTGAGAGTAATCAAGTCGCGAAGATTAAGATGAGCCGGACACGTGGCGCGAATGGGCAACGATAGGATCGCGCATAGAATTCTTGACGGTAAGCGAACGGGAAAGAGACGGACAGGGCGGCAGCGACGGAGATGGGAAGACAATGTTAGGTTGGACCTCGAGGAGATCGGATCGGATGGTCGAACGTGGAAGGAGAGCGCACGGGACAGGGAAAAATGGCGGAGTCGAGTCGGTGAGGTCACGAACATTCGGGTTCAACATCATCATCATCATCATCGGCACTACAACCGGGAACCGGTCTTGGCCTTATTTCGCAAGTCCTGAGGCTTGTTAAATTTTCCATAATGATTTGTTTTTTCCGGGCAAGTTCATTAGTCTTGCGCCAGAGTTCGGGTTCATACAGGCCAATAAATAGTAATAGTATTTGGTTTTCGGTATATATATAGGTGTTTTTACTTGGTTGGTCAATAATTTTGTTTTGTCTAGGTTCATAGTCAATCCGACAATTTTGCTTTCTCTTTCTAATTGCATCAACATTATTTGCAGGCACTTCGGGTTTTGTTGAGCAAAACCAGGTCGTATGCAAATCTTAGGTGATTGAGATTTTCTCCGTTGTATTATATATTTATTCCAAACGTATCCCAATCCATTTTCCTAAATATTTGTTCTAATATTGCCAAAAATAGTTTTGGCGAAAGGGGGTCTCCTTGGCGTATTCCACTTTTCTTTCAGTCTAGATTTTTATTGTTGATTCCTTGTATCGGGTATTTTTTTTTAAATAAAACTCAAACCATTTGAGATATTTCAAAAACTTTATTATCGGCTTGAAGTACAATCAAAACATTTATGAATAGAACTCCACTTCGTTCATATGGCCACCGCGGGCACGTTTGCAGCGGTCGATTCGTGGGACCCAATTTTCGATGACCCGGCCATACATTTCGTTCGAAACGGCTGTTAATTCGCGTTCAATGTTGGCTCTACGCTCTTCCAACGTCATCGGCTTGTTGGCATAGACCAAGGACTTGACGTAGCCCCAAAGAAAATAGTCTAGAGGCGTTAAATCGCACCCAGCCGACTGGCCCATTTCTTGAGATAACACGCTCAGCAAACTAACTCTTCTGCTGTGTGGCTTGTGGCACCGCCCTGTTGAAACCACATGTTGCCCAAGTCCATATCTTCCAATTCGGGCCAAAAATAATCATGGCGCGATAACGATGGCCATTCACAGTAACGTGACGATCGTTATCGTCGACGAAAAAATATGGCCCAATGACGCCGCCGGCATGTAAACCGCACCAAACAGTTATTTTTTGTGGATGAAGTGGTGATTCATGAAGCACATGTGGATTTTCACTCGACGAATAACGCATGTTTTGCTTATTGACGAATCCATTGAGCCAAAAATGAGCTTCGTCACTGAAGATGATTTTGCGATGAAATTCATCATCTTGGCGCATCTTTTCCAGAGCCCAATCGGAGAACGTACGTCGCTTCAAATGGTTCATCGGCTTCAATTCTTGAGTCAGCTTGATCTTGTATGGGTGTAAACCAAGATCCTTACGCAAAATTTGCCATAAAGTGGTCTGGCCAATGTCCAATTCTTGCGAACGCCGTGGAATTGACTGATTTGGATCGTTTGCTATGGACGCCTGAACGGCAGCGATATTTTCAACACTTCGACCAACCCGTTGTCTCACTGGCACGGCAACATCACACGACGAATATGTAGATTCAAATGTTTGCACTAAACTTGTTATTGCTTGTCTACTAGGGCGAGAATTACGACCGAAAATTGGAGTTAACGCTCTTAAAGTTGCGGTCACCGGCTCCAAATTTCGATAGTAAATTTTTATAATTCGTCGGATGAAAATGTTGAGTTTACTGAATAAATTGACAGTGACAGTTCGATGATTAGTGAAAGCGTGCTTGTGGGCGCAAATTTCAAAGTTGTCAAGTCCCTATTGGAAAACCTGATATGTATGCCGGTATAAATTCAATTAAAAATTGCTACCGACAGCCAAAATAATTCGAGACGCAAACGGCTGTCTCGTCACAGAAACAAACAATATCGTGACAAGATGGAAGCATTTTTTTGAAATGTGCGCACACATCAACCACATATAAACGCACCAGGCATACATACAGCCGAGGCTCAAATCTCAGAGCCCTCTTTCAACGAAGTTGTAGACGTAATAAATCTATTGAAAAATAAAAAGGTTCCCGGAGTCTGCATACCGGCAGAGCTTATGAAGCATGGAGGAGAGGCAACCGCTCGAAAGATCCACCAGCGCATTAAAACAATATGGGATAAGGAAGTCCCTCCAGAAGAATGGAAAACCTCAATAGTCGTCCCCATTTTCAAAAAAGGCGACATCTCTGACTGCAAAAACTACAGAGGAATATCATTGCTCCCAACAACATACAAAATACTAACAAATGTTATACTGGTGAGAATCACACCGTACGCAGAAGAAATACTGGAAGTCTACCAATGCGAGTTCCATAGGAACCCGTCAACAAACGACCAAATGTTCACAATAAGGAAACTGCTGGAAAAGAAGTGGGAATACGGAGAGACGGTTCACCAACTGTTCGTTGACTTTAAAAAAGCCTACGACTCAATCCCAAGACAAATCTACCATATTGTAGTTGAGCTGCGAAGCCCGAAAAAATATGCCGCCCTTATTCAAATTCGCATGAACGAAAATAAAGGGCTAGTTAAAATAGAAAACCACCTCTTAGAACCATTTGAAATCCGGGACGGACTAATACAGGACGATGGCCTCTCACCATGTCTTTTTAACCTTGTCCTCGAGTATGTCATCAGAAAGGTACAAGACGACAACATGGCCCGATCATCCCTAAACAGGGCCACATGAGTGCTCGCATATGCGGATGACATAGCTGTTTTGGGCGATAATCTAGAAACTGTAAGTAAAAACAGTGAAATCATCATCAAGCGGCAGAAGAGATGGGACCAGAAATAAATGAAAATAAAACAAAATATATGATTACGGCGCGAGGAGGTGGACACAAACGTCAGGCGCGAACATCTGGGAACAAAACTAATGGCCAGTAACGAAATGTCGAAGGAAATTAACAAAAGACTGCATTCCGGCAACGCTAGTTGGCATGCACTCAGTAAACTGCTGAAATTAAAACTGCTATCACGTAAAACGAAGATTCGTGTTTATAGAACCATAATCATGCCGATTGTTCTATACGGATACGAAACATGGGCTCTCACAAAACGGGAAGAAAACAAGTTCCACGTATTTGAGGATAAAGTTCTAAGGGTTATATTTAGCGGTAAATATGACGAGGAGGCAGGACAATGGTGGAAACTCCACAACCACGAATTGGAAGAGCTATACCGCAAACCTCCAGTAGTGAGAGTAATCAGGTCGCGAAGATTAAGATGGGTCGGACATGTGGCGAGAATGGGCAACGATAGGACCGTGCGTAGAATTCTTGACGGAAGACCAGCGCAAAAGAGACCGGCAGGAGGGACGCGAGAGAGATGGGAGGATAATGTTAGGTTTGACCTTGAGGAGATCGGATCAGATAGTCAATCGTGGAAGGAGGGTCCCCAAGACTGAGAACGATGGCGGAGTCGAGTCGGTGACGTCATGAACTTCCAGGTTCCTACCGGGCAATAAATAGTAATACGAGTAGTACTGTTGCGGATTCTCAATTATATGCAGCGGGGAGAATCTAGTACGTCCACCGTCTAGTACTCTCCCCGACAAACATATTCACCACACCTGTTGACAGTGCACGATCAACTGTCAATCAATGATCAATGTAATTGGGTTTTAATTTGCGGACAAAAACATGTGCCTTTTTTTTGCTGTAGGTAATGCTGTGATAGTTGTGATTCAGATGATAGTTTTGCATTAAATTTATATAATGAACTAAAACAAGGAACGTTCTATTTATTATCCTGTGTAATTCGTTTTAATACAACCCATCAACCAAAAGTCAAAGTGATCATCACTGCATACGGAAGGACAAGCAAGTTCATCAAAGATCCATTCAGCGGGAACTTCTAGCCCGAAGATTGTCGAAAAAGGGTATTGCTGTTCGCTTTTTAAATCTAAACCCATTTGTTTCAGGAATCGTTGACCCGGACGCCATTGCGTCAACCCATCAATGTGCTCCATCTTTGGATATTCCCCGACGACATTCCTCGTTCGGCGGAACACCACAAGGATCTCGACCGACGACATTCCTCGCTCGGCAAAGAGATATCGCACAGTATAGTACTTAGCACATCAAATGTGTATACCATATATTCAAAAGGAACGGTGCAATTACTGTACCATGCAGGAGACCATTTATGACATTAAAAGCTCTTGTCGTTGCAGATTTTCTATCTGTTCTGACGAATTTTTTAGATTTGACCTTGAGGAGATCGGAATAGATGGCCAAGCGTGGAAGGAGAGTGCACAAGACAGCGGGCGACGGCGTGGCCGAGTCAGTGAGGCGATGAACTTCCGGGTTCCTATCGGCCCATAATATAATAAATAGTAATAAACCTTTTTACTATATAGTGTGTGGTAACGACATCAATTGTAAAATATGGTAATACCTAATAAATATATCTATCGCTCTCATTATTATAAGCTATTGTGACGCATATGACAATCAGTACTGGAATCTTCGAGAAAGTCCGAAACAAAGTACTAGATTATTTTAGGAAGTACTGGAAAACTGGAATAGAAAAGTCGAGATTATGGAACGGACGGAAACGAAACGCCAAATCAGAATGAAGACACGGTATAAATACGTCGCACGCAGATCGAGAAGTAAGAAAGTGAAGCAAGCGATAAGTAGAAAGTAATAAGTAAGAAGTAAGCAGTGAAATACGCGATAAGAAGAAGAAGTCAAGAAATCGTTAAGTGTACGGTAAAAAGTAACGGTTGTTATTAACGGAATAATAAAGTGTTACATTAATTCAAAATCGATTTAACGGCTTTTATTTATTAAAAATAATTAATCCAGCGAACCCTAGGCTCGCTACACTATTTTCGTATGACCAAACACTAAATTCGAACTTCTACTAACAACAATTCCGGTTGTAGTGCCGATGATGATGATGATGACTAACAACAATTGGACCACTTGAAGATAGCGACGGGATGGGGGCAGAAGGAATTGTTTTTCAACGGGACAAGATCAGACAACGGACGTGTTAAGTGTGTCAGTGACATCATAGACAAAGATGATATACAAGAAGTCATTGATACACTCAAACAGAAAAACGCCACCCGATTATAAACCCAGTTGACCCCCCGGACGATAAAACAATTAATTGCATATTTTAAAGTCAATAACCAATTAATACAAAAGCAATTAACTGCATATGCTAAAACGATTGCCCAATAATGCAAAAGCAATCAATTGCATATTCCGGAACAATTAACAAATCACGGAAAGGCAATTGATTGCATACTAAACATAAAAGAAATTAATTGGGTCAGTTCGCAACAGTAGAGCTTGAACCCGAGTTCAAGTCAATGAAGATATATTGATTGAGTCAGCGATATATCGCGATTGCGATCTGAGCCCAACAATCAAAAATTGGGGTAATTAAAATTAAGTTGGATTGTCATAAAAAACTGAGTAAACGGTTGGTCGAATAAGAAGTTTCTTGGGGGGAGGTAGCAAATGGTCAGGAAGTAGTTGGTTGGTCGTGAACAAGAGTGGTCGGCATAGAAGAGTGAGAAGTTTGTTGAAGGAAAAGGAGTGTTCGGTAGTAATAATAATCAAGAGAGATTAAGAGTGAGGAAAAGATTAAATCAAAAAGGTTCTAAAAGCAAGTGGAGTGTGAACATCGCTAAACTAATTGTTTATATGTGGACAAGTGATAAAATAATTACAAATACACAAAAAGAACTAATTACCTTTATAAATTGTATAAAGACGAAAGCGGACTTAATTGATAGGATAATGGTAATGTAAGTAATAGAATGTAAGCACGAAAAGTGAGATCAAGTAGTGTAAAGAAAGGACAAGAAAGGACGAACATTAAAGAGTGAAAGTAGAATAGACAGTATTCGAAAGGTCCGATATATGTACATATAAAAATATAAATAAATACATAGATAAAGAAGTGTTAAGAAAAATAAGAAGAGACAGTTTGGCGAACTATTGAGATGTTAAATAAGATAATAGAAGAAAGATTACACTAATATCTTAAATAAAGTCATGTGAAAGATCTTGCACAGTAAACAAGGAATGTAATGATATAAAGTGGAGAGGGACACATGAAATAAATTAAACAAGAATCAAAAGTGCAATAAGTAAAGAAAAATAAGAATTGTAAAAGGAAGACAATAGAAGTGAAATTGTTGAAGCGGTGCTGATTGAAATAATTTGAATTGTGAATCTTACACTAAGAAATTGGAGGAAATATTATTTGTAGTGAAACAGAAAAAACGAAATAAAGAAATATTGGAAATAAATAAACTAATCGATTGAAAATAAAAAAAAGTTTTGAGTTTTTGTTATTGCACAACTGGTGTCAGTGGAAAGGAAGTGGAGACAGTCATTCCAACGGTGGTAAACTTTAAAGACTAACCAAGGAACTTTAGTTAAACCTTAACTCACGTCTATAATGACACGCCAGAAACTCCAAGAGCTTGATTGGGAAGTTTCGATGTAGCCACATTATAGTGTGCACTTAGAAGCAATTGGAGGATTTTTTTTTTATAATTACAAAACTTCGTTAGTGATAAGAAATTGGTATTAACAGAAGATTATGAAAATTGATTAGTCAAGTTTGTCATCAATGAGAATCAGAACTTGTATGAGTGGGGTATGAAGTAAGCCTTAAATTTGCAATACATTATAGAACAAAAAGATGCGTGTACTATATATCCCAAATCGGACAGTCCGAATCATGTGAAATAAAGTCTTGAAATAAACATGAAAAGAATGGATTTCTTTTTCCCCTGAATTCATACGATTGGCGCAAGATTAATGTCCTTGCCCGGAAAAAACAAATCATTATGGAAAATTTAACAAGCCTCGACACTTGCTAAATAAGGCCAAGACCGTTTAACGGTTGTAGTGCCAATGATGATGATGATGATGAATTCATACAATATAAAACGAGATTGACTCGCACTTGATTTCGACTTAACGCCTTGTATTTTTTATTTATTTAAAATCCCATGTAACTAATATAACTCGCTTTAATTTATTATTACTTGACACGATCATGTAAGATTCCTTCCACTGCATCCACTTCGTTCCGGGTCAACCAAAATTTGTCTATTTGAATTGTGTACTACTCATTTTATTTTTATTACACTCATTGCTCTCTTCATGTTCGAAAAGGTCATTACCGGAACCCGATACGAGGCATCTTTAAAATACATTCTGCGGATGTAAACACCAAGTCTTTATTGGCTCATCAACCCTTCTTTTATGGTGATTGTAGCTAATTGCGGTGACGAAAACTGAATTACTCTCAAAAGCGAACAAATTTATTGCACACTCCACCCGTGTGCTCAAAGGCCTAAATTGTCCGCCATAAATACACAATGCCATCGAATTGCTGTTTTACTTTAATATTCTCAATAAATATTATTCGTTGACACTAGCAACATCAGCGAGTGCGGTTTCCACAATCAACCATTTTGTGTGTGGACGATTTTGAAATCAAATCATCGACTAAATTCGAATAATAAATCGGCTCAAATCGGACTTATGAATCTCAAAAATACGACATTTGTAAACGGCTTATAAAAGACAATCGGATTTGATGTATCGATATCACGGCTGGAGAACAAGTTACGATCGCACGACTAGGAGGACGATAGCGAGGCGTGTAATCTGCTTACTCAGTACATAGCTTTGGAGGTGGGATTAAGCAGTGAGTGGGGCAATGGCTTGTTTACGACGCATTTGGAACCTTGTTTACGGAGAGTAATCTAAAAATAAACACATGAATTTCGTTTTATCAACACGTGATCCCCAAGTAACCCTTGGATGAAAGACCACAAAATGCCGAGTGATACGAGTTGGGGAAGTGTGCAGTTGTGGTTTATGAGAAACGGACAGTGACTTTGGAGCTAAGTCACTTTGGCGCGTCAAGAAGTCTGTGACGGCTTGATGGGGAATTTAGAGCTAGAGAAGTTACAGTTTCGAATAGAGCTTGTTTATTTGTTGCCTCTAATTGGGGTTAAGTGAAAATGTCGGCATAATATAACTCCATAATGATTTAAGTAATCCAACCATTTGATAAGGACAGGAAAGTAAGTTTCGGTTTTACATAACAAGACTTGCCAGACCGATTTTATTGGGTATATTGAACACTAGACCTTCTGTTACCTTCTCTGTTTTCACTGACCTGGTGTCATTCTTTTGGGCAGACTTGTATTTTATTAGAAGAATTGTTTCATTTCGAGGAATTAAGTGTGACGTGCTTTTTGATGGTATCCTTTCTTTTGTCAATTAGCAATTTAAAGGGGGGGGGGGGGGGGGGGGGGGGGGGTGATAATTAACTTAAGTTAATTATGTAACATTTGTCATGTAACAGTTACCCCAACAACAAGGCAAAACCCCAAAAGCCGTAATGTGACAAAGAAGGGACAGCTTCGGTAGAACGCCTCCCAACAAACCCTTCGGAGGTAGAAATCTTTCGGAGTATACCAGTCATTGTACTATGGCGCTCAAGAAAGATGATCGGGCTCCCAATAAAACTCCGGGTGGAGGTAATCTTGATACCTAGAGAAGTACAATCAGGGATTTTACTGCCTAATTGTGTTTTAAATAAGGCAGAGAGTGCCCAAATTGAGGCACTCAATATCATAGATTGCCCCCAGACCATTGACCGGATAAATGTGGCGTTGCTTTCAACGAAGGACTATGCCTTCTTTTCTTGGGAAAACCGGGAGTATATACATATCGGTAAGGGAGTCAATACGTCAATGGGAAGTAACTTTGATGATGGATCAAGTCATACCGTATCCGATATAAACCCTTCGGAGGTAGAACGTCTTCAGTTTGTTAGACACCTTTTCTCGGAGGGTGAGTTGGCTCAAAAATCAATAAAAGATTATAGGTTGGCACAATTACACGAGGAACTGCACTTTGGGAAAAACCTAAGCCCTCAAGAGTGGTAATCGATAGTGGAAATATGTGACGAGTTCAATGACATATTCCACCTAGAAGACGACTACCTGACGTATACAAGTGCGATATCGCATGATTTGCCTTTGGTACAGGACCAAGCGCTTTTAAACCAAAGACCATACCGTTTGCCTGAGTGCAAGAAACAGCTAATAAACGAACAAGTTCGGGAAATGCTAGAGAATTATATCATTCAACCAAGCAATAGTCCTTGGAACTCACCCCTCTTGGTAGTTCCCAAGAAAGCGGGCCCCAATGAAAAAGCCCGATGGAGAATGGTAGTCGATTTCAGGAAACTGAACGACAAAACCATCGGAGATGCGTATCTTCTCCTTAGAATAGAGGACATTTTATACCAGCTTGGTCACTCACGCCACTTTTCCACGCTTGATTTAGCCATCGGCTACCACCAAGTCTTGGTCGAAAAATCGCGATAAGGCGGCTTTCAGCACTAATTATGGGCATTATAAGTTCAGACGTATGCCATTCGGGCTAAAGGGAGCCCCGGCTACCATGCCCTAACTGGGTTGCAAGGTATCGAATGCTTTGTCTATCTGGACGACATTGGTATCTATGGGACGATCCTAGAGAACCATAATGACAAACTCCGGAGAATATTCGAACAATTGAGATATCACAATCTCAAATTGCAACCAGAGAAATGCAGGTTTCTACAGAAAGAAGTAGCTTACCTAGGACATGTTTGTTCTGAAAAAGGGGCAATGCCAAATCCCGACACGACAGCTAGTGTCAGGGATTTTCCCATTTTCAAGACGGTAAAGAACGTCCAATTATTTCTGGGCTTGGTGAATTACTACCGTAAATTTGTTCCAAATTTCTTAAGGATAGTGCTCCCCTTAACAAACTTGTTAAGGAATGACGTTAACTTCACCTGGTCAGACAAATGCCAACAGGCAATTGATAAAATAAAGGAAGTATTGGTTTCGCCGCCATTATTAATCTATCCAGATTTCATCAAACCTTTTAACCTGACCACGGGTGGGAGCAGTGAAGCACTCGGTGCCGTGCTATCGCAAGGAGAAATATGCAACGAAGAGCCTATAGCTTATGCAAGTCAAACCTTGAATAAGGCGGAAAAAAATTACTCTACCACTGAGAGGGAGTTATTAGCCATTGTGTGGGCGACTAAAAATGTCCGTTGTTATTTACAAGGGCGAAGATTCACCGTGTATACGGATCATAAGCCACTAAAGGGAGTTTTTAACGTGAAAGATCCCACCTCACGTTTAACTAGATTCCACAAGTTATTGGAGTTTGATTACAAAATCGGGTACAAACTCGGTAAATATAACACCAATGCGGATGCCTTGAGTCGCATCCCGCACAATTCTGATGAGACTCCCACACTACAAAGGTGCAATGTAGTAAGACGCGCCCAAGGAAAGAAGCTAAGGGAAAGCGAAGGAACCCAGGGAAGTCAAAGGATGACGAGTCTTCTCTCCCAGAGAAACCCATTTCTTCTTGCACAGAAAAAGGAATGGAGATAACAAAACCTGAGGAAATCCAGTTACTGCAGCGGGATTACCATGATCCTCCTTTGGGTGAACACCAAGGAGTGATAAAGACGTATAACAAAATACGTAGGGACTTTTGGTGGAAGAACATGATGCGCGACATTAAAATGTACATTAAAAAGTGCAAGGAATGTCAAACTATGAAGTCTTTCCTAAACCTACGTATGCCCATGGTAATCACCGACATTGCAAAGAGGCCTTTCGACAAAGTATATTTAGATATAGTCTGGCCTCTTGACCGAACTCCAGCAGGCAATAACTATATACTTACTTTTCAAGACAATCTGTCTAAATATATAGATTGCTATGCCTTACCCAATGCGGAGGCAGAAACTGTGGCCACGGTCTTCTTCGACCAAATAGTTGCTCGGTATGGTTCTCCGAAGCAACTGGTCACCGATCAGAGAAGCAACTTCCTAAGCAGCTTGTTTAAAAGCGTGTGCAAGGTGCTCCGTATCAAGAAACTTCAAACCTCTGCGTACCATCCAGAATCAAATGGCGCTCTGGAGAGGGCCCATCGCCCACTCGTAGAATATCTACGCAGTATTGTGAATGGAAATTCTCAGTCATGGGATCAATACCTGAGAACGGCAACATTCGTGTACAACACCAACGTACACGAAGGTACCAAGCTTACGCCTATGGATTGTCTCTTTGGTTTCACCCCGGAGGTACCATCTAGTATCAAACAACCTCCGGAACCGGTGTACAATCATGAGCTGCCATAAGCTATTAAAGTACAAACTCCAACGTACGTACGAAATAGCAAGGCGTAACCTGTTGATTTCCAAGAGGGTATCCAAACGGTACCATGCCCGTACAGTACACCCATTCACGTTCCACGCGGGCGGTTGATACGGAATGCGCAGAAACAGAGGAAGTTAGCTCCCATATGGAGGGGTCCCTACAATGTAGTGGCAATTCAAGGCCCGGTAAACGTGGTTCTAAAAATAGGCAAAAGAAGTGTGATGGTGCACAATAACCGGTTAAAACCCTATTTTGAATAGAGGGAGTGGCCTGAGGGTTACAGCACTGTTTTAGGTTTGCAGTTGGTACCAGTAGGGGACCGGAACTGATTACACACCACCGCAGAGGTCGGATGGGAGAAAAAGTATGATCGATCGTCAGAAAAAGCGCAATTTAGTTGTGGAGGAATAAAATCTCCAAAGGCGGTGATGTGGTTCTGGCAATTACTCAGCTCGATTATGTGGTCAAACAGCTTAAGAGCGAGCTCGTAAACTTCTATGGACTGGGATGGCAAGATATGGAAGCACATGACACAGATTGATTTGAGGAGTGGTATTGACTGAGAGAAAATCGAGCTTGGAGGAGGTGGGGAAAGAGATAAGCGACGAATTGAGACTGTTATGTACAGTGATGAGCACTCGTCGGCAAGGGGAAACGCCAGTAACGTGATTACGGTCGTCATCGCGGAAAACATTGAACGTGGGAGGAAACAGTTCCAGGTTATGAATGCTGGGGATTAAGTGCGTTTCGCTTAAAGCGAATATGTCGATAGGCAGGGCGTGGGAGCTTTTCATAATGATTTGGGTTTTTAAGACGTCTTCCTCTTACGTTATGTCGAGAAGTAGGGCATGCCTCTTCCCCACTCTCTATCACTCCATCTATCCTTTTCTTTTAAGAAAAAAACCTATAAAAACTATAAAAAGAAAATGTGAATGCATAGAAATAAAAAGAAACTGGTGAATGGGGAGTTTGTGAAACAAATTGGAATGTAAGACTCAAATGGGAATGTAAAACACAAGAAAATCATTTTAAAAAAATAAAAATTGTAACAATCTAAGAATGTCGCTTTTAATGTTTTTTTTTTGCATTTCTTTCACAAATGTGTGTTTGTGGAAAAAGTGTGGAACATAAAATATGTATTTCAGGCAGAGCTTAAATTTCTACCTGAAACAATTTTCTAAATTTTCAATGCTGAAATAAGCGCAAGAAACCATAATATACATTCATATATTTGCATGGTTTTCACGGTTTCGATTTTCACTATAATACACAATATCACTGTTATGGTAATTTTTTACAATTTATGCTATAATATAGTTTAATCTGGCGCAAGGCTAATAGCCTTGCACGGAAAACAAATTATTATGGAAAATTTAACAAGCCTCATACTTGTTAAATAATGCCAAGACCGGATCCCGGTTGTAGTGCCGATGATGATGATGATGATAGTTTAATCTATTATTATATTTAAATATATTTAAAGGGTAAGTCAATGGACTTACTTGATTTGATCTTGGTCGACCGTGGAGCGGTCGCTGTAGCTGCTGCCGGCAGGTTGCAGGGGGCGTTGAGCTTTGTGCTGCCCTGTTCAGCTTGCTGTTGTTTGTTGCTTTGAGTTTCGTCTTCCCTTTTTTTCTATTGAAATTAGTTGATCCTGATTTTTGTAACCAATTGCAGTTGAATCGGTGCGGATGCACTTCCGATATTGCACTCGTTGCACTCGTTCTGGCACTTGGAAGTATCTCCATTAATTTATTCGAGAGCGTTTTCTTTATCTTTTTGATTTGATCTTTAGTTTAACGTCGAATGTCGAATATCTTTTTTTGTTTTCGCCGTTGACGTTTATTTTTTTTTATCGGCGCCAACGCCGTTTTTTATTATTTTTCTGCCAAGTAGAATTTGCAAAAAGTAGTTTATGCAAATTAGCTACTTGTCTTCTCTTTACAGGTAGAGGGGGGAATTTGCGAATGGGAATTAGTGGGTGTTAGGCGAGAACAAGGCGCGATGTCCGTAACATCACCCATTATTTGAAAAGTCGTTGAACGAATTATGTCGATCATCGCTCTTCAATAAACAAATATTAAAAGTATTGTTCGCGTACACGTGTGTGTGTATATGTGTTCGTGCCCTCCTCGCAGAGGAAATAACAGTAAAATGCGGACGTTGTATGCATATTAATCACAAAAAAAAAGGTGTGAGTACATTAGAGCGCACTCTCTTGTTTGTGCACGTGTTTAATAAACAAATATTTAATCGTTCGGTCATGTGTGCCATCAAATAAACAACAGTTTAAAATAAAAAAACCACAAGAAACATAAAAAAAAAGTGAGGCACAGACCATGAACGAAGATCAGGTAATAGGTAAACAAAAACAAGGACGCGGTTGAATCCGCAACCGAATTTAACCATCCAAAGGCACAAATCAGGTCCGATCGAGGACCGTGTAATACGTAAAAATGATTTTTGTATCTCAGTGATGCTCACTACTCTGGCGCAGGGAATAAATACGAAGAAATGGCCGTTAAGGAGTTAGTGGAAAAAGATAAGTCTGATGGAGAGCTTGACGAGATTATCGTCGAGCTTATCAAAAAAAAAAAAAAAAGAAAAAAGATGAGCTGTGTAGAGAAGTAAAAGCAGCAGTAGCAGTAGAAACAGTGACAGAAACAACAAATCAATGGGAAGGAGAAAGTATCTTCCATCATTGTGAGCCACATGGAGATTAAGGACGTAATAAAACTCGGTAAGTTAACAAGCAAGAACTTTAAAACCAAACGTGTCAATGATGCACAAATTAATATTATGTGTAGTGATTTAGAGGACTAGCATAAAATTAAATCTGCTTTGGGTAGGGCGACTAGCGAGTACTACACGTACACTTATGTCACGCTAATACTCTGAGAAAATATTTCCGATGCAGTCTTCGCCATTTTTATTTTTTACGTAACGTCCACTAAGCTTTTGAGGATAATTTATTATGGTTTATTCCATTCCAAGTTACAATATGGAATTGCATGTTGGGTGGTGGTTGTAAAAATAAGCAAGCTGTAGAAATCGCAACGATGATGGCCTTATGTACGGGAGCAGTTTGATAATTCAGTGACTTGTTCAATAACCGATATTTCTTTGGCAAATAGGCATTTTATTGCTCAACAAGCTAAGGAGATCGATACATTTGTCCAGCATTTTTCCAATTTTGTTATTCCTTCCAAATAATAGGTTTCCTCAAGGTCCTCAAATAGGGGTTAGTTTGTGTTATGATAACTTCACTCAAACCGAATCTCTTACCGCCCAGCCAGTTCCCCGGGTTTCGAAACAGGAAATAGTCTCAGGGGGCTAAATCTGGAGAATATGTTCGGTGGGGCAGCAGTTCGTAGCCCAATTCACGGATTTAGCTTGATTAGGTTTAATCAGCCCACTAAATGTACTTTTTAGAGTAGATCCACCGAATGGCAGTAATTTCATAATGATGAAGTTAATTATCATCATTGACGATGGGCAACATTGTTACTAATACAATGAATCGTTCTATCCAAAAAGTATCTCACTAGGAGGGTCATACAAACCGGTACAAAAACTCAACGATTGACGGTCTTGTTACGTCTCCAGCGCCGTGGTTCCTCTTTCGGGGGAAGAGCGTGGGGGTTATATATTTATTAAATTAATTATAGTTAGTTTTCATTTATTTTATTTTATTTGAACTCAGCTATCTCAAGCTGAGCTCTCTTCTGAACTACTTTTACAATATAAATTTTCCTGTTTTTATAGAACATTTTCTTCCAACTAACTGTGTCGTATAAAATGAACAAAACAATCTAGAAGTCTCTGTGACTTAAAATTTTGAATAAACTTTGAACGAAAATCAAAGTGGCTATGTTTTGAACTGAAAAATGTGCTTGTTATGAAAAGGGGCATGTTTTTAAATGTGCTGTAAGTGACTGGATATAGAATATTGTGTCTGTTTATTTATGAATTGTATTAAATGAGAATGTAAGATATGTGAGGATGTAGTTTTAAAGGTTGTGTTAGAAAGGACATGAGATTAGTGTTAAAGCGAATAAGGGTAGTATTCTCAGTACCTGGCTGACTTTCTAACAGACAACTTGTCTCACAGTTTTGCTCGTGCTATTTATCTTAATCAACCGTTATTTTCACAATAATTTTCACAATTTAATTATCATTATCTTGTTTTCTTTGCCTCGTTTTTCGCATACAAAAATTTGAACAAGTGTTAAAACCGTTAAGTTATGGCCCCTGGGCCACGTGTGTTAAACAAAATTAAGCGCAAACGGTTGCGTTACGACCCCGTTATTGGAGGCCAAACTCCTCCCGATAAACTTTTAAAAGTGAACAATTAAGTTCTAGAAAAATCTAAAATGTGTTCAAACACTAACTTTTTTCAACCACTTCAGAGTCTGATGGAAGACTCTCCTGAAATGGATCCGACTAATGACAAACAGTGCGCAGAACTTCCTAAAGAAACCGTTCCGCCAATTGTGGTATTAAAAACAACTAGTGCTCAAGTGCGTGATATTTTGAGCAACATTAAGATAGACAAATACTTAATCAAAAACATTTCGCTTGGGCAAAAAATATGTGCCCCAACAATGGACATATATAATAAAATCAGAACCGAACTCTTACGGTTAAAATGTGCGTTTTTCACCCACTCACGTAAGGAAAATCGTCCATTAAAGGTAGTGTTATCCGGGCTAGACTTAATTAGCAACGATATAGTGAAAAATGAGCTAATTGCACTCGGGATTAAGTGCCTAGATGTTAAAACCATCACATTAAATCCGTCAACAAAAGCCCTGTACAAACACTACTTGTACATCGTCTACATTCAACGCGGTACTGTTAAATTAAACGAACTAAAACGGAACTACTCCACCCTGTTCAAAACCATCGTTCGCTGGGACTTTAAAAAACATAATCCAGGTAAGGTCACACAATGTCACAATTGCCAGCTTTATGGTCACGGCTCGATGCATTGTCATATAAATAGCTTCTGTGCAATATGTTCGGGAAACCATAAAACATCAGACTGCAAAACGAATGAGGTCATCAAGTGTGCAAATTGTAGTGGGCCACATAAATCCACCGATCCAGAATGCATAAGCCGAAAGCAGTACATAGACATTCGCCGCAAATTATCCCCACGCGGACGTGGTACTGGAAATACAACGTTCCTACAGCCTCCGAGTGACAAACAGCAGCCAGTGCCCGACCGATTATCCATTGATAATTTTCCTCCACTACCCCGATCTGTGCGTCAACCTTCACTTCCTTCAACCACCTGGGCTTCTGGCCTCCATCAAACCCAACAACCTTCCAACAGTGATAAGACACACACGAAGAAAAATCCGTCAGAAACATTAACTAATGATAACCTGTTCTCATTTAGCGAGATAAACTCTCTTCTTAATGAAGTTGTAACCAAGCTTAGTGCTTGTCAAACCAAAGCTTCATTAGCTATTAAGTACATATACTCGGAAAAAACATGTTAAGAAACTCTCTTAACATCATAACTTGAAATGCGAGAAGCATAAAAAACAAAAAGCATGCATTTTTTAGTTTCTTGATAAATTTTAATATTGACATTGCACTTGTTTCAGAAACCTGGCTCAAACAAGACATTTCTTTCTCACATCAAAATTACACATGTTATCGCCTAGACAGGGTACATGCTAGTGGTGGAGGTGTCGCCATTGTTGTGAAAAAATGTATAGAACATTCCTTGCGTCCTTCATTGCGCCTCAAGTTAATTGAGGAAATTAGTATAGATGTAACATTAAGTGACAACTCCAAGGTGAGTCTTTTTTCGGTCTATTTCCCTGGAGGAAATAGAAACCTAGAGAAATCTACTTACTTTAAGCGGGACCTGCAAAAATTGTATAGAGTCAACACTCGAAACAAGGTAATTATTGGTGGTGATCTGAACTGCAGACATCAGTCGTGGAATTGTCTTAGGGCAAACTGCTGGGGTAACATTTTACTAGATGTCACTGAATCCAGCCCAAGTTTTTCCATACTTTATCCACTTCTCCCCACCTATATCCCAGCGAGTGCTAACAAGAACCCCTCAACTCTTGATCTATATATCACTAATATTCCAAATTACTGCACAGTGCCATTAACTCTAAATGCGTTAAGTTCAGACCACCTTCCGATCAGCCTCACAGTGAACCATACAGAAGTTGTAAATCGTACCAGTTTATACCACAACTATTCCGCCGCCAACTGGAATTGTTATAAATCATATATAAACACGAACTTGGTTCTAGGTGATACCAGCCTAAATTCTATAACCTGCAGCGAGCACATTGATATGCTATGTAACAATTTTGTTTCTGTTATCAATAGAGCGGTCGATCTTGCGATACCTAAATGTTCCACTGCTCCAGTTGATAAGGCACCACTTCCTGAAAATATCTTACATCTGATTAGGCTACGAAACTCTGAAAGAAGAAAATGGCTGCGTTATAGAATCGATTGTTTTCTGGTTAATGTTAAAGTCTTAAATAATATCATTAAAAACGAAATCTCAACATATAGGAACAAGTGTTGGAATAAACACCTTTCCTCTCTTGACAAAGCAAGCAAACCGTTCTGGAAAATATCAAAAATTATGAAAAAGAGAGGGTCCAGTATTCCTCCGTTTAAAGTTCACGACAAGTTGTTTATTTCTTCAGTGGAGAAATCGAACCTACTTGCTAACACGTTTAGTAAGAACCACTCCATATCTATGCATCTAAGCGACGCGTATACTGAAGCTGAAGTTGCTAACACTATCCATGTACTTTCTCAAACACCAGCTGAAAGTACTTACGCAACTAATATCAGCAAAGTTAAAGAATTGATAAAAAAATCGAAATCAAAAAAGGCTGCGGGTCTCGATAATATTAACAACAAATTAATCAAAGCACTTCCACCTGCTGCAAGTAACTATTTAACGTTCATTTTCAACGCTTGTCTTAAGAATTGTTATTTTCCGGACTGTTGGAAAACAGCAAAAGTAATACCTATCCCGAAACCCGGCAAACCGAAGAACAGCCCCGAAAGCTACAGACCTATTAGTCTACTTAGCTGTCTAAGTAAGCTCTTAGAAAAAATCATTAAGGAAAGGATTGATCGTTTTGTGGAAGACAATAACATCTTGCCAAACTTTCAGTTCGGTTTCCGTAGTGGTCACAGCACAATCCACCAAGTCTTGCGCATTAAAAACCACATAGCTGGTAAATTCATCGACAAGGAGTCAACGGGACTGGTTCTTCTAGATATCGAAAAAGCTTTTGATACGGTATGGCACGATGCCTTGATTTATAAGCTACTGAAGCTTAAGCTGCCAATACCGTTTATCAAAATTATCCAGAGCTTTCTTCGTTCGAGAAAATATGTTGTGAGTTTAGGAACCGACATATCCTCTACTCACCAAATCCACCATGGTGTACCCCAAGGCTCGGTCCTTGGTCCCATATTATTTACATTGTTTGTCGCAGATTTACCATGTCTAGGTGAAAACATTCAGGTAGCTATGTTTGCCGATGATACGGCCATTTTCTCTTCGGGTGCTTTATTCACTAATGTCTACAACTCTTTGCAAGCAGCTCTTGACAAGCTAGCAGTATATTACAGCAAATGGAAAATGAAAATAAATGGTAATAAAACACAAGCTGTCTGGTTTTCGAGATGTAGGAAACACTGCTACCTACCAAATGGCACTAAACTCAGTATGTGTGCAGTTGATATTGATTGGTCCGAAGACTGTAGATATCTAGGTATTATTCTAGATAAAAAACTTATCTTTCAAAAACACGTCACTACCACAATTGACAAAATAAACAAAGTCGTAAGAGTTATGTATCCATTAGTGTGTAGAAAGTCAAAGCTTAGCATCGAAAATAAAATTATAATATATAAAACCATTTTTCAAGCGATACTCCTGTACGGGGCCCCTGTATGGTGTAACTGTGCTCGCACACACAAAATAAAATTGCAAAGGTGTCAAAATAAAATATTGAAAATGTTGCTGAAATTGCCATGGCATTATTCGACACATGAACTACATGAAAACGCCAACGTTAAACCGGTAGAGTTCCTTATTGACAAAATCAATCAAAACTTCTTCGTCAATTGTTCTTTTTCTGACAATGTTCTCGTTTCCCGTCTTGCGTTATCCTAAATCACTACATATGTACTCTGTCTATGAAAATTATATCGAGGTCATTACTATATAAAATAACCGGAAGCTCGTGCAATATTAGTCTTAAGATTCAAATAGGGGTTTTTTCTTGTAGTTTTCCCTTAATTTATTATTTGTTATTCATTAAAATTGTGCTATTGTCGTTATATAGATTTAAGATTATAGTTGTAAAGGAATTGCTATCCTACATCTCTTAAGTACTAGTTGTAAAATATACCATAAATGTAATTATCTACCAATAAAAAATTGAATTGAAAAACGGGTAGTATTCTGGAATACAACAGTCTGTATAGGCAAAAGAGCATTCTGCTTTCCAAGCTGAAACTACTTTATACACAGTTCAGCGATCCAAATGGCCAGGAAATAAAAACAGTTAGGTCAATAATCAAAACCATTCAAAAATTGATCCGCGACAATTATAGATCAGTAATTAATGAAGAATGTAACAATAAAATTCAAGCCATTAAAGCTAGTGGACCGAATATGTTCCAAAAAATAAATAAAGGATATAGAAGGAAAGATTATAATCATATTCCATGTCCGTGAGTCCCGTGGACTACGGAAAATTGCCAAACACTGCTAAATGCTGCACTTACCCTGGAACACATCAACTCCAACGAAAAGTTAAAAAAAACTCGAGGATCTGCAATAGAAAGCGAACTCAATTGGTGCCAGTTTCGAGGCAGTGTATACAGTAGACGAATCCGTACGTTCTAACCGCAACCTGTAACATAGAGCTCTCCAAAACCATATTTCGATCCGCCATGAACTTAACAATTGGCATCTTGAATGTCGAAGTTTCATTACATTTAGTGTACACAATAAAGCGGATTTCCCACTTACAACTCTAGACGCGAGTATATTTGTGCACACGGATGAACTTACGCACATCGATCTATTAAAAACTAGAAATCTTCTGGAATAGATTGCATTCCAAACATTATTCTAAGTCACTTGCTTCTTGAAGCAGTGACGGTGTACACTCTTTTATTCAACAACGCTCTAAATAATGAATATTACCTTATCCGTTGGAACACTGCACTAGTCAATCTTATCCCCAAACGGAGCAAAGACAACCCCGCCAATCTTCCCTCGATAATTTGCTTCCAAACATCAGCAAGGTATTCGAGAAAATTATAAATAGAGCATTGATAAATTGCAATGATGAAAATTGTATCATTCCGAATAAGCCGTTGGGTTTTAGGTCGCAACACGAAATGGTTCATGCTGCAACAAAACCTGTTTCCGACACACAGTGGAACATGGGAAAGCGACAATGCACAGGGGCCTGTTTGGTTGACTTTGAAAAGGCCTTCGACACCGTATGGTTAGAAGGACATGTATATAAGTTATCAAATCTAGGTATGCCCGAATATTTGGTATACATTATCTACGATATGATAATGGGTAAACAGTTTGTGGTGAAATGTGGAGATATAATCTCTACCAACACCTTGCACAACCAAAACGGCTTACAGCAAGGAGCAGTGAATTCTCCCATTTTGTTTAATATTTCCACTAGCGATCTAGTAGGTTGGGGGGATGGGAGCGAACATACAGGGCAAAGTTACTGATTGCTTTCAACCCGGCGAAGGCCAGGACGATCCTTGTCCCTGTTCAATCCAAGTTGAGATGCACTCTCCACGTGACAACCCTGGACAGATACTTTGGCACCCGCCAAGCAGTGAACCAGCGATATCCTGAGAAAGGTTGGCGCAGGGCTAATAACCATGCCCGTAAAAATGAATTATTATGGTAAATTTAAAAAGCCTCGGATATGGACCGGATACACGACGACGACCACGGAAACGAAAATGGCTAAACGATTTAAGAATTTTCTCAGGGAACGTCCGCTCACTATACAGAGCTCGAGTTGCACAGCAGCTAGCCGATGCCCTGTCCGCATATAAGTCTGACATAACAGCATTACATGAAATAAGATTGCCGGGGAGTGGTATTATTCAAAGAAATGAGTATGACATTTATTACAGCTGTCATGCAAAACACCATGTGCTCGGGGTAGGCTTTCTAGTCAGCCAAACACTGAAGACTGCTATCATCGGCCTTAATGCAATGAACGAAAGGCTAGGCACTCTTCGCGTGCGAGGCAAGTTTAAGAACATAAACCTCATAAACTCTGACGACGAAATAGAAGAATACTACGAGAACGTCGAACGGGCCCTCAATGTGTGCCCAAGATACAATGTGAAAATCGTTCCTGGTGATTTGAATGCGAAAATAGGTCGGGAGCCGGTTTTCAGGCACTACTCAGGTTCCCATAGTTTGCATGAGAACACTAATGACAATGGACTACGAGTCATCGAACTGGCAACATCAAAAAACTTGGTCATTGCGAGTACTAGGTTTCCGCGTAAAGATATCCACAAAGCCACCTGGGTATCACCTGATGGAGCCACTCGCAACCAAATTGACCACATTTTGATGGATTGCCGCCACTCCTCGAGCCTGATGACGGTACGAACCTATCGAGGTGCTAACGTCGACTCGGAAACCAGTCTTGTTGGTACAGTTTTCCGAGCGCGGATTGCCTAAGGGAGACCCATTGCATCCGCGGATCAGGTTTGAATCAACACGGCTGCCGTACGCAATGAGAATACCAGTAACATGTTTGGTCATGCGTTAAGACTCGCCCTCGAAGAGCTCGAAGGAGGGAGAGTAAGTCCTGAGGCCAGAATGCCGGGCGTAGAAGAGAAATGGACACGCCTTAAGAATACTGTCATTAGTACTGCCAACTTCATCTTAGGCAGTAGTCATAGAGATTGGAGCGACTGGTTTGATGATGAGTGCAAACTAGCGACTGAACGTAAGAATATTGCATACGGGGCAATGCAGCAGTCTCATAGGACGCGTGTGCACGAGGAGAAATACAAAGAGCTCAGAAGATCTGAAAAAAAACTTCACAGACAAAAGAAAAGTACCTGGGAAAAAACCTTGTCTGTGAAATAGAGAAAAGTAGAGAGTGAGGTCCGCACCAGGCGCGGAAGTTCTACCTAATAATCCGCAGTATGACGCGGTACACATCACGCTGCACTTACTGCAAGGATAAAGAAGGTAATCTGATCACCGATCCTGAAGGCATTCTGGAGCGATGTTAAGTGCACTTCCATGAATTACTAAATAGTCAGCTCACAGAAGAATTGGAGGCTCCACCAATACAAGATCAAGACCAAATGCTGCCGCCACCAAGTATTGAGGAAACATTAAAAGGCATAAGACAGCTCGAATCAAATAAAGCCCCAGAGCTGATGGCATACCAGCTGAGCTGATCAAATAAGGAGGAACGGCGTTACATCACGCAATTCATGAGATCGTGGTGCACGTATGGGAGCAAGAGGAGATACCGGAAGATTGGCGTCGTGGTATAATTTGCCCCATACATAAGAAGGGAGATAGCACACTGTACAGCAACTATAGGGGTATAACATTGCTAAGTACCGCCTATAAGATACTCTCCACCGTCCTACAAGATCGGATAGCCGCATACGCTAAAGCCATCATTGGTCAATATCAGTGTGTCTTCATCCCAGACAAATCAGCCATTATTCAGATATTTACGCTTAGGCAGGCGATAGACAAAGTCAGGAATTTAAGATTCCATTATATTGTGACGCATATGACAATCAGTACTAGAATATTCTAGAATGTCCGAAACAAAGTACTAGAATATTCTAGAAAGTACTAGAAAACTAGAGAGTAGGGGCAATAGAAAATTCGTGGCTATGGAGCGGACAGAAACGAAACACCAAATCAGAATGAGGAAAAACGGTATAAATACGTCGCACGCAGATCGAGAAGAAGTAAGAAGTAGTGAAGTAAGCAGTAAAAGACGCGATAAGTTAAGAAATCGTTAAGTGTACGGTATAAGTAATGGTTGTTATTAACGGACAAATAAAGTGTTACACTAATTCAAAATCGATTTAACGGCTCTTATTTATTAAAAAAAATTTAATCCAGTGAGAGAGTTCGGCATTCCAAACAAATTGATACGACTTTGTACGTTGACCATGACCAATGTAACTAGTCAAGTAAAAGTAGCGGGATATCTGTCCAAACCAATAAACATCTATAATGGACTTCGGCAAGAGGACGGTCTGGCCTGCCTCCTCTTCAACCTGGCGTTGGAGAAAGCAATCCGTGACTCTGGCGTCACTAGAGGGACTATTATCACCAAGTCCAGCCAGATACTTGCCTACGCAGATGACATCGACATCACCGGTAGAACCGAATCGGCTGTACAGGACTCTTGGGACTGCACATTAATGAGGGGAAAACTAAGTACATGATGGCAACTTCGGCGAACAGAGGACCTAACGTTGGTCAAACTATCAGGGTAGTGGAGCACGAATTTGAAGTAGTGCAATCCTTTAACTACCTTGGGTTAATAGTATCAGACGATAACAATACGGAAGAAGAAATACGCGAACGGCTGATCAAATCCAACAAAGCCTACTATGGTCTATCAAGTCTCTTTAAATCCCGAAATTTATCCAGAACATCAAAGCTACTACTGTACAAGACCATGGTCTTACTCAGGTATGGATCCGAGACCTGGGTGCTCAATAAAAGACGCTCTGAACTCTTAGCCGCGCCTTAAGGAGAATTGTTGGCCCCGTATGTGAGGAAGGACGATTCCGGAGACGCTACAACCATGAGTTGTACGCAATCTACCTTGAAGCTAATGTTGTAAGAAAAATCAAGCTCGGGGGGCTCCAGTGGGCGGGATACCTAGGTCGAATGAGCGAAGAGGAGCCTGTCTGGAAAGTCCTTTGTGGCAGGACGTATGGAAGGAGACAGCGCGGCAGACCTTGTCTGCGATGGAGGGATGGCGTAGACCAGGACGCCCAGAGCCTGGGAGTGCCAAACTGTATGACATCGACTCGAGATCGGGACCAGTGGAGAGATTTGTTAAATAAGCCCAAGACCGGATACCGGTTGTAGTGCCGATGATAATGATGATGATCTAGTAGGTTCTATATTGTGGTTGAACTGGGAGTCCCGAAAAAATATGCCGCCCTCATTCCAATCTGCATGATCGAAAACAAAAGGGGAGTTAGAATAGAAAACCACCTCTCAGAACCATTTGAAATCCGCAGTATTTCTTCTGCGTACAAATTATACAAAAGTTAAGTAATGTTTAGCTTAGAGCGTCTGCGAAGGACCAGTAAGTTATTATACGAGGGTGCCTCTTATGTTTCGGGATTTGGCAACCCTAGTGTTGCAATCCGATAATTGACAGCTCTGTCGTAAAGTTGGACATTTTTGAGGTTATACGCACTCAGAACGTTTTGACATACGAGCGCTATTTGTGTTGTTTACAGTAACTTAAAAGATTCATCTCGGCCCAAAAATGGAATTAAATCGTCAACATTTTCGTGCGATTATTTTTTACAACTTTCGGCGTGGATTAACTCAGCAACAGTGCATGGATGTACTTAATTCAATTTTTGGCGATGAAGCTCCATCAAGCACCAGTGTGTAGTCGATGGTATGGTGAATTCAATCGTGGTCGTAGTTCACTCGTCCAAAATCAGTTGTTCCGAAAACCATTGAAGCTGTGCATGAACTGATATTGGAAGATCGTCATGTGACCTATCGTGAGATTGAGACAACCTTAGGCGTTAGTGGGACCAGCATACATTCAATATTGCATAAACATTTGACTGTCAAAAAAATTTGTTCGCGTTGGATCCCACACAATTTGTTAATCGCCCAAAAATTGGTCGAAAGAAATGCTCAAAAAATACGGTCGCGGTGCTTCGAAACACGTCTATGACATCGTGACAGGTGATGAATCGTGGATTTACGCGTATGAGCCCGAAAGTAAACAGCAGTCGACTGTCTGGGTGTTTCAAGATGAGCCAAATCCAACAAAAGTTGTTCGCGCACGAAGCACTTCCAAGCAAATGGTCGCCTGTTTTTTCGGAAAAACTGGACATGTCGCAACCGTACCACTAGAACAACGCAGAACAGTCAATTCTGAGTGGTACACAACCATTTGTTTGCCAGTTGTCTTCCAAGAAATCACGAAAACCAACCGCCGAAGACGGCTCACTCTTCACCACGACAATGCGAGCTCTCACACATCGGCTGCGACAACTGCATTTTTGAGCACCCAAAACATCGATTTGATGGGTCATCCGCCGTATAGTCCTGACTTGGCACCGAATGACTTCTTTTTATTCCCGTACGTAAAAAACAAACTGAGAGGTCAACGTTTTTCGACACCTGAAGAAGCGGTTGCTGCATTCAGAATGCATGTGTTGGAGATACCTCAATCAGAGTGGCAAAAGTGCTTCGACAATTGCAAAAGTGTATATCTCTCTATATGGGGAATATTTTGAAAAACAACAAAGTGATTTTCGATGATCACTATTTGTTTTTGTTCTCTAATCCCGAAATATAAAAGGCAACCCTCGTATAAGATAAATAAGCTAGAATTTAAGCATTTTTTGTCTAGCCTTTAATTTAGAAATTAAGAATATAAAAAGAAAAATAAAAAATGTTTAAAAAAAAAAAAAAATTAAAAATACTTAACAGACTTAATTAATCTAAAAACTATATAAATGAAAATAAAACAAAGGGAATAAATAAGATACAATAACATATTTTATTATACACCTTACGTTTCAGATAAATTCCTCATTTTATCATCATTTTCGTTTTCGACTTTTTGATTAGCCTAGATAAAATAGATCAAATTTTGAAAACGCGGCTGTCTCTTATTTAAATTTATGACTTCATTTCCCAGAACCAACGTCAAATTCATAAATATTGTTATAAAAACCAATGTCGCTTTCACAAATGCAGGACGTCTGAAGTAAAGCCCGGACTATGTCACGAAATAGTACAACGCGGCCATTTTGATTGTTTTCGCCTTTCGGTAATGGCATGAGTTGCGTGTTGCGAAGTGCATTTGCTAATTAAAAAATTCCTACTTTACTTTTTCTAATTTTCCAGGGGTTCAGCATAGTTTTTTGGTCGTAGAAAAGCGCCTACAACTTTCCGTGTTTCAACAAAAACATTTATCTACCGACGTGTGTAGATACAATGCACGAAATATCTGGCCATATATTTTTCTTGCAGCTGGACAGTTAACACCCATACGTACGTGTATCTACGTCTGCATTCGTCCGCTGGTTTTTTATGTCTATTACGAGGGTTCCGAAAACAGAAAAAAAAACAACAATAAGGATGACCAGCAGGCTGGCACGAAAGCAACAAAAGGCGATGACCAATTAAAGAAATTTTTAGATAGAACCGAGACCCTCGATTGGTTATTATTGAACGAACGGGGGCACCGGCATCCATTCAGTCAGTCAAACGGGTATCTCGCAGCGGAGCGGAATCGTTAAGATGCCGACCCAAGAAAATGGACGAATGGCATCCAATTAGGTTTCGCTGCAAAACTGGACAACTCGATCAGGCATGTTATAGGCATAGCCATAGTTATTCAGGATTGTGAGAAGACACATCAATCTTATTTTATTTTCTTTGGCTTCTTCATAAAAAGGTATAATAAAAAATCGAAAAGAGGTACGATGCAATGCTGTGACGTTGGATCAGGGGATTGTCTGCCGTTTATGGGGGTACCATAAACCAAGTCCCATTGTTGCTGCCGAGCTGCGGGGAAGAGAATTGACTTACGACGGACTCACTTTGCCGACATCACCAGAGGCAGGTTGGTCATGTGAAGTTGCTTTAATCGGAGAGTCGTTTTGTTTTTTATTCAATTTTTTTTTCTTGGATTATATATTTTTATTTTCTATATTTCAGAGCAATAAATGAATAAACATTTTTCCTTCATTTCCCTTTTTTTGTTTTTGTTTTCGTTCGTCTTATTAAACGACAGCGGAAGGAATGCTGATCCTTGCCTCTAATAGAGACATAGGAACATATGTATGAATTTAGTTTTAAAATATACATTCAGTTAAAAAAAGGATATTAAAAAACAACGAACGACGTACTTTAAAATGCATTATCACTAGGCTACCCAGCATGGGGTTGGATGCCAGAGCGGGAAGATCTTGAACGTGAACAAAAGTTGTAAATGGAGCAGAGTTGATGAAGCTTAGATGGATCTGTGGTAACAGGATTCAGTTTAGACAATTTCGAGCCATAAAAGTCATGGCTGGTGGAAGAAAATTAAGATAACACAAAACATCTCCACACATCTGTACCTGTATAACTATCAAAGCAGATACTTCGGCGTTTACAGACACAAGGAAGGAAATGGTTGAATAGATTATGGCCATTTATGTCGATCAACGGCTAAAATGCGGCAAAAGGAATCTGAAATCCTTGGCATTTAATGGCTTTTATCGTTTACTTCATTTTTGGTTTTTTGACAATTGTGGCGGTGTATTTCATGTTTAGTTTTGAGTTTAGCACTTTGCTTTTTATTGTGAAACATTAACAATTAAATGATGATAACTGCGGCAAGTATTTTGCAGCGGTATCCCACTAGTTGAAAGAAATATGATAGTCATATCATTTTTTGGCTTGCGCCATCGATGATCTCGTAGTGACTGCAGGCTTTGATCTAGGTTTGCTGATGGTTCAGCCAATTCCAATGCCATTGTTTTCATCGATTCATTGTCTTTATCCGAGAATGTTTTCGGCGCCCCAATTGAAGAAACCAACCATAATGGAATGCGATCAACGCTAATAACTCTTTTGTATGAAGCCATTTTGTAAAACATTTTTCCCAAGAGAGACGAACTTTTTTATACCATTTTTAAGTAGTTTATTATTTGGTCTTGGGAAATTCCAACGGTCGTTTCTTGTTGTAGAGTAGCAGAGACGAAGGGAGGATACCACGTGGTTGTACGGACGTGCGCTCAAGGGGCCAGTTGATGAGAAAGAAGTGATGATGTGCACGTACATCATCAGAAAGCCTTAGCAACTTGACGAAATGCAAAATGGTGGATATTCGTCAAGTTCAACCAATTTCATTGTAGCCGGTGTGCGCATCAGATGTACACTAATGTAGAACATTAGATGTCCAACACTTCCCCTCGATGAGCACACCAGTGTGAAAAATTTACATCAGGTATAAGAGGTCGAGACACTTCTCGTGCTTCGGTTTGGATAGGGCCTTAGTGAGAATGTCTGCGGGCATTTGTTCCGTGGGCATGTATTCGACCGAGAGTGTTCCGCTGTCCAGTGCTTCACGGATGAAATGATGTCGGACGTCGATATGTTTGCTCCGGGAGTGGAATACGGGATTCTCAGCCAGCTTCCGGGAACCGTTGTTGTCGTTGAATAACTTCAGCTTGTCTGGTAAGTATTCGCCTTTCCGTGTTTCAACAAAAACATTTATCTACCGACGTGTGTAGATACAATGCACGAAATATCTGGCCATATATTTTTCTTGCAGCTGGACAGTTAACACCCATACGTACATGTTTCTACGTCTGCATTCGTCCGCTGGTTTTTTATGTCTATTACGAGGGTTCCAAAAACAGGAAAAACAACAATAAGGATGACCAGCAGGCTGGCACGAAAGCAACAAAAGGCGATGACCAATTAAAGAAATTTTTAGATAGAAGCCCCTTGCCCCTTGAGCGCACGTCCGTACAACCACGTGGTATCCTCCCTTCGTCTCTACTACTCTACAACAAGAAACAAACAATGGCATTGGAATTGGCTGAACCATCAGCAAACCTAGATCAAAGCCTGCAGTCACTACTAGATCATCGATGGCGCAAGCCAAAAAATAATATGACTATCATATTTCTTTCAACTAGTGGGATTCTCAGCCAGCTTCCGGGCACCGTTGTTGTCGTTGAATAACTTCAGCTTGTCTGGTAAGGCGAATACCAGTTGACTAATCAGTCTTCGTTGATGTATGGCCTCTTTCGCCGCATCGGTTATGGCCATATACTCTGCTTCTGTGGATGACAGCGCGGTGGTTCTTTGTTTACGCGATTCCCATGCGACCGTTAAGAGTAAAGGCATACCCAGTGTACGATCTCCTGTCGTTCGGGCAGTTGTCCCAGTCCGCGTCGGCGTATCCGGTGAGACATTTCCCGCTCGTTTTATAGGATAACCCAATGTTCGCCGTGCGTTTCAGGTAGCGTAAGACACGTTTGGCGGCTTTCCAGTGATGCTCGTCGAAACAGCTGTTGAATTGGCTCAATCTCACGGCAAAGGCTATATCTGGTCTTGTGCTTACTGCCAGGTACATGAGAGATCCAATTAACTCTCGAAACGGCCTTCCCTTTCTGTAGTATAGTGCCGCTGTCCAGAGGTGTACTCACGGGCTTCGAGTCGGTCATATTTAAACGGTCTAGGACTTCGGATATGTATTCGGTTTGAGTCATCCGCGGTTCTTCCTTGTCTCGATGAAATTCGATTCCAAGACAATGCTTTATTTCGCCGAGGCCCTTTGTGTCAAATGTTTTTGAAAGCTGCTTCGATAGTTTCTCGATCTTTGCTGTGCTTTGTGAGGAAACTAAAATGTCGTCCACGTATACGGTGACCAGTAGTATGTCCTTTCCTTTTCCTTCAAAGAATATGCAAGGACCGGCAGTGGGCTGCTTGAGACCGAGGGGTTTGTGATCGTAGCTCAGCTTCGTGTGCCACTGTCGTACTGCTTGGCGAAGTCCGTATAGAGCTCTGTTTAGCAAGCATACCTTATTCCCCTTTTGCAGTTGCGTTAGCATTTGTTTTGCTTTAATGTTTTCTCTGCCTTTTCCGGATTGATTTAATTTCTCCTTGGGGATCTCCATGTAAATTGTCTCGTCGAGCTCGCCGTTTACATAGGCCGTTGCATCATCAAGGTGGCGGATGCTCATGTTGTGTTGAGCGGCTGGGGCGGCCGTAATTGGAATGGAGTTCATTCTTGCAAATAGAGCGAACGTCTGGTGGTAGTCAATTCCGGGTACGTGGGAGATCCTTGTGCAACGATGCGTGCCTTTCTTCGTTCTAGCGTGCCATCGGGATTCAATTCGTTCCGGAAGACAAAACGGCTGCCGATGGCTTTGTCTTGTTTCGGCCGATCTACCAGGGTCCAAGTGTCGTTTCTGATCTTGGCCTCGATTTTTTGCGCCATGGCATTTATCCACTCCTCGGTGTCTGGACCGCTTGTTTCTTCTTTTATAGGAACTTCGGCTGCTCTCGCGGTCTCCGAAGTGATGTCACATTCTTGAAATAGTTTTCGAGGTCTTCCCCTGAGTCCAGTCCTTTCTATCCGTGGTCTTCCTGGTCCTCTTCTTGTGATGATTGTGTCAGATCTGCTGGTTGCGGTTGTTGGTTGCCCGGTTGCTTCATTTCTTGTTACTTCGAGTTGTTCATATCTCGCCATGGTTTCATTATGTGTTGTATCCGGTGTGATGACTTCGACCGTGGCACTTTCAGTATCAGATTTGTTGTTTGTTGGGCGAAAATCGTTAGAGGCGGGACTCCGGTCGTTATGTTTTTCGAAGAACTTCACGTCCCTCGGAATTTCGATTCTTCGTTCGTCGGGGAGCCAAATCCTGTACGCTTTCGATTTGTCAGCGTAGCCGACGAAAATCCCCTTTTTGGACCTGGGGCTGAATTTACCTTTCCTTGGTCCTCGTTCTAGCGAGTAGACAACGCATCCAAATTCACGAAAATGGCTTACGTTTGGAGCGTTTCCAGTCCACACTTCGTATGGGGTTCTTCCGTTGAGTGTGTTGGTCGGACATCTGTTTCTGATGTGGTTTGCTGTGTTGACTGCTTCTCCCCAAAATCTTGTGTCCAGATTTGCTTGTATGAGGAGGCATCTACCCATATCCACCAGGGTCCGGTTTTTTCTTTCGGCTACTCCGTTTTGCTGAGGTGTGTGAGTCACTGATAGCCTGTGGTGGATGCCGTTTTTCCTTAAGAAGGTATTGAATTCGTTGTTAACGTACTCGGTCCTGTTGGCAGAATGTAAGCTCTTGATCTTCCTTCCAGTCTGTTTTTCGGTAATCGCTCTAAAATCTCTGAAGGCGTTTAAAACCTCGCTCTTGCTTTTGATCATTTTCACTGTGTACCACCTAGAACAATCGTCGATGAGCGCGACGAAGTATACAGACCCGCCCAATGTTTTGATGCTCATTGGCCCGCAAGTGCCGGTGTGAACCAGGTCCAATATGCCGGTTTTTCGAGCTGACTCCTTCGGGAATGGAAGCCTCGTTGTTTTCCCAAGAACGCAAATATCGCACATCATGTCTTGTGTGGGTTGCCTGAAAAACCTTCCTCGTATAGTCCCGTTTCTGTGGCTCGAAGTTAAATCCTTAATATTCAACTGACCCAGTCTCCGGTGACAGGTTTCCAGTAGTGATACATCCGGGGTAGTGGTAGCGGCGGCAGCGTGGGTTTCTTTCAGGCTTGTTGGAACGAAGTACAGGTCGTTTTTTCTTACAGCCTCGAAGATGACCTCCCGTTTTGAGTTCGTTACTTTCGCTCCTTTATTATCGAAAGTGATTGTAAATCCCCTGTCAGCGATTTTGCTCACAGACATTAGATTCGCCTGGAGATCGGGGACGTGTAGAACGTTATCCACTTTTACGTTTCGATATTTGCCTTCGTACTGGGTGATGATGTTTATGTCGCCTCGTCCCGCGATGTCAGTTGAGGCACTGTTGGCAAGGTTGAGTTTTATCGGATGAATTTCGTTGTATCCTTCGAATGCTTCAGTGTTACTCGACATGTGGGATGTGCTTTCGCTGTCCAGGCACCACCCCTTACTGACAGTCGACTTAAAAGCCTGAAATCCATTTTGCGCTGAGTTGGTGTAAGCTAGTACACTTGTACCGTAGTTGTACGTCTTGTTTTTCTTTCCTCGATCTTTAGTAGATCCCGGCCCTTTTCTGTTGAGAGAGCGGCACTCGGCGACCTTGTGCCCGGCTTTTCCGCAATGGTAGCATTTGTAGGAAGACTTTTGTCGGTTTCCGGGGTCATTGTGTCCATGGCGTTTATCCTCCGTCCTCGTGTTGCGTTGTTTGGCGGCCATCGTGACTTCGGCTTCATGTCGTTCGTTGGTGCGCCTGGCGTCGCTTTCCTCGATTATCTTGATTCGTAGCGCCTCCGGTGAAGGTAACTCGTATCAGGATTCTATGGCGTCGTTTATTTCGATTTCCATGTCGTTCAATTTATCGACGGTGTCAAAGAATTCACTTAAGTGTGTTCGCACGTCTTCGTGATCGCTCATTCGATGAAGCGTCAGTCTCTTCAGTAGACTGGCTTTTCTGGCCGGCCTTTTGACTCCTACACGGAGATGAGTTTCTCCCATACTTCTCGGGAAGTTTCACGCCCTTTAATGATCTTGACTTCAGATGGTCCGATCGCTAGTATGATGTCTGCCTTAGCCTTCCTGTCTCCTGTTTTCCGTCGATTCAGGTTTCACGATTTCTCCAGTCGCATAGCCCCATGCGTCGTTCTTTACTAGGATCGCCTCCATCTGCAGCTTCCAGGTGTCGAAATTATCCTTCCGCAGTCGTTCGATGCTCGCTGTGGATGGCGCCATTTTGTTGATAGACGAGAATATAGCTTTCCTGTGAACCTTTATGGCGTAAGGCTAATAACCTTGCCCGGAAAAACAAATTATTATGGAAAATTCAACAAGCCTTGGGACTTGCTAAATAAGGCCAAGACTGGATCCCGATTATAGTGCAGATGATGATGATGATGATACGAACCTATAGCGAACCGGATGACTCTAAATAACCGTTGCAGTTCTCCCCGAATAGTTGCAGGTTGTAACGCTCCGGAAACACTCGCTCGGGAAGGAATTCCCCAGCTTTCCCGCTCTGTAATGAAACGAGTTCTGATGCAGATATGTTCGCACCGTCGGCAGATGAATCAATAGATCGGATTGTCTTGTGGATCCCATATAAACCGAATTACACAGAACAATACCACGAATCTCCGAAGAACAGTACCCCTGACCATATCTGTAAAACAGTCAAAAGTTGGCAACGAACCTTCGATGTGATAGCGACTGTAGCCCCAATGTCAGCGCCGTGTCCCCGATCAGGCGGGTTGCTCTTCTCTGTATGCTCTCAAGTAGATCGAGGGTATCTTTAGGAGACGAGCTCCAAACATGAGCAATATTCGAGCGCGGGTCTAATTTGGGATTTATACAGGAGATGAAGTTGGGCCGGACTAAAGTATGTCTTAGCTCTAAAAGGATAACTCGGTTTTCTAGAGGTGGACCTGGCGATGTTCGACCTTGAGGTACCCCAGAATTAACAGGATACATATCCGAAGACTCGTCGTTCAAAGCTGCTGGGAAAGTCCGTATGCGCGAAGTTTGTTCAGCAATGCCGCCTATCAGATGCGATCAGAAGTCTTGGAGATATCCAATGTGATCGCTTCTGCCTCACTATGCCCCCCAGTCGCAAATGTCCATATATCGGTTATATGGGTCAAAATGTATTCCGTGGACCGCCTGCCACGGAATTCGTATTGACGACCATTCAGATGTCCATTGCACTCCAAATACTTTATTAACTCAGAATTGATGACTTTTTCCATCACCCTAGGTAACATAGACAGTAATGCTATCGGTGGGTAATTTTGCGGGACACACATTTTCCCCTCTTTGGGATTGGCTGAACTCGAGCGATTTTCCTGCAGGTAGGAAAGGTACTCCGTGCATAAGATTAGCGAAAGAGTCTGTTAAGAACCGGCGATAGTTCTGGAGCACAGTTTTTAAGGACTATTGCTGGTATTCCGTCCGAACCGGTTGTATTCCTACAGTCCAGTTCACGTAGAATGCGTTGCATAGTATGCGCGCGAAACCTCACGTCCCGCATCGAAGACCTTACCCCCGCGATCGCAGGTGGCTCCAAAAAACCGGTATCGAGGTTTGAATTCGCGGAAAATAAATCCGCGAACACATCAGCTTTATCTTTTGAAATTGTGACTAGTGTCGTGCTGCCCGTCACTAATGAAGGGGAAGAGGGGGGGACGAAGTTACTGCTGACAGTCCTTGCCATTGACCAGAAAGAACGCGAACCAGTTGCTCACTCAAAGAGTTTATTGGTCACTCTGTCGTTGTAACCCTTCTTCGCGGTATTAATCATCTGGTTGCACGCGTTTCTGATTCTAATAAAATTCGTTCTGTTAACCTCGGTGGGATTGGAGCGCCATTGCCTAAAACCTCTATTTTTTGCCGCTGTAATCTGCTCGCTTTTTTTATCAAACCAAGGTTTATCAGATGAATTTTGTTTGATGGTATGCGGAATGTTAACCGAAATCCCGAGAAGAATAATCTCCGTGGCCGATTCCGCGCATGCGATAACATCGGAGTCTCTAAAGCACGCCTTCGACCATGGAAAGGATGCGAAGACATCTCGCAAATCGTCCCAGTTAGCAGCACCATACCACCATAGATGGCGAAGCTGCTTAGGTCGGTTCCTCGTTTGAAATGCAAGTGGTAGCGCAACGGAATTCAAAAAAGGATCTGAGGTTCCCAGCGGCGCAGTCACCTCCATAGTATAAATACTGGTCTCGGATGTCAAAAACAGCTCCATGGTGTACGCATAATCACCTCGGGTATCTGGCAATCGCGTAAGTTCCTCCACGAGTTGAGTCAAATTGCGGCTAACAGCGAACATCTCCGCTAGCCTCCCAGCCTCGTCGGTTCTAATAGATTGTACATGCCAGGCGGAGTTGTGTACATTAAAATCGCCAAGGATGACTACTTCAGAATCCGCGTGCCGCTGTTCGATCTTCTTTTGGGGAGCGGTAAAGACAACAAAGAAATTTAACAGAATTACTCAACGCCTCCATCTACTGGCAAGCCAAATCGGATCCCGTGAAGACGCAGATTCCAACCTTAAAACAGAATTTGGAATGTAGGTCATATCCTGAGCAACAAAGATATGTTGAATCAGATGGTGCATCGACCTGGGTCTCGGTTAGGGCAAGGATATCAGATTTCACTGTTTGCAAATATTGATGGACGGCGTTTATATTCGTATTGGTAAGACCAATGCCCCTGATGTTACAAAATGCCGTTGTCGCCGAACGTCGATGGAGACTCGAGAACGAGCCCGATTACGGAGAGTCGAATGGGAAACTAGTTTATCTCCGGTATTCTTAATCTCAGAAGGTACCATAATGACTTATCTCGGTGTCAGTCTGCAAAACATAGTCGAGGATTTCTCGCGACGATATCACGGGATCTACAGTGTGATTGGGTGGTATATCACCTTGGGACGGACCCGCCACCTAACCCAATCTTTTCTCGAATCGGTTCATCAACCAAGCTCCGAAAGATGGCCAGGGATTTCTTCCGAACATTTCACAGAACCTCTGTAGTATCCCACTACATAACTACATTTACCATTATCCAATTAACGCACAAAATGCGCTCTTAATGTAGTATCCCACCACATAAGCCCATTTACCATTATCCAATTAACACACAAAATGCGCTCTTAATGTAGTATTCCACTACATAACCCCACCGCACACGATGCAATTCATCAATTAACATTAATTAAACACAAACAAACAATTAACGCATAATATCGCACACCCAATGACGCATTCTCTTTTCCCAAGCTACACGCTAAATTGCAAATGCATTTTTTGCTTCGTATTCAAAAACAAGCACCGCACCTGTCGTAAGATATTTTCACGCGCTATCATATTGCAAATGCATTTATTGTCTCGTATCTGGTAACAGGTGTCCATCTGCCATGAGACATCTTCGGCGTCTTCAAAGGCAATTGGCACTCCCTTTAACGGAGTGCTGACATCTGCGAAAGGTCAAACATAGCGACGAAACGGCAACCGTTTAAATGATACGAGCGGCTTGAAAGAGGTGGCATTGTACTTTAAATGGTTCAATCGAGTGCAAAAATCAATTAACCAACACAATTGCTTAAGGGAAAGCCACTGCACCTAAAATAGATCAATCAAGTGGCGATAGCAATTACGCAATGCAGATGACTCGTGCTAGGCAATTGGATTCAATATGGGTCATACGTTCGGGGTGGTGCCAAGTGAGCATGCATCGTTTGCGTTTCTGCACCCATAATTTTGGTATATAAAGAGTGGTTGCAGCGGATTAAAATAGAGCTAAGTGATCAGAGTAAAAGGTCACAGCCTTGCGATGGAACAGCGGTCCTTTTACTCTGAATAAATAAATATTAAATTAAAGAGTTAATTTGTAACCCGTCAGGGAAAGTTACTTAAACCAAAAGTAAATAATAAAGAGATAATTTGTAACCTATCAGCGGAAGTTACTTAAACCTAAAGTAATATTCTTTCGTTTATCCTAATTCTCCGCTTGTTCGCTGTTCCTTCGCACTTGAAGAAGCACGGTGAGTGGCGTCATAACACCTATAGGATGATAAGGTGGTATTGCATCGGGGGGCAGGGCGTTGGGACCCCACCTACCACTTGGCCTTTAGTCGCCTCTTACGACAAGCCGGCCTAGCTGTGAGTATATCCTAACGCCCTACTCACACGGCATACGCAACAGGCACTTTTCGCGCAATATCATCTTTAGCGAGGCTAACTCCCACCTCAGTGGATGCGCCAACAAACGGAATTGTCGCACCTAACCGGAACGAAAATCTAAGGGTGATTGTTGAAAAACCCATACGGCCGCAAAGAGCCACCATGTGGTAAGGTTTTTTGGGCTGGCAGAGTCATCGATCCGTGCTTCTTCGAAAAGATGCCAAATTTGCAGTTTCTATAAATGACAAATGCTACCGCGACATGAAAAGGTTATTGTGGCCAAAACTAGATAGCATGGACGCCATACACGGCAATACAGCGAATGATCTGATGGGCATTCTAGGCGAGGACTTCCATGAACATATTATGTCCCGATATCGAACCCATTTGGATCATGCGATTTCACCCCGTTAGACTCCTTCCTTTGAGTTTTTTTTAAAGGTAGAAGTGTATGTGGGGCAGTCTAACACAATTCAAAAGCTGAATGGGGTCGTTATTGCAAGCATCAACAACGTGGATGATCAATTATACCCCGCGATCATTGAAAGTGTAGACAAGTGGAACGAGGTCTGCCTAAGAGAGCTCCAGAAAATTCTGGTTCTCTAGCGGGAAAATGTGCCGTTGATGAATTGCAAAGTGATAGGTTGCTTTAGTGGGACGCATTACACTCGTTTTGATATGGAGATGTGCCAGATGTTTAAAAATGGGCTGAAAATTGGCCTCCGCTACATCAACCGGCTCGAAGAACTAAAAAATGTAACTGAAAAGATGCTTCGCTAGTGGATTGTATTGTATTGCCTGGTTGAAGGATGTACTGCAAACGAAGTCCAAACAAGAAAAAGAAAGAAAAAATCTTTATATTATTTAAATTATTTCACTACCAGAGGAGGTCCCCCCTTGCGAGCGATCTATTCCAACCCCTTAGCTGGTCTAATGTTTTTTTTTATTCATTTCATTCCTATTTTATTTTTATTAATCTTTTTTAAGTTTTAAAACTTCCAATCTAAACTCCGATTAATTAATGGAGGTACCAATGGAGAAGCACCGATTTTTCCACTTGGTTCCTACATACATCATCATCAGTTCAGATTGATCAGTTTAGATTGTTTTCGTACTTTTACAATATGCTTCACAATGTGTTTTCCAAATTCCAGTTTGCTGATATTAAATGTGTGACAAATGTCTCAATTACGGTTTGCTTCAATTCTGTTGTAGGATATACCGTTTATTGCCGCCCGGAGAAAATTCTTTTATAGAGAAAATATATAGATTTATTTATCTGCTAAAAATCCATTCCGTTGAGTTGTCGCACTGGCGAACTTTCTTTTTCTATGGTCCATTGTTTCTTCTTCGAATTGAAATAAACGAGATTCCCCTTTCGCCATTGTAAGATTTTATCTAGATCTCCATATAAGAACTTGATGTAATTGTATCTTAGCTGGTATGACGATAAACCCAATTGGAGGGCAACTCGAAAATGAAAAATCATCACCGTCGGCAAAACTTAATAACTTGTACTCATTCATAATAACAAGTCGTTAATATAAAAAAAAAATTTTGATACTCATATAAGAACCCTTTCATCATCATCGGCACTACAACCGGGATCCGGTCTTGGCCGTATTTAGCAAGTCCCGAGACTTGTTAAATTTTCCATAATAATTTATTTTTACGGGGAAGGAAGAACCCTTTGGTGATCCACAACTAATACAGAAGATATTTGAAGCTTGCATCGCATTCCGTTGTGGTATTGCTCTTTTTGTGTTGAGTCGTTGAAATGGTAGGAGAATTCCGCGTAGAATACTGCAACGTTCGTGGCTTAAGGTACAATTTCCCTCCTGCCTGTGGGCATATCTCTAATCGCATACTAGTAATTTTTGCATTAAATGAAACATATGTTATAACTGATACTAATATTTCGGATTCAATGCCTCTGCTCTTCCCACATGGGGGTTTTTGCAGTTTTTACCGTGTACCATGAACATGAATAAAAAGTTGTTAGTTGATTTAATTTATTTTTATTCATAAATATATTAGCCGTTGGTTTTTAAGAAATGACCCGCGTTTTAAAAATTATATATTTTAAGATTTATAGCATGTAATAACTCTTAGTCCAATTTAGCATATGATTAAACCATTTTTCAATTCCATCTTCTTTATTTATCAAATTGAAAGAAACATAAAAATCTTCAATTTGGAAATAAATAATGTATAAAGTGTATGTACGTTCGACGCACGGGTCATTTGACCCGTCCGTGGTAAGTTTAGTGTTAAAAATAAAATAAGTATTACCAACGTTAAGAATTTTCCAAACACAACATCGAACTACAGCTTGTCTCAACTTCCACGAACAACAACAAAAACCGACTCCATCGAAATTTCCAGCGAATTTTAAATGATTAGTGTGGTTATGCTGCTGGTTTTTATCGCTCTCATAGTTTACGTATGAGGATTTCAAACCGTCGAGAAATTCTGTAAGCGTTCCTTGAAGATGGCTATTCGGTGGCCTAAAATTATGGTATAACACTGATTCTAAAGGGGGCGTATATTAGACCTATCAATTTCTGCGATAATGTCCTCTCAGTTCTCCCAGTTCTAGTCAGGTAATAACTAATACAGATAATTCCAATTTTACTGTACTCTGTTATAACCCAGTGCTTTTGTTCTTTCCACATCGTGGTCTAGCTACATATATACGAAGTGATATTGCTTATCAGCTTCTGCCACAATATGGGCTCTGTTCCAACCCAGAATTTAATTTCTCTTGGCTAAAACTTCACGTTCGTAAGCCTATCATACATTACGGCTTTCTTTACAGAAGCCAAAACTTGGATAGAAACGCATACTTTAACGAATTTGATGCTCTGTCTGATTCTATCGATAAGATCTTGACCCTATATCCCCACACTGAAATCGTTATTGCGGGTGATTTTAATGTGCATAACTCTCAGTGGCTTCGCCACTCCGGACACACAACCCCAGAGGGTCAGTATGTTCAGCTCTTTGCTGAGTCAAACAATTTAACTCAACTCGTCAGTGAGCCAACTTGGGTACCAGATATACATGGTCATTCCGCCAACACACTGGACCTATTTCTCACCTCCCACCGAAACTCTTACATTTGTCTTATTCTACTGCCCGTTTCCCAAATAGATGGAAGTCAGCAAACATTCAGCCAATTCCCAAAAAGGGCGACAAATCATCCCTCTCTTCTTATCGACCCATTGCACTAACTTCTATTCTCTCCAAGGTAATGGAATCGCTGATTAACCGTCAACTTTCGAAATATCTGGAATTAAATGGCCTCTTCAATGACCGCCAATACGGCTTTCGTAGCAACTGGTCCACAGGAGATTTGATGGCGTACCTTACGTGGACCAATTCCATCCAGTACTTCGGAGAAAGCAAGGTTGTTGCAGTAGATATCTCGAAAGCCTTCGACAGAGTTTGCATCCAGTCCTTTTATCAAAATTACATTCATATGGAATGGACAATTCTCTGATCCAATGGATAAAAGACTGTGTTTCTGGCCGTTCAATCTAAGTGGTTCTTGATGGTGTCAAATCTGTCTCCCATCAAATTAATGGAGGTGTTCCCCAGGGTTCGGTATTCTCACCCACTCACTTCCTCGTCTTTATAAATGATCTCTTGTCCATTACCCACAACCCAATCCACTCGTTTGCTGATGATAGTGTGGGGGTTCTCTAACCTTACGCAAAGAACCACCCACAATTCCAACCCCAACTCCCTTTACAAATCTGCAAACATTTCCTTCATCAAGGACATTTAATGCACCTAATGCATCACCTAAAATTTCCTGTAAAGAATTCTCATCATTCATGCATTCAACCATCTTCAAAATCCTCCGAAAGAATTCTTTACAGGCAAATGCATCATAAATGCGAAAACTTTATCGGCGCCCCTGTTTGCAAAGCGATTCTGCTGCACACGTGCACAGCACATTTTCCTGGGTTATCCATGGCCTCGGCAGCCTGTTGTCCAACCGACAAAAGCAATACACACATCTAGCTTTTAGCCGCCATAAATCGAATTCTTCAGCATACAAACATGCAAACAAAGAATTTGACCCTTGCCGCCAGCAATATAGGGTGCACATCACCATTGTGTACCGAAATTCCTTTTAGCACCATTTGCCTAATTGCAATGCAGACTATTAGTACAGCTGCATCCATGACCACGAGGATGTCCTTTGATCTATCTTTCTGTTTCAGTTTCGTTTCCCATAACCTTCGTGCATGAGTAAACAATGGATCATTAGTACACTAGCTAAGGTCGACCCGGAAAGATCCTCTCCAACTCACCACCACACCACCACAAAGAGAGACTTCACGTTTCTCTCAAAGAAAAGAAAACTCAATCTTAGCTGGGAGAGTATTCACCAGGAGTTGTTTTCCAACCACCAACGAGTGAAGTCGTTCTTCCATCCCCGGTAGCATGTGGACGGGAGTGCACACACCCCGATGCAAATGAAGTCGTTGCGCGAGTTCTCCTTACTTGTTAATTCCACATAAATTCTCTGTTAAGCGTACATCAAATAAAAGTCTAAACTCTGTGAAATAGTGTAAAATGGCTTGACATATTACAATAAAATGTTATCAAAGATCATCGGGATCTATTCAACTTGGTAAATATAAAAAACATTATTTTAAAATAAATTTTTGAAGTTTTTAAGTTTTTATAAATTACAAATGTTATTGCCCAATGCAATAGAAAATCGATGTGACATAAAAACCTATTCGTGTTAAACCAATAAAAAGGAACAATAAAATAAAAGCAAATTATAAACAAACAATATCAGGGTGCTTATCTTTTCTGTTCTGTGTCCGCCCCACATTTGGATCAACTGCAGTACCATCTTCTCCGGTGTTTCATCTAGTGAATTTATTAGTGGGGTTGTAGTGAACCAGTACCCGTGCCGGCACACCAATTACGTACCCCCACAATAGCACATTGAGTTTCTCATACTCATACCAACATTCCCGACCAAACTCTTCGAGCGTCAATACCAATCAGCAGATTATCCTTAATACACTGAATTCCGAGTTCAACAAGATATATCAATGGGGATTATCTAACCGAGTAGAGTTCAATGCCTTAAAAGCTCAGTACTGTCTCCTGTCGTCAAAGGCGAGACCCAGAGTAAATATATTGTCTATGAACGGCACTTGCATCGACGAAGCCAAGGAGCTATCAATCCTCGGCACTCGAATTAAATCGACTCTTAATTGGATTGAACACATATTTGAAGCTGCGAAAAATGCAGGCAAATATATGGGGTTCCTTAAGAGATGCAAAAGATACTTCACTCCTTCCAATCTGGCCACTATTTACAAGGCGTATATCCGTCCAAAAATGGAGTTCAACTCCCATATTTGGTCAGGCGCATCCAAAACTGCACTACACGTGCTCGACAGGATGCAAAACCGAGCAGTGAAACTTATTGGGGACCCAGGGGTGAGCCGATCAGTTCCGTCGTTAGAACATATTCGCAACGTATCATGTCTATCTCTCTTCTATAGGTATTATCACGGTCGTTGCTCAACGGAGCTTGGTCAATGTGTTCCGCCTCCTCAGACATTTTTCCGCGATACCCGTCAATCTGAGAATGCACATCAGTTTATGTTGAAAGTCAACTTCACGCCCGCAAACAAACATATATAGTCATTCTTTAGCCGAACCACACGAATGTGGAATACTCTACCCGATCATGTGTTTCCTCGTCGTTCTAATGTCCAGGTATTCAAGACCAATGTACATCGAAAGCTCCTTTCCTTATCCACTTCCTCTCCTTCCGCTCGCACTGTGCTCTGACATTTAAGAGTACCATTAATCTCCGTTTTGTGGGCGCGTTTGTGTAAAAAAAAATCCAAATTAAAACTTCTTGCGAACAAAACTTCACGATGGTAATGATCCATTCTTGTATACTGTACATGAAATATCTATCACCTGTTTACAACATTCATACCAACCTACGAAGTAAATGTACACGTCGATATTTATAGTGCGGGAATTTAAAAAAAAAACGTCGCAAAACTTTTAGTCCATAGTTGTGTATTTGTAACTTTTTTTAAATGAAGTTCTTAGACGTTAAGAATGATTTTTAGACATTCTGAGATTTAAGGAAAACAAAATCTTTTTTTTAAAACGGATTGGGATTTTTGGGCCACCCAGTGAACTAGAAGAATTTGTCATTAGCTACCCTGAAGTACTTTAAAAAAGAAAGGTAAAAAGTTGTTTTAATTTCAAATTACACGCGCCCTTCTCCTCTTAATATGTATGTCCCTATTACACCAAAAAATTAACACGATTTAATAGAGAACTTGTGAAACAACCTCGAATCACGTTAATTGGTTTGGGAAAAATGCCAAATAATTGTATCAGCAACCTTCAAGTTCATTTCAAATTGCCATAATTAACGGCACGGTTTATCTTTTGTTTTGATTAATTAACACGTTCGAATTATTGCGTGCTCTCCTTTGAATCACCCTGAAATAACCATTGGTGAAAACATTGGGTTTCTGCTTAGCCTCAATTAGAACGATGCGCGGATAACAATTATTTCACGAATGGTTACTTAACGAGTTTTTTTTTTTTTTTTTTTAGCTAAGCACGATTCGTTAATTAACATTTTTTTTACTTCGTTGTGATTTAATATATAATAAGTCATTATCTGAGCAAGCTGAACCTCGAAAAGAGGGGAGAGAGTTCGAAGGCATATTGTCGGATGTGAAGGGTATATATATTTTTAGTTCTTTTTATTGTATATCAATTATAAAGGAGAAACGTCCACACAATTTACAATTCAGAGATATGATATATATTAAACCATAAAAAACCTTCAACTGAAATATACAATATTTTAAAAATAACAAAAGTTGGGGAAATAATTTCATTAAAGGGAAATATACAACAAAATCCTTTATATAAATTTTACTTAAAATCTAAAATAAATTAAAAGACAGATTGTATTGCAATACTAAGAATTAAAAGCACACATAACAGGTCAATTGAAAAGTCCCCGGCCTTCCATAGTAAAACACATTTTTTTGGGAAAATTCGTTTTTTTTTATTCAAGATAATTGCCTTCGAGGGTGATACACTGATTATAGCGACCCTCCAACTTTTCGATACCTTTTTGGTAATACGATTTGTCCTTTGCTTCAAAATAGGCCTCAGTTTCGGCGATCACCTCTTCATTCGACGAAAAAGGAGGCGGTAAAGAGTTTGAGAAGGAAACCAGGTGGCACGCAGGCTGCCATGATCCGCTTACAAGAGAAAGGGCTAGCATGGTGCTGGCTACAAGTTTCCTACGGATTGGATGGGTGAGATGCAGACTTCGAGAACACATCGCACCCACACGATGTTTCACTTGTTGGCAATACGGTCATGTGGCGAAATCCTGCAAATCCGAAGAAGATCGATCGGAATACTGTTTGAAATGCGGTCAAAAAGGCCACAAAGCAATGGATTGGAAAACACAACCCAAATGCATGTTCTGCGAATCAGAATGCGAAGGCGGTAACCAGCACTCAACAGGGAGTTACAAATGCCGGGATTTAAAAACAAGATCTCCATTCCCAAACGGTTAAGGAATATGGTGCCGATGTGGTACTCATCAATAAGCAGTACAGGATGCCTGGCGCTGGTGCTATTACATGGGAGGACGACAGCGGCGGACCAGCGGCCATCTGGACAACTGTAAATTCTCCCATGGAATGCAGTAGTGTCCAGCGGCTGGAAGGAATCGCCTATGCTAAGATCTGAGGAATTCATTTTTACTGTTGTTACGCTCCGGCGAGGTGGGAAATAGAATATTTCAAATGCTTTTTGGACAGAATAACACAAGAAGCTAGAGCTAAGAGCCCTCTTATAATTGCTGGGGATTTCAACGCTTGGGCAGTAGAATGAGGAAGCACAAGGACCAACAGCAGAGGCCAGGCACTACTTGAAGCCTTTGCAGTCCTAGATGTGGTGTTACTTAATGATGGTGTTGATGACACCTTCATAAACGAGAGAGGTCGATCCAAAATCGACATCACATTTGCCAGCTCCATGTTGGCAAGAAGTATGGAGTGGCGAGTTTTGGACACCTACACTCTTAGTGACCACCAAGCCGTGATGTACGAAATATTACCGCACAGGGGATTCATCACTGGCAAATTGACGAAGAAAGCAAAGAACGAAAAAAAATGGCTGAAAAGAGAAGGACCTCGATGCGGAACTGCTCGATTATATACTAGAAGACCAAATCGCACAGTTTGACGCAGAGGCCGATGCGAACAGGCAGGCTGGAAAAGTCATGATGTGGCTAACTACCGCATGTGATGCTTCTATGCCACGACAAAGACAACCAGCAGGGGCTATCAAACCAGTGTATTGGTGGAACTCAGAAATCGCCCATGTGCGATCGGAGTGCTACAGGTTACGACGCTTGCAACAAAGAGCAACAAATCGTAACACCTACCCACAGTTGCATGCGGAATTCGTCAACAAACGGAGGGAGTTGAGGAATGTGATCCGCAAAAGTAAATATGAAGCGTTCTGCTCCCTAAGGGGTGACTTAAATAACAACTCATGGGACAGCATCTACAGGATAGTCATGAAAATACTACAGACCAACAGTCGTCAAATGCAAAAAAGTAAAACTGACATGGCCAGAATCGCTGCTGTCCTCTTCGCACAGTGTGATGAGGTGTTGAGAGTGCAAGAGGAGTAGAGTATCACTGAAGGAGACATACCTCCCGTGACCACCGAAAAGGTGCTCTTGGCTGCAAGGGTTGTCAAAAAAAAAACCAAGACCCCGGGACTGGACGGTATCCCTAACGCTGTAGTGAAGACTGCTTTAACAAAAAAGCCGGACGTCTTCAGCAGCCTCTTCACAACCTGCCTTCAAACAGGACAATTTCCCAAACGATGGAAAAAACAGCGGCTTGTGCTTATACCAAAAGGAGTCAAGAATCCAGAGGCGCCGTCGCCTTATCACCCGTTGTGCATGCCGGACAAAACTGGAAAAGTGCTTGAACGAGTAATTGCCACTCGCCTGGAACAATTCACTGAGGGGACATCGGCGCTCTTTTGAATCGCAGTATGGGTTCCGGAAAGGTAGATCAAGCGGTAAGGCACTATCTATGGTGTGCGACATCGCTCGCAATGCTATAGCTGGACCACGATGGCTAGGTGGTACAAAAAAAGTATTGCGTGGTGGTGACCCTAGACATTAAAAATGCGTTTAACTCGGTGAATTGGAGTCGGATTCTGGAGGCGTTGCGCGATCTACAAGTCTCACCCTACTTGGTGCGTATACTAGCAAACTCTCTATCGGATAGAAGACTGCTCTATGACACAGATGAGTGACCACAGGAATATAAAATAACAGTGGGTGTACCTCAGGGATCTGTATTAGGTCCGCTGTTATGGAATATGATGTATGAGGTCTGCTCAAGGTCAATGTACCGGGGGGCAGGGTTAGAATCATTGGGTACGCAGATGATTTGGCAATAGTGGCCGTAGCTAAACATCTAAATGACCTGGAGAATATTTGCTTCCAAGCAATCTAGAGCATTAAATGCTGGCAAGATATGGCCGGACTGAAACTAGCTGAACATAAGACGGAGGCAGTTTTAATAAGCAGCCGCAAGAAAGATGAACACCTTGATTTGTAAATAGAAGGACAAATAATCAGATCCAGTCCCTATATTAAATATCTTGGTGTGATACTCAACAACAGGTTGACCCTCAAGGAACACCTGAGGAAAACGATTGAAAAAACAGCAAGAGTATGCAAAGTTTTAGCGAGACTGCTGCCCAATGTTGGAGGACCCCGGCTCCACATAAGGAAACTCATAACCAGTGTCAACACTTTCATTATAATGTATCCAGCTCACATATGGGCTGGAGCCCCACAGTATAAGTCGTACATGAGGGGAGTGAACTCAGCACATATGCTGGCATCATTAAAAGTATGCTGTGCATTCCGAATGGTATCCGAAGAAGCTATAAATATTTTGGCCGGGAGGACACCACTTGATATTGCAGCTAAAGAAAACGAAACATTGCATGAGGTCTCCCAAGACAAGACCCACACCATGATACCTGGTATAGAAACATGGGTAAAAAGAAAACATGGCGAACTGAATTACCACTTGACTCAACTAATATCAGGACATGGGTGCTTTCCGCAATACTTGCACAAGTATAAGCATGTGAATCACCCATACTGCTTCTATTGTGAAAGCAAAATAGAAAATGCGGAACACGTACTTACAGAGTGTGTGAGATTCGAGATCGCACGAACGATTTTGGAGAGACTTATGGGACGGACAGTTACTCCGGGAGGTGTAATAGAATATACGCTGAGTTCAAAATAGGCATGGTCCGTAACAAATGGTATTCTATGTGACATGATGCAGCAGATGCGACGCGACGAGCGGAGTAACAGGTAAACTCGGTCCCGCCCCGCTATGGAATATCTAAAAGAAAGGTGGTTTTAGTCGGTAAGAACCCGGTATGCCTCAGGATCGGTCCAAAGGTATCTTTTGAAGATTTCCAGCTTCCTACCGAAACCAAAAAAAAAAAAAAAACCAATGAGACATTCTCACTTCTCAAGCTACACGCTAAACTGCTTCGTATTCAAAAACGTTTTCGCATTACGAATGCATTTTTTTTTCATATCCGAGAACAGTTGTCACACCCACCACACGACACTGCCGCTGGTTTCAAATGTAATTGACGCAATATTTAACGGAGCGACCGCCAATGTGCAGAGATCGGCAAAAAGTCGGATGTAGCAACGAAACGCAAATCGATTAAACGATACGAATGGGTTCAATGGAGGACCATTGTACTTTAATTGGTTTGGTCAAATGCGAAAATCAATTAGCCGCTGAATCTAAAATAGGTCAATCAAGTGAAGACAGCAACTAAGAAACGCGGATGACTTGTGCTAAGCAATTGGTCATATGATCTCAATATGGGTCATATGTTCTGGGTCGAAGTCCAAACGGAATAGAATGCATAGTTTGCGTTTCTGCACCCATAATTTGGGTATATGAAGAGTGGTTGAAACGGAGTAAAACTCACAGCTAATTGAATAACCAAAGTGGACCTAAAATAATTGAACAGTTAAACAGACACCTGAAGAAGAAAGGTCTTCTTTGTTAAAAAGTTAAGAGTCAGAATTAAGAATTAATATTTTTTTTTTATTTAGTAGATAATTACATTTATGGTATATTTTACAACTAGTACTTAAGAGATTTAGGATAGCAATTCCTTTACAACTATAATCTTAAATCTATATAACGACAATAGCACAATTTTAATGAATAACAAATAATAAATTAAGGGAAAACTACAATAAAAAACCCTTATTTGAATCTTAAGACTAATATTGCACGAGCTTCCGGTTATTTTATGTAGTAATGACCTCGATATAATTTTCATAGACAGAGTACATATGTAGTGACTTAGGATAACGCAAGACGGGAAACGAGAACATTGTCAGAAAAAGAACAATTGACGAAGAAGTTTCGATTGATTTTGTCAATAAGGAACTCTACCGGTTTAACGTTGGCGTTTTCATGTAGTTCATGTGTCGAATAATGCCATGGCAAATTCAGCAACATTTTCAATATTTTATTTTGACACCTTTGCAATTTTATTTTGTGTGTGCGAGCACAATTACACCATACAGGCGCCCCGTACAGGAGTATAGCTTGAAAAATGGTTTTAAATATTATAATTTTATTTTCGATGCTAAGCTTTGATTTTCTACACACTAATGGATACATAACTCTTACGACTTTGTTTATTTTGTCAATTGTGGTAGTGATGTGTTTTTGAAAGATGAGTTTTTTATCTAGAATAATACCTAGATATCTACACTCTTCGGACCAATCAATATCAACTGCACACATACTGAGTTTAGTGCCATTTGGTAGGTAACAGTGTTTCCTACATCTCGAAAACCAGACAGCTTGTGTTTTATTACCATTTATTTTTATTTTCCATTTCCTGTAATATACTGCTAGCTTGTCAAGGGCTGTTTGCAAAGAGTTGTAGACATTAGTGAATAAGGCACCCGAAGAGAAAATGGCCGTATCATCGGCAAACATAGCTACCTGAATGTTTTCACCTAAACATGGTAAATCTGCGACAAACAATGTAAATAATATGGGACCAAGGACCGAGCCCTGGGGTACACCATGGTGGATTTGGTGAGTAGAGGATATGTCGGTTCCTAAACTCACAACATATTTTCTCGAACGAAGAAAGCTCTGGATAATTTTGATAAGCGGTATTGGCAGCTTAAGTTTTAGTAGCTTATAAATCAAGGCATCGTGCCATACCGTATCAAAAGCTTTTTCGATGTCTAGAAGAACTAGTCCCGTTGACTCCTTGTCGATGAATTTACCAGCTATGTGGTTTTTAATGCGCAAGACTTGGTGGATTGTGCTGTGACCACTACGGAAACCGAACTGAAAGTTTGGTAAGATGTTATTGTCTTCCACAAAACGATCAATCCTTTCCTTAATGATTTTTTCTAAGAGCTTACTTAGACAGCTAAGTAGACTAATAGGTCTGTAGCTTTCGGGGCTGTTCTTCGGTTTGCCGGGTTTCGGGATAGGTATTACTTTTGCTGTTTTCCAACAGTCCGGAAAATAACAATTCTTAAGACAAGCGTTGAAAATGAACGTTAAATAGTTACTTGCAGCAGGTGGAAGTGCTTTGATTAATTTGTTGTTAATATTATCGAGACCCGCGGCCTTTTTTGATTTCGATTTTTTTATCAATTCTTTAACTTTGCTGATATTAGTTGCGTAAGTACTTTCAGCTGGTGTTTGAGAAAGTACATAGATAGTGTTAGCAACTTCAGCTTCAGTATACGCGTCGCTTAGATGCATAGATATGGAGTGGTTCTTACTAAACGTGTTAGCAAGTAGGTTCGATTTCTCCACTGAAGAAATAAACAACTTGTCGTGAACTTTAAACGGAGGAATACTGCACCCTCTCTTTTTCATAATTTTTGATATTTTCCAGAACGGTTTGCTTGCTTTGTCAAGAGAGGAAAGGTGTTTATTCCAACACTTGTTCCTATATGTTGAGATTTCGTTTTTAATGATATTATTTAAGACTTTAACATTAACTAGAAAACAATCGATTCTATAACCCAGCCATTTTCTTCTTTCAGAGTTTCGTAGCCTAATCAGATGTAAGATATTTTCAGGAAGCGGTGCCTTATCAACTGGAGCAGTGGAACATTTAGGTATCGCAAGATCGGCCGCTCTATTGATAATAGAAACAAAATTGTTGCATAGGATATCAATGTGCTCGCTGCAGGTTATAGAATTTAGGCTGGTATCACCTAGAACCAAGTTCGTGTTTATATATGATTTATAACAATTCCAGTTGGCGGCGGAATAGTTGTGGTATAAACTGGTACGATTTACAACTACTGTATGATTCACTGTGAGGCTGATCGGAAGGTGGTCTGAACTTAACGCATTTAGAGTTAATGGTACTGTGCAGTAATTTGGAATATTAGTGATATATAGATCAAGAGTTGAGGGGTTCTTGTTAGCACTCGCTGGGATATAGGTGGGAAGAAGTGGATAAAGTATGGAAAAACTTGGGCTGGATTCAGCAACATCTAGTAAAATGTTACCCCAGCTGTTTGCCCTAAGACAATTCCACGACTGATGTCTGCAGTTTAGATCACCACCAATAATTACCTTGTTTCGAGTGTTAACTCTATACAATTTTTGCAGATCCCGCTTAAAGTAAGTAGATTTCTCTAGATTTCTATTTCCTCCAGGGAAATAGACCGAAAAAAGACTCACCTTGGAATTGTCACTTAATGTTACCTCTATACTAATTTCCTCAATTAACTTAAGGCGCAATGAAGGACGCAAGGAATGTTCTATACATTTTTTCACAACAATGGCGACACCTCCACCACTAGCATGTACCCTGTCTAGGCGATAACATATGTAATTTTGATGTGAGAAAGAAATGTCTTGTTTGAGCCAGGTTTCTGAAACAAGTGCAATGTCAATATTAAAATTTATCAAGAAACTAAAAAATGCATGCTTTTTGTTTTTGATGCTTCTCGCATTCCAAGTTATGATGTTAAGAGAATTTCTTAACATGTTTTTTCCGAGTATATGTACTTAATAGCTAATGAAGTAATGACGTTAAATTGGTCAGCTTTGGTTTGACAAGCACTAAGCTTGGTTACAACTTCATTAAGAAGAGAGTTTATCTCGCTAAATGAGAACAGGTTATCATTAGTTAATGTTTCTGACGGATTTTTCTTCGTGTGTGTCGTATCACTATTGGAAGGTTGCTGGGTTTGATGGAGGCCAGAAGCCCAGGTGGATGAAGGAAGTGAAGGTTGACGCACAGATCGGGGTAGTGGAGGAAAATTGTCAATGGATAATCGGTCGGGCACTGTCTGCTGTTTGTCACTCGGAGGCTGTAGGAAGGTTGTATTTCCTGTACCACGTCCGCGTGGGGATAATTTGCGGCGAATGTCTATGTACTGCTTTCGGCTTATGCATTCTGGATCGGTGGATTTATGTGGCCCACTACAATTTGCACACTTGATGACCTCATTCGTTTTGCAGTCTGATGTTTTATGGTTTCCCGAACATATTGCACAGAAGCTATTTATATGACAATGCATCGAGCCGTGACCATAAAGCTGGCAATTGTGACATTGTGTGACCTTACCTGGATTATGTTTTTTAAAGTCCCAGCGAACGATGGTTTTGAACAAGGTGGAGTAGTTCCGTTTTAGTTCGTTTAATTTAACTGTACCGCGTTGAATGTAGACGATGTACAAGTAGTGTTTGTACAGGGCTTTTGTTGACGGATTTAATGTGATGGTTTTAACATCTAGGCACTTAATCCCGAGTGCAATTAACTCATTTTTCACTATATCGTTGCTTATTAAGTCTAGCCCGGATAACACTACCTTTAATGGACGATTTTCCTTACGTGAGTGGGTGAAAAACTCACATTTTAACCGTAAGAGTTCGGTTCTGATTTTATTATAAATGTCCATTGTTGGGGCACATATTTTTTGCCCAAGCGAAATGTTTTTGATTAAGTATTTGTCTATCTTAATGTTGCTCAAAATATCACGCACTTGAGCACTAGTTGTTTTTAATACCACAATTGGCGGAACGGTTTCTTTGGGAAGTTCTGCGCACTGTTCGTCATTGGTCGGATCCATTTCAGGAGAGTCTTCCATCAGACTTTGAAGTGGTTGAAAAAAGTTAGTGTTTGAACACATTTTAGATTTTTCTAGAACTTTATTGTTCACTTTTGAAAGTTTATCGGGAGGCGTTTGGCCTCCAATAACGGGGTCGTAACGCAACCGTTTGCGCTTGATTTTATTTAATACACGTGGCCCAGGGGCCATAACTTAACGGTTATAACACTTGTTCAAATTTTTGTATGCGGAAAACGAGGCAAAGAAAACAAGATAATGATAATTAAATTGTGAAAATTATTGTGAAAATAACGGTCGATTAAGATAACTAGCACGAGCAAAACTGTGAGACAAGTTGTCTGTTTGAAAGTCAGCCAGGTACTAAGAATTAATAAGTAACGATATTTAATACCTGGATAGATACGTCCCTCAATTCTGGAAAGCATTTATTTTTGAACCATACATAATTTTTTGAGGTACAGACTTGATGTCATCATAAAGTGTTATTTCTTTGTTTTTGGTCCTATCATCTTTTCTACCGATATAATATCGGATAGATTTCGATACAACCCACTCTAAATTTCGGCGAAAATTGAAAAAAAAAAAATGAATTCAAATTGAAACCTGCGTAAATAATGTGCGTTAGATGGTTTTCAATTTTCCTCTAGAAGTAGCGCTATGTGACACGCTCTTGGAGGAATGGGGAAACGTTTTTTTCATAAACCCTGACTTGGATTATATTCGATACTTGTTTCCAGTTTACATTACTACATTACTTGGATGTCCAGACTTAGCTAGCGTGGAGTTTTTATGTTGTTTGGATATGTAGAGCCCTTACTTAATTCATTACATTTCTTAATTATTGTAGCTTAGCAATTTTAGTTTGATTGCAACTTCCTACAGTAAATTAAAAATTGTCGCTTAATTTATTTTGTATGGTATACAAAGTCTTTATTGCCCCCAATTTGTAAAACAATTGTTAGCAATAATTTGCCTTATTTATTCAATGTATTGTATTTATTGTCCTTTGTAAAATAATAGTTGTTGCTAAAAATCAGGGCCCCCACGTATGATGGACAAATCGTAAGATCAACAGAATATTTATTTAATCTACCATAAAACTCTCAAAAGATAAAAACAAAAACAAAACAAGATACACAGACCCAACAAGCAAACGAAGAACAATTTTATTTCTTTATATTGTAGATTTTATCTAAATTTCTTTATAGCTATTTACTCATAAAATAATAAAAATCTGGTGATTTGTGTCTAGTATGATTTGATCAACAACAACAAAGGCAGAACAAAAAGTGCCATAATAAAACTCTTATCATTCGTTTGAGCACTAAAACGAATCATTTATGTGAAAGTCATGATTAACACAATATGTTTTAAGTTTGGATTTGCTTGCTATATGTACAAAGTCCATTAAGTGAATTTTAGCACTTCAATGGAACCATATTCAAAATATTAAATCCCCTAATTTACTTTAAAAAAAACAGAACACCAAAGCTCAATCTAATCACCCCCACTTAATAGATCTGCCCACTACCCCGTTCACAAAAGCAGACCTATTACCAAACCCTCCGAAAAGACCATCACCTTTCATCATAAAACATTTCCTCGTGCCTTTTCTAAAAAGTACACCACCCATTGCCCCCACGATAAATTCGCTTCCTCTCTTCGATCTCAGAACGTGAGCAAAATATCTCAATCTTCAAAGTTCTCACACCCTAATCCCAAGATCTCTTCCAAGCCCATATCATTCCATCTTTCCGCCAATCAGAGGGCCACATCACATCCACCAATTTCAACTTCATCTTAAGCTTGTTTCCTCTTTTTCGCATGTTCGGCCGATTGGTGCATCGACGTCGCATCAGCTGAGATGTGGACAGATTGACTCTCTGAATCAGGATCTGGATAAGGTCCAGCAGTGGGGAAAAGCCAATCTCGTCGACTTCAATGCAGCGAAGACACAATATACAACATTCGCAAAGAAAAGTGGATCATCGGTTCCAATGCTGATGATGAATGGCCAGGCCGTCGAGGGTGGGGAAAGCTTGAAATTGCTCGGTGTCACGGTTTGTGGGAATGTATGGTGGCATAAATATGTGTCGAGCATCTCCAGGTACGTCTCAAGAAAACTGAGCTATCTTTTTAGAGCCAAGAAATATTTTACTCCGGCCCAACTTCTTCTCCTGTATAAATCCCAAATTAGACCCGCGCTCGAATATTGCTCTTATGTTTGGAGCTCTGCTCCTAAACATACCCTCGACCTACTTGAGAGCATACCGAGACGAGCGATCCGCCTGATCTGTGACTCGGCGCTGTCGTGGGGTCTATAGTCGCTATCACATCGAAGGCGCGTAGCTGATCTCTGTCTGTTTTACAGATATTATCACGGGTACTGTTCTTCGGAGATTCGTTGTAATGTTCCACGCAATTCGGCTTATATGCGCTCCACAAGACAATCCGACGGATCGCACCAGTTTGCGATTCATCTCCCGACGGCGCGAACACCCCTGTGTCAGAACTCGTTCCGTTACAGAGCGGGGAAGCTGTGGAACTCCCTTCCCGCGGGAGTGTTCGCAGAGCGTTACAACCTGCAACTGTACAAGAGGAACTGCAATCGTTTTTTGGTGGCATCTCGGAGCAACCACTCGGCGCTATAGGTTCACCTCTCCCGACAAAAGTGTAATGAAAGAAACGGAAAAAACGCCTTCGAGGGCGATACACTTAGTATAGCGATTTTCCAACATTTCGATGCCCCTTTCTGTAATACGAAACATCCAAGAATGTTTTGCTGATGGTCGGTCTACTTGGGTGAACGGTCACGGTCACCGTTCCGATTCCAAGGTGGTTGACTTTTAATATTTCTCGTTCCGGAGTTGATGAACACTATTAGCAGACATGTGGGGAGGAGAAGTATTGTGCCAGACACGGGCACACGGTTCACTTCTTCCCCATCACTTATACCGCTGCATACGAAAACACGAGCTCCAAGGATTAAGTCCGCGCACCGAACACCGCAGCAAAATGTTCACAGAAAATTGTCACCAAAGAATGAAGGAAAACGTACCGATGGTAGTCTCCGGAATAAAACGCACTGATTTGGTGTTGTTAATTTTTATTTAATTTTTACGAAGCACACGTGAAAATAAAACACACATTTTGTGGCTGGTGATCACCGCTATTGTTTTAATGTATTTTAATTATCGACTTTAGAATTTTACACTATTGTTTTAATTTTATGTAAGACACGACACAAACGAATATTCTCCATTATCGCTTCCCTGTGCGCACCAGGGTAGCGATGGAGCCGCGACCCGCTCGGGTAGAAGGATGGAATTTGACTCCGCGACCGTCATCTCATGCAGAGATGATTTCGCTAAGGAAAAAAAAGGAAGAGAGAGAACAACTTTTCTCTTAAGGGTGTAACCACTAAGAAAATGCGATCTTTTTGGTGCAGTGGTATATGTGCGCGAACGAACAGATTCAATGTAATTGCACGTGTTCGAAAGCAGTGGAACGACGAAACAGACAGGCGGCAAGGACAATAGGGAAAAATGACCAAATGCGCCGTTGGTAATGCGGGTCATTGTTTACGCGATGCCTCGTCGCTATTTTCGACGTTAGGAGAAAAGGGTGCTAAAAGCAAATTGGATGTTTATGGCATCTCTGGCTGCAGTAGAAACCGGGTTCATATTTGCAATAGGAAATGCTGGAGAATTTGGTTTCAGCGTCTATTGCGCTAATTATATGCAGCTGCTTGGGTTGTTTGTTGATAAGACAAACAAAAAAGGTTGCCAGGCAATGTGTATGAAAAGGTATATGACGCGGCTGGGAAAATAGACGGCGCGATATTTATGGTCCCTGTCATGACGGTTACATTGAATGCAATCCGAATTATTTTGTTTACAGGAATTTGTCTAAGGAAATTTGACTGGCGACGTAGATGCCGAAATTGATTGGAAATTCCTGTTAAGTTAATAAAGAAATCTTAAGGAGCAATGGTATGCGAAGAGAATGCATGAAGGTAAGTTTTCTTTACAGGGACTTAAAGAGCATAGATTTGATCTCTTAAATGCGTGCAGCATTTTTAGGTACTAATACTGTTGCATTAGCAAACTAAAGGGAGTTGGGTAGTAGTTATGGGGGTTTTTCAGGTAAGTAGACCGTAGGGTTTGGCGGGACCGCTACAGACACAAGCTGGGATTGTCAAAACTGTAGACTGATTTAAGTCTGAACAGAACTGAACAACGCACAGTCTAAAACCACGACGACTCGGGAATGAGCGCATTTATCGAATCTTCCTGATAACGAATGATCGCGTCGTGCCACAAGGGGGTGAGGTTTGCTCTGCTTTTGTGTGTTTTTGTGAAGCCGATGATAGGCCACGCCCCACTACTCATCCAATATATCGGACCACGCAGTTGAGTAAACACTAAATAATTTATTACCTCCTCCTGGTCTTATCATCGTACAACACCTTAAGCGTTGACATAGCGTATTGGTCGGTAGGCGTAGGTGTGATGAGCCGACACTACCATAAGGGAAAAAATCATCAAGAAAACACCGATTCGGCAAAAAGAAGACGTAGGGAAAAACTGAAAAAGCGGGATATACGCGTCGGCACGTGGAATGTTCGAACGTTATATAAACCAGGCGCGATACAGACGGTCGTAGAAAACGCGAAACAATATAAAATGGACATCGTGGCGCTTCAGGAAGTTCGACTCCCACATCAAGTAATCGAAACCAACGGGTTTACACTGGTGTGTGGAGGTACCGACACACATAACCTCGGAACTGGCTTCATCATAAGCAAGAAGATTACTCCCCATGTAAAAGATGTGCAATTCATTAATGACCGAATGTCGGTGCTAAAAATACAGGGCACATGGTACAATTATGTATTTATAAACGTACACGCCCCAACAGAATCTACCGACGAAGAAACGATGGGCACATTCTACGAGATCCTAGAGGAAGTATTTGATGGGATCTCATCATTCGATGTTAAAATCCTCCTCGGCGACCTCAATGCGAAAATTGGAAAGGAAGATATCTTCAAACCAACAATAGGTAAAGAAAGCCTACATGACGTTTCAAATGATAATGGTATTCGAATTATCACGTTCGCAGCGTCATAAGATCTGGTAGTGAAAAGCACGATGTTCAAGCACAAGCAAATCCATAAAGCCACATGGATATCACCCGACGGCGTAACGTGTAACCAAATAGACCACTTCCTCGTAGACAAAAGACACCACTCGAATATCCTTGACGTAAGATCATATAGAGGAGCAGATTGCGACTCCGATCACCTTCTAGTGATGGGCAAAATTAGAAGTCGGCTTGCAGCAAACCCACGTGGACAGTCACGGGAGACGAGCAAAAAGTTCGAGATTGATAAACTAAAAGACCTACGTAAAAGGGCGGAATATCAAGACGAACTAACGAATAGATTTAGCATCCTAGAGAATGACAGTAGTGAGGAAGAGGAAGCCAATAGTGTGGACACTAAATGGGCATCGATCAGAGACACAATCAAACAAACAGCCCAAGAGGTATTAGGATTTAAGAAAACAACTAAGTCCAAACCTTGGTTTGACGATGAGTGCAGGGCAAAGATCAAAGAACGTAAATGCCTCAGAATGATCCACTTAGAAGCATATGATGAAGTCAACGCAGTAAAATACGCGACAATTCGGAAAGAAACAACTAAAACGCGAATGGGAGAAGACTCGGATCGAAAAAATCATAGAAAATGCCAGAGCAAAGAACAGCAGAGGTATGTATGCCGGCATAAATTCAATTAGAAATGGCTATCGAGGGAGAGCCAAAATAATTCGAGACACAAACGGCGGTCTGGTGACAGAAACAAAAAATATCCTGACAAGATGGAATCAGTACTTTGAAAACCTGCTCAATGTGCGCACCCATCAACCACAAATAAACGCACCAGACGTACATACAGCCGAGGCCCAGATCCCAGAGCCCTCTCTCGACGAAGTTGTAGACGCGATAAATCGACTGAAAAACAACAAGGCCCCCGGAATCGATTGCATACCGGCAGAGTTTGTGAAGCATGGAGGAGGGGCAACCGCTCGAAAGATCCACCAACTGGTTAAAATAATATGGGACAAGGAAGTCATTCCGGAAGAATGGAAAACCTCACTAGTCATCCCCATTTTCAAAAAAGGCGACAGATCTGACTGTGAAAATTACAGAGGAATATCATTGCTCCCAATCACATACAAAATATTAACAAATGTCATACTGACAAGAATCACGCCGTACGCAGAAGAAATATTGGGAGACTACCAATGCGGATTCCGTCGGAACCGGTCAACAAGCGACCAGATGTTCACAATAAGGCAACTGCCGGAAAAGAAGTGGGAATACGGAGAGACGGTTCACCAACTGTTCGTTGACTTCAAAAAAGCCTACGACTCAGTCGCAAGGAAAAGACTCTACCATATTGTGGTTGAGCTGGGGATCCCGAAAAAATATGCCGCCCTCATTCAAATTTGCATGAACGAAAACAAAGGGCGAGTTAGGATAGAAAACCGCCTCTCAGAACCATTCGAAATCTGGGACGGATTAAAACAAGGGGATGGCTTCTCACCATGCCTTTTTAACCTTGTCCTCGAGTATCTTATCAGAAAGGTACAAGACGACAGCATGGCCGGATCACCCCTGAACGGGGTCACACAAGTGTTCGCGTATGCGGATGACATCGCCGTTCTGGGCGATAATCTCGAAACTATAAGTAAAAACGGTGAAATCATCATGCAAGCAGCAGAAGAGGTGGGCCTAGAAATAAACGAAGACAAAACGAAATACATGAGAGCAGGTGGACCTCAGAGAACACATATAAACGTCAGGGGGAAGATATTTGAAAATGTCAAAGAATTTAAATATCTGGGAACGATACTGACGACCAGAAACGAAACGTCAAAGGAAATTAACAAAAGACTACATTCCGGCAACGCTAGTTGGCATACAGCCAGTAAACTATTAAAATCCAAACTGCTATCACGTAATATAAATCTCTGTGTATAGAATCATAATCATGCCGATTGCTCTATACGGATGCGAAACATGGGCTCTCACAAAACGGGAAGAGAACAAATTCCGCGTATTCGAGAATAAAGTTTTAAGGGGTATATTTGGCGTTAAATATGACGAGGAGTCAGGACAATGGAAGACACTCCACAACCACGAATTGGAAGAGCTATACCGCAAACCTACCATAGTGAGAGTAATCAAGTCGCGAAGATTAAGATGGGCCGGACACGTAGCGCGAATGGGCGATGATAGGACCGTGCATAGAATTCTTGGCGGTAAACTAACCGGGAAGAGACTGACAGGACGGCTGCGACGGAGGTGGGAGGACAATGTTAGATTAGACCTCGAGGAGATCGGATCGGATGGTCGAACGTGGAAGGAGAGCGCACAGGACAGGGAACAATGGCGGAGCCGAGTCGGTGGGGTCATGAACTTCCGGGTTCCTACAGGCCAGTAAATAATAATAATAATAGCGTGTTGGTCGATCTTCGTCCGTGATGGGTGGGCTCTCAGCAGCTAGATGTTGATCCAACAAGGATGTTGTTTATCGCGTCATCTTGTTGGCAAGCTATTATTGCCAATCGATCATGACGATCGGGAGAATATTGCCTGTACACACATGAGCCATATGGCCACTTCAGTAACCACTGATAGCAAAGGGGAAGAATCTGATAAAGTGTGTGCGGTCATTTACTTTATTCAAGTACCAAAAAACAAACTTTCAGAGCGAAGATGAATCGGAATGCATGGGCTATTGTAAAGTTTGTTTTTCTTGGTAAATGTAGGGTGACATTTTTGACCAAGCGATATTCTAACAATAACTTTCCAAACCGAACGTTGGTTTTTTTTCCACTCTGGTCGGCTCTTATGGCTTACCAAATACTCTGCAGGCTCCCTATTGGGCTCAAGCGAGAGAAAAGTTCGACATTGATAAACTAAAAGACGTGCGCAAAAGGGCTGAATATCAAGAGGAACTAACGAATAGATTTAGCATCCTAGAGAATGGGAGTAGTGAGGAAGAGGAAACCAATAGCGTGGACACTGAATGGGCATCAATCAGAGACACAATAAAACAAACAGCCCAAAAGGAATTAGGATTTAAGAAAACAATTAAGTCCAAACCTTGGTTTGGCGATGAGTGCCGGGCGAAGATCGAAGAACGAAAACGCCTCGGAGTGACCCACTTAAATAATTCGAGACGCAAATGACTGTCTGGTCACAGAAACGAACAATACCGTGACAAGATGGAAGCAGTACTTTGAAAACCCGCTCCATGTGCGCACCTGTCAACCACAAATAAACGCACCAGATGTACATATAGTCGAGCCTCAGATCCCAGAGCGCTCTTTCAACGAAGTGGTAGACGCAATAAATCAATTGGAGAACAACAAGGTTTCCGGAGTCGACTGCATACCGGCAGAGCTTATGAAGCATGGAGAAGAGGCGACGGCTCGAAAGATCCACCAACTGGTTAAAATAATATGGGACAAGGAAGTCACTCCGGAAGAATGGAAAACCTCAATAGTCGTCCCCATTTTCAAAAAAGGGGACAGATCTGACTGCGAAAACGACAGATGAATATCATTGCTCCCAACCACATACAAAATAAAGGGCGGGCCATACATTTTTGCACATTTGAAAAATAAATAGAAATAAACCTACAAATGTTATTCTGTAGATCATTAGTTAACGTAATAAACGTTTCACACATGAACTACATGAAAACGCTAACGTTAAACCGGTAGAGTTCCTTATTGAAATCAATCGAAACTTCTTCGTCAATGGTTCTTTTTCTAACAATGTTCTCGTTTCCCGTCTTGCGTTATCCTAAATCACTATATAAAATTATATCGAGGTCATTATTACATAACATAACCGGAACCCTGTGCAATATTAGTCTTAAGATTCAAATAAGGGTTTTTTTTGTAGTTTTCTCTTAATTTATAATTTATTATTTATTATTCATTAAAATTGTGCTATTGTCATTATATAGATTTAAGATTATAGTTGTAAAGGAATTGCTGTCCTAAATCTCTTAAATAAAAGAAATGTACCATATGTAAAATATAAATGTACCATATTATCTACCAAATAAAAATTGAATTGAATAATAAACGTTTATTGAAATTTATTTTTTTAAATGACATCGTCGAGATGTGCGCCGTCTCGTCGTTGGCACTCCTGCAATCGACAACTCGCTGACACATGCTGCGAGGTATCGCGGCTATCACCTCCCGAATGTTCTCATCGGTTCTTCTTGAACGTGGCCAACCTGTTTGTTTAATATTCGTTGTCGATCCCGTTTGCTCGAACTTCTTGATCCAAGTTTTGATTAAATTAACACTTAGACACCCACTTACACGGCGCAATTCGTATTCAATTGTTAATAGGCGTCGTACAGTAACGTAGGAATCGTTGTTTTTGTAAAATTATTTTACACAAAAAGCACGCTGTTGTCCCATGAAGTGCTCCATCGTGACTAAAATTGCATGAAGCGACGCACAATTCCCCGCGACTCGCGCGCCTCTCCGTCTAACGGTTTTTAAGAAATCAAGTATTGCCATTTGAAAAAAATGTTTGGCCATCGGATACTAACAGATGTCATATTGGCGAGAATCACACCGTCCGCAGAAGAAATACTGAGAAACTACCAGTGCAGGTCAGCAAGCGATCAAATGTTGACAATAGGCCAATTGCTGGAAAAGAAGTGGGAATTCGAAGAGAACATACACCAACTTTTTGTTGACGTCAAAAAAGCCTACGATTCAGTGGCAAGGCAAAGACTTTACGATATTGTAGTTGAGATGGGAGTCCCGAAAAAAATATGCTGCCCTCATTCAAATCTGCATGAACGAAAATAAAGGGCGAGTTAGAATAGAAAGCCAACTATCAGAACCATTTGAAATCCGTGGTGGACTAAAAGAGGAGAAAGGCCTCTCACCATGTCTTTTTAACTCAATTGTGTCATCAGAAAGGTACAAGACGACAACATGGCCGGATCATCCCTGAACGGGGTCACACAAGTGCTCGCATATGCGGATGACATCGCCGTTCTGGGCGATAATCTAGAAACTGTAAGTAAAAACAGTGAAATCATCTGCAAGCGGCAGAAGAGGTGGGCCTAGAAATAAATAAAGACAAAACAAAATACATGATTACGGCGAGAGCAGATGTCCCTAAGGGAACACATATAAACGCCAGAGGCAAGATATTTGAGAAAGTTAAAAAATTTAAATATCTATGAACCATACTGACGGCCAGTAACGAAATGTCGAAGGAAATTAACAAAAAACCGCCTTCCGGCATCGCTAGTTGGCACGCAGTCAGTAAACTGCAGAAATCCGAACTGCTATCACGTAACATAAAGCTCCGTATCTACAGAACCATAATCATGCCGATTGCTCTATACGGATGCGAAACATGGGCTCTCACAAAACGGGAAGAAAACAAATTCCGCGTATTCGAGAAAAAAGATTTAAGGGGTATCTTTGGCGGTAAATATGACGAGGAGGCAGGGCAATGGAGGAAACTCCACGACCACGAATTGGAAGAGGTATACCGCAAACCTACAATAGTGAAAGTAATCGCGAAGATTAAGATGGGTCGGACATGTGGCGCGAATGGGCAACGATAGGACTGTGCGTAGAATTCTTGACAGTAGACCAACGGGACACAGACCGACAGGACGGCCGCGACGGAAATGGGAGGACAATGTTAGGTTTGACCTTGAGGAAATCGGATCGTGTGATCAAGCATGGAAGAAGAGTGCCCAGGACAGGGAACGATGGCGGAGTCTATTCGGTGAGGTCATGAACTTTCGGCTTCCTACAGGCCAATAAATAGTAATTTCTTGTTTTAGTTTAATTAAAAATGTTAGTTCTTCGTTAAATTTAAATTTATTCTTTAAGGTGTTGTTAAGTTTTATTTTAATTTCTTTTTCTAGAATTAATGTGATTTTATTTATTTTTCTTTGTTTTGTTTCTTTATTTTTACCTACTTATAAATCGTATCCTCCTTTTTGTTAATTTATTTTTCTTCTATTTTATTCTAGTCCGGCTGGACGATTTAGAATGTTAATTTAAGACTCTATTTGTCTTTCTTTTGTTTTGTCCTAGTCCTTATTTTGATTCGTTTAAATAGTCAGTGTGTTCCCTGTTTGGGCAAAACATTGTACAGAAGGAATTGACCGCCACCTGTTACTTTACGGTGGGTGGAGTAGAGTTCAATGATATATTTCTCATGAACATTTGAAGACTTGAGGAGAACTATCATGGTTTCATAACAAGGATTTGTATTGCTTATCAATAGGTTTATAACCTGTTTATCTCAATGATATAAAGATGTTATTGTAGCCTGAGTGCGACGTCGCACGTAACTATACTTCTGACATATCCTTTATACTGGAATGTACTCTAATCAACCTTGAGACAAAACTGTTTTCCAAGGTATTGACTGACACCTTTAGTAGCGGTTCCGTCATAGAATGGGTTGAATCAAAATTTGGATTAAACTCTAATGCTATGAATATATTTCGACTCAAACTTTCTTTATAATTAGGAATGCTCTCATCGCATCCCATCCAATGTGATGCTTCTATTGCGATTACGATATTCGGATAGGAAGAAGAAATGCGTGATTTGCACATTAACGGGAGATGGAATACCAAACTGTAGGATGAGTCAATGTCAAGGGAATGCTTTTACAGTACAATGTTCCACATTTTGCTCGCTTAATCAAGTATGATCAGTTGAACATATTGATGTTTTTGATATAGCTAATTGCTCGCGTTAAAACAAAAGAGAATCGCACTGCATGTTAATTACATCACATTGCCAGGAGGTCCGGCTCTTCTTTCAATATTATTTACAGTAAGAATTTCCTCCCACTTCAGTATTCGCTGCTGTAATTCACTTTTAGTAATACGAAACCACAAGTACCAAAAGTGGAGTCCGCTTTCATGGTTTTATTAGTATTCTGTGACTAATTAAATTTCGGGGCACTCATGAAGGCAGCAGTGCATCTAAATTGTCATGGGCGTCTTAAAGTCTTTATTTAACAACTTAACTTGACCAGAAAAGTGCTAATTAATGACTGTCCCTTGTGCTAGCACATCATGGCGTGATTCAATGTTTAAACCGCGGTGTTATTAAAAGAAGCAGCTTGTTTGTAAACGTAAAAATTCGCTGACCAAATTGTACGTCATTTGCATTTAAGGTCTTATTTATTTATTTTTTTATTCCTCAGCATGCTGTGCCCCCTAAAAACAATTTTGAAGCTCCAACAGGATGTTGGATATGTCATTAATTTATTGCGTAACCTGTTATGTGTTTTAATGGCATCATCAAAAATTGAACCAGCAGATGCCTTCAATGATATTCAATTAATTTACCTCTTCATCACATCGACCATGGGTAATTATCTCACAAATTTTTCTTATAAATTTGACTCGATCAGTTTTGTATTTTACATGGGAGATGTAAGAGCCTTTATCACAAATTGGCACTTCTTTTTCCTGTTTTATTTAATTCACTTAAAGTTCGTTGTATTATTCTTAGTCCAAATAAACTTTAAACAACAACACTTCTTTGGCTTTGTATAAATAACTTATAACATGTAATACTTGACTTATCATTAATTAATATAGTGTAGTGATCCTAAATCACTACTCTCACCCACTTACCTATAATTCCAATCCAATTGAATCATATGCACGATAAATTTAAACCACAAGTTCATTTGTTGCGCATTGATTCAATTTCCAAGTAACTTATATCCCAATCCAATTGAATCATATGCACGACAAAATTAAACGAAAGTTCATTTGTCGTGCATTGATTCAATTCCCTATAACTATTGAAATTATGAAATGCGTAATACTAAATGCATTTCATGATTTCTCCTTCCGGGAATTAGTTCAAATAGAGTTCGTGTACACTTCCGGGAATCCTATTCCAATTGAAGCACACACAATTTTGTTTGGGCTTCTTGGAATTTTTAAGTAATATTTTTAACAAATCTCTGTTGCCACAGAGTATAAAAGGGGAGTGCATTTTGGATTCGAGATGACCCTAAGAAGTCACCTGGTATCGACAACATGTCATACCACTCGTTGCGAAGACTTTCTGCCTTATTCTTTATAAAGCTCTCCATTCTGTTCAACCATGCTTACAACATGGGGTACTTTCCCCAAGCTTGGAGGCACGCTATTATTTGCCCAATAGCAAAAGTTGGGAAACCAACGTATCACCCCTCAAGCTTTCGCCCTATCTCGCTTCTCACTTGCATCAGCAAAATATATGAAAAATTCATATACGAAAAGCTAAATAACTTTGTAAGTGCCAGGCACCTAATACCTGATTTCCAATTCGGATTTCGAAGAGCGCACAGCACCACTATGGCTCTTAACTTATTTCAAAACCACGTCTGCGTGCGGCTCTTTAATAAGGAACCCACCGTTGCGGTAAGCCTAGACATCGAAAAAGCTTTTGATACGACTTGGATCGAAGGTCTCGCTTTTAAACTTCTGAATACTGGCCTCAGTAGAACGCTATGTAGCATCATCTACCAGTTTGTTCTAAACAGAACCTTCCAAGTTAGAATGAATGGAAAGCTTTCCCGAACTTTTCACGCCGCTGCAGGCGTACCACAGGGCTCCATTCTAGGCCCCATCTTATTCAACATTTACACCTCCGATATTCCCCGCCCCGCGGACGGGAGAGTAAACCAAATATGCTATGCGGATGACGTCCTGGTGTACACGTCAACCAAAGGCCCTAACCTCGCAACAAATCGACTCAACCGTCACTTGGACGAACTGTATCAGTATTACAGTCGATGGAAAATCCGACTTAATCCATCCAAAGCAGTAGCCATAATTCTGAGTAGTAAACACTCCCAACCTACCTCTCGATATTCACAGAATATTCGAATAAAAATGGGAGATACTACGATTAGACCACAGGACAAGATGAAATATCTCGGGGTCACTTATACCCCAAAAATGAATTTCATCAAACATGTGACCCACATTCTCCAAAGGGGCCTTGGTCGGTCTAAGCAACTGCACAACATCCTGAAGTGGAGGAACAAAGTTGACACCAAAGTTAAGCTTCTCTGCTATAAGCAGCTAATCCGATCTGGAATATCGTACGCCTTTCCCATATGGTCCTGCATATCTTCGGCTCAAATGGAAAGACTTCGGGTTTTCGAAAGGAAACTCCTCAGAAGATGCACCAATCATTCTAGAAGGCCTGACGGTCGTCATTACCCCAACTCTCACCTATACGAAGGCGCCTCCATTACCCCTATCGACGAGTACTTGCTTCAATTAGCATATAAGTACCTCGAAAACATTCAGAACAGCGAGAACCTACTTGTACGGGACTCTTGCGTTCTTGACCCTTCCCTCTCTCGATCTCTTCGGATCAAACCCCCACAATTTCTTCTTCAGTATAAAACTGAAGAAAGCACCCTTCCCAACAACATTCCCCTCTATAATAGAGGATTTCTGGACCCATCCCATAGGGTCTACAATTAACAAACCAAACACACGAACGCACAGTACAAGACGGCACAAATACAAACATACACACCGACCAAAGAGCAGATTATCAGACGCCAAAGACGTGATCTGCGTTTACTACCGCACCCAAGACCCACCGGTCTTGTAAGATTTCTTTCCCACCATCCCTCTATAAAAGTAGTTAGAGAACACTTGGACTAACACTGTCCACACTATCCTTGGATACCCCCCTTTTTTCTTCTCTTTTCAGATGCCGCGAGACCGAGCCCAATATCCTCACGGATGTGGGTGATTCTGGTTATCGCAAGATGACCAGAAGTCAGAGACAAGATGAAGGACACATATGTCCTGTCTCGCCAAATTCGGCCTTCTCGCCACATTTTTTTTTTTTTTTTTTTTTTTGGATTCGAGATGAGATTTGATCCGGAGGCCAGAACGGCCACCATTAAATAAAATAATAAATAAAAATTAATTACTAAAAACAAAAACAAAATTAAAACTTATTTTCAATCGTGGACTCACCAAAGGGAGGTAAGAAAAACAAATAAATACAAATATAACCCTACAATAGTATATGACTATCATCATCATCATCGGCACTACAACCGGGAACCAGTCTTGGCCTTATTTAGCAAGTCCTAAGGCTTGTTAAATTTTCCATAATGATTTGTTTTTTCCGGGCAAGGTCATTAGTCTTGCGCCAGAGTATATGACTATAATCCCTGATTAATAAACATTTCTCTGCCCATTCGTCATTGTTGAAGTAAAGCTATCACGATTATTTATCACTCAGAATGCATAGCAGGACGTTAGGAATATATACTTACATATTAAAGTTGGTTCGTTTTGAAAAATGACTCAAGATCAATTGTGAGCTACTCCAAAAACATCAAAGCGAACATATGGCTATTTTTATTACCCACAATTTTGTGTATTATTTTAAAAGTTGGGCTGTCGGAATATTTGGTCTATTACATTCAAATAACAAATTAAGGGCCATAGATAATGTTAAGTAGGTAGATCGACTCAACATGTGGTACAGACACTACTATAACTGCTTTTGGTTGAGGGTCTTAGGCTTGTGCGTTTTCGAGACAGACTTTCCCGGTAGGAATGTATAGACTATGCTCACAACATACGACGAGAAAACTTCTTTGGTTATATAACTCTTTTTTCCTCATTGTCTGCTTCTCAGTCACCTGTGCTTGCTGCATTTTCTGATACAATATGAATACTAATAAACTTTTAGGATGTTCAATTTCCTAACTAAAACAGATCTTTTGGGAAACAAAACAGTTTTGCATAGGTTTTCCCATTAATGAGTAGAGGATAATGAGCTGTTTTTTTTTTTCAAACAGAATACAATATGCGATTTTAAATACATACGGATTACTTGATGTTATACTTTTATGATGCCTCAGTTCTGAATCCTATTTTCATATTTTTGTAACGTATTGTTTTGTTCCATATTGGTTTTCCATTGTTCAATTTATATGAAGCCGTTGCTTTTGTCCTTTCATTAGGATCGACTTTAAAGGGTATTCAAATCTATAAAAATATATGAAATATATTCAAAGGTCCCATCGTTTAGGATACCACAACCTTATGGGTGTTTTTATTTTAGTGATACAAATCGCTCCGACCTTATCGATCCCATATTCTAAAACATTTTCCTTTCAATTGCCTTGTGGTCATAAACTCCCTCTCTTTATATATGTCAATGCGGTCAATGCTAAAAGTTCTACCTCTGAATAGCTATTTATCTAGCAATTCGTGGATTCATTTATACAACACTACAAGTAATAGGTAGACAAACAACAAAAGAAGAAGGAGAAAAAAACGTCATAGAATCTGAGAAGGAATCAGTTTTTGTTAGACATGTTTTTTATTACTGACATTACCAGATTATTGTTTAGACAGCCAATTGATTTCAAGGTGATTATTCGTCCATTTAGATCCAGGTTGAACAACACAATATATATATACATATATATATTTATATTTATATTTTTATTTATATATTTATATATATGTATATATATTTTTTTTTTATATTTGGTATGCGTTTGACATGGATTCTCATCGAGCAATGCCTCCAATTCAGCGTCTTCGTGGTTTTTGGCTTTCCTTCACGCGGACGGTCGTCAACATCGAAATCACGGTCTTTGAACAACGGCCAATCACGGCACGTTGTTTCACTTAGAGCAGCATCTCCGTAAACTTTGTGGGTCAGGCGTTTTCTTCGAATGGAAGATGAAAATCAACACTTCCCGTAAATTTCAGGATTATTTTACACAAAACCAGACATTTTCACACAAACAAAAGCATTGTATATGACGCCAAAACAAAATCACTACTATGTCAAAGCGGTTTGTTGACTATATGTAAAGCTTGGTTCATGATGTTTTGGATATGTCGAAATCGACCAACACTTATTGCTGGAGTCATCAATTACTTTGTTGCGCGCCTAATATGTATATATATATATATATATATATATATATATATATATATATATATATATATATAAATTGTAGCGAGCTTAGGGTTCGCTGGATTAATTATTTTGAATAAATAAGAGCCGTTAAATCGATTTTGAATTAATATAACACTTTATTAATCCGTTAATAGCAAGCGTTACTTATACCGTACACTTAACGATTTCTTTACTTATCGCGTCTTACTTATCGCTTGCTTCACTTTCTTACTTATTACTTCTTACTACCGCACTTATCGCTTGCTTCACTTTCTACTTCTTACTCATCTCCATGATCTGTGTGCGACGTATTTATACCGTTTCCTCACATTCTGATTCGGTGTTTCGTGTCCGTCCGTTCCATAGTCTTGAATGTTCTATTGTTGATAGTCTCAGTTTTCCAGTACTTTATAGAATATTCTAGTACTTTGTTTCGGACTTTCTGGAATATTCTAGTACTGATTGTCATATGCGTCACAATATATATATTGTGACGCATATGACAATCAGTACTAGAATATTCTAGAGAGTCCGAAACAGAGTACTAGAATATTCTATAAAGTAATGGAAAACTGGAGACTAGGAACAGTAGAACATTCAGGGCAATGGAACAGACGGAAACGAAACGCCGAAACAGTATAAATACGCCGCACACAGAGCACAGTGATGAGTAAGAAGTAGAACGTGAAACAAGCGATAAGTTTCGAGCGAGAAGTAAGCAGTAAAAGACCCGATAAGTACGGAAGCGATAATAAAGAAAACGTTAAGTGTACGGTAAAAAGTAATGATTGTTATTACGGTCTAATAAAATGTCACATTAATTCAGAATCGAGTTAACGGCTGTTATTTATTTACAAATAATTAATCCAGCGAACCCTAAGCTCGCTACAATATATATATACGAGGGTTGCCTCTTATGTTTCGGGATTTGGCAACCCTAGTGTTGCAATCCGGCAATTGACAGCTCTATCGTAAAGTTGGACATTTTTGAGGTTATACGCACTCAGAACGTTTTGACATACGAGCGCTATTTGTGTGGTTTACAGTAACTTAAAAGATTCATCTCGGCCCAAAAATGGAATTAAATCGTCAACATTTTCGTGCGATTATTTTTTACAACTTTCGGCGTGGATTAACTCAGCAACAGTGCATGGATGAACTTAATTCAATTTTTGGCGATGAAGCTCCATCAAGGACCAGTGTTTATCGATGGTATGGTGAAGTCAATCGTGGTCGTAGTTCATTCCAAGATGAATTTCGTGAAGGTCGTCCAAAATCAGTTGTTGTTCCGAAAACCATTGATGCTGTGCGCGAGCTGATATTGGAAGATCGTCATGTGATCGATTGAGACAACCTTAGGCGTTAGTGGGACCAGCATACATTCAATATTGCATAAACATTTGACTGTCAAAAAAATTGTTCGCGTTGGATCCCACACAATTTGTCAATCGCCCAAAAAAAAAGGCTCGTGTCAATTGGTCGAAAGAAATGCTTAAAAAATACGGTCGCGGTGCTTCGAAACACGTCTATGACATCGTGACAGGTGATGAATCATGGATTTACGCGTATGAACCCGAAAGTAAACAGCAGTCGACTGTCTGGGTGTTTCAAGATGAGCCAAATCCAACAAAAGTTGTTCGCGCACGAAGCACTTCCAAGCAAATGGTCGCCTGTTTTTTCGGAAAAACTGGACATGTCGCAACCGTACCACTAGAACAACGCAGAACAGTCAATTCTGAGTGGTACACAACCATTTCTTTGCCAGTTGTCTTCCAAGAAATCAGGAAAACCAACCGCCGAAGACGGATCACTCTTCACCACGACAATGCGAGCTCTCACACATCGGCTGCGACAACTGCATTTTTGAGCACCCAAAACATCGATTTGATGGGTCATCCGCCGTATAGTCCTGACTTGGCACCGAATGACTTCTTTTTATTCCCGTGCGTAAAAAACAAACTGAGAGGTCAACGTTTTTCGACACCTGAAGAAGCGGTTGCTGCATTCAGAATGCATGTGTTGGAGATACCTCAATCAGAGTGGCAAAAGTGCTTCGACAATTGGTTCAAACGCATGCAAAAGTGTATAGATGGGGAATATTTTGAAAAACAGTAAAGTGATTTGCGATGATCAATATTTGTTTTTGTTCTCTAATCCCGAAATATAAAAGGCAACCGTCGTATATATATATATATATATATATATATATATATATGTATATATACCTGATATATATATATATATATATTTTTATATATATATATATATATATATATATATATATATATTTTTTTTTTTTTTTTTTTTTTTTTTTTTTTTTATTAGACTTCTCTCGGGAGAGGCGAACCTATAGCGCCGAGTGGGCGCCCCGAGATGCCATCAAATAACTGTTGCAGTTCTTTTTGAACAGTTGCAGGTTGTAACGTTCCGGGAACACTCGCGTGGGAAGGGAGTTCCACAGCTTCCCCGCTCTGTAGCGGAACGAGTTCGGATGTAGGGATGTTTGCGCCGTCGGGAGATGAACCACAAACGGGTGCGATCCGTCGGAATGTCTTGTGGAGCGCATATAAGCCGAATTGCGCGGAACAATACCACGAATCTCCGAAGAACAGCACCCGTGATAATATCTGTAAAACAGACAGAGGTCGGCTACGCGCCTTCGATGTGATAGCGACTGTAGTCCCGACGTCAGCGCCGAGTCCCCGATCAGGCGGATCGCTCTTCTCTGTATGCTCTCAAGTAGGTCGAGGGTATGTTTAGGAGCCGAGAGATGAGAGCAATATTCGAGCGCGGGTCTAATTTGGGATTTATATAGGAGAAGAAGTTGGGCCGGAATGAAATATTTCTTGGCTCTAAAAAGATAACTCAGTTTTCCTGAGGCTGACCTGGCGATGTTCGACACGTGTTTATGCCATGATACCGTGACGCCGAGCAATTTCAAACTTTCCCCAGCCTTGAGGGCCCAGCCATTCATCATCAGCTGTGGAACCGATGATCCAGTTTTCTTTGTGAATGTTGTATACTGAGTCTTCGTTGCATTGAAGTCGACAAGATTGGCCTTTCCCCACTGCAGGACTTTATCCAGATCCCGATTCAGAGAACAATCTGTCTACATCTCAGCTGGTGTGACGCAGATGCACCAATCGGCCGATCACTCGAAAAGGAGGAAATAAGCGTACTATCATCCGCAAAACTGAACACTTTGTTATCCGTTGTCTCCAACAAATCATTTATGTGAAGCAAGAACAAGGTTGGAGCCAAAATAGAACCTTGGGGCACCCCCGAATTAATAGGATACAGATCCGAACACTCGCCGTCCACAACAACCCGGATCGATCGTTTCTCGAGAAAGCTCCTCGTCCAGTCGCAAAGCTGTTGGGAAAGTCCATATGAACGAAGTTTGCTCAGCAATGCCCCGCGCCAGACGCGGTCAAAAGCCTTGGAAATATCCAATGCGACCGTCCTTGACTCACCATGCCGTTCAATCGCAGATGTCCATATATCGGTTATAAGTGTCCGCCTGCCACGGAATCCGTATTGACGATCATTCAGGAGTCCGTTGCACTCCAAATACTTACCCAACTCTGTATTGATGACTTTTTCCATTACCTTAGATAAATATATATTATATATATATATATATATATATATGTGTGTGTGTATTGCATACTTTCATGTCGTATGCGTAAATCCTTAAACCCATAAGGGTAAATCGATAAATCAGTGAAAGTAAATAAGAAGGAATTACTTTCAAAATGTGAACGATTTCATTAATACATAATACGAAGATTAAGGGACCAAAGACACATCAGATTGATCCACAATGGACACCAAATCGTACTTTGTATTGGAACCTTTAAGGGACGAAATAATTCATGATATGAGTTGCAGGGGGGTTAGGAGCGAACATACAGGGCAAAGTCTCTGATTGCTTTCAGCCCGGCGGAGGCCAGGACGATCCTTGTCCCTGTTCAATCTAAGTTGACATGCAGTCTCCACGTGACTGCCCAAAATATGATGGAAAAATCGCTCTTGGTGATTTGAATGCGAAAATAGGTCGGAAGCCGGCTTTCAGGCACTACGCAGCTCCCCACAGTTTGCATGAGAACACTAATGACAATGGACTACGAGTCATTGAACTGGCAAGATCAAAAAACTTGGTCGTTGCAAGTACCAGGTTTCCGCGTAAGGATATCCACAAGGCCACCTGGCTATAACTTGATGGAGCCACTCACAACCAAATTGGTCATCCAGTTTGGCACTCCCAGGCTCTGGGCGTCCTGGTCTATGCCAACCCTCCATCTTAGACAAGGTCTGCCGCGCCGTGTCCTTCCACACATCCCGCCACAATGGATTTTCCGGGCAGGCTCCTCTTCGCTCATTCGAGTCTACCGAGCTTGATTTTGCTTACAATATTAGCTTCAAGGCAAATCGCGTACAACTCATGGTTGTAACGTCTCCGGAATCGTCCTCCCTCACATACAATTCTCCTTAAGACCTTCCTCTCGAACGCGGCTAAGAGTTCAGAGTGTCTTTTATTGAGCACCCAGATCTCGGATCCATACCTGAGTAAGACCATGGTCTTGTACAGTAGTAGCTTTGATGTTCTGGATAAATTTCGGGCTTTAAAGAGACTTGATAGACCATAGTAGGCTTTGTTGGATTTAATCAGCCGTTCGCGTATTTCTTCCTCCATATTGTTACCGGCCGATACTATTGACCCAAAGGTTAGGTTGTGAGTAATTGACAAGAGATCATTTATAAAGATCAGGAAGATAGTGGGTGAGAATACCGAACCCTGGGGAACACCTCCATTAATTTGGTGGGAGACAGATTTGACCCCATCAAGAACCACTTGGATTGAACGGCCAGAAAGATAATCTCTTATCCATTGGATCAGGGAGTTGTCCACTCCATATGAATGCAATTTTGACAAAAGGGCTGGATGCCAAACTCTGTCGAAGGCTTTCGCCGAAGTAGTGGATAGAATGGATCCACTTTTCGGTAAGGTACGCCATCAAATCTCCTGTGGACCAGTTGCTACGAAAGCCATATTGGCGGTGATTGAGGAGATCATTTAATTCCAGATATTTCGAAAGTTGACGGTTAATCAGTGATTCCATTACCTTCGAGAGAATAGAAGTTAGTGCTATGGGTCGATTAGAAGAGAGGGATGATTTGTCACCCTTTTTGGGAATTGGCTGAATGTTTGCTGACTTCCATCTATTTGGGAAACGGCCAGTAGAATAAGATAAATGGAAGAGTTTCCGCAGTGGCTTAGCGAGTGAAGAGGGACATCTCCTCAAGAGGATTGGGGGAATACCATCCGGACCAGCGGATTTGTGTGCGTTTAGCTCCTTGAGTGCGCGGACAACAGTACACGTTCGGAAGTGAATCTGGCTTATGGTGTGCTGCTTATGCTCAAGTTGAGGTGGAACAGATGTGGTATCAGGCCGCGTTGAGTTGGCTGGAAAATGTGCAGCAAGTAGATTCGCCTTCTCTATTGCAGTGGTGACTGGTTTGTCATCGACTATAAGCGATGGAATGGATGAAGAGACGGAGTTTTGAATGTTTGTCACGAATACCCAGAAGCTTCTACTACCTGTGGGAGAGTATAGTATGTTTTGTCTCACTCTCTGGTCATGCAATAACTTGGTGTGTTGAATATGCGCATTGCGTGGCTTGAATTAAGCCAATAAATGGGGCAATAGTTCCAATAAACTAAAGTAAACTACAAACCACCCTTCTCAGCTCCTCAAAATGCATATGCCATACTCCCCAACAACAACGAACAAATATCCCAAATTTATCGGTTCTCAGTCTATTAACCCATCACACCAGTCATTATTCAAGTCCTTCTTCTCTCCAGCCAACTATCTATTAATTCTAGGTTCACCCCCCCCCCCCCCCCCCCCCGTAAAATTCACACACTTTACCTGCGAATCATATGATTGCCGTTACGCACTGTCCAACCTTAGAGACAGAAAGACATATGACAGCATTCGTCTCTTTCTACCATATCTCCATGACAAATCTGATTCTGTTTGCTACTAAGGCAAAACTAAAACCAGTGTCAAACTCTTCTTTCAACAACAAGTTTACATACCGACATTCCCAGTCTCCACACACTATTCGGAAAACGCCACGTAATTTTCGATTTATCTCTCAAAAAGTGTCGAATGAACTTACTGCTTTTAGCCAGTTCGTTCACTTCAAAATGTTATCACATCTTCAATATAGAAGTCCGATATCAACAAGTTTTTTCGTTCCTGAACTTAAACTTCCCCTACCCTACCCCAAAACCGGCAGTAAAACACCCCATTACCCTCTACCCCCAGAACATAAGATGTCTTCACTCAAGAACCCAATCTATTCTGAAAAACTCCCACGCCCCTACCCGTCGACATATTTACTTTAAGCGAAACGAACTTAATCCCCAGTATTCATAACCTGGAATTGTTTCCTTCCACGTTCACGGTTTTCCGTGATGAGCTTGTGGGGTTAAGATTCGTATGCCAACGTATGGCACAGGATTCACTTAAAAACCCCCGACACTTGTTACTCCGAAGGAAACTCGATTTCTTCCGTATGGCGACTCGAACGCGACGGGAACGCCAGACTGTTCAGCTGGTCGGTCGTACGCAAATCGCGAATATAGGTGAACCGTCAAAACAGGCGTCGGGAACTAAAGAACTTTACCTGTACACCAACTCTATCGAACGACTCCTTGGGCTTTTTTTTTTCGTAGACTAAACGAACTATCTCATCCGCAGATACAACCAGGTTCAGATACAAATAGCGACTAACTCTATTTAGGGTGGAAATCGTAATTTCTGCTTTTTACACATTGATCTGCCAATGGTAATCATGCTCTCTTGTGTGTTCCCCAACTCACCACACTCATCCAGGTCGAAACGTACTTTTGTATTCGTTCGACGTCGATGGGCGTAGCCGGAATGGAGAAATCAAAAGGGAAAGCACAATAACCCAGGGTTGATCTGGCTAGGTGTGTGTGCGTCAATGCCGTGTATACGGCTGGTCTACTGACCTAGTGACAATCTCTTAGGTCAACGCACTATAGCAAGACAGAAATACGAGAGAGAGGGCAAACATAGCTAAGGTTATTCACCAGCAAAAAGAGATCATTGATCCCAAGCGAATGGGTGATCTGGGAAAAGTCAATAGGACGCCGCATCGGCTGGGGATATAATTCCATTCTGTGGAATGTTCAATAATACCCAAGCCTATGGACTATGACGCAACCGCGTCGCTTGGTTTGACTTGGTTGTTGCTAACCAATACGAATGGAATTTCCGGTGGAAATCCCATGGTTAGCGCAATAGTGTTGCCGTATGTTGTTGATTGTAGCTAAACTCAATTATGCATTATCTGCATAGAATAATGAGTTTAGCTATGCGTCCCTTTGACATGTTTTACAGGTAAATACCTATCAAGGAAATGAGTAGGTATTGTGGTTGGAATTGTGGGCTGTTTCTCCTATAGGATAGAGAAACCCCTACAAGCTCCTCAGTCAACCCACTGAGTTTTTCCCTAGCCGAGGAGTACTCATCACTGTCCATAACAGCATCGATTCATCACTTATCGCTTTCTCCACCTCCTCCAAGCTTGACTATGTGACTATGGGTATATGACTATGTCAAAACCACTCTCTCTCACAAGTCAATCTTTGTCATTTGGTTCTATATCTTGCCATCCCAGCCTATAGAAGTTTACGAGCTCGCTCTTAATGCTCTTGACCACGTAATCGAGCTGAGATCAGGATGAGATCATCGTCTTCCGAGATTTGAATTTTCCACAACTCAATTGGGCTTTATCTGTCTATTAATCGTACTTTATCTCCCACCCCACCTCTGCCAAGGAAAGTCGTCTCTTTATTGATCGAGTAGTTGATTCTTGCCTCTCGCTAGTCAGCAACGTTCGAAATGTCTTAGGTACTCAGCTAGATCTCATCTTTACTATTGATCCCATCAATCAGTTTCACCCAGCCCCTTCGTCCTTACGCCTTCAGACTACTGCCATGCCCCTCTTCTCATGACTTCCTTTCAGGACCACTCGCCACCGTTATTATCTGACGATCAATCGAATTTTCGCTATCCCCTCCCAGCTTTCATAAGACCATTGAGTTTTTCTAGAAATGTGTATTGCTTCGTAAAAATGAATCATTTCCTTCTTCGAAAGCATCGTTTGTACAAAGAGGGGTCTACAACATCTGACTTTGCGTATCGATACAATCATTAGGGGCAAGAGACGAAGTAAAGATGATTACCACAGAGATCTTCACCGTTAATTATTATATTATTTTTATTAAATAAGATGCTTTATGTTTGACGCTGCAACCCATATCAGGAACTATTTCGCCCTTTAAAAACTACGAATACAAAGTACGATTTGGTGTCCATTGTGGATCAATCTGAGGTGCCTCAGGGAAACCACTTTGGTCCCTTAATCTTCGTATTACGTATTAATGAAATCGTTCACATTTTGAAAGTAATTCCCTCTTATTTAATTTTACTGATTTATCGATTTACCCTTATTGGTTTAAGAATTTAAGCAGAGAAAGTATCCAAAAACGATCATCATCCGTTGATATCTTTTGGTTACAAACTGACTTAGATAGGCTTTTGATTTAATAACAATAGAAATGTCTTAGTTCGGTATTTCTAAATATCAATGTATTACATAATACCGCAAACAATCTCTCACTGCCGACAGGACCTATTTAGTTTACAATAGCCCCACATCTTCAAGACTTTGGTATTAGTTATGACAATTAGCTAAACAGGATGATGCGCTGTCATATGACTTTTCAAACGAAAGAGAAAACTGTGCCCAGTTCACAGGCAATCACAATTGGCATAACATTCTATCAGCCCACATGCGGTGATTAAATTTATATCATACCGAACGGCAAACTGACCTCTACGAATAAAAATAAAAGGGAAAATCAGATAATTTATAATTCTTCCGCAAAACCGCACGGTTGGCCAAACACAGGAGTGGCGTTCAATGGCCGTAACTCATACAATTGCAATCCCGCCAAGCGAATAAAATTTCAGATCGATCCAAGATGCCGAATTCTTTCATGCCCTTTGATAAAACGTGTCTTCCAAAGCATTACACTCGTATATCTTCTCTTGATTAAGAGAAGAAATCATCAAACGCATTTTAGCATGCAAGTGTGAAAAAATTTAAAAAGCCTACCCAAAAGATACATTCAACCGGAGGATAGATGTATTCGAAATCGACGGATTGAATCATCACGTGATGTGCGCATCGTACATTTAAGCATCTTTCTAACATTCTACAATGGAAAACGGTCAAAACATTTTCGTATCCTTTAACGTTTCTGTCGGTGTGGCAAATTTAATGTGTTTCAGATTCTTTTACCTATTCAGAGAGTAACAAACAGAACTACTTCATGTTCCTTGAAAATATCGCCGCAGAAAACCCATGCGGCTTACATAAAAAGAATCCTGTTTTGCATAGAAATTGGTCATGGTATCTCCCTTTTTTTCAGTTAGGTAATTAGTTTACAATAGCGACTTAAAATATTACCTGACTGCGTTCGAAAACACATAAGTTGTGAATTCCTTCTTTAGTCCGCGAAGGACCTCATTTGTCGACGACGCCAAACTGGCGGCACACGCATCTTTGTTCCTCTGTTCTCGCACTAGAATTCGGGGAATTTCCCGAAATTCGCGAACATAAAAATAAATGACCATGTCGGCGAATTTATTGTTTAAAAAGGGTATTAAATAAGTTCCGTTGTCACCTTGTTACCATTTTTGATAATGGTGTTGAAGGACATCTGCCAAAGTGCGCAAATAATAGGATAAGGAAATGAAGCGAAATGTGAATACAAAACATTACTGAAAATCCGGAAATCTGCTATTTTTGTATTGAACAACGAGATACGGATCCATTTCGCGTAATTTACACAAAAATACGCAATAAATTGGTTATAGGATAGAGATGTGATTTTATTTACAAAGTAATGTGCTTTCAATTTTCCTGTATGCCTAACACTTGTGACCGATGTGTGCTAATGTGCTGCATTCTTTCGAGTGATGAAATTTCTTATTAATTTTATAGTTCATATAAAAATATAATTAAATAAATATATATATATAATAATAATAATATATATATATATATATATAATAATATATATATATATATATATATATATATATATATATATATATATATATATATATATATATATATATACATTTTATATCCCATATATTCTTAGTAATTTTATAGCTAATATATACATATATGCCTATATATTGATTGCTGACTAAAATCCTCATATATGAATTTTCCAAATAAACGCCACAATGGATTCTTTCTAATGGAAACTAAGCGTAATAAATAAGTAAAAATATAAATAAGTTTGACCCCGGCTATAAATTAATTTACGTCTTTAGCCGTCCTATGATTCACACTATTGCTCCAGACGTAAACCGTCTTCTTTTGTATACAAATGCGCACATAAAGGAGGATTTTCACCAACATCATCATCATCGGCACTACAACCGGGATCCGGTCTTGGCCTTATTTAACAAATCTCTCCACCGGTCCCGTTTTCGAGCCGATATCATCCACTTTGGCAGTCCCAAACTCTGGGCGTCCTGGTCTACGCCATCCCTCCATCGCAGACAAGGTCTGCCCCGCTGTCTCCTTCTATACATCCCGCCACAATGGACTTTTCGGACAGGCTCCTCTTCGCTCATTCGAGCTAGGTGTCACGCCCACCGGAGTCTACCGAGCTTGATTTTGCTTACAATATTAGCTTCAAGGTAGATCGCGTACAACTCATGGTTGTACCGTCTCTGGAATCGTCCTCCCTCACATATGGGGCCAACAATTCTCCTTAAGACCTTCCTCTCGAACACGGCTAAAAGTTCAGAGTGCCTTTTATTGAGCACCCAGGTCTCGGATCCATACATGAGTACTGTTAAAGCCATGGTCTTGTACAGTAGTAGCTTGGATGTTCTGGATAAATTTCGGGATTTAAAGAGCCATGATATACCATTGGCGCAAGACTAATAACCTTCCCCGGAAATACAAATTATTATGGACAATTTAGCAGGTATCGGATAAGGACCGGATACCGGTGGAGAGACTTGCTCAATAAGGCCAAGACCGGATCCCGGTTGTAGTGCCGATGATGATGATAGACCATAGTAGGCTCTGTTGGATTTGATCAGCCGTTCGCGTATTTCTTCTTCCATATTGTTATCGGCTGATACTATTGACCCAAGGTAGTTAAAGGATTACACTACTTCAAATTCCTGCTCCACTACCCTGATAGTTTGACCAAAGTTAGGTCTTCTCTTCGCAGAAGTTGCCACTATGTACTTAGTTTTTCCCTCATTAATGTGCAGTCCCGGTTTTTGTGCCGCCTGCTCGATCTGGGTGAAGGAGTCTTGTACAGCCGATTCTCTTCTACCAATGATGTCGTTGTCATCTGCGTAGGCAAGTATCTGGCTAGACTTGGTGATAATAGTCCCTCTAGTTGTGACGCCAGAGTCACGGATTGCTTTCTCCAACGCCAGATTGAAGAAAAGGCAGACCAGATCGTTCCCCTGTCGGAGACCATTAAAGATGTTTATTTGTTTGGACAGCAATCCCGCTATTCTTAATTGACTAGTTACGTTGGTCATGCTCAACCTACAAAGTCGTGTCAATTTATTTGAAATGTTGAACTCTCTCATGGCATTATATAGTTCTACCCTGGCAATGCTGTCGTAGGCGACCTTAAAGTCTGTAAACAGATGATATAATGGAATCTTAAATTCCTGACATTTTTCCATCGCCCACCTAAGGGTGAATATCTGATCAATCGCTGGTATAAGGCCACAATGATATTGACCAATGATGACTTTAGCGTATGGGGCTATCCGATCTTGTAGGATAGAGGAGAGTATCTTATAGCTGGTACTCAGCAATGTTATAGTTGCTGAACACTGTGATATCTCCCTTCTTATGTATGGGGCAAATTATACCACGACGCCAATTTTCCGGCATCTTCTCTTGCTCCCATACGTGCACCATGATCTCATGAATTGCGTGATGTAACGCTGTCCCTCCTTGTTTGATCAGCTCAGCTGGTATGCCATCAGCTCCCGGGGCTTTATTTGATTTGAACTTTCTTATGGCTTTTAATGTTTCCTCAATGCTTGGCGACGGCAACATTTGGTCTTGATTTAGCATTGGTGGAGCCTCCAATTCTTCTGTGAGCTGACCATTTAACAATCCATTGAAGTGCACTTCCCATCGCTCCAGAATGCCTCCAGGATCAGTGATCAGATTACCCTCTTTATCCTTGCAGGGTAAGTGCAGCGTGATGTGTACCGCGTCATACTGTGGATTATTTGGTAGAAGATCGGCGCATGGTGCGGCCCTCGCTCTCTACTTTTCTCTACTTCACAGACAAGCTTTTCTTCCCAGGCACTTTTTTTATTTTGTCTGTGGAGTCTTTTTTCAGATCTTCTGAGCTTTTTGTATTTCTCCTCGCGTACCCGCGTCCTATGAGACTGCTTCATTGCCCGGGATGCAGCATTCTTACGTTCAGTCCTAGTTGGCACTCATCATTAAACCAATCGCTCCAATCTCTACGACTGCTGCCTAAGATGGAGTTGGCAGTACTAATGACAGTACGAGGCTTGCCTCTTATGTTTCGGGATTTGGCAACCCTAGTGTTGCAATCCGACAATTGACAGCTCTGTCGTAAAGTTCGACATTTTTGAGGTTATACGCACTCAGAACGTTTTGACATACGAGCGCTATTTGTGTTGTTTACAGTAACTTAAAAGATTCATCTCGGCCCAAAAATGGAATTAAATCGTCAACATTTTCGTGCGATTATTTTTTACAACTTTCGGCGTGGATTAACTCAGCAACAGTGCATGGATGAACTTAATTCAATTTTTGGCGATGAAGCTCCATCAAGGACCAGTGTTTATCGATGGTATGGTGAATTCAATCGTGGTCGTAGTTCACTCCAAGATGAATTTCGTGAAGGTCGTCCAAAATCAGTTGTTGTTCCGAAAACCATTGATGCTGTGCGCGAACTGATATTGGAAGATCGTCATGTGACCTATCGTGAGATTGAGACAACCTTAGGCGTTAGTGGGACCAGCATACATTCAATATTGCATAAACATTTGACTGTCAAAAAAATTTGTTCGCGTTGGATCCCACACAATTTGTCAATTGCCCAAAAAAAGGCTCGTGTCAATTGGTCCAAAGAAATGCTCAAAAAATACGGTCGCGGTACTTCGAAACACGTCTATGACATCGTGACAGGTGATGAATCGTGGATTTACGCGAAAGTAAACAGCAGTCGACTGTCTGGGTGTTTCAAGATGAGCCAAATCCAAGAAAAGTTGTTCGCGCACGAAGCACTTCCAAGCAAATGGTCGCCTGTTTTTTCGGAAAAACTGGACATGTCGCAACCGTGCCACTAGAATGGTGGTAGAATTGGTTCAAACGCATGCAAAAGTGTATAGATCTTCATGGGGAATATTTTGAAAAACAATAAAGTGATTTTCGATGATCAATATTTGTTTTTGTTCTCTAATCCCGAAATATAAAAGGCAACCCTCGTATTCTTAAGGCATGTCCATTTCTCTTCTCAAGAAAAAATAATAATAATAAACGTAGAGAGTCATTCTTTAGCCGAACCACAGGAATGTGGAATGCTCTACCTGATCATGTGTTTCTTCTTCGTTGTGATGTCCAGGCATTTACAATGTACATCGATACCTCCTTTCGTTATCCACTTTCTCTCCTTCCGCTCGCACTGTGCTCTGATATTTAAGGGTACTCCAAAATTCCCTTTTGTGTGCGCGTTTGTGAAAAAAAATATAATAATAATAAACGTAGAGAGTCATTCTTTAGCCGAACCACACGAATGTGAAATGCTCTACCTGATCATGTGTTTCCTGGCCGTTGTAATGTCCAGGCACTGAAGACCGATATACATCGATATCTCCTTTCCTTATCCACTTCTTCTTCTTCCCTTCGCACTGTGCTCTGACACTTAAGGGTACTCCGAAATCCCCTTTTGTGCATTCCCCTCTACCACCAACTACGGCGGGAATCTTCCCAACAACACATTCGCTTGTCTGGTTTCTTCTGAATCTGAGGACGAAGTAGTGGAAATAAATGAGCTAGAAGAGAAACTAACTATAATGTAATACCAAAGAGATTTTGGTATTAACATAAAATATTTAGTTATCTCTCGGTGGATATGTGGTGGTTCTCTATATCAAATGGAGAACCAGCCCACAATCCTAACCTAATTTCGACCACTAACAGCGCGTCACATGAACCCCTATCCCACCGTTCATGCTATTCACCTAAAATATCATATTTCTCAAATGGACGCATAGCTGAATTCATTCTTTTATGCAGATAATGCATAATTGAATTTAGCTACCTTTTTGCCAAACAGCAACTCCATTTTTGCTAGCCCATGAGATTTCCATCCGAAATCACATCATGACGGTTAGCAACAACAAGTCGAAGCAGACGACACTGTTGCATACTCATGCAACCGCTGGGGAATTTATCGAAATATCTAATTAGTTCTCACTATAAATTACCCTAGCCAATTTGGCGTCAATTCGGCTTTTCCGCAGATCATCCATTCGCTTGGGATCAATGACCTCTTTTCGCGGGTGAATAGCACCGGCCACATTTCCTCTCCTCCATAATTCTGTCACTATACGGTTCAATGCACTATGAGATCACCACAGCCGTAACACTAGGACAGTAGCTCATTCTCAGAAACTGCATTCGATACCAGCGCACAAGCTAACCCAACCCCGAAGTTATTGCTTTCTTTTGTTCTTTTCATCCTTCGCATGTCCAGCGACTGTCGAATGATGCGCGAGTATTATTCACCTCACTGAGACATGCAAATGAGAAGAGTCATGAAAAGAGCGCAATGATGATTGGCTAATAGCTGTGCAAAAATATCATACAGAATTTCATCCCTAATTCAAGCAGTCACTATCCAACCACAGCAGCGTACACATGCTACGCTGCATCCCGAGTCAGTCGTTAGACATCCACCATCAGTGATGGTCACACCGCACCGTGTCGTTAAATCATCCCTTTTCCCGTTACTATAGTCAGTCGTTTTACAATCTTCCCTGTGATCGGTCACGGCGCTTGTCAAGTCGAATTCCACATCGAGTGCGCACACTCCACACACGTAAAGTTTATATTTGCCACGAAAAGTCGGTGTAATTATCCTCAAGAAAACAGTTAAATTTTGTCAGTTTATTTGTGCATGTGGAATCATTGAATATTAAATAAAGAAAACATTAATATCAAATTAACACCAGTGCATTTCATTTCTTTCCTTTTGGTACTGGAATTTTTGGTGACAATTTTTGACGGCCTACGTGTTGGCGGGTGAAGTGAATCCGTGCCCATGTTCGACATCATACTTCGTACCCCCGCAGATATTTCTCCGAAGTTATCAATTTAATATAACTCCTTTCGTGTGCGGGTTAGTGTAAGAAAAAGCATACGAAATATGCCCTGTTTTCCCCGATGACGTGCTCATTTGATCTGAGTCTCTTTCCCTGGAGCCACCGCTTGAGGTTTGGAAACAGATAATAGTCGCTAGAAGCAATTCTGGAAAATACGCTGGGTAAGCAATTCTGGAAAATACGCTAGGTGAGCAACCAATTCAAATCGTCGTGGGTCCAATTTGGCCCTCGCTTTCAAGAACGTGTGTGACGGTGCTTTATTGTGATAGTATAGAACTTTGGGGGGATGGGTGCGAACATACAGGGCAAAGTCTCTGATTGCCTTCAACCCGGCGAAGGCCAGGACGATCCTTGTCCCTGTTCAATCCAAGTTGACATGCAGTCTCCACGTGACACCCCTGGATAGCTACTTTGACACCCGCCAAGTAGTGAACCAATGCATGCAGCGACATCCTGAGAAAGGTTGGCGCAAGGCTAATAACCAGGCCCGTAAAAATGAATTATTATGGTAAATTTAACAAGCCTCGGATATGGACCGGATACACGACGACGACCACGGAAACGAAAACGGCTAAATGATTTAAGGATTTTTTCATGGAACATACGCTCACTATACAGAGCTCGAGCTGCACAGCAACTAGCCGATGCCCTGTCCGAATATAAGGCTGACATAACAGCATTACAAGAAATAAGATGGACGGGGAGTGGTGTTTTTCAAAGAAAAGAGTATGACATTTATTACAGCTGTCACGCAAAACACCATGTGCTCGGGGTAGGCTTTCTAGTCAGCCAAAAACTGAAGCCTGCCATCATCGGCTTTAATGCAATAAATGAAAGGCTATGCACTCTTCGCGTACGAGGCAAATTTAAGAACATAAGCCTCATAAACGTTCGCGGACCTACAGAGGAGTCCCCTGACGACGAAAAAGAAGAATACTATGAGAACGTCGAACGGGCCCTCAACGCCTGCCCAAGATACGATGTGAAAATCGTTCTTGGGGATTTGAATACGAAAATAGGTCGGGAGCCGGTTTTCAGGCACTACGCAGGTTCCCATAGTTTGCATGAGAACACTAATGACAATGGACTACGAGTCATCGAACTGGTAGTATCGAAAAACTTGGACGTTGCGAGTACCAGGTTTCCGCGTAAAGATATCCACAAAGCCACCTGGGTATCACCTGATGGAGCCACTCGCAACCAAATTGACCACGTGTTGATAGATCGCCGCCACTCTTCGAGCCTGATGACGGTACGAACGTACCGAGGTGCCAACGTCGACTCGGATCACTATCTTGTTGGTACAGTTTTCCGAGCGCGGATTGCCTTACGGAGACGTATTGCATCCACGGATCAGGTTCGAATCAACATGGCTGCCTTACGCAATGAGAACACCAGCAACACCTTTGGTCATGCGTTAAGACTCGCCCTCGAAGAGCTCGACGGAGGGAGAGTAAGTCCTGGGGCCAGAATACCGGGCGTAGAAGAGAAATGGACACGCCTTAAGAATACTGTCATTAGTACTGCCAACTCCATCTTAGGCAGTAGTCGTAGAGATCGGAACGACTGGTTTGATGATGAGTGCAAACTAGCGACTGAACGTAAGAATGCTGCATACCGGGCAATGCAGCAGTCTCATAGGACGCGGGTACGCGAGGAGAAATACAAAGAGCTCAGAAGAACTGAAAAAAGACTTCACAGACAAAAGAAAAGTGCCTGGGAAAAAAATCTTGTCTGTGAAATAGAGAAAAGTAGAGAGCGAGGTGCGCACCAGGCGCGGAAGTTCTACCAAATAATCCGCAGTATGACGCGGTACACACCACGCTGCACTTACTGCAAGGATAAAGAGGGTAATCTGATCACCGATCCTGAAGGCATTCTGGAGCGATGGGAAGTGCACTTTAATGAATTGCTAAATGGTCAGCTCACAGAAGAATTGGAGGCTCCACCAATGCAAGACCAGGACCAAATGCTGCCGCCACCAAGCATTGAGGAAACACTAAAAGCCATTAGACAGCTAAAATCAAATAAAGCCCCTGGAGCTGATGGCATACCAGCTGAGCTGATCAAACAAGGAGGGACAGCGTTACATCACGCAATTCACGAGATCGTGGTGCACGTATGGGAGCAAGAGGAGATGCCGGAAGATTGGCGTGGTGGTATAATTTGCCCCATACATAAGAAGGGAGATATCAAACTGTGCAGCAACTATAGGGGTATAACATTGCTGATTACCGCCTATAAGATACTCCCCACTATCCTACAAGACCGGATATCCCCATACGCTAAAGCCACCATTGGTCAATATCAGTGTGGCTTCATCCCAGGCAAATCAGCAATTGATCAGATATTCACCCTTAGGCAGGCGATGGAAAAATGTCAGGAATTTAAGATTCCACTATATCATCTGTTTATAGACTTCAAGGCCGCCTACGACAGCATAGGCAGGGTAGAATTATATAATGCCATGAGAGAATTCGGCATTCCAATTAAATTGATACGACTTTGTAGGTTGACCATGACGAACGTAACTAGTCAAGTAAAAGTAGCGGGATTGCAGTCCAAACCAATAAACATCTATAATGGACTCCGACAAGGGGACGGTCTGGCCTGCCTTTTCTTCAATCTGGCGTTGGAGAAAGCAATCCGTGACTCTGTCGTTACAACAAGAGGGACTATTGTCACCAAGTCCAGCCAGATACTTGCCTACGCAGATGACATCGACATCATCGGTAGAACTGAATCGGCGGTACAGGAATCCTTCACCCAGATCGAGCAGGCGGCACAAAAACTGGGACTGCGCATTAATGAGGGAAAAACCAAGTACATGGTGGCAACTTCTGCGAAGAGAAGACCTAACGTTGGTCAAACTATCAGGGTAGTGGAGCAGGAATTTGAAGTAGTGCAATCCTTTAACTACCTTGGGTCAATAGTATCAGCTGATAACAATATGGAAGAAGAAAGACGCGAACGGCCGATTAAATCCAACAAAGCCTACTATGGTCTATCAAGGCTCTTTAAATCCCGAAATTTATCCAGAACATCTAAGCTACTACTATACAAGACCATGGCCTTACCAGTACTCATGTATGGATCCGAGACCTGGGTGCTTAATAAAAGGCACTCTGAACTCTTGGCCGCGTTCGAGAGAAAGGTCTTAAGGAGAATTGTTGGCCCCGTATGTGAGGGAGGACGATTCCGGAGACGCTACAACCATGAGTTGTACGCAATCTACCTTGAAGCTCATATTGTAAGAAAAATCAAGCTCGGTAGACTCCGGTGGGCGGGACACCTAGCTCGAATGAGCGAAGAGGACCCTGCCCGGAAAGTCCTTTGTGGCAGGATGTATGGAAGGAGACAGCGCGGCAGACCTTGTCTGCGATGGAGGGATGGCGTAGACCAGGACGCCCAGAGCCTGGGAGTGCTAAACTGGATGACATCGGCTCGAAATCGGGACCGGTGGAGAGATTTGTTAAATAAGGCCAAGACCGGATCCCGGTTGTAGTGCCGATGATGATAATGATGATAGAACTTTTTCGACGCCCTTTTTTCTTTATTTCTGCGTTCAGAGTATTGAATAATGCCGCATAAGCCTTTCCTGCAACTGTTCATCTCTTCTGCAAGTAAACGATGAAGATTATGCCATGGCCATACTAAGAAAATGGGCGCCATAATCTTACCGGCCGAGCTTCGGTCGGCTTTCATGGCCTTCCAGCCACTCTGCATGCTGTCTATTAAACTCGGGCGTATGGTAAAGGACTTACGTTTCATCTATCGTCACAAACCGTCGAAAAAAAACCGGCTCGATTACTATAACGGTAAACCGTCGACGGTTAGCAAACGCGGCACGTATAGCGGCGACAGCTTTTTCATCTCCATAGATCGTGTAAAATGTATCCCGTCCGTTCTTTTGAGATACTCACGACCTCTGCTAACTCACGCAACTTCCCTTTACGATCACTTAAAACGATTCGATGCAATTGCTTTACGATTTCGTAGCCTCTTTTGGCCTTCCAGAGCAAGGTACGTCTTCGGTGCTGGTACGCCCCATTTTAAATTCACTAAACCACCCAAACCAAACTTGGCGCAAGACTAATGACCTTGCCCGGAAAAAACAAATCATTATGGAATTTTTAACATGCCTCAGGACTTGCTAAATAAGGCCAAGACCGGATCCCGGTTGTAGTGCCGATAATGATGATGTTGAAACCACCCATAAACAGTGTTCTCGAAGTACCAGATCAGGAATAAAATTTCTGCCACCATTGCAATGATTGCTCAGAAGCTTTTCCCACCAAAAAATAATGTTTGATCAGTATGCGATATTCCTGTTTCTTCATATTTTTTTTTTTACGAAGCCGAAAGTGGCGTCACTCAAACGACTGCAGTTTGTGAACGAATGAACGAAATGTCAAGAAACTTCATACATAAACTAGTGATTTTTGAATTGAGTCATGTTCATTTGTTAGTGGCGGCACTTATTGAAAAATGCCGGAACTTTTCAGACCAGTATGCTACACTACAATATTGTGACGCATATGAAAATCAGTACTAGAATATTCGAGAAAGTCCGAAACAAAGTACTAGAATATTCTATAAAGTACTGGAAGACTGGAGACTATGAACAATAGAACATTCAAGACTATGGAGCGGACGGAAACGAAACACCGAATCAGAATGTGAGGAAACGGTATAAATACGTCGCACACAGATCATGAAGGGTAGTAAGCAAGTAAGTAGTAAGAAGTAAAAAGTAAGAAGTAAGAAGTAAGCAGAGTAAGCAAGCGATAAGTACGGCAATCGTTAAGTGTACCGTAAAAGTAACGGTCGTTATTAAGTCGCCCTGTGGATTGTAGAGTAAACCAGATTTGCTATGCGGATAACGTCCTAGTGTACACGTCATCTAAAAGCCCAAAACTCGCAACAAACCGACTCAACCGTCATCTGGACGAACTGTATCAGTATTACAGTCGATGGAAAATTCGACTTAACCCATCTAAAGCAGTAGCTATAATTCTGAGTAGTAAACACTCCCAACCTACTTCTCGATATTCACAGAATATCCGAATACAAATGGAAGGTACTACTATTGAACTAACCCTGTCCACTCTATCCTTAGATACGTCCTTCCCCTTTCTTTTCAGATATCTTGAGACCGAGCCCAACATCTTCACGGATGTGGGTGATTCTGGTTAAAGCAAGATGACCAGAAGCCAGAGACAAGATTAAGGACACATTTGTCCTTGTCTCCCTAAAGTCGGCTCCTCGCGGCCCAAACTTTTTTTTACGGTCGTTATTAACGGACTAATAAAGTGTTATATTAATCCAAAATCGATTTAGCGGCTCTTATCTATTAAAAATAATTAATCCAGCGAACCCTAAGCTCGTTACAATATTGTGACGCATATGACAATCAGTACTAGAATATTCTAGAGAGTCCGAAACAGAGTACTAGAATATTCTATAAAGTAATGGAAAACAGGAGACTAGGAACAGTAGAACATTCAAGGCAATGGAACGGACGGAAACGAAATGCTGAAACAGCATAAATACGTCGCACACAGAGCATAGTGGAGAGTAAGAAGTAGAAAGTAATAAGTCTCGAGTGAGAAGCAAGCGATAAGTACGGAAGCGATAAGTCAAGAAATCGTTGTGTACGGTAAAAGTAACGGTTGTGATTAACGGACTAATAAAGTGTTATATTAATTCAAAATCAGTTTAACGGCTTTTATTTATTAAAAATAATTAATCCAGCGAACCCTAACCTCGCTACAATTGGTGTCAGAAGTGGGATTAATTATTGGTAAAATAAATAAGTCTGTGGAAGTGTATTGTGACGATGGCAGATCGACATTCGGAGAAGAGTTGGCAACCGTTGGACATTTCGGAGATGTTCAGGGTTATGATGGCAAAATTGGATGCGCGATCTATCGATATTAACTCAAAATTGGATGCGTTAGCTGCAAAATTGGATGCGCGAGCTACAGACGTTAATGCAAAGTTGGACGCGCGAGCTGCAGAGTTCAAGGCAAAATTGGATGCCCAAAGGCAGTGTATGAAAGAGTTCTGGAACTCGGAAGCGGAGGAATCTGAGGATGAGGAGAAATTGGAGCCGCATGAAGGGAAGAAACTCAGGAAGAGCAAAGCTATGCCCGACAGCAGTGAGGAAGAGGAGGAAGATGACGATGATGTGTTACGTGAAGAACGGAAGGTTCTCATCGATGATAACCCGATTGAAGAGGACGGTAGTGATGGTGAAGACACTGATGCTTCAGGCTGTTCCCTGAAACGGATTTACAATGATGATGATGATTTGGACGATCGTCTGGAAGACGACGACTGTGACCTTATTGAAGAGAATCTTGGTTTGAAAGTCGAAGGCACAAAGCGTTCCAAGCGTCTGCGTCGTACACAGGACGAAAAGTGATGGAGAGGAAGACGACGACTGTGACCTTATTGAAGAGAATCTTAGTTTGAAAGTTGAAGGCAGAAAGCGTTCCAAGCGTCTGCGTCGTACACAGGATGAAGAAAGTGATGGAGAAGAACAGCACGTCGATGAAGGTTCAGCACGTGAGGCTATAGATGAACAGCTATTCGACGACGAAGACGATGTTGAACGCCGCTCTGAACGTAGTCACAGGGAAGCTGAGGGGGCAAAACATTTCAAAGATGAATTGGAAAGGGGTCACTTTACTGATTTGGACAATGAAATCCGTATTCCTGAGCGAATGCAATTGCGCGAAGTTCCGGTTACGCCTGTTCCAGAGGGACCCAATGAACTACAAGATGAAGCTAAATGGATGAATGACAAACATGCGTTTTGTAAATCAACTGTTTCCGACCAAGAGAGATCAACGGATGTTGGAGGTCGAGACCGCTATTGTGAACCACCACATACGGGGGGAAAGATCAAGCAAGCCCTAGATTATAGGCGTAATCAACAGCTAGAGGTGCCGTTCATTGCGTTCTATAGAGAAGAATATGTGAAACCAGAATTAACGTGCGACGATCTATGGAAAGTCTATTACTACGACGCACGATGGTGTTTACTGTCAGCTCCAAAGAACAAACCGCTTCAGTTATTTGAAAAGATGCGGAACTACCAGTTGTATACGGTTATGAAATTGACAGATGCTCCAATACCAGATGATACGCGTGTATGTAAAGATGAATATCTATACCGCTTACGTGATGTGCAAACTCCAGAAGAGCTTAAGAGTGTGCACATGCATTTTCTCTTATACATGCATTTTCTCTTATACATGAGATCCCTAAAATGCAAGAGAAATTCCGTCGTCAGGAAAAGGAAGAATGGCGGTAGGCTAGAGCTGAAGCGAAAAGGAGAGCAGTAGAAAATTTGGATGAAGGTCAAGAACTTCCACCGCCGAACGCCAAGATGAAAGTGGTGCATCGCGACCGATTGGCGGCTTTTGTTGGCCCGGGAGACCAGTGAACTTAGTTCGGGACGAACTAATCTAGGCGGAGGGTAGTGTGACGCATATGACAATCAGTACTAGAATATTCTAGAGAGTCCGAAACAGAGTACTAGAATATTCTATAAAGTAAGGGAAAACTGGAGACTAGGAACAGTAGAATATTCAAGGCAATGGAACGGACGGAAACGAAACCCTGAAACAGCATAAATACGTCGCCCACAGAGCATCGTGGAGAGTAAGAAGTAGAAAGTAGTAAGTCTCGAGTGAGAAGCAAGCGATAAGTACGGAAGCGATAAGTCAAAAAATCGTTGTGTACGGTAAAAGTAACGGTTGTGATTAACGGACTAAGAAAGTGTTATATTAATTCTAAATCAATTTAACGGCTTTTATTTATTCAAAATAATTAATCCAGCGAACCCTAAGCTCGCTACAACATATTAGGTGTACAGCTTTGCTTTATTGTGAAAAATTGGTTACAAATTGATGATCCAAAGCATTGTCCATCGCTGGCTATTACTCCCTCCCGCCTGTCTGATATATACATAATAAAATTTCCTTATTATATAGAAAGATGTGTTATTCAGCTTAGTACACGTTTTAATCGTTATGTACTCCATTCTTTCCCATTGTTTGCTGGAGCAAGGAGTTTATGGTTTTTTATTGCCTGTTTTGATCATTTTCTTTTCTTCATGGGCTACGGTCGTGACATAATGCGTACGCTGGAAAGTTTTGCGATACATTTCAATTAGTTTTATGCCACCAAAAAAAAATTAACAAACATATAAGACAAAGAAAAAACAATTTCTATAAATTTGTTATTCGACCAACCTTGAGACCATCCTGTATTTGCACAAGTAGCGGTTGTAATCTCTGCTACTGTACGATTCACATTTATTCGATTTCGAATCATCACCAACTTCATACTCCAAAAATCGTTTGTCATTACATAGTGTACTTCTTAATTATTTTTCACTTTTTCAATTGGAAATATCTGAGAGTAGATATAGTTAGACACAAATCTTCTTCACAAGTATAATTGTAATTCAAAATGGTAAGATGTAGTTCAGTGTACCGTACAGAACGTTATTACATTTGTATGATATCCGTAGCACCTAAACAAAAGGCCCACTATTAATTGCTCGGTGTTCAAGGCATCGGCGAAAGCCCAATTACCGTCTGAAGCAAATTGCCTGTCGCAACTTTCTCGTGTTCATCAATTAAAGGATTCCGAGGAGAAATATGATGTATATAGTCTCAATCACAAAATGGAACTACTCAGAAACAATGAAGGGCTAGCTGGTCCATTGAAACTCGGCATGGAGCTGCATTTGGCTCGTCAGGTCGGCCGCTTGCCCTTTTTGGAGTCTAGGTGAGTCGTGTGAATAGTCCGATTATTTCCTAAATAACATAATTTCATTTTCAGCAACCTGATGGAAGATATCATCTTAGGGAGAGACGAGCAAATTAGCTTTGTTGATGTTTTTGGCGAAGAGACAGCTCAAGAACATTTTCGTCATCCACACGCCGTTATGGAGAAAGCACTAGGAATCTTGTAGACATGAAAATATATCTTTAAAATTTTGCCCTTACTAAAATTGTGGTTTCAATGTTATACTAGGCGCAGAACTAAATGTATGTATTCTGCCAACTGGCAATTTTTTCTATGGCGAAATAGTTAATGGCAATTGGGAATAGATAAATATCAGGCAGCCAAAATGTAAATTTCTGGGGACTAAGGGAGGGAGATATAAACCCCCAAATAGTGCCCCTTATTTCTTAGATGTGAAAAACCTGTAGAGAGAAACGAAATACTCCAGGTGATTCGAGAATGGAACTAAAACGGCTTTTTTATAATACACCCCCAATCACTAGGATGAGGCCACAAATTTTGCAATTGATTTTTGCTCTTTATACCTGTTGGAAATTTTGTACCCGGAAACATATTACCTGTGAATAGGTGCGTATTTTCCCAAAAGGAATTCATAAAATTAAAGGGTAATTAAGACGCGACCGTTGGAATTTCCCAAGATGAAATAATAACCTACTTAAAAGGGGTATAAAAAAGTGCATCGCTTGGATGAGGCCATTGCGAATATTTCGTTGCATGAGTGCACATGAGCGATTTTTTTAAAACTTTCGTTTAGAATATTTAAAAAAGTGTTGAAAAGAACTGTTTTGATTTAATTTGAACCACAAATGGGTTCCGGAAAGAGGACAAATAGATGCTTTCAAGGATTTTGGACTCTCAGGCCGAGAAATAGCAAGAAGGCTTAACAGAAGTAAGACTGTTGTAAACAGTTATGTTGCGGATCCACAAAAATATGGGAAACAATAAGGACGCACATCTAAAGGAACAATATCACGAGGAAAGCGGCTTGCCTCAAATTCTACTCTACCAGCGACCAAAGTAAGGGCCAAAAGCGGAGTATCAGCCACCATAGCAACGGTCCGAAGGATAATAAAAAAAAGTGATACTATCAAGAGAAAATAATTGAAAAAAGACAAGTACACAAGGAGCATCGAATGAATTTTGCAAGAGAACATGTCGCTTGGACCTGTGAATGGAAACACGTCTTTCCGGGTGAAAAAAATGTAACCTCGACGGTCCCAATGGTTATAACTTTTATTTCCATGATCTGAGAAAGGAGGAGCTTATTTTGGCAAGACATTGTGGCGTTTCTAACAGATACACACACAATACACAAGCAAATAGTGAAGAACACCGAACGAAAATCGAATAAGAAAATGCAGCAGAGCCGTATACCATAGCGATAACATAACAATTCCACATCAGTTGAGTGTACTTAAGTTTAGAAATCGAATTCGTACACGCGGCAGTGGCCTGATGTGTTAAGCATTGATTCAATTTTTAGTGATTCTAACTGTCATAGCGTCAGTTCGAATCACGTTCTTCACTATCATCGCAAACGCTATAACATCACAGCCGTACATCAGCTGTCATGGTGTGGGGAGCTATTACCTGCTATGGCACAATCGAGTTGTAGTTTTTGTCCACAACAATGAACGGAAACAACTACAAATGTTTGGTGCAACAGTCATTTCCAAAAATTAAAAACATGTTCAGACCGCTGTCTTGGTTTTCCAACAAGACAATCCACATTTCCAGGGTTGTTAGAAGTTGGATTCAACCAGAAGATTCGAGGTTCGGGCCGTGTTTTGCTTTGTGAAAAGTGATAATAGCAGTAAACATTAAAAACGAAATTGTATTGTGCGAACATTCGATGGAGTGTCGAAGGAGAAAAAAATTGCGCGCACTAAGTGAAATAAGAACACAAGTGTTTGCGCTTTTTGTGTTAACGTGTGTGTATTGCGGGCTCCGACATGAGCAGTGAAGGATCAAAGCAAAGAGTAGAATATTAAAAGGCAAAATAAGCCTATTAAAACGCTCTTCTTGCACCAAACCGAAATTAAAAGCGGGAAAAAAATCAAAGAGAGCGAAATGTTAGAACAGTATTAAACTAACCGCCGACGAGTCAGTACGTGCAGCTCTGCATCGTGATCCGGATCAATTGTGTAATCCGTTTAGGGTATCTTAAGTAAACACAAGATACGCTAATTGCACTATCGGTTCGCGCGAGTTAAGGCCCCATTTATTCATATCTTTGTGGGACTATAGAATATATAGAATTATATAAAAATATGAATCACCCAAGCGGTGATCATTTATTGACACCCAAAAGATGAATCGTCTAATTCCATACAACTTAACGAAAGTACATCACCACCCAAACTACTAGATGTCGCCTCGGATAGATTTAACGAATCGACAGTCAGATAATGGTGGTAGAGCGATTCTACTTCCTTTTTCGTCTCTGATACTGATCGAGTGAGCATGGTTTTTTAAGTAGTTTACTCTTCTTGGAGACACCGATCGGCATAGCCACAACATAAGAATTTAAAATAAGTAGTCCTAAGAATAAAAAAATAATAAAGATATATTTTTAATTGAATATAAAATTGTTATCTCTGGCGCAAGACTAATGACCTTGGCCGGAAAAAACAAATCATTATGGAAAATTTAACAAGCCTCAGGACTTGCTAAATAAGGCCAAGACCGGTTCCCGGTTGTAGTTGAAAAGTTTTCTCCAGATATCTTCCTCCTCTCAGAAGCTTGGCTTAAACCAAACTCCCGAGTATCTATCCCGAATTATACACTTGTTTCTAATCCACGAACCACTGTACCTCGTGGAGGTACTGGAATTCTAATACACAAGAAATTTCAATTTTCCGAAATTAGGTTCACCAATATAAATAATATTGAGTACACGGCAATTAAAATCTTTTGCAAAAGCAACAAAGTGCTTGTATTGTCGTCCGTATACATTCACCCTTCTCGGGAACCAAACTTCCCTAGTTCCGACATCACTGAGATAATCCAACAGTCTCTACCTGCACTTTTCATAATAGGAGGAGATTGGAATGCTCGGCATACTTCATTTAACGACACGAAGTGCAATAAATACGGTTGCCAACTTCTAGCACTCCTTCAATTCCATCCATATATCTGTGCGGACTGTCCATTACAGCCAACACGTATCTCCAATACTACTAAATCAACAATAGATATTTTCCTAAAATTCGTAGACGTCTACTCACCTAACCTCCCTACAGTATCCTTCGAATTTCCTTCCGATCATGGGTCCGTCCACACCACTGTCCAAATCCCAGCCCTCGAGCCATGTTACTCATTCAATCCGATCCCGAATTTCTCCAGGACAAACTGGAAAAGAGTCAATAGGGACATTGCTGCCAGTTTTACAGACTATACTTTGCCAGAGACTTCAAATCTACTCCCTGCTGAAATTGATCAAGCAGCCTTAAGAATAGAGCAAATACTAAAAAATGCCCTCTTCAGCCACATACCTACATCCATCCCTCATAATCATCTAGGAAAACCTTTACCCAACATCCTTACAAAACTGTTACGCGTAAAAAAACAGCTTAGACGAACACTACATATCAGTTACTCCCCTTTTATTAAAAATCAAATCCAACTGTTGACTACCCTGATAAATGGACAACTAAAACAATTTTCCGACCAGGCTTACACGTCTATAGTTAAAAATATTAAACCCAATCGTGATTTATTCAAAAATATCAACAGACTAACGGGTCGAAAATACAAACCTCGAATCGATTATATTATCAACCCTAATAACAATCACCCAGTCCAATCAGATATTGACATAGCAAACTGTCTAGCTAATCACTTTTATCAAATCCATCAACAAAACGGCTCCCTCTCAGTCTCCAATTTTCAAGATACTGTAAACGACTACATCTCACGCACAATGATCCCATCCTTCACCCCTTTCATCGCGGAATTCAACGAAACAAACAAAGCGTCTCATCCTCTGGATAATGCGACCTTCCTAACAACAGACGAATTATCTGAATTTATAACATCACGCAATAACAAGAAGTCGACAGGATTAGATGGAATTCCTAACCTTCTTTACAAAAGACTTCTCCCGTCAAATCTAGTCCCTATTCTCGTTCTTCTCAACCATATAATAAACGGATCACATTTCCCAGATAACTGGAAAACAACGGTTATAGTCCCTATCAGTAAGTCCAGTCATTCCAACAACCCCAGCAACTATCGTCCGATTTCGTTATTAAACACATTAAGCAAGATATTGGAATGCAAGATATATCGAAATCTCCTTTCATTTGCTAATGACAACGCTATTATCCCAAATTCCCAGTTTGGCTTTCGCTCGCAACACTCCACCTGTCATGCTCTGTTAAAACTAACGCACGATGTCACAACTAATCTTCAAAACCAAAGCCCGACGGTCTGTATCTCTCTCGACATATCTAAAGCATTCGACTGTGTTTGGATCTCAGGAATGCTTTACAAGCTGCACTACATATTTGGATTAAACACCCATACTACCAAACTTCTTACTTCCTACCTCTCTGGTAGAAAGTTCATGGTCAAAATAAATTCTTCTATCTCCCAATCGTATAATATAACCGCAGGGGTTCCGCAGGGTTCATTTCTTGGACCACTATTATACCTCCTTTATACTTCCGACATACCGCAGCCTCAATTACCCAATACCGTAATTTTGAATTACGCCGATGACACCATAGTCTACTCCAGCAGCAAGTTTGTAAAAGAGGCAAGAAACCGCATTAATAACTTCCTCCCAAATCTATCAACATACTTCAATAAATGGAAAATTCGCCTAAATCCTGATAAAACCCAACTTATAGTCTTTAAGGGTAAAAATGAGCACTGCACAAACAACACAAGGCGCACCCACAACAAAATTAGACTCAAACTAAATAACACCCAGATAAAACCTTCTAAAACTTTAAAATATCTGGGAATAACCTTTTCCAATGACCTTTCATTCTCCACCCACATTAAAAATACTTTACGTAAAGCCACAATACAACTGAATCTCTGTAGAAGAGTGATGTGGAAACCCAACGGTCTCTCTCACAAAGTCAAACTGCTCATCTATAAACAAATAATCAGACCTACACTGACATATGCGTGTCCACTGTGGTATCATATAACACCAGCCCAAATGGAGAAGCTACGCACTTTCGAAAGGAAATGCTTCAGGCTGGTCACTGACCTCAACCGACAACCCAACTCTTACAAGTATTACAATAACAGCTTGCTATACAATGCCGCTAATATTGACCGTCTCGATAGACGCTTCCTAGAGCTGTCTATCAAATTTATTGAAAACCTCCCAAATAATCCCAACCCCATAATAACTTCACTACTACCAACTCCTCTAGATAACAGGGCTCACTATCTGAATTGTCTCCACACCAGAAGTCTCTTTACCTCTGGAAGATTGGTTAATGACTCCAACGAGGTAGTGTACCATAACACCGAGCTAGCACCCAATCAGTTCAAATACTGTAACATACAACCATTCTCCAACATTCTGCGTTTTAACGAACAACTGGAAAGTGTTACCGCACCTGAGGCCACTAACTGACCATATCCCACCCCAACCTACTTCCTTAACCATCAATCCCTATATTCCCCAATTCACATTACATATTTAACTTATTATAAAATAAATTAGGTTAAGCTAGAATAAGTTAGAGTTAAGTTAAGTATTAGATTAGATTAAATTAAAAAAGAAAAATCCTGGTTTTCTGACCTTTTCCAGGAAAACTGTTAATATTAAAACCTATAATACTCGAATAGTTATTCACACATTCAGTTATGTTTGGAAAATGTGTAATGTATGCATGTAAACAGTTGTATCACTAGAATTATAAGTTAGCTGTAGTACTTAATGTAAACATTGATTATTGGTCAAATAAATACAGTATGTTAAAAAAAAAAAAATCTCATTAACGATTTCAGGACTTTTATAGCTTTCAAACACGCGCACGATTACGTCGGGAGCATGCACAACTGCCTCCACAATATTGCCCCGAATCACTGCACAGTCCTGATCATGGACTGAGAAAATACCTGTTTCCTTAGGTTTTGTCTTCTTGTCGGACCAGTGGGAAGAAATGAAACTCTTGATGTAGATAAATTCAACATCGTTTTTCATAACGATTTGTAAAATTGTTTGAACATATCACATAATTTAGTGGATCTGTGATAGTTGTTCTTCGGCTTACTTTCGCTGCTCAGGAACAACAGCAATTGGGTCCCGTATCAATTCTGTCCCTTTGTTCAGGTTCATTTTTAATCGTTGTTATCAGGTTCTAATTGAATAGCTTTTGTATAGGCGTCTATGGCTTCATCGTACTTTCCTGTATTGAGATATGCATCTCCCATTCGGCCATATGCTTTGCTGTAATTTGGATTGTAGAACAACGCAGAGTTGCAGTCGTTAATCGCACTATCATTTTCTGTTAACGGATATATGCTGCAGCTCGATTACAGTAGAATATTGGGTTTTTCGGATCGAAACTGATCGCCCGGCTGATTGAAGTACCGCTTCTTGATACTTGCGTTCGAACATCAGGCGGTTGCCTTCATTCTTAATCTGTTCGGCTGTTTCAAGGGATTGCTGATTGCGTTCGATAAACATTGATTGGACCATCTCGAATAGATCTAACCTTGTGGCCTTGTTTGTAATTACCGTTATTGTTTCCAAATCATGTTAGAAACTAGAACAGTCTCGAACAAATATCACTCCAATATTATTAATGTTAATTACGACGAAAAGTACACTCTCATGCACACCACACAACACTTTTTATTATATTCCTTTAATCTTTAATTTATTAATATAACATTATAATGATTGCCACCTACCTTGGTTTCGGCGTTGATGTCTTCAATGGCTGGTGGAATCCTCTTTGATCGATGATCCAGTGATGAGAATTCTCCGTGGACGTAATCCCATTGCTCCTCGTGGAGGACGTTGGCGGATGTAAAATCCGGCACACTGCACTCTTCGAGCGATCCGGCTCGAAGGACCAGAATGATACGCCAGCTGGGAACCGCAACTCCGATGTTGCCGATGGTTCGCCACCTGGGAAACAGCAAAAGGGTGTGTTCTGCGTCGAGGAAAACACCAAATAGTTGAATTGCCGCATTAGGCACACATTGTACATTGAACAACACGTGGAAATAAAAAATCGCACGAAATTAAAAATGTTGGAACATACAAAATAACTTTATTTAACATTAAGTTCACACGTTTCAACTGGTGCTGAAGGCGCCGTATATATTCGATTTAACAACGTTAAAATATACAGTCAGAAAAACAGTGCAACAACAATAAAAACGGTGCCAAAACAGTAACGAGGTAAACCTATAGCGTTTGAAATAATAGTGAAGAAGATCGTGTGATTCGAACTGACCCCATGACAGCTTGAATCACGAAAAAATTTGAACCTAAGCGTTACCCATCAGGGTACTGACAGTGTTTAGAATTTGATTTTTAAACTCGACTATACTCCACTGATGTGAATTGTTATGTTATCGCTAAGGTATTCGGTTCTGATGTATTTTCTTATTCGATTTTTCGTTCGGTGCTCTTCACTATTTTGATTGTGAATTGTGTGTGTATCTGTTAGAGTCGCCACAACCGTCTCATTATTTAATGTTCATAGTATGATGTTTAAGTTTTTCATTTAATGAGTAAAAAATTGTTCATTTAACAATAACAACCTATTTAATAATTTATTCATTATTCATCTGAATGTTAACCTCACAAAATTTCAGTAACCTTCCATTTCCATTTTTAAACATTTTTTTATTTTCTTTCTATATTCTTAGTTTCTAAATTAAAGGCTAGACAAAAAATGCTTAAATTCTAGCTTAAATAGCTTATATAATAACTTACTGGTCCTTCGCAGACGCTCTAAGCTAAACATTACTTAATATTTGTATAATTTGCCTTTCGGCGACAGAACTTTGTGGCAATACTTATAATTATTTGAAAGACAAAGAAAAATTTGAAAAACTTTGTCAATTTTTTTGTTTTTTTTTTTTCTTAAAATTTAACTTACTTAACTTACCTAAACTTATCTACTTTTTTTTTTTTTTTTTTTTTTTAATGTAAAATCACTTAGCTTAACTTAACTTAAATCTTATACTACCCTAATTCTAGAAAAGCTAAGTCTATGTAAGCTAGCTGATGATAGTGTGATTCTATACCGACTTTGGTATCCAGGTCTTTATATGCCATTCAACCACCAGAACTGTTGACGCTGTCTAATACTATCGTCCCGGTCTCTGTGGGAGATAGCCCTACTGAAGCGCAGGAGCTCTTCTTCGGTGCGCGTTACTTCCCGGTCGTAGCACAATCGCCCGTCTACGGATGATCTACTTACATGATAGATCAGCGGAATTCCGGATCTATCCTGTATAAGCCCTTTCATGTCCAAATCAAGGAACGCCTCTGGTGGAACAAAACCGTTGCGACGCACGTTCTCATAGTAAAGGGTATTTGGATAATAAGCCCCGAAAATTAGGTCATTGGACGAGTATATTGCTCTCGCAAAATGTCCTCTGATTAATTTAATCATAAAATTATCCACCCTATTTATGCAGGCTTCATTATATAAAGTCTCATTTGAGTAGTACTTTTTGTATTCTGATTCCGGTGTTCGATATAATCTGAGACAGGTTCTCAGACACTTCCTTTCGAACACCCGAATCTTTTCCATCAAATTTGGACCTATGTTAAACCATACTGGACAGCCATATATGAGCATTGGCCTGATTAGCGTCATGTAGCATATGACTTTTACCCTGCTGTCAAGTTGGCTACTGTGAAATAGCCTCCTTGTCATAGCAAACGTTTTTCTAGTCTTGATCAGAGCAGCCTCTACATGTCTGTTGAAATACAGATATTGGTCTAGCCAGATGCCCAGGTATTTAACTAAACTCTTGGTTTCCAGTTTATCTCCATGCGGTCCCACGATAACTATCTTTCGCCAGTTTTTCCTTGTGTCGTTCGTAGCTTTATATAATGGGGTTCTAAATAGGATGGCTTCACATTTCTGGAAGTTGATCTTGAGTTTCCAGTTGTCGCAATAGCGCTGCACGTTGTTGAAATCTCGCTGTATTAAACTATTTATGATCTCAACTTTCGGAGCTGTTCTGTAAATATGAGATCGTCTGCGTACGCAATAGCCTGCGGGAGTGCATCTAATAATTCGCTAATGTAAATGTTAAAAAGAATCGGAGAGAGTACCGCACCTTGTTGCAAGCAATTCTTGATATTATACGTTTTATTAGAGGTCACATTACCACTTTTAACCACGAACCTCCTGTCCTTTGACATATCGTAAAGTACATATAGTAAAGGCTTATGTATGCCATGTCTGACCAGTTTGTAATACAACCCTTCGATCCAGACGGTATCAAAGGCTTTTTCCAAGTCGATCAGACAGGCACCTGTGCATTGGTTCCTACATTTATTCCATTGTATGTCGGAGACCAGTTTAGCTGCGGCATGTGTGGTTTCATGACCCGCCCTAAAGCCAAACTGGTTGTTTGGAATAATGCTATTGTCGTCTACCCATTTTAGCAGAGCTTTGTTAATGATTTTTTCAAATACTTTACTGATGCTTGGGAGTAAACTTATCGAACGCATGTTCATTGGGTTTGTACAGTCTTTGCCCTTTTTTGCGATGGGCTGAATGATAGCCGTTTTCCAACGCGTGGGTTAATATGCATTATTCAACGCGTTGTTAAACAGGACCGTGTATATATCTATTGCCTTTGGGGGCAGGTTCTTGAGTACGATGTTAGGTACTCCATCTATTCCCACTGACTTTTTGCTTCTTAATGAGTCGAAGATACTCTGGATTTCTTCCCTTGTGATTAAAAGGCTATTAGCCCCACCATTGGCATTAATGTCAATTGACAGATTATCGTCACTGAATTCCGTAAAACCCGGATTCTCCGATTGCCAATGTGAAATTTCATTCCGGAGGTGCAGGTGATTCAGTCGAATTCTGTCCTCCAGGTCATGGTTTCGGTGAATGCTTTCATTCACCTTGTACATTTCCTGAAAGACAGCTCCCACAGCGTTCGCCTTCTCCAAAGGATCTTCGATCACGAAGAGCTCACTATTGAAGATAGCGTTCTCTGTATCTATGCCAGTGTTGGTTAGCAGCTGCTTGTTTACCTCAGTACGTGGAATTTGGAGACACTGAATCTCGTTTTGATTATTTCTCCTGAATATTTTATTTATTTGTGGGAACATATTCGGGTTATTAGTTTTTATAGCTCGAATTCTGTTGTTCCAATACAAATTTGTTGCTAATCTATAATTAGCTTTAAGTAATTGTTGGAGGTTTTTTAATTTAGATTTCAGTGATATTATCTCCTGGTCTTGTCTGCCTGTAAACTGTCTGTGTAATTGTTTTAACTTCGATAGCAGTCTGCTCTTTTTCTTGTGGAGTGCGTTTATTGTTGCGTTTCTGTACATGTTAATGTGATCTGTAACTGTTGTTTTGGGAATTGTTTTGTCCATTGTTCGTTTTACGGTTTCGTCCATTTGTTGAATGTATTTGTCGATTTCGTCATTTGTCAGGTTTCTGTTTACTGGCAGATTAAAGTCATTCGAACGAAGTTCTCTTGTTAATGATCTGGTGAACCGCGGCTATCGCATTGCCCTGTAGTTATAGGGTTGCGGGATCACGAATTCCTCCAGATCTGCGAGCTCGTTCGGAAGCTCTATTACTTCCGTGAATGCACAGTGGTCGCTGTCGTATTCACTTGTCCGTAAACAGTTTGTGTTTCGTCTGTTGGTGTTAAGTAATCTCAGTCGTGAGTCGATTAGCAAGATATCTAAGAACGATCTACCTCTGGGGAACGATGGATATTTCGTAGCTAGCAGGTCAGTTCTATATTCAATATGATACTGATCCAACCAACCAGCCAACTGATTTCCTCTGGCATTAGATATATAATTTCCCCAATTTCTATGCTTGGCGTTCATATCTCCCCCTAGGATAAAGTAATTTTTGTCCAGGTGCCATTGTAAGCATCGAAAGAGTGTCTCGAGCTCCGCTATAAATAGGTTTTGTTGGTGCTCCTCAGGTGCGTAGACCGCAATCGCATACAAACCCCTTCCTTGCTGAAGGGGTATGCGGACGATACAGGCTTCCAGCACCCGGAACCTGCGCACTTCTCCACTATATATTACTTTATGATTGATCCCTTTTCTAATAAAGATTGCGACACCCCCCCCTTGAGAGGAGTTAGGTCGATCTCTTCGTATAATATCGTAGTTTTTATGTCCTATCTTATGTCTCTGGTTTAACTTTGTTTCCCCCGCCAGAAGTACATCAGGTTGTTCCTCTTGCAACAGGTTAAAAAGATTGGCTCTTCTCTCAGTTCTTATTAGTGAATTTACATTCACGACAAGAGCTTTTATTGATGTTGTGGTTAGAGGGTTTATATCGACTTGTTATTTAGACTGGGCAAATGCGAGTAGATCTCGTTTATTTGGCTTTGTAGCTGTGTCATCTGTCTCTGCAGATTGAGCAGGATTGCGAACACGTCTGCTTGCGGTGTTGTTTCAGTCCGTGTGGGAGTATTTGTGACTACCTGTGATGTAGCCTGATTTGGTGTTCTCCCACCCGAAGCAACTTGTGCGTACGACCGCTGCGATGTTACGGGCATTGTTGTAGTACGAGCTGGCTCTGTGTTTTTTTGCCGGGTCACACTTCTTGCCATTATTTCTCGGAATTTAGGACATCCTCGATAGTTAGCGGGGTGTCCCTCATTCCGACACACTGCGCACTTTAGAAGGGCTTTGTCTTCCACCCTTTCTTTTCCCAGAGGGCATTCTTCTGCCTTATGGTCCTTTCCGCATTTTACGCAACGGCGCTGCATTTCACAGTTAGCCGACGCGTGACCAAACCTTTGGCAACGGACACATTGCAGGATGTCTCTGCCTTTTTTTAATTTGTCCCATGTGACCATTTGATGTGTTCAGTAACCTTAATGCTGATGTAAATGCTATTTTTCCCTCAGGTTTACTCGTAAAATAATTGCCGTAATGGTATAAGTTGAATTGTTGCGGAACTGCAACAGGCGGTATTGGTATTCTGTGTCAGGCCAGTTCAATGGAACGGGAATTTCAAGTCGATCTGTAACATTCGCGGCTTGAGATGCAATTTCTCCTCTGTGTTTGCCCAGGTCGGTAACCAGAAACCAGCAATCCTTGCACCTAGCGAGACTCGGGTAATGTCTAATACAGATATTTCCGATTTTACTCGTACTATACTCGGTTATAAGCTAGTGCGTTGTTCTTTCCACATCGTGATCTAGCTACATACATACGAAGTGATATTTCTAATCAGCTCTGCTCCAATCCAGAATTTAGTTTCTCGTGGCTAAAACTTCACCTTCATAGGCATATCATACATTACTGCTTTCTTTACAGAAGCCCACATGTGGATAGAAACACATACCTTGACGAATTTGATGCTCTATCTGGTTCCATCAATAAGATGTTGATTCTATATCCCCACACTGATATCGTTACTGCGGGTGATATTAGGGTGCATAACTCTCAGTGGCCTCGCCACTCCGGACACACAACCCTGGATCGCCAGTATGTTCAGCTCTTTGCTGAGTCAAACAATTTAACTCAACTCGTCGGTGAGCCAACACGTGTACCAGATATAGATGGTCATTTCGCCAACACAGTGGACCTGTTTCTCACCTCGCACACAAACAAATACACATTGAAGTTGTGGGGTTTCTCTACATTACACGGAGAATTAACCCACTACTTCAGCCCGATTTCGCCCGCTAACAGCGCATCACCCCAACCCCTATTCCTTCCACCAGCTATTTCGCCTGAAAAAAAGAGACATCCCACAAGGACGCATTATTGAACTCATTATTTTATGCAAGTAATGCATAATTGAATTCAGTACCACTTGCCATACGGCAATTCCATTGCATTAACCCCATGAGATTTCCGCCGGAAATCTCAAAGCCATATTGGTTAGCAACAACCAAGTCTAACCAAACGACGCGGTTGCATCGTCGCAAAACCGCTGGGGTAATTTTCGAATTCTTCCCACGCTCATAATTCCCAAGCCGTTGCAGCATTTCTTCGACTTAACCCAGACACGCTATTCGCTGGGGATCAATAAACTCTTTAGTCAGGTGAATACCACAAAACAATTTTCATCCCATTTCATTTTCCACTTCGCTGAGTGCATTGCACTCTGAGATCAAACCGGTGTCCCAACTAGGCCACTCGGTCATCACCAGATTTGCGTTCGTGCATGCAATAAGCAAATCATCCCCGGGATCATTGCGCTTTTCGTTTCGGTTCTCTCATTCCCTCTAGTCCATCGACTATTGAATTAAGCAAAGGTTTTATTCACCTCGATGGGCGGGGAAAATGAGAGACCCCAGATGAGAGTATGATCTCAATTGGTTGATCATTGTGCATATTCCAAGAAGACAATTTTCATCCCTGATTGGGATTAGTCGATATCCATCCATCTAAAGGTGTACACGTACTCTTGTCGCAGTTCAGCCATCGAGAGAGCGAGAGTTAAGTACGAGTTTTCAGTCCAGTTTTTCTTATATTTTCTGAGGCGGTATAGTCGATTTTCAATAAAGTGAAATGCGTTACAATATAATTGACGATTCTTAAACAACGTGGAGGAATACACTACCTTAAAGAATCATGTGTTTGTTCATAAGAATTTAGTAAAATATCACTGCAATTGCGAGTGTGTGTAGTTAATAACAATCATTAACAATCAAAAGAACTTGTAATAACAAACATTAAGAATAAAAAGCACTTTCAGTAACAAACTTTAAGAATCAAAAGAACCTGTAATAACAAACAGCGAAAATAAAGAAAAACAGTTATCATGTGTTCGCGAATTTATTTTCCGTGAATTCAAACCTTGATCCCGGCCTTTTGGAGCCACCTGTAATCGCGCCATTACGGTCTTCCATGCGGGATGTGAGATTTCGCCCGCGCACTATTCAACGCATTCTACCTGAACTATATTGTAGGAAGGCAACCGGCCCGGACGGAATACCAGCAATAGTCCTTAAGAACTGTGCTCCAGAACTATCGCCGGTTCTTTGCAGACTCTTCCGCTTATCTGTTGCACGGAGGACCTTTCCTGCCTGCTGGAAAATCGCTCGAGTTCAGCCAATCCCAAAGACGGGAAAAAAGTGTCTCCCACAAAATTACCGTCCGATAGCATTACAGTCTATTTTATCTAAGGTAATGGAAAAAGTCATCAATACAGAGTTAGTTAAGTATTTGGAGTGCAACGGACTCCTGAATGTTCGTCAATACGGATTCCGTGGCAGGCGATCCACAGGAGACCTTTTGACACTTATAACCGATATATGGACATCTGCGATTGAGCGGTATGTGAGTCAAGGGCGGTCGCATTGGATATCTCCAAGGCTTTTGACCGCGTCTGGCACGGGGCATTGCTGAGCAAACTTCGTTCATATGGACTTTCCCAACAGCTTTGCGACTGGACGAGGAGCTTCATCGAGAATCGATCGATCCGGGTTGTTGTGGACGGCGAGTGTTCGGATCTGTATCCTGTTAATTCGGGGGTGCTCCAAGGTTCTATTTTGGCTCCAACCTTGTTCTTGCTTCACATAAATGATTTGTTGGAGACAACGGACAACAAAGTGTTCAGTTTTGCGGATGATAGTACGCTTGTTTCCTCCTTTTCGAGTGATCGGCCGATTGGTGCATCAACGTCACACCAGCTGAGATGTAGACAGATTGACTCTCTGAATCGGGATCTGGATAAAGTCCTGCAGTGGGGAAAGGCCAATCTTGTCGACTTCAATGCAACGAAGACCCAGTATACGAGGGTTGCCTTTTATATTTCGGGATTAGAGAACAAAAACAAATATTGATCATCGAAAATCACTTTACTGTTTTTCAAAATATTCCCCATGAAGATCTATACACTTTTGCATGCGTTTGAACCAATTGTCGAAGCACTTTTGCCACTCTGATTGAGGTATCTCCAACACATGCATTCTGAATGCAGCAACCGCTTCTTCAGGTGTCGAAAAACGTTGTCATCTCAGTTTGTTTTTTACGTACGGGAATAAAAAGAAGCCATTCGGTGCCAAGTCACGACTATACGGCGGATGACCCATCAAATCGATGTTTTGGGTGCTCAAAAATGCAGTTGTCGCAGCCGATGTGTGAGAGCTCGCATTGTCGTGGTGAAGAGTGATCCGTCTTCGGCGGTTGGTTTTCCTGATTTCTTGGAAGACAACTGGCAAACAAATGGTTGTGTACCACCCAGAATTGACTGTTCTGCGTTGTTCTAGTGCTACGGTTGCGACATGTCCAGTTTTTCCGAAAAAACAGGCGACCATTTGCTTGCAAGTGCTTCGTGCGCGAACAACTTGTGTTGGATTTGGCTCATCTTGAAACACCCAGACAGTCGACTGCTGTTTACTTTCGGGCTCATACGCGTAAATCCACAATTCATCACCTGTCACGATGTCATAGACGTGTTTCGAAGCACCGCGACCGTATTTTTTGAGCATTTCTTTCGACCAATTGACACGAGCCTTTTTTGGGCGATTGACAAATTGTGTGGGATCCAACGCGAACAAATCTTTTCGACAGACAAATGTTTATGCAATATTGAATGAATGCTGGTCCCACTAACGCCTAAGGTTGTCTCAATCTCACGATAGGTCACATGACGATCTTCCAATATCAGTTCGCGCACAGCATCAATGGTTTTCGGAACAACAACTGATTTTGGACGACCTTCACGAAATTCATCTTGGAGTGAACTACGACTACGATTGAATTCACCATACCATCGATAAACACTGGTCCTTGATGGAGCTTCATCGCCAAAAATTGAATTAAGTTCATCCATGCACCGTTGCTGAGTTAATCCACGCCGAAAGTTGTAAAAAATAATCGCACGAAAATGTTGACGATTTAATTCCATTTTTGGGCCGAGATGAATTTTTTAAGTTACTGTAAACAACACAAATAGCGCTCGTATGTCAAAACGTTCTGAGTGCGTATAACCTCAAAAATGTCCAACTTTACGACAGAGCTGTCAATTGCCGGATTGGAACACTAGGGTTGCCAAATCCCGAAACATAAGGGGCAACCCTCGTACAATATTCACAAAGAAAAGTGGATCATCGGTTCCACAGCTGATGATGAATGGCCAGGCCCTCGAGGCTGGGGAAAGTTTGAGATTGCTCGGCGTCACGGTCTGTGGGAATGTATCATGGCATAAACACGTGTCGAGTATCGCCAGGTCAGCTTCAGGAAAACTGAGCTATCTTTTTAGAGCCAAGAAATTTTTTACTTCGGCCCAACTTCTTCTCCTATATAAATCCCAAATTAGACCCGCGCTCGAATATTGCTCTCATGTTTGGAGCTCGGCTCCTAAACATACCCTCGACCTACTTGAGAGCATACAGAGACGAGCGATCCGCCTGATCGGGGACTCGGCGCTGACGTCGGGACTACATTCGCTATCACATCGAAGGCGCGTAGCCGACCTCTGTCTGTTTTACAGATATTGTAGGTAGTTTCTATTTTGCATCAACACGGATGCGTCAACAGAAACACCACCGATATTACGCTGACGAAAGTGATCGACCACTAAGAGAAGACAAACGAATTGGAAAACAAAACACAAGTATAATTATTCGGTCGTTCAAAAGTTATTTTTATTGATTATAAATCACGCGAATGGCATAGAGCAGAGAAGCTCTTTACACACACATTTCACAATTGGATACGATTCAGTTTCTATTGAGCACTTAGCATTGACAATAGGTTTGTATTAAATTAATCGATTGTTCGCCTCACGTTTTCTTTATTTCACAACATTTTTCACAGATGAGAGATTAAGAGTTTAATTACTGGAAGCAACCCGATTACGACTCTGAATTTATCGCGTGGGTGTATATTTTCGCTTCTCCGCAGCCGGCGGAGAGCGGGAGTGAAGCGTGACCACTCTGGTCCGCGGATGTAAAAGGACTCAGCGATCGTCATCTCATTCGCTAAGGAAAAAAAGGAAGAGAGAGAAAAACGTTTCTCTTAAGGATATGTTTTATCTCCCACAAGTGTAACGTAGAGTCTCTCTTGTGGGAACAAGAAAACCAGATGTCGTGATAAAGGTCATGGTAGTATGTGTGGTGATCGTTCAGATCGATGCTATTCGCACGTGGTTGACAGCAGTGGAACAATGAAACAGGCAGGCGGCAAAGACAAAAGGAAGAAAACGACCAAATGCGCCGTTGGTAATGCGGGTCATTGTTTACGCGATGCCTCGTCGCTATTATCGACGTTGGGAGAAAAAAAGGTGCTAAAAGCAAATTGGATGTTTATGGCATTTCTGGCTGCAGTAGAAACCGGGTTCATGTTTGCATTAGGAAATGCTGGAGAATTTGGTTTCAGCGTTTATTGCGCTAATTATATGCAGCTGCTTGGGTCGTTTATTGATAAGACAAACAAAAAAGGTTGCCGGCAATGTGTATGAAAAGGTACATGACGCGGCTGGGAAAATAGACGGCGCAATATTTATGGTCCCTGTCATGAAGGTTACAAATGTATGTAAATCTAATTATTTGTTTACCGGAATTCATCTAAGGAAATTTGACTGGCGACGTAGATGCCGAAATTGATTGGAAATTCCTGGTAAGCTAATAAAGAAATCTTAAGGAGCAATGGTATGCGAAGAGAATGCATGAAGGTAAGTTTTCTTTACAGGGACTTAAAGATCATAGATTTGATCTCCTAAATGCGTGCAGCATTTTTAGGTGCTGAATGCGAATGCATTGGCGAGGACTTGAGCGTCTTGGGTGATGATTATGGGGGTTTTTCAGGAAGGTAAACCGTGGGATTTGGCGGAACCGCCACAATATTACCACGGCTACTGTTCTTCGGAGATTCTTGGTATTGTTCCCCGCAATTTGGTTTATATGCGCTCCACAAGACAATCCGACGGATCGCACCCGTTTGTGGTTCATCTCCCGACGGCGCGAACATCCCTGTATCAGAGCTCGTTCCGTTACAGAGCGGGGAAGCTGTGGAACTCCCTTCCCACGCGAGTGTTCCTGGAGCGTTACAACCCGCAACTGTTCAAAAAGAACTGCAACAGTTATTTGATGGCATCTCGGGGCGCCCACTCGGCGTTATAGGTTCGCCTCTCCCGAGAGAATTCTAATAAGAAAGAAAAAAAAAAAAAAAGGTCCACAGGAGATGTGATGGCGTACCTTACCGAAAAGTGGAGCCATTCCATCCACTCCTTCGGAGAAAGCTAGGTTGTTGCACTGAATATCTCGAAAGCCTTCGACCGAGTTTGGCATCCAGCCCTTTTATCAATTTATCAAAATTACATTCATATGGAGTAGATAATTCCCTGTCCAATGGATAAGAGACTATCCTTCTGGCCGTTCAATCCAAGTGCTTCTTGATGGTGTCAAATCTGTCTCCCATCAAATTAATGTAGGTGTTCCCCAGGGTTCGGTGCTCTCATCCACATTAAAAACTCAGTGCTGCCTCTTGTCGTCAAAGACGAACCCCAAAGTAAATATACTGTCGATGAATGGCACTTCCATCGACGAAGCCAAAGAACTATCAATCCTCGGCACTCGAATTAATTCGACTGTTAATTGGAGGAACCACATTTTTGAAGCTGCGAAAAGTGCGGCCAAATGCATGGAGTTCCTTAAGAGATGCAAAAGATACTTCACTCCATCCAAGCTGGCTACTATTTATAAGGCGTATATTCCTCCCAAAATGGGGGACCATATTAGTTCAGGCGCACCCAAAACTGCATTACACGTGCTCCATAGGATGCAAAAAGAGCAGTATTCGGGACCCAGCTGTGAGTCGATCAATTCCGCCGTTAGAACACAGGCGCAACGTATCATGCCTATCTCTGTTCTATAGGTATTATCACGGTCGTTGCTCAACAGAACTTGCTGAATGTGTTCCGCCTCCTCAGACATTTTCCCACGATACCCGTCAATCTGAGAATGCACATCAGTTCACGTTGAAAGCCAACTTCAGGCACACAAACAAACATAGGGAGTCATTCTTTAGGCGAACCACACGAATGTGGAATACTTTACCTGATCATGTGTTTTCTCGTCGTTGTAATGTTCAGGCATTTAAGACCAATGTACATCGATACCTCTTTTCCTTATCCACTTCCTCTTCTTCCGCTTGCACTGTGCTCTGAGAGTTAATGGTCTTCCAAAATCTCCTTTTGTGCGCGCGCGTTTGTGTAAAAAAAAAAAAAAAAATTGAGACGGGGAATGCATTCTCCTCTACTACCAACTATGGCGGGAATCTTTCCAACAACACTTTCGCTTGTCTGGCTTCTTCTAAATCTGCGGTGATTCCATCCAGGCACATGCATGCCATTTCGCTATGGGCAAATCAGATTCGCGTCACCGTGAATCGAAATTTTCCCATGGCTTTGGGGTGGAACTACAGCCAGAGTAGGCGTAAGGTTACCACCTTAGGATGATCGGCGGCAAAAAAGTGCGACGTTGCAATTCCCATCGTCGTTGGCATGGCCTTCGACTGGGACTAGCGTCAGGTAGCTGTCTGGAGGACAGCTATGACCGTGGGAAGGTATGAGAATTTTGATGTGGTTTTTAGATATAAAAAGGGGGTTTCGTTAGAAGTAAGATCAATTGGAATCAGACAGCCGAAGCGTGGCGGCGATTATATAGATTCAATTAATTAAATTATATAAACTAAAATTAATATAACAGCAAGAAAAATAAAATAAACCTTTAACAAAAACAAGGTCTTCTCTATTGAAAAACACCATCGGCTCATCGGGGTCCCAAATAGACGCCCCAATGGAGAAAACCCCGGCCAACGCCCCTCAGTTGACGAAGGTCAACCCACGGACGCTACTAGTCGGAACCCGCCTACTCACGGGCTTAACAAAGCCGGGAGACATAGCAGAGTAGGTAAGTGTTATGTATAAAAAAAAAGTAATGGGTCTTCCAATAGGGACTTGACAACTTTTTTTCGGTAGTAAATTTTTATAATTTGCAGACGTTGTTCGTTCGTGTACTTAACCATGATGAAAATGTTGAGTTTACTAAATAAATTCACAGTGACAGTTCGATGATTAGTGAAAGGGTGCGTTCACAAATTAAATTCAAAGTTGTCAAGTCCGTATTGGAAAACCCGATATATAACACCGTCCTTATTTCACTTAGTACGCGCAATTCCCTTTCTTCGACACTACATCGAATATTCGCACAACACAATTATAATATTTTTATCTGGTCTTTTTATGTTCACTGCTACTGTCACTTTTCACAAAGTAAAAAACGGGGGAAAAATCAAAACGTATTGTTTGTTCAGGTATTTGGTATACCTGCTAAGTTGCGTTATGTGGGAAGACAATTAGAGTGTGAGACGAACGAAAGACAAGATGATCCGTAGCGTTTGAAGGTTAGCTGAATACTGAGCAAGGAATTAGTTTGATTAGAGGAATGTTCCTTAGGGAGTGAATTTTATTTTTCCTTATAGCAAAAAATAAATTTCACTCCTCACTAACCTTATTGTTCTAATTTTACAAAACTGACCTATGCTACATTTACGCACCCATAAATCATCATCCCAGTGTTAACACAATCGCTTTATTGTGTTGTACACATGATTGGGTGGTCATAAAATCCATGTGGGCAGATATTTGGATGAATCCTTCTCCTGGCGACTCATGATCGTAGAGGTCTGTAATTGAGCCCTTGTTTGTGGCCGTCGGTAGCTGCGATCCACTCTTGTGCACGAAGATAATGGTGTGAGTCCTTGGTTGACTCACATCGCATTGATGTGCCTGCAGCATATGTTATTCATTGAAGATGCCGACATTAACCCTTTGTTGATTGAAGCTTATAAATATTAACAACACTAATTTGCATGGAGGGGTTATCAACACTGCCAAACTCCCTTTGCTACAGAATGGGAATATTCTGGAAAACCCAATCTCAAGAGCACTACAATTTCTATATGTGATAAGTTTCAGCCGTTTTTTTTTTCGAACTCTTACAACAACTTTCATCTGCTAACCTTGCGTGTTAGAAATCAACTCCCCAATTTGCCAAAAAAAATACAAAATCAAGTATTCACTTCATTATATCTCAGTGTGCAATCATTTTTAAATCTTGATTTCAGTCTGAATTTTTGTTTAAATTTATTTCTGTGAAGCGGTTTTCCAACTAAATTTAAATGGCATCTATCCCTCGAGAATGGTCCAAATCATACCGAGCAAATATTCGGGATAACTTAATATCTCACGTGTTTATACATAAAAAGCCATTCATGGCATCGTATCAAACGGACGTATGGATATATTATTGTTTTTGTTGTTTAATAAATACTTATGTCTACTAAAATTAGCCCCAGAAACCCAGGATGCATTGCATTTTATCATGGAAATATGGACGGATGTGGCTAGAGGAGAGGGAAAAATTTGCTGCAGCCCGAGCCAAAAAAGCAAAACCAAAAAGGATCTCCAATGATTTCAAATGGTGGGTGAAGAAAAGGACGTCTAAAAAGCCGTGCCGCTGTTAAGGCAAAAGGTCAATATCCTAATCCAGGCAAATTTTCTTAAAAAATACTTCCAAATACCACTAAATAGATATGAGAGCCCGAGAAACAAAACTATGTAGCTCTCCTTGAAGCCAAACTAACGTTTCAACTGGTTTAGAATTAGTTTAGGCCTTTATCTATACGAGCACGTTACGACAATAAACAAAATTAACTATTTCACCACTCACATATTTGTGTTGTTTACATTTTTTTCGTTTTAACAGTGGGTATCTTCTTTTTCTTTTGCTTCCGAGTTTGTTCTTAATAGTACTTGAATAACTGAGCATATGTGAAAGAAATAGTACCCCTGCATCGTTTCCTGTGTTTTACATTTCGACTCAACGAAACAAATAGTAGACTTGTAAATAATAGTATGGCCAAAACGACTTGTGTCCCAAACATGACCGGAACCCGGTTTTTGGGTTTAACCGAAGACATAGATTTCGAAATACAGCAACAAAGAACAAAAAAACTTCCCAGAACCGAAGAAAATCTCGCCAACCTCCCAAAAACTTTATCAACAAAAAGGCCCTGGGTTTGTAACCATCTTGTACAAAACAAAGTGATAATGTGGCGGTCCTTTAAAGCCTCCCTAAAGAACGATCCATTTTTCTAAAACAACCTACTTTTCCCTCACTCCACAAACCACTATACTTACCTGCATTCGCTTTCTTTCAAATAACTTTCACCTGAAAGTAAAAGCCCAGCGGGCATGCACATCAAACAAGTTATTTCATTCATATTACATGAACCGTGCCAGATAGTCGACTCGGCTTGTCAGCAATTATAAACGATAAATACTCGCTGGCCAGCGCAATTGTTGACACAGCTGTAGCCGGTATTCTTGCTATGGTTCATGAGTGAATATTGCCCCAATCCCAACGTTCGCTACAGTTGCGACCAATTTCCTTTATCGGTTATCTACCGATCTTGGGATTTGGGCACGAATATGATTGACGTTAGACAATCATACCCATGATCATGTCTAATGATTCGTTGTCTAAACAACGACCAGCCACTTTTCTCACGCTGGCTATTCTAAACGAAATGTTTCTGTGTACTCTACGTAAACAGAAGAAATTAGTTTTGCCTGCATGCCAGCATTCCTGTGCATTATCCAATGCCTAAAATTAACATGCACCCAAATCTAGTAGCCTTTGCCGTCTCAACGAAGCTATGTTGACTTAACGTCAATCAAAAATCGATCCCATATCGTACGGTGGCGATACAGCCAGCCCGTACACCGATCAACATATTTGACCAGCTGCATGTTTGTTGTTCCTTTCCTGCGCCCAGCGCGTGTTTGGATGTCTTTCTTGAAAAGGAAAGATAGTTTTTCCCCTGCGATGACATGCGTGAAAACTCATCACAATCACCGAGAGGCTGGGTCAATGTCGCCCAGCTCGAGGAGTCAGATTTAATATCTCAACGTGCACGCACACCCTATTCGAGTCGCCAGAGGGCTGTCGCCGTAAATATGTTTAAGTTAAACAAAAATACAGGAGTTGGATAGTGCCATCCTAAATTAATTTAGTGGTCTGTTGCCGTAAATATATTTAAGTTAAACAATAATACCGGAGTTGGATAATGTCATTGTTGCAGTTCCGCAGCATGTATAAATTCCGATTATACCATTACGGCAAAACACTATTGGCTCTGAACACTGCCAATGACACAATACCAGATTTATCGGACTGATAACGAGCCCGTTATTAAGAACATTATTTTAAGTGTCATCGGCATCTTGTACTGTGTTTAGACAGTTTGTATATTTTACCGTTAGTGAAAAAAGGATGTTTTTTGGTTGTCCTTTTTAATTTAGTGAAATAAAAATTAAATTAGTGTATTAAAAGTGTGTTTAATTACTGCCCAATACGGCAGTCATTTGCTGGGCTACTTCGCCATACATATATTGCTGTTCTTATCGAGGATGAAACGATGCAGAACAAACATGGTCCTTCGAGCCGGATCGCTCGAAGTGTGCAGTGTGCCGGATTTTACATCCGCCAACGTCCTCCACGAGGAACAACAGGATTACGTCCAACGAACCATCAACGAACGGATATCAACCTCAACGAGGGAACTATCGCCGAAACCAAGGTAGGTGGCAATCATTATAATTTTATACTAATAATTTAAAGATCGTGTCGTGTGGTGTGCATATAAGCCTAGAACTCCGAAAATTGCGATAAAATGGGGAAGACATATTTGTTCGGGACTGTTCTAGTTTCTAATTGAACTGAGTGTCGACATTGATTTGGAATCAATAACGGCAATTACAAACAAGGCCACAAAGTTGGATCTATTCGAGATGTTCCAATCAATGTTTATCGAACGCAATCCGCAATCCGCAATCCCTTGAAACAGTCGAACAGATTAAGAATAAAGGCAACCGCCTGATGTTCGAACGCAAGTATCAAGGAGCGGTAGTCCAATACAACCGGGCCATCAGTTTCGATCCGAAAAAACCCAATATTCTACTGTAATCGAGCTGCAGCATATATCCGTTTAACAGAAAATGATAGTGCGATTAACGACTGCAACTCTGCGTTGTTCTACAATCCAAATTACAGCAAAGCATATGGCCGAATGGGAGATGCATATCTCAATACAGGAAAGTACGATGAAGCCATAGTCGCCTATACGAAAGCTATTCAATAAGAACCTGATAACAACGATTAAAAATGGACCAGAACAAACGGACGGAATTGATACGGTCCACAATAGCTGTTATTCATGAGCAGCGAAAGCACGGCGAAGAACAACTATAACAGATTCACAGAATTATGTGATTTGTTCCAATGACTCTACAGATGGGTGTGACGAACCGAGTTGAGCTACCCATTAGACAAGCTGGAGCTATCTAACTCAAGAATTTCATTTCTTCCCTCTGTTCCAACAAGGAGACAACACCTAATGAAGCAATCATTGTTTCTCAATTCATGAACATGATCGTGCACTGATTCGGGGCAATATTGTGAATGCAATTGTGCATGCTCCTGACATATTGGTCCGCATTTTTGGAATATATGGAAGTCCCGAAACCATTGATGCGTATCGGAGATTTGCGGAATGGTATCTTCCTACGTTCACGTCAGGTGTTCTAGATTTCACTCAAGGGTTTCGACCAAACTCGTAACCACGGAGCTTTGTCACAGCGAGTATTAACACATATTCAATGTTCCTAAAAAAATGCAGTGGTGCATGTCTATTCCTAGAAGTTAATTAAACGACACATGGTTGCAATTATTGAAGATGTTATATTTCTAATAACGTCCTTCACAGAATCTGTCCAAGGCCTCTGGGAAAGCGACCCACATGAATGTATTCAGTGAATTTCAACATTTAACATTTTTAATTTAAGATTTTAATTGTCCAGGTCCTGCAACACAAATATTTCAACACCAGGTAGAACGCAGAAAGGAATTCTACCGAAAACAATGGGAAGCATGAAGCAGGATATTACATCACCAAACGATGAATGTATTCAAAAGGACTGGAACTCTGGCAGATGTGCTTCTGAAAAACGAATATACCGTGGTCAAGTGGAATATGCTTACCACATATCTATTTCCAGAGTTTCAAATCGGGCGGACATATGCGAACCGTACTGGTTGGGTATTTCATTACGTTTGTAAGACAAACTAACATCTGCTTCTTTATTTGAATAATTGTTTTCTATTGTAATCGACGGTAAATAGAATAAATTAATGAATATTTCCTATTTTACCCATATTACAAAACTCCAATATAAATAGAATAATCATTTTTTGCGTTTCTTACGAGTGGAAAGCATATGGATTTACGATCCAATACATGACGATGCCTAGAGATTTATCACATTGCGTATGGATTTACGATCCAATTTAGGACTACGTCCAAATCGTCATCGATGCCACAAAGGGATCCACGATCCAAAAGAGGACTACGTCCAAGGGTTCATCGATGACATAGATGGATTTACGATCCATCAAACAACATTTCAACTTTAACACAGTTAAACAACAATTTAACTAATAATCAACTTTACAAGCCAAAATACAGTCCAATTATAATACCCGAGGTTGTTTCATATCTCTTCATTCTCCAGAATTCACCGCATGTATATCAAAGGGTTTAAACAATCAGTTCCAGTATTTCGGTTGAGGACATGATTCGGCTCCTCTTTTTTAACGATGTTGCACGACCACGCTACATAACTCAGATACGCCCCGCTTACATTAAAGGAACCTCAAGAAGAGGACGATGACCCATCGGGAAAAACAGTCAAGAGGACAATGCAATGAAATCGAAGCGGTCACTACTAAGACAAAGTTCGTCAACAAAGACACATCCGGTCCTATACCTGCAAGTTCATCCCAAACATCGAATTGCAGATGGATAAGTCCAAGAACCCCGGGAATTGCGATTTTTACCACCTCATGTACATCCGTTGCTGGGGCACCGCTCCTTGAAATCTGGGCGCATCGTTCACGCATTCAAGATTTGTCGCTTCTCGCCACCGGGGCACATCGCTGTTAAGTGTCTTGGGTTCTTCGCTTTCGCCGCCTGGACGAAATGCTCTGGGGGCACCCTCTTAATACCACCCATTGCACATAGCTGCCACGGGGGCACCACTCCAACGGAGTCGGTGTCTAAGATAAGCTTTCAGAAATAAGATGAAGGGACAAAGAAAACGAGAAACAGGAAAGATGCCGGTACCCGTCAGAAAATCATGTCAACGGAAAGCTGTCACTGTTTAGAGTACACCGCTTCTCATCGCCTGGACTCATCGCTCACGCATCCGGAGTTTGCCGCTTCTCGCCACCTGGGCACATCGTTGTCACGTGTCTGGGGCTCTTGGCTTTTCGCCGCCTGGACGAAATGCTCTGGGGGCACCCTCTTAACACCGCCCATTTCACATCGCTGCCACGGGGGCACCACTCCAACGGAGTCGGTGTCTAAGATAGGCGTTCGGTTATAAGATTAAGGGACAAAGAAAAGGAGGAACAAGGAAAGATGCCGGCACCCTTCGGAAAAGCATGTCATCGGAAAGCTATCGCGGATTTGGAGTTCACCGCTTCTCGTCACCTGGACTCATCGCTCAAGCATCCAGGATTGTCGCTTCTCGCAACCCAGGCACTTCGCTGTCACGTGTCTGGGGTTCTTCGTCTTTCGCCGCCTGGACTTAATGCTCTGGGGGCACCCTCTTAACACCGCCCATTGCACATTGCTGCCACGGGGGCACCATTCCAACAAAGTCGGTGTCTAAGATACGCTTTCGGTGCCAAGATTAGGGAATATAGAAGGAGAAGAACAGGAAAGATGCCGGCACCCTTCAGGAAATCAGACCAACGGAAGGCGAACTGTGTACACAGGGTCCAGCCACCAGTCAACGAAGAAAAGCGCCTAGCATTGGGACTATATTATCTTGCGACACAATTGAACGAAGACTTCTATCAATCAGCAGATTATTCTTCCGTCTAGCAACCTAAATACGCAGCCTCTCTTGTTTAATCAAGTGCCAATCTTGGGTTAGTAGGATCTGAACAACAATGAAGATCCTGATGGGCATTATATGCGGTCATAGCACCCACAACAACAATAGCAGCAGCAGCATAGAACTAACGTCGTCGAAAGTCTGGATGGTGTTATACAATGTTTGCAAGCAACGTTTAATCTGAGCGATGATGAGGATCTCGATAGCGAAGAAGCTCCGTCTAACAGTGCAGGCACATCCTCACAAACAAAACCACAAAATTTAGATCTATTCGAAATGTTCCAGTTGATGTTTATCGAACGCAATCCGCAATCACTTGAAATAGTCGAACAGATTAATAAGAAGGCAACCGCCTGATGAAGGAATGTAAATATCAAGAAGCAGTAGTCCAAGACAACCGGGCAATTAGTTTCGATCCGGAAAACCTAATATTCTACTGTAATCGAGCTGCAGTTTATATCCGTGTAACAGAAAATGATCGTGCGATTAAAGACTGCAACTCTGCATTATTCTACAATCCAAATTACAGCAAAGCATATGGCCGAATCAATACAGGAAAGTACGATGAAGCCATAGACGCCGATACGAAAGCTATTCAATTAGAACCTGACAACAACAATGGGAATCGGATGCAAGTATTACATTACCAAGCGTTGATAATAAACAAAGTGATGGAGCACTTTATAAGATTGGAACTCTGGCAGATGTGCTTCTGAAAAACGAAGACACCGTGGTCAAGTGGAATATGCTTACCACATATATATTTCTTGAGTTCAATCGGACTGGACATATCCGAGCCCGTACTGATTAGGTGGTTCATCACTCTGGTGAAAATAAACTAATGTCTGCTTTATTTTAATAATTTTTCTATTGAAATCGACGGTGAATGGAATAATTTAATAGATATTTCCTATTTTTACCAACATTATAAACTTCCAATATAAATAAAACAACATTTTTTTCGTTTCATTCGAGTGGAACGCGTATGACTACGTTCGAAGGTTCATCGATGACATAGAGGGATTCACGATCCAAAAGAGGACTACGTCCAAGAAGTCATCGATGATATAGATGGATTTACGATCCAACTTATATTTTAACTTTAACATACAAGTCGAACAAGTCATCATCAATAAACGAAAAGCTGGTAATTCTACCAAATTACTTTTATTTAGCAATTTAAATAACAAAAAACTTTAACAAAGCCAAATTTCAGTCCACTTTCTTAAAAAAAAAAATTGTGGCGAGAAGGCCGAATTTAGCGAGACAGGACATATGTGTCCTTCATCTTGTCTCTGACTTTCTTAAAAATCCAAGGTTGTTTCATTTATTTAATTCTGCAGAAGTCACCGCAGGTAAATCAAGAAGATTTCAAATCGACCCCAGTACCAGGTTGAGGACATCGTTCGGCTCCTCTTTTAACAATCTTGCAGGTACTTGGCACAACCCACGCTACAGAACTTAGATACGCTCCGCGTACATTGAAAGAACTTCAAAAAGAGGACGATGGCCCATCGGGCAAAAAAGTCAAGAGGACAATTCAATCAAATCTAAGAGGTCAGTACCAAGAAAAGTTTTGTCAACAAGGGCACATCCGGTCCTATACTTGCAATGTCAACCCAAAAATCGAATTGGAGATGAATAATTCCAAGAACTCTGAGAATTGCGATTTCACCGCATCATACACATCCGTTCTTGGGCACCGCTTCTCGAAACCTGGGCCCATCGTTTACACATCCAGGATTTGTCGCTTCTCGTCACCCAGGCACATCGTTGTTAAGTGTCTGGGGTTCTTCGGTTTCGCCGCCTGGACGAAATGCTATGGGGGCACCCTCTTAACACCGCCCATTGCACGTAGCTGCCACGGGTGCACCACTCCAACGGAGTCGGTGTCTAAGATAAGCGTTCGGTTGTAAGATTAATGGACAAAGAAAACGAGGAACAAGGAAAGATGCCGGCACCTCTTGGAAAGCATGCCCACGGAAAACTGTTGCGGATTTGGAGTTAACCGCTTCTCGTCACCTGGATATCGTTCGTGCATACTGAATTTGTCGCTTCTCGCCACCTGGGCACATCGCTGTTAAGTGTCTGGGGTTCTTCGCTTTCGCCGGCTGGACGAAATGCTCTGGGGGCACCCTATCAACACCGCCCATTGCACGTAGCTGCCACGGGGGCACCACTCCAACGGAGTCGGTGTCTAAGATAGGCTTTCGGTGCCAAGATAAGGGAATACAGAAGGAGAAGAACAGGAAAGATGCCGGCACCCTTCAGGAAATCCGACCAACGGAGGGCGAACGGTGTACACAAGGTCCAGCCACCACTACTGGGACTATTTTATCCTGCGACACAATTAAACGCAGGCTGCCATTGATCAGCAGAGTAATCTTCTAAATAGCAACTTGAATGCGCAACCTCTCTGGCTCAATCAAGTGCCATTTCTAATTCAACAAAATAGGCCACAAGGACTCAACCACAATATTCCAAAAAGAAAGCCACCATGTCCAGCACCATCATTCAACCAGTTCATCAAATACGACCAAAGGTAACGCTGCCGACAGACGGTTCAGTTCCCATCAAGAAACTCGCCCTATGCCGAGCATTGGTTTAGCGGCGTAGATGGGACATATCCCCAACTGCAACAGCATCAGCCAGAGCAATCAATTTGGATTCGAGTCGCAATTGACCCTATGCGGTTGGCGGGATATCTAACATTTCTGGCAGCGGCACAGGTTGGACATACTGAGAAGATGGTGGAATTACAACCCATCACCTTCAACATATTGACGACCACAAATCACATCGTTTCCGCAGCTGATGCAGCAAAGGTCGCCTTTCAGGCACGTCTCCACAATATGTCGGAGACTATCAACTATGCTCTTCCAAAAAGAAATCATATGCGGTCTCAGCACCCACAACAACAATTGCGGCAGCAGCATAGACCTTATGATGACAATTCGTATGAGGATGATGGTGGTTCACAGACAATGACTGCACATTATGACCGCAGTCCAGATTCAGCAAATAAGAGTTACGCTCAGCGACTTCAACGTCGGATATGTGAATCGGCTGACGGTAACTACAGTTCAAATGCCAGAGTATCCAACAATACCGGAAAATCAATTCCACGAATTACCATCAAGGGAACAATACAATCCTTTCTGATATGATGGTAGGTTCAGCGAAGTCTGGCAAATCAAGCAGTATATCGTCTTCTTCAAGTCCTCAAGGCCAACAAGATTATTTCTATGGTGGCCATTATAACAATTACCGAAGCCATCATCATCAAACAATCACTCAACCAGTGGATCAAATACTCCGCCAGGTAATGTGACCAACGACAATCTCAGCTCCCATCAAGAAATTCGCCCAACGCCGAGCATTGGTTTAGCGGCGTAGATGGGACAAATCCCCAACTGCAACAGCATCAGGCACAGCAATCACTTTGGATTCAAGACGCAGATGATCATATGCAGTTGGCGGCAACTCTAATACTTCTAATATCGGCACAGGCTGGCCATATTCAGAAGATGATAGAAAATCAACATTGCACGGGCGACTTTAACGCAACTAATCGGTCTTTGGACTGAATTGACAGCTCCATCTAGTGCACCTAGATTTCAACAAAATCTAAATGGCCACATTTCCAACCAGGGACAAACACAAACCATTCAACATATTGGCGACCACAGCGCTTAATTACCATTCATGGATCCACGATCCAACATAGGACTACGTCCAACTATATAAACTACACTTACGGATTCACGATCCAACAGGGGACTACGTCCAAGATATTCTTATTCATTTAAATGGATTTACGATCCGACTTGGGACTACGTCCAACTTATTGAAATTTTACATACGGATTCCAGATCCAAAGAGAGGACTACGTCGAAGAAGGTCATCGATGATACAGAGGGATTCGCGATCCAAAGGAGGACTACGTCCAAGAAGATCATCTATGACACCAGGGATTTACGATCCAACCAACATTCAACATTAAACACATAAGTCAAACAACAAACTATGAATAGCGTAAGTGCTTATTCAAATCGTTGCCGCCGCTAATGCGACAAATATCGCCTCTCAGGCAACCCCTCCACAACATGTCGGGGACTATAAACAATAAACAACGACGGCCTTATCACAAGCTATAACGTCAGCAATCAATGGCCAACTGGACCTTCGGTCATACACATACACACACACACACACACACACTAACACTGATAATTGACTAAAAATTGAAACAATAACTAAGTATATTTTATAACAAATTAATTCAATTAATAGTTACTTCTAGTCAACATAATTAATTATTGCCACCCTACCGTTTTACCGTACCGGTGTATGAGCAATACGAGCATTAAGGGCTCTGAGCTCAACCAAATACCAACCGCCACTTCCCACGGCGCTGACACCAGGTGGTGACGCCAACTAAGGAGGACTACTACTGGGTCCATCGTCTCGGCCCGGGAAGATGTTGCAGTTCCGCAACATATATCACATGATACCATTCCGAAAAAAACATACCACACGGAACGCCACCTATTGCTGAATAGACAAAAGCAAAATTGTCTATTCGTGTGACGTTTCCATGTTACTGTTTACAGTGCTTGTTTTACTACTGAGCACCGCACTGTTTTTGACCTTTTTGTATACGGTGCTTTCAGCACCTGTTGTTTTGATAACGTTTTGGGAGATGACGGTTGGTGCTGGACAGTTTTTAGCTACGAGAGACTCTAATCATTTACTCGACGTGTTTTAAATCGTTTTTAATGTGACATTGAAATTCGAAATAAAGTTAAATTAATGTAAAGTGTTAAAAAATGTTGTTTTAAACTATTTGCTATTACTGGGCTATAACGCCACAAAATTTGCTGGGCAATAACGCCACAAAATTTGCTGGGCAATAACGCCACAAGATTTGCTGGGCAACAACGCCACAAGGATTTTGCTGTCACGTCGAGGAACCTATCTCGACGCTGAACAGTGTGTCTGCAAAGAGTAACTGTTTAAGCATAGTACTTCTGTGGGGGTTCTCTATATCACACGGGGAACCAACCCACAATTCCAACCAATTTTGAGCGCTAACAGCGCGTCACCACAACCCAACCTGCAATAGCACACATTCGCAAACACGCAAAGAACACACATCGCAATATGAAACACCATCCGTCCCCAAATCTGCAATCGCACACATCCCCAAACTTACCAAGAATCCATTTCCCAAGCTGCACCAAATTACATATTTATCATCTCCCTCAACTACATCAAACCGCATACATTTTTCCAAAAACCGCTTCGGTTAATTTCTTATTTAAACTATATCCCTCGCTTACACCCAAGCAGCATTAATTTCTCCCGAAACCATTCCGACTCACTTCCTGCTTAGACTACTTTCTCGCTTGCAACCAAGTGACATTCAGTTCCGCCGAAAATCATGTCGGCTCCCATCCTACCCAATACCAATTCCCTTTACTGGTAAGCTAAGAGCACGATGCGTTGCATTTCCGCGAAACAAGCATCGCAACGACCAAGACCCATATTCCCTTGCCTAACCGACAACTCATACCCATACTTGGTTGTGTTTCCAAACCAATTTCCCCGTATGCATAGCGAAAGAGGAATTTGGCTCAGCTTGTACGGCAGTGATTCTCGGGAACTAAATTCCCTATGCAAGCATAGCCACTCCTTTCAAGTTCCTGGTAAGTGGCAGTGAGATTATTCAGCTCTGACTCCACTGCAACGACGCGATGAACGATTTCTTGCTTTAATCAGTCAGTCGCTTCCCAACCGCCGCCCCGTCCACATGCGTTGTCTTTACCCAACCACCACGGCGGCAGGTCACGCCGCTTAATAAGTCAAATTTCACCCCCCATGGTGTGCGGACACACAACGTTAAAAGTCATGAGTGTCGGTACGGCCGTAGTTTGCAATTAATACATGTCGCACAACTCCTTTAATTGGATAAAATTATTTCGGGTGAGGATATATTAATGGCCCAAAATAGTAGTCAGTGCTTTGAAAGTGAGCCGAACAACAATATGAGAGGACGTCTACAGTGCTATAGTTTTTTGTCATCACTTTAACTTATCATTCCCCAGAGGAACTCATTTATAAACCCACTTAAACGCTAGAGTATAGTCTCCATACTTCCTGTATTAAACACATGTAATTAAAAAAAAGGAACAGTGCCAACGTACAAAGGAATTCGTTTATAAATGCACATATACGCTGGAGTATAGTTGTGGGGTAGAAGTATTGCACCGGCGTACGGCGCTGATTAGCTTCCTCCTCCATCATAATTACTAATAGTTCCGCAAATGTTCCGCCAAGCACTAGGAAAACTGTTCACCGAAAGAAACGAATGTTGGGGGATTTCCTTTCTTTTCGAAGACGTTTTATTGGGCAGCAGCACAGGAAACACGCTTTAACAATGAAATGTGTCTAGTTTTGAATTTAATTTACTTTTAAATTTGGAAAATCAAACAGTTAATGAAATTTATAAATTGTTTATTGTTTGTCTTTTACATTTTTGTATGATTTATTCGTTTTCACAAAAACTATTGAACACTTTCGTATGAACTTAATGATATTGTTTTATCAATGAGACTATTGCATACCGATTTTTTTTGAAATTTATATGTTTTCGATAATAAACAATTTGGGATCAATAAATTTACGTTATTTCATAGATTCACAGATAAATTTACGTGGAAAAAAATAAACTAAAACTTCCTAGAGTTGAAAAATAAAACACACACGACTCCGGGTATATATTCGCGTGTTACTGTTTACGCTTCTCCGCTGGTGGCGCGGAGAGCGGGAGTTTCACCGTGCGACCAGCGTGGTCGGAGGATGGAATAAGACTCAAACGATATCCTCACCAATAAGGATATCGTTTTTTACCTACCACCAGGGAAACGTAAAGTCTCTCTTGGTGGTATAGGAAACCAGATCTTGTAATACAGGTCATGGTGGTATGTGTGGGATCGTTGAGATCAATGCTATTCACACGTGCAGTGGAACAGCGAAACAGGCAGGCGGCAAAGACAAAAGAAAAGGCGACCAAATGGTTCGCTCTTTAATGAGGGTCATGTTTATACGATGCCTCGTCGCTATTTTCGACGTTAGGAGAAAAGGGTGCTAAAAGCAATATGGATGTTTATGGCATCTCTGGCTGCAATAGAAACCGGGTTCATATTTGCATTAGGAAATGCTGGAGAATTTGGTTTCAGCGTCTATTGCGCTAATTATATGCAGCTGCTTGGGTTGTTTGTTGGTAAGACAAACAAAAAAGGTTGCCAGGCAATGTGTATGTATGGTATATGACGCGGCTGGGAAAATAGACGGCGCGATATTTATGGTCCCTGTCATGACGGTTACATTGATTGCAATCCGAATTATTTTGTTTACAGGAATTTGTCTGGTGCCGAATTGGTTCAGAATACCAAATAGGAAAACAAAGAAATCTTATGAAAAATTGTATGCGAAGGGTTGCATGAAGGTAAGTTTTCTTTATAGGGATTTTAGGGTTATAATAATTGGGTCTGTTTGATGCGTGAAGCATCTAAGATGCTAATGCGAATTGCATTAGCGAAAGCTGGTGCAGACCCGGGTTATGGTTATGGGGGTTTTTTCAGGAAGGCGAGCCGTGGGATCTGGCGGAATCGCCACAGTACTCCCCTCCCAGTGACGTAGTCACGAAAAAAAAAGGTAGGGGCGAGGGAATGCTCGGTGGTGGGTGCTGTTATGATAGGGAGGTTGCTTCGGAATGCGCTGTGGTAATGTTACGGGACTGTCGTGGTGACCAGTTCCTGGTTATTGTTTGGGCCTTTATCGATAAGATGGACACAGTTGTTACCGCTTGATGCCATCAAGGGCAAATGTGTGCGGCGTGGTCCATCGGCCTGTTATGGGTCTCGTGGACCAACAGGCTTATCGCCCGAATAGGTCGGAACCTATCGGAAATCCGCTCACATCCGCAGTGACGAAATAGTGTGTGCGAGATGGAGGGGGATTTATCCCAGGGTAATTCCCATCCGCAGTGACGGGTTGCCGTGTGCGGAATGGAAAGGGACCAAGTCCAGAGCGGGTGTTTTTTGTCCATACGTTTGTATGGCGATTTGTTTGCCGCTGGGACTGGTAAAGGAGGGCGGGCCCTCAATTGCACGTTTTACCTATCGAGGGAGGACCGGTACATTGGTGCCAATGTAGCGGTAGCTGCGACCTCGACCGAATGGAAACTTGCTGTGAGGTGCCGGCCGTCGCTCTTGTTTAAAAAAAAAAAAAAAATAGGGGATTTTGGTTAGGGGGCTCCTGGTGGGTGGTTGATTGTGTCCAACCCCAGGGCGCCCTAGGGTTATTAGAAGTGCGCTCCGAAGTATTATGCACCTAGGTATTTGAGGCGACGTAGAGGGGCGTATATAGCCTTTAGTTGCCGCTAAAGGGGAGCCATGGTGGCTAAAGATTGGGGAACCAGGTATAATGTCTCAGTCCGGTGGTATCGGTTTGATTTGAGGACCGGTGTTGCTGAGACATTTGGGAGACGTTAAGAGATCTAAGGACGAATGTCCAGAAGTTTAAATAAAGGGGCAAAACCAGGTGCCCTGATGGGTGCTGCTACGCGTAGTAGCTGTGTTACGAGGGAAGCTGGCTTGCTGAAATCGGGTAGAAAGGTCGAGCATTGATGAACAGTTTCGCGTGATAACTGTTTTTGGCGTAGATGGGCGCCAATATATGAACAGAGACAGAAAAAGGTGTTAGAGGTCAAGCAGAGTCGAGAAGGGATGCATGGGGTTGCGTGAAGGCTATGGTTGGTGAGCGTGAGCGCCGACCTTCAGAAAAGAGACAGAAAAGGGTGAGGTGTTTCACGCGAGACAAAACCGGGCGTCCTATTGATTATATGCTACGCGTAGTAGCTGTTGTTAGCTAAGGGGCCGGTTTGCAAAAAATGGGTGTTGAGCAATGGCGAGAGTGTGCGCCAATATTTAGGAAAGGACCGAAAAAGAAGATGTTGAAATAGAGGGCATTGTATGCCAATATTTAAGGAGGGCCAGAAAGGGGTTGAAGTATTACGAGCGGGACAAAACCAGGCGTCCTATTGATTATGTGCTACGCGGGGTAGCAAAAGTGTGATGAGGAGCCGGTTTGAAGGAGTTAACTAGGGGCGTTGTGCGCCAATAGTAAGAGAAAAGCCAGACGGGTGTTGAAATGGGTGAAGCCGAAGGACGTTGAAAATGAGTCGAAGGAGTTTGATGACGTCGAATAGGAGGAGTCGAATAATGGAGTTGAGCGGAGTCGAAAGGGTAAAGTCGGTGGAGTCGAAAAGTCGAGTGTGTGATGTGAATAAACGGAGTTGAATAGCGCTGTGAATATTGTCGAAACGGTTGTGGACTGCTAAATATCCTGAAGGGGCTTACACTATTTATTGTTTGTTTTTTTTTTTTTTAAAAATATAAAATTTGCAGCAACCGTTTCTATTCAATAAGATATGGTAGCACGCACACAAAAAAAAGGTAAGGTAATTATGGTGCCGTGGTGCGTTTACTTTATGTTACTTGTCGATATATATAATTGCGCATAAAATTTATTGAGCTATATCTATTGCCATTTGTCTTATGTATATTATTTACAATGTTTACGATTTTTAATAATATAACTTTAATGCTTATGTGTTTTTGGTTTGTTTTTACTGACAATATGTTAACATTTGATTATGTTGTATTTTGTTGCTTACTTTATGTATGTTTTTAATTAGTGTGCGTGTTTCTTGGCGAGAACAAAACAAAACTTGTACTAATACCACCGAATCACAAATAGAATTAGGTACGATGTAGTACATCTAACGTAATATTTAGTATAATACAAATTTTGCTGCTTTAGGGTATTACAAATTATTTTTATGTTTTGTCTAATTATTGTTATGCACGTTATTATGTTGCTTTATTTTTATTCTTTTAATTACTATACACAATTGTAGGGAACTGTTTGCTTACACTTTCTCTGTCTTCGTATCTTAAAGGGGGTAATCCATATGTTAATTTTTCTTGTAGATGTACATGTTGATGTATTATAGTGTGTAAATATAAATAGAGTATCGGAAACTACTTAATTTTAGTCTGGATTTAATGCTGGACAACAGTTACAGGCGTTCCCTGACTTTCTATCGTTATTTCTTGTGCGACAAAGCGCATGTTTTGAAACAAAACTGTATAGTATAGGGTTTAACTTTATTATAATTAATATTTTATGGGTATACTTAAGTGTTTTATATAAGGTCATGTTTTCTTTAAATAACTGGAGTTTGCTTAATATACAAAGTGTTAAGTAAGACAGAAGAAAGGCAGAAATTTAGGCGAACAAAGAGGAGAATATAAAAATATTTTTAATATTCGGATTAATGTTTGTTTATTTTAAAAGAAAATAAAAGAAACGCATTCATACAAATGAACATATTTCCGGACATACGTCCATTCATATAAATATCGATATCTTTTATAGCCTTTAACAGTCAAGCTTATTAAACGGTTTTCTTAGACTGGCAGGACAACTGTTTCGAACCAGTTGTCTACCTTTACCATGAAAATCGCTTAATTAGGACTGTGTGTGGTAATTAGCACTTCAAATCGGTAATTAATTTTTGAATAACAAATGTCAATGCACACAAATGTTTTTTAGGAAACAAATTTTAAGTTTCGCTCAGAAGGAGCTTACATGAAGACAATACAAAAAGGAAAGGAGAAAAGAAAAAAATTAAAAAGTTTTAAGGAATACCTGATGTTCGATTGTAGATCGGCTGCCTGGTGCTGGTGTTTGCGTTTCCTGGTGAAGTTGGTCCGGAGATGGTGTTGTTCCTCGTGCTGGATATCCAATCGGCTACTCGCGGTGATGTTTCGCCAGGTGCTGCTGTTAGGCTGGCGTTGGGGCGATGTTTGCCCGTTCATGACTTCTGGCAATTGCCGCCACAATTGCCCGCTGATTGTCATTGTTTTTATTTGTGTGTCACCTATTCCTTGACCGGAAGGTTGCGTTTAAACAATTCACTAGAGATCACCACTGTCTTACGGCAATTGCCGCCACAATTGCTCACGGATCTGTTCTGGCACTGTGACTGCACAACAGGTTACGTGCGTCGATCACATTAATCCGGTTGCGTGTCCTTTTTCGGTGTCACCAATGTGGGGTAGAAGTATTGCACCGGCGTACGGCGCTGATTAGCTTCCTCCTCCATCATAATTACTAATAGTTCCGCAAATGTTCCGCCAAGCACTAGGAAAACTGTTCACCGAAAGAAACGAATGTTGGGGGATTTCCTTTCTTTTCGAAGACGTTTTATTGGGCAGCAGCACAGGAAACACGCTTTAACAATGAAATGTGTCTAGTTTTGAATTTAATTTACTTTTAAATTTGGAAAATCAAACAGTTAATGAAATTTATAAATTGTTTATTGTTTGTCTTTTACATTTTTGTATGATTTATTCGTTTTCACAAAAACTATTGAACACTTTCGTATGAACTTAATGATATTGTTTTATCAATGAGACTATTGCATACCGATTTTTTTTGAAATTTATATGTTTTCGATAATAAACAATTTGGGATCAATAAATTTACGTTATTTCATAGATTCACAGATAAATTTACGTGGAAAAAAATAAACTAAAACTTCCTAGAGTTGAAAAATAAAACACACACGACTCCGGGTATATATTCGCGTGTTACTGTTTACGCTTCTCCGCTGGTGGCGCGGAGAGCGGGAGTTTCACCGTGCGACCAGCGTGGTCGGAGGATGGAATAAGACTCAAACGATATCCTCACCAATAAGGATATCGTTTTTTACCTACCACCAGGGAAACGTAAAGTCTCTCTTGGTGGTATAGGAAACCAGATCTTGTAATACAGGTCATGGTGGTATGTGTGGGATCGTTGAGATCAATGCTATTCACACGTGCAGTGGAACAGCGAAACAGGCAGGCGGCAAAGACAAAAGAAAAGGCGACCAAATGGTTCGCTCTTTAATGAGGGTCATGTTTATACGATGCCTCGTCGCTATTTTCGACGTTAGGAGAAAAAGGTGCTAAAAGCAATATGGATGTTTATGGCATCTCTGGCTGCAATAGAAACCGGGTTCATATTTGCATTAGGAAATGCTGGAGAATTTGGTTTCAGCGTCTATTGCGCTAATTATATGCAGCTGCTTGGGTTGTTTGTTGGTAAGACAAACAAAAAAGGTTGCCAGGCAATGTGTATGTATGGTATATGACGCGGCTGGGAAAATAGACGGCGCGATATTTATGGTCCCTGTCATGACGGTTACATTGATTGCAATCCGAATTATTTTGTTTACAGGAATTTGTCTGGTGCCGAATTGGTTCAGAATACCAAATAGGAAAACAAAGAAATCTTATGAAAAATTGTATGCGAAGGGTTGCATGAAGGTAAGTTTTCTTTATAGGGATTTTAGGGTTATAATAATTGGGTCTGTTTGATGCGTGAAGCATCTAAGATGCTAATGCGAATTGCATTAGCGAAAGCTGGTGCAGACCCGGGTTATGGTTATGGGGTTTTTTTCAGGAAGGCGAGCCGTGGGATCTGGCGGAATCGCCACATAGTCTCTATACTATCTCTACTAAATAAATGTTACTAAAAAAAAGGAAACAGCGTCAACCCACAAATAAGAAATGTTTAATACTGGAAGTGAGCTATTAAAAAGTGAAAATAAAGAAAAACATTAACCGTAAAACGACCACAGTGCATTTTTATTTTTTATACTACTTCGGCCGAATACTGGGGATTTAAGTGAACCCGTTTCCGTGTATGGCATCATTACCTTTACCCCCACACTTCTATGTGGGAGTAATTGAGAAAGGAATACAATACGGTGGTTTGCATTTTTATCTTTTGTTTTTTTTTTACACTGCTCTCGGGAGAAGCGAACCTATAGCGCGTTATTGGCACCTCGAGATGCCACCAAATAACCGTTGCAGTTCTTTTTGAACAGTTGCAGGTGTAACGTCCCGGAAACCCTCGCGCGGGGAGGGAATTACACAGTTCCACATCCGAAAACGCCACCTACATCAACCTCCTCGAGAAAGCTCTTCACCCAGTCGCAAAGCTGCTGGAAAGTCGGTATGAATGAAGTTTGCTCAGCAATGCTTCGTTCCAGACGCTGTCAAAAGCCTTGGAGATATCCAATGCGATCGCTCTTGACTCACCATGCCCTTCATGCAAATGTCCATATACCGGTTATAAGTGTCAAAAGGTCTCCCGTGGGCCGCCTGCCACGGGATCCGTATTGACGATCATTCCGAAGTCCGTTGCATTCCAATCACTTAATTAACCCGGGATTGATGACCTTTTTCATCAACTTAGACAACATAGACTCGAGTCCTCTCCTGCCGATGGGAAATTTCCCCCGGGCATAAGATAAGCGAAGGAGCTTGCCAAGGCCCAGAGACAGTTCTGGAGCACAGTTCTTAAGGCCAATTGCTGGTATTCCTTCCGGGCCAGTCCACCTAGAATGCGTTGAATAGTACGCGGGCAGAACCTCACATCCTACATCGAAGGCCGTACTGTTGCGATCACAGGTGGCTCCGAAAGACTGTCATCGAAGTTTGAATTCGCTGAAAATAAATTTGCGAGCACATTAGGTTTATGTTTTGGATTTGTGACTAGTGTCCCGCTTTCGGTCACTAACGGAGGAAAAGAGGAAGAAGTGAATTTCTTGCTGACAACCCTTGCCATTGACCAGAAGGGACGCCAACAAGTGAAGAAGTTTATTGGTGACTCTGTCATTGTAAGCCTTTCTCGTGGTATCAATCGCCTGATTGCATGCGTTTCCGATTCTAACAAAATTCATTCTGAAACATCGGTGGGGTTGGAGTGCCATGGTTTAAGAACTATATATTTGCCTTTGTAATCTGCTCCATTTTTTTATCAAACCAAGGTTTGTCAGATGAATTTCGTTTGATGGAATGCGGAATGTAAACCTCCGTCCCGAGAAGAATAATCTCCGCGACCGACTCCGTGCATGCGTTGACATCGGAGTCTCCAAAACACACCTCCGAACACAGAAAGGAAGCGAAGACATCTCGCAAATCGTCACAGTTTGCAGCCCCACACCTCCATCAACTTCCACGGCATAAACGCTCGGCTCAGATGTCACAAACAGGGGGTTCTCATAATCGCCCGGGGGAATTTGGCAGTCACGTAGATTCCTCCACAAGTTGATTCAAATTGCAGCTAACAGCGAGCATCTTCGCCAGGCTCGTCGGTTCTATTAGAATGTACCAACCAGCGGAACCAGCCGGAGTTGAATACGTTAAAATCGCCAAGGACGACAATTTCAGAAACCGGGTGGTTGATCTGTATCCAGTCGACGGTACGTGAAAGGTGTTTAAAAAGTGTCGCTGGTCGGTCGTCATTCGAGAAGAAGAAGAAGAATTTCTCAGTAGGACCTTCAACCAAATGATGTCCAAGTTATTGGGTTCTAACGCCTCTATCCTTTGGCAAGTCAGATCGGACCGCGTGAAGACGCAGACTCCACCCTTAAAACGGAATCTCGAATGTAGAGCAACGAAGATATGTCGAATAAGTTGACGAATCGGTCTGGGTCTCAGTTAGAGCAAGGAAAACAGGTTTCGCTGTTTTCAAAGATTGCTGGACGGCGTTTACATCGTATTTCTAAAACTGATGCCCCTGCTATTACAAAATGCCGTTATCAGTCGAACGTCGACAGTGTTTAGAGAACCAACCCAATTACGCAATGATGAATTTCTTATAGTCCGGTTTTTTTTTCAAAACATTTGCATGGTGTTTGATTGATTGGTTGATTGATTGATTGAAGGTGGAACCTCCATTTTTATTTAACTTAATACAGGCTTAAATTAACTTAACATAAAACCTTACAGACTATCTTAAAATCTAGAGTAGTGGTTAAGACATTATTCAATCGAAAAAAAGGAGAAGAAAAGCAAGGAGTTGAAGATTACTGGGCGATAGGGGAGGTAGGCGGCCAGGGAATAGCAAGTATATATGGGGGTGGTAAACGCGGCCTTTGTGCGACAGTGGGGGGCATGTGTACGGGCTGATACAGGGGCAGGGATTAGTGAGGGGGGGGGGGGGGCGTTGTGGGTGGGGTTGGAAAGGTGTAGGGGAGAACTAGTTTAAGGGAGGGAGAGGAGAGGATTGCAGGGTAGAGGGGTTGTTGAGGGGAGGGGGCGGATTTAGGACGAGTGTCTTCTGAGACGTCGTCTAAGAGCGGGAGTGGAGATGTTGAAATCGAAGGAGGTGGGGAAAGAGTTGGCCTGTCGTAGCATACGTGAGATGGGTTCGTTAGCGCCGTAAGATGTGTAATGAGCGGGCACGTAAAACAGTCGAGGGTTACGTACGTTACGGGGGTTTGTGTGAAATGGTAAAGTGGAGAACAAGCTTGGGCAATTGATTGAGGCAGACAGAAGGCGATGGACAAAGATGACGTCGGCATTAATTCTGCGCTCTTCAAGTGTGTTTAGAATGATTAGAAGGAGCCGGCTTGTGTATGGTGGTAGATGTTAGCCCTGACAGTGTCTCACCGCGCCCACGGAGATCCGAATGGGAAAAATCTCCGGACATCTTTATCTCAGAAGGTACCACCATGACTTAACTCCGTTCAGTCCTGGCCATCACCCATGTATCCGAAACGTACTCGAAAAATTCTGTCTCATGACGATATCGTGGAATGTAGAACGCGATGGGGCGGTATCTCACTTTGGGAACGATTTATCATCTAAACCAACCTTATCTCGAACCGGTCCATCAGACATACATCCGAAATATATTCGAAAATTACTCCTAACGATAGCGCCGAATGCACCTTGGGACCCACTTACCACCTAAACCAACCTTTTCTGTCTTATATTTTCTTATTTATTTATCATTTTATTGATAACTCTTAAGTCTTAATTTTATATTATTTATTCTTTATTTAATTCTACTAATCTGTAGTTTTAATTATTTTAATTTCCCAAATTTAAGTTGCTAATTAAGTTTGTTTAAATTAAGTTTATTTTCTTACTTCTTGTTCTTCCTTTCCTTGTGTATCTTGTTTGCCTTTCTTCCTCTTGCCGGTTATTTTCTTGTTCACCGATTATTCACAAATGCATACCCATTCTTCTGGTGGTGTGGGCCATCAAACCATTCAGGGCAAGATGGCCCTTATAAAGAGGTTAAAAGAAGCCCTCGAGCCTGTCAGGGCTGAGAACGCTGTTCATGAAGAAAATAAAGAAAATACAGACATTAGATGCCATTTCACTTCCATCCCCGTTTAAGTACCGGTTCGGAAATTTCTGATTCAGAATCAGAGTTCGAACCCGAACTAAAAACCGTCACCCACAGTTCTGAGGTCTTAATGGACAAAGGTGACTCTTGTTCCCCTACCCCATACATATTCGGCGCTGCAAAGCGCAAAATAGCGAGGCCAACATTAAGCTAGGGGAGAGACCTCCCACACCAGTAAACGTATCCCAACCTGCTACACGCCAACACCACTGCCGTCATCTGTCCTTAAAACAATGTCTATTCCCCCGACGCCGCCAAATACGGAAAAGTCGTATCCCCACAAAAATCTTCCCCAACGAAGGCAACTCCAATAAATGACCCAAAAACAAAGGCCGCTTCTCTTCCTATAAAAAAGATTTGGATTTCAGCAGTTTACTGAATGCGTGCCAACTAGCGTTGCTGGGATGCAGTCTTTTGTTAATTTCCTTCGACATTCCATTACTGGCCGTCAGTATTGTTCCCAAGTATTTAAATTCTTTAACTTTTTCAAATGTCTTACCTCTGACGTTTATGTGTGCTCCCCGAGGTCCACCTACTTTCGCCGTAATCAATATTTTGTTTTGTCTTCATTTATTTCTAGGCCCACCTCTTCTGCCGCTTGGATGATGATTTCACAGTTTTTTCTAGATTATCGTCCAAAACGGTGATGTCATCCGTCGTCATGTACCTTTCTGATAACATACTCGACCATAAGGTTAAAAAGACATGGTGAGAGGCCATCCCCCTGTTTTGGTCCGTCGCGGATTTCAAATAGTTCTGAGAGGTGGTCTTCTATTCTAAGTCGCCCTTTGTTTTCGTTCATGCAAATTTGAATAAGGGAGGCATCTTTTTTCGGTATTCGCAGCTCAACTACAATATGGTAGAGTCTCTGTCTTGCAATTGAGTCGTAGGCTTTTTCAAAGTCAACGAACAGTTGGTGAACCGTCTGTGGAGTTTCTAACAGATACACACACAATACACAAGCAAACAGCGAAGAACACCGAACGAAAATCGAATAAGAAAATGCATCAGAGCCGTATACCATAGCGATAAGATAACAATTCACATCAGTTGAATATATTTGAGTTTAAAAATCGAATTTAAAACACGCCCAGTAGCTTGATGTGTTACGCATTGGTTCAATTTTTGGTGATTCTAACTGTTATAGCGTCAGTTCGAACCACACGTTCTTCACTATCATCCCAAACGCTATGCGTCTCTCCGTATTCCCACTTCTTTTCCAGCAGTTGCCTTATTGTGAACATTTGGTGGCTTGTTGACCGGTTCCTACGGAATCCGCAATGGTAGTCTCCCAGTGCTTCTTCTGCGTACAGTGTGATTCTCGCCAGTATGACATTTGTTAGTATTTTGTATGTGGTTGGGAGCAATGATATTTCTATGCAGTCATACCTGTCGCCTTTTTTGAAAATGGGAACGTCTATTGAAGTTTTCCATTTGTCCGGAGTGACTTTCTTATCCCATATTGTTTTGATGAGTTGGTGGATCTTTCGAGCGGTTGCCTCTTCTCCATGCTCCATAAGCCCTGCCGGTATGCAGTTGACTCCGGTAGCTTTGTTGTTTTTCAATGGATTTATTGCGTCTACCACTTCGTTGAAAGAGGGCTCTGGGATCTGAGGCTCGACTGTATGTACGTCTGGTGCGTTTATTTGTTTACTTTCTTTTATTTTTAAAAAGTTTATTTCATTTTTTTTCACTTTATTTAAATTTTTAGTCTTTTTGTTTTTTTCACCAAATGTTATGTTTTTGTTTTGTTCTCTTTTTTCACTTTTAATAATTTTTTTTTTTTTTTTTTCACCAAATGTTTCTTGTTTTGTTCTTTTTTATGGTATGGTATGTTTTTTTTTTGTTTATTTATTAAAAAAAATTTTTTTCTAATATTTTTTTTCACTTTCACCCTTTTGTTTTTTTTTTTCACACACAATGTTGTAAAGATTCATCGGTTGGATCCCACCGCTGCCACCATTTGTTATATTCCAACACCGTGCTTCCTCGACGCGTCCGGGGGAAGAGCGTGGAATGTTTTAATTAATTAATGATTAACTTTTAAAATAATTAAAAACTTTAAATAAAAACATTTCTTTTATTTAAAAACTAAAACCGACCTTCCTGATCGGAAGTCTAATTAACACTTTTCACACCAAACAAAACGCGTGCTTCCTCGTTGGAAGTCTGATTATTTCTGCTTTGACATTATTGATTTCGTATGAACGAAATCAATCTGTTACCCCTAGTTACGTCTTGTTAACAGAAAACTATTCCAAACTATCGCAGCTGCTTATGTATTTTGGCTAACGGAAATTGTGTGAAATGTTGTTATGTAAAGGATAGTTTCAAATTTATTTTGTATATATTGTAGATATTTGAGGTTAAGGGTTTAAAATGTATTCCTAATGTAATGGATATGTGGAAATATGGATATTGATTGAATTTAATTGTTATTTATTACTGATTAAGAAATGTATTAAAATGAAAAGGGATTTTCTCAATATGCAAATATATTGATACTATGGAATTGATTGATATGCAAATGAATATATGAAATGTGATAATGTATAATTGAGTAATCAGTTTGAGAATAAAGGATATATTTATTATTATAACTGTATATATGTATATATTATGGGAAATTGTGTTGAAATGGAAATGTTAATGTTGATGTTTGGATTATTGGAAGACAGTAGGACTGCGGGGTACTACATTGTCTCTTTGCGAATTGTCGTGTATCTTTTTGCGTTGACTTCATCATATCTTTTTTAGTGGATCACTTTGAGGCGTTTACGTTGTTCGATCTTTGTCCTGCACTCATCGTCAAACCAAGGCTTGGACTTAATCGTTTTCTTAAATCCTAATACCTTTTGGGCTGTTTGTTTGATTGTGTCTCTGATCGATGTCCATTTAGTGCTCAGACTATTGGTTTCCTCTTCCCCACTTCGTTAGTTCCTCTTGATATTCAGCCCTTTTGCGCACGTCTTTTAGTTTATCAATGTCGAACCTTTTGCTCGTTTCCCGTGACTGCCCATATGGGTTTGCTGCGAGCCGAGTTCTAATTTTGGCCATCACTAGAAGATGATCAGAATCGCAATCTGCTCCCCTATATGATCTTACGTCAGGGATATTTGAGTGGTGTCTTTTGTCTATGAGGAAGTGGTCTATTTGGTTAAGCGTAACTCCTTCGGATGATATCCATGTGGCTTTGTGGATTTGCTTGTGCTTGAAGATCGTGCTTTTCACTACCAGGTTTTTTGACGATGCGAACGTAATAATTCGAATTCCATTACCATTTGAAACGTCGTGTAGGCTCTCTTTACCTATAGTTGGTTGGAAAATATCTTCCTTTCTAATTTTCGCGTTGAGTTCCCCGAGGAGGATTTTAACATCGAATGATGAGATCCCATCAAGTACTTCCTCTAGGGTCTCGTAGAACGTGTCCTTTGTTTCTTCGTCCGTAGATTCTGTTGGGGCGTGTACGTTTATAAATACAGAATTGTACTATGGTCCCCGTATTTTTAGCACCGACATTCAACTACATTCTATTCAACAAAAATCGCAATATATTATTCTCATATTCTTAACAACCCCCGACTCCAAGACCGCCCTCTCCATCTCTGTGCCCAACATCTCTTAAGGCGTTCACGAAGAAACTGTCGAATTATGCGAAGCATCAATTCCAATGCATCCATTTCTCTCTCTCCCGAATTTAACTCCATCTCCGGGGCTACCCCTCGCCCGCGCAGTTAGCTCGTAAGAATCTCTTTGTACTTCACTTCAATCTTCTTTGTTAAGTGCTAATGTTTTACGTTTTTTTTCTAAAGCCACAACATACATATTTGCACACATTGAATGTTAGAAATCAACTTCTCAAATTGCTTAAAAAAGCAAAGCCAAGTATTCACTTCATTATATCTCAGAGTACAATCATTTTTAGAACATTTTAAAATTTTGGTCGAATTAATTTTTGTGAAGCTGTTTTTTATTTAAATTCAATGGCGCCTCGAGATTGGTCCAAATCATACCGCGCAAATATTCGGGATAACTTAATATCTCACGTGTTTATACATAAAGAGCCATTCATGGCATCGTATCAATTGGACGTATGGATATATTATTGAATTTGTTGTGTAATAAATATTTATGCTTATTTCTGATTAAATCAGCCTCGGAAGCCCACAATGAATTGCATTTTATCTTGGGAATATGGAAGGGTATGGCTACAGGAGAGAGAAAAATTTGCAGCAATTCGGGCCAAAAAAGCAATACCAAAAAGGATATCCAATAACTTCAAATGGTGGTTGAGAAAAAGGTATCCCAAAAAGCCCTGTCGTTGTTAATCTGAGCAAATTACAATCAAAGGTCTTCAAGAAGCGCTATATAAATGTTAGAGCTCCAATCATATAACATTTATTCTCGCTTCATGAAGACAAATGAAATATTAAATTGCCCAGAATTAATTTCGATACGTGTATACGTCTCGATGTAAAAAAACGTACAGGATTGAGATATCTAATGCGTATAAAAAATTAAACGAAAGCAAACACGTATTTTTTATTCAGATATTTGTTTTATTTCTATTTTTTCTTAAACTACATAACTTTTAACAATGTGGATAGTACATTTCCTTGGGTTTCGAGTTATTTTTCTGAAATACGGAATAACTGGCTCCACGTGAAAATATTGTTTTTTGCTTTTAGTTTAAAAGACAGTGATACAGACAATAGTAGTGTTAAAACGGCTTGTGGCCCAAACATGATCGCAAATGATTTCGGGACTTTCTTTAATGCTAGCGTTAGTTTGGGCCCTAGAAAAGCTAAGAGCCATGAAAACAAAGATAATAATCGATCATCAGCCTTTAACATTCGCTTTAAGTACAAGAAATACTGATTCGAAACTGAAGAGGTGGAAAACGAGAATAGAGGAATACAAATATGTGCTAGTCTATAAACCAGGAAAAACAAACTTAGTGGCCAACACACTGTCAAGACCGAAGGCAGAGGTAAACAGTTTAACTTCTTCCATTTCAGCAACCATACATAGTGCAGAAGACGACAGCTCAGAATTAATTCCCTACAGCGAAGCTCCAGTGAACGTCGTCAAAAATCAATTGGTATTCAAAGTGGGAACGGAACTCTATGCTCATGAAGAACCACACCCGAATTATCACCGGTATTATATAGGATTGAAGAAAGTTGTTGCGGATTCGCAGTTAAATGCAGCGGGGAGAATCTAGTACGTTTATTGTCTAGTACTCTTGTGGGTTTATTTATGTTGGCATCAGCAAGGATACGAGTTCCATAAAAAAAACCACCACCGCGGAAAACAGAAGAACAACCAGGTAAACACTGGAACCGCTTGACGATGAAGAATTTGATGAGTACAAGAAACACTGCTGTTAATTCGTCGATTTAATGTTTGTTTTATTAATAAAAAATAAGATTTAATTAAGTCACAATTAATGGTTTTTAAAGACGGCCTTTAATGAACCGTTTCACACGAATTTTATTGTACATGTAGACGTCAGATAATTTCTTACACCGCGGTATTCGCGCAAATACAAATTGTCATACGAAGACTTTCCCGGCACAAATTATTAATTATCAATGTTTAACGCTCCGACGTCTTAACACCTCCGATACTCCTGGCAGCTACAATATGACTCAAAGTGGGAATTCACATGTAATGAATAGCAGGCATTATGAGATACGCGATAGCGAAGTCGCCGAAGGGAGAAATAGGTTCCTGTGTCCTAAATAAACATAGACTGGTGTAATGAATTGGTATTGGGGGCTGCAGGCGTCGTTGAGATAAGCGATGGCGAAAAATCGCCGAAGGAAGAAATAGGTTGTGTCTTAAATAAACCGAAACGCTATTTCGAGGGTCATAAATCTTACATGACCTGCGCCTGAGAACGAAATAGGTTTTGCTTCAAGATACACAAAAACGCTATTTCAAGGGTCACGATGATCTGCACATCGTGTTTACTTAGGCGTTCATGGGTAATGCCATTGTAGGCTATAGATTTTTCGTAGCGATAAGCAAACCGATGGTTTGTTCGCCTATGGCCTAGGCTATGGTAGCTTTTGTTTGTTTTACAGGCCGGAGCATCGTTCGGCATTATCTGGGGTATGATTGTCTAACGTCAATCATATTAGTGCCCAAATCCCATGATCGGTAGATAACCGACAAAGGAAATTGGTCGCAAGTGTTGCGAACCTTGGGACTGGGGCAATAAATGGATATGAACCGTAGCAAGAAACCATCGGCTACGGCTATGTCAACAATTACGCTGGCCAGCTAGTATTTATCTATTATAATTGCTGACAAGCCGAGCCGATGGAGATATGGTACGGTTCATAAACGGAAAAATTCAATGTGCTGCATGCCTTAATGAGGTTTAACTTTCAGGTGAAAGAGAATGAAGGGTAGCTTACGCTGCCCAAAATTGCAGGTAGGAATGGTGGGTTTGGAAGGTGGTTCATTTAAGAGGATGGGCGGTTCTTTGGGAATGTATTACAGAACCGCTACACTCTCCCCAACAAACACACATGACACACCTGTTAACGACCATCTGACAGTGTTCATTCATTCCGCAAACTGTCATATTTAAAACGTGTCCAACGGACACTTCTGCGTTGTCCTTTTTCCGTCATTGTGTTTAAATTCTGTAACGGCGTGTTCGGGTAAACACAATTGTTAAGTTATACAATATTACCAAATAAAGGATGTTGCGTTGGGCTTTGGTTTGTATTATCACGTATTCGTACATTCATGTCAAGAGTGTTGCTTTGACTCTTCGAGTGCGTCCGAACTGTGTTGTGATTTTCCATCTGAACTAATTCATTGGCTGTTGCAAAGCCAATTGGGATCGAGACTCTAATAAGACCACGCGCTGTGCAGTGTGGTTGAGCTATATCGTGCCGTGTTAAGGATCTAACGAGACCACATCAGTTGAGAAACCATCTGGGTAGCTGCGTCTCCCGCCCGTGGACCAAGGCAATTACGTTAACTACATTCAGTTGAATTTCATTGACAGGCAGCGGACTAAAGAAGATCTGACACGGAGTGCTGTCAGATAGTCCCAGACGTCATCCGCCTGTTCGGCGTAGCTTAGTCGAGGTAATTGGTGCCCATTCGCTCGCCACCAATCCAAAATAAAAGTACACAAGGAAAACTTATTAAAAACATTAAAGGAGAAGTTAAACCCTAATATACTCAATGGCATCGGCATTCCCGAGAAACATTTTTAATTATTACAGGATAAAATACTATTTTCCGCGTATGAGTAAGCTTATAAAAAATACTCCAAAAATTGCAATACTTGCCACTTGAACAAATACAATCGGTATCCTCTAAGACCCGAATTTCAAGAAACTCTCATTTCTACCTATGTTACGTGGTAACTTCCCCCCACCGCCAAGGTATAAAAAATTAACAGACGTACGTAACATGTAAACGTTAAGCAATTTCAAATTAAAAATAAATACCATTATTGATTGTGTGTATCTGCTAGAAACGCCAGATATGTAATGGGTTCTCCAATAGGGACTTGACAACTTTTTTTCGGTAGTAAATTTTTATAATTTGCAGACGTTCGTTCGTATACTTTACTATGATGAAAATGTTGAGTTTACTGAATAAATTGACAGTGACAGTTTGATGATTAGTGAAAGGGTGCGATCACAAATTAAATTCAAAGTTGTCAAGTCCTTATTGGAAAACCCGATAAAATAAAAAATATAACAAATAAACATAGCAGGTGCATAAACCCAGCTCTATTTGGCGAAGACAGCTTCGATCAGTTTTGAAATTGATCCTACCCAAATTTCTTCGCCAAGACAACGACACAAAGAGGTAACTGAGGAGGAGATATTCCAGACACAGTTTTGGCTTTTTAAAGATTAATAGTTGATTCCTCTCTGTGTCCCGGTGCAGTGGTGTTTTTTGTTTTTGCTGTGATAGTCGATAGTTGGTTTGCGGTGTCATTTTTGTACCGAGAGAAATGGAAGAGGAACGGTTAATAATAGAATAGATGATAGATGTTTTTTCCAAAGATGTTTCGCCAGCTGGGAACCGCAACTCCATTGTTGCCGATGGTTCGCCAACTGGGAAACAGCAAAAAGGGGGTTATTTCTGCGTCTCGAGCAGAACAGCAAAATATTGGCGTTGTTGCCCAGCGAATGACTGCCGCGACGGGCAGTAATTAAACATATTTTCAATATACATTAATTTAATTTTATTTCCGATTTAAATTTTATTAATGGAACGATTTAATGCACGTTAACAAGTAAAACCGATTAGAGTTATATCAAACGTAAAAAACAGTGTAGCACAAAACTGTCTGATCTAGACGTTATATAAACAACAGGTGCTTAAAGCACCGTATGCAAATCAAGATTCAAGTTTTTACATCAAAACAAACTATGTACGAAAAGAGTAAAACAAGCACTGTGTGTAAACAGTAACCTGGAAAACGTCACATGAATAGACAATTTTGCTTTTGTCTATTCAGCAATAGGTTGCGGTCCGTGTGGTATGTTTTTTTCCGGAATGGTATCATGTGATACATGTTGCGGAACTGCAACATCTTCCCGGGCCGCGACGATGGACCCAGTAGTCCTCCTTAGTTGGCGTCACCACCTGGTGTCAGCGCCGTGGGAAGTGGCGGTTGGTATTTGGTTGAGCTCAGAGCCCTTAATGCTCGTATTGCTCATACATCGGTACGGTAAAACGGTAGGGTGGCAAAATTAATTATATTGTTATACGATATATGTATTCTATTAGTTTATTAAGTTATAGCGTATACTTGGTTATGGGGCCGTAGTATTATTTATAGTATCAGTGTGTGTGTGTGTGTGTGTGTCGTTGTTTATTGTTGATAGTCTCCGACATGTTGTGGAGAAGTGCCTGGCAGGCGATATTTGCCGAATCAGCTGCGGCAGCGATGTGATTTGTGTTTAATGTTAAATGTTCGTTGGATCGTAAATCCGTACGTAGAATTATATGTGTTGGACGTAGTCCCATGTCGGATCGTAAATCCATATGTAGAATAAAATATGTTGGACGTAGTCCCATGTCGGATCGTGAATCCGTAAGTAGAGTTTAAATAGTTTGGACGTAGTCCTATGTTGGATCGTGGATCCATGAATGGTCATTGAGCGATGTGCTCGTCAATATGTTGAATTGTTTGTGTTTGTCCCTGGTTGGAAATGTGGCCATTTAGATTTAGTTGAAATCTAGGTGCACTAGATGGAGCTATCAATTCAGTCCAAAGACCGATTAGTTGCGTTAAAGTCGGCCGTGCAATGTTGGTTTTCTATCATCTTCTGAATATGGCCAGCCTGTGCCGATATTAGAAGTATTAGAGTTGCCGCCAACTGCATATGATCATCTGCGTCTTGAATCCAAGGTGATTGCTGTGCCTGATGCTGTTGCAGTTGGGGATTTGTCCCATATCTTGATGGGAGCTGAGATTGTCGTTGGCCACATTACCTGGCGGAGTATTTGATCCACTGATTGAGTGATTGTTTGATGATGATGGCTTTGGTAATTGTTATAATGGCCACCATAGAAATAATCTTGTTGGCCTTGAGGACTTGAAGAAGACGATATACTGCTTGATTTGCCAGACTTCGCTGAACCTACCATCATATCAGAAAGGATTGTATTGTTCCCTTGATGATAATTCGTGGAATTGATTTTCCGGTATTGTTGGATGCTCTGGCATTTGAAGTGTAGTTACCGTCAGCCGATTCACATATCCGACGTTGAAGTCGCTGAGCGTAACTCTTATTTGCTGAATCTGGACTGCGGTCATAATGTGCAGTCATTGTCTGTGAACCACCATCATCTTCATAATAATTGTCATCATAATGTCTATGCTGCTGCTGCAATTGTTGTTGTGGGTGCTGTGACCGCATATGATTCCTTTTTGGAACAGCATAGTTGTTCAGGTTCTGATAGTGTTGTGGTTGAACACCTTGCGGCATATTCTGTTGACTTATAACTGGCACTTGATTGAGCCAGAGAGGTTGCGCATCCGGGTTGCTATTAAGAAGATTAATCTGCTCATTATTAGAAGCTTATGTTCAATTGAGCCACAGGATGGAATAGTCCTAAAGCCAGGTACTTTCTTCTTTGACTGGTGGCTGGACCATGTGTTCACTATTCGCGTTCCGTTGGTTGGATTTCCCGAAGAGTGCTGGCATCTTTCCTATTCTTCTCCTTCTATATTCCCTAATCTTGGCACCGAAAGCCTATCTTAGACACCGACTCCGTTGGAGTGGTGCCCCTGTGGCAGCTACGTGCAATGGGCGGTGTTAAGAGGGTGCCCCCAGAGCATTTCGTCCAGGCGGCGAAAGCGAAGAACCCCAGACACTTAACAGCGATGTGCCTGGGTGGCGAGAAGTGACAAATCCTGGATGCGTAAACGATGCGCCCAGGTTTCGAAGAGTGGTGCCCCAGGAACGGATGTAAATGAGATGGTAAATCGCAATTCCCGGTGTTCTTGGACTTACGTGGGTTGCCTTTTATATTTCGGGATTAGAGAACAAAAACAAATATTGATCATCGAAAATCACTTTATTGTTTTACAAAAGATTCCCCATGAAGATCTATACACTTTTGCATGCGTTTGAACCGATTGTCGAAGCACTTTTGCCACTCTGATTGAGGTATCTCCAACACATGCATTCTGAATGCAGCAACCGCTTCTTCAGGTGTCGAAAAACGTTGACCTCTCAGTTTGTTTTTTACGTACGGGAATAAAAAGAAGTCATTCGGTGCCAAGTCAGGACTATACGGTGGATGACCCATCAAATCGATGTTTTGGGTGCTCAAAAACGCAGTTGTCGCAGCCGATGTGTGAGAGCTCGCATTGTCGTGGTGAAGAGTGATCCGTCTTCGGCGGTTGGTTTTCCTGATTTCTTGGAAGACAACTGGCAAACAAATGGTTGTGTACCACTCAGAATTGACTGTTCTGTGTTGTTCTAGTGGTACGGTTGCGACATGTCCAGTTTTTCCGAAAAAACAGTCGACCATTTGCTTGGAAGTGCTTCGTGCGCGAACAACTTTTGTTGGATTTGGCTCATCTTGAAACACCCAGACAGTCGACTGCTGTTTACTTTCGGGCTCATACGCGTAAATCCACGATTCATCACCTGTCACGATGTCATAGACGTGTTTCGAAGCACCGCGACCGTATTTTTTGAGCATTTCTTTCGACCAATTGACACGAGCCTTTTTTTGGGCGATTGACAAATTGTGTGGGACCCAACGCGAACAAACTTTTTTGACAGTCAAATGTTTATGCAATATTGAATGTATGCTGGTCCCACTAACGCCTAAGGTTGTCTCAATCTCACGATAGGTCACATGACGATCTTCCAATATCAGTTCGCGCACAGCATCAATGGTTTTCAGAACAACAACTGATTTTGGACGACCTTCACGAAATTCATCTTGGAGTGGACTACGACCACGATTGAATTCACCATACCATCGATAAACACTGGTCCTTGATGGAGCTTCATCGCCAAAAATTGAATTAAGTTCATCCATGCACTGTTGCTGAGTTAATCCACGCCGAAAGTTGTAAAAAATAATCGCACGAAAATGTTGACGATTTAATTCTATTTTTGGGCCGAGATGAATCTTTTAAGTTATTGTAAACAACACAAATAGCGCTCGTATGTCAAAACGTTCTGAGTGCGTATAACCTCAAAAATGTCCAACTTTACGACAGAGCTGTCAATTGCCGGATTGCAACACTAGGGTTGCCAAATCCCGAAACATAAGAGGCAACCCTCGTATTCATCTGCAAGTTCGATGTTTGAGATGATACTTGCAGGTATAGGACCGGAAGTGTCTTCGTTGACGAATTTTGTCTTAGTACTGACCGCTTCGATTTCATTGCATTGTCCTCTTGACTGTTTTGTCCGATGGGTCATCGTCCTCTTCTTGAGGTTCCTTTAATTTACGCGGGGCGTATCTGAGTTCTGTAGCGTGGTCGTGCCAAGTACCTGAAACTTGATTAAAAGAGGAGCAGAATGATGTCCTCAACCTGGTACTGGGAACGATCAGAATGTTCTTTGATTTACCTGCTGTGAATTCTGCAGAAGTTAGATAAATGAAAACAACCTTGGATGTTGAAAAGTGGACTGTATTGTATTTGGTAAATGTAATATGATTTGGTAGAATTACTAGCTTTTCGGTTACTAATATTGTTATTTAGGTTATTATTCGACCTATGTAATAAAGTTGGAGTAATGTTTGATGGATCGTAAATCCATCTATATCATCGATGACTACTCGGACGTAGTCCTCTTTTGGATCGTGAATCCTTCTATGTCATTGATGACCCTTGAACGTAGTTCTAATTTGGATCGTAAATCCATATGCGTTCCACTCGTCAGAACGCAAAAAATGTTATTTTATTTATATTGGAGTTGTAGTATGGGAAAAAACAGGAAATGTATATTATTTTATTTTATTTTCCGCCGATTACAAAAGACAAATTAATTAAATAAAGCAGAAGTTAGATTATTCTTCACAAGGTTAATGAACTACCCAACCAGTACGAGCTCGTAGATGTCTGCCCGATGTGAAACTCTGGAAATAGATATGTGGTAAGCATATTCTACTTGACCACGACGTCTTCGTTTTTCAGAAGCATATTTGCCAGAGTTCCAATTATATGAAGTGCTCCATCCCTTCGATTATCATCAGCGCTTGGTGATGTAATACCTGCATCAGATTCCCATTGTTGTTATCAGGTTCTAATTGCATAGCTTTCGTATCGGCGTCTATGGCTTCATCGTACTTTCCTGTATTGATTCGGCCATATACTTTGCTGTAATTTGGATTGTAGAATAATGCAGAGTTGCAGTCTTTAATCGCACGATCATTTTCTGTTACACGGATAAACTGCAGCTCGATTACAGTAGAATATTGCTTTTTCCGGATCGAAACTGATTGCCCGGTTGTCTTGGACTACTGCTTCTTGATACTTGCGTTCCTTCATCGGGCGGTTGCCTTTATTCTTAATCTGTTCGGTTGTTTCAAGGGATTGTCGATTGCGTTTGATAAACATTGATTGGAACATTTCGAATAGATCTAACTTTGTGGCCTTGTTTGTAATTGCCGTTATTGATTCCAAATCAATGTCTGCACTCAGTTCAATTAGAAATTAGAACAGTCCCGAACAAATATGTCTTCTCCATTTTATCACTCTAATATTGTTACTTCTTTAATGTTCTTGTTTGAATGAAACTTCTCTTTAGTTCAATAAACGACAATTGCTACCCGGCGGTAGACAATATCGCCGAAAGTTAAACACCTTTATGCACACACCACACGACACTTTTAATTAAGATCACTTGGATATCTTAAATTAAATGATATATCAAATTTTATATTATATTAATTGCCACCTACCTTGGTTACTGGAGATAGTTCCCTCGTTGCGACTTGTGAACGTAATCCCATTTCCTTGTTCGTTGATGTGTGTCGGACGTGATCCGATGGACGTAATCCAGTTGTTGGCGCTTGGATTCTTCCGCCGACTTCTTGCTCGGATGTTATACATCCGGCTCGAAGGACCATAATGTTTCGCCAGTTGGTTACCGCAACTCCGTTGTTGCCGATGGTTCGCCAACTGGGAAACAGCAAAAAGGGGGTTATTTCTGCGTCTCGAGCAGAACAGCAAAATATTGGCGTTGTTGCCCAGCGAATGACTGCCGCGACGGGCAGTAATTAAACACATTTTGAATATACATTAATTTAATTTTATTTCCGATTTCAATTTTATTTATGGAACGATTTAATGCACGTTAACAAGTAAAACCGATTAGAGTTATATCAAACGTAAAAAACAGTGTAGCACAAAACTGTCTGATCTAGACGTTATATAAACAACAGGTGCTTAAAGCACCGTATGCAAATCAAAATTCTAGTTTTTACATCAAAACAAACTGTGTACAAAAAGAGTAAAACAAGCACTGTGTGTAAACAGTAACCTGGAAAACGTCACATGAATAGACAATTTTGCTTTTGTCTATTCAGCAATAGGTGGCGTTCCGCGTGGTGTGTTTTTTCCGGAATGGTATCATGTGATACATGTTGCGGAACTGCAACAAAAGAAGTTAAGTGTTTGTTAAAAAATGTTCGTTAAAAGTAGCATGCATAGTGTTGTAAAATTGTATGGCGTGTAAGGCACCGAATAAATTAGAACTTAAAATAGACAAGGTCCAGTGGGGACCTAAGCATCATTTTGTGCAGGTGAAAAAAAAAAGGAAAAAGGAAGAAAGAATTGTTTAAAGAATTAAGTTAATGATCAGTCGTTTAAAGACTTAAGTTCCCCCGCTTGGTAGAAACCTTGACGTGGTGCGGGGGCTTAAACTACAATGAATCACTCAGGCTATGCTGACGGAAGAATTACGCTTCCAGTAGGGCCACCCATGTCAGACAGGCTGGTAACACACAAAGATCTACCACCCCTAATCCAGGGTGTTACGCGTCACCGTGCCCATTGGATGGTTAGCAGCCAGGGGTTCACCGGCTGTATTATAACGGCGCCTCTCTGACACCGGGTCGAATCAGAGCAGTAAGCAGACCTTACCATATCAAAGAAGGGCTATGATATGGCGGACTATTTGAAACCCCAAGACTAGATGTCGAAGGAAATCAACAAAATACTATACTCCGGCAACGCTAGTTGGCACGCAGTCATTAAACTGCTGAAATACAAACTGCTATCACGTAACATAAAGCTCCGTGTCTATAGAACCATAATCATGCCGATTGTTCTATACGGATGCGAAACATGGGCTATCACAAAACGGGAAGAAAACAAATTCCACGTATTCGAGAATAAAGTTTTAAGGGGTAACTTTTGAGGTAAATATGACGAGGGGGCATGACAATGGAGGAAACTCCATAACCACGAATTGGAAGAGCTATATCGCAAACCTACAATAGTGAGAGTAATCAAGTCGCGCAGATTAAGATGGGCCGGACAAGTGGCGCGAATGGGCAACGATAGGACCGTGCATAGAATTCATAGAACGATGGCGGAGTCGAGTCAGTGAGGTCAGAAACTTTCGTGTTCCTACAGGCGAATAAATAATAATAAATAATAATAAAAACATTTATTTATAACGTTTTCCTACATTAATAATGAGTATGCCTGCCGTTTTTGGATATGACCTCTATAGGACGGTTTCGAATAGAATCATAGAGTTTTTTTTAAATAGTCTAGGGAAATTTGGTCCCAAGAATCACGAATAGCTTGAAATGTCTTCAAATTATCTGCCGCCTTCATAAACTTTACGAGATAGCCATGACCAAGGGTTTTCGATTGTGTCCAGCGAATAGGGGGGCCATGGCAAACGTTTCACGTCTTCTGATTGAATCCAATTCCTACAACCCTGGAAGTGTGGGTGGGGGCATTGTCTTGTTGGAAAATCTAAGACAGTCCGAAAATGTTTTTAATTTTTAGAAATGACCGTTCCAGCAAAAATTTGTAGTTGTCTCCGTTCATTGTTGTGGACAAAAACTCCAACTCGATTGTGCCATAGTAGGTAATGTCTCCCCACACCATGACACCTGATGTACGGCTGGGATGTCTTGCCAAAATAAGCTCCTCCTTTCTCAGATCATGGAAATAAAAGTTGAAACCATCGGAACCGTCAAGGTTAAACTTTTTTCATCCGAAAAGGCAATGCGTTTCCATTCACTGCTCCAAGCGACATGTTCTCTTGCCAAATTCATTCGATGGTCCTCGTGTACTTTCCTCAAAACTGGTTTCTTTTTCAATTTTTTTCTCTTAATCGTATCACTTTTTTTTATCCTGGCCCGTTGCTATGCTGGCTGATACTCCGCTTTTGGCCCTTACTTTGGTCGCTGGTAGAGTAGAATTTGAGGCAAGCCGTAGAATCAACCGCTTTCCTCGTGATGTTGTTCCTTTAGATGTGCGTCCTTATTAATTTTTCCCATATTTTTGTGGATCCGCAACACAACTGTTTACAACAGTCTTACATCTGTTAAGCTGTAGCGGTTCCGCCAAACCCTACGGTCTACTTACCTGAAAAAACCCCCATAACTACTACCCAACTCCCTTAAGTTTGCTAATGCAACAGTATTAGTACCTGTAAATACTTCACGCATTATATAGATCACCATCTATAATCTTAAAATCCCTATAAAGAAAACTTACCTTCTCATGCATCCCTTCGCATACAATTTTCCGTAAGATTTCTTTCTTTGTTTATCTGGTATTCTAAACCAATTCGGTACCAGACAAATTCCTGTAAATAAAATGATTCGGATTGCATTCAATGTAACCGTCATGACAGGGACCATAAATATTGCGCCGTCTATTTTCCCAGCCGCGTCATGTACCTTTTTCATACACATTGCCTGGCAACCTTTTTTGTTTGTCTTATCAATAAACAACCCAAGCAACTGCATATAATTAGCGCAATAGACGCTGAAACCAAATTCTCCAGCATTTCCTAATGCAAACATGAACCCGGTTTCTACTGCAGCCAGAGATGCCATAAACATCCAATTTGCTTTTAGCACCTTTTTGTCCCAACGTCGATAATAGCGACGAGGCATCGCGTAAACAATGACCCGCATTACCAACGGCGCATTTGGTCATTTTCTTCCTTTTGTCTTTGCCGCCTGCCTGTTTCGTTGTTCCACTGCTGTCGAGCACGTGTGAATAGCATCGATCTGAACGATCACCACACATACTACCATGACCTTTATCACAAGATCTGGTTTCCTATACCACCAAGAGAGACTTTACGTGTCTCTGGTGTTAGGTAAAAACGATATCTTTATTGGAGATGATATCGGTTGAGTCGTCTTCCACCCTCTGACCGCAATGGTCACGCGATCTCCCGTTCCTCGTTTCGCGCAGCCGAGGAGCGTATATATACAGGAGTCATGTTTTCATCATTAATTCAGTCGAGCGTGGTTTCTCGTTTTTTTTTTTACAATTAATTGAACGGGCGGAATTATAGTGCGAAATGTTTAGATAGTATGTGGTTGTTAACGTTTGAACAACGACCATGAGAAGTCTTAAATTAATATTCGTAACGCTCCAGATGACATCTAATACACCTGTACGTTTGCTTAATTACAAAAGATAGCCATCATAATTAAATAAAGAGAACGTTTCGCCGACCAAAAACCATTCAGTGTTTTAATATTTCATGCTGCAGTTCCTGGGGGTGTTATCGTTTAGCCTACGCGTTTGTGGACAATTTTCGGTGCTCGCATTTGTGGCGGAACTTTCGATTAGTGATGGGGAGTGAAGTGAACCATGTGCCTGTGTCCGGCATAATACTTTCCTACCCCACAAAGCCTCCTTGCTATTTCTCTGCCTGAGAGTCCTAAATCCTTGAAAGCATCTATTTGTCCTCTTTCTGTTGCTGTCAACGTCGTTCCGGAACCCATTTGTGTTTCAAATTAATTAAAAACAGTTCTTCTCAACACTTTTTTAAATATTCTAAACAAAAGTTTTAAAAAAATCGCTCATGTGCATTCCTGCAACGAAATATTCTCAATGGCCTCATCCAAGTGACGCACTTTTTTATACCCTTTTTAAGTAGGTTGTTATTTGATCTTGGGAAATTTCAATGGTCGTTTCTTTATTACCCTTTAATTTTATGAATTTTTTTGGGAAAATACGTACCTATACACAGGTAGTATATGTTTCCGGGTACAAAATTTCCAACAGGTATAAAGAGCGAAAATCAATTGCAAAATTTGTGGCGTCATGCTAGTGTTTGGGAGTCGAAATCTCCGAAACCGGATGAATAAAAAACATCTCTATATGTTTTACGTCCATTTACCAGTTGCTCCATTAAATCAGATTCAAAGTTTATCTCTAATGAATAACGAATATTGCGCCATTCTCATAACACAAGACAGCCGAAGGTAAGGAATAAAGGACATGGAAGTGGAACAGGTCCAGCTGGTTGACCGAATTTCTGTTTGTATGCGACATCGATGTACAAATTGAGTCAAGTTACTTAGCCTCGCTTATACTGTCTTTTAGTTATATCGGATGGGCCATAAATTTTTGCAAATGGCAACACTCGATTTCTTAAAAACCGTTAGAGGGAGGGGCTCGCGAGTAGCGGGGAATTGTGCGTCGCTTCATGCAATTTTAGTCACGATGGACCGCTTCACGGGACAATAGCGTGCTTTTTGTATAAAAGAATTTTACAAAAACAACGACTCCTTCGTTACTGTACGACGCCTATTAAGAATTTAATACGGATTACGCCGTGTAAGTGAGTGTCCAAGTGTTAATTTAATCGAAGCTTGGGTCAGGAAATTCGAGCAAATGGGATCGACAACGAATATTAGACAAACAGGGCGGCCACGTTCAAGAAGAAGCGATGAGAAAATTCGGGAGGTTGAAATTTCCTTACCTCGCAGCATGTGTCAGCGAGTTTTCCAAAGTTTGCGTAGTCGATTATAGGAGTGCCAACGACGAGACGGGGCCGACGGACATGTCGACGATGTCATTTTTAAAAAATAAGTTTCAATAAACGTTTATTACGTTAAATAAATGATCAACAAAATAACATTTGTAGTTTTATTTCTATTCATGTTTCAAATGTGCAAACATTTATGGCCCACCCTATAGTATGCCTATAATAGCCTATATTTGAATATTACACATATATCCAATATAGCCATGTATATCTTTGCCAGAAACCGAGAGACTTTGAGTATTCAAAAGCAAACATTTAAAAAGATACATTGGTTATTCTAAAAGGTCTGATGATCATATTTTTCCATTCCCCCGCATTTGTATCACTTATTATACTGTATTATACTATGTTATATAATACTAACTTACTTTATTTACACAAAAAAAAAAGAAACAAGAGTTAGCATAGTTTATACTATAGCATATTAATATTCATTACTTTTTCAATTCCGTTTAGGTATATAGTTTTTGGAACTCATGTTTTTGGATCTGGTTTTTAATGGCACTGGTGCCTCGAGAATGGTCCAAATCATACCGAGCAAAAAATCGGGATAACCTCATCTCGCATGTGTTTATAAAATGCCAACCGTTCATGGCCTCGTATCAATTGGAAGTATGAACATATTAAGAAATCTGTTGTTTAATATTTGATAAATATTTTTCTATACTTCATGAAATCAGCCTCAACGACCCACAATGAATTGCATTTTGTCCTGGGAATATGGACGAATATGGCTAGAAGAGAGAGAAAAATTCGCAGTAAACCGAGCCGAGAATGCAAAACCCAAGAAGATTTCTAATAATTACAAATGGTGGTTGAAGAAGAGGGCTATAAAGAAGACACATCAACGTTAAACTATGACCTTTACCAAGCAAATCTATCTACCAAGTACCGAAAATGGCAGGAGAGGAAATATACAGCCTCATTCACAAATCTTTCTTAATGAAAAACTAAATTCATTGTTAATCGGTGAACATAAGTTCATTTGAAATCGAAACTCCGTAAATTTTGTTGTCAATAAGTCAGTGATTGCATAATAATAATAATGATTGAATACCTGTAATAATAACTTCTTAGTTGAGAGAAATCTGCGTTACTGCTTTCTCAAATTCTCTGGCAACGGTTAATGTTTTAATAGAAATTTATCGTTGCTCCTGATGGCTGTTAATTTTGAACTCTTTTTTTTTTTGAGACTGGTACAAATATTGCGAGACTGGCTTTAAAAACAGTGGTAGGGTAACCATACCTGGAGCCAAGGTTAAATATATATGGTATGTTCCTTGTCTCCTGGATGTCATGTGACTATCAAAATCGCCATCCTTGAAATATTAAAATTCAACTAAATACACACTGAGATGTTAGACAGGCACAAAGATGTTGATCTTAGACTCGAAATTTTGAAAAAGGAGGGGTTGTTTAACTTGGCGAGTTTTTGCAGGTCATATCATATATTTTGCCCTGCTAAGAGGTTGTGGCGGTTCTTTAATACATTCCCAAAGAACCGCCCATCCTCTTAAAAAAAACCACCTTCCAAACCCATAATAGTTACCTGCATTCGAGCAGCTTAAGCTGTCTCAAATAACTTTCACCTGAAAGTTAAACCTCATTAAGGCATGCATCACTGTTGCAAATGCAATATGAGAGTCAAATAAAACACAACACAGGCAACGACATAACCCTAGTAATCGATAACATTGTCAACGATAGAATTTAAATAGATCAGTTGACGGCGCAAATGTTATCTCGCGCTTAAGGGTATGCAACGGAAAGCTTGCGCTGATAAAGTTGCGATTCGAGTCGAGCTTTCACATGAATTATCTACTCTGAGACTCAAGAACAATCTCAGGCAACGGGGAACACAGCAAAAAGAGGCGAAGAGGGGCCGTTGCCAACTGGTATTTTGATTTTTCAAGCTAAGGGACGGTTGTGACGGGAAGTTGCCGCAAAAAAGAACCGAAAACAACATTCCACTGAAAACCGGAGGTAAAGGAATATTAACATAAAAAAGGAACTAATTGAATTGTAAATTTCGTTATGTACAAACCATTCAGGTGAGATAGTCATCCACCATAATAAATTAGCAATTTATAACGTTTTATTAATCGTTTTCTTTCTTTTGCTGGATCGGAACGATCATAAATTTGGTCCATCGAGCCGAGTCGGCGATAGATACAGTTCCTGGATTACAAGCAACGGAAGCTGTTCCTGGAGTACAAAGAAGTGCCTTAATACAAGCTCCTGGATTACAAAAGAAGTGCCTTATTACAAGTTCCTGGATTACAAGCAACGGAAGCTGTTCCCGGAGTACAAAGAAGTGCCTTATTACAAGTTCCTGGATTACAATCAACAAGCCGTTCCTGGATTACAAAGAAGTGCCTTATTACAAGTTCCTGGATTACAATCAACAAGCCGTTCCTGGATTACAAAGAAGTGCCTTATTACAAGTTCCTGGATTACAATTAACAAGCTGTTCCTGGATTACAAAGAAGTGCCTTATTACGAATTCCTGGATTACAAAAGAAGTGCCTTATCACAAGTGATTTGGTGACATAGAAGTGCATCTGAGCGGCAAACTGTTCCTGGAAGTGAACCAATTCTGTGGCATCCTGCAAATTGCAAGTCAATTGCTAAGCCGTTTCCGACCTATGACGGAGCAACTCTCAAATCAAGGGTGAGTGATATAATAATTTATCTTAAATAAACGATCCTAGTGATCTTAATTGAAAAATATCTGTGGTAGTGTGTGTCAGTCGGCAATTTTGTTTTATCGGAAGCTCGGAAAGAGTATCTGTGGTTGTGTGTGACAGGCGGCAATTTTATTTTTGTCGGAAGATCAGGAGGAGTATCTGTGGTTGTGTGCGGCCAGTCAGCAATTTGGAGATTATACGATAGAGTTTATTGGAATTTCTAGAGGAATCTTGTGGTGTGTCAATCATCGTCGCAGTTCTAGAAGGATTTAGTGGTTGTTCGGTCGTGATTACGGAGCAGTTTCCTATTTGTGCTCGATTCCAATTATTGGCTGTGTGTTCTCGGTCGAGGAGGTCGCAACGTTGGACTGTCTTTTTTCTCTTTTCTTGAGTTTTGTTCACTTGAGTTGATCAACGGGGCTGCGTGTACCTTCAACAACAGCAAGGGATTTACGAAAACCACCCGATTTGCTCGGTTAACGGTCAAGCTTTGAAGACAACATTTTTGTGGAAATCAATTCATCCGTTTAGTTTCGGCGGTCACCACATCGGTCTTCGGGAACGTGAAGAGTGAGCTGACGAGTGCGACTGAGTGAGTAACGATAAGGGAAAAGAGGAACAGGTGAAAAAGGGTGGAGAAATGAGCAAGGCACGATTGGCCAACTGGATCGACTCCATAACAGCCATCGCCACAGAATTAACCGCTGATCACAAGGCATATCTGGCCTTGGATCAATTAGCTAAAAACATTCATATGAATGAAGCGCGGTTAAAGAATTTAGAACACTCCTTTGAAGAAGCAAGGGAGTTGCACCAGAAAATAATTGCGGCACCGAGCGACGACGCGAAATCGAAATATATGGAAGAGCTAACATTCCATAAGTTGAAGGAGCTATATTACAGCTATTCGTCGGAATTAAAGGCACAAATGCCGAACACCGGAGGTCAACAACAGTTGCACTGCTCGTTCAATAGTTCAGTTGGAGGAAGCAAGGATCCAACTACTGACATGAGGCTCCCGCCAATCAAGATTCCGTCTTTCTCTGGTTCTTTTAAGACATGGCCAGACTTCAAGAGCCTTTTCGAGAGTCTCATCATTGGGAACTCAACTTTGTCCGATGTGCAAAGGCTTCACTATCTGAAGGCCAACTTGAACGGGGAGGCTGAACGTTTGCTGAGGAACACTGCAATCGTCGACGGGAATTTTGGGTCGGCATGGGCAACCTTAGTAAAGCGTTACCAGAACGTAAGGTTGCTAAAGGATAACCAGTTCGGATTGCTGTTTGACCAACCATCATTAGGTCATGAATCGGCCGATGGCATTAGGTCTCTGGTGGATACCACGAACGAGGCAAGGCAATCATTACAGAACCTCGGTGTTCCAATCGCCTCATGGGAAGATGTCTTGATATATCAGACAATCCAAAAACTCCCCCTTAAAACACGAGGTTTGTGGGAATCCCACATCTCATCATACGTGGATTATCCGACCTACAGCATACTGGAGGAATTCCTGCTTACAAGAATCAGAACTTTGGAAGTCATGGGGCAAATATCGTCAGCCATTTCTCACGGAGTCTCCCGAAGTAAACGATCTGAGGTTCGCGTCCACAATTCAGCAATTCCCGATTGTTCAATGTGTTCGGGATCACATTTAATTCACAACTGGTTTAAGTTCAAGGCACTCAGTCCTCGCAAGAGATGGGACATTGTGAATAAGCACCAATTGTGCATCAATTGCCTTTCAAGGGCTCATAAACGTCAGGAGTGCATAAGCAAATTTACGTGTAGGCACTGCAAACGGAAACACCATTCGTTGGTACATTTGAACGAAGAGAAGGGTGTATTCCAAGGGAAGGGGATCGCTTCTACAACGAGCACCACGATTACTCCATCATCGGATTCTGCAGACTCGCAACAATTAGCCACAGGCTGTAAAACCAATCGCACTGCAACGCAAGCTTGCAACACTTACATGGCCGAAACTAAGCACACAAGGACTGCTCTGTTGGCCACAGCACTAATTAAGGTATTCACGGCGAGGGGACAGCCGGTGGTGCTTCGAGCTCTGTTGGACCCTGGGTCGGAAGCTTCTTTTACCTCTGAAGCTATAGCACAACAATTGGGCCTCAGAAGAGAACGGAGTCACGTGAACGTTTTCGGCATTGGAGCGGCTAAGGCCAGCATTGCTAAACACAAGGTATCTCTCACAGTTCATTCGTTGACAAATGAGAACTTCAAATTGGATTTGACGGCATTGGTATTACCCAAGTTAACAATGAATCTTCCAACACACCAACTTTCTTATACTGATTGGCCGCACTTCAAACATTTACAGCTAGCTGATCCGACATACTACAAACCAAGTAAAATCGACATTTTGCTTGGCAGTGATGTTTATCCATCAATCTTACTGGCGGGCTTGGTCAAGGGTGGCTCAGGTACCCCTATGGCACAACAAACGGAGTTTGGATGGGTACTATCTGGCCACATAATTACTAATGAGCATTCTACTATCAGAGTTCATCACACGTTCACCAGGGAGCCTGAATTGAACGAAATTATGCAGAGGTTCTGGGAACTGGAAGAGGTGTCAGGAAGAAAACCGCTGTCACCACAAGAAGAACAGTGTGAAACCCACTACAGCCGAACTCACCAGCGCCATGTGGACGGAAAATACATCGTTCGATTACCCTTTAAGGAAGGAATGTGCCCGTTGTTGGGGTTGTCACATCGATCAGCGCTTGTGAGGTTCCTACAACTGGAAAAAAGGTTCCAAGCCAACACTTTATTCTACGAAGAGTACAAAAGGGTATTTCAAGAATACAAGGACCTGGGGCACATGAATGAGATAGACTCCGCCTTACCTAACAGACACCACTATTTCATGCCGCACCACGCGGTGATTAAAGAAACCAGTTCAACCACAAGGTTGCGGATCGTTTTCGACGCCTCTTGTAGAACTTCGGATGGGACGTCGCTTAATGACCACTTGTTAAACGGACCACGACTCCAGGATGACATTTTCGACCACATTCTGAGATTCCGAAGACACAAGTTAGGTTTCGTAGCAGACATTCATAAAATGTACCGCCAAATCTGGGTGCCACCGGAGGATGCTTCTTACCAGCTTGTGTTGTGGAGAGACACGGAAGGAGAAACCCTCAAAACTTACAAACTAAACACGGTCACGTTCGGCACCGCTGCCGCACCATACCTGGCAGTACGCACTCTTCTACAATTGGCATTGGACGAACGAGCTGACAATCCGATATCTTCACAGATTGTTTCCCAAAATTTTTATGTCGACGACGTCATGCACGGAGCAGACTCAGAAGACGAGGCCATGATAATGCGAGACCAACTCGTGGCATTGTTGCAACGTGGGGGATTCCCACTTAGAAAATGGGCCAGCAATAGTGAACGATTAATGCTCACTATTCCAGAGGAAGATAGAGAGGTCCAGGTGCCACTCTCGATTGACAAGGGAAAAACAATAAAAACTCTGGGAATCCAATGGCACCCTGGAAGGGACACCTTTTCATTCAGAGTAGGTCTGCAGGAATCAAAACTTCCAACGAAGAGATCGATTCTGTCAGACATTGCTCGCTTATACGACCCGATAGGTTGGATATCACCCTGCATCATCATTGGCAAAATAATTATGCAAGACATTTGGAAGCAGGACCAAGATTGGGACAGCCAACTTCCACCAACAATTGTTGCGGCATGGTCCAAGCTGAAAACCGAACTGAATGCTCTCAACAGCATAGAGATTCCTAGATGGGTCAACATCACCGCGCGAGCAACTCTTGAGATCCATGGCTTCTGCGACGCTTCGGAAAGGGCATATGCCGCGGTAGTGTACCTTCGGTCAATGGATGGGCAAAGGGCGTCAATTGAGTTGTTCGTTTCATTGACGAGGGTGGCACCACTCAAAAGCAAGTCACTAGCACGATTGGAGTTGTGCGGAGCTCATCTGTTGACACACCTGATCGCGCACACGATAAAGAAGATGGACCTTCAATCGGCGAAGGTATTTGCTTGGTCGGACTCGCAAATCACGCTTGCATGGATTCAGGGTCCACCACACATACGAACTACCTTCGTGGCTAACAGAGTAGCAGAGTTTCAGGAAATGATAGACCCTAGCTGCTAGAGATATGTACCATCGAAGGAGAATCCGGCGGACATGGCGTCCAGAGGACTCTCTCCAACGGAGATTCTCGGGAAGCGGCAATGGTGGCATGGGCCCGATTTTCTCCGGACATTTGACGGCCATCATGCACACACACAGGAGATACAGTCCACGAAACTTGAGTTAAGGGCTAGGGAGCCATATAAGAAGAAAAATGAATTTATCGCAACTGGATACTCCATCAGAAATGTGTTTCAGCTTTGCTTACATTTCACCGCTCTCGAAGACAACGGATTTTTCAACCGATTTTCGTCGCTACCGCGTTTACTTCGAGCTACAACATACTGGCTTCGATTCATTGGAAACCTACGGTTGAAGGCCACTAAGAGGCCGGGTGGTGCCATTGGACCGCTCACGGTGGAAGAGATTTCGTCAGCGCAAGCACGATTAGTCAAAATCGTGCAACAGGAATTTTTTGACGACGAGATTAAGAGAATCACAAGGGGGGAAACATTAATAAAGGGAAGCAAGATAGCACGACTCTCCCCTATATTGGATGAGAAAGGGGTTCTGCGAGTCGGGGGGCGATTGGAAAATGCAGATCTACCTTATTCACAGCGCCACCCGATCATACTGCCTTCCAACACGTTCTTAACGTCCCTGATCATCAACAATGCGCACTTGAAAACGCTGCACGGGGGACAACAATTGATGATGGCAACGCTTCGAACTGAATACTGGATAGTACATCTCAAGTCCAGCGTCAAAGCTTGCATTCATAAATGTTTGAAGTGCTACCGATACAAGTCAAAACAAACGCAACAAAAGATGGGTGATCTACCCCCACCTCGTGTCAACCAATCACGCCCCTTTCAAACTTCAGGAGTGGAATATGCCGGCCCAGTACAGCTTAAGGCATGGAAGGGAAGGTGTAACAAAATCACCAAAGCGTACATAGCCATTTTTGTATGCTTCTGCACTAAGGCAGTGCACCTCGAACTTGTCAGCGATTATAGTACAGCCGCCTTTCTGGCGGCTTTCAAGCGCTTCACGGCGCGCCGTGGAATCTGTGCGCACATCTATAGCGACTGCGGGACCAACTTCCAAGGAGCAGCCAAGGTGATAAAGAGGGAACAGGCACACCTCTCAAAACAATGGACCGATGACATCGTTAGGCAGTGGACTATGGGAAGCCGGGGTTAAATCCATGAAACATCATCTCAAACGAGTGATAGGACACTACATTTTAACATATGAGGAATATCTAACCGTACTGGCTCAAGTTGAGGCCTGTCTAAATTCACGTCCACTCTGCCCAATTTCTGAAGATCCAGAAGACTTATCCATTTTAACACCAGGACATTTCCTAATTGGTACTGCACTCAATACCACACCGGAAGGTGATTTGACCCAGACTGGGCCCAACCACTTGAACAGATGGCAATTGATGCAGAAAATACAGCAGGATTTCTGGAAAAAATGGAAGGCTGAATACCTCACTAGGCTTCAGCAACGACCAAAATGGCTTGCACCAAATCCAGAACTGAAAATAGGTAGCTTGGTGCTCTTACCTGATGAGCAATCACCACCTACTCTGTGGCGACTAGGTAGAATCGTAGCCACGCATCCAGTAGCCGATGCAAGAATTCGTGTTGTCACGGTGAAAACTGCTACTACAACTTTGAAGCGCCCAATAACAAAACCCTGTCTCTTGCCCGTGGTCAATTAGACACACACACGCACACACACACACACACACAATATGAAATGCCACTGCACCTCAACCAAATAACGAATTAAGTAATAATTCAAGAATCATCACCAACTCACCACCCTCCCCCACCTGTTCACATTGCTTCCTGTTCAGGAGCGAAACAAACAAGGAACTTAATTCGTATCCAATCACCAATCGCGGATAAGACACCGCTGGGTTGACACATCATCGCTGTCCCGGCAGGATGTTGCAAATGCAACATGAGAGTCAAATAAAACACAACACAGGCAACGACATAACCCTAGTAATCGATAACATTGTCAACGATAGAATTTAAATAGATCAGTTGACGGCGCAAATGTTATCTCGCGCTTAAGGGTATGCAACGGAAAGCTTGCGCTGATAAAGTTGCGATTCGAGTCGAGCTTTCACATGAATTATCTACTCTGAGACTCAAGAACAATCTCAGGCAACGGGGAACACAGCAAAAAGAGGCGAAGAGGGGCCGTTGCCAACTGGTATTTTGATTTTTCAAGCTAAGGGACGGTTGTGACGGGAAGTTGCCGCAAAAAAGAACCGAAAACAACATTCCACTGAAAACCGGAGGTAAAGGAATATTAACATAAAAAAGGAACTAATTGAATTGTAAATTTCGTTATTGTACAAACCATTCAGGTGAGATAGTCATCCACCATAATAAATTAGCAATTTATAACGTTTTATTAATCGTTTTCTTTCTTTTGCTGGGTCGGAACGATCAATCACATTGAATTTTTCCGTTTATGAACCGTACCATATCTCCATCGGCTCGGCTTGTCAGCAATTATAATAGATAAATACTAGCTGGCCAGCGTAATTGTTGACATAGCTGTAGCGGATGGTTTCTTGCTACGGTTCATATCCATTTATTGCCCCAGTCCCAAGGTTCGCAACACTTGCGACCAATTTCCTTTGTCGGTTATCTACCGATCATGGGATTTGGGCACTAATATGATTGACGTTAGACAATCATAACCCAAATCATGCTAACGATGCTCCGGCCTGTGAAACAAACAAAAGCTACCATAGCCTAGGTCATAGGCGAGCAAACCATCGGTTTGCTTATCGCCACGAAAACTCTATAGCCTACAATGGCATTAGCATGAACGCCTAAGTAAACACATGTGCATATCATCGTGACCCTTGAAATAGTGTTTTTGTGTATCTTGAAGCAAAAACCTATTTCGTTCTCAGGCGCAGGTCATCAAAGATTTATGGCCCTCGAAATAGGGTTTCTGTTTATTTAAGCCACAGAAACCTATTTCTCCCTTCGGCGATTTTTCGCCATCGCATATCTCTATAATACCAATTCATTGAACCAGCCCATGTTAATTTAGGTGCACTTTCGTCGTCGCCGATATCCAGGCTGAAGGGCAACGCACTAGTGCTATACGCACACATACACAATCCTCCCCTATCGATGAAATTCTCGGGCATCGAACTGATAAATGTAAATTACATTCGAGTCAGAGTTTAACACTTGGAGAGTGCACATGTTCCACGGAGTCCTTTTTAAGAATCGAGTTTCACCATTCATGGGAGTCAGGAGTTCTGGGACTTAATACCAAGAGCGGCGACGTCGGTTTCTTTTCTGTCGTTTAATCGTGATCAGATTTAGTCGTGTCCAGCTTAATCGATCCCGTGTCGTCAGTGTACAGTTTTTTCGATCGAGTTCTAACACTAACCGGTCGTCCTACAATCAAGCTAAGAACGGTGTCTAATAATAAATCTTTCGATTAATGTGTTAAATAACAACCAAGTTAATACGTCTTTGGACATAAATGTAACAATTAAGTGTAATTAAATAAGAGAAGTTTGGATAATAAAAGGAACATTAAAATGAATTCAGTGCGTTTGACTTTTCTTGTGGGACAATTTTGGCAGCAGACATCGGTGGTGTTTTTATACAACCTGCATCCTTGCTGATGCCAACATAAAAACTACCTACAAGGTCATAACAGGTCGGCTGAAATTTTCGTAGGCTAATATAGTAAAACACTTTTTTTCGTTGGCAAAATTCGATTTTATAATTCAACATAGTTGCGTTCGACGGCGATACCACGATTATATGTGTCATACAATTTTTATAGTACGATTTCTCTTTAGCCTTAAAATAGGCCTTACCTTCAGCGATTACTTCTTCGGCCGACTGTTGATTGGATTCTGGAGTGTAGTGATGAAGCCATGTTTCATCCATTGTCACATATCGTTGGAAAAATTCGTTATTATTACACGGTTGAATATAGCTGTTTCGAGTCAACGAATTTTGCTCGATGGTGTGCTCCCGCGTGTTAATACCCTACATTAGTCACAAATCCAACCATGATAAGCATATCCTACATGAGTCACAAGTCCAACAACGATAAACATAGCCTACATGAATCACTAATCCGATTATGATAAACATCGATTACTCTTATCTCTGGAAAATTCCATTCGCATCATTCTATTCGCACCAGCGATAACCTTTACTTATTAAGATAATATAGCTAGTATAAATAATATGAAAAACGTAGACTAAGCGCTTCTTCATTGTTGTAACCGAAAGAATAAAATAAAATACTGGTCAAGTCAGGGGCCTGGAGGAAAAGGAAAATATACTTTTTTTATTACCACCCATCTACATTAAAAATATTACGACCATCAATGAGCTAATTAGAATGCTCGAAAGTACTTTAGGCCACCGCAAGTTCACCACGAACACAAGAGGAGCTGCGACTTCCATCAGAACAACCACTTTAACGGATCACAACAAGGCAGTAGAGAAACTTTCGCAACATAAGCTTTAATTTTTCACTTTTCAACATGCACAGTTGAAACCAGCGACTTTCATCATAAGACATATTGCCCCAGTGTGGTCCAATGAAGAACTTGCTGCAGAAATATTCAGGATCTGTCCGGAACTGAAAATAAACAGGCTGGACTACTTCCAAACGCCATACATGCGGACTAACAAGACTCTGCATTTACGTATTATATAAATTCCTCCAACTGATGTCACCCGGTTCAAACAAATAAAATACCTATTCACGCATAAAATTGCGATTGAGGAACCACATAAACAAAACGTCCTTCATTGCAAAAGGTGCCAAGGCTCAGGACAATTGGCGGGCGCATGTCATCTAAGCATACAATGCGTAAAGTGTGCAGAGCAACATCAAGCTGAAGAATGCAAGTCCAGCCTGCCTGGGATGGAGCCAGGGACAATCCAAACAACAAACCCCGATGGATCCATTACAACGAAGAAAACCACAGTGACATGCTTTAACTGCGGAAGATCCCACCCTGCTAACTTCTCCCAATGTCCTCATAAGCTGAGGATTCTCCAAATGCGAACAACACCCACGGCAACGAGCTAACCATCACCAACCAAAACAACATCACCTCAATCAAGATGTACTACAATTCCAGGAATGCCATACGCTAATGTTGTCAAGGATTCATGACAAAATCATCAATTCAACTGTAACGATCTCAATCTGGACATCACAGGAGAACGCAGAACCATGTCCAATATTTTATTCGTTACCAAACTTCTCTCTGACTCCATCGACTGTTCCAATCTTCTCAACTCAACTTTGTTAAGCACAAACCCATATAACACATGGATAAATGTTTCAGCAGTATCTTCACAACCTGCCTTCAAACAGGACAATTTCCCAAACGATGGAAAAAACAGTGGCTTGTGCTTATACCAAAAGGAGTCAAAGGCGCCGTCGTCTTATCGCCCGTTGTGCATGTTGGACACGACAGGAAAACTGCTTGAGCGAGTAATTGCCACTCGCCTGGAACAATTCACTGAGGAAACATCAGGGCTCTCTGAATCGCAGTATGGATTCCGGAAAGGTAAATCAACCGGTAAAGCACTATCTGTGGTGTGCGACATTGCTTGCAATGCGATAGCTGGAGCACGATGGCTAGGTGGTACCAAAAACGCTTGATGTGAAAAATGCTTTTAACTCGGTGAATTGGAATCGGATTCTAGACGCGTCGCGCGATCTACAAGTCTCCAAGTTATGGAATATAATGTATGATGGTGTGTTCAGGGTCAATGTGCCAGAAGGGGTTAGAATCATTGGGTACGCAGATGATTTGGCAATAGTGGCCGTAGCTAAACATCTAGATGACCTGGAAAATATTTGCTCCCAAGCAATCCAGAGCATTAAATGTTGAAATTAGCTGGACATAAGACGGACGCAGTGTTACGTCTCCAGCGCCGTGCTTCCTCTTTCGAGGGAAGAGCGTGGGGGTTATATATTTATTAAATTAATTATAGTTAGTTTTTATTTTATTTGAACTCAGCTATCTCAAGCTGAGCTCTCTTCTGAACTACTCTTACAATATTTTTTTTTTTTTTTTTCAAAACTGTATTTATTAACCATAATTAGAATTTGTACATTTAAGTAATACAGTGACTTAAAATTAAATTCGTGACAATTGCTTACATGTAATTATTATTATAATACATTTTCCAAACAATGTTTTAAGAGTTACAGGATAGATGTGTGTTTATACATTTAGTAGGGTTTCGTCTTCCTGGAAAAGGTCAGAAAACCAGGAATTTCTTATTTTTACTTTACTTAATCTAAACCTAACCCTAAATATAAATATAACTTAACCTAACTTATTCTGATTATTATAAAGTTTTATAATTAATGGGATATATGAATTAAAGGATGTGGAATGAGGTCAGTTATGGGTTTGAGGAAGAGTATTTCTTTCCGGTTGTTCGTTGGAAAAACGTAGGATGTTGGAAAATGGTTGGACGTTACAGTATTTGAACTGGTTAGGGGTAACTTCGGTGTTGTGGTATATGATCTCGTTTGAATCATTTACCAGTCTGCCTGAGGCGAAGATAGCTCTGGTGTGGAGACAGTTGGGATAGTTAGTTCTGATATCTAGAGGGTTCTCTAAGAGCGAGGTTATTATGGGATTGGGATTATTTTGTAGGTTTTCGATAAATTTGATAGATAGCTCGAGGAATCGTCTATCGAGGCGCTCAATACCAGCGGTATTGTAGAGTTCGACGTAACCATAGTACTTATAGGAGTTAGGACGACGATGTAACCCAGAGACATACCTAAAGCATTTTCTTTCGAATACTCGTAATTTCTCCATTTGGGAGGGAGTGATATGGTACCACAATGGGCACGCGTACGTGAGTGTGGGCCTGATAATTTGTTTGTAAATGAGCAGTTTGACTTTGTGAGAGAGACTATTAGGTTTCCACATTACTCTTCTACAGAGATTAAGCTGAATTGTGGCTTTATGAAGGGAATTTTTAATGTGGGAGGAAAAAGACCAGTTATTAGAAAAAGTGATTCCCAGATATTTTAGGGTTTTGGAGGGTTTTATTAGAGTGTTGTTTAGGTTAAGTTTAATTTTGTTGTGGCAGCGTCTAGTGTTGTTTGTACAGTGCTCGTGTTTGCCCTTGAACACTATGAGCTGCGTTTTATTTGGGTTAAGGTGAATTTTCCACTTATTAAAGTATGATGATAGGTTAGGGAGAAAGTTGTTAATGCGGTTTCTTGCAGCCTTAACAAATTTGCTGCTAGAGTAAATTAATGTATCATCAGCATAATTCAGCATCACAACATTAGGAGATACGGGTTGAGGAATATCCGCGGTATATAACAGATATAAAATTGGCCCTAAAATAGAGCCTTGGGGAACACCCGCGGTTATGCTGTGGGTTTCTGAGACGGGAGAATTTATTCTCACAACGAATTTTCTGTCAGAAAGATAAGAGGCTAAGAGCTTTGTTGTGTGAGAGTTTAGATTAAATATGGAGTGCAGTTTGTACAGAAGCCCTGAGATCCAGACGCAATCAAACGCCTTAGAAATATCGAGAGATATACACACAGTAGGGCTTTGGTTTTGGAGACCAGTTGTAACATTGTGTGTAAGTTTTAGTAGAGCATGACATGTGGATTGTCGCTTACGAAATCCGAACTGACAGTTAGGGATGAGGGCATTCTCATTGACAAATGAGAGAAGATTTTGGTAGATCTTGCGTTTCAGTATCTTACTTAATGTACTTAATAGGGATATTGGACGATAATTGAAAGGGCTATTACTACTACCGGGCTTCTTAATAGGAATTACTACCGCAGTTTTCCAGTTCTCTGGGAAGTGCGATGCATTATTTATATGATTAAGAAGAATGAGGATGGAAAGTAGATTCTGTGGGCGTAGCCTTTTAAATAGAAGGCGTGGGATTCCATCTAATCCAGTTGACTTTTTGTTATTTCCTGATCTTACGATCTCGGATAATTCGTCTGCAGTTAGAAAATTTGTAGTGTCTAAGGGGTGTGAAGCTATGTTCGTGTTGTTAAATTCACCGATGAAAGGAGTAAAAGATGTGAATAATCTGTTTGAGATGTATTCGTTTACTGTGTTCTCGAAGCCGGGAGTTGATAGAGAATTATTTTGCTCATGAATCTTTGCAAAGTGTTCTGCGAGGCAATTTGCTATGTCCGTATCGGACTGGGCAATATTATTGCTGATTGGGTTGATGAGATGATCAATTCGGGGTTTATATTTACGACCAGTTAATTGGTTGATGTTTTTGAAAAGATCCCGATTTGGTTTGATATTTTTAAGTGTGGAGATGTAGTTTTCATCTGCGAACTTTTTCAACTGCTCATTTATCAGAGTGGATAGGAGTTGGATTTGGCTTTTAATAAAGGGGCAGTATCTTGTATGGAGTTTACTGCGGAGCTGCTTTTTAAGGCGCAATAATTTGGTTAGGATGCTGGGCAAAGGCTTTCCTAAATAGTTATGAGGAATGGTTGTCGGGGTGTTGTTGCTGAGAGCCTCCTTAAGAATTTGCTCTATTCTTAAAGATGCGTGATCGATTTCAGTAGGGAGTAAGTTAGATGCTTCAGGGATATACAAGTCAGAGAAACTTATCGCTATGACCCTATTGACTTTTCTCCAATTTGTTTTGGTGAAGTTTGGGACAGGGTTTGACGAGTAGAGTGGGTCGAGAGAGGGGATTTGGATCGTGGTATGAACGGAACCATGATCAGAAGGAAATATAAAGGAGACTGTAGGTGGACCCGCTGAGTGAACATCATCGGACTTGAGGAAGAAGTCGATTGTTGACTTGGCTGTGCTAGTGACACGAGTTGGCTGTAATGGGGAGTCAATGTATGTATATGGATAAGATGGGAGGAGGGCTAGCAACTGACGACCATATTTGTTGCATTTATTATCATTGAATGCTGTATGACGAGCATTCCAGTCTCCCCCGATTATAAATGGAGCGGGAACAGACTGTTGGATTATCTGAGAAATGTCAGCATCTGGGAAATCTGGTTGTCGTGAAGGGTGAATATAAATGGATGCTAAGACGAGCACTTTATTGTTCTCACAAAAAAGTTTAACTGCCGTGTATTCAATGCTGAATATATTAGTGAATCTAATTTCACTGAATTGAAATTTTTTGTGTATTAAGATGCCGGCACCTCGGTGGGATCCATTAGTTCTGGGGTTAGAAACAAAAGTATAATTGGGAATGGAAACTCGGGAATTTGGTTTGAGCCAGGTCTCTGAAAGGAAGAGGATATCTGGGGAAAATTTTTCAACAAACAACCGGAGGTGTTGCTTACGTATATTAGAGTAAATGGATTCTGTGTTGAGGGAGATAATGGTTAGTGTAAAGAGAAGCTGGAAAGAATATGGGAAGTTATTAGTGAAAGAATCTGACCTTTTTTTTTCTGTTTCTGACATATGCCTCAGCGAAGGAAGCATGGCCTGTAGGCTTTGGATGTAACCCATGATGTCCAGATTGAAATTTTTAATATCGTCGTTAGAGGGAGTGGTAGTGTTGAGGTTTCCTTTTGCTGCATCCGCGTAAGATATTCCGGGTCGAGTTAACTTTACTTCCTACAATACTGTTGGTTTCGTTGTAGTTGGTTTAACTGTTGATATTGCTAATTTCCGTCTTTGCAGAACTTTTAGCTTCTGAGGACATTGAGAGAAATTTGCTGGATGTGGCCATCCACAGTTACAACATTTTACTGTAATCTTCTTTGTGGTAATGGATCCATCGGCGTTGGCGGTTTGGACTGTCTCTGGTTCCAGGCCTTGTGGATTTACCTTGCATTCATCTAGCTCGTGTTCCTCTGCGCATCTGCCGCAACGTCTTTGCTGGTGGCATGAGACCGCCAAGTGTCCTGAGTCTTGGCATCGCTTGCAATGTAGAATTTCTTGTTTGTGTGGATCCTCGATTGCGATTTTTTGGGTAAAGAAATATTTAATTTGTTTAAGTTGGTTGATATTCGGATTTGGTGGGATTTGTATGATCCGGAGGCTTTTTATGTTGTTTGTCCTCATGTATGGTGTTTGGAAGTAGTCCAGCTTATTAATTTTTATTTGTGGACATATCCTAGCAATTTCCAGTCCTAATTCTTCATTGGTCCATTCTGGATCGATGTGCCTTATAATAAAGGTAGTTGGTTTGCTATTTGGATGTTGGAAGGTGAAGAACTGATATTGTTCCTCTAACAGTTTTTTAACTGCCCTTTCATGATCGTCTAATGATCTGACTGTTATGGAAGTCCTAGATCCTTTTATATTTGTGCTGAAATTCCGGTGACACAGAGCATTTTGCAGGTTTTGAATTATAGCTTTGGTGCTGGTCAGGTTTTTGACGTAGATTGGCGGGGGTCTTTCATTTCTCGCGGTTGATTTCGTTGTTGTTTCTGCTCTGGCTTGTGTGGGTATTTGATTTGATGAGGCCTTCATTTGTTTGGGAACTTTGGTGGGTGGTTCGCCTTGGCTTTGACTCGAATTAGGGCGTTGACGGGACGTTTCTTCCATATGGACGTCATCAGTGTTATTGATGGAACCTTGTTTATAGATTAGTTCCTGGAGTTGTTTCACTTTAACCGTTAATTGGTTAATGGTTTCCAACGCTTCTTCGAACTTTTGTTTGTAATTTGCGGGGCTGCTTGTTCTGTCTGTGGTGCGTTTCGTAAGATGTCCAGAGCCTTCCTTTTCCTTTCGGTTATGTACTCCAGTGCATTGCCTGGGTCATCGCCTATCATCGGAGTTGTGTAGTAACTGCTTTCTTGTTGTTAAAAAAAATTTTTTTTTGTTATTCTTTTTAATTATTATTATATATTTTTTGTTTTTATATTGCACTAGACAATTTAATAGTGCACTGCACACACGTGTAAACACGTTTCCTTACACGTCCGCACTGCACGAGATATGTCACGATAATGGGGCTCTTACAATATAATTTTTCCTGTCTTTATAGAACATTTTGTTCCAACTAACTGTGTCGTATAAAATGAACAAAACAATCTAGAAGTCTCTGTGACTTAAAATTTTGAATAAACTTTGAACGAAAATCAAAGTGGCTATGTTTTGAAATGAAAAATGTGCTTGTTATGAAAAGGGGCATGTTTTTAAATGTGCTGTAAGTGACTGGATATAGAAATTGTGTCTGTTTATTTATGAATTGTATTAAATGAGAATGTAAGATATGTGAGGATGTAGTTTTAAAGGTTGTGTTAGAAAGGACATGAGATTAGTGTTAAAGCGAATAAGGGTAGTATTCTGGAATACAACATCCCACCCTTCTTCGAGAAAGAAAATTATCCTTGAAGAGAATAATTTTCTGTTAACTATTGCTTAGATTAGGATTAATTACAGACTTGGATTTTCGTTCAATTACAAAGGCGTTCAAAGTTAATCTTATATCAAAAGTTACAAAAATCCAAAAGTTCTTAATACTAGAAAAATAGGTTACAATAATCCAAAAGTTTACTTATAGTCTACTTACATCATATTTTAACTAACTTTAAATATTTCCAACTAACTTAAAGTATTTCCACTTGGAACCTTTTCTTTTATTATCCAAAATAATTTTTTTTTTCTATATATATGATTAATATTAATTCTCAAAATTCTCTTTTTCGTTCGAATTTCCAATATATTATATCCCAATATATATTTTAACTCCAAAATTTTCTTTCTTTCTTTCCCTTTTTTAACTTTTTTTTTTTTCGTTTCCATCATTTCTTACAATTGTTTTATATATTGAATGAAACAAAGGCTATTTGTTAAGTGTCTATCTTTTCCTTAAATTTATGGAAAATTTTCCAAAACTTTTTTGGGCCTACTATTATGATGACTGCATAGAAATGCATAATACCAAAAATTTTCTTAAGAAATGATCTCAGTTGTCCTAAATGACTGTGTACCTTTTTATTTTTTCTTATTTTATGTTCGAATACATGTTTATTGTTGTAAAAATTAATTTGTAAGGTATTTATATGGTTTTTCTTTTCAATACCTATTTTAATTGAATTATTATTTTCAATTTTCATTACTTCGTGTTGGTGTTCAGTATCGTTATTTAAAATGTTTAGTGTTTTCGGCTCAATGTCATCATTTTCTATAGCTTTAACTTCTGTCGGAACGTTTACCTTTTCAGTCTTACTCACTGCTGATGGATCGTTTAGTTTCTCAGTCTCATTTACTGATTCGTATAGTTCTTCAGACTTATTTGCTGTTAGAACATCTTGGTTCCCAGTCTTATTTGCTGTTTGAACTATTTCTTCAGTTATACGAGGGTTGCATCTTATGTTTCGGGATTTGGCAACCCTAGTGTTGCAATCCGGCAATTGACAGCTCTGTCGTAAAGTTGGACATTTTTGAGGTTATACGCACTCAGAACGTTTTGACATACGAGCGCTATTTGTGTTGTTTACAGTAACTTAAAAGATTCATCTCGGCCCAAAAATGGAATTAAATCGTCAACATTTTCGTGCGATTATTTTTTACAACTTTCGGCGTGGATTAACTCAGCAACAGTGCATGGATGAACTTAATTCAATTTTTGGCGATGAAGCTCCATCAAGGAACAGTGTTTATCGATGGTATGGTGAATTCAGTCGTGGTCGTAGTTCACTCCAAGATGAATTTCGTGAAGGTCGTCCAAAATCAGTTGTTGTTCCGAAAACCATTGATGCTGTGCGCGAACTGATATTGGAATATCGTCATGTGACCTATCGTGAGATTGAGACAACCTTCGGCGTTAGTGGGACCAGCATACATTCAATATTGCATAAACATTTGACTGTCAAAAAAATTTGTTCGCGTTGGATCCCACACAATTTGTCAATCGCCCAAAAATTGGTCGAAAGAAATGCTCAAAAAATACGGTCGCGGTGCTTCGAAACACGTCTATGACATCGTGACAGGTGATGAATCGTGGATTTACGCGTATGAGCCCGAAAGTAAACAGCAGTCGACTGTCTGGGTGTTTCAAGATAAGCCAAATCCAACAAAAGTTGTTCGCGCACGAAGCACTTCCAAGCAAATGGTCGCCTGTTTTTTCGGAAAAACTGGACATGTCGCAACCGTACCACTAGAACAACGCAGAACAGTCAATTCTGAGTGGTACACAACTCGTAGAAGGACAAATAATCAGATAAAGTCCCTATATGAAATATCCTGGTGTTATAGTCGACAACAGATTGACCCTCAAGGAACACCTGAGGAAAACGAGTGAAAAAACAGCAAGAGTAAGCAAAGTTTTGGCGAGACTGCTACCCAATGTTGGAGAACCCCGGCCCACATAAGGATACTCATAACCAGTGTCAGCACCTCCATTATAATGTATGTAGCTCACATATGGGCAGGAGCTGCACAGTATAAGTCGTACATGAGGGGAGTGAACTCAGCACATAGGCTGGCATCACTAAGAGTATGATGTGCATTCCGAACGGTATCCGAAGATGCTATAAATATTTTGGCCGGGAGGACGCCACCTGACATTGCAGCTAAAGAAAACGCTGCATTGCATAAGATCTCCCAAGAGAATCGTCGGAGAATGCGGTCACAATTAGAGTTCTCAAGCCTAAGAGAATGGCGACGAAGGTGGGATTCTTCCACCAAAGGAAGATAGACCCACACCATGTTACCTGATATAGAAACATGGGTGAAAAGAAAACATGGGGAGTTACTACGGGAGGAGTAATAGAATACATGCTTAGTTCAAAACAGGCATGGTCCGTAACAAATGGTATTCTATGTGACATGATGCAGGAGTTGCGACGCGACGAGCGGAGTAACAGGTCCGTCCCGCCCCGCGGTGGAATATCTAAAAGAAAGTTCCGCGGGGATCAACGGGAATATGAGCTTGGCGGGCGGTTTTTTTAGTCGGTAAAAACCCAGCATGCATCTGGATCGGTCCACAGGTATCTTTTGAAGATTTCCACCTTCCTACCGAAACCAAAAAAAAAAAAAAAAAAAATGAAAAACCCATTTGCATGTCACACCACTTGGGTTCGGAAATATACTGTATAGTAAAATGCCATTAAGGATAATTAAGATGCGGTTAAAGGAAGATCAGAGATCACAATAACATCGTTTTCAATATACTCTAATCGATCCAAACAGCGCCTTGTGGCGTTGCATGCTGTCATCGAATAGGTGTGGGACGCAATAGTATTACTATTTATTGGCTTGTAGGAACCTGAAAGTTCATGTCCTCGCTGACTTGGCTGCGCCATCGTTCCTTGTCATGTGCACTCTTCTTCCACGCTTGACCATCCGGTACGATCTCCTCAAGGTCAAACCATACAGCGTCTTCCCATCTACGTCGCTGCCGTCCTGACGGTCTACCGTCAATAATTCTAAGCACGGTCCTATCGTAGCCCATTCTTGCCACATCTAATCTTCGTGCCCTGATTACTCTTGGTGCCCTGATTACTCTTGTGGATAAACACACAGTACACAAGCAAATAGAGAAGAACCACACAGAAAGAAAATTGTATAAGTAAAACCCACAGCCGCATGCCAAGCAAATAATATAGCAATTCCACGACAGTTGAGTGTACTTGAGTTGCAAAATCGAATTCGTACACGCGGCAGTGGCCTGATGTGTTGAGCATTGGTTACATTTTTAGTGATTCTAACTGTCATATCGTCAGTTCGAATCACACGTTCTTCACTATCTTCGCAATCGCTATACTTTCACTATTGTAGGTTTGTGGTGTAGCTCTTCCAATTCGTGGTTGTGGAGTTTCCTCCATTGTCCTGCCTCATCGTAATATTTATCACCAAATATACTCCTTAAAACTTTATTGTCGAATACGCGCAATCTGTTTTCCTCCCGTTTTGTGAGAGCCCATGTTTCGCATCCGTATAGAAGAACCGTCATGATTATGGTTCTATAGACGCGGAGCTTTATATTACGTGATAGCAGTTCGGATTTCAGCAGTTTACTGACTGCGTGCCAACTAGCGTTGCCGGAGTGTAGTCTTTTGTTAATTTCCTTCGACATTTCATTACTGGCCATCAGTATTGTTCCCAAATATTTAAATTCTTTAACATTTTCAAATATCTTGCTCTTGACGTTTATGTGTATCCCCTGTGCTCCACATGCTCTCGTCCTAATCATATGTTTTGTTTTATCATCATTTATTTCTAGGCCCACCTCTTCTGCCACATTCATGATGATTTCACTGTTTTTACTTACAGTTTCTAGATTATTGCCCAGAACGGCGATGTCACCCGCATATGCGAGCTATTGTGTGACCCTGTGGCGTTTCTAACAGATACACACACAATACACGAAAATCGAATAAGAAAATGCATCAGAGCCGTATACCATACCGATAACATAACAATCCCACATGAGCTGAGTGTACTTGAGTTTAGAAATCGAATTCGTACACGCGGCCAGTAGCCTGATGTGTTAAGCATTGGTTCAATTTTTGGTTATTCTAACTGTCATTGCGTTAGTTCGAATCACACGTTCTTCACTATCATCGCAAACGCTATAACCCCGTTAGGGATGATCCGGCCATGTTGTCGTCTTGTACCTTTCTAATGATACACTCGAGCACAAGATTAAAAAGACATGGTGAGAGGCCATCCCCCTGTTTTAGTCCGTCGCGGATTTCAAATGGTTCTGAGAGGTGGTTTCTATTCTAACTCGACCTTTATTTTCGTCCATGCAGATTTGAATGAGAGCGGCATATTGTTTCGGGACTCCCAGCTCAACTTTCCGTATTCCCACTTCTGTTCCAGCAATTGCTTAACCGTGAACATTTGGTTGCTCGTTGATCGGTTCCTACGGAATCCGCAAAGCTAGTCTCCCATTATTTCTTCTGCGTGCGGTGTGATTCTCGCCAGTATAACATCTGTTAGTATTTTGTATGTAGTTGGGAGTAATGATATTCCTCTGTACATTTCGCAGTTAGGTCTAACGCCTTTTTTGAAGATGGCGACGACTATTCAGGTTTTCCATTCTTCTGGAGCGACTTCCTTATTACATATTGTTTAAATCAGTTGGTAGATCTTTCGAGCGGTTGCCTCTCCTCCATCCTTCATAAACTCTGCCGGTATGCAATCGACTCCGGGAACCTTGTTGTTTTTTAATCGATTTATTGCGTCTACAACTTCGTTGAAAGAGGGCTGTGGGATCTGAAGCTCGGCTGTATGTGCGTCTGGTGCATTTATTTGTGGTCGATAGGTGCGCATTTTGAGTAGGTTTTCAAAGTACTGTGGGGGTTTCTGCTGGTGCGTCAACACGGACGCTGATTCAACAGAAACACCACCGATATTACGCTGGGAATTGTTTGTACAATAAAACACTCAACGCACCTTTATTTATGTATCATTTCTTTATTGTCCGAATGGTTATCTTGTATTTCACTTTAGTACATGTCTCTCATAAAATGGTTTTCACGGTTGACTATTAATAAATGTTAGTTAACTGAGTTAAACGGTTTGGATAGATGATCGCACGCCGGGATAAATTTAACACAACTTGTATATCTTATAAGATTTCACGACATTCTCTCTGTTGTTGTTGTCAGCACGCCCCTATCACACAATTCAAGTACTTTGTCGTTTACATCGATTAATTATTTGTTCGACACGGGGTACACGATTGGGTGATTAAACGCAACTCTCGGTTATTAGACCGCGACCGTACTCCACTGGTGTTGCAGATCGTATCTTTGCCGCCGTTCGATTGAAAACGCCACATCGACTTTTTTCCGCGTGTGCACGCAGAGGTGGTTAGGATCTGACCCCTCTATGAATCTAGATGTTGCTTCGCGCGGATATCTATCTCTATTCGAGATTGCACACATATAGAGAAAGGGCCCGTACATGGAAAAGACAGCATTTCAAATATGGACTGAAGCCGAATAAGGAAAAGCGGCAACAACAACTGACCAAATGGTCTTCGAATTCAACTCAGGTCAGCTGAGCAAATAGAAGGTCGCTCGTATAGCGGCCGAAAAAGGTTGTCATGTTTAAAATAGCGATTCGTTGATGCCGGGTTAGATTTCCGTGTTATGTCAACAGAATGCTATTTCGAGGGTCATGCGCTAAGATACGCATTTGTTTGGCTTAGCCAATGGTATATGGATTGATTAGGGGAAGGATACCGTGGGACTTGATCTGGTGATCAGGATGATTACACACTGACGGCTTGTGTATTTATCCACGTCAATTGTGCATTGCATCTGTGGCGACTCTAACAGATACATACATAATTCACAAGCAAAAATAGTGAAGAGCACCGAATTAAAAATCGAATAAGTAAATACATCAGAGCCGTATACCATAGCGATAACATAACAATTCCACATCAGTGGAGTATAATCGAGTTTAAAAATCAAATTCTAAAATCGGCCAGTAGCCTGATGGGTAACGCTTAAGTTCAAATTTTTGGTGATTCAACTGTTCTTCTTCACTATTATTTCAAACTCTATACATCCATAGTGAGTCAAGGATCGAATTCCAGTGTGAATAGTTACACTGGCAAATAATTCGGCTCTTGGCAGCTAGGCGCGAATTGCGCTATGCTTTGTATTAGGAAACAAGAATACTCGGAAGTATTGGTCTGTGTTTGATGGGCATGTGGTCACCCATAGTAACCGATCGGTTCATGACAGATGAACCGAGGCGGTTTAATTGATGCTATGTATTTGATGCCATGGCAAAATGGTAATCTTGCCGTGGACTTATGTTTTAGGATGGATTGTTGAAGCGAGCTTTGTAATACTCGTATACGGTAAGCTGCTTATGGATGGTGCAGGTATTTGCAGGTTGGGGGCGGGGAGTTGGATTAGGACGATGGGTGGTTCTTCGGGAATGCTTAAAGAACCCCCACAGTACTGCTTCCATCTTGTCACGATATTGTTTGTTTCCGTGACCAGACAGCCGTTTGCGTCTCGAATTATTTTGGCTTTCCCTCGGTAGATGATGTTCTTTGCTCTGGCATTTTCTAGGATTTTTTCGATCCGACTTTTCTCCCATTTGCGTTTTTTGCATTTGAAAAGTATCGTTGTGTCCTTCCGAATCGTCGCGTATCTTTCTGCATTGACTTCATTGTTGCAGTCCGGCGCCGTGCTTCCTCTTTCGAGGGAAGAGCGGGGACTTTTTAATTTTTTCCTTTACTTCTTTTGCGGGTCCTGTACGCGCAACAGTCTTATTAGAACTTTTCCACTCTGCTGATAGAAGGCAGTCACATCCGCAAATAGTTAAACCAATGAAAGTCCAGTTACAACTGGCTGAGGCGCCATTAACAAAAAAAAACCCTTTATTAAATTCAACAGCTTTATATATCAACTCAAAACTTTTTAAATTGCTAAACTCAAACTGTACTAACTGACTTCCAATCTCAAACTGATTTTACAAAGTGTTAACGTCCGGGACGCCGTGCTTCCTCTTTCGAGGGAAGAGCGTGGACGGGAGAGTAAAACATCGTTATAAGTATGTTTAATCCTTTGCTATATAGGGTCCCACTTTAATACTTCTTTCTTGAAAATTCCTCAGAATAATTACTATTCAAATTATTCCGCCTTTAGTTGCAGATAGTAGACAAATGAATTAAAACTATTTACGTTGTTGACGGTCTTTAATGGATTAATTTTAAATGTTTACTAATGAACTGTAAACTCAACTATTTCTCAACTACTTCACTCAACTCGAGCTCTTAAAACTTTCTCTCTCTGATTTACTTCTCTCTTTTTTTTTTTTCTTGAAAAATTTCTTTTTTGTTTTTCTTCTTATGGTTTGGTTATTTCTTTTGTGTTTTTTCTTCTCTCTTTTTTTCCATCTGCGGCGTTTACGTTCTTCGATCTTCGCCCAGCATTCATCGTCAAACCAAAGTTTGGACTTAATTGTTTTTTTTTAAATCCTAATACCTTTTGGGCTGTTTGTTTGATTACGACTCTGATCGATGCCCATTTAGTGTCCCCACTATTGGCTTCCTCTTCCTCACTATTCCCATTCTCTAGGATGCTTAATCTATTCGTTAGTTCGTCTTGATATTCAGCCCCTTTGCGCAGGTCTTTGAGTTTATCAATGTCGAACTTTTTGCTACTCTCCTGTGACTGCCCATGTGGGTTTGCAGCCAGCCGACTCCTAATTTTGCCTATCACTAGAAGATGATCGGAGTGGCAATCTGCTCATCTATATGATCTTGCGTCAAGGATATTCAAGTGGTGTCTTTTGTCTATGAGGAAATGGTCTATGTGGTGACGCGTTACGCCGTCGGGTTGAGATCTATGTGCTTGAACATCATGCTTTTCACTACCACACCTTTGACGCCGCGAATATGATAATTCGAATTCCATTATCATTTGAAACGCCGTGTAGGTTTTCTTTACCTATAGTTGGAGAGAAGAGATCTTCCTTTTCAATTTTCGCTTTAAGGTCCCCGGGGAGGATTTTAATATCGAATGATGAGACCCCATCAAATTCTTCCTCTATGGTCTCGTAGAACGTGTCCTTCATTTCTTCGTCGGTAGATTCAGCTGGGGCGTGTACATTTATAAGTACATAATTGTACCATAGGCCACTGTAGTTTTAGCACCGACATTCGGTCATTAATACATTTCACGTCTTTTATATAGTGCGTAATTTTATTGCATGGCGCAAGGCTAATAACCTTGCCCGAAAAAAACAAATTATTACGGACAATTTAACAAGTCTCGGATAAGGACCGGATACCGGTGGAAAGACTTCCTAAAGGCCAAGACCGGATTCCGGTTGTAGTGTCGATGATGATGATGATGTAATCTTATTGCTTATGATGAAGCCAGTTCCAAGGTTATGTGCGTCGTTACCTCCACACGCCAGTGTGAACCCGTTGGTTTCGAGTACTTGATGCGGGAGTCGGACATCCTGAAGCGTGACGATGTTCATTTTATATTGATTCGCCTCCTATACGGCCGTCTGTATCGCGCCTGATTTATATAACGTTCGCACATTCCATGTGCGGACGCGTATAGCCCGCTTTTTCCGTTTTTCTCGACGTCTTCTATCTGCCGACTCGGTGTTCTCTTGATGATTTGTTCCCCTATGATAGTGTCGGCTCATAACACCTACGCGTACCGGGTTTTTCGTGGGATTGTTTTGTGTATATTGATTATTCATTTTTGTTCCCACGAGTCTTGGGCTTTCAAATAGTTCGCCACATCATAGCCCCTATTTGATATGGTAAGGTCTGCTTACTGCTCTGATTCGACCCGGTGTCAGAGAGGCACCGTTATAATAGAGCCGGTATACCCCTGGCTGCAAACCCTCCAACTGGCACGGCGACGCGTAACACCCTGGATTATGGGTGATAGATTTTTGTGTGTTACTCCTCGTTAGCCTGTCTGACATGGGTGAACCTACTGGAAGCATATACTTCCGTCAGCATAGCCTGAGTGATTCATTGTGACTTAAGCCCCCGCACCACGTCAAGGTTTCAAGACTTCTACCAAGCGGGGGTGTAGGACGTGATAAGAAAGGAAAATAACAAAATGAGTTCGATTTTAACATTCGAGTAGGCAGGACGCTAAAAGGATCATAAGCAGAGTCATTCATAAAATAAAAGGTTACCGAATAGATAGAGAACAATTCAGAAAAGGAAACAAGGTACTTAAAGTCGACAAATGAAATACAATAAGAAACTAAAGACCGTTTTTTTGTGTCGGGGGAACGTGGAATGAAACTATCAAAACATCGGCTTGAGATCGCTATTATACAATTGCTGAAAGCCAAGATTGATATTTCTTTAATAAGTAAATAAGTTATGAGGTAACATGTACGAGGTATATAAAATGGGATATTTACTTCAAGAATACTGGCGCAAAGCAGTGTTCGTATATTACCTAAGGTTGGCTATGCTTTTTATTGATGTACGAATCATCATCATCAACGGCATTACGACCGAGAACCGGTCTTGGCCTTATTTAGCAAGTCCTGAGATTTTCCATAATGATTTGTTTTTTCCGGGCAAGGTCATTTAGTCTTGCGCCGGAGGCTCCCGTATGACAGGCGGGTATACTAACCGCTATACTATCGAGGAGACCCTAATGTACGAATATATTGAGCAAAAAAACAAGAGAAGACTCAACTCCGGTCAAGTGGAACATTTTTTGTCATTGTTCTCATGAAACTTTTATTAAATTTTGAGCTTGAATATTTGAAAGTATCTCCTCGTTCTTTTAACTTACATAATGAACTAATTTGTGAGCAGATTCTCTTTGTAAAATATTAAAGGATAGTGCTCTGTAACATTTAGTATATAATTTGTTATTGAATTTTAGCCTTAAAAAATGTTTGCATTTCATGCACATTAGCGAATTTGTCGATTATTCGCATTTTTTTTAAATAGACATAAAACAAATAGAGGACGGATAAAACACTGACGAAAAAACAAAACTTAATTACAAAATACTAATCAACAACTAACAGCGAGTTATTTTCTGTTTCTATATATAACACGTACATATATATACTTTACATATATCGATTGAAATTTGAATGATATTTAAAAATCGTTATTTTATAACTTACAAGGACACAAAATTATACATGCAGATCGATTGCATCAGATCTACGACTGATTTCAATTGAAACAACGTCGAAGATATTATGATAGTACTAGTTTAACAATAAAACGATAGCAGCAACAGAATTTGTACATTAATTGTTTTTCTCTAAATTTCAGCTAATTAAAATAAGACACTCCTTTTGTAGTAATTAGTTGCCGTCTTGATTTGTTTCTTCAGTTTGTTTTCAATTTCTTATTTGGTCCAATAAACGCATTAATAAATCCAATTAACTGGAACCCACTGATGCTCATGACTCATCTGATCGAGGGTCTCAAGAACGATCCTAAACGTCTCGTCGAAATCTTCATTGACGATGATCATATCAAAGTATTTCTCGTATTTTCGCTGGACAAAGCAACTCTCCTCGACGGTGGCAATTAAATCGTCGTCCTAAAAGGAAATTGTTTATGAGTATTAATTGCTATGGAAGTTGTTCTTAGAGTAGGACTTGCTTCGTAAAGTGATGCTAACGACTCCAGCGTCCGAGCTCGCCTTGAACTGTAGCGGATTGAACTTTGCCGGTCAAACTGCAAGAAAAATTAAAGTTAGACATATTTACATTAATTCGCTCGCGTATAAAGAGCAGAGGTTATTTGTGGATTATTGGCTAAACGAGCATTTGTTTCGACGTACAATGATTTTTATAATTTTGCTTACAGTGTAATCAGTCTATAGGAGGTTTCCCTCTTTTACAATTTGGACATATAGGTTTTCCATTTTCTATTTTTTTTTGTTACAAGCAAACATTTAAAAACAAAAGGATTAAAACAGAAATAACTAAAATTAATTAAGCTATGCTAATTATGAACGAAGAGAAACGGGGGAGTGTTGCAACTAAAAGGCACACTATTTTTAGTGACAGGTAGTCCTCTTTCGTCACTAATCCGCCACTACTTGGAGTGAGATCGGTCTCTTTTAGATTTATCTCTTTCATTTATCACCATACTGAAACGTAGGCGATCTGGGGTATTAGAGATATTGCTGTCATGGAGAATTCGCCTATCCCTGGCACCGCGAAAAGTGTGGTAAATAATAGGGATTCCATGTTTCTCTTAGATAAGACCATTTCTATTCAAGAAGAGGAACGCTTCTGTGCGAATAAACCCATTCTGGGAAGTACTCTCCAGATACATATCATCGGGATAGAATACTCCCGAAATAGGGTCATTTTCACAGCACATTGCCCTTGCAGTGTGACTACGAATAATTTTGATAATGAAGTTGTCTATCTTGTTTAGTCCTGATTTGTCATATAGAATTTTATTGGGCTAGAATTTCTTATGTTGCGACTCTGGGGCTCTGTACATTCCGAGGCAAGAACGCAAACATTACCTCTCGAACACCCGAAAATTCTCAGTACCAAATTGATCACCATCCGGTGTAGATGTGTCGACAATCGACAGATGATCGTTGATGAACCGTTCAATGGAACGGTCGAAAAAGTGAAGTGTATGTAAAATTATTATTAAATTATTTTTAAATTAAATCGCGTTGCACATCTTGAATGAGTATGGGTTCGCTTGGGACTTCTCTGCACCCAAAATAATTAAAAAACAATTAGTGCCGATACGCGACATACAAAGTGTTCCTGTTTGTGTATGTGCACCGTATAATAAATAAACTCTTGTACGTGACTTTCTATCTGTCACTGAAAACACGTGGTCCATAATATGGAGGTAAATCAATTGGATAGCAAAATGGTGCTTCGGAGAATGCAAAATACAGACTTAAATCTAAGGGCTCCCCCGCTTGGTAGAAACCTTAACGTGGTGTCGGGGCTTAAACTACAATGAATCACTCAGGCTATTCTGACGGAAATATATGCTTCCAGTAGGGTCACCCATGTCAGACAGGCTAGCGAGGAGTAACACACAAAGATCTACCATCCCTAATCCAGTGTGTTACGCGTCACCGTGCCTATTGGATGGTTTGCTGCCGGGGGTATACCGGCGGTATTATAACGGCGCCTCTCTGACACCGGGTCGAATCAGAGCAGTAAGCAGACCTTACCATATCAAAGAGGGGCTATGATGTGGCGGCCTATTTGAAACCCCAAGACTCGTGGGAATAAAATGAATAACCAATATACAAAAAACAATCCCACGAAAAACCCGGTAGGAGTAGGTGTGATGAGCCGACACTACCATAAGGGAACAAATCATTAAGAAAACACCGACTCGGCAAAAAGAAGACGTAAGAAAAAACGGAAAAAAACGCGTCGGCACGTGAAATGTTCGAACGTTATTAAACCAGGTGCGATACAGACGGTCGTAGAAAACGCGAAACAATGTAAAATGGACATCGTCGCGCTTCAGGAAGTCCGACTCCCACATCAAGTAATCGAAACCAACGGGTTTGTACTGGTGTCTGGTGGTACCGATACACATAACCTCGGGATTGGCTAAGCAAGAAGATTACGCCCCATGTAAAAGATGTGCAGTTTATTTATGACCGAATGTCGGTGCTAAAAATACAGGGACCATGGTACGATTATGTATTCATAAACGTACACGCCCCAACAGAATCTACGGACGAAGAAACGAAGGACACATTCTACGCGACCCTAGAGGAAGTATTTGATGGGATGTCATCATTCGATATTAAAATCCTCCTCAGAGGCCTCAATGCGAAAATTGAAAAGGAAGATCTCTTCTAACCAACTATAGGTAAAGAAAGTCTACACGACCTTTCAAATGATAATGGAATTCGAATTATCATGTTCGCAGCGTCAAAAGATGTGGTAGTGAAAAACGGGATGTTCAAGCACATGGATATCAACCCGACGGGGTAACGCGTAACCAAATAGACGACTTCCTCACAGACAAAAGACACCACTCGAATATGCTTGACGTAAGTTCATTTAGAGGAGCAGATTGCGACTCCGATCATCTTCTAGTGATGGGCAAAATTAGAAGCCGGCTCGCAGCAAACCCACGTGGGCCGTCACGGGAGAGTAGCAAAAAGTTCGAGATTGATAAATAAAAGACCTGCGCAAAAGGGCTGAATATCAACTGGAACTAACGAATAGATTTAGCATCCTTAAGAATGCGAGCAGTGAGGATGAGGAAAGCAATAATCTGGGCACTAAATGGGCATTGATCAGAGACACAATCAAACAAACAGCCGAAAAGGTATTAGGACTTAAGAAAACAATTATGTACAAGCCTCAGTTTGACGGTGAGTTCAGAGCAAAGATCGAAGAACGTAAACGCCTCAGAGTGATCCACTTAAACGGATATGATAAAATCAACGCAGAAAGATACGCGACAATACGGAAAGAGACAACGAGACTTTTCAAACGCAAAAAAAGCGAATGTGAGAAAACTCGGATCAAAAAAATCTTAGAAAATGCCAGACCAAAGAATATCAGGGGTATGTATGCCGGCATAAATTCAATAAAAAATGGCTACCGAGGGAGAGCCAAAATAATACGAGACACAAGCGGCTGTCGGGTGACAGAAACAAAAAGTATCACGACAAGATGGAAGTAGTACGTTGAAAACCTGCTCAATGTGCGCACCCATCAACCACAAATAAACGCACCAGACGTACATACAGCCGAGCCTCAGATCCCAGAGCCCTCTTTCAACGAAGTTGTAGACGCGATAAATCGATTGAAAAACAACAACGTTCCCGGAGTCGACTGCATGCCGGCAGAGCTTATGAGGTATGGAGGAGAGGCAACCGCTCGAAAGATCCACCAGCTCATCAAAACAATATGGGATAAGTAAGTCATTCCGGAAGAATGGAAAACCGCAATAGTCGTCCCCATTTTCAAAAAACGCGACAGATCTCACTGCGAAAACTACAGAGGAATATCATTACTCCCAACCACATACAAGATACTAACAAATGTCATACTCGCGAGATTCACGTCATCCGCAGAAGTAAAACTGAGAGTGACCAAATGTTCACAATAAGGCAACTGCTTAAAAAATAGGGGGAATACGGAGAGAGGGTCACCAACTATTCGTTGACTTCAAAAAAGCCTACGACTCAGTCGCAAGGCAAAGACTCTACCATATTGTAGATGAACTGGGAATCTCGAAAAATATGCCTCTCTCATTCAAAAGAATATAAAACCACCTCTCAGAACCATCTGAAATCCGGGACGGACTAAAACAGGGCGATGGCCTCTCACCATGTCTCTTGAATCTTGTCCTCGAGTATGTCATCAGAAAGGTACAAGACGACAGCATGGTCGGATCATCCCTTAATGGGGTCAAACAAGTGCTCGCATATGCGGGTGACATTGCTGTTTTGGCGATAATCTAGAAACTGTAAGTATAAACAGTGAAATCGTCTTGCAAGCGGCAAAAGAGGTGGGCCTAGAAATAAATGAAGACAAAACAAAATACATCATTACGGCGAGAGCGGGTGGACCTCAGGGAACACATACAAACGTCAGAGGCAATATATTCGAACAAGTTAAAGAATTTAAATATCTGGAAACGATACTGACGGACAGTGATGAAATGTCGAAGGAAATTAACAAAATACTGCACTTTGGCAACGCTAGTTGGCATGCAGTCAGTAAACTGCTGAAATCCAAACTGCTATCACGTAATATAAAACTCCGTGTCTATAAAACCATAATCATGCCGATTGTTCTATACGGATGCGAAACATAGGCTCTCACAAAACGGGAAGAAAACAAATTCCGCGTATTCGAGAATAAAGTTGTAAGGGGTATTTTTGGCGGCAAGTGTAACGGGGAGGCAGGACAATGGAGGAAACTCCACAACCACGAATTGGAAGAGCTATACCGCAAACCTATAATAGTGAGAGTAATCAAGTTGCGAAGATTAAGATGGGCTGGACACATGGCGAGAATGGATAACGATAGATAGGAGGAAGTCATTAAACTAAAAAAAAATTTGAGCCAGAATGAGCGGAAAACAAAAATGGTACAACAACAATAGCAGGAATAAAGACAACAGCAACCCACGAAGACAAAGAAAACACGGCAACCTGAGGAAACTCAACAGCAGAAATGCCATCAACAACAACAGCAGGAACCACATCAACAGCAGGAAATCAGTGGCAGGAACCATCTCGGTCAAAAAAAAGGAGGAAGTACCTCCTATCTACATCAGTTACATGGAGTTAACAATGGTCTACAACACAAAGTCGTTTACAGCAGAGGTGTATACAAGTTCCAGGTGCTAGAAGCCTGCGTTATAGATATTCCTTTGAAAACTCAAAGGCATCAATATGTGGTCTCTGCTTATGCTCCCGAAGCTCCACAGTGTATACAGTTTATCAATGAACTTGATACCCTTTTCCAAGGTCTCAAGTTAGACTCGAAAAATAATTATTTCTTTATGGCGAGAGATCTCCATTCCAAGCACAGTGTTTGGGGTAACCTTATCACAAACACAAGAGGCAATGTGTTGTTCGACTGGTGGCAAACAAACCCCATCGAACATTAACTAGAATTGTACGCTACAAGTACGCCGTCATATCCAAGAGGAAATTCCTTCTTCAATTTACTGTTGCTGGACGAGCGAATACAATTACTAGATACGGATCTAACTACTCGAAATTGTCTTCGTACAACCGAGTACGATAGCGATTATTATGGACTTGGTGCTGTAATACATGTCCCAAACGAACACTCACTACTTGAGCAGTATAAACAGATACAATCTTTTAATTTCGGAAAAGCACACTGGTCACGCTTTGATCGAATAATAAAAAAAAGAATTACGCTCCAATGGCATAGATCCACCAACTGACAGAAATCTTCATAATGACGATCATCATTATCTTTCGACGATGAAGAACATAATTACTAATACAATGAATCGTTCTATCCCAAAAGTGTCTCACATGGAGAGCCATACAAACCGATATAGAACTGCAACGATCGACGAGCTGTATAGGCAAAAGAGTATTCTGCTCTCTAAGTTAAAACTGCTCTACAGACAGTTCAGCGATCCAAGTAGCCAGGATATAAAAACAATTAAGTCACTAATTACATATCTTCAAAAACTGATCCGTGACAACTATAGATCAGTAAGTAATGAAGACCGGAACCAGATAATTCAAGCCATCATAGTTAGTGGACCAAATATGTTCCCTCAGATAAATAAATTCGTTCGAAGGAGAGATTATAATGACATCCCATGTCTACAAGTTCCGCGGACTCCCGAGAATTGTCAAACTCTGCTGAACGCAGGACTTACCCCGGAACACATCAATTCTAACGAAGAGTTCATAATAGTCGAGGATCCGCAAGACAAAGCAAACTCAATTGGTACTTGTTTCGAAGCAGTGTATGGATTGAACGAATCGGCTCATTCTAACCTTGACCTGGAAAATAGGGGTCTTCAAAAACATATTTCGCTACGCAATGAACTTAACAATTGGCGTCTCTTAAGTCGAAGTTTCACTATCTGTAGTGAAAATAATAGAGCGGATTCACCACTTAGAAATCTAAGCACTAGCATATTTGTACACAAGGATGAACTGACGGACATTCTTAGATCGATTAAGAACAAAAATCTTCTGGAATAGATAGTATTCCAAACATTGTTCTAAAGCATTTACCTCTTGAAGTAGTGAATGTTTACACTATTTTGTTCAATAACGCTCTAAACCAACCCAATGAAAATCTGCAGTAGTCCATCCCATCCCCAAAAAGAGCAAGGACAGGAGCAGTCCAGCCAGTCTTCGCTCGATTAGTTTGCTTCCGAACATCAGCAAGGTATTCGAGACAATTATAAATAAAGCGTTGACTAACAGGTGTGAGGAAAATGGTATTATTCCGAACAACCAGTTTGGTTTCAGATCGCAGTATGACACAGCTCATGCTGCGACAAAACTTGTTTCCGGTATACAGTGGAACAAGGCGAAGCGACAATGCACATGGCCTGTTTGGTTGACTTTGAAAAGGCATTCGACACCGTATGGTTAGAGGGGCTTGTATATAAGTTATCAAATCTAGGTATGCCTGAATATTTTTTTTTTTTTTTTTTATTAGACATCCCTCGGGAGAGGCGAACCTATAGCGCCGAGTGGGCGCCCCGAGATACCATCAAATAACTGTTGCAGTTCTTTTTGAACAGTTGCAGGTTGTTACGCTCCGGGAAAACTCGCGTGGGAAGGGAGTTCCACAGCTTCCCCGCTCTGTAACGGAACGAGTTCTGATGCAGGGATGTTCGCGCCGTCGGGAGATGAACCACAAACGGGTGCAATCCGTCGGATTGTCCTGTGGAGGGCATATTCGCCGAATTGCGTGGAACAATACCAAGAATCTGTGAAGAACAGCACCCGTGATAATATCTGTAAAACAGACAGAGGTCGGGTACGCGCCTTCGATGTGATAGCGACTGTAGTCCCGACGTCAGCGCCGAGTCCCCAATCAGGCGGATCGCTCGTCTCTGTATGCTCTCAAGTAGGTCGAGGGTATGTTTAGGAGCCGAGCTCCAAACATGAGAGCAATATTCGAGCGCGGGTCTAATTTGGGATTTATATAGGAGAAGAAGTTGGGCCGGAGTAAAATATTTCTTGGCTCTAAAAAGATAACTCAGTTTTCCTGAGGCTGACCTGGAGATACTCGACACGTGTTTATGCCATGATACATTCCCACAGACCATGACGCCGAGCAATTTCAAACTTTCCCCAGCCTCGAGGGCCCGGCCATTCATCATCAGCTGTGGAACCGATGATCCAGTTTTCTTTGTGAATGTTGTATACTGGGTCTTCGTTGCATTGAAGTTGACAAGATTGGCCTTTCCCCACTGCAGGACTTTATCCAGATCCCGATTCAGAGAGTCAGTCTGTCTACATCTCAGCTGGTGTGACGTTGATGCACCAATCGGCCGATCAGTCGAAAAGGAGGGAACAAGCGTACTATCGTCCGCAATACTGAACACTTTGTTATCCGTTGTCTCCAACAATTTATTATACATTATCACCGATATGATAATGGGTAAACATTTGTGGTGAAATGCGGAAATATAATCTCTAACAAGACTTTCCACATCAAAAACGGCCTAGAACAGGGAGCAGTGAATACTCCCATTTTATTTAACATTTACACTAGTGATCTAGTGGGTTCTCTCGACCATACAATTGCGTATGCCGACGACATTGTGGTGTATAGATCAGGTTTCGCTCTTTGCAAACATTGGCAGGCGGTGTTCATATTCGTATTGGTGAAACCGATGCTCTTGACGTTACAAAATGCCGTTATCAGTCAAACGTCGACAGTGTTTGGAGAACGAACCCGACTACATGATGACGAATTTCTTAAAGTTTGGATATTTATCAAAACATTTGCATGTTATCCCCCTAACATAGTCCCCCCTGGAGATCCGAATGGGAAACTAGTTCACATCAGGAATTCTTTATCTCAGAAGGTACCATCATAACTTTTTTCCGTGTCAGTCCGGGCCATCAATCATACTTCCGAAACATAGTCAAAAATGTTTGCCGACGATATCGCGGAATCTCCAGTGTGGCGGGGCGGTATCTCATCTTGGGACCGAGTACCATCTAAACCAACCTTTCCCCGAACCGGTCCATTAGACAAGCTCTGAAAGATGACCAGGAATTTCTCCCGACCATTTCACGGAGCCATAGCTTGATGGGGTGGTATTTCACCGGGTGACAGGGCGTTGGGACCCCACCTACCAATCGGCCTTTAGTCGATTTTTAAGACAAGCTGGGTGTTGCGGATTCGCCCTGGACACAACCGGCGAATTCGCAATTAAATTCAAGATGTGGCATCACCGTAAACAATGTCAGCAACCAGCTGAGATGTTGGCATTATTTCTTTTGATTGTCAAATGACAATCACTTTTTCCAGTTTGTTTACATTCTTCGTTAACTATTTGAAACATTCAGATGTGCAACCGGAGGGAATCTTTAAATATCCGACCGATCAATTAAAATAAAAGCAATATTTAAGTAAAATACATAAACCCGTTTTATTGTTACCATCTGGAGGAGGATATTTTCTGGGATTTGTTGCACAAACGACATAAGTATTCTTTTTCACTTTCATAACATTAAGTAGCACATTGTTTCAGCCAAATGCAAATATCATCGTTGCACGTCAGGAGACTGCATTGTTCCTGACGCCACCCCACAACACAAATAAGAACCCGGTGTTCGTGGAAGGTATGTTCAACGCTTGTTGAACATACACTGGGCTATCTGTGAGTACATTCAGTTACGTCCTACACACAGGGTTTGGTGTGCCGGAGATTCTGGTATTTAAAAGGCAAGTAAGGAGCTGTTTGCCAAATTCCCCAGAGTAATATGTATCAGTCGAAAGTTTAGATAGATTCCGTTTTTTTCTAAGTTTGGAGTTAAATTAAGTTAGATGCATGTGTCAAAAAAAATTGACCTAGATTTACGATAAAAAACGAAAATAGGAAGGAAGACTTTTATGACAGCCGATGCCGATTCGTTTATATTTTCATTCGCAATTTAATAAATGAAGACAACATCGGAATGCTTAATAAATGCCCTTTAGTATCTAGAAACCGAAAAAAAATGAGTATAACTTACAGTTAAATTCTTATTCGATCCCGTCGCCCTTCGTTCGTTGTATATTTGTTTCAGTTGATCGAATCCTGGCGCAGCAATGAATATAACAAAGGGCATTAACTCCTGACTATTGTGTAGAATCTTTAGCGAGTTTGGGGCACAATCCAAAACACACATTTTACCTGCAAGATATTGAATAGATTTGAAATGCAGTACAATAACAATATTGTACTTAATATTTTTACCTGACTTAATAACATCTCGGATTCCTTGTAAATGCGTTCCGTATAAATCGCCATTATGTTCTCCATATTCTAAATAATGATTCTGTTTAATCTCCTCCTCCATGTCTTCTCTTTCTACAAATATATAAGATACTCCATTGTCTTCCAATGCTCGTTTAGGACGTGATGTATCTGAAAACACAATTTTAAGGGGATAAATACTGTTTTTAAATAAATTTAATGCACAGTGTATGGCGTTGCCCTTACGAGGTATAACGGTACCAAATCGATCAGGATCACTGTTGATTAGTCGATTCTTTAGAGTTCGACGTCCAACGCCTTGAACTCCAATCAAAACAAGAGTTTTTCTTCGAAACGGTGGCATTCTGGTTACTTCTTCGTATAACATCAGCTCAGCTTTATCAAACTCACAATTAGCAACTGATCGGTACATGGTCTTACGTTTCCGTTTTGAGATCTAAACCATAACCGGGAACATTCATTTATTTATTATATTAACTAACGGTTATGTCTATCTACCCTTGTGCCGCAGATACCTATTTTGTGAACAAAATCGGCTTCGGGAGCTACAAAAGCTTTACGTCTTTCTTCCAGATCTTGTGATGGGATCAAACCAATTTGATCGTCTCCAACTGTGATATTTTTCGCCTGCCACCAGTTCGGATCCTTTACGCTTATAATCTGACGAAGAAACAAGCTGTCCCAGATAGAAATGATTAAGAACTATATAAGCTGTTTTTTACCTGCAAGATGTCCCCTTGCTTAAATGCAAGACCTATTTCTTTACACGGCATGAGAGAATCTTCAGAGGGTTTGTATGTGAACAGGGCTCTCATGTAGCACTATAATTGCGGGAAAAATTAGTCGTATTTAGTTCAACAACAATTGATTGATTTTAAAGGATGATCTGTGTTTTTGTCTACTTACTGCTTCCAGAATAGAGGGATCGACTTTATTATTCATCATTAAGCATTATGTATTCATGCTTTTATTATATGTTAGATCAGTAATTTTCTTCTTTCGATTAAATGAGCATAACATAAACAAAAACAAGGTTAAGGACGAGCAATCACAACACCACTTACCGTAAGTTTCTTTCCGGGTTCGAGATTTTGCATGTTCTTTACCTGGCCACCGGTTAATGTCAATCTGCCGGATCTCATTTCTTCATCGACATTAGGACCGACTTTCATTGTTAAATTTTCTTTAGCTCGGGACACTTCGGTTTGTAGTTCTTCTGGTGAATGTACTGGAACACCATTGACTTCGAGGATAACGTCTCCCGGATGCAATAGACCCTGCTTATCAATAACACCTCCGGCCAAAATACGAGCTACTACAAGTTGTTTGTGTTCATCTAGTTCAACAGTTAGGCCTAATGGTTGATTTGCAATCCGCCGCAATCCAACCATTTTAATCGTTTCCACTGGCATGTCGCTTGTTAATATTTCTATTGGAAACAGGTATCCACCTTTACGATTATCTTCTTTGGGTATTTTCAACAGCTCTCCTATTTCATCATGGGCCCGTATAAGAGCCTGAAAAAAGAACGCATGTAATGTTTTTCTTTATAACGTTAACAAAATTCTTTTTATATTAATCATTAAAAATATTTTACTATTAAAGGATAAAATATTATACTATGAAAAATAATAATTTTTTGTTTATGGAAATTAGATATATAAGACGAAATAATATAATTAACAACAACTTTTATAAAAGAGAAGTGTTCTAAAAACCGTTCTTTTTAAAATAGATCTAAATACATATATTTATGTTAATTTCAGATATTCTTAAAACACACTCGTCATTCTTATTCTATTTAGACCGCCATCAAACTCCTCAAAAACAAAACAAAAAGGAAAAAGTCATAACAAAAGGAGTTCAGTGGTTAGTGGTGTTAATAAAGATCGCAAGAGATGGTGAATTAAAATATAGCACTAAACGAAAATAACCTTATGTAGAGTTAAAACCTCTGAAATTGATATACAAGTTTACAAGGGGGGATAGGAGCGAACACACAGGGCAAGTCTCTGATTGCTTTCAACCGAAGCGAAGGCCAGGACGATCCTTGTTCCTGTTCAATCCAAGCTGATATGCACTCTCCACGTGACACCCCTGGATAGCTACTTTGGCACCCGCCAAGTAGTGAACCAATGCATGCAGCGACATCCTGAGATAGGTTGGCGCAAGGCTAATAACCATGCCCGTAAAAACAAATTTTTATGGAAAATTTAACAAGCCTCGGATATGGACCGAATACACGACTGCGACCACGGAAACGCAAATGGCTAAACGATTTAAGAATTTTCTCATGGAACGTCCGCTTTCATATGGCTTTCTGTCTCTAAGATTGGACAGTGCGTAACGGCAATCAGATGGTTCGCAGGTAAACTGTGTGATTTTTACGGAAGGAAAGAAAACGGGATCGAAAATGGTTGCGGAAGAGGGCAGAGGTTTGCGGGGGAAGTTATCAAGGGGGCGACGCGATGATAGCTAGAATAAATTGGAGCCATAGATAGTTCCCCGTAAAAACGAATTATTATGGAAAATTTAACAAACCTCGGATATGGACCGGATACACGACTGCGACCACGGAAACGAAAATGGCTAAACGATTTAAAAATTTTCTCATGAAACGTCCGTTCACTATACAGTGCTCGAGCTGCACAGCAGCTAGCCGATGCCTTGTCCGAATATAAGGCTGACATAACAGCATTACAAGAAATAAAATGGACGGGGGGTGGTGTGTGGCGGTTCCGCCAATTGCCACTGCCTACTTGCCCAATTACCCCCAAGCTTCCTGTGCTGAAGCTCCTCAAACTCCATCGTTTTCCGCTAATTCAATTGCATTAGCACCTGAAAACATTTGCTTTTCCCAGGAGATTAATGCATACAACGCATTACCTAAATTCCTAAAAAAAATTTCACCAACAAGGGCATTTTTCCATGCATCAACGCATCGGCCAAATTTTCCCAACAAAGAATTCTTTATGGAACAAACATCATATCCCTGAAAGAAAACATATCGGTTACAGTACCATGTAACCATCATAACCAGGGATAATGATCATTGCGTCGCCTATTCCCAGCCTCACCATGTATACAATAAATTTCCCTACATAAATATTGGCTAGCGACCTTTTCACCCAACGACAAAGCAACTCCTAGCAACTTATTGACGCAGCTGCATACAATTAGCGCAATAGACGCTACACCTAAATTCGTCAGCACGTACCAGTGTAAACAATAGAATTCGGTTCTTTCGCAGACGAAATACGATAAACAATCCAAATTGTTTGAAGTATCCCAAATGCATCTAGCATCTAATGAGTTGCAACTTGTTTATTTAGCTCAGCTCATAAATTCCTTTATGTCTTTCAATATTTTCTGGATCCGTTTCTCATGATCTCGGAGCATGAGCAAACAGAAATTCAAGTAGCACCCAATGAGATACAGCTTGTTTACTTAGCCGAACTCGCATCTCATTGATGCCCATTATTCCCTTTTGATTTTTCAGCTTCGTTCTCATGGCATTGTCCCATGAGAAAACCAATGTTCACATATACATGCATACCGCCATGAGCTTCTCTATGAGATCCGGTTACCTATCCCGAAGAGAGACTTCACGTTTCTCTTGTAATAGGAAAAGCATCCCTTAATCAAGAGAGCATGCACCACTGGCCGAATTGCCCTTGCTAGCGAATTCACATCGCTAAGTCGTATTATAACCATCATAGTCTCCCCCTCGCCGTACCGTGCACACGGTGCGGAGCGTTACCTACTGTCTTAGATGTTAATGCCAGTTTTCTTTTTATCATCAGCGGTGCGCATCAACAAGTCGGGTGTTCATCCTTCAATTATTATATACGAAGTGTAATTGAACGAACTCTAATTTAAATAAACCTGTGTTAATTAAACGTGTGCCCCATCAGTATAAGAACAAAATCTCTACCATCGTAATTGTCCCGCTGAAATACCAGTTCTCGTGTTTGATTTTGTTGTGTCCTTGTCAGCCAGTACTCCTAATAATTGTTAACTAACGCAAACAAATAAAACAACCAATAAAAACAATAAAATGTCAACCGGTTTTTTATTACTCTTGTGGCGATCGTTTGTTCCGCTTTTCAATCTCTCCTCGGCGACGTGCAGTGTTTCATTAGCGAACATTTTCGTGGGGACGGAGTAGAACCCCAACGACTTCGCCCCCCACAGGTGTTATTCAAAGAAACGAGTATGACATTTATTACAGCTGTCATGCAAAACACCATGTGCTCGGGGTAGGCTTTATAGTCAGCCAAAAACTGAAGCCTGGCATTATCGGCTTTAATGCAATAAACGAAAGGCAAGTTTAAGAACATAAGCCTCATAAGCGTTCACGGACCTACAGAAGAGTCCCCTGACGACGAAAAGGAAGATTTATACGAGAACGTCGAACCTCAATGCCTGTCCAAAATATGATGTGAAATCGTTCTTGGTGATTTGAATGCGAAAATAGGCCGGGAGCCGGTTTTCAGGCACTACACAGGTTCCCATAGTTTGCATGAGAACACTAATGACAATGGACTACAAGTCATCGAACTGGTAGCATCAAAAAACGTCGTCGTTGCGAGTACCAGGTTTCTGCGTAAAGATATCCACAAAGCCACTTGGGTATCACCTGATGGAGCCACTCGCAACCAAATTGACCACGTGTTGGTAGATCGCTGCCACTCCTCTAGCCGGATGACGGTACGAACGTACCGAGGTGCCAACGTCGACTCCGATCACTATCTTGTTGGTACAGTTTTCCAAGCGCGGATTGCCTTACGGACACGTATTGCATCCGCGGATCAGGTTCGAATCAACATGGCTGACTTACGCAATGAGAATACCCGTAACACCTTTGGTCATGTGTTAAGACTGGCCCTCGAAGAGCTCGACGGAGGGGAGTAAGTCCTGAGGCCAGAACGCCGGGCGTAGAAGAGAAATGGACACGCCTTAAGAATACTGTCATTAGTACTGCCAACTCCACCTTAGGCAGTAGTCATAGAGATCGGAGCGACTGGTTTGATGATAAGTGCAACCTAGCGACTGAACGTGAGAATGCTGCATACCGGGCAATGCAGCGGTCTCATAGGACGCGGGTGCGCGAGGAGAAATACAAAGAGCTAAAGAGAAGATCTAAAAAAAAAGAGTCCACAGACAAAAGAAAAGTGCCTGAGAAGAAAAATCTACTCTGTGAAATAGAGAAAAGTAGAGAGCGAGGTCCACACCAAGGGTGGAAGCTCTACCAAATACTCGTAAACCTCAGTAAGACGCAGTACACGCGACGCTGCACTTACTGCAAGGATAAAGAGGGTAATCTGATTACTGATCCTGAAGGCATTGTGGGGGTGCGATGGTGTATGCACCAACGTATGGCACCGGTCCACCATCGGCCCACTACGGAATTGTTCACCAGCGAAGGTGGCCACAGACGCAAGAAAAAAAATGAAACACTGGGAGTTGGCCAGAGTTGCTGTATGGCGAAAAAGGGAAGCTAAACTCTTTTATGCGTTGTCCGCATGGAAAAATGAGTTTAGCTATGCGCCCTTGGAGGTAACATTCTTTGCAGGTGAACAGGTAAGTAGGGGGGAATGGGGTTGGTTTGACGCGCTGTGAGGCGGTCGAAATTGGATGGGATTGGCCGGGAATGGTGGGTGGTTCTCCATGCAGTTTAGAGAAACCCCCACAGCATTCTGGAGGGATGGGAAGTTCACTTCAATGAATTACTAAATGGTCAGGTCACAGAAGAATTGGAGGCTCCACCAATGCAAGATCAAGACCAAATGCTGACGCCACCAAGCATTGAGGAAACATTAAAAACCATAATAAAATCAAATTAAGCCCCCGGAGCTGATGGTATACCAGCTGAGCTGATCAAATAAGGAGGGACAGCGTTACATCACGCAATTCATGAGATCGTGGTGCATGTATGGGAGCAAGGGGAGATGCCGGAAGATTAGCGTCGTGGAATAATTTGCCCCATATATAAGAAAGGAGATATCACAATGTGCAGCAACTTTAGAGGTATAACATTGCTGAGTACCGCATATAAGATACTGTCCACTATCCTACAAGATCGGATAGCCCTATACGCTAAAGTCACCATTGGTCTATATCAATGTGGGTTCATCCCAGGCAAATCAGCGATTGATCAGATATTCACCCTTAGGCAGGCGATGGAAAAATGTCAGGAATTTAAGATATCATCTATTTATAGACTTTAAGGCCGCCTACGACAACATAGCCAGGGAAGAACTATATAATGCCATGAGAGAGTTGGGCATCCCAAACAAATTGCTATGACTTTGTAGGTTGACCATGACCAACGTAACTAGTCAAGTAAAAATAGCGGGATTGCTGTCCAAACCAATAAACATCTGTAAAGGTTCATTCTCATCAGTTAAAATTTGGTCAACATTTTTTTTTGCGGAATTCGATAGCTATAACTGTCTAGAATATCACCTTAAAAGGAAAATGCGTAACGGTTAAAAAGTTATGAACCTCCGAGCCGACTGATTCAAAGCAGGTAGCGAGCTACACTTAAAACTTTAAACGTGTTTTCTGGAAACCACATTTTTCGAGCTGGCGACTGTGACAACTCAGTCAATTTTCAACGAATCTTAATGTTTTTTTTTAAATACGCGTAATTGAACTCTCTGAACCATAATTATGCCGATACGTTGTAAATTGATTTTTTTTATAAACAAAAGAAAAGACGAAAACATTCATTAAAAGCGCACATAAATTTCAAAACGTCGCCATTTTGTTCTTTTTGGATAGATTTCATTTTTCGTGGTTCATGCCATAACCACACTCATACTAACCAGTAAACTTCGATTTTTTGTTTCAGATAAATCTTATGACCTGTAGGACAGTCGCCATCGAGGTCTCTTATTTCGCAGCGGTCTACGGCGCAACGTTCCCCTACCTCGGGGTTATCATGGAATTAATTGAACATTTTTTAAAAGCTACTTAAATGTACAATAAATATACCTGAAAAATCACGTGTCTAGATTTATTACTTTCCTCAACAAAAAAAAAAACATGAAAATAGCCTATTTTTCGGCTTTACTGATAAGAATGTACCCTTAATGTACCCTGACTCTGGCGTTACAACTAGAGGGACTATTGTCAACAAGTCCAGACAGATACTTGCTTATGCAGATGACATCGACATCATCGGGAGAACCGAATCGGCTGTACAGGAATGCTTCACCCAGATCGAACAGGCGGCCCAACAACTGGGACTGAACATGAATGAGGGAAAAACTAAGTACATGGTGGCAACTTCTGCGAAGAGAAGATCTAACGTTGGTCAAATTATCAGGGTAGTGGAGCACGAATTTGAAGTGGTGCAATCCTTTAACTACCTTGGGTCAATAGTATCAGCCGATAATAATATGGAAGGAGAAATACGCGAACGGCTGATCAAATCCACCAAAGCCTACTATGGTCTATCAAGGCTCTTTAAATCCCGAAATTTATCCAGAACATCCAAGCTACTACTGTACAAGACCATGGTCTTACCAGTACGCATGTATGGATCCTAGACCAGCGAGCTTAATAAAAGGCACTCTGAACTCTTAGCCATGTTCAAGGGGAAGGTCTTAGGGAGAATTGTTGGCCCCGTATGTGAGGGAGGACGATTCCGGAGACGCCACAACCATGAGTTGTACGCAATCTACCTTGAAGCTAATGTTGTAAGAGGAATCAAGTTCGGTAGACTCCGGTGGGCGGGACACCTAGCTCGAATGAGCGAAAAGGAGCCTGCCCGGAAAGTCCTTTGTGGCAGGATGTATGGAAGGAGACAGCGCGGCACACCTTGTCTGCGATGGAGGGATGGCGTAGAGCAGGACGCCCAGAGCCTGAGAGTGCCAAACTGGATGACATCGGCTCGAAATCGGGACCGGTGGAGAGATTTGCTAAATAAGGCCAAGACCGGATCCCGATTGTAGTTCCGATGATGATGATGATGATACAAGTTCACACCACAGTAAAATGACAGAGTTCAGTTTCGGAACGAAGCAACTCGCTGTTCTCTAAAGATTACGGACATTCCACGACAAAAGAAAGCAAGAACAGAGCTACTTAAAATTTTCTAAAAATGTCCATGGCGTCGGTTTTTAGGTTTATTCGGGGGGATGAGCTGGCTTGGGAAACTCACACGGAGTGGTAGTTTTGTGTCTTCGTCGTGCGATAAATAATTTTCATTTGAATCCATTTAAAATGTTAACCGCTTTGTTTACGTTGTGACTAAAAATGTTAAAGGCGTTCCATGTTGATTGTTAATTCGGACGTAAAACTAGATAGAATCGACGCTTATAAGTTTAGTTGAAAAGATGGAACAGACCTTTAAATAATTCATAAACTGTTTTAAATAAGCGATTTTTATCCGTGCTCGGTTGTAATCTCAAGAAACTGCCAAAACGTTCTGTCAACTTATAGGTTATGTTTAACGATCGATGACTATTGCAAATAATCTTCTGTGAATTGAGTAACACGGAGTGGGACAAAGTACCTTTCTAATTCGAATTGGGCGCTCTGAAAGAAAGAGACGGAAAAATAATATTGGCTTTTAAATATTTACTATAAAATCGGTCATTTAGTGTGGTACAACCCAATAAATGAGGTCAAGACCGAATCCTGGTTATGGCGCCGAATAAGCAAATAATTAAGTAATGTTTTACTGCATTCACCATGTAGAAGCTTGGGCAATTGATTGAGCCAGACAGAAGGCGATGGACAAAGATGATATCAGCATGGATTCTGCGCTCTTCAAGTGTGTTTAGATTAATTAGACGGAGCCGGCTTGTGTATGGTGGTAGAATCAGCCGATTTTCCCAGTTTAGTCCGCGGAGGGCGAATCGCAAGAAACGACATTGAACTCCCTCAATCCTGCGAATGTGAGTCACTTGATACGGGGACCAGACCTGACTAGCGTATTCGAGTAGTGGCCGGACAAAAGTTGTGTAGAGTGGTCGGGTGACGTATGGGTTAAGGAATTCCTTCGACCAGCGTTTGACAAACCCAAGGGCGGCGTTAGCCTTGAGGATTATGTAATCAAAATGTGCGGTAAATTTGAGCTCCTTGTCGCATAGGACGCCCAGGTCGCTAATCAATTCAACCGATATTATCGGTTGGTTCAGTAAGAGATAGGAGCGTGGGTGAGTGGGGGAACTCTTCCGACAGAAGGTGATTGTGTGACATTTGGCGATATTCATTTCTAGACAATTATTTTGACACCAAGTCGAGAAGCTGTCAAGATCTGCTTGGAGAAGTGAGGAGTCCAGGGGAGAGCGAATCATCCGCGTAAAGCGAGATGGAGGAGTGATTAATGCAGGAGCCTATGTCGTTTATGGTTAGGATAAATAGGAGTGGGCCGAGGTGACTGCCCTGGGGGACAGCTGAGGTTGGGAAAAAAGGATCGGAGAGGATGGATCTAAATCGCACGCGGCAGGTTCGATAACTAAGATAGGATGAGACCCACTTAATCAACAGGGGTTCGAAACCGAGGGAGGATAGCTTGAAGAGAATGAGGTTATGGGAGATTTTGTCGAAGGCCTTGCTAAAGTCGGTAGCGACTACGTCGACCCCATCGCCGTTTTCTAGGGCAAGGAGTGTGTGGGGTGTGAATTCGACAAGGTTAGTAGTAATGGACGTGCCTGAGAGGAAGCCGTGCTGGTTCGGAGAGATGATGGGTGCGCAGTGAAAACTTAACGCCTCATATAGTAGGCCTTCGAACAGTATAGGAATGTGTGAAAGCTTAGCAATGGGACGATAGTTGGATATATCGCTTTTTTTCCCTTTTTATGTATGGGGGTTATGTAAGAGGATTTCCAAAAGTTAGGGAATAGACCTTGAGCAAGGGATAGATTGAAAATTGACGCGAGCGGGAGAGAGAGAGAAGAGGAACATTTTTTTAAGAGGATACCAGGGAGTCCGTCTGGGCCGGGACTGAAATCATCTTTCAGTTCTTCAAGTTTCTTTGTGACTTGGTGTTGTTGTATGTGTAGAGGGATGAGAGGGCCGAGGTAGAATTCAGACATGCCAGTAAAGTGGGAGGGGTTAGGCTCGAACGAGTCGTCCGTGAAGGATAGTTTGAAGAAGAACGCGAAAAGATTGGATATGGTTTGGGAGTCCGTTGTAGTAGTTGAGCCGTAGAAAAGGGATGTGGGATAGGCATCAGATTTCCGTTTGTGGTTGATGAAGTGGAAGAAAGGTTTGGGGTCGTTGATCAGGTTGAATTGAGCTTTGGCAAGGTGATTGTGGTAGAGAGAGCTGTAAAGCTCGGTGAATTGGTAAAAGTAACCCAGATAGTTGGAGTAGTCAAGGGGAGAACGCGTGTTTAGGAAAGTGTTCCACAACTTATTCCTCTTGTTACGAAGGGTGCGAAGTTTGTGGTTATACCATGGGAGCGATGAGAATGATAACCTGTGTCGATAGTGTGGGACATATAGGGATATAGCGTTGTGGATTTCTGTGTAGAGCGAGGCTGTGGCGTCCTCTACACTTATTTCATTTACGCAGAGTGTGATATTGCTGAGGTACTAATTTATGAGGCGGAAATTGGCTTTTCGGAAGTTAAAAGAAAATTGATAGGGGGGCGGAGTGTTGTGGCCTGAGTAGTCGTGGTATATGGATACGAGAAGCGGGGGGTGGTGGTTGTCAATAGTTGAGAGGGTGCGGGGACTAGAGACAACTGAGGAATTAAGGGGGTCTGTCGTGAACACAAGGTCAAGTTGTCTGCCCAGATGATTTAGGACATTGCTTACTTGGCAAAGGCCAGAGTCGGTGAAGCTGTCTATAAAGAGACATTCCTTGGTAGTAGTGGGGTTTGAGATGTAGTGGGAATGGTCGTCAGACAGCATCCATTGGAGATTGGGGAGATTAAAATCGCCAGGACTACAATGTCGTCTTGGGAAAAACTAGCCTCAGTTATGCGGTCGATTGCCGCAATAGCGAGTGAGTATGACTCGATAGCTTGCGATGGAGGTATGTAACAGTATATGATGAACACGGACTTTGAGCGATGTTCAATTTTTATTGCGACATAGTAGAGGTTGGGAGAAGAAGAGATGGTGATAAGAGAAGATGTAAGTCCGTTTTGGATGGCAAGCAGCACGCCTCGGCAGGGGGTGAAATATACTGGCCATAAAATATACGCGTGGCTTATCGCCGCCATGATGAAACAAAAAACGTTTCCTGATTACGATTTTTTTTCTTCAATTTCTTACTTCAACCGCATTAATTGCTGGTCCTAGCGACTCGATCTGGTCTTCTGGAGAGATTGTAGTACTTTACGACACATTTGTGATATTACCAAACACACAGCAGCGTAGTCTTTGTAGTTTTTGGAAACTTTGTCCCTGTTTGTGAAGCTTCATTTTTTTTTCTCGATCGATATTCATATAACGTTACGATCGCACCTATTACCATGCATTTTAAAATCGGTTGTTTTCATTCCATTTCAACTGTGATTTGGAAATGAAAGTGTTTCCCATTAAATTTTATTGTCTCAGTTTATGAGGCACCCATACATCGAGTTTGTTTTTTATCCAGCTTATGTGAATCTGTTTTCTGGCTTACGTGTCAATCTTCTTATACTTTATCCATATTTTCACCAACTTAATAGGCCGACCAGGTGAGGAACATGCTTCAAAAGGAACGCGAGTAACCGATCTCCTAGTTGTTGACTACGATAGAATACCTCTGCTATTATCACCACAATTATTTTTACACGCTTGTTCTCCAATTTTTCCTTTATGGTAGTCAAATTATAAAATATAGCAAATTTGTTACGAAATTTCACTCACCTGTGCTTGGTAATATCTTTAAACACATTACACCAATCTCAAATTTTGATTAATAAAATTGTCACGAATGATCTGTTAAACAAGCAAACCAACAAAGGTTGCCAGATGCAGCTAATCGATTTATAATCAAGCATATAAAAAGCAGTCGAATTCTTTTTCATCAACCATACATACAAATATGTTATCCTTATTCATGTATAAAGGTTTTAAAGACTTTTGTAAAACAAAACATACTAATGAAAAATAAAACACGTTCGTAATTTTAAAAATTTAGCATCGAAATTTACCTTGAAGTGTGGTTGAGAGACTAACTTGGCTAATTCTTGTGCGTCACGACCTCGATTAGTTGAATACTTCCGTATTATTTCATCAATAATTGATTTATTGTTGAGATGTGCAGGTCTAAGGACCTCTATTTCTTGAGGTATTCTAGAATTCAACTAAATACAGAATTTTTCGTTAGGCTGGTCACAGCACTTGGAATATTTACTTAAGATTAAAACGCATTGTAAAGAATGTTTCAAATTGATTGCCAACAATAGCAAATGGAAAAAAAAGACGGGTGGTCATTTAATAGATGTGCAGCATTTAAATTGCCGTCCTACGTGATGACGTAGGAAAGCAATATGAAACTTCCTAAGATAAGCCATACTTGGCATATTTCGAAACTAACAAAACCAATAAGTTATCATTATTCATGATACCCCCAATCAATTTGTGTGGTTTGTAAGCAGCAATATAAGAAGAAAAAAAAAACGCTTGTTAAAAAATAAGGATAAAAAGTCATAGATGTACTATGTAAATAGAAATATACATGATAATTTAGAACGAAGAAGTTAAAATTGCCAAAACAGACTAATTTTGGTTTTTTACTGCAATTTATTTTTTCAATTGAATTGACAACGTTTCGATCAAGTATTTGATCCTCTTCAGGTCTAAAAAAAATGTTATAGTGATGTTAAAAGCCTTCATAGAAACCATAACATTTCAATTGAAAAAATAAATTGCAGTAAAAAAAAAAAAACCAAAATTAGTCTGTTTTGGCAATTTTAACTTCTTCGTTCTAAATTATCATATATTAACAGACGATATTACCTTTACAATACACAAAATTGTGGGCATAGCCAAAAATTGCCTTAATTACGTTGAACGAGCTTTAATCTTCCACCTATGATGGCTTCCACACGACAATCAACCTTTTTTGAATACATAAGACACACACATGGACCATCAGCGGTTAGATCGCTGAAGGATTGGATCCATGATTCCCGAGGTCTCACAACATCTATTAGACGTCGGACATTTCTCCTTACTTGTCGCACCGAGGATCTTATGCCTGACTTTATCGCTAACTCAACCAAGACGGCCAGAGGTCTTCAATTTTGCAGTAGAACATCTAACAACCGCTTTGCGAATTGTCTTCAAAGATTCCACCACGCACTTCTGAATTGTTCGATTCAAGATGTCAACATCCACATCAGGTACTTGTCAACACAGGTAAAAAAACATGAAGAAATTATAAAGTCACTCTTGCCGTGTTACATTTACAATGACTTTTTCGATAGCCAAAATGTCAAATTAAGGTCTTTGAATGATCATATGTTTTGTAAGCTTGATTCTAAACTACGCAAAATTCGATCAAATGCAAATGATAGTGGAAAAATCAAATATGACGAAAAATGGCTATTTAATCTTACAGATATACAAATTCCATCACATGTGAGAAGAGTGGTTGCACTGAGTCCAAAATTCAACTTGGAGAAATCAAATTTAACATTATCGGATAAGGTAGATCTGATAAAAAACACAGAAAACATTTTATATCGAGTTCCAGTTTTGTCTCGCGATTCGATCCGTCGGGCCATCGTTGAACATTGTATTTTGGACAAAAACAGAAACCAAACTCACATTAAAAAGGACAAAAAATGGTTACACCAACACATTATAGAAGCGAAAAAGTTCGCGAGGCAGCACAGCATCATGTTCACATTGGCTGATAAGGGCAACGCAACAGTAGCTTTGAAAAGAACTGATTACATCCAAAAAGTGAATGCCATGTTATCAGACAACAAAACATATGAACTGTTAAACAAAAATCCCTTAAGTCAAATGACCGGAAAACTTAAAACCTTGCTCAAACGGTGGTGGAATGAAAGGTTTATTGATGATGCTCTTAACTCTGAGGGGAAACGCGGTAAGAAACTTTATAATCATTTGCTTACTATTGACTCGAATCTACCTCGATGTTACGCGTTACCAAAGATCCATACGGTTGGATATCCGTTGCGTATGATCGTTTCCAATGTTGACACGCCATACTATTTCTTTTCAAAGTTTTTATCGAAATTGATATTCGAGAATGTGCCAGCATCTCATTTTAATATAAATAACAGTATGGAATTTATTGACAAAATCAAAAATTTTCAAGTCCCTAAAGAACATAGTATGGTGTCGTTTGATGTAACTTCTCTTTTCACGAACGTACCGGAAGATTGTATTATACGAAGTATAAAAAACAGATGGGACTTTATCAAGGACAAATGTAGGATTCCATGGAGTGAATTCCAGAACGGCCTCCGACTTCTATTAGGTTCAACCTTTTTCACGTTTGATAATTCATTTTATAGACAAAAATTTGGTACACCTATGGGCTCGCCATCTTCCCCCATTTTTTGTGACTTAGCCCTGAGAGATTTGGAAGTTTCATGTTTTGAGAAACTTGATTTCGAAGTTACTCACTATTATAGGTATGTCGCTGATTCGTTTTTGATTTTACCGACCAATAAAATTGAACACACTTTAAATGTGTTCAACTCATATAATCCCAATCTCCAGTTTACACATGAGATTGAAACTAACAATAGAATTAGTTTTCTCGATGTACAGGTCATTAGAAGTTTGGACGACCGTTTGATATGCAATTGGTACCAAAAACCGACTTTCTCAGGTAGGGTATTACATTACCATTCATTCCACACGACACACCAGAAGATTGCGTTGGTGTCTTGTTTGACTGATAAGGCGATCAAGTTATCTGATAAACAGTTTCATGGCGAAAATTTGAAATTGGTCACTGATATCCTCCAGAGGAACTCCTACCCGCACACTTTTATCAAAAAACACATCAGGAGGAGAATAGCAATTCTGAATACTAATGATAATAACCCGAGGCAAACAAAAGTGGAACCTGATGCAACTCTTACGGTTCCTTATGTTAATCGTTTTTCTCAACAGTTGAACGCAAAGCTAAAGAATTATAATATACGTGTTGTTCACTCCATTAATAATAAATTGGACCACATTGTTACTCGGGGGAAAGACAAATTACAGCAACATAATAACACCAATGTTGTTTATCAAGTAGATTGTTTGACTCGTCCTGCCACTTATATGAGCCAAACAAGGAGAAAACTGAGTACTCGCATAAAAGAACATAGAAATAACATTAACTGTCATCCCAAATACCACAATGTTATTACAAAACATCGACTGGACCATCCTTCACATGTCATAAATTGGGAGAAGATCAAAATCAAAGATAAGGAGGCGCTGTTATCTAAACGTCTTATGTCTGAGATGTCACACATCAAAGTGGTTTGTTTATGTATGATGGAGCATCAGTTTTGATTGACTATTTTAGTGTTTTGACTTCTCTGTCAAATTATTGGCAGAGTAATTTTAATTTTTATCTGTTTAACTTATTTAATTTACTGTACTAGTTCCAATTTATTGCTGGTAAGCTTGGTTTAATTTAATTATTGTGTGTCTTATGGTTTCTATGAAGGTTCTTAACATCATTATAAAATTTTTTTTAGACCTGAAGAGGATCAAATACTTGATCGAAACGTTGTCAATTCAATTGAAAAAATAAATGCAGTAAAAAACCTAAATTAGTCTGTTTTGGCAATTTTAACTTCTTCGTTCTAAATTATCATATATTAACAGACGATATTACCTTTACAATACACAGAAATATATATGGTTACAACATTTTAAATTTCGACTTATATTTCCAATTCTATTTCATCGTCTCCAGAGTAGTCCCCTGCTGATACAATATACATTTGCTACCGTGTTTATTTAAGTCTATTTCCCGACTGATCTTCACGATTCGGCTTTTATTACCACAATCGTATTTAAACGATGTCCTCGATGTGTTTTTTTAGGGAATAACTACATAAGTGGAATGCTATTATTCGAACTCTCAGAGAAATACTATCACACAGTTAAAAAGAATTAATGTTTTCGTAACCAATTGAAATGTGAGAGGTGCTACTGAACCAACTGAAATATCAGCACTATCAACAACAATTCTTATTGTTAATCGACGATACTTGAGCTAAATACTAATACTGTATATGATACTACTACTATTCATTTCCTTAACGAGTTGTATGAGTTGATGTTTGTGGTCGCTGAAAAAAATTCACCCAAAACATCAGAAATCGATACAACAAATAAACTCACGCAACTGCAATAACACAAGATCAGCTTCCCTGTAAAATGTTCCCAGTCCTCGTCACTCAACTGCTAATGAAGAAGAATGTGTTGTGAACTGTTATTGTTTAGGATATGCTTTTGCATCAGGCATGGGAATCCTAAACGTACAGAATAGGATACCCACTTGCATCTCTGAGCGTCGCTCTCTAGTACATGGCAGACCTTTGCTTCTTTCACAAATTTTATCACAGGATTTATTCTTTGGAGATCCGTGATATCATTCTAAGAAATTCATTTTATTAGCTTTTCATCACTCAACGATGAGTATTGTACAACTCTACCAAAGCCCATGTTCTCTAAAACTAGAATATTTCCAGAATATTGTAATTCATTATTTAAAAAACAAAAGGAATTATTTTTTTTTTCTTTTTTTATTACACTTCTCTCGGGAGAGGCAGACCTATAGCGCCGAGTCGGCGTCCCGAGATGCCACAAAATAACTGTTCCAGTTCTTTTTGAACAGTTTCAGGATGTAACGCTGTGGAAACACGAAGGGTGGGGGGGGGGGGGGGGGGGGGGGGGGGGGGGGGGGGGGATTCCACAGCTCGCGGAACGGAATAAGTTCTAATGCAGAGATGTTCGCGCCGTCGGGAGATGAACCGCAAAGTGATGCGATCCGTCGGGTTGTGGAATGCATATTGTCACAAATTCAAAACTGACACACTTGTCAACCGTTAGCGTGACCTCATGGCGTCGCACCGAGCCTTAAGCCAACTAATACGACATCAACGCACCGATTCTGGAGCCATCTAGAGGAATACTGGAGAATACACAAAACTGGCGAAAACGTCAGAAGCAGACGGAACCAGGAGAGAACACCAAGAAAAAGCAGAGCTACAGGAGACGATTGATTGAGGAATTTAACAATGGAATTATGTCAATGACCGGGTACCCGGGTACCCATTTCGTATTTTTAAAATGTCAATTTGAAAGTAAAAAAAAAAAATTTTTTCATTGAAATTTCGTAATTATCATTCAGAAACGTTTGAATGGAGATGATCTAAGACATGGGACCGAAATTCGTCTACTAGGCCGAGCAATCGTGAAATTGCGACGAAATGATTACAGTCGGTAAAGTTGGTCATTGACATAAGGGTTAACGGAGCAAAAGAAAAGGTAGTCCCTGCACATTGAAGCACTCTTGCGATCCAGTGGTCGGTTTTACTCGCGTAAAAAGAACGGATAGTTTAAACTGGACATAGTTTAACGGTCGTGTGCGAAGTAAAAACGTAACAATTGGTGTCAGAAGTGGGATCGCGATGGTAAAGTTTGCCGACCTAAGAATACCTCAATTGAGGGATGAATTGGAATCTCGACGATTGCCCGGAACAGGACAAAAGGCGGAACTGCAAGCACGATTGCGGAGGGCTCTGGAGGACGAGAGCATCGAAGTTGAAACCTATGAGTTTTACCAAGGTGCTACGGGACCTTCATCCGAGGTCAAGGAGCAGTTGATGGAACCTCAGCCAACTCTGGCATTCGACATGAACGTGCTTTTGCAAGCAATGGCACAACAATTGGCGGAGCAGTCTTCACGTATGGAAAATCAAATGGCGGAACAGTCCTCACGCATGGAGAATCAGTTGACGGAACGCATAGAGAAGCAGCTGGCGGAGCAGTCCTCGTGCATGAAGAACCAGTTGGCAGAACACGCTTCACAAGTTAAGGACCAACTAGCGCACATCGAAGGAAATGCCGCTAAGTTGCGGGCGAGGCAGGACCAAATGGAAGGCGAACTACACCACTTGGAATCGAAATTTAGGGACTTGGATATTCATGTGCGTGAAAGACAGTCAAGCGAACCAGTTGAGACTGTCAATGCGATGAAACTTAAGGCCAACCCAACCTTTGATGGAACTGTGCCGTTTAGTGTTTTTAAACTACAGTTCGAGACGACAGCACAAACTAATCATTGGACGAGGACGGACAGAGTGGCAGCGTTGGTGGTATCGCTGAAAGGCCCCGCCGCCGATGCGGTACAAACTGTTCCTGCAAGTGATCGTAGCAATTATGACGCAATAATGGCTGCGATTGAACGGCGTTACGGCAGCGATCATAGGAAGCAGATGTTTCACATAGAGTTGATGAATCGCCACCAAAAAGCAAACGAGTCGTTACAAGAATATGCAATGGAGATAGAACGGCTCGCGCACTTGGCAAACGCAGATGCACCCGCGGAGGTAATCGAAATACTCAATACCCAGGCGTTCGTCAACGGTTTGAAGGATGCAGATACAAAACGAGCAACGTACTCTACGCCGAAAAGGACATTCGCGGAAACAGTGTCGTTTGCATTGACACAGGAAACAGCAGGTCTGTTAAGCAAACCTGTGCATAGAGTCCATCGCGTGGAAGTGGAACCGAACGAATCCCCTGAGAAAAGTGTGAGGGATCTCATAAGGACTATGACACAAATGATGTCAACCGGACGCAAGGGCTCCGACGGGAAATGTTATAATTGCGGAAAAGCTGGGCACTTTTCACGGGATTGTTATGCACCACGCAAGGGAAAAGAGAATGGGGGAAAGCGAGGACCAGAAAACGCTCGTGGTTCCTCTGGAGAAAACCCATCGTTAAACTAAAAAGGACCAGCTCAAAGGGGCAAAAGCTGGTTCTCGTAACGGACTGCCCCACAATCCCCGTTTCACAAATAAGTCGGAGCAACAATAATCTAAACGTGAGTGGAGCTGTGAATGAACGATGTGAAGGGATAGTCGACATCCGTTTATTGAGTCTCGGACCTGATGCAGAATGGGACTCCAGTGCTACGAGAAAAAGCCAACTGGACGATGCCGATTTGGTCAAGATCCTGAAAGTAAAAGAATTGAATGAAAGACCAGCAAAGGAAGGATTGTCATCGGAAAGTCCAGTGGCCAAGGCGTATTGGGCGCAATGGGACAGCCTGAAATTAATAAACGGAGTATTACATCGCCAATGGGAAAGCAATGATGGTAGATACACCTCCGATTTAATTGTCCTACCAAAATCAAGGATAGCAGCCGTGTTGGAAGAATTCCATAATGGACCAAGCGGAGGACACCTCGGCGTTGCAAAAACCCTGGAGAAAATTAAACAACGGTTTTACTGGGTGAATGGCCGGAATTCAGTTGCTAACTGGATTAAAAGCTGCACACAATGTATGGCAGCCAAGGGCCCAAAAGTCAAAAGCAGAGGGAAGTTACAGCAGTATAATGCCGGAGCGCCATTTGAGCGCGTCGCAGTGGATGTAGCTGGCCCCTTCCCTACTAGTGACTCCGGCAACAAATATGTACTCGTGGTGATGGACTATTTCAGTAAGTGGCCCGAAATGTATACGATACCAAACCAGGAGGTTAAAACTGTAGCCGAAGCTTTCGTGCAGAAGTGGGTCACGCGATTTGGAGTACCGATCGAGTTACATTCGGATCAAGGGAGGAATTTCGAGTCTGCTATCTTCCAAGAAATGTGCTCACTGCTGGGCATCAAAAAGACACGGACGACAGCTCTGCACCCACAGTCGGATGGAATGGTTGTGAGGTTCAACCGTACGCTCGAGGAACATTTGCGAAAAGTTGTCGACAAATGTCAGCGTGATTGGGACAAGCACATCCAAATGTTCTTAATGGCATACCGATCAGCAGTACACGACACTACCGGACACCCACCTGCACACATCACCTTTGGTACAGACTTGAGGCTCCCATCGGACCTGAAATTCGGTAGCAACGGTGCCACTATTAAAGCCGGAGGCAGCTACTGGGATGTGCTCCAATCCGAGATGGACGAAATACACCGTCTCGTGAGGCAACGGACGCGTTTGATGAGCAACAGGATGAAGGATCGGTATGATCGAGCCATGAATTCCGAGGGATTCCAAGAAGGCGATTTAGTACTATTATACAACCCCCAACGGAGGAAGGGTCTGTCCCCAAAACTGCAGATATCGTGGGAAGGCCCATATAAAGTCTTAAAGCGACTAAACGATGTGGTGTATCGCATACGAAAGAGGCAAGGGAAGATAAAAGTTGTGCATATAGAGAGACTATCCCCATTGGGATCATGGAATTTGGAGACTTAAGTGGGGGGTAGTGTCACAAATTCAAAACCGACACACTTGTCAACCGTTACCGTGACCTCATGGCGTCGCACCGAGCCTTAAGCCAACTAATACGACATCAACACACCGATTCTGGAGCCATCTAGAGGAATACTGGAGAATACACAAAACTGGCGAAAACGTCAGAAGCAGACGGAACCAGGAGAGAACACGTGGAAGAACCAAGAAAAAGCAGAGCTACAGGAGACGATTGATTGGGGAATTTAACGGAGCAAAAGAAAAGGTTGTCCCTGAACATTGAAGCACTCTTGCGAGCCAGTGGTCGAACTCGCGTAAAAAGAACGGATAGTTTAAACTGGACATAGTTTAACGGTCGTGTGCGAAGTAAAAACGTAACAATATAATTCGAATTCCGCGGAACAATACCACGAATCTCCGAAATACAGTACTCGCGATAATACAGTGCTGTACCCTTACGGTGGCCAGCTTTGAGTCCGACATAAACCACATTGAGAACCTGTGGCGTATACGGGCAAGCGCGGTTTACGATCAGCAAAAACCACAAATTCAAATCGTGGAACAATTCAAAGAAAGAATTGATGAAGCATGAAATACAAAAATTGAAGCATGACAACACTTTAAACAATCTTATTGCTAATCTACCATAACGATTGTTATGTCATTTGTTATTATAAGAAATAACGGACAAAGCGCTCTATATTAAATTAATTATTATACAAAAAATTAAAATATAAATGTCTTGAGTTTATACTTTTTCATATGCAAAATTTGGGTTTTTTTTTTTTAGAAAATTCGGTGCGGTTTCGGAACTAAATTTAGAGTAAAAATCTTGTACGTTCACCATCTGCCTGCCACATGACAACAGTTACCCAGCTGACAACGCGTCGTCGACAGAAGGGTCGCCAACTAATTTGAATAAGGGCAACGGTCGCTTCTTTCAGTCTGCGACCAAACGTTAATCTGTGTGCGCCGTGTGCGCACCGCCGGTCAGATCAACGTTTTGTGGTTGCCCCCATTATCAATAATAGTGCTCGTGCTATCCTTGAGTTTTAATTTTTATGTTTTGGTTAGCTTCTGTATTTGAAATATCAAGTATTATAACGTTTATATTGATAAAGTCAAGTTGCCAAGAATCTGTAACAATTATTTCAAAAGGAATCTATTCTCACGATAATCTACAGTAACAATATGAATGACTATGCACCATATGGTTACAACGGATCCCAAACAAGGAATCGGTGCCCACAATTAAGAACAAAATTAATTACCATCCCTGGTAAAAACCAATTAAGAGGGTACCTTGGTGAAACGGCTCAAAAAATTGTTTTGCTTAATCGCTAGTATATCACTTGTACAATATGCTCTCAAAGCCCCAAGTATGAATTTGTACGTTAGCGGGTCAAAATGAGCTCGAAAAGTATGCATGCCCGAGCACTGTGTACGGAAAACTTAAATGTATTTTTCTCAAAACCATGTTTTTGAAACGCATGTGCAAGATAACTCATAATTTTACAGATGAATTCTTAGGAATTTTTTTTTTAAATGAAAGGCTAATTATTTTACCACTTGATGAATGAATTTTTAGAAACTAAAATGTTCTTTATAAAAAGTTATAAATAAAAATAAGTTGAGAATTTTCGCAAAAAAATTACCTTCTTTTCAATCACTTTTTTTTTATAAAATAATTTTTTTTAAGTACCTTATATACTCATCAATTGACTACACTCATAAACTAAACACAACCATTTTTCTTTTTTTATTAGGATCATGCATTGCACACCAAAAAACATTGTTTTTTGCGTTGATGTCTTTTGCTTATAATTTATATTTTGTTTATGCATAAAATTTAATGAAAAAAATAATTTAAAAATGTCTGTGTATGCACAATGAATGCTCAAATTTGAAAAAATATGTATTTTTTTTGCCTTCTACACCATTAAAGCCATTAAAGGGTTTTGTCTGAGTTGGTGTCGGTTGACAATATTTTGTCTCGAACCTAGTCATAAAAGTTTAGTACTCATTCCAAGAAAACCGAAAATTTACGTTTGAGTCTATAATTTTTCACCGCATTATATCTGTAAAACAGACATAGGTCAGCTACGGGCATTTGATGAGATAGCGACTGTAGTTCCGACGTGAACGTCATGTCCCCCATCAGGCGGATGGCTCGTCTCTGCATGCTCTCAAGCAGGTTAGGAGCAGAACTCCAAAGATGAGACGAATATTCGAGCGCGGGTCTAATTTGAAATTTATACAGTCCAAGAAGTTGGGCGGGTAAAATATTTCTTGGTTCTAAAAAGGTAATCCAGATTTCGTGCGGCGCACCTGGCGATGTTCAACATGTGTTTATGTTTCGATACAATCCCACAGACCGTGACCCCGAGCAATTTCATGTTTTCCCCCAATTCTAAGGCCTGGCCATTCATCATCAGCTGCGGGACCGATGATCCACTTTTCTTTATGAATGTGTGTATATTGTGTCTTTGTTGCATTTAAGTCTAGGAGATTGGCCTTTTTCCACTGCAGCACCTCATCCAGATCCCTATTCAGAGAGTCGATTTGACTCCATCTCAACTGGTGCGACGTTGATGCACTAATCGAACGATCACTCAGTAAAGAGGAAACTACGTACTATCATCCGCAAAACTGAATAATCTGTTACTCGTTGACCCCAATAAATCATTTATGTGAGGCAAAATATGTCTTGGCTTTAAAAAGATAACTCAGTTTTCCAGAGGCACCTGTTCATGCCTCGATACAACCCCGCATACCGTGACGCAGAGCAATTTCATGCTTTCCCCAGATTCTAGGGCTTGGCCGTTCATCATCAGCTGTGGAACCGACGATCCGACTTTCTTAGTTAAAACAACATTCACACATTTCTTAGATTCGAGGGCCTGACCACCCACCATTAGCTTTGGCACTGACGATCCATTTATTTGTGAACGTTTTATATTATGTCTTCCTTGCATTGAAGTCGACAAGATTGGCCCTTCCCCACTGCAGAACCTTATCCATCAGGTAGTTAGACATTGATGCACTAATCGGCCGATCACTCAAAAAAGAGGACACAATCGTGTTAGAAAGGCATAAGAAAAATAATAATGTATAATTTACAGTGCTTGCGAAGAGCCAGTAACTTAATGTAAGAAGGATATTTGTAAAATAGAAATTAACATTTAGTCTTAAGTAAAATATGTAATTAATTTGTTAAATAAATGTGGATATAAAACAAAACAAAAAAACACAATCGTGTTATCGTCTGCAAAATTGAACAATCTGATTCGGGGACTCCAACAAATCATTTATGTAAAACAACAACAATGTTGGAGCCAAAATAGAACTTTGAGGCACCCCCGAATCAACAGGATACAGATCCGAACACTCGCCGTCCAAAACAACCCGGATCGATCGATTTTCGAGGAAGCTCTTCATCCAGCTGGGAAAGTCCATGCTTCGTGTCGGACCCCGTAAAAGCCTTGGAGATATACAATGCGACCGTTCTTGACTCACCATGCCCCTCAATCGCAGATGTTCAAAAATCGATTATAAGTGTCAAAAGGTCTCCGGTGGACGGCCTGCCACGAAATTAGTATTGACGATCATTCAGAAATCCATTGCACTTCAAATACTTAATTAACTCGGCATTGATGACCTTTTCGATCACCTTAGACAACATGACAGTAAACCTATCGGCCGCTAATTTTGTGGGAGACACTTTGTTCCATGTTTTAGGATTGGCTGAACTCGAGCTATTTTACAGCAGGTAGGAAATGTTCTCCGTGCATAATATAACGGGAAGAATCTGCTAAGAACCGACGACCGTTCTGGAGCACAGTTGTTAAGGACTATGGCTGGTATTCGCTCCGGGCCAGTTGCCTTTCAACAGTCCAGTCCACGTAGAATGAGTTGAATAATACGCGAAACCTCACATCCCACATCGAAGACCGTACCGGCACGATCACAGGTGGCTCCAACAGACCGGCATCGAGGTTTGAATTCACGGAAAATAAATTCGCGAACACATTAGCTTTATCCTTTGAATTTGTGACTAGTGTCCCGCTGCCCGTCACTAAAGGGGGAAAAGAGGAGGAAGCGAAGTTATTGCTGACAGCACTTGCCATTGACTAGAAGGGACGCAAACCAGTTGGGCACTCAAAGAGTTTATTGATCACTCTGTCGGTGTGAGCCTTTTTTGCGGTATCAAACGGCTGGTTGCACGCATTTCTGGTTCTATTTTCTATTCGTTTTGTTGACCTCGGTGGATCGGAGCGCCATTGTTTCCCCTGTAATTGGCCTGCATTTTTCTATCAGATCAAGTCCTATCAGATGAATTTCGTTTGATGGAATACGGAATGTAGATCTCCATTACAAGAAGATTAATCTTCGTGCCCGGTTCGCTCATGCGTTGATATCAGAATTTCCAAAGCACACCTCCGAGCACGGAAAGGACTCGGAGAGATCACGCAAATCGTCCAGTTTGCAGTCCCATATCTCAACACATGTTGAGGCTGCTTAGGTCGGTTATTCGTTTGAAATGCAAGTGGCTGCGCCACCAATACCAAACAGTGATCTGAGTTTCCTAGTTGTCCACGCTATAAATGCTCGGCTCGGATGGCAAAAATAGATCCACGGGGTTCGCATAATCACCTCGGTATCTGGCAGTCGCGTAGGATTTATAACGTTTGCGACGATAGTGAATAACGTGTGATTCGAACCGATACTATGACGGTTAAAATCACTAAAAGATTGAGCCAATGCTGAACACATCACACCACTGCCGCGGGTACGAATTCCATTTCCAACCTCGAGTACACTCAACCGATGTGGAATGGTTACGTTATCGCTATGATATACGGTTCTGCTTATTCGAATTTCTATCGATGTTCTTCACTATTTGCCAGTGTACTGTGCGTGTATCTGTTAGAAATGCCACACTACGCGCTCCTCAGTTCTTTCTTACGATCAACGTCTTGTGCAAACGACGGAGCAAGGAGTGTGCGACCGAGAGAACGTCGAAGCAGGCGAGTGAGCGGGTGCTCTGTGCAGAAGTCGTGATCGTAGTAAAGTCCTATTTACCAATGGGAGAATATGTGTTGTGTGTGAGATCACACGAAAGGATTGTTGCGTTTAGGAAAGATAGTCGATGAAGGTGATGAAACGGACGAGAAATGAAGCATTGAAGCATCAGATTAACGACCGCATGTACGAATTCGATTACTAAATACAAGTTGATGAGAAATTGTTATGTTATAGATACGGTATACGTCTCTGATGTTTTGCTTATTCGAATTTCTGCCGGGGTTCTTCACTTTCTTGTATATTGTGTGTGTATCTGCTAGAAACGTCAGAGGTTCCTCTACGAGTTGAGACAAATGCGGGTAACAACGAATATCTCCGTTATCCCCCCAGCATCGTCGGTTCTGTTAGAATGTACCAACTAGCCGGAATTGTGCTCATTAAAATCGGCAAGGACGACAATTTAAGAAGCTGCGTGGTTGATCTGTATCCAGTTGACGGTACGTGAAAGATGTTCGAAAAGTGTCGCTGGTCGTTCGTCAGTCGGGAGTGGTAAAGACAATAAAGAAATTTAACAGAATTCCTCAGCACGACCTTCAACCACATGATGTCCAAGTTATTGGGCTCTAGCGCCTTCCTCCTCTGGCCAGCCAGATCGGACCGCGTGAAGACGCTGACTCTACCTTTAAAACGGAATCTCGAATGGAAGTCGTATCCTGAGTAACGAAAATATGTCGAATCAGTTGACGAATCGACCTGGGTCTCAGTTGGTGCAAGGATATCAGGTTTCACTGTTTGCAAATACTGGTGGCCGGCGTTTATATTCGTATTGGGGAAACCGATGCCTCTGATGTTACAAAATGCCGTTATCAGTTGAACTTCGACAGACTTTCGGGAACGAACCCGATTACGCGATGACGAATGTCTTAAAGTCCGGTTATTTATCAAAATATTTGCCTGATGTCTCCCCTGAGATAGTCTCTCCGCTCTTCATCACACTACCTCATTGTTATAGACCCGCCTTTTCTTTCAGAACAATGTTTTTAATCACTCATTTAGTTGTGAAATTAACAATATTATGTGCAATTAGAGCAGGACTTGTGTTAATCGATAAGAAGGACGAAACAGATTTATTTTATTTGTTTCGAATATACCGTTAAGGGGAGCTTCTCATCAAGAACTTTTGAAAAATCGATTCTTTTTTTTCACATTTTGATAGCTTATAGTGTGTAGAAAAGTTATTGCGAAAATAATTTTATAAAGAAAGTTACAGCGTAACGAGATCAAGTGAGGTCGTTTATTTTTCACTTCGAGACGCCTTGTTCAGTAGGCTCTCTAATGTATACTAACAGAGCAATCGACCTGAAAATGTATATACATTCTAATGAGACATAGTACTATAAAAACTGACATAACAATTAGACGTGCGTGTACCGTCTATAAGGCAGGCTGGAAACTTTTCACCACACCCTCGTATCGTATTTTGAAACTTTGAACGCGTTTTTCTCGAAACCATGTTTTTCACATTGGTCTCCACGAAATCTCAAAAACTACTCGATGGATCGGTTTTTTTTTAATTTAAAGTAATTTAAATTTCTTGGAGTCTGAACTTAAATGCAGACGATTTTTTCATACATTTTTTTTCTATTCAACGAGCAAAAAGAAAAATGGCAAATCAGTACCTAAAGTTTGCATGCCCGCCATTTTGTTTATTTTCAGGTTTTTTTTTCTTAAAAAAATGTTCAGACTCTGGCATATATTATCATCATCATCGGCACCACAACCGGGATGCGGTCTTGACCTTATTTAGCAAGTCCGGAGGCTTGTTAAATTTTCCACAATAATTTGTTTTTCCGAGCAAGGTTATTAGTCTTGCGCGATCCCATAATATACGGCATATATTATACGATTTCAAAAAACTGTTTGTTGTATGATTACAGACGATTGCAAACAGTTCTACGATAGAGCGATGTAGACCGATGGGGTAACTTTTTTCGAATCATCACATTGGGACATCTATTATATTGACAATTTTTAATATTTTTCACTAAAACAAATTGTATATGTACCTAAATACTTAATAAGTATGTGTACACAATTTGACATTGGTATTTGCTTCCGTCTTTGAGAAAAAAATTCATGAAAATGTAGTATTCCAGAATACTACTGTCCTTATAATTATTAACTTTAACACTGAATCTCATTATTTATCTAACACATACTTAACAAATTCTCCTAACATATCTAACATTCTCATTTGATATATATCATAAATAAACATCCACAATATTCTATATCAAGTCAGTTTCAGTACACTTCATACATGCCCCTTTTTTCATTTGAAACATAGCTCTTTGATTTTCGTTCAAAGTTTATTCAAAATTAAAAGTCACAGTTCATTAAGTGATACTTTGATAAAATGGATTTTTGTTCAAATTATAATTTACAGTAGATTAGAACACAATGTTCTATAAGAAGAGAGAAAAATTCATTGTAAAGGCAGTTGAGATTGGAAGGTTGAGATTGGAAGTTAGTTTGAGAAAAAGGGTTGAGATTAGAGTAAGAAGAGATACAAATTAAAGACGAGTAAGAATAAAAAGAGAGACGAGAATAAACTGAGGAGACGAAAATAGAAACAAAAAAATAAATAATTAAATAATATCGAAGAGACGAAAAACATAGTGAATAGTTTTTTCTTTGATAAGTGATTATCAATTGCAATAAATTTCCCCACAATAATATTTTCAATCGGAGCGAATAAACGTTGAAACGCGAATTGTTGAAAGAATATTAAATAAAGAAAAAATAAAAGGTCCACGCTCATCCCTCTAACGAGGAAGCACGTCGCTGGATCATAACACTGGTGGCAGCGGTGGGATCCAACCGAAGGATCCCATAAATAAATAAAAACAAAATAAGTAAGAAGAAACTAAAACAAAAAAAAAACAAAACAAAAAATAAGAAAAAAAATTTCAAGAAAAAAAAAGTAAGCAGAAAAGACCAGGATGAGCAACTATAGGACGTGAAGTCTGCCTGGCGGTAAAAAATAAAAAAGTGTGAAAAATAAAAACGAACTCAAAGACTATAAACTGAAGACAAGAAGGACAACAATAAGAAACAAACAAGACTTCTACATTTAGTAATAGTAAGAAATTTTTTTTTTGACAAAATATCGACTTTTCTCTCTTCCTTTTTAGTAGGCATAGGATATTCTCGACTTGGAAATTTCCTTTTACAAAAAAAAAGTTTTTTTTTTGATAGACAATTTACTTTGAAAGTTCGCTTTTCAGTTTTTCCGACGACATTTCCTTTTTCTTTTTTCTCTTCGAAAATTTTCTTTCTTTGCAGCTTTTGGGACAGCAATTTATCTTTTCCATGCATATATATTGAATAATAAAATAAAGGCCTTCTATCATAACCAATATTATTAAGAAGTGATAGCAAATTTTCTGCCATACATTCTTCTCAAATTTTCAAATTTCGAGTCCTTATTACATGAGACAGGCGGCTAGGCAGGGGGAAGAACAAATCCACTCTCAACCGATACACAATAACCCCCCTGAAATGGCTCTCTCTGTCGGTATTTCTGATGTTTTCAGAATCGTCCCTACCTTTGACGGGAAACCCTGCGACCTAAACAAATTTATTTCCGGGGGAGAAGTTTTGTTTAGATCCATTAAGAAGGCAGACCCTGATATATATGAAACATTTTTAGAGCTAGTCAAAAATAGACTAGAGGGTCCTGCGTATGATCTGATTAGGTATAGCAAAATCACTAAGTGGGAAGGCATTAAGGAAAAGCTGGAATCGGAATATAAAGAAGAGCAATCTCGGTCAACGGCACACAATGAGTTGATTTCTCTGAAACAACTCTTCAGGGAAACCGTTCGGGAATATGGAGATAGAGTCGCAAATGCACTGAGGACTCTGAACTCTGCCATTTGCGAATTAACAGTAGAACGGTAGTTAGGGATTTCTTGATTGAAGAAAACACGAAATTGGCCGTACAAATATTTGAGGATGGATTAAAGAACGAACAACTGAAGATAATAGCTAAAGTCCATGGGGGAAACAATTTAAAGCAGTCGATTGCCCATGTAGTAGCGCATGCTGCTCGAATGAATAACTCTCCCAGGTCGTATCATTATAACGAAAATCCCCACCGATTTAATCGAATAGTCTGCCAAACCTGTGGTAAGCCAGGGCATTCTCAGGACACATGTTATCGGAACATGCAGTCCAACACTTTTCCGAATAGACAACCCATAAAAAGGGAATACAACATTACGTGCAATTTCTGTGGACAGAATAATCACACAGATAACGAGTGCAGATACAGGTTATCTAGGAATGGATCGTCATTACCAAATTTCCATCTAGGTACAACGCGTAACCCATTTCGAAATAATCCTGCAAACACCGAAAATCGTTTTGGTAAAATTTTTAGGACCACAAATAGACAAAATGATAGACAAAATGTTCACTTTTTTCGGGTGCAAGAGTCGGAAAACGAGGCCTGACGCCAACCAAATTTTATAGAAGACAAACAGCATTTTTCAATCTATAGCATTAGATCTTTGGCAATAGATAACGACAATTTTAATTCATATAACTCTAGGAATGAAGCTCCTAGCCAAATTTACCTTGAGCCAGCATATGATTATATGACTAATTCTAATAAAGTTATAGATATAAAAGAAGATAAACCAAACTCTAATATAATAACTCCGATTCAGACTACAATTCTGGAAAATAATTCAGCAACAAAGACTGAAAATTCGAAATTTTCAGCAGTAATACAAACTGAAATCCCCAATATTTCGGCTATCCCAATTGACAACCCAGACACTTCAGCAACCAAGACTGAAAATTCAGCAGTATTAAAGACTGAAAATCCAAAAGTTTCAGCAATTAAAATTGAAACCCAAGTCAGTTCAGCAGCTAACACTGAAGAACAAAACTTTTCAGCAGCAAAGACTGAAGGACTGAATGTTTCTACAGCAAATAAAACTGAAGAAATAGTTCAAACAGCAAATAAGACTGGGAACCAAGATGTTCTAATAGCTAATAAGTCTGAAGAACTATGCGAAACAGTAAATAAGACTGAGAAACTAAATGGTCCAACAGCAGTGGATAAGACTGAAAATGTAAACGTTCTGACAGCAGTTAAGGCTATGGGAAATAAAGACATTAAGCCAAAAACATTAAATATTTTAAATAACGATAATAAACACAAACACTTACTCAACCACAAAATAATAAAAAATGAAAATAAAAATTCAACTAAAACAAGTATTGAAAAGAAAAAATATATATATACATTACAATTTTTTTTTAACAACAATAAACAGTTATTCAAACACAAAATGCAAAAAAATAAAAAGTTACACAGTCATTTAAGATATTTGAGATCATTTCTTAAGAAGATTTTTGGTAATATTCATTTTTATTCAATCATCTTAGTAATAGGCCCCAAACGGTTTTGGAAAATTATCCATAAATTTAAAGAAAAGGTACACACCTAACAAATGGCCTTTGTTTTTTTTTTCAATATATATGGAAAAATCAAACAATTGTAGGAAAAAAAAAGAAGAAAAAAAAAAGTTAAAGAGGGGGAAGAAAGAAAGAACATTTTTTTGAGTTAATATGTATATTGGAATATTGGAAATTTTGGAATTTTTAACAGAGGTATAATATATTCGAACGAAAAAGAGAATTTTGAAACACAACTTTTTTAAAATATAAAAAAATTTTTGGATGAGAAAAGAAAAAGTTCCAAGGAGAAATATTTAATTTTAGTTAATATATATATTGTAAATAGACAATTTTCCTAGTGTTTAAAATTTTATAAAAAACAATTATTGTAACCTTTGATGGAAAATTAATTTTGAAAACCAATTGTAATTGAACGAAAACCCAAGTCCTTAATAAACTATAGTTACAAAGAAAATTATTCTCTTCAAGGATAATTTTCTTTCTCTAAGAAGGGTGGGATGTAGTATTCCAGAATACGACTGTCCTTATAATTATTAACTTTAACACTGAATCTCATTATTTATCTAACACATCCTTAAAACATTCTCCTAACATATCTAACATTCTCATTTAATATATATCACAAATAAACATCCACAATATTCTATATCAAGTCAGTTTCAGTACACTTCATACATGCCCCTTTTTTCATAACATGCCCCTTTTTTCATTTGAAACATAGCTCTTAGATTTTCGTTCAAAGTTTATTCAAAATTAAAAGTCACAGTAGATTAAGTGATACTTTGATAAAATGGATTTTTGTTCAAATTATAATTTACAGTAGATTAGAACACAATGTTCTATAAGAAGAGAGAAAAATTCATTGTAAAGGCAGTTGAGATTGGAAGGTTGAGATTGGAAGTTAGTTTGAGAAAAGAGTTGAGATTAGAGTAAGAAGAGATACAGATTAAAGACGAGTAAGAATAAAAAGAGAGACGAGAATAAACTGAGGAGACGAAAATAGAAACAAAAAAATAAATAATTAAATAATATCGAAGAGACGAAAAACATAGTGAATAGTTTTTTCTTTGATAATTGATTATCAATTGCAATAAATTTCCGCACAAACATATTTTCAAACGGAGCGAATAAACATTGAAACGCGAATTGTTGAAAGAATATTAAATAAAGAAAAAATAAAAGGTCCACGCTCTTCCCTCTAACGAGGAAGCACGGCGTCTCGGACGTAGAACAAAAAACACATCATTTTTGGGTCTCTAGACGAGAACCTCCCCTTAAAACCCGTGAGTGATAAGAAATAACCTGTTCAGAAATAACTTTATCACCAATTATTTATAATTATTGTAGAGCTGGAGCGAGTTGAAAATGCATAAATCCCTAATATAATTGGCAATATGTTCATATCACTAGTCGTTTTTTTTTGTATTTACAATATCTATATAAAACAAAATACGAAACTGACGTTCGTTAGAATTGAATGACTATGACTTGTTTGATTAATGAGCCATTTAAAAAAACAAAATCTTGCAAGTACTGGTAACATGATATGAGAAACTTATCAAGATTCTTGTAATTAAATACTCTGTTGAGGAATTCATCAGATTGTTATGTTATGTTATGTGTATGATGAGTAGCGACTGTGACGATAACTATAGCACTTCTATATAAATAGTAATGTGTAACAAACGTTCATCGAAGTCATTTTTGAATAATTTGGAACAGCAAAGTTTCCAGAAATATTCTAATCAAATGCATGTAGAATCTGTTTCAAGACAATACAAAAATTGGTATTGGTCGAACTGTTTTTTATATGGTATTTCCTTCTAGTAGCGAAAGGCTCTGATAGCTAGTGTTCAATTTTGAAAAATTATCGATATTGAAATTAACTATGTATCTACAAAGTTTTAATAATAATAACAAGAATAATATTTCCTTCTATATTATAAAACTATTTTCTTCGGGCGGCACAAACATTTTTGACTCCGCACACTGCGACAAAATAATTTTGCACTCCTCCCAGAACTCCAAAATTACAGTTTTGCACTCGTCCCGAGCACCCAGATATTCTTACCTTCACAAATGTGAAGATAACTGACAATTTACACCAGTATAACTAACTATAATTATATATAAATAAATATCGGGAATTTGTCATTTAAATGATCTGCTTAAAACGGATCGGTATTTAATTATTTTTTTTTTGGCAAGTTGGTAGAGCCTACCTTTATTACTAAGTGAAATGTGAGCCCGTCTTTCAACTAGATTGATTACAGCAGCTGTCGAAATCGGTCGACCTCAGAGTTACTCTGGGAATTTCACTAAAGATAAATTAGTTGAACAAAGAGTTTACCTCAAATTTTGTCTTTCAAGAGAAGTTACATATGCCGAATCGTTAAAAATGTTTAAAAGACCTCGACTATGTCGAAAACACAGGCATACGACTGCTACAAATCGTTCAAAAAGGAGCGTAAAGTGGTCGAAGATTCGCCTCGTCGCGAACTGCCTTCTTTCGGTGAGGGCAGATATTTAGCTCAATACAAGCTATAAATAAACTTAATAACTAACTTAGAACTAAAGGACAATAAAACGTATGCACTAACTTAAGGGAGTGAGCAAAACTGAAAAGAGAGAAAACTTAAACATAACTACGTTAATAAGGGTAGAATAAGGATAACTATTACTACTATGGGGCAAGATGTATGTGTGCCGTCGTTGGCACGGGTTCTACTCCTATCCCACGAAGTTACCCCGGAGATTGCCACCAATGTGGGGTAAAAATTTCGGTTTGGGCTTTGTTATTAACGGAGCTGACGATCACTTTGTGAAATGCAACTGCCGTGGATGCTACCTTACAGTTTGAAACATTTTACTTCTGTGAACAATCGCTGGTTCGAGACACACTGATTTTACTACAGCACTATAATCGCGTCTATCGTAATGCAATGAAACGACACATCATTAATAAAGGCGGATCAACTGACGAAGAGGTAGAAAAAGGATAGACGTCAAGGAATTTTGATGGCGAGCAACGCACTTCCCGATTGTGGTCTGTCCAAAATTAGTCAAATGAGATTAAAACACACTTTTCATTCCGTTCAACACAACACATCGTTTCAACACGTTTTATTCCAGGATAATTAACAGACATTACAATAAATTTACAATAAAAATTAAAGAAACAATACACAGCGAAGACGTTATCAAATGCATAGCACTACGCGTCGCCATTCAACTCGACGTTTTACGTGGAGGACACGACCTGCCTCCACGGGATCTGTTTTAAGATTAATTTATTCCTTCGAAAAGAATACCAAATTCCATAGTTTCGGCGTCCAAAAGGGGATGATTCTCCACATTGGTCACAGGAAAAGGGCGCGAACACACACACACGATGAACAAATCGTTGTTCATGCAGTGTGTCCCCCAGCCTGCGAGCCATGGACATGCAATTGAATAAACAACCAAAAAGAGCACCCGCAGCTGCGCAAGTCATCGGTAAAAGGATATCTGTTGTTGTTGTGATGTTTACATGATCAGCAACCGCGTACATCATTTACGCTGATCGGGCACATACCGGTGGCCTCTTGCAAGGGTCGAACTCTCGTGTGTATATTTACATTGACGAGAATTCGGTTTGCTTCGACAAACAGTGGTGAAGTATGCTATTGCAGATTGAACGTTCGACCGATGGGTCTGCTGCTATGGCTTGCCATGCACGTGTGTGGGAAAAATACTTTTCTCTTGTGCATGGGAAAGTTCGAGGATTTATGTCGGTTACGTATAGTCGTAGCCGAATTGAATTTCAGGAACATGCTTATAGGATGCTAATGTCTTTGCTCGTCGATCGGTTTACCGACCGATGTGATTGTAGGTAAAAATGAAAGAAGGCATATCTCCTACACGTGTGCGGCGGAATTCATTCGGAGACATCTGCAACGAAATGGTTCGGGTCATGTTAGTTGCTTGGTGGTGCAAGCAAATTGCTTTCAAGGAACATGGTGCGTTTCATGAGACCATGCCCTTGTGGAAAATACTTATTTGTTGCTGATGGATTTTGCATTAGCGAAAATTATAGTTTTAAAGCATTTCAGGTGATAGTTTACGCAAACGATGGAAAGGTGAGTAAATGCTTTCCAGGTTTTTGGTGCTCTAGGAAGCTGTGTCTTATGATTTTGATGGGAAGGTAAGTGGTGCCGTTCAATGCAACCGCCACACTACTACTCGTACCTATTGGCCTGTAAGAACCCGAGAGTTCATGACCTCACTGACTAGTCGGTGTTTTCTTGATACATTTTTGCCGTGTGGTAGTGGCGGCTCATCACACCTACACCTACCGGGCTTTTTGTACCAGGAGTTACTTTCAAAAGAAGAATTTTAAATCGATTGGATGAAAATTGTTTGAGTTATACTATACCGTTTACTATTTTTAAAAAATCGTTTTTCGAGAAAAACGCATTTAAAGTTATAAATGACCGTTTCGGAACAATAGCAAATGGATCGGAATTTCACACAGAAGTGCAAATATAAAATTGTTTCGTTAAGAGAAGCCTATTACTGTGAGGGCAACCCACATGATAAGTATTTGGGGGTGGCAGTAAACACTTCGTGAACCCTGCAAAGGATAATCGATACAAATTGTATTTAGACCAAAGACAGGGCAGTTATAATTCCAAAAGTTATTGAAATATTTGATGGTATTCTTAAGGACACATTCATCGGGAGTACTGTTTTGGGTGTTCTTTTATTTCAGGCGTATTACAACAGAAAAAAAAAGTCCTTCCTTGGTTATGATTTCTTTTTCATTAAACACTTCTACGACATCTTATTTATAATATTTCTTCTTTAGAATATTTTATTGTCGTTGAAAAGGGTTTTTTGATGGCTAGAAATATCAGTGTTGCGGATTCGTACTGGACACAACCAGCGAATTCGCAACTGAATGCTACCCGTAGCAACAACACAACAAATGTCAGCAATCAGCTGAAATATTAAAATAAATTCTGTTGGTTGTCAAACAACAACCAACAATCTTCTCTTCGTAAAACTTCAGGCGACACGGTTGCATTATTTTTAATCTATTTAAATCAAGTTCACCCTGGAAATAAAACAATTGCTTATAAGATCAAACCAACCCGTGTTATTATTCCATTAGATGAGGATTATTTGCTTGGAATTGCTGCTCCACATTTAAGTATTCTTTTCCTTTCATTCATTAGCTTTTATCAGTGTTTCAGAGCAATCAATTGATCATCGCTGCACGACAGAAGACATCAATTGCGAAAATAAGAAAACTCTTCCCCGACGACATTCCTCGGTCGGCAGAGTTCAAACTACGTGTTGGCCGCTCAATTGCCAACATATTTATTGGTCCTTCGAGCCGGATCCAATCCACTGCTGCCAACTCGCAGCATATAAAAAGGTCGCGGGACACACCAGAGTCCAGACGTAAAGACCCACCGTCACCAGGTTCCAGTTCACATTTGTGAGGATATTCGTCCAATTACAAAAATGCCGGCGTCATCGACCAACGGCAGATCGAAAACGGCAAAGGCCGCATTGGGTGAACGCCAAAGCCTGACCAGAGTGCAAGTACATCCTGAATGCGAAGACAACGCTCCCTGTCCAGCCGAGGATCAAAACAATGGCCAGGATCGCTGTAATAAAGACCAACTCAAGGCCGAACAACTAATCAGCGCCCAGGAACAGATTCGGGTGCATTCCTCAATCTGGAAAAGAGAGGTCCGCCACCGTTGTTCGCGGTGGAAATGCGCCAGAATAACCTCCATCTCGAATGGGAGGACATCAGAAGCCGGAATACAAAGATAATCCGCCTGGCCAATCCAGAGACGATCAAGGGCCACCGCTACTTCGTGGAAGGATTCTATGGGACAGCCGGGGAGACTTACATAGAAGAATCCACCAAATTTGCCGAGGTACATCACGCCCTTACCGCTGAGTTTCCGACCACGTCCAGGGCTGCAACAGACACCTTCAGATGTGAGAGCAGCGCAATGACAGCGAAGTCGACGACAACGGCTGCATTGGCCGAAAACCTCATGGCGGCCCAGTTCGCCGCACATGAATAGATGATGGGAACTGTCAAAAAGTTCAACACGAGAGGGCCACCGACGCTGGACACAGTGGAGGCGCAAGAGCGCGCTCTCCAGCAAAACTGGGATGAGATGCGGAATCGGCACACAGCTCGTATGCCTGATCACTCCATGGACGGCCATCATCCAACGGTATTTTGAAGAGTGATTCATCAACCAGGCCGAGGAAACATACCTTGATGAGGCCACAGAGCTGGCTGAGGTAAGACACACGCTGATCGCCGACCGTCCAACCACTTACAAGACTGCGACGGACACCGGTTATCAACCAAATAGTCGTTTGCCGCCATTGATGGCGCAACCACCTTGGTGGCCTGGCACTCCTTAAACACCTGAAATGCAAAAGCCGCCTGGCCTTCCATCCGAACCTAAAACTACCGCCGCCAAGGACATCAAATAGGCACCAGCAGCTACCAGTGCACCAGCACCAGCGAAGAAAGATGACACAAAATCCGATGCACCACAATACGGAAATAAGCCCGCTGCAGAGAAACCCGCCGAGCAAGGCAATGATATCAAATCAACGAGACTGCTCGGGGCTCAGCTTGCGCTCGACCCAGTCTTCTCAGTTAAGACAAAGAGCCCCGATCAAGGCAATAGGCAACTGCCAAGGCTGCTTGAGGCCCAGTTCGAACTCGATCCACTCTCCCCAACTATATCCAAGGGAAGCCGACGAATAAACAGACGTCAACATCCATACCATAGTCACCAAGAATCTTATTCCCCTGTGGCATGAGCGGTCCTCAGTCCGACAGCACATAGAAAAGAAACGCACACATTCCCAGTGAGTATGACCAAGCAGGCCGCCGACCAGAGTGGCGCCTGCCCACAGATCAACTCGGCCCACGTCTCGCTGCTCGGAGCAACGACAATCGATTCTGTGCACGTGCTGTTGGGCACAACATCAGATGGCCGTTCCTCGTGGGTTACGAATTTACAACTCCGACCCAGAGGAACTGGTCCACCCGGAACAGTGCGCACCGACCACAAACAGCGTATGCACGCATCAAGAGAGCAATGCAACCAGACCGCATCTCAGTCCAGGGAGTGACCACCAACAGACGTCATGCACGTTCTGTGAGGCACAACGCCACATATACGTGTGCGATGGTTTCCGATCTCCCAAACCGGTCCAACGTAAGTATGTTGAACACACCAAGAAACTCTGCCTCCACTGCCTGGGTCGCCACCTCATACGCACTGCCTCTCGAAGAGGGTGTGCCGGTGATGCAAGCGAAGACATCATACTTTGCTGCATGTGCCAACAGGAACAGCACCCATTACAGCATTCCGTTTAAAAGTGACCAATCCTGTCACCAACCACCACATGGCCGGTCCTCGGGGGTTGCGACTTTACAACTCCGACCCAGAGGAATTGGTCGACGATACGACTGCATACAGATCCCATCAGAGGACAACGAGAAGACATCGCGGACGTCGAGACCGACACACGTGGTACATGCAGCCACCCACCGCCGAATCCCCTCCTGGACCATCCATCAGCCCCCCCGACCAAGCTCCGGACGACCATCCCCCGGAGCCAGAAGATTCGCCAATGATTGGCGAAGGCGGGCGGAATGTTGCGGATTCGCACTGGAATCAACCATCGAATTCGTAACTGAATGCTACCCGTAGCGACAACATAACAAATATCAGCAATCAGCTGACATATTAAAATAAATTCTGTCGGTTGTCAAACAACAACCAACAATCTCTTCTTCGTAAAGCTTCAGGCGACACGGTTGCATTATTTGTAATCTATTTAAATCAAGTTCATCCTGGAAATAAAACAATTGTTAATAACATCTTTTGGCCTACCAGAGTGAGGTGCGCCTTCTGTACGTGCACGACCCATTTTAAATTCACTAAACCACCGATAAACGGTCGTTCTTGAAGGAGCAGATGTGGGATAACATTTCTGCAACCATTGCAATGATTCAGATTTAGAAGTTTTCCCACTCGAAGAACGATGTTTGATCAAGATACGATATTCCCGTTGTTCTATTTTTTTACGAAGGCGAAAGTAGCGTCACTCAAACGACTGTGGCTTGTAAAGCGGTGGAAGAAATGTCATACATAAACTAGTGACAAATGAGCCTCTCGAATAAGGCATATACATTTGCTAGTGGCAAATGTTGGTGGCAACTCGGGGCGCCGACTCTTCTGAAAATAATATTAAAAAAAAAAAAAAACGGCGCTATTGATGGCTGTCAAACATATAATAAACAATGTAGCGTCTTCAAACTTGAAACCTCACCTTTCTCAGGTTGGTACCGTAATTCTAAGGTTGGACTTATCTACCACAGTTGGTAGCGTGCAGCAGCGTGCACTATTGATAGCTGTCAAACAAATAATAGACAACGTCATCATCATCATTGGCACTACAACCGGGAACCAGTCTTGGCTTTATTCAGCAAGTCCTGAGGCTTGTTAAATTTTCCATAATGATTTGTTTTTTCCGGGAAGGTCATTAGTCTTGCGCCAGAAATAGACAACGTAGTGTTTTCAAAATTGAAACCTCATCTTTCTAAAATTAGTACCATGATTCTAAGGTTGGTATTATCTACAACAGTTGGTAGTAACTACCGCCATCTATGTGTTAGGCCGATTAATTCTGGGACTCGTATACCTTTTATAATAAAATTTACATTTAAGACGTGGAAATATAGAAGCATAATGAAAACAGTCATTCAGCCGAATTATTATATTATTGTAGAAGCTAATTTAGGTGTGAATAGAATCTACAATGATGTATAGCATTTTTTGTTTCTATTAAGTACGATTATTTGGGAACGAAAAACTATTCTCCAGATCGATAGAACTGTACGTGGACGCAGGAACTTTCGTTTTTCGTAATTCAATCTTCACGGTGGTTTTAATTTTAGAAGCTAAACTAGTAATTCGTCAATACTAATACAATCTCTCACACAAATGCCATCAATCAAGCGAGAGTGTGCAGACGTTTCGCATGTTGAACTTTTCCGAAAATCGATATGACAAATGCGTACAAGACTTGACCGATTCGCCAATGACTAAACTAGTGAGAATAGAAAACATCACCCAGATGAAATGCCAGCATACTCAAGTGTCTGACGATATTTGAGGAAAAAATAATCCATAACCTTGTATAGTTATCTGAGTCACTCGTAAATGATTCTCCAGTAAAATTGTACATGCACGTTAAAAACTTCACGTCAATATTCTTACATCGTGATCATCCGTTGAAACAGAAAAACTTAGAAACCTAGTCTCGTAAACATAATCGGGGCAATTTTCAAGGTAGAACCCCTGTGGTTGCACTTAATTAGTTATTATGGTAGCTCATCATTTCTCCACGGTCAAGTACCCTGCACACTGAGCACCAACAAAGGTGACTTTAAACGTACTTCACATATCAGTCGTCATCTTAATTAATTAAATTCAACAGACTCCATTGTGTTATTTACTGTACGCACGCTAGCTTAAAGGTATCCATCGAGGTTTCGATTCAGATGCAAGGGAAGCCAAGGAAAGTGTAGGAAAGTAATCGGTCATTGGCCTTGTTGACGTGAAAAAGCAGTGAACCTAAATATTAAGTTAAGTGTATTATAACTTAAAACATTGATGTTCAATTTATGATCTTGTTAATTATCGTTTTTATGCTTTTCTACGTTCACTGAAACAATTTGAGCATCTTTTTTATATGTATATGTTCGCGTTCACATAGCAGGGGAACAATAAAATTATAATTATACAACTTTACTATTTCTTTTTACAAAAACTTACGTAAAACGCCCAAGTAAGTAAACAATTGGTAAACACAAAGGAAAGAAAACTTTAAGAGAGAAACACAAATTTCCGCAGTGACTGTTTTGTTGGAGCCACTCCCAAAAACGACCCTAACCGAGTTACTACGTTACACAATGTGCCGCTTGTGTTGGCTCGAACTGAATAAACTTCAGAGGTTTCGTGTGGTATCCACATCAATTTCAAATAACACCAAACTGACTATTTGGAGTCACATCACCACGGTAACAACAATGCAAAAACCAAAAACATACTTTGAATATTGATTAACACACCTGGCCAGCCAAAAGGGTCTATTGTTGGTCCGTACGTAGACGTGCTGCACACATTTACTAATTTAATTAATACACTCAATACACAGATGCTAATTGTTGAAAAGGTGTATCTTGAATGCGCGCTGTTCGAGCCGAGATCTGTGAAGTCCAAAACTGGAATCGAGACTGCAAAAGCTTAAAAGCGAACCTACCTCGGTAACCAGATTCCAGCCAGCGCAGCTCGTTGGCCAGAGAAGAGGAAACACTATAAGTGGGGTCTGTGGGATTCGAAGTTCGAATTTGAATCGCTGTTGAGTGACATCATTCACCTCACTCCTGTACAATGCTAGACCTCACTAATGGCTAGAAACCTGTATATGCCAGTGCTCCAGCGGCCAACTTGCCTCAGGCAACTATAATGAAATGGAAAAGCGAAGCTAGAAAAGGTGACTTCGTCATTAATAATTGGGTTCGTAAATGGTCGAACGTGTCTTTGTGTTTTGTGTTTTTGCCCTTTGGTTTTCTGTGACTTATCGCCCCTTCTCCGCTGTGGCAGTTATGACTGGTTATTTGGGTGAGGATTTCGTGTTCAGGGTTACCAGTTATTTGTCAGTGAGGGCATTACATTCGGTCGCGAATAAGAATTATCATGAGCGAATTAATCGTGAAGGCTTTTGACATGTAATTATGAGTATATATCATGTTATGGGACTTGGAATCTTTTGTGAATTAGGCAATTCAATTCAATTCAATTTTTATTTAGTAGATAATTACATTTATGGTATATTTTACAACTAGTACTTAAGAGATTTAGGATAGCAATTCCTTTACAACTATAATCTTAAATCTATATAACGACAATTAATTAAGAGTAATTAAAAAGGTTAACGGTCGTAAGAGTATGTACAGATCCTTCCCATTCGAAGCACGCTTCTTAATTTGCCTTTCAAACATTTTGTATTCGCTGGCATTGGGAGACCACATGTTAGTAAATATGTAAGCCATGTTTGACTGCTTTTATATATTGTGTAAATCATCCATCTCATGCGGCAGCGTTTTGAACGGAACTCTAAAATACTCTCGAAGGTAGAAAAGGTAGAAAATGTTGTTGTAAAAGAGACTAAGGGCCAAGAACCGAAGCACATTTTTACAATTAAAGGAATGATTTCAGTATTTGACTCGTTTTCGGAGGGAATTGTTCTTCCAATTCAGGATTATTATGGATCATAAAATCATCATTATTATTCTCTTGACATCAAGAAGTATAGGCATCAATCAGATCTTGGTTAAAAGTTAATGATGAAAAACTGAGTTTTTGTTTCAAATTCGGGCCAAGAACCGAAGCACATTTTTACAATTAAAGGAATGATTTCAGTATTTGACTCGTTTTCGGAGGGAATTGTTCTTCCAATTCAGGATTATTATGGATCATAAAATCATCATTATTATTCTCTTGACATCAAGAAGTATAGGCATCAATCAGATCTTGGTTAAAAGTTAATGATGAAAAACTGAGTTTTTGTTTCAAATTTATTCATTTATATTTTTTTTACACTAACGCGAGCGCAAAACGGGATTTTGAAGTACCCTTAAATGTCAGAGCACAGTGTGAGCGGATGGAGAGGAACGGATAACGAAAGGAAGTGTCGATGTATATTGGTCTTGAATGCCTGGACATCACACCGACCAAGAAACACATGTGGCGACTGCTTTTACATAAAAAAAAAAAAAAAAAAAGTGGGTAAGTTAAGTAAGTTAAATTTTAAGAAAAAAAAAACAAAAAAAATTGACAAAGTTTTTCAAATTTTTCTTTGTATTTCAACTAATTATCAGTACTGCCACAAAGTTCTGTCGCCGAAAGGCAAATTATACAAATGTTAAGTAATGTTTAGCTTAGAGCGTCTGCGAAGGACCAGTAAGTTATTATATAAGATAATTAAGCTAGAATTTAAGCATTTTTTGTCTAGCCTTTATTTTAGAAATTAAGAATATAAAAAGAAAAATAAAAAATGTTTTAAAAATGAAAATGAACACATGTGGCGGTTCTTTAAAGCTTTCCCAAAGAACCAACCATTTCTGTAAAACAACCAACTTTTCCCTCACTCCATAAACCACTATACTTACCTGCATTCGAGCAGTGTAAGCTTTCTTTCAAATAATTTTCATCTGAAAGTTAAACCTCATCAAGGCATGCATCTCATTGAATTATTATATGAACCATACCATATCTCCATCGGCTCGGCTTGGCAGCAATTATAATAGATAAACACTCGCTGGCCAGGGTAATTGTTGACACAGCTGTAGCCGATGGGTTTTGCTACGGTTCATAACCATTTATTGCCCCAGTCCCGAGGTCCGCAACTCTTGAGACCGATTTCCTTTATCGGTTATCTACCGATCATGGGATTTGGGCACTAATATGATTGACGTTAGACAATCATACCCTAGATCATGCCTAACGACGATCCGGCCGATTAAAACAAACAAACACAGAGTAGCATCACTGTGTTTATCCTACCAAACAACCGCTGGTCCATGGCCACCCTGGGCGAGACGTACGCTTGCACATCTGCAAGGCTAATTCCTCGCCATTATACTCATGTGCCGGCACCGTTTTGTAAACAAAACCCAAATTTTCGGCTGACCTATCGTCACCAGAATGTATAGCCTACAACGGCATTATCGTAAACGCCTGAGTAAACACGATGTGCATATCATCGTGACCCTTGAAATTGCGTTTTTGTGTATCTTAAAGCAAAAACCTCTTTCGTTCTCAGGCCCATGTCATCAAAGATTTACGTCCCTCGAAATAGCGTTTCTGTTTATTTAAGACACAGAAACCTATTTATCCCTTCGGCGATCTTCGCTATCGCGTATCTCTATACCGCCTGCAATTCATTACACCAGCCCATGCTTATTCAAGTGCATTTACGTCGTTGCCGATATGCAGGCTGAAGGACAACGTAATTGTCCTATACGGACACATATAGAATCCTCCCACATCGATGTAATCCATCACCGTTGAATCTGACGGATATAGGATTGAATCGGAGAGTCAGATTCCCATTACCGCAGCGGACAGTCACACCCGCTTAGAGTTCCCCCTTTTACCAGCCCGCTACTAAGTAGACAGTTTCGTTTTCCACCGTTAAAATACCCGAGTTGGAGTGCCGTTTTTCCTTCCGGTCAACAAGTCAAGGAACCCGTTGTTCTTTTTAAGTGATCTTTGCATAAAATCTTTCGACGATCCTGAAGGAGTGCAGGCGTCATCGCAAAGGATTAAGTGATTGTGAACTCGCAGTTTTAGGCGCATGTGCCGGTGCCATATTAAAGATAAAAATAAAGAACACCAATTAACTAAGTAACTTGCGTGCATTTTTATTTTTCTGCTTGCTTGAAGTGCATTTTATTTGTGGACAATTTACAGTGAAACCAATGGTAAGTGTTTGGGTGTTGAGTTGAACTAGTGCCCATGTACGGTACAATAACCAACACCTACACACATGATCAGGTAGAGCATTCCACATTCGTGTGGTTCAGCTAAAGAATGACTTATTATTTTATTTATTGGCCTGTGGGAACCCGGAAGTTCATGATCTCACCGACTCGATTCCGCCATCGTTCCCTGTCCTGTGCACTCTCCTTCCACGCTTGACCATCTGATCCGATCTCCTCAAGGTCAAACCTAACCGATAACACAGAAAGAAAATCGAATAAGGAAAAGCATCAGCTGTATATTATTCTAACCGTCATAGCGTCGGAATTACACGATCTTCACTATCGTCGCAAACGATATGAACACTATTCGGCCAGCAAGAAGAAGGGTTTCGGCGTTCCTAACAGATTTACTATACTACTATTACTATTTATTGGCCTAAAGGAAGCCGGAAGTTCATGACCTCACCGACTCGACTCCACCGTCGTTCCCTGTCCTGTGCACTCTCCTTCCATCCTTGACCATCCAATCCGATCTACTCAAGGTCAAACCTAACATTGTCCTCCCATCTCCGTCGCGTCCCGTTGGTCTACCGTAAGAATTCTACGCACAGTATTTTCGTTACCCATTCGCGCTACATGTCCGGCCCATCTTAAACTTCGCGACTTGATTACTCTCACTATTGTAGATTTGCGGTATAGCTTTTCCAGTTCGTGGTTGTGGAGTTTCCTCCATTGACCTGCCTCCTCGTCATATTTACCGCCAAAGATACCCCTTAAAACTTATACTCGAATACGCAGAATTTGTTTTCTTCCCGTTTTGTGAGAGCCCATGTTTCCCATCCGTATAGAACAATCGGCATGATGACGGCTCTATAGACCCGAAATTTTATGTTACGTGATAGCAGTTTGGATTTCAGCAGTTTACTGACTGCATGCCAACTAGCGTTGGCTAGAATGACTCTCTATGTTTATTTGTAGGCCTTAAGTCCGCTTTCAATGTGAACTGCTGCGCACGCACAGATTAACGGGTATCGCGGAAAAATCTCTGAAGGGGCGGAACACATTCAGCAAGTTCAATTGCGCAACGACCGTGGTAATACCTATAGAAAAGAGACGGGCATGATACGTTGCGGATGTGTTCCAACAACGGAATTGAGGGACTCACGGCTGAATCCCCAATAAGTTTCATTGCTCGCTTTTGCATCTTGTCTAGCACGTGTAGTGCAGTTTTGGATGCGCCTGACCAAATATGGGAGTTGAACTCCATTTTGGGACGAATATACGCTTTGTAAATAGTGGCCAGGTTGGATGGAGTGAGGTATTTTCTGCATCTGCATGAACCCCATACATTTGGCCGCACTTTTCGCAGCTTCAAAAATGTAGTCGCTCCAATTAAGTCGAATTAATTCGAGTGCCGAGGATTGATAGTCCTTTGGCTTCGTCGATGCAAGTGCCGTTCATAGACATTATATTTACTTTGGGATTCGCCTTTGACGACAAGAGGCAGCACTGAGTTTTTAGGCATTGAATTCTACTCGGCTAGATAACCCCCAATGATATATCTTGTTCAGGTCAGAATTCAATGTATCAAGTATAAGTTTCTGGTTGGTAGTGACGTTCGAAGAGTTTGGACGGGAGTGTTCGTATAAGTATGAGAAACTCAACGCGCTTTCATCAGCAAACGAGTGAATTGGGTTTGAGTAATTGACAAGAGATCATTTATAAAGATGAGGAAGAGAGTGGGTGAGAGTACCGAACCCTGGGGAGCACCTGCATTAATTTGATGGGAGACAAATTTGACAGTGCCAAGAACTACTTGAATTGAACGACCAAAAAGATAGTCTCTTATCCATTGGATAAGGGAATTGTCCACTCCATATAGGAAGGCTTTTGAAATATCCAATGCGACAACATTGCTTTCACCGAGGTAGTGGATGGAATGGCTCCACTTTTCGGTAAGGTACGCCATCAAATCTCATGTAGGTCGGTTGCTACGGAAGCCATATTGGCGGTCATTGAGGATGTCATTTGATTCCAAATATTTCCAAAGTTGGCGATTGATAAATGATTCCATTACCTTGGAGAGAATAGAAGTTAGTGATATGGGTCGATAAGAAGAAAGGGATGATTTGTCACCCTTTTTGGGAATTGGCTGAATGTTCGGTGTCTTCCATCTATTTGGGAAACGGCCAGCATAATAAGACAAATGGAAGTGTTTCCGCAGTGGCTTAGCGAGTGAAGAAGAACATCTCTTCAAGAGGGGGAATACTACCCGGACCAGCGGATTTGTGTGCGTTTAGCTTTTTGTGTGCGCGGGCAACAGTACACGGTCGGAAGTGAATTTGGCTCATGGTGTGTTGCTTTTGCTCAAGTTGAAGCGGAACTGATGTGGTATCAGGCAGCGTTGAGTTGTCTGCAAAATGTACAACAAGTAGATTTGCCTTCTCTATTGCAGTGGTGACTGGTCTGCCATCGACTATAAACGATGGAATGGATGAAGAGACTGAGTTTTGAATGTTTTTAACGAATGCCTAGAAGCTTCTACTACCAGTAGGAGAGTGTATTATTTTTTGTCTCACTCACAGGTCGTGCAAGAACTTGGCGCATTGAATATACGCATTGCAGTCATTTCTGGGTCTCTTAAATCTTTTCTGGTTTTCTTTAGTGTTGTTTGATTTATACAACCGGAAGCTCAACGTGTTAGCCTTAATAGCACCTGGAATCGAACCACATATTTCTCTTGGATTTGATACTCTTTACTCTGTGTGGAATAAAGGTCCGCATTCCAAGTAGAATCGTGGCTGTCAATGTGTCCGCTATAGAGTCAACATCGTTATTGAGGAAAAATAACGACCATTTTAACCTCACAAAAAGTCGTTCAGACTGTTATAATATTTTGGGTGCACCACCGTGCTTCCGGTTCCCCGGGAAGGGTGGGCTACCGTGGTTGTCCTTCATGGAAATGTCGAACTCGTGTATATTTGTTTTTCCGAACAAAATACCGAAGATGTTACCGCACTTTACATTGAGCGACTAGTGACGTAAGTGTATTTACACACGCGAGAAAAACACTGTTTGCTAAAAGTCAATTCAAACAGACATTTAAAATTTAAACACAATTGCTGCTTTGGCAAAAAGGACATTTTTTTCTCGGATTTAATAGATATACAAAAACAACTTTTGAGGAGCTCTTCTCCTCACGCGGGCTACTCATAGACTCACTTTTCCAACTGTGTGTCTTCAAAACATCTTCTCACTTCGAGAATTCAAATCCTCATTTCTTTATCTTTTTTCGAAGGTCAAAACGCATCGCCACTTATCGGTTGATCCTTTATTGGGGTTTTTCTTTGTATTAGCCATCTGGCTAATGCAAACAAGAATTTTCGTGCATTTCAAATAGGTAGCACAAGATCCGTCGAAATTGGTTGTTAGTTTAGGATCTGGGAATCCGTGTCTATTAGCTAGTCATATGTTAAAACATCTGGTGTGTGAAAATATTATGTTTATGATTGCAAGAATTGTGTGTCGGCGTATCGAATAGATATGCCTTTGTTTGGAGACATGCACTTTTAGGTTTTGGATCTTGTAGGTTTTTTAGGTGCTAACTGCTTTTAGCATACCTGGGAGTTAAACTATTTGAATCAGCAAAAAGCTGGACATATTGACCTTCAGCTGTTGTGTGTCCAGAGTGTCGAAGCCACCGAGAGTTATGCACATTAAAATCATCCGCAATAACGATTTCAGTGTGCGGATATACGGTCAAGATCCTATCGATAGAATCAGACAGAGCATCAAATTCGTTAAAGGATGCGTTTCTATCCAAATCTGGGCTTCTGTAAAGAAAGCAGTAATGTATGATATGCTTACGAACGTGTAGTTTTAGCCAAGATAAATTAAATTCTGGGTTTGAACAGAGCCCATATTGTGGCAGAATCTGATAAGCAATATCATTTCCTATGTATGTGGCTATACCACGATGTGGAAAGAACAGGGGCACTAAGTTATATCCAGGTAGATTAAAATCAGAAATATCTGTATGAGTTATTACCTGGGTTTCGCTAAGTGCAAGGATATTGGTTTCTGGTTAGAAACGTGGGCAGACACAGAAGAGAAATTGCATCTCAAGGCGCGAATGTTACACAAATCAACGCGAATTTCCCGCATTATTGAAATGGCCCAAGACAGAAAGCCAATACCGCCTCGGGAAAGGATGCAAGTCGAGACCAGCAATAGGTAAGCGAAAACAAACACTACAGGTGTTATGCCTTTGTAGTAGGTGTCCCACTAAATCCGTGCCGAAATCTAGGTCACATCCCTTCCATGACGAACATTATGTTACTCAGACATCAAAAACTCTCAAAAGATTCTAAATCAATCGAGAGTATCGAAGTCTGAGGGACGCAAACAGAGGTGGGAAAAAAAGGAAAACAGACACAAGGGATGGAATGAGTAGAGAGTTTTCCCGCACTGCACATCACTCTCGGGTATATCCTCGCACTTTCCACTGCACTCGGACGGGTCTGTAAAGATCGGTTTGCTTGGTTAGGAGCCCATAGTAAGACTTGTCGTGCGAACCGATAGTGCAATTGGGTATCTTGTGTATATTTAAGATCCCCAACACGGATTGCTCCTCGATAGTATAGTTAGAATACCCACCTGTCACGTGGGAGACCGGGGTTCGGTTTCCCGTCGGAGAACCTCTGGCGCAAGACTAATGACCTTGCCCGGAAAAAACAAATCATTATGGAAAATTTAACAAGCCTCATGGCTTGCTAAATAAGGCCAAGACCAGTTCCCGGTTGTAGTGCCGATGATGATGATGAGATCCGAACACTCGCCGTCCACAACAACCCGGATCGATCGATTCTCGAGGAAGGTGATAAGAATTCCAGCTTGTCCCTATACACTGATTACACCAAGATATACAAGATTATCGAGTCACCTCTTGATTCTACACTGCTGCCATCAGACCGTGGCAATTTCTCGAATTGGTGAGACAAAATTGCTTTGCACTTAACATCGCCAAATGTCAATCTGTAACCTTTCCCCGTAAGCGTATACACTCCTCCTCACGTTCCTATTCCCTTCGTAGCCAACCCCTGACCATTGACCAATCAATTCGAGATCTTGGGATCCTTTGCGACAGGGAGCTTAACTTCCTCCCTCACATTGATGGGATGATCCGGAAAGTTAACTCTGCCCTCGGATTCGTGAAACAAATAAGGAATTTTCCGACCCTTACGTAACTCGGTCCCTTTACCTTGCCTTCAGCTGTCCACTGCTGAATATGCTAGCCAGATATGGCCTCCTCATCACAAGATCCATATCCGTAGAGTCGAAAGTATTTAACGTCGCTTGCTTCGGTTTGCTCCCCGAGGGCTAGGATAAGAAAACCTCTTAATCCTTCCCCCGTACATTAACCGTTTCAAATTAATCCACCTAAGAACCCTTGAGGAGCGCAAGGTCCTAGCTGACATAGTCTTCATTCATCGGGTCCTCTCCAGCTCGGTCGGCAGCGCCTACCCCCTAACTTAATTCCTCTGAACACAAACGCCGTATTACGCATAACCCCCCCCCCCCCCCCCCCCCTCACCACCGGGCCTCTTATAGTCTCAACGAACCCCTTTCGCGGATGCTAAGAAATGTCAACTCCAATTCCACGTTGTTCGACTTCGACTTTCTACCCATTCTCTCAGGTACCATTCTAACCACCAATCTTAAGCAACGCTTTTACACTTTATTATAACCTGCTCCCACCTCCCACCCTTACTCCTGCCTTCTTAATTAGTCCTGGTTACCTTGGGTTAAGCTTAGTTAAGTTAGTTCTTACGCTCTTTACTTTGTAAGTTATATATAATATATATAAGGTGGAGCAAATTAATCACCCTATCAGAAGATGTTATAATTTTTGCAAATGGTGTCGTACGTCAATCATATTTGAAATTTATGAACTAGATAGCAGCAGAATACAAACAGATGCAGCAATGGAGGGTGTGGGAATTGCTAACAACCCATCTTTAATCTCAACAACGAAGAGGATGATTTTGTGTCGAAAATCATCATGAGCGACGCCACTTTCCACTTAAGCGGTTACGTCAATAAGCAAAATCTTTGTTTCTGGGGCACTGAAAATCCGTGTGTGATGCACAAAGAGCTATTATATCCACTCAAAGCCACTATGTGGTGCGCCGTTCATGTGCGAGGAGTGATTGGGCCGAATTTTTTTGAGGACGCCATCGGCAATACGGTCACTGTTACTGGCGAACGCTACAGGATCGGAATACATGACTTCTTACTGGCGGAATTGGATGAGCGGGGCTTGATTAACATTTGGTTTTAACAAGACGATGCGATAGCATACACAGCACAAGCCACAATGGATATTGTGACGGAAGCGTTTCCTGGTCGCGTAATCTCCCGTTTTGACGATTTGGAATGGCCAGGAAGATCGCCCGATTTAACTATCCCAGACTTCTTTCTGTGGGCCTAGTTGAAGTTGCGGGTTTATGCCAAGAAGCCTCAGACAATCGCAGCCCTTAAGGAGAATATTCGACAGGAATGCGAACAGTTATCACTGGGAATCATGCAGAAAGACATGGAAAATGCAATAAAACGGGTACAAATGTGTATCAACACTGGCAGCAGCCACTTGGCGGATATCATCTTTTCCACTTAACAGAAAAAATTGTAAAGGTCAAAATAAAGATTTCCATTACTCAAAATTGTTTTTTTTTTTATTTAGTAAAAGACGGTTAGTTTTGCCCCACCCTGTACTTTAGTTGTAGGTACTTATGTTGCTTGAATTAAGCCAATAAATGGGATGGTAACCCCACTAAACTACTCCAAATATGGTCTTTGACCCTTGCGAAGCACCCCTTATCACTGGAGGGGAAAGTGCTCATATAAGATCTGAAATAGGGAAACGGAATACCTTCCCTTTCGGGCCTTGAGCTCTCTTACGTGGTGGTGACTCCTCGAGCATCTGCACGATATGGGAATACCCTCCCTCTAACAAGCTTTGAGAATCCCTTACCGCTGGTTGAGGAGAGTGCTCTGAAGTACCTGAAAGTTCAAAGGTCTCTAACTACTTTGATGGAGGGATGATGGTATAGAAATCACACAAAGACCAGTAGGTCTTGAAGAAAACTGAATGCTCCTGCTGATTCTCCGACTTCTATAGATCTCATTTCCCTATTGCACCAACGTTTGGTTGTTATTTTTATCGTAATGGTGACGCCAAGACAAAATACAACCCTACTGTCCTTTATGTCTGCATAAGTGCAAGTGGAATTGTTATTTTTCGTTACCATGGTGACACATCGCTAACATGTTCCGTCAGAGCTTTTCAATTCTCAAAGTCTCCATATAACATCCCCAGTGCCCCATGTGAGCACAGTGGTTGTACAAGTATTCTCGAAGGGATGTGCGACTCGGCACTACAAACTTGTTAAGGGGGCATCCTCTTGTAGAAGGACAAACAAAAACTCATTTTGTCAATTTTTTTTATATAGGAGAAGAAGTTGGGCCGGAGTAAAATATTTCTTGGCTCTAAAAATATAGCACAGCTTTTCTGAGGCTGACCTGGCGATACTCGACACGTATTTATGCCATGATACATTCCCACAGACCGTGACGCCGACCAATTTCAAACTTTCCCCAGCCTCGAGGGCCCGGCCATTCATCATCAGCTGTGGAACCGATGATCCACTTTTATTTGTGAAAGTTGTATATTGTGTATTCGCTGCATTGAAGTCGACGAGATTGGCGCTTCCCCACTGCAGGGCCCTATCTAGACCCTGCTTCAGAGAGTCAATCTGTCTACATCTCAGCTGATGCGACGCAGATGCACCAATCGGCCGAACGCTCGAAAAGGAGGAAACAGGCGTACTGTCATCCGCAAAACTGAACACTTTGTTATCCGTTGCCTCCAACAAATCATTTATGTGAAGCAAGAACGGGGTTGGAGCCAAAATAGAACCTTGGGGCACCCCGAATTAACAGGGTACAGATCCGAACACTCGCCGTCCACAACAACCCGGCTGATCGATTCTCGAGGAAACTCCTCATCCAGTCGCAAAGCTGGGAAAGTCCATATGAACGAAGTTTGCTCAGCAACACCCCGTGCCAGACGCGGTCAAAAGCCTTGGAAATATCCAATGCGACCGCCCTTGACTCACCATGCCGTTCAATCGCAGATGTCCATATATCGGTTATAAGTGTCAAAAGGTTTCCTGTGGACCGCCTGCCACGGAATCCGTATTGACGATCATTCAGGAGTCTGTTGCACTCCAAATACTTAACTAACGCTGTATTGATGACTTTTTCCATTACTTTAGATAAAATAGACAGTAATGCTATCGGATGGTAATTTTGTGGGAGACACTTTTTTTCCGTCTTTGGGATTGGCTGAACTCGAGGGATTTTCCAGCAAGCAGGCAAGGTCCTCCGTGGATAAGATAAGCGGAAAAGTCTGCCAAGAACAGGCGATAGTTCTGGAGCACAGTTCTTAAGGATTATTGCTGGTATTCCATCCGGGCCGGTTGCCTTCCTACAATCCAGTTCGCGTAGAACGCTTCGAATAGTGCGCGGGCGGAATCTCACATCCCGCATGGAAGACTGTACCGGTGAGATCACAGGTGGCTCCAAAAGGCCGGGATCGAGGTTTGAATTGGCGGAAAATAAATTCGCGAACACATTAGCTTTATCGTTTGAATTCGTGACTAACGTCCCGCTGTCTTTCATCAATGGAGAGAAAGAGGAGGATGCGAGGTTACCACTGACAGCTTTTACCATTGACCAGAAGGAGCGCGAACCAGTTGAGCACCGAAGGAGCTTATCGATCACCCTGTCATTGTGAGGTTTCTCCGCGGTATCAATCGCCTGGTTGCGCGCTATTCTGATTCTAACAAAATTCGTTCTGTTAACATCGGTGGGATTGGAGCGCCATTGCTTAAAAGCTCTATTTTTTGCCGCTGTATTTAGCTCGCATTTTTTATCAAACCAAGGTTTATCAGAAGAACTTCGTTTGATGGAATGTTGAATATACATCTCCATCCTCAGAAGAATAATCTCTGATACAGACTCCCCGCAAGCGTTAATATCGGAGTTTCCGAAGCACACCTCGGACCATGGAAAGGATGCGAAGAAATCTCGCAAATCGTCCCAGTTAGTAGCCCCATAATTCCATACGTGGCGAAGCTGCCTAGGCCGGTTATTTGCTTGATATGCAAGTGCTTGCGCGACAGATACTAAGCAGTGATCTGAGTTTCCCAGTGGTGCAGAAACCTCTACGGTTGTCGAACACATACGAGAGGACAATTCGGGAAGCACTAATAGATATTGGTAGATTTAAGAACGCCACCATAACACCAGCATCATGTAAAAAATTAAGTCCGAAGACGTAGAAGACACCCAGGTCGTACAAAGGAAGAGATACCAGCTCGAAAAATTGATTGTGATAGGATTTATGAGTAACGACATAAAGAAAAACGGCGCTTGCTGATGGGGAGGGTTTGATCAGGCCTGATAAAGCGTCTCAAACTGACATCTTAACTTAGCACAACTCATCTTCGAAATCGTGACCTTCTGATCGTTGATAAACAAAATTACCCAATATTGGATCCTGAATAACGGCATATTTAAGTATTTAAGAATATAAGTACTGTTAATATCATCTGTAAACCCATCAATTTTAAAATTAAATTCAACCCTGGGCTTTATTTAATTTTGTAAAATGCATATTAAAATATTAAAATATACAAACATAAACGCACGACTCTATAAATTCCATCAGTTACTAGAAATAAATCAAAGGCATTTGGTAACATGAATGTTTCACTTCTCAAATCGGTTAACTCCCTTTCTAAATTTTATTAAATTTATATATCAAAGCACTTTATTGACTTTTAACTGCATATATTCACAACATACACTATAATACAATCTATATCGTTTATTTAGATTTATAATTTAACAAAAATCTTAAAAAATTATGTAATATAAAAATATTTTTTCATTTTCCTCAACTATTTGTTTTATGAAGTCAATCGATGTACTAAATTCATATAACACAATCATTTTTGAACGATTCCCCAGCATTTAACTAACCATATAACACAATGGTTGTTGAGTTGCAATAATGTTGATAAACTTAATAACGTTCACATTTAATAAATACTCAAAACTTCGATTCCCAAGTAGTGGTAACCCTACTCGAGGCGTCACGATTTGCTGAAGGGTGTACAACCATTCACCCGTGCGCGGCGAGACTTCTGTTAACTGCTTGCGTGTAAAATCACAGGAAAAGAAAATGCCTTTCAAAAGAATTGGGAACAAAACAGGTTTGCAGCGGTGATTATTTTGGGACGCACCACGTCATACCTTAAGTCTCCATGTAAAGTGGGGAGCGCATCTGTAGCGCATTACGGTCTTCTTTGCTACAGATGCTCTTTCACGCGATGTGGAGCACTGGAGTAGCAGATTGTTTGCTTTCCCATGTAAAACACTTGGAGAGACCGGATCCCAATTTTAATACTTCCACTTTTTATTCAGGCCGCATCTAAATGCGGAGCGCTAAGTGATGAAATGTTACTTTCCGCAGCTTTGCATGTATTTCCAGCCGTTTGTTTGTTAATTGTTAATAGCTCAGCTACATTTCGTGTGACATAGTTTTACAAATTTATATACACTGGAATGTTGACTGGAAGAGACTGATTCCTAATAAGCGGTTATCGGCCTCAATTTTTTACAACAGTAATATGAATATATTACGTTCCCACAATTCACTTCACACGTCATCGAATCCGCCCCAAACCTCCTTTGGGTAAGTTTGTTGCATTGGTTGTGTTTGTGTTGTGGGATGAACATTTCAATATTAATGCTTTAGTATATTTATTTCTGGGATTTTAACACTAATAGCGCCTCCAATTACATTCATTTCATATACAGTTTTATTTATTACAGTTATTTAAGCACGTTGATAAATTATCGATTCGACTGAATACTGGTAAACACATTTAACAAAAGCGCCGCAAATTGCAACTGTCGAAAATAGTACATTTAAATTTCAGGTTTTAGGTTTCGCTATTCGCTTTTGGATTCTATCATTCTATAAGTGTAGCCCCTTACGGATTTGTGCCAGTTCCACTTTATTTACAATAAAGTTACACTTTTGTACTTAGGACTAAACGTTATATCCTATTTTACACTTACGGACTTCTAGGCTTTGAGCGTCCTGGTCTATGCCATCCTTCCATCGCAGACAAGGTCTGCCGCGCTGTCTCCTTCCATACATCCTACCACAGCGCACTTTCCGAGCAGGCTCCTCTTCGCTCATTCGAGCTAGGTGTCCCGCCCACCGGAGTCTACCGAGCTTGATTTTTCTTACAACATTAGCTTCAAGGTAGATCGTGTACAAGTTATGGTTGTAACATCTCCGAATTCGTCCCCCCTCACATACGGGGCCAACAATTCTCCTTAAGACCCTCCTCTCGAACGCAGCTAAGAGTTCAGAATGCCTTTTATTGAGCAGCCAGGTCTCGGATCCATACATGAGTACTGGTAAGACCATGGTCTTGTACAGTAATAGCTTGGATGTTCTGGATAAATTTCAGGATTTAAAGAACCTTGGTAGACTATAGTAGGCTTTGTTGGATTTGATAAGCCGACCGCGTATTTCTTCTTCCATATTGTTATCGGCTGCTACTATTGACCCAAGGTAGTTAACTACTTCAAATTCGTGCTCCGCTACCCTAATAGTTTGACCAACGTGAGGTCTTTGTAGCGTCCTACGAATGCACAATTCCGCCCAGGTAAGGTTCCAAACCTTCAAGGAACTTACTTACCTTATCCATTATACGTGCCCACAGACACGTGTCCCCAAAGCTCCTAATCAGACCTGTAACAAGGGCATAGGAAGCTGCAACAATGTTGAACCCGACATCAAAAAAACAAGGAACTTAACGTTCAAAAACTTTCAGGATCCAGTTCAACGCATCCATACATGGTATTCTGCCCAGTGCAAAAAGGCAGCTAAAGCATCGCTTCTAAGTAATGCGTCAAATGCAGCAAGCATCGCATACAGATCTCCCATCTTAAACATCTGCACGATGTTTCCAATTTTTTTTTTTTTTTTTACATTTCTGTATTTATTGACCATAAATGATTTGTTACAATAAGTAATACAGATAACTTATAATTAGCTTAGCTTTAATCGTTTACACATACTTGCTAGTACATTTTTCAAACATTATTATAAAGTTATATATTTCATGGGTGGACAAGATAGGAGTAGGTGGGGCTTCCTGGAAAAGGTCAGAAAACCAGGATATAATTATTTACTTAACCTATAACTAATTTGCTTAACTTAACTTAACTTAGCTTAGCCTAGCTTATCTAATTATTAAATCTATTATTATTACAATAAGTTAGAGTAGGGTGGGGCGGGAGGTATAGTGGTCGATGGGTGGGATTTGGGTTAGGGTGCGTACTATGAGTCGGGGATATGGGTTGGGGGAACACTTTCCGATTGGTCGTTGAAACGCAAGATATTAGAAGGGTTGTATATTACAATATTTAAACTGGTGAGGTGAGAGTTCAGTATTGTGGTATACAATCTCATTGGAGTTGTTGACGAACCTGCCAGAGGTGAAGAGGGTTCTGGTGTGGAGACAGTTCGGGTAGGCAGTTCGGTTGTCTGGCGGAGTCGATGTGAGCGCATTTATTATCGGATTGGGTATATTGGGAAGATTTTCGATAAATTTGTTGGACAGCTCGAGGAAGCGTCGATCTATACGTTCAATATTAGCGGCATAGTAGAGCGAACTACTGTTGTAATATTTGTGGGAGTTAGGATGTCGGTTGAGGCCAGTGTTAAGTCTGAAGCATTTCCTTTCGAAAATGCGTAGCTTCTCCATTTGGGCGGGTGTGATATGGTACCATATCGGGCATGCATATGTGAGAGTGGGTCTGATTATTTGTTTGTAGATAAGTGATCTGACTTTGGGAGAGAGACCATTCGGTTTGTACATGACTTTTCTGCAGAGGTTCAGTTGGGTTGTGGCTTTACGAATCGTATTTTTAATGTGGGCGGAGAATGACAGATTGTTGGTAAAGGTTATACCTAGATACTTTAAGGTTTTGGAGGGTTTAATTATACTGTTATTTATTTTAATTCTGATTTTATTATGGCAGCGAATAGTGTTGTTTGTACAACTCGCGTTTCTGCCTTTAAAAACTATGAGCTGAGTTTTGGTTGGATTTAGTTGAATTCTCCACTTGGTAAAGTAGGCTGACAGGATTGGGAGATATCTGTTAATACAGTTTCTTGCCTCCTTGACAAGCTTGTTGCTTGAATAAATTAAGGTGTCGTCGGCATAGTTGAGCATTGTTGTATTGGGTAACAGTGGCTGCGGTGCGTCTGATGTATAAAGAAGGTATAGTAGTGGGCCGAGGATGGATCCTTGAGGAACTCCTGCGGTTATGCTATAAGGTGTCGAGAGAGTTGAGTTTATTTTCACCATGAACTTTCTATCAGAGAGGTAAGAAGCGAGAAGTTTTGTGGAGTGGATGTTTAATCCATACATGGAATGAAGTTTGAATAACAGTCCTGCGATCCAGACACAGTCGAATGCTTTAGCTATGTCTAGAGAGACACATACCGTTGGGGATTGGTTTTGGAGGTGGGTCGTCACATCATGTGTCAGTTTTAAGAGAGCATGACAAGTGGGGTGTTGTGAGCGGAAGCTAAATTGAGAGTTCGGAATGAGGGAGTTATCCCTGGTAAATGAGAGAAGATTTTTGTAGATTTTACATTCAAGAATCTTGCTAAGCGAGTTTAGCTGCGATATCGGACGGAAGTTATCCGGGTACTTGGAGGGCCCAGATTTGCTAATAGGGACGACCACCGCTGTTTTCCAACTTTTAGGGAAATGTGAAGCGTTTATTATGTGGTTGAGAAGAACGAGAATCGGGAGCAAGTTGCCTGGGTGGAGTCTTTTGAATAGGAGGTTAGGGATTCCATCTAGGCCAGTCGATTTCTTATTGTTACGTGAAGTAATGACTTCGGATAGTTCTTCAAGGCTTAGGAATGTGTCGATTCCTACGGGGTGTGATGCTTTATTGGTTTCGGTGAATTCAGTAATAAATGGTGTGAGGGATGGCTCCAGTGAGCGTGGAATGTAATCGTTCACGGTATCGTGGAAATTTGTTACTAGGAGGGTATCGTTTTGCTTATGGACTTTGCAGAAATGTTCAGCGAGACAGTTTGCTATATCAGTGTCCGACTGGACGATGTTATTATTAGTTGGGTGAATAAGATAATCTGTTCGAGGCTTGAGTTTGCTACCCGTTAGTCTGTTTATGTTTTTAAATAGATCGCGATTTGGTTTGATACTGTTTAAGGTGGATGTGTAGGTCTGATTAGTGAAAACTTTTAGTTGTCCATTTATCAGAGAGGTCAATAGCTGGATCTGTTGTTTAATAAAAGGTGAGTAGCTAGTGTGCAATTTTCGTCGGAGTTGTTTTTTTATACGTAATAATTTTGTGAGTAGGTTGGGTAGGGGTTTTCCTAAGTGATTATGAGGAACGATAGTGGGAGTATGGCTGAAGAGAGCATTTCCCAGTATTTGCTCTATTTGGGCCGCTGCTTGGTCAATTTGTGTAGGGGGCAGGTTAGAAGATTCCGGTAAAGAAAATTTTGAAAAGCTAGCAGCAATATATTATTGACTTTTTTCCAGTTTGTTTTGGTGAAATTTGGAATAGGGTTCAGAGTGTAGAGTGGTTCAAGCGAGGGGATTTGAACCGAGGTGTGGACAGAGCCATGATCCGAAGGAATGTGAAGGACACTGTGGGAGGATTAGATGAATAGCTATCTGTAGACTTTAGGAAGAAATCGATTGTTGACTTGGTTGAGCTGCAAATTCGAGTAGGTTGCAACGGGCAGTCTGCGTAGACATATGGATGAAGTCGGAGGAGATCAAGGAGTTGGCAGCCGTATTTGTTGCATTTGATGTCATTAAATTCAGTATGTCGTGCGTTCCAGTCTCCTCCTATTATGAAAGGTGCTGGCAGAGACTGTTGGATTATTTGTGAGATGTCTGCACTAGGGAAGTTTGGTTCACGAGAAGGGTGAATGTATATGGAGGACAAGACCAGTACTTTATTATTTCGGCAGAAAAGTTTAACAGCCGTGTATTCGACACTAGGTATATTAGCAAATCTAATCTCAGCAAATTGGAATTTTCAATGTATTAGGATTCCCGTACCTCCATGAGGGCCAGAGGTTCGTGGGTTGGACACAAATGTGTAATTAGGTATGTAGACTCGAGAAGTGGATTTCAGCCAAGTTTTTGAAAGCAGAAGAATATCTGGGGATAACTTTTCAACAAACAGTCGGAGGTGTTGTCTACGGGTGTGGGAATAAATGGACTCTGAGTTGAGGCAGATAAGGGTTAAGTTATACGTTAAGGGAAAGGATGTGGGAAGTTATTAAATTTAAGATCTGACCTTTTTTTTCCAATTCGGAACTGTGTTTTAAGGTTGGTAGTAGTGTCTCCAGGCTCCTGATGTATCCCAAGATATCCAGGTTGAGAACGTTTGGGTTGGGTTGTTGAGATTTCGGGCAGCTACGGGAACTTTTCGTAATTTCTGCATATGATGTTCCTGACCCCCTGAGAAATGTTTCCAAGGAATTACCATTTTCGGTAGATAGACCGAACAACGGATGCATACGCTGGCAGCTAAATGCAAGAAAGCATATCGCCTATCCGCTGCCAAAATTGTAAACAACCGTAATTATCGCAACAAGATAATTCGGAAGATTTACAAGACCAACGCCAACAAAGGAAATACTCCGGTCCCACGATTCGTTTTTAAGAATTTCACACCCATTAGAAGGATCTAATGGATTTCGGTTGTGTTTACAAAAGGCAAACAACCACGGGCTGTACGCCCGAACAATCATCTCCGTTCTGCGCGCCAGATGTTTTGTGCAAATAAAGGCGGCACGAAATCGACAACCGTCGATCACCACAACAAGGGTGATGATGAAGATTATAATGATAATGAGCATTTGTAAGATTTATCCTTTTCCAGATACGATTGGAAATTCTTTTTCAGAGATACGTTGGGGGAATTTCCCTTACGGATTTTTTTAGTGAGGAGATACAGTTAGTCTACTGCGAGCATCCGTCTAGAGGAGATAGGCGACATTGAAAAACGAATTGGAGAAGCTAAATTTCACGAACGGAGGTGTTAAGACCGAATTTCCGGGAGGTTTAAGTTATAGATAGTGCCGTCGCAAATTTGTTTGATGTTTTACGAAGTGATCCTCAACAGGACATACGAAGTTTGGGTTATCGGAATTGCGCTGTGTCGTGCGAACATTTAAATTAAGTGCCGTTCGAAAAATGAAGTCGATTTGTGGTGTCGTGGGAGTTGTGGTTTTCGTTTAGTATACTACCCGAACCACTCTTATAAACAAAATATAAATTGTGTACTAGGCGCTTAAGTGTAAGAAAACAAAACAATTAATAAAGAATAAAGAAATTTTAAATCCGTAAAGGACATGCTCGTGTTTTCATTTGTGCCGTTTCCGCTCAGTGTGTTCTTCCTTGTGTGCGTACAGTGTTCGGCGGAACACTCGGTCATCGAACTACGACCAACACAATAGCGCCAAATCTTCTCTTCGCAGAAGTTGCAACCATGTACTTAGTTTTCCCCTCATTAATGTGCAGTCGCAGTTTTTGTGCCGCCTACTCGATCTGGGTGAAGGAATCCTGTACAGCCGAATTGGATCTACCGATGATATCGATGTCATCTGCGTAGACAAGTATCGTCGCCTTGTCAGAGTACATTAAAGATGTTCATTGGTTTGGACAACAATCCCGCTATTTTTACTTGATTAGTTACGTTGATCATGGTCAACCTACAAAGTCGTATCACTTTGTTTGGAATGTCGAACTCTCTCATGGCATTATATAGTTCTACCCTGGCTATGTTGTCGTAGGCGGCCTTAAAGTCTATAAATAGATGATATCTTAAATTCCTGACATTTTTCCATCGCCTGCCTAAGGGTGAATATCTGATCAATCGCTGATTTGCCTGGGATGAAGCCGCACTGATATTGACCAATGATGACTTTATCGCATGGGGCTATCCGATCTTGTACGATACAGGAGAGTATCTTATAGGCAGTACTCAGCAATATTATACCCCTATAGTTGCTGCACACTGTGATATCTCCCTTCTTATATATGGGGCATTTATTCCACGACCCCAATTTTCCGGCATCTCCTCTTGCTTCCATACGTGCACCACGATCTCATGAACTGTGTGATGTAACGCTGTCCCTCCTTGTTTGATCAGCTCTGCTGTTATGCCATCAGCTCAAGGGGGATTTATTTGATTTGAGCTGTCTTATGGCTTTTAATGTTTCCACAATGCTTGGTAACGGCAATATTTGGTCTTGACGTTGCATTGGTGGAGCCTCCAATTATTCTGTGAGCTGACCATTTAGCAATTCATTGAAGTGCACTTCCCATCGCTCCAGAATGCCTTCAAGATCGGTGATCAGATTACCCTCTTTATCCTTGCAGTAAGTGTAGCGTGGTGTGTACCGTACTTCGGATTGTTTGGTAGAACTTCCGCACCTGGTGCAGACCTCGCTCGCCACTTTTATCTATTTTACAGACTAGATCTTTTTCCAAGGCAGTATTTTTTCAGATCTTCTGAGCTCTTTGTATTTTTCCTCGCGTACCCGCGTCCCATGAGACTGCTGCATTGCCCGGTATGCAGCATTCTTACTTTCAGTCGCTAGTCTGTACTCATCATCAAACCACTCGCTCTGATCTCTACGACTCCTGCCTAAGTTGGAGTTGGCAGTACTAATGGCAGTATTGTAGCGTTTCTAACAGATACACACACAAGATACAATAGTGAAGAACACAGAAAAAAAAATAGAATAAGAAAATGCATCAGTCATATACCAAGCAATAACATAGCACTTCCACATCAGTTGAGAGTACTTGAGTTTCGAAATCGAATTCGTAAACGCAGCAGTGGCCCGATGTGTTGAGCATTGGTTCAATTTTTAGTTCTTCTAACCGTCATAACATTAGTTTGAGTCACACGTTCTGCACTATCGTCGCAAACGCCATAATTGGTGACCCCGACATGATCTGTATACACACAACACACAATCTCCATAGGTAAACAAGACTTTACTACTACGATCCCGACTTCCGCATAGAGCACCGGCACACTCGCCTGCTCCGACGTCCCCCCGCTCGCCCGTTCCTCGCTCCGTCGTTCGCACATTAAAATTAAGAACAAAACAAAATACATGATTACGGCAAGAGCAGGTGGACCCCAGGGAACTCATATAAACGTCAGAGGCAAGATATTTGAAAAAGTTAAAGAATTTAAATATCTGGGGACGATACTGACGGTCAGTGGCGGAATGTCGGAAGAAATTAATAAAAGACTGCATTCCGGCAATGCTAATTGGCACGCAGTCAGTAAACTGCTGAAATCCAAACTGCTGTCACGTAACATAAAGCTCGGTGTCTATAGAACCATAATCACACCGATTGTTTTATATGTATGCGAAACATGGGCTCTCAAAAAACGGGAAGAAAACAAATTCCGCGTATTCGAGAATAAAGTTTTAATTGGTATCTTTGGCGGTAAATATGACGAAGAGGTAGGACAATGCAGGAAACTCCACAACCACGACTTGGAAGAGCTATACCGCAAACCTACAATAGTGAGATTAATCAAGTCGCGAAGATTAAGATGGGCGAGACATGTGACGCAAATGGGCAACGATAGGACCGTGGGTAGAATTCTTGACGGTAGACCAACGGGAAAGAGACCGGCAGGACGGCCGCAACCGAGATGGGAGGACAAGGTTAGGTTTGACCTTGAGGAGATCGGATCGGATGGTCAAGCCTGGTAGGAGAGTGCACAGGACAGGGAACGATGACGGAGTCGAGTCGGTGAGGTTATAGCGTTTTGGATGATAGTGAAGAACGTGTGATTCGAACTGACGCTATGACAGTTAGAATCATTTAAAATTGAACCAAAGCGCAACCCATCAGGCAACCGCCGTGTGTACGAATTCGATTTCTAAACTCAAGTACACTCAACTCATGTGGGATTGTTATATTTTCGCTATGGTATACGGCTCCGATGCATTTTCTTATTCGATTTTCGTTCGGTATTCTTCACTATTTGCTTGTGTATTGTGTGTGTATCTGTTACAAACGCCACATTACTTCCTCCTCAGTAACTTTGTTACGATCAGCTTCGTGTGCGAACGACGGAGCGAGAGATCGTCAGAGCAGGCGAGTATGCCAGTGCTCTATGCGGAAGTCGTGATTATGTCGTGAAGAACTATTTTACTACGGGAAAGTGTGTGCTGTGTGTACACAGATCACGTCGGCTTCACCAATTATAGTGTTTTGGATGATAGTGAAGAACGTGTGATTCGAACTGACGGTATGACCAAAAATTGAACCAAAGCGCAACCCATCAGGCCTCCGCCGTGTGTACGAATTCGATTTCTAAACTCAAGTACATTCGACTGATGTGGATTTGTTATGTTATCGCTATGGTATACGGCTCTGATGCATTTTCTTATTCGAATTTCTTTCGGTGATATTCACTATTTGCTGCTGCCGGGTTACAGCAGGCCAATAAATAGTAAGTTCATCAATTTTAGTATTGTGTAACTTACAGTTGCGATTTCTATAATTTGCGGTGGAAAACGGTTTCACAATTGTAAATTTAAAGCTATCGTTTTCGAAGCTTTTTAGTTCTTCAAGTACCTCTTCGGAAGCAAAGGAAAGATCAACTCCTTTTAGGAGCATTGTTACGGATCTTGTGGCGATTCCGCCAGATCCCACGGCTCGCCTTCCTGAAAAAAACCCCCATAACCATAACCCGGGTCTGCACCAGCTTTCGCTAATGCAATTCGCATTAGCATCTTAGATGCTTCACGCATCAAACAGACCCAATTATTATAACTCTAAAATCCCTATAAAGAAAACTTACCTTCATGCATCCCTTCGCATACAATTTTTCATAAGATTTCTTTGTTTGCTTATTTGGTATTCTGAACCAATTCGGTACCAGACAAATTCCATAAATATCGCGCCGTCTATTTTCCTAGCCGCGCCATATACCTTTTCATATACATTGCCTGGCAACCTTTTTTGTTTGTCTTACCAACAAACAACCCAAGCAGCTGCATATAATTAGCGCAATAGACGCTGAAACCAAATTCTCCACCATTTCCTAATGCAAATATGAACCCGGTTTCTATTGCAGCCAGAGATGCCATAAACATCCAATTTGCTTTTAGCACCTTTTTCTCCTAACGTCGAAAATAGCGACGAGGCATCGTATAAACATGACCCTCATTAAAGAGCGAACCATTTGGTCGCCTTTCCTTTTGTCTTTGCCGCCTCCCTGTTTCGCTGTTCCACTGCACGTGTGAATAGCATTGATCTCAACGATCCCACACATACCACCATGAACTGTATTACAAGATCTGGTTTCCTATACCACCAAGAGAGACTTTACGTTTCCCTGGTGGTAGGTAAAAAACGATATCCTTATTAGAGAGGATATCGTTTGAGTCTCATTCCATCACCAGACCAAGTCAGTCGGGTCTCCACTACGCTGCCTGTGCGCTCGGTACGCGTAAATACGATGGGCCACCCTTTTACCATCGAGGGGTGCGTCGGAGTTCGCACCCCCGTGAGTCGTGTGTGTTTTATTTTTCAACTCTAGGAAGTTTTAGTTTATTTATCCTTAAGTTCATACGAAGTGTTCAATAGTTTTTGGAAAACGTATTAATCATACAAAAATGTAAGAGACAAACAATAAACAATTTATCAATTTTCTATACAATTAACTATAAATTTGCAACTTTGATCATGTTTTAATAATTGCTCTAAATTAATTATATCCATAATTGGCTTCATTATACCATAATTACGTTCATGTATTGCTAAATCAAAACAACAAACAAACCAAATTACAACAAGTGAACAATAAAAATAATTCAGAAACTATGTGCAGTGTGATTCCTTTCATCGGTATTTAATTTTCCTCCTGGAGGACGGTGCGTTGCTGAGGTTCGTGTTTGTGCGTTGTATTCGGTGGAACATTTAGTGAATGATGGGGATGTGAAGTGAACCAGTGCAGTACGCCCGCACAACATACTTCTACCCCACAACCTCACGTCCATGTCCTCGCCCAACACCCAATAACCCAGCAGCAGAGACCGCAGCAACTACAGCGACCGCTCCACGGTCGATCAAGTAAGTCCACTTTACTTACATTTTAAATACCTTTAAATATATTTAAAAATATTACACATATATATATATATATATATATATATATATATATATATATATATATATATATATATATATATATATATATATTATAATTAAATTGTGAATATATCCATAACAGAATGCAGACAGTTTTCTACGATTTAGGGGTGTGCGTGTAGTACTCGCTTTTCGCTTAGCCCAGTGCAGATTTCATTTTGCTATAACCTTATAAATCATCGCCCGTTATAATAATTTTTACATTATTTAGACGTTTCGTTTTGAAATTTTTACAAGTCAACTAACCCAATCTTATGAGATCCTTTGTCTCCATTTAGCTAATGACAATAGGCGGAACTTTGTTCTTTTTGCTGACTGGTTGCTGTTGATGCGGTTTCTGCTGATGGGTTTCTTTTGCTTGTCATGTTTTCTTGGCCGTCGGGGGTCACTGTTGTCCTTTTTGCCTTTGTTTTTGTCGGTGCTGTTGTTCTCTTTTTCGGTTGCTGCTCATTCTGGCTCAACTTCACTGCTAAATCAAGAACTTCTTTCAATTGCTTCTCCAGTTCTTGGTTTTTTTCTCGATATCTGCGATGAGTTTGCTGAGGACCTCGGCCTGATTGCTAGCGTATGCTATTGTTTCACTGACATCCGGTTCTTTGAATTGGTTTCCAAAACTCTTTACTTTCGATCTTACAAAAAACTGGCCGCCATGTATTTGGGTATCCTGTCTCTACTTACGATACCCAAGACGAATTGCTCAACTGAAATTCGATAGTAAAAATTTTGAAACAGAGAGCACATACGCGTCTCGTCGACGGTTGTAATCGTACTCAAATAATGTGTACATAAGTTTCGGCACGCACTACATTTCAATATTACACACATTTTAAGGATCGTTAAAATCTAAATTCCCTTTCTTATCGAAGGATTTTTTTTCTTAGATGAAAAAGGATAATCTCAGACAATTGTGGAATTAATGTTATTTACCGTGAAGGTAAGAATAAACGTACACTCTTATAATATCTGCATCACGTCGTAAAACTAACAGATTCAACCTGCAAGCTGTTTCCGATAGTATCACATACCAGGTGTACCGGTGTGAAGTGAGCGTCAAGATACAAATGTATCGATAGGGAACGTTTGTTGTGAACGAGCCATTATATTTTTTTTATTTGGATGCTATGACATCTGTGTCAAACATATTTAGTATGCATCAAGTCATTGTCATTTAATCCTGTTAAAAATGTCGAATTTTGTACCAGAAAATGATGATTTGCGGAAAGCATACATTTTTTGTTTTCAGTTGAAGAAAAGTGCTGCAGAGTCGCATCGAATGCTTGTCGAGGCTTATAGTGATCATGCTCTATCGGAAGCAACATGCAAAAGATGGTTTAAGCGGCTCAGAGATAATGATTTTGATGTGCGAAATGAAGAACGTGGAAGACCACCAAAAAAGTTTGAAGACGCCGAATTGCAAGCAATATTGGATCAAAATGACACTTTGAGTCAAAAACAAATGGCAGAAATAGTAAATGTTGCAAAATAAACAATTTCTGACCGTTTAAAAGCTATGGGAAAGATCCAAAAGTGTGGAAACCGGGTGCCTCATGAATTGAATGACAGGCAGATGGAAAAGCGAAACACCACATGTGAAACGTTGCTTCCATGACGCGAAATGAAGTCAGTATTGCATCGAATTGTGACTGGTGATAAAAAATGGATTTATTTTAAAAATGCTAATCGCAAAAAGCCATGGTTACATCCAGGATAAGCGTCAACATCCACTGCAAAGCCTGATCGGTTCGGAAAAAAGACAATGCTCTGTGTTTGGTGGAACCAGAAGGGGGTGGTGTATCATGAACTTCTAAAACCTGGCGGAACTGTTGATGCGCAATGCTGCCGACAACAAATGATCAATTTGAACCATGTATTGATCGAAAAACGATCAGAATGGACCACAAGACACGGAAAGATGATTTTGTTGTTGTTGTAATTTTAAAATGCTCCGACTCATACAGCAAAACCCGTCAAAGAAACAATAAAAGCTCTCGGCTGGAAAGTGTTACCCCACCTCCGTATTCACCAGACTTGGCTCCTTCCGACTACCATTTGTTTTCATCGATGGGACACGCATTGGGTGAGCAGCATTTCAATTCCTACGAAGAAGTCGAATATTGGGTCTCCGAATGGTTTGCCTCAAAAGATGACCCGTTTTATTGGCGTGGTATTCACAAATTGCCAGAAAGGTGGTCGAAATGGGTAGAAAGAAATGGCCAATACTTCGAATAAAATGTTTTTTACATTCCCATTTAAAATTGGTTTTTTCTTTTTTTTTTTTTAATTTGACTTCATACCAGTACACCTGGTGCATGCCCCTCCCCGGCGAATCATTGAGCTGATTGGCGTCCTTTTTCCTAGATCCCGAATGCCACTTTTACTACATTAAATCCATCATGCTATTTAACAACAGAAAAACGTGGGTAGACGACGCTGTTTCTACATAGCGACACAGTTTAGTCCATCCTCAAATTCCTTTTTTTGAGTTTATCCCAAGCCGATGTTCCCATTTAAGATTGTTATATAATTAAGTTCATTTAATTATCACTCCCGCTTTGAATAATTAACATCTCGTGTCTTCTCATACATATCCTTCCCTTCACTCCAAATCGCTTAATTAAATGAACTTAATTATATAACAAGATATAAAGTGCAGAAAGTGTAGGCTACCCGATTGGAATTGTTTATATCGCCTTCTCAGAATGCACTTCGTAATTCTGCATCCCGAGAATTACCCAACCCTTTAAATGAGGTCACGTGGTCACCGTTTTGGTTTCGCTTTTCGTGGGAAGCCAAATCCTTCCCTAATAAAAGCTACCCTCCCTTGCAATTTTCCCATTCTCTCTGAGTCCATTATCTGTGGGGTAAATACGCGAGAGTTTATTCGCATTTAGTGGGCGGTGAAATGAGAAATTGAGGATGAGTGGCGATCGGGAATGGGCGTTCGGTAGAAAACCTGTTGTTCGTCTCGTCTGTGTAGATTGTAATGGGTGGTCGACGTAAATGGAAAAATAAAACTAATGTTGAAACGAAACATCACATCAAAAGTGCAAACAGTAATTTGTAAACGAAAAAATAAAACTGTTGAAACCAAGCATTACCATAAAAGTAAAAACCGAAATTTGTAAATGGAAAAATAAAACTGAATTTGAAACCAAACATTGAAATAAAAAAAAAAGACAACCAAGTGGCGTCGTTTTTCTGACAGCAGGGAATATCTTCTCTCCACAAATTAAAGATAACGCTAACATGTCCAGCAAACCGATATTTTAATTATATATTTTATTATGCACAAATTAAAATAGCAACAGTAGCATACAGATGAATAACGAAGAAACATCTGCTATCATAGGGAGAGTCACATGGTAAATCCTGTTCTTGTTTTTTTATTTTCTTTATTCTCAATTTTAATTCTATATATGCTATGTATAAGAAAATCCTGAGAAAGGTTGGCGCAAGGCTAATAACCTTGCCCATAAGAACAAATTATTATGGAAAATTTAGCAAGTCTCGGATATGGACCGGATACCGGTGGAGAGACTTGCTAAATAAGACCAAGACCGGATCCTGGTTGTAGTGCCGATGATGATGATGATGATGATGTATAAGAGAATGCAAATAAATTAAAGATTATATTAAAAAAAATAATAATGAAATGAAAAAAAAAATTAAAATAACTAAACCCCTAAATTGTAACTGTTTTTAAACTTTTTTGTTGTTCTGTAACACCTGGATTCGTTTATAATTGATAAGCAACAATTAATGCACCAGTTAATTATTATAATGTTTGTTGAAAGCTAGGCAAAATATTATTGCTAAAATAGATTTATCATCTCCAAAAATATAAAAACATTTGCTGTCTTTTTAAATAGATACTCCAGCTGTCACAAGGTATGACAAAAATATATCATATAAAAATATATTGCGAAATAAAAATCAACATACTTCCCCCAGAGAAAGTGGTAAATCTCTTCTACTAAAACTTCATGAGTTTATACACTTGCCGAGTACTTATCGAGGTTAATACAATTAATGGTGATTATTTTCGGATTGTTATCGTCTAAGTGTTATACGCTAACATAAAACGTTTAATTCGAGTAAATACAATTTGCCTCTTGCAATAAAATCCCAGATAGGCACTCAATTACTCATGGGAGAAAATAAAACTCTAAATGCCTAACAGCAAAACTAGATACCTAATTACGGTGATGCATCATATGCCCTCTGCTAGTTTCATTTCCAGCTTGGGGTACTCACATGCTGAGCCACTCTGCCGTTGAAAGGTCAACTCTGTTCATTTGAAAAGAATCCAATTGCTAAATTGAATTTGATGATTCTAGTCAATAGAAATGGCCTTAAGGGCTGATGGGTCAATCAGTTGTCTGACTTCGTTCGCTGGACTAAGTCAAACTTAATTACCATGAAATTAATGTTTCTCTCACATCTAAGCTGTGACAATTTGGACAGTGTTGAAAGTGGTAGCAAGTAAAAATAAACGACTCAATTAGCTTTATGGAACTCGTGATTGATTTTATTGCTCTGTTATAGGGCGTGAGAGGAAAAGTAGTATTTCTTCAATAGAATCCACGCCAAACATTTAATTATAGATTAAGAGAGCAATTGAATGACTTAAATGATCCTATAAGTTATATATAGCATTTATAACATAAATATGTTCATTTAGTTTTATAATACTTTCAATGTTTACTTTACTGACTTAATAATTAAAGAGGGTAATGGAATGACTTAAATGAGCCTAGATATTGTATATAGCATTCATAACATAAATATATTCATTTAGTTTTATAATACTTTTAATTTTTAATTGACTGCCTTGAATGAGTATTGTATATAGCATTTAAAACATAAATATATTCACTTGCCTTGCGAGTAGGGCGTTTGAATATACTCAGAGCTAGGCCGGCTTGTCGTAAGAGGCGACTAAAGGCCGATTGGTAGGTGGGGTTCCAACGCCCTGCCGCCCGGTGAAATACCACCCCATCGAGCTCTAGGATCCGTGAACTGATCGGGAGAAATACCTGGCCATCTTTCGGAGCTTGGCTGATGGTTCGACTCGAGAAAAGGTTGGTCTAGGTGGTAAGTCGGTCCCAAGGTGAGATACTGTGGCGGTTCCACTGAACGTCACTACTGACCTTTATGTTAATGACCCAAAAACTTCCTCCTAAAGCACCCAAAATCATTATCATTCGCTAATGCAATTGCATTAGCATCGTCAAACATTTCCCCCAGGGGCATGGTTGCATGCGTCGCATCATGTTCCTGAAAAATAATTCGGTTACAGCACCAAGTAACCGATATGAAACCCGAAGCAAGTCGATGCTCATATCTCCCAATGAATTCCGCCACACACGTGCAGGAAATATTCCCCTGTTTTTATCTGCGTGCACGTCAGCCGGTCGTCCGACCGACAGGCACATCATTGCTTGCGACTGGCTGCCAATATAAACCGAATTCTCTATAATGTAATACACACGAAAGTTCGACCCTTTGAGCCGCCATCGATGTGCGCACGATTGGTATAGATGCTGTACGCAGTTGCCATCGTATGAACACCTAAATTCCTGTCTGCATGATGGCCTGCCCAGCTGCAACCACTTCTCTCGGCATTTCCCTTTGTTGGATTTCTATATCTGTGGTTCGCGTACTCGTGGACACACAGCATGAGCGGCGGATATGATCATCGCGCGTGTGGTCGAACCTGTGCTGGGACCAATGTGTCGGAGATCTTCTCCCAATGGTCACTGGGCGAGGGAAGGGAATTCATTTTTCTCCCTTACCACAGTCAGTCGAGTATCAACCTTTGTGAGAGAGCACGATAAGTAGAGTCAGACAAAACGGTAGTACGCACCCCGGGTCGAAGTGAGTCGCTGTGAAAAAGCTCAGGAATCTCTTTGAGTGTTTAACATTTAAATATTCCTATATAAAACGGTGCCTTGAGTTGAATGAATTGCGAAACATTAATTTTTTAAATCCAATGCCAGTCTTCAATTGAATATACAATTCACGAAATGAAAGAATTTTATGCGCATAAAATGTAACAAATCTAGGTCAAAGGTGTTGTGTGTTTTGTTAAAATTGCTCCAATGAATTAACCTTTACTGTTTCGCAGAAAAAAAATAAACTTTTAAGTTGTGTAAGATAAAACATTTATTACCAATTGACTTTTAAGTTGTGTAAAATAAAGAACCTTTATCACCAATTTACTTTTAAGTTGTTTACAATAAAGAACCTTTATCGCCAAGTGTCTTTTAAGTGTTTTAGAATAAAGAAACCATTCAATACCAAGAGTGGACGAAGTGTGCAGGTGTGTTCCGGCAGTTGGCCGGGATTGGCGCTTCGCTCAAACGGCACGTTGGTAATTCTAGTGAACCTGTGCCCTTGTGGCACATTACTAAAAGACATAAAATTCCCCCCACCAGCTAAAAATCCCCACAATACCACCCCGTCACCCTGTACTTTCCGCGATATAATCAAGAGATATCTTCGACTATGTCTCGGGTGTATGGCTGAAATGTAGTGTACTCATTAAAACTGAAACACAATTTTCCATATTATACACCGATAATTGAACTATAATGCAATGCCCACTATCTTAAAACAAAATACTGGACGGCACACGCCAAAACCAAAAACAAAAAGTATGACATGACCATACTCATTTCCCAGATGTTCCGACGGATGTGTGTCATGTATGGTATACGATATCCCGGTGCATGATACTCACCTATTAACGTGTCATCTGAGAAGTGACTGATTGTGGATTTGCGTTGCAATATGCATTAGGTTTTGAAATTAGGAGCATCGTTTTCAAGTCATGATTGGAAGGCCGAAATATGATGGTATGTGGCCTACTAGGTATAGATATTCATCGGATGTTGATGGGAGAAATAGTATTTAAGGACAGCATTTTTAAAGAATAAATCAGATTCAAGCGGACCATTGTTTTGTTACTCACTTCTTTTGGCAGAGATTTATCGCATTCGTGCCCTGGCTAATGATCAAGCAGAGAACTCTATTCTAACGGCTTCTATAACTGTAGCATTAGTGGAACTATAGGATCTCCAACTTTGGAAGACCACGTGGACTTCACATCTTTCACATCATTCCTTCATTATATCTTTACATGGGGATCCTGCCAACCAGATCCGTGTCCTCTTTACAATCTTTATATCATTACAATGGCCCGGATACAGATATTCACCCTTAGGCAGGCGATGGAAAAATGTCAGGAATTTAAGATTCCATTATACCACCTATTTATAGACGTTAAGGCCGCCTACGACAAACATAGCCAGGGTAGAACTATATAATGCCATGAGAGAATTCGGCATTCCAAACAAATTGATACGACTTTGTAGGTTGACTATGACCAACGTAACTAGTCAAGTAAAAGTAGCGTCCAAACCAATAAACATCTATAATGGACACCGACAAGGGGACGGTCTGGCCTGCCTCCTCTTCAACCTGGCGTTGGAGAAAGCAATCCGTGACTCTGGCGTTACAACAAGAGGGACTATTGTCAACAAGTCCAGCCATATGCTTGCCTACGCAGATGACATCGACATCATCGGTAGAACCGAATCGGCGGTACACGAATCATTCACCCAGATCGAGCAGGTGGCACAAAAACTGGGACTACACATTAATGAGGGAAAAACTAGGTACATGGTGGCAACTTCTGCGAAGAGAATATCTAACGTTGGTCAAACTATCAGGGTAGTGGAGCACGAATTTGAAGTAGTGCAATCCTTTAACTACCTTGGGTCAATAGTATAATCCGATAACTATATGGGAGAAGAAATACACGAACGGCTGATCAAATCCAACAAAGCCTACTATGACCTATCAAGGCTCTTTAAATCCCGAAAGTTATCCAGAACATCCAAGCTACTACTCTACAAGACTTAGTCATGGTCTTACCAGTACTCATGTGTGGATCCGAGACCTGGGTGCTTAATAAAAGGCACTCTGAACTCTTGGCCGCGTTCGAGAGAAAGGTCTTAAGGAGAATTGTTGGCCCCGTATGTGAAGGAGGACGATTCCAGAGACGCTACAACCATGAGTTGTGCGCAATCTACCTTGAAGCTAATATTGTAAGAAAAATCAAGGTCGGTAGGATGGCATAGACCAGGACGCTCAAAGCCTAGAAGTCCGTAAGTGTAAAATAGGATATAACGTTTAGTCCTAAGTACAAAAGTGTAACTTTATTGTAAATAAAGTGGAACTGGCACAAATTCGTAAGGGGCTACACTTATAGAATGATAGAATCCAAAAGCGAATAGCGAAACCTAAAACCTGAAATTTAAATAAGTGACTATTGGTGTACTATTTTCGACAGTTGCAACCTACGGCGTTTTTGTTAAATGTGTTTACCAGTATTCAGTCGGATCGATAATTTATCAACGTGCTTAAATAACTGTAATAAATAAAACCGTATATGAAATGAATGTAATTGGAGGCGCTATTAGTGTTAAAATCCCAGAAATAAATATACTAAAGCATTAATATTGAAATGTTCATCCCCCAACACAAACACAAAATCAAGCTCCGGTGAGCGGGACACCTAGCTCGAATGAGCGAAGAGGAGCCTGCCCGGAAAGCGCTTTGTGGCAGGATGTATGGAAGGAGACAGCGCGGCAGACCTTGTCTGCGATGGAGGGATGGCGTAGACCAGGACGCCCAGAGCCTGGGAGTGCCAAACTGGATGACATCGGCTCGAAATCGGGACCGGTGGAGAGATTTGTTAAATAAGGCCAAGACCGGATCCCGGTTGTAGTGCCGATGATGATGATGACAAAGAAAAGTGGATCATCAGTTTCACGGCTGATGATGAATGGCCAGGCCCTCGAATCTTGGGAAAACATGAAATTGCTCGACGTCACGGTCTATGGGAATTAACGACACATAGACACGTGTCGAACATCGCTAGGTCCGCCTCAGAAAACTGAGTTATCTTTTTAGAGGCAAGAAATATTTCACAACGGCCCAACTTTTTCTTCTGTATAAATCCCAAATTAGACCCTGGCTCGGATATTGTTCCCTCGTTTGGGGATCTGCTCCTAAGCATACCCTCGACCTACTTGCGAACATACAGAGACGAGCGGTCCCACTGAACGGGGACACAGGGCTCACGTCGAGACTACAGTCGCTATCACATCGACGGCGCGTAATTAAACTCTGTCTATTTTACAGATATTATCACGGGGACTGTTCTTCGGAGATTCGTGGTATTATTTGGCGCAATTCGGTTTATATGCGCTCCACAACGCAATCCGACGAGTTGCAGCAAATTACGGTTCATCTCCCGAGAACGCGAACATCTCTGCATCAGAACTCGTTCCGTTACATAGCGCAAAATCTGCAACTGTTCAAGAAGAACAGCAACGGTTATTTAGTGGCGTCTCGGGCACCGACTCGGCGCTATAAGTTAGCTTGTTCTGAGAGAAGTATAATGAAAAAAATATTTTGTTTTATAATACTTTTAATGTTTTGCCAGCGAACAACTTTTTTTTTTCAGTGTAGGATAATTAAAAAAGCCTTTCAAACTGTTTTATTAAGCAAGAGAACATTTATAAATTGAATTGAAATATTTCAAGTAAAATCATGTAACAAAGGCGTCTTAAGGAACGCCACAAATTTATTTTATTCCCGAGGAACGACACCAGCCTGAGAGTTGGGGTAGTCATACACAGGTGGATTACAGAAATTACCTTAAACACCCCAAGTCCATTCATGAAACTGACACGGCGAAATACCTCTGAGACACTTCTCTTAAGATTGGTATCCACATCCTGAAATCGAAGAGCGCAAACTATCAGATGACTTAATACGATCTGCTACAATGTACACCAATACGGAGTCTTAATAGGTGGTGATCTAAATTCGAAATACACAGCCTGCGGAGACTTTTTCATAAATCTTAACGGGAGGCTAATCTTGAATTAGCTATATGGCCCACATACAGACTTTTTTTATATCACAACAATAGAGTACTCTTGAACTAACTGGACGATGCATATACAAATATATGATGCCTCAGTCAGACGTTGCGACGCACCCATACGGCGTTTCCGATCTGTACCATTATCTGGTCTCACAACATCGGCTGTCATGGTATTACGATTCCTTAAGCGATGTGTGAAAACAAAGGTAAAGTATCGTAAAATTTGATTGGGCTATTATCCTCTGAGATTTTTATTACGCTATTATCGCCTAGGATTTTGCATGTTAACCAGCACCTGGCAATGCTCCGTTTTTGGCTAATTGTGTTTACCTAGCATTTAATTTTACAATCACATGCCACAAAGTACTTATGTGGACATGGGCCAAATGGGGAGTATGGTCCTTTGCTGGGCGAAGCAAAGGTGATACTCTGCGTGACAAGAATGCCATCAAAAGGTTATCTGAGTGCAGCATTAATAATAATTGGGAAACATGCGAATACTCATACCCAATCGAAGAATATTTTGCACCAGCCTACAAAGGATCATCGTTGGCAGTTTCCAATTAAACCTCAGTAATTTCGTTTATTTATGTACAAAACTATATATTTTATTCAAAGTTGTGTTTTTAGGGAATATATTTACGATTTAAATACAAAATGGTTAAACTTCTTCAGTGATGACATGACGACGAACAATACCCATCACATATGCTAAACGGCAGAAGCAACAACAGACGCAGCAATGGAGAGCCTAAGGGGTACCGGTCAGAATGTTCTTCACTTCTGTGAGCGAGTCAATACACCTATAGGCAGTTCCCATAAGGGCCAGAGCAACCGCTTACCGTGCACAGAACAAGCCCGTGGGATCCGTCCAAAGAGAAGGCTTACAAAACGGTAATTGTTTAAGAACCCACAGCATACATTTTCTCTGAAGTTGCGGCTATCCGAAAGCGAACCCGTATGCACTGGCAACAAAAATGGGACGCCGAACATCAAAGAGTGGACAAAAAGGCCCGAGTATGGATAGACTTTCACATGCTCAAATTCCTGACAGGACATGGGTGCTTTGGATAATACCTAGACAGATTCGAGCACAAGGAAGGTCCACACTGCCCGCCCAAGATAGCGCGGATCACATCCTAACCCAATGCAAAAAATTCCAGGAGGAGCGCTGAAATCAATTATGCAATAAGCGGAACCAACATGAGAACACTAATGCTAAACTCAAACAATGGATGGCAAATCACCAGCGCATAATTATTTTTTATTTTATTTTTTTTATTTTACTTCTCCCAGGAAAGACGAACCCATAGCGCTGAGTCAGGGCCGTGAGATATTTTTTATCTTGACCGGGTCCATCAGACAAGCCCCAAAAGATGCTCAAGGATTTCTTCCAACCATTTCACGAAGCCTATTGTTGGCGACACATCTCGTCGACACGAATTCCCAGGAAAGGCAAGGCAATCGCCAGCACACAAGTTCCTGGGAAACAACGACCAGCGGCCCACAGATTCCAGGAAGCCAATAAGGAAAGCAGCACCCAGGAAACGAGCGAACGAGAGAACGGCTGCGAGCCTATATAGGGCGAGCACATCAGTAGAGTAGGGGGAGTTGCCAAGGGAACGCCGGGGAGCTGCCACGAGAGCACCGAGTTGCAAAGAGAGTTGACTGAGTAATAAAGATTAAGCAATTGTAGCAGCTGTGTTTTATTTGGAGAATACAAGAATCGTACTGGGCGCCCTTCGTCCAGAACAGAGTCCGGCTCTGGAAGTACGGAACCAAATAAATAGTTTGGCCGCCCAGCCCCGGAATACAGTCCATGCGAAAAGAGGGAAGCTGAGACGTCCCCGGAGAAGGCGCCGTCCGCAGAGCAATAACAGTTTTGGTCCTTTGAGCCGGATCTCGGCGATAAGCGGGCCGATAGCCAGAAAAATCCCAGGCGATAAATGTATGGCCAAGGAATAAACAATTGTATGACCTTGTAGCGGTTCAACGAACCGCACAACTAACTATAAGTTGAGATGTCCTTTCCGCCAAGGAACATACTTACCTTTATTCATTACACGTCCCCACAGACACGTGTCCCAAGAGTCATGGCTATGCCTGAAACAAGCAACAACGTTGATCCCGATACCAAAAAGGAAGGAACTTAACGTACCAAAAACTTCCAATATCGAGTTCAACGTTTCATACATCATACCTGAAACAAAGGTTAGGATTGCAACGCATTCATCCATCATATTCAAAAACAATTGAAAAGGCAGAAATGCAGCGCATCCCAGAAATGCACAATCTTCAATTCCGAACATCTGCACGATGTTTCCATGAAATACCATGTCGGTAAGTAAACCGAACAAGGGATACATTCTCGGGTAGCTAAATTCAATTAGCACCTAAATCCCTCGCATGATCTAATGCTAAGGCACACTTGTTCAAACAAAACGATTCGTGCGCCGCTGATTAGCAGCCATAGAGCCATAAACTCTAAACACTATCCCAGATAAATGTTTATGAGTGAAAGGCAAACAAAAGAATTACATTCCATGGTTCCTATCCCATCTGAATTGCGTGGGACCCTTTTCTTCATGCCAGATGTGTTGGATAAAAAATACCAGCGAAAGATCGGAGAATAAGCGGCGGCATCCGATCTGTAACGAAAAGCAAAAAAAAAGATACCGACCAGCAGTAGCGAATGCAATGTTAATGATCACGAGGAAGATTTCTCTTTTTTTCAGATCCGATGGGAAATTCTCCTTTCGAGATGCAAAGGGAAATTTTATCCTGCTAACAGATACGATGGGAAAATCTGTTAGCAGACAGGATAAAAGATTTTCTTTTGCAGAGGCGAGGAATGACTTAGAATGGGATATTTTTTGGATAGGGATAATTAGTCCATATCGAGCATCCGTTCAATAGAATACGAGAGGAGTCGACATTGAGGATCTAATCGGAGCGGTGATAATTTACGTATGGTGGCGAAAAGATCGAAAGTCCCGGAGTCTTACGTTGTGAGAGTGAAGTCGCGAATTTGTTGAGTATCGCTCAATATAACATCCAGTGCCGAAGAACGTGAGGTTTAGCAAAGTGTCGCAGAACCAGAAACAATAGGCTTATCCAAAAATTAAATTAGGCATACGTGCCAAAAATTAAATGTGGTAAACTGAACAAATCGATAACTCTGTGAATAGTGTTAACTGAAAACAAATAAAATAACTCTTTGAATAGTGTGCACTGCACAAATGAATAACTTTTGTATAGTGGAAACTTGCGATAATATTTACTCTGTCATATACATAAAGTTAAAATTAGAAACAAAACATTTGTACAGAGTTTCATTCGTGGAAATTTCGCCCCGGTGTCTTATTGGTTCCAGTGTCTGCTAAGGTTCGCTTTTCATTTGGAATAGTGTTCGGCGGAGCACATTCCCAATCGACAGTTCCAGAATTCGCCAAAGTGTCAACCTACGAACCATAAACACTTTCGCCAAGACCTTCCCTTGAGCCAACCGCAATTTGGTTTTCCTTATCGAAAGGACTATTGTGGGAACAGAGGTTAAACACTAAACCAAACACCCGACACTGTTCCTACAAGGAAATAAAAACCATGTAAATATCGCAGCTTGACTTCGGCTAAGGCAATCACCAGGGCCATAAAACACACGCGGGTAATGTACACAAAGGGATACCGCAGATGTGTGAAAATCCTGACGATCCTCGGCACATCACCGATCACACGGACAGTAACGTTCGCGTCTGTGTGTATGGGGTGCATCCACACAGTATTCCTACGAACAATACGAAAGCGTAGGACAACTGGGGGTGCGATCTCCTGGAAAGGAGAAATGCCTTGGTAAAGAGAGGACACCAAGGGATAAGAGAAAGGAAGAACAACCGGGTGAATTTCTTATCCCTGGAAAAAAATTCGTTCAGCAGTTCAGTGATAACATCCCCGTAGAAAAGATCCGCGATACTTCGAAAAAAAACGGACGAATGTGTCGGTGCGAGTATCGTATAAAAAGTGTCAAGAAAAATAAAAAAGAAAACTAAGAGTATATCGCCGCGAATCCTTTTGTAAAGTTAATAATAAATAAATGTATATCGCTAGATAAAAAACAAAGTGAGTTTTATTCGCAAGCACTGTTCGGCGGAACACAAGCATCAATGAATAAAAATCCGCCAAACCCTCACCCACCAACGACAGCGACAATTGATTCACTTATCAAAGACGGCCAAGGCTGTTGGTACTAAATAACCATACAGGCTGCGTGGCCCCCCACTTCCCCCAGCCCAGCACATTTGTAAACCGGACTGACTTCACCCAAGTGACCTCTACCTCTTCAACCCGGCTCCACCCACGCCAGAACCAATCCGGCCATTGAAGACCCGCAGGACCCGCGGCACGGAGGTAAGCCAAAATTAACTTAGAAATATAAACTCCACATCCCCATTCTCACAATATTTCGAGATCATCAAAAAATCCTGTAGTTCTCATTACCTTGAGATGGCCTCTGATATTTCTGCATACCATTTTTTTATTCTCATAACCTTGGTGAGCATAATGTTACTTTGAGTAACAACAAAATTGCAATTCTGCAATTCCCATATTCCATCCCATTTCATGCATGCATACGTATACTCTAAGGTTGCATGATGTTGCTATACGCAATTCTAAAACAGCTTGTGCCTAACGCCAATATCTGTTTCCCACAATATTAAAGTTCTCATCACCTTGAATCGGTTTGCGCCTGACACGTAGATCTGTTGCCCAAGATTTTCCCATAGTCTTGGGGTGAGCTTCATCCAGAGTAGGCGTAATGTTCCCGTCTCAAGGTGAATGACGACAATATTGCAAGGTTACAGTTCCCATCATCATTGGCCTGCGCCTAAAACTTGGCGTCGAGTGACTATCTTAGGCAAAGGGAGATGGTGCAGCCGTGGGAAGGAAAATGAAATTGAATTTGGATTTTGCCACTATAAAAGGGTTTTGTTTGGGGGGATGGGAGCGAACATACAGGGCAAAGTTACTGATTGCCTTCAACCCGGCGAAGGCCAGGACGATCCTTGTCCCTGTTCAATCCAAGTCGACATGCAGTCTCCACGTGACACCTAGCTACTTTGGCACCCGCCAAGTAGTGAACCAATGCATGCAGCGACATCCTGAGAAAGGTTGGCGCAAGGCTAATAACCTTACCCGGAAAAACAAATTAGTGGAAAATTTACGAAGCCTCGGATATGGACCGGATACACGACGACGACCATGGAAACGAAAATGGCTAAACGATTTAAGAATTTTCTCATGGAACGTCCGCTCACTATACAGAGCTCGAGCTACACATCAGCTAGCCGATGCTCTGTCCAAATATAAGGCTGACATAACAGCATTACAAGAAATAAGATGGACGGGGACATGTCCTATTCAAATACACGAGTATGATATTTATTACAGGTATCATGCAAAACACCATATACTCTGGGTAGGCTTTCAAGTCAGCCAAAAACTGACGCCTGCCATCATCGGCTTTAATGCAATAAGCGAAAGACTATGCACTCTTCGCGTGCAAGGCAAGATTAAGAACATAAGCCTCATAAACGTTCACGGACCTACAGAGGAGTCTCCTGACGACGAAAAAGAAGAATACTACGAGAGCGTCGAACGGGGCCTCAATGCCTGCCCAAGATACGATGTGAAAATCGTTCTTGGTGATTTGAATGCAAAAATAGGTCGGGAGCCGGTTTTCAGGCACTACACTGGTTCCCATAGTTTGCATGAGAACACTAATGACAATGGGCTACGAGTCATCGAACTGGTAGCATCGAAAAACTTGGTCGTACCAGATTTCCGCGTAAAGATATCCACAAAGCCACTTGGGTATCACCTGATGGAGCCACTCGCAACCAAATTGACCACGTGTTGATATATCGCCACCACTCCTCGAGCCTGATGACGGTACGAAAGTACCGAGGTGCCAACGTCGACTCGGATCAATATCTTGTTGGTACAGTATTCCGAGCGCAGATTGCCTTACGAAGACGTATTGCATCCGCGGATTAGGTTCGAATCAACACGACTGCCTTACGCAATGAGAATACCAATAACACCTTTGGTCATGCGTTAAGACTCGCCCTCGAAGAGCTCGACGGAGGGAGAGTAAGTCCTGGGGCCAGAATGCCGGGCGTAGTAGAGAAATGGACACGGCTTAAGAATACTGTCATTAGTACTGCCAACTGCATTTTAGGCAGTAGGCGTACAGATCGGAGCGACTGGTTTGATGATGAGTGCAAACTAGCGACTGAACGTAAGAATGCTGCATACCGGGCAATGCAGCAGTCTCATAGGACGCGGGTACGCGAGGAGAAATAGAAAGAGATCACAATATCTAAAAAAAGACTCCACAGACAAGAGAAAAGTGCCTAGGAAACAAACCTTGTCTGTGAAATAGAGAAAAGTAGAGAGCGAGGACCGCACCAGGCGCGGAAGTTCTACCAAATAATCTGCAGTATGATGCGGTACACACCACGCTACACTTACTGCAAGGATAAAGAGGATAATCTGATCACCAATCCTGAAGGCATTTTGGAGCGATGGGAAGTGCACTTCAATGAATTGCTAAATGGTCAGCTCACAGAAGAATTGGAGGCACCACCAATGCTAAATCAAGATCAAATGCTGCCGCCGCCAAGCATTGAGGAAACATTAAAAGCCATTAGACAGCTCAAATCAAATAAAGCCCCTTGAGCTGATGGCATAGCTGAACTGATCAAACAAGTAGGGACAGCGTTACATCACGTAATTCATGAGATCGTGGAATTAAATCGTCAACATTTTCGTGCGATTATTTTTTACAACTTTCGGCGTGGATTAACTCAGCAACAGTGCATGGATGAACTTAATTCAATTTTTGGCGATGAAGCTCCATCAAGGACCAGTGTTTATCGATGGTATGGTGAATTCAATCGTGGTCGTAGTTCACTCCAAGATGAATTTCGTGAAGGTCGTCCAAAATCAGTTGTTGTTCCGAAAACCATTGATGCTGTGCGCGAACTGATATTGGAAGATCGTCATGTGACCCATCGTGAGATTGAGACAACCTTAGGCGTTAGTGGCACCAGCATACATTCAATATTGCATAAACATTTGACTGTCAAAAAAATTTGTTCGCGTTGGATCCCACGCAATTTGTCAATCGCCCAAAAAAAGGCTCGTGTCAATTGGTCGAAAGAAATGCTCAAAAAATACGGTCGCGGTGCTTCGAAACACGTCTATGACATCGTGACAGGAGATGAATCGTGGATTTACGCGTATGAGCCCGAAAGTAAACAGCAGTCGACTGTCTGGGTGTTTCAAGATGAGCCAAATCCGACAAAAGTTGTTCGCGCACGAAGCACTTCCAAGCAAATGGTCGCCTGTTTTTTCGGAAAAACTGGACATGTCGCAACCGTACCACTAGAACAACGCAGAACAGTCAATTCTGAGTGGTACACAACCATTTGTTTGCCGGTTGTCTTCCAAGAAATCAGGAAAACCAACCGCTGAAGACGGATCACTCTTCACCACGACAATGCGAGCTCTCACACATCGGCTGCGACAACTGCATTTTTGAGCACCCAAAGCATCGATTTGATGGGTCATCCGCCGTATAGTCCTGACTTGGCACCGAATGACTTCTTTTTATTCCCGTACGTAAAGAACAAACTGAGAGGTCAACGTTTTGCGACACCTGAAGAAGCGGTTGCTGCATTCAGAATGCATGTGTTGGAGATACCTCAATCAGAGTGGCAAAAGTGCTTCGACAATTGGTTCAAACGCATGCAAAAGTGTATAGATCTTCATGGGGAATGTTTTGAAAAACAATAAAGTGATTTTCGATGATCAATATTTGTTTTTGTTCTCTAATCCCGAAATATAAAATGCAACCCTCGTATAATGTTGCTGAGTATCGCCTATAAGATACTCTCCTATATCCTACAAGATCGGATAGCCCCATGCGCTAAAGTCATCATTGGTCAATATCAGTGTGGCTTAATCCCAGGCAAATCAGCGGTTGAGCAGATATTCATCTTTAGGCAGGTGATGGAAAAAAGTCTGGGATTTAATATCCCATTATATCTGCTATTTATAGACTTTAAGGCCGCCTACGACAGCATAGCCAGGGTAGAACTATATAATGCCATGAGAGAGTTCGGCATTCCAAACAAATTGACACGACTTTGTAGGTTGGCCATGACCAACATAACTAGTCAAGTAAAAATAGCGGGATTACTGTCCAAACCAATAAACATCTTTAATGTACTCTGACAAGGGGACGGTCTGGCCTGCCTCCTCTTCAACCTGGCGTTGGAGAAAGCAATCCATGACTTTGGCGTTACAACAAAAGGGACTATTATCACCAAGTCTAGCCAGATACTTGCCTACGCAGATGACATCGACATCATTGGTAGAACCGAATCGGATGTACAGGAATCCTTCAGCCAGATCGAGCAGGCGGCACAAAAACTAGGACTGCACATTAATGAGGGAAAAGCCAAGTACATGGTGGCAACTTCTGCGAAGAGAAGACCTAAAGTTGATCAAACTATCAGGGTAGTGGAGCACGAATTTGAAGTAGTGCAATCCTTTAGCTACTTCGGGTCAATAGTATCAGCCGATAACAATATGGAAGAAGAAATACGCGAACGGCTGATTAAATCCAACAAAGCCTACTATGGTCTATCAAGGCTCTTTAAATCCCGAAATTTATCCAGAACATCCAAGCTACTACTGTACAAGACCATGGCCTGACCAGTACTTATGTATGGATCCGAGACCTGGGAGCTTAATAAAAGGCACTCTGAGCTCTTGGCCGCGTTCGAGAGGAAGTTCTTAAGGAGAATTGTTGGCCACGTATGTGAGGCAAGACGAGTCCGGAGACGCTACAACCATGAGTTGTACGCAATCTACCTTGAAGCTAATGTTGTAAGAAAAATCAAGCTCGGTAGACTCCGGTGGGCGGGACACCTAGCTCGAATGAGCGAAGAGGAGCCTGCCCGGAAAGACCTTTGCGGCAGGATGTATGGAAGGAGACAGCGTGGCAGACCTTGTCTGCGATGGAGGGATGGCGTAGACTAGGTCGCCCAGAGCCTGGGAGTACCAAACTGGATGACATCGGGTCGAAATCGGGACCGGTGGAGAGATTTGTTAAATAAGGCCAAGACCGGATCCCGGTTGTAGTGCCGATGATGATGATGATAAAGATGATGATGATGAATAGGGTTTTGTTCGAAGCTGAATTCATGCATTAATAGATTGATCGTTGGATCAGCACAAGGAAAAGGAAAATTAAAAATGAGTTACCGCATCCGCGGCCAAAGTAAAAAAGTTGTTTTTAGTTTTGGATGTGCACCCGACTGGATGAGCAGGACACTCTGTTTGGTCGACCAAGGGCAAGCCAAAGCACGAGCTCAACAGAACCTACTGGCTCAACAAGCCGGAAGCTATAACCAACAGGTACCAACCCCTCTAAAAATAATATAACAATACAATTTGGTGTAGCCGGTATGGAACTGCCGGTGCCAAACTGTTAACATAAATATTTAATGTAAATATTGTGACGCATATGACAATCAGTACTAGAATATTCTAGAAAGTACTGGAAAACTGGGGACTAGGAGCAGTAGAAAATTCGGGGCTATGAAACGGACGGAAACGAAACTCCGAATCAGAATGAGGAAACGGTATAAATACGTCACACGCAGATCAAGAAGTAAGAAGCAAGCAGTCAAAGACGCGATAAGTAAGGCAGCGATAAGTCAAGAAATCGTTAAGTGTACGGTAAAAGTAACGGTTGTTATTAACAGACTAATAAAGTGTTACATTAATTCAAAATCGATTTAACGGCTCTTATTTATTAAAAATATTTAATCCAGCGACCCCTAAGCTCGCCACAATATCAATTGATATGTAGCCTAACCCTAACGGTGAGATGCGTAGCTTTGATATTACAAGTTGTACTTTGAAAAAAAAAAAGGTTTTTCCTTTTATCACAAGCATTTGGTATTTTATTTAATTTTAAAAATATATCGTCCTTATTAATATTAAAGCCCTTTATATTTTACAATTTATAGAACTCACCCATCGTCAGTAAATGGTAGAAAAACGATTGTTAAAATAGATTTAATATTTTTGTTTTTTTTTCCTTCTTTCAGTTTTATTTTTTTGTTTTTTTTTTTTGTTTTTTAGTTTTTTGGTAAATAATTTAATTCATCAAAAATCTACATTTGAAAAAATTTGCGCTCCATTGCTCATTGCTGAAATAATAATTTAACACATCGTAACATTACGTCCACTTTTATCGTTATTATATAGAATGAAAAAAACAGAAACACCCCTTAACGAAGAAATAGTGACATTCGGCCGCCTGCATCTTCAGACCTCTATATATCATTCATCGGCAGATAAATAACGACAATCTATCGTGGCAATGATCTTAAGATCACTGTGTTTCCACACCTTAAAAAAAAAAAGAACGATAACCTATACTAATCAGACTGTTGCTTCATATCTCACCTCGCAAATTAAAAGTTTGTTGTCACTTTAGTTCTTAGATCTAAATGTCATATCACCCCTCAATAAATATTGTAAATTAAAAGGCTTTGTTATTTCTGTGATATCCACATCTCGTCGATCCTCACATAATTAAAGAAGTAAAAATGTGACAAACGCAATTAGTGCAGTTTTTTTTTTTTTTTGGGTTTCTGTGTCCGTGTTATAATCATTTAGGTACCTAGGTTTTTTTAAAGTGATTACAACAAAGCAGACATTAGTTATCTTATAATTTTTGAATGTACCTCGAACTTACACCCGACTGTGTTAGCATACTATCTACCAAAGAATAGGGATACGGCGAATTATTTACTAACAGATTCGTTATTTAACAGATTTAAATTTACGGGCAATAATACATCCACATTTTTACGATCAAACCAAAGGCAATAACCACATCAATTCATTCCTTCGGTGAAGATAAGATTGTTCCACTGGATAACATAAAAGCATTTGGTATTCATTTCGATTATCGAAATTGAGTTACTACGAAGTTTACGTCAAATAGATACAAAAGATATAAACTATCCTTTCGGCTAAATCGAATCCCGTTAAATTAATACTGGTGTTCCCCAAGGTTTCGTTGTTGTACCCCCAAAAAAATAATAGAGCACTCAATATTTACAAAAATTATCCAGAAATATAAAAAATTGAGTATTGCAAATAAGTAGGAGGCGGACTTCATATAAAAAATAGTAATAATTAAATGTAACAAGCGTTGAAATTTGAATTTCAAAGAAGGTCTTGTTGAAGCATTCTAGTATAAAAAATTATATTAGATTAGAAATGACCTTGCCCAGACAAAATAAATCATTATGGAAAATTTAACAAGCCTCAGGACTTGCTAAATAAGGCCAAGACCGGTTCCCGGTTGTAGTGCCGATGATGATGATGATTAGATTAGAAATTGAAATTTAATGCGTTATCTAATATATTTCGCCGTTCGTAAAATCTTAGATGAGAAAATGCAAACATCGTTAGATATGTGGCGGCAACATTCTCCTCTATAAATAATTAACACCATCGAACTTTCATCTGGCAACGCCTCAAAACATGAACAACAATAACAGTTCGACAATACATTCCGGGAACATAAATCTACATGAAAAGTAAACATCATACATCTGACATCGGATCGGCCATGTTTGCTTTGACGAAAAAATGACTCCAATAGCGGGAAGAATATGTTTCAGGGTCTCATGGTCCCATTGTTGTATCGGGTGGACCATACATTTTTGCAAATGGTAACACTTGATTTCTTAAAAACCGTAAGGGGGAGGGGCGCACGAGTGGCGGGGAATTGTGCGTCGACCACCACCAATCTAATTGAATTCTCATCCCACGCTCTCCGTTCCTTAGAGAACGGTGTAGTGCTCCAAGTAGCCCTACCATTTTCCTCCCACATTACATTGTCCTCCCACATTACATTTTCCTCCCACATTACATTTTCCTCCCACATATACAGAAATCCTACCTACAAGAAAATCCATTTAATATCCCAACATAACATTGAATTCAATGTCAAACCAAATCGAACTAAACGTTCAAATTCTCATTTATTGAATTCAAATTCATTTATTCAATTCAATGCATTTGTTCAATTCTATTTCCTAAAATCAAATAGCATAATGCATTATTTTCCCATGTATGCTAAAAGCAATTAGCACCTAAAAAACCTACAAGATCCAAAACCTAAGAGTGCGTAAAGGCATATCTATTCGATACGCCGACACACAATTCTAGCAATCATAAACATCATATTCTCACATACCAGATGTTTTATGACTTGCTAATAGGCACGGATTCCCAGATCCTAAACTAACAACCAATTTCCACGGATCTTGTGGCCAGATGGCTAACACAAAGAAAAACCCCAACAAAGGATCAAACCATAAGTGGCGATGCGTCTTGACCTTCGAAAGAAGATAAAGATATTTGAGGATTAGGATTTTCAAGTGAGAAGGTGAACACCTTGAAAGGGTGAGTTGACTGGAGTCGCTTAGAGAAGAAGAGTCAGTCAGTAGCGCGCGTGAGGAGAAGAATTCCTCAAAAATAATATAAGTTTAATGTGTAACATAAAGTAGAATCAGTTTTTTAAGCTAAAAATAAAATCTGTTTTAGAAATAAACTGAAGTGTTTGTTTTGTGACTGCTCTGCAGGGAGTTCTTTTAGAAACATTGTATAATCGTGCGGCAACATGTTTTATAGTGCGCAGAAAACAAATACGCATGGGTTCGAGACTACCCAAAGAGGACAACAACGGTAGCCCACTCTTCCCGGGAAACCGGAAGCACGGTGGTGCACCCAAAATATTATAACGGCAACGAAGTCGATGTAATCACAACCGATTTCTGCAAGGCCTTCGACCAAATTTCACCCAACCTCATCCTTTTAAGCTATCCGCCCTTGGCTTCGAACCCTTACTGATTAAGTAGATTTCTTCCTATCTTAACGATGGAACCTACCGTGTCAGATTCAGATCCATCCTCTTCCCTTCCCATCCTTTTCTTCCCACGTCAGGGGCTCACCAGGGCAGTCATCTTGGACCCCTCCTATTCATTCTTACTATTAATGATATAGACTCCAGTATCAAGCACCCCTCCATCTCTCTATACGCAGACGACACTAAACTCTTCAAGACGATCCACTCTTCTGTCAACTCCTCACTTCTCCAAATGGATCTCGACAGCTTTTCAATTTGGTGCCAAAATAGCTGATTCGAACTAAATATTGCCAAATATCACTCAATCACCTTCTTCCGTAAACAACTCCCCTCCCAGCCACGTTCCTATGTCTTACTCAACCAACAGATAACACCTGTACAAACAATTCGTGACCTTGGCATCTTATGTGATTGGGAGCTTAACTCCATCTCACATAATGATGACATTATTCTCAAGGCCAACTCTGTCCTTGGTTTTGTGAAACGCTGCTCAAAAGAATTCTCTAATCCCTACGTTTCCAGATCGCTCTATATAGTTTTTGTCCGCCCCCTTGTTGAATATGCTCTTCAGGTTTGGTCTTCTCACTACTCGTCCCAAATTCGCAGGGTCGAAAGCGTGGAACGTCGTTTTTTGCGTTTTGCCCTCCGAGGATTGAATTGAGAAAATCCCCTGATTCCCATACACGAGTCGTCTTTACCTAATTAACCTTAACAGACTTGAAGACCGCAGAATTCATGCCGACATCCTCTTCATCCACCGTCTACTCTCAGGTTCAATCAACAATGACAATCGACCAGTGACATTTTTCGAACATCTTTCACATACTGTTGACTGGATACAGATCAATCACCCAGCCTCTGAAATTGTTGTCATTGGCGAATTTAATGTGCACAATTCTGGTACATTCTAACAGAACCGACGACCCCGAGAGGCTGGCGGAGATATTTGCAGTTAGCAACAACTTGACTCAACTCCTGGCGGAGCCAACGCGAGTGCCGGATGCCCGAGGCGATTATGCGAACACCCTGGATCTGTTTTTGACATCCGAACCGGGTATTTATACCGTAGAGGTTTCTGCGCCACTGAGAAACTCAGATCACTGCTTGGTATCGGTCGCGCAAGCACTTGCATATCAAGCGAATAACCAGCCTAGGCAGCTTCGCCACGTATGGAAGTATGAGGGTGCTAACTAGGCTGATTTGCGAGATTTCTTCGCATCCTTTCCATGGTCGGAGATGTGCTTCGGAGACTCCAATGTTAACGCTTGTGGGGAGTCGGTATCGGAGATTATTCTTCTGGAGATGGAGATCTATAGCGTTTGGAATGATAGTGAAGAACGTGTGATTCGAACCGACACTATGACAGTTAGAATCAGCAAAATTGAACCAATACGTAACACATCAGGCTACTGGCCGTGTTTAGAATTTGATTTTTAAGCGCAAGTATATTCCACTGATGGTAATTGTTATTTTATCGCTATGGTATACGACTCTGATGTATTTTCATATTCGATTTTCGTTCGGTGTTCTTCACTATTTGCTTGTGTATTGTATGTGTATCGGTTAGAGACGCCACTTATCTATATTCCACATTCCATCAAACGAAGTTCTTCTGATAAACCTTGGTTTGACAAAAAATGCGAGCTAAATACAGCGCCAAAAAATAGAGCTTTTAAGCAATGGCGCTCCAATCCCACCGATGTTAACAGAACGAATTTTGTTAGAATCAGAAACGCGTGCATCCAGGTCATTGATACCGCAAAGAAAGCTCTCAACGACAGAGTGATCAATAAACTCCTTCGGTGCCCGACTGGATGCGCTCCTTCTGGTCAATGGCAAACGCTGTCAGCAGTAACTTCGCATCCTCCTCCTTCCCTCCGTTGGTGACAGGCAGCGGGACGTTAGTCACGAATTCAAAGAATAAAGCTATTGTGTTCGCGAATTTATTTTCCGCGAATTCAAACCATGTGGAGCCACATGTGATCGCACCGGTACGCTCTTCGATTCGGATGTGAGATTTCGTCCGCGCACTATTCAGCGCATTCTACGTGAACTGGATTGTAGGAAGGCAACCGGCCCAGACGGAATACCAGCAATAGTCCTTAAGAACTGTGCTCCAGAACTATCGCCGGTTTTTAACAGACTCTTCCCATTATCTTATGCACAGAGGACCTTTCCTGCCTGCTGGAAAATCGCTCGAGTTCGGCCAATCCCATAGACGGGAAAAAAGTGTCTCCCACTAAATTACCGGCCAATAGCATTACTGTCTATTTTATCTAAGGTGATGGAAAAAGTCATCAATACATAGTTAGTTAAGTATTTGGAGTGCAACGGACTTCTGAATGATCGTCAATACGGATTCCATGGCAGGCGGTTGTAGTGATCCTAAATCACCACTCCCATCCAAATCCCCAATATTTCCTATAACCTTAACCCTTACCCATGATCCAAATCATATCCCCCGATTGGATCAAATGTACGACAAAATTAAACCAAAGTCCATTTGTCGTACATTGATTCAATTCCTAATAATCCTAACATCATGAAATGCTTAACTCTAAATGCATTTCATGGTTTCTCCTTCCAGGAATTTATTCAAATAAATTCCTATCAATTTCCCGGAATCCTATTCCAATTGAAGCACACAAAATCTTGTTTGTGCTTCTTGGAATTTTTACATAAAATCTTGACAAATCTCGATGAACCAGAGTATAAAAGGACGGCACATTTTTATTTCACAATCAGTCGGAATCCAGGGGCCGAGGCAACGCCCAAAACCTAAATAAAAATTAAATAAATAAAACGAAAAAACTCTTTAATCTTGGACACGAGCCAAAAGACCCGGAAGCCCCGCCAACCGTGGTAAGCAAAAAACAAATCTATACAAATATTAGCTTACACGGTCCACCGGAGACCTTTTGACACTTATAACCGATATATGGACATCTGCGATTGAGCGGCATGGTGAGTCAAGGGCGGTCGCATTGGATATCTCAAAGGCTTTTGACCGCGTCTGGCACGGGCCATTGCTGAGGAAACTTCATTCATATGGACTTTCCCAACAGCTTTGCGACTGGACCAAGAGCTTCCTCGAAAATCAATCGATCCGGGTTGTTGTGGACGACGAGTGTTCAGTTCTGTATACCGTTAATTCGGGGGTGCCCCAAGGTTCCATTTTGGCTCCAACCTTGTTTTTGCTTCACATAAATGATTTGTTGGAGACAACAAGTGTTCAGTTTTGCGGATGATAGTACGCTTGTTTCCTCCTTTTCGAGTGTTCGGCGGATTGGTGCATCTACGTCCCAACAGCTGAGATGTAGATAGCGTAGACAGATTGACTGGATCTAGATAGGTTCCTGCAATGAGGAAGGGCCAATCTCACGCAACTGTTCAAAAAGAACTGCAACAGTTATTTGGAGTTACAGGAACTATCACGACCCGTGCGATCGGCAGAAGAAATGAGACTCAATCGAGGGTTGGAATCTGGCTCTTGATTCCCCCTCGATTCGGTGGTGGTGAATATCCTCTCCACTAAGGATATGCATTTACTTACCACCAGAGAAACATAAAGTCTCTCTTGGTGGAATAGAAACCAGATCTCGTAATGGAGATCATGGTGGTATGTGTGTGATCGTTCAGATCCGATGTTGTTTACACGTGCTGGTGGGCAGTGGAACAATGACGCAGGCAGTCGGCAAAGACAAAAGAGGAAACGACCAAATGCATCATTCGGTAATGTGGGTCATTGTTTACGCGCTGCATCATCGCAATTATCGACGTTGGGAAAAAGGTGCTATTGGAATTGGTGGCCAAAACGGATTCCTTGCATGCAGTTGTATATGCGGGGTAATTCGTTTGTGGCGACGTACGAAATGGATGATTGTTAGTCTATTGAACCACGAATCGCTAGTCGGCTTGTTGCAGCTGTAAAAACAAGCCGTCCGACATTGCATTTCAAATGATAACAATGGGTGGCGAATGGTTTGTATTTATGGTGCATATGCACATTAAGGAACTATTTTAAGAATTTTAAATAATGCGTTGTATGCATTAAATGTCCTTGAAAAAGGAAAATGTTTTCAGGTGCTAATGCAAATGCATTGGCGGGAAACAATGGGAGTTGGGCTGTAATAATGGGGGTTCTGCCTGATAAGTTAAGAAAGAAATCTTACGGAGAATTGTATGCGAAGAGATGCATGAAAGCTAAGTTTTCTTTTCCAGGGACTTTTTAGATTACAGATTTGATCTCTTTGATGCGTGAAGCATTTAAGGTGCTTATGCGATTGCATTAGTGAAGTTATGAGATTGGATAGAAGTTATGGGGGGTTTTCAGGTAAGTGAACCGTGGGGTTTGGCGGAACCGCCACAACCCCCTCTGACCCCGCCCCGTTCACCGCCTACACTCTCCCGCACTCATACCCACACCCTAGCATCCGGCTCACCCGCGCCCTTCCCTGTCCCACTACTTACACTATTATTCTATCCATCTTTGTTTAGTTCCCCATTCCATTTTTAAGTTACTTTAAAGTTAGTCCCTCACCCCCAGCCCCCATGCCTTAGTTTTTAAGGTAGTTTGTAAGTTATTTATAAGTTTATATGTTTATACGACTTGTACTAAACGAAATAAACTAACGGTTCTGCCCCCTATTCATTCATTCTTCAAGCATTTAATACCTGTTTCCTCTTCTTTCACTTTCATTGTCCTTTGATATGTAAGAATAACAACAACAACAAAAACATTTTCCCCGCGAGCAATATATGAGAAAAGTGTTTCCACCATAATAAATCACGTCACCACATCCCGTTTAGAACGCGTGCAATATGTGAGAAAAGTGTGTTTCCACCACAATAAACCACGTCACCGATTTATGTGGTATCTGCATACATCACAAACACTCAATACTGAAGCCCTAATACGCACCATACTCAGAAATGCTTAATAAGGTATAAACATTCATTAACAAATATTCAAAATTGTGATTTAAGCCGCTGTGTCAGTTTAAGCCGCTTAAGAACCAGTTTGATCGATGCCTCCTAGAAAATGGGGAACATGATTGAATTTGAGATTATAATTCAAATTCTCTACGAGTTTTGTTTTGGACTTTTGCATCAGCGGCGTAATACAGTCTCTCCCTAAATAGAAAAAATGAATACTAATCAAATCAATTTGAGGGCTTTCTGAATTCTTTCTACCAAATCCACTCTGACTCATCATTAAATCATATGATTTAAATCACGAATACCGAAGTATGTTGAGCAAGTGTTTACAGAAGTGCAAGTACTCCCTACACCGGAAACTCACCTTAACGTTGCAAAATCATTGAGTGTTTATCTATACTTAATATTCCGATCCAACTTTGAAGCAAATCGTATCCCGGTAACTACTATAGGTTTGCTCGTAGACGCTTGGGCTAAGTATCAGTGCCGAACGACACGGGAGTAGAATGTTAATCATTGGACAAATGGCGCAGATGTTATTTCTACAACCTTTTATTATATTCTAGTGTCAAGTATCGCAACTACCTTAAAAGCAACCCAGCAAATTGTTAAACTGACTGGCAGAGATAAATATCAATTCATCGCAGAGTGAAGACTAAATTAAAATTCATTAAAAAGTGGTTGCGCACCACGAAAGGAGAGTTCTTCCTTCATATAACATTTCTATAAATCTAAGAAACAAGTTCATGTTACCTAAGGGAAACAGGTCGACGCAATAAACATTGTCACGGTAGCTGCTATTCCACAATTCCATTCTCAATCTTAGACATTTTAGTAAAGTTTGGAGAGGACGTTACGAAGTCTGGAGCCAGAGATTAAAAGATTGGCGGGAAAAATTCTGAGTGAAAGAGGTGTAAGAAGTGTCCATCCTGTCATAAGGTCATAAGGTCATATCGAAATTCAGAACACGATAAAGCGTTAGTTAGATTTACTTCGGTATTATTAACATTTAGCATCTTGACTAATAAACAAACATCACAGTTAGCCCAATCTTTGAATAAGTTAAGCATCTAATTATGCACGTCTAGTTACCTAAGGTCACTGTCGGCTTGTGTACACCACCGAGTTTTTCAGTTTAGCGAGTTTTCATTCTACTTCATCATTGCTTCGTTGATTCTTTGATGTGGAACGCTTAGATAGCAATCCAGTCCATGAGCGCTAGCCATGCAGTCAGCTATGACGTCTTCTTTATAAAATAGATGTTGAAGCTTGGTTGGATAATTTAGTTATGTCAATGTCACTGTTCGTCACATAAAGTTCACTACCAATCTGTTGCGCATTCGCCATTGACATCCGGCGAATTCGCAATTAAATGCTACCTGTGGCACCACCCTAAATGCTATATGTGGCATCACCCTAAACAATGTCAGCAATCAGCTGACATTTTAGAATTAATTCTGTTGGTTGTCAAATGACAACCAGTTCGAGCAAACCAGTTCAATCAATGTGAGCCGATGAAATCCAATCCATCAATTGAATAAATATTATTTTTAATAACAATCAACCAACATTTTTCACTGTTGTTTCCTGGAAAAGGATTCGTTCGACAATTGCTGCATCTCAACGTCAGGTATTCGTTTCCTTTTTAAGTTCAAATCCCTTCAGTTTCAGAATTACAACAATCAACATTCAAACACCGGGAGAGACCATCGTGTCTTCTTCATCCTCAGATTTAAGTTAAGTTAGGTTAAGTGCTTTTACATAAAAGAAGAACTTTTCCATCACCTTGGATGACGTAGACAGTAATGCTATCGGTCGATAATTTTGTGGAAGATGCGTTTTCCCTTCTTTGGGATTAGCTGAACTCGATCGATATTCCAGCTATTAAGAAATGTTCTCCGTGCATAAGATAAGCGAAAGAGTCTATAGCGTTTGGGAATATAGTGAAGAAGTGTGATTCGAACTGACGCTATGACGCTATCAAAAATTGAACCAAAGCGCAACCCATCACGCTACTGGCCGTGTTTAGAATTCAATTTTTAAACGCAAGTATATTTCACTGATGTGAATTGTTATGTTATCGGCATGGTATACGGCTCTGATATATTTACTTATTCGATTTTCGTTCGGTGTCCTTCACTATTTGCTTGTGTATTGTGTGTGTATCTGTTAGAGAAGCTACAAGTCTGCCAAGAACCGAGGACAGTTCTGTAGCACAGTTCTTAGGGACTATTGTTGGTATTCTGTCCGGGCCGGTTGACTTCCAGTCCACGTAGAATGCGTTGAATAACACGTGGGCGGAGTCTCGCATTCCACACCGAAGACCCCACTGACGCGATCACAGGTGGCTCCAAAAGATCGGCATCGAGCTTTAAATTCGCGAACACACTTGATTTATCTTTTGAATTTGTGACTAGTGTCCCGCTTCCCATCACTAAGGGGGGGAAAGAGGAGGAAGCGAAATTACTGCTGATAGACTTTACCATTGACCAGAAGAGATGTGAACCAGCTGGGTACTCAAGGAATTTATTGGTGACTCTGTCGTAAGCCTTCTTCGTGGTATCAATCTTGCTTGGTTGCACGGGTAGCTTGGATCCAAGGCCCCTAGCAACTAGAACAACTGTAAACAGCAATAATCAGCAAGCAATAAAACCACAAAACCCGTGAGTTCGCCTTACTTTAATTTATATATTTCATCATCATCATCGGCACTACAACCGCGATTCGGTCTTGGCCTTATTTAGCAAGTCTCTCCACCGGTATCCGGTTCTTATCCGAGACTTATTAAATTGTCCATAATAATTTGTTTTTCCGGGCAAGGTTATTACCCTTGCACCAAACATGTTAACATCAGAGGCAAGATATTCGAAAAAGTTAAAGAATTTAAATATCTGGGAACGATACTGACGGCCAGTAACGAAACGTCGAAGGAAATTAACAAAAGACTTCATTCTGGCAACGCTAGTTGGCACGCAGTTAGTAAACTGTTGAAATCCAAACTGCTATCACGTAACATAAAGCTCCGTGTCTATAGAACCATAATCATGCCGATTGTTCTATACGGAAGCGAAAAATGGGATCTCACAATATGGGAAGAAAACAAATTCCGCGTATTCGAGAATAAAGTTCTAAGGGGTATCTTTGGAGGTAAATATGACGAGGAGGCAGGACAATGGAGGAAACTCCACAATTACGAATTGTTAGAGCTATACCGCAAACCTACAATAGTGAGAGTAAAAATTAAGTCGCGAAGATTAAGATGGGCCGAACATGTACCGCGAATGGGCAACGATAGGATCGTGCGTAGAATTCTTCACGGTAGACCAACGGGAAAGAGACCGGTAGGACGGTCGCGACGGAGATGGGAGGACAATGTTAGGTTTGACCTTGAGGAGATCGGATCAGATGGTCAAGCGTGGAAGGAGAGCGCACAGTACAGGGGAGGACAGCGGAGGCGGTGAGGTCATGAACTTCCGGGTTCCTACAGGCCAATAAATAATAATAATAATAATCTGAAACAAAATTATCTCCAGTAGGCTCTAGCAGATTAGTTACACAGCGCGACTAGTAAAGAGTATAGCGTTTGACGAAAGGGTGAAGGATGTGAAATGGATGGAAATACAGCGTCGATGCGCCGAACCACGGCCGTAAGTATATGAGGATAATATAAATCGCTGCATAACCTGTGATAGCTGCATTAATGATCTGGTATGTGGCGCTGATAGGTTTTTTTCCGATTTTCTTTCAATGTTATGTTCTTGCTCGTCGGTATGGTTGCATGTTCATAATCCGTTTTAATCTCCAAAAAAATCATCTCGGAAAGTGCTTTGCGATAAGATCTCAGGTGCATAACAACACAGACGACCACAAATCTAATGCGGGCCCTAGCATTCACTGGATCACCAAAAAGACAACTACTGGCTGCCAATGCCGATCAAAGAGCCAAATAAACAAACAGCGCACCATTTTCAACTATCAGTTCATCAGTTATTTACATCTTTCACCGTTATCTACGGCTTTCGTACAGCTTGGCGTGAAAGTTGTGGTAGATCCGATTACTAACATACATAAATCCTGAAGCATCTAAAACGATGATATATTATTACTTCACACTGAAATCTAATCAAGCACATCAGTTCGTGAAGAAAACTCATGAAAATCAATACATACCCCACGGAATGAAAACTCACTCACCTCATAACCCAGATTCCACAATGAATACCATCTGTCCCACCCAAACTCCAACTACCCGAAGGTCGCATGTTCTACATCACTACAACCTAACACGTAATATGAAACCCCCAGCCGGTATTTGAAGCCATTCCGAGCAATGAACTCTGCGCCCTCGCAACTTAACACTTAACGGTATTCAATTACTGTTTGCATACCCTCACCCATCAGAAAAGGCGATGGGCGCCAACCACATTTTAACTAAGTGGAAGACTCACCTTGTCTCTACATGGTGTCGTAGGATTACTCAGCAGTCCTCTGAGGAAAATATCGTTGGTATCCGAGAAATCCGGGCTCAAATCTGCGCAGTGTTTGTAGGCATCTGAAAGAATATCATCAACAAAATAAAAGAATACTGTGCCAGAAAGGAGTGGTCAGGGTGAGAGCACTGACCCTAATTCAATTCAAAACCTTGAATGTGAAATGAGGATGGCGAGGGTATGGTTATGACGGATGGCATCATTTGGACGGGTGATATATGAAACATTTGGTTAATACAAAAAAAAAAACTTGCGAGTACTTGCCGTTGTCCAACGCTTCGATGTTATCATCCCCATTCACTTTGTTTATGCTGGACAGAAGTTCGACTCTATCTTGTTGCTCTTTTCTCGTGAGACGAACCATCGCTGAGGGGAGGGCAGTGTAGCAGGATGGATTTCACTATTATTATATAACTTTTCCTGTGGGAATTATCACTGGCAATTAACTTTCACTGAACTTTTATTTACTACAACACTAGGTGAGATCTACCGAGCAAACGTATCGCCGACGAATCACTCAGCACATCCGCACGAACAACACTAAAGCAAACGCGGAAACAAATGGGCAGTGGAGAAGAATGGAAGATACATCCGTGGATTGAAAGAGAATGAGCTTTATGGATCAGACATATACGTGAAGCAATGTCACGAACCACTCCTCAGTGGACTGTTATACACTGTTCTATTTCCCCAAGCCCGTTCACAGTAATTTAAATTCTCAGGGTTTCAGTTCAAATTCAGCTCCATTGTGCGATGGCATATAAATAGGAGACGAACGAGTGGCCGTGGGGCGTAATAGTACTAGTCCCAATGGTATTGTTATATCGTTTCTACTTTTCTTTTCAAAATGAATATTTTCTCCACTAAACTTAGTTGTAAATTCAGCAAACAATTTTTACAAATAGCATGTTACTATTACAAGAAACAAATAATAATTATTATTACAAGAAACAAATAATAATCAAATCATTTTATTTAAAGCTAGGTGCCGAAACGCATAATCCTGCTGTTATGATGAGAGAACTTTAATTTGCCAACAGGACATTTTTTATTTAAATAGACATATTGATCCTAACAATTGGGGTTTGTTGTTTGAATTGGTGTTCGCAAGTGCTCAGTTCTAATCCAAATTATATGTCTATGAATATACAGGGTGTTTCCTCTCGGGTTATAGAACTTGACTAGGGCAACACTTTTTTAGGGACAGCCGGAACATCATGCAGATACGAGGGTTGCCTTTTATATTTCGGGATTAGAGAACAAAAACAAATATTGATCATCAAAAATCACTTTATTGTTTTTCAAAATATTCCCCATGAAGATCTATACACTTTTGCATGCGTTTGAACCAATTGTCGAAGAACTTTTGCCACTCTGATTGAGGTATCTCCAACACATGCATTCTGAATGCCGCAACCACTTCTTCAGGTGTCGAAAAACGTTGACCTCTCAGTTTGTTTTTTACGTACGGGAATAAAAAGAAGTCATTCGGTGCCAAGTCAGGACTATACGGCGGATGACCCATCAAATCGATGTTTTGGGTGCTCAAAAATGCAGTTGTCGCAGCCGATGTGTGAGAGCTCGCATTGTCGTGGTGAAGAGAGATCCGTCTTCAGCGGTTGGTTTTCCTGATTTCTTGGAAGACAACTGGCAAACAAATGGTTGTGTACCACTCAGAATTGACTGTTCTGCGTTGTTCTAGTGGTACGGTTGCGACATGTCCAGTTTTTCCGAAAAAAACAGGCGACCATTTGCTTGGAAGTGCTTCGTGCGCGAACAACTTCTGTTGGATTTGGCTCATCTTGAAACACCCAGACAGTCGACTGCTGTTTACTTTCGGGCTCATACGCGTAAATCCACGATTCATCACCTGTCACGATATCATAGACGTGTTTCGAAGCACCGCGACCGTATTTTTTGAGCATTTCTTTCGACCAATTGACACGAGCCTTTTTTTGGGCGATTGACAAATTGTGTGGGATCCAACGCGAACAAATTTTTTTGACAGCCAAATGTTTATGCAATATTGAATGTATGCTGGTCCCACTAACGCCTAAGTTTGTCTCAATCTCACGATAGGTCACATGACGATCTTCCAATATCAGTTCGCGCACAGCATCAATGGTTTTCGGAACAACAACTGGTTTTGGACGACCTTCACGAAATTCATCTTCGAGTGAACTACGACCACGATTGAATTCACCATACCATCGATAAACACTGGTCCTTGATAGAGCTTCATCGGCAAAAATTGAATTAAGTTCATCCATGCACTGTTGCCGAGTTAATCCACGCCGAAAGTTGTAAAAAATAATCGCACGAAAATGTTGACGATTTAATTCCATTTTTGGGCCGAGATGAATCTTTTAAATTACTGTAAACAACACAAATAGCGCTCGTATGTCAAAACGTTCTGAGTGCGTATAACCTCAAAAATGTCCAACTTTACGACAGAGCTGTCAATTGCCGGATTGCCAAATCCCGAAACATAAGAGGCAACCCTCGTATTATGATAACTAACCGAACTTTAAGAAATTCGTCATCGCATAGTCGGGCTCGTTCCCGAGGATCTGGCCACGCTCGACTGGTAACGGCATTTTGTAACAGGTCAATTCGTCAACTGATTCGACATATCTTCATTGTTCAGGATACGACTTACATTCGAGATTCCGTTTTAAGGGCGGAGTCTGCGTCTTTCCGCGGTCCAATCTGCTGTAACACCAGAATTTGAACTCTGATATTAACATTTAATATTTGATTATCAGAAAGTATTTGTTTAAGGTTATTAGTAGTTTTGTTTATTATCTGGTCCTTGCTCGGGCGCCAAAATGTAACATTAAAGCGTAACCCCTAATGTTAACATTTAATATTGTAGCGAGCTTAGGGTTAGCTGGATTAATTATTTTTAATAAATAAGAGCCGTTAAATCGATTTTGAATTAATATAACACTTTATTCGTCCGTTAATAACAACCGTTACTTTTACCGTACACTTAACGATTTCTTGACTTATCACTTCCGTACTTATATTCTTCTCTTATCGCTTGCTTCACTTTCTTACTTATTACTCATTACTTCTTACTTATCGCTTGCTTCACTTTCTACTTCTTACTCATCTCCATGATCTGTGTGCGACGTATTTATATAGCGTTTGCGACGATAGTGAAGAGCGAGTGATTCGAACCGACGCTATCACGGTTAGAATCACTAAAAGATAGAACCAAAGCTCTTACCCATCGGGCCACTGCCGCTTATATGAATTTGATTTCTAAACTCAAATACATTCGACTAATGTGGTAATGGTATATTATTGCTATGGTATACGGCTTTAATGGGTGTGCTTTTTGTGGTGTTGTTCTTTACTAGTCGTGTGTGCATCTGCTAGAAACGCCTCATTTATACCGTTTCCTTATTCTGATTCGGCGTTTCGTTTCCGTCCGTTCCATAGTTTTGAATGTTCTACTGTTCACGGTCTCCAGTTTTCCATTACTTTCTAGAATATTCTAGTACTCTGTTTCGGACCCTCTAGAATATTCTAGTACTGATTGTCATATGCGTCACACTACCCTCCGCCTAGATTAGTTCGTCCCGAACTAAGTTCACTGGTCTTCTGGGTTAACAAAAGTCGCCAGTCGGCCACGATGTACCACCTTCATCTTGGCGTTCGGTCTTCGCTGAATCCTATAGACAACGTCGTTAATTCTTGTGAGAATCTTATACGGTCCTTCCCAATGTTGCTGCAACTTCGGAGACCTTCCTTTTTGCCGATGAGGGTTATAAAGCCACGCGTTGTCGCCTGCATTAAATCCGGATGCGTTGGCTCGAACGTCGTACCTTGTTTTCATCCTGTCACTTGATACCTTGATTTGCTTTCGAACCAAATGATGAATCTCATCGAGGCGATTTCTCCATTCGGCTACGTAGTCTTCGGTCTTATCTATGGCGTCTGGAGGTATTCCGAATCGCAGATCGGCTGGTATTCGTATCTCTCGTCCAAATATAATTCTTGCTGGAGAATGGCCCATCGTATCGTGATTAGCCGATCTATAGCTCATGAGAAAGGTTTGTACATATTTGTCCCAATCTCGTTGGTGATCACTAACGACATTCGATAAGTACTCTTTCATTGTTCGGTTGAACCTTTCGACCATTCCGTCGGACTGCGGATGTAAGGGTATGGTCCTGGTTTTCCTTACGCCCAGTGCCGCACAGATGCCTTGAAATATCTGTGATTCGAAGTTTCGGCCTTGATCGGAATGAAGCTCACAGGGAAATCCATATCTGCTGATCCAATTATTGAGAAGCTGCTCAATGATGGTTGTTGCTTCTTGATTTGGAATTGGAAGGACTTCCACCCACTTGCTGAAGTAATCCATGATGACCAACATGTATTTGTTGTTGTCGTTAGTTTTTGGAAATGGTCCTGAGATATCAATCGCGATTCGCTCAAAAGGGGCACCCACGTTGTACTGCTTCATAGCGCTCCTTGGTTTTGCTGTTGGTCCTTTGGTGGCAGCGCAAGTTGTGCACTTCCTACACCAAGACTCGACGTCATCTCTCATGTGAAGCCAGTAGAATCGAGATCGTAATTTTGAAAGTGTTTTGTTAACTCCTAGATGTCCACCGGAGGCCCCGTCGTGCATTTCTGTTAGTACATCCTTCACTTTTGATGGTGGGACTAGGATCTGCATTCAATAGGTTTTTCCGTCCGCGGCTTCCCATTTATGATTTAGAATTCCATCTTCCACCAGCAAGGAATTCCATTGTGCCCAATATGCTTTAAATGTTTCACTCTTGTCGGAAATATTGTTCCAAGTTGGTCGCTCGTTCTTTTCTTTGTGTTCCAGGATTAGCGACATATCTTCATCATGAAGTTGAGCTGCGCGTATAACATCACTCGTCCACCCATCTAGTACTTCTACTTGTACATTTCGCAGGTCGTACGCCTCTTCTTTCTCTTCCGCTCTATGACAATGTTTACAATCTGGCTTACATGGTCTTCTTGATAGAGCGCCAGCGTTATTATGCACCTTCCCTTGACGGTGGGAAATTTGGAAATCGTACGTTTGAAGTCGTTCGATCCATCGAGCTATCTGTCCTTCCGGATTCTTAGAATTTAACAACCATTTCAGGGCGGCATGTTCCGTTCGAAGGTAGAATCGGCGTCCGTAGAAGTACTTATGGAAATTCTTAACGGCTTCTACGACAGCCAGCAATTCCTTTCTTATTGCGCAGTAGTTTCTCTCTGACTTAGATAGAACTCGACTAAATATGCGACAACTCTTTCTCTCTTTACCATCGACTTCCTGTGACAACACTGCTCCGATTCCTGTGTTACTTCCATCAGTATCCAATATAAATGGGCGATCCGAACTTGGGAATGCCAATGTTGGAGTCTTACATAACTCGGCCTTCAATGTGTTGAATGCTGCCTCACACTTGCCTGTGCAATTGAATTTTTTGTCTTTACCCGTTAGTTCGTGTAGGGTTTTAGCCACGTTAGCGAAACCTTTAACAAACCGTCGGTAATATGTGGGTAGTCCCATAAAGCTTCTTAACTGTTGCTTATCTTCTGGAGTAGGCCACTCTTGGACAGCTGCTATCTTATCAGGATCCGTTTGGACTCCTGCAGATGAAACGATGTGTCCCAGGAATTTTACTCTCCTTTGGAAGAGTTCACATTTCTTCGAATTGAGCTTTAAGTTGGCCTGTCTTAGTCGTTCGAAGACGGAGCGCAGATTATTGATGTGTTCTGGTAAATTCCTTCCAACAACGATGATATCGTCCAAGTACACAAGACACGTCTTCCATGTAAGGCCCCGTAGAACACTTTCCATTAATCGTTCAAACGTTGCTGGAGCATTACACAATCCAAAAGGCATCACGTTGAATTGATAAAGACCGTTTCCGGTAGTAAACGCTGTCTTCTCCTTGTCCTCCTCCTTCACTTCCACTTGCCAGTAACCGCTTTTTAGGTCCAATGTTGAGAACCACTGAGCTCCAGAAAGGGTATCTAGTGTGTTGTCGATTCGAGGAAGTGGGTAACTGTCTTTCTTCGTGACGTCGTTTAACCGGCGGTAGTCGACACAAAATCTAGTTGTCCCATCCTTCTTCTTGACAAGAACTACCGGCGAAGCCCATGGGCTCGATGATTTCTCGATGACTCCTTGCTCTTCCATCTCTCGAATCATGTTGCCTACTTCTGATTGTTTGGCCAACGGTAGTCGACGAGGTAGCTGTCTTATAGGTCTTGACTCGCCCGTGTCAATGCGATGTTTAACTATACCGGTGCGTCCGAATTTATCATTTCCTGTCACAAAAACATCAGAAAAATCGTTCAGGAGTGATTCAACGCTTGTCTTTTCTCCATCTGTTAATCCGATTTTCCGGGGCATCAGCCTATTAACCCAAGGGGATGCACCAGAGGGCTTTTGAATTGAATGATCCACTCCCCTTGTCTGAATTGAACTTATTATTGATACGGGTGCACATTCTGCGATTACTTCTCCTTTTCTTATTGTGAACGGCTCCTCGGACGCATTTAGTACTCTGACGGGTACGATGTGCTTCTTCGCATCGATAAGGGCTTTCCCAACAAGGATGTTCCCCTTACGCTGATTTTGTACAGCCTCGGTGATGTAAAATCGATTGTCACCGGGATCACTCTCGAGACTGGTCCAAATTACCGAGTCTGAACGAGCTGGGATCTCATCCTCCTCATGCACATAACATTTCAGTCTTCGCAATTGTTCGTCCTGCCATGTAATAGCAACCTCCAAGTTACCGATTCGCAGTGTTCTTTGACCGATATCTAGAACAACTTGGTGTTCCTTCATGAAATCCATTCCAAGAATGCATTCGTCCGTAATATCGGCAACCAAAAATTGGTGGGAGATAGAAATATTGCCCAGCACTATTATGCTCTCGACTTCTCCGTAGACTGTAGAGCATTCTCCTGTAGCAGTCCTCAAAGCGTATCTTCTATTTTTATTAAGGGCTATTTTGTGCACGACATCCGGCCGAATTATGGATCTCGTTGCTCCAGTGTCGATTGTCACTGTTGTCGTCCTTGCATTAACGATCGTAGTTATAACCAAACTTTGGTTATCCCGTTGGAGTTGTGATACAGTTACGATGCTGGGGGTGCACATTCCACCAGGCGACTTTCGCCCCGTAAAGTCTGCCCTTACAAGTTTCCCGAGCTATTGGCCTCAGGTTGGTCCGTTGATAGTCTCCTCTTATGATTAGCACATGAACAACAAATCTCAATTGATGTTTCATTCGTTCGTCGACGTTTCCTACAATCAACAGAGATGTGGCCGACTTCGCCGCATGTCCAACACTTCATATCAGGTCTCGGGGTTCTCCGTTGTACATGTCCGATTCTTTGGCAGGAACATTCCTGGACGGACGTCTCTCGGACTCTATATGTACTCCTGGTAGCCAGTTTAGCAGATTCATATGCCAATGCGAACGCCAGTATTTCATTAGTCGTCTTCTTGCCTGCCAAACTAACGGCTTGTTGCAAGTCCCGATCTTGGAGTGCGTTTATAAATGCATCCATTGCTACCTCGTTCAGAAATTCCTTAGTCATATTTGATTAAGACAAGTTTGCCAATCGCTCAATTTCTGCCTGCAACTGTTGAAGATTTTCTCCAGGTTTCTGCATTCGGCTCTGTAGTTGCATGCGGTAGACCTGCTGCATGTGGCTATCTCCATACCTAGCTTCAAAGCCGTCTCTTATCGCTTGGAAATCTGTTTGCTTCTCTGCTGGTATGGTTTGTAGCAATTCTGCAGCCGCCCCGCGGAGTGACAAGATTAGTGATGTTGATTTTTGCTCATCCGACCACTTAATGGCCGCGGCGTCAAACTGACGTATAAATACGGAGAAGGGTCCCGTTCCATCGAAGGTTGGCGGTTGCATCTTTGTAGTGATGTTGATTGCCTGGCGATGTCTTATTTCTCTCAACACACTCAAGTCTCTTTTCGATTCGGGTTATTTCATCGGTGAATTTCTTGAATTCAGCTTCGTTTTTTAGATCTAGATTTTCTACTTCGTCTCGAATTTCGTCCTTAAAGTGTTGAAAATTACATTTCACCCACTGTGTTTGGGCATCCAACTTTGCATTGACATCTGCAGCTTGCGCGTCCAATTTTGAGTTAATATCTGTAGCTTGTGCGTCCAATTTTGAATTTACGGCGTCGAATTTTGAATTTTGGGCATCCAACTTTGCATTAACATCTGTAGCTTGTGCGTCCAATTTTATCATCATCATCCTGAGCATCTCCGAAATGTCCAACTGTGGCGAACTCTTCTCCGTTACATTGGCACCATCTTGACTCGGTGTTTCTTCTCCATCCGGACAGTCTGGCGCAATCGCAAAAACATATGTGTCAACATCAATACCCTCTTCCTCTATTGCTGCTTGTAGACGCTGTCGAAGAATTTGCTTTTGTCCTCTTCTATCCAGATTCCGGTCCCCAAGTTTAACTCAGGAACGCGAAGATCCTCCAAATGTCGATCTGACATCGTCACAACACACTTTCACAGACTTATTCACTTCACGAATAATTAATCCCACTTCTGACACCAATTGTAGCGAGCTTAGGGTAAGCTGGATTAATTATTTTTAATAAATAAGAGCCGTTAAATCGATTTTGAATTAATATAACACTTTATTAGTCCGTTAATAACAACCGTTACTTAACATATACCGTACACTTAACGATTTCTTAACTTATCGCTTCCGTACTTATCGCGTCTTTTACTTCTTACTAATCGCTTGCTTCACTTTCTTACTTATTACTTCTCTCCCTGATCTGTGTGCGACGTATTTATACCATTTCCTTATTCTGATTCAGCGTTTCGTTTCCGTCCGTTCCATTGCCTTGTATGTTCTACTGCTCCTAGTCTCCAGTTTTCCAGTACTTTATAGAATATTCTAGTACTTTGTTGCGGACTTTCTCGAATATGCTAGTACTGATTGTCATATGCGTCACACTATTATGGTGAGAGAACTTTAATTTGCCAACTTGACATTCTTTATTTAAATAGACATATTGATCCTAACAATTGGGGTTTGTTGTTTGAATTGGTGTTCGCAAGTGCTCAGTTATAATCCAAATTATATGTCCATGAATATACAGGGTGTTTCCTCTCGGGTTATAGAACTGGACTAGGGCAACACTTTTTTAGGGACAGCCGGAACATCATGCATATTATGATAAATAACCGAACTTTAAGAAATTCGTCATCACATAGTCGGGCTCGTTCTCGAGGATCTGTCCACGCTCGACTGGTAACGGCATTTTGTAACATCAGGGGCATCGGTTTCACCAATACGAATGTAAGCGCCGTCCACCAATATTTACAAAGAGCGAAACCTGATATCCTTGCCCTAACTGAGATCCATGTCGATTCGTCAACTGATTCGACATATCTTCGTTGCTCAGGATACGACTTACATTCGGGATTCCGTTTTAAGGGCGGCGTCTGCGTCTTCGCGCGGTCCAATCTGGCTTGCCAAAGGATATAGGCGTTGGAGCCCAATAACATCATCATCATCGGCACTACAACCGGGATCCAGTTTTGCCCTTATTTAACAAGTCTCTCCACCGGTATAGGGTCCATATCCGAGACTTGTTAAATTGTCCATAATAATTCGTTTTTCCGGGAAAAGTTATTAGCATTGCGCCAAAGCAACCCAATAACATGGACATCATATGGTTGAGAGTCGTACTGAGGAATTCTGTTCAATTTCTTTGTTGTCCTTACCGCTCCCCGAATGACGATCGACTAGTGACATTTTTCGAACAACCATCGATTGGATACAGATCTGTGGGGAGGAGGTATTGTACCAAACGCGGACACTCCGTTCATCTTCCTCCTCCATCATAAATTGTTCTCCGAGTAAAACGCCGAACCAAAAGAACGAAACGCCGCCACGTTTGTCCACAACCGGAAGGATGAAAAGTACGCACTGGGAGAGAAACACAAGCAGAACTCCACAACACAACGTCCACAAATTGTTCGAAAGAGGAAAGTTGTCCACCGTAGACGTTCGGAAATAAAACGCACTGTTTAATTGAATAAATGGTTCTTTTTTTATTTTTACTCACTGATAGTTACTTTTTGATTAACTAAATAAACAAAACATAAATTAAATGTCATTGCCATCTCGCACCTATCTTAATTTAAGCGCACTCGTTGAATCGTTCAACGTACACAATTCACGATTTGGTGATAAACGCTAATTACGCGACTCGCGGTTGACTTTTCGCGTGTCCGCAGCGCTACGGACAGCGAGAGCGGCACGACCTTGGTTGTCGGCGGATGTAATAAGACTCAGCAATAAACGGCTCGTGCAGACCCGACTCGCTAATGGGGTGAGTTTATGGTGTAGTGGTAGATATCCTCTCCACTAAGGATATTGTGACGCATATGACAATCAGTACTAGAATATTCGAGAAAGTCCGAAACAAAGTACTAGAATATTCTATAAAGTACTGGAAAACTGGAGACTAGGAACAGTAGAACATTCAAGGCAATGGAACGGACGGAAACGAAACGTTGAATCAGAATGAGGAAACGGTATAAATACGTCGCACATAGATCATGGAGACAAGTAATAATTGAGAAGTAAGCAGTGAAGAAGTAAAAGACGCGATAAGTACGGAAGCGATAGGTTAAGAAATCGTTAAGTGTACGTTAAAAGTAACGGTTGTTATTAACGGACTAATAAAGTGTTACAGTAATTCAAAATCAATTTAACGGCTCTTATTTATTAAAAAATATTTATCCAGCGAACCCTAAGCGCGCTACAATATGTATTTACTTACCACCAGGGAAACGTAAAGTCTCTCTTGGTGGAATAGAAAACCAGATCTAGTGGTATGTGTGTGATCGTTTCGATCTGTGTTGTTTACCCATGCGTGAAGGCAATGGCAAAACAAAGCAAGCAGGCGGCAAGGACAAAGGGATCAAGAAGATCGTTGCCTATGGAGTGCATCGCATCTAAATAAATAGACGACGATGCATCGAAGAAATGTGGTAAAAGAAAAGATGAGTCGAGGGCACCATAAAAGTCTTAGATGGGTGATGCCCTTGTGTAAATATACGAATAGACATTGGGAAAGGTGCTAAAGGGTTGATGGACGAAACGAATCCCTTGCTTGCATTTGTATATGCAGGGAAATTCGTTTGTGGGAAACAGATTCTATATTTGCATTGTTTATTCAATCCGGCGGATATGTGCGAAGGCGATGATTACACAATGACAGTTTGTATGTACCATCTGTGTCAATTGTACATGACATCTATGGCGACGCCAGGATCGAACTCTAGTGTGAATATCTACACTAATTGGAAATTCGGTTTTTGGTCGCTTATGCGGAGATGCATTGATACGTGTATGAATGCCCTTGTAGGAAAAATTCTTTGCAAGCATTTCCAGGTAATGCATTGAAAACATTAACTATTCTTGGGAAGGAAATGTTTTTGCTGCCGGGAGATTGCGGTGCAGATGTGGGAAGGTTGGAATTTGACTGACAACCGAAGATACCGAATAGGTTTTGGTTTCTGCACCTGTATAATGGAAAGAATTCTTGTAGGGAATTTGTATGCGAAAAGATGCATAAAAGGTAAGGATTCTTTACAGGGACTTTTAGATTATAAATTTCTCTATTTAATGCGTAAAGCATTTAAGGTGCTAATGTGATTGCATTAGCGAACTTAAGGAAGTTGGGTAGCAGTTATGGGGGTTTTTCAGGTAAGTGGGCCGTGGGGTTTGGCGGAACCGACACAGATCAACCACCCAGCTTCTGAAATTGTTGTTCTTGGCAATTTGAATGTGCCCAATTCCGGCTGGTTGCTACATTCTAACAGAACCGACGAGGCTGGGAGGCTGGCGGAGATGTTTGCTGTAAGCCACAACTTGACTCAACTCGTGGGGGAGCCAACGCGAGTGCCGGATGCCCGAGACGATTATGTGAACACCCTGGATCTGTTTTTGACATCCGAACCAAGCATTTATACCGTACAGATTTCTGCGCCACTGGAAAACTCACATCACTGCTTGATATCTGTCGCGCAACCACTAGTATTTCAATCCCATAACCGGCCTAGGCAGCTTCGCCATGTATGGAAGTATGGGACTGCTAACTGGGACAATTTGCGAGATTTCCATGGCCGGAGGTGTGCTTCGGACACTCCGATTGTCGCGGCATGTTTAGTGTAACAGCATGCTTAGTTTTACCAAAATTAGTTTCACTGAAGAATACACACATTTAAGGATTTTCTTTTATTTGTTTCCATGTTTTAACTGTTGTAAATTGTATTCCGTGTATTTCTTCTAGTATTTTCTTCAATATTGCCTTTATTATAAAATCCCATATTAAATCTATTAACAGCCTGTAAAATGTTTCGCTGCCACTGCGTTCCACCGCCATTTTGTTTGTAATGTGTAAACGCTATAAAAGCAATTGTGTTCTCTTTCAAGTCCCTAGTTTTTTCGTAAAATACATGCGTGTGGTGGCTCCAGTTTTTAATCGTGTCGTACAGAGCAAATTGCTGTTTCTAATATGTATTATATCCTTTCGGTCGCACAAGGACGAATAAAAGGATAGTTATATTATAAAACATTGTCGTTTATTATTTTGTGTGGTCGTCGTCCTTTTTTTGTTTTCGCTCAAATTGAATCGGCACGGTAAACGAATCGTGCTAAACAACACCGATGTCAACACTTGCACAGAGTCGGTCACAGAGATTATTCTTTTCGGGATGAAGATCTACATTCCACATTCCATCAAACGAAATTCATCTGATAAACCTTGGTTTGATAAAAAATACGAACAGATTACAGCGTCAAAAAATAGAGCTTTTAAACAATGGCGCTCCAATCCCACCGAGGTTAACAGAACGAATTTTGTTAGAATCAGAAATGTGCGCAACCAGGCGATTTATACCGCGAAGAAAGCACACAACGACAGAGTGACCAATAAACTCCTTCAGCGCCCGACTGGTTTGCGCTCCTTTTGGTCAATGGCAAGAGCTGTCAGCAGTAACTTCACATACTCCTCTTTCTTTACGTTGGTGACAGACAGCGGGACGTTAGTCACACATTCAAAGGATAAAGCTGATGTGTTCGCGAATTTTGTTTCCCGCGAATTCAAACCTCGATCCCGATCTTTTGAAACCATCGGTACGGACTTCGAAGCGGGAGGTGAGATTTCCCCCGCGTACTATTCAACGCATTATACGTGAATGGAAGGCAACCGACCTGGACGGAATATCAGCAATAGTCCTTAAGAACAGTGCTCCAGAACTATCGTCGGTTCTTGTCAGACTCTTCCGCTTATCTTATACTCAGAGGAACTTTCCTGCCTGCTGGAAAATCGTTCGAGTTCAGCCAATCCCAAAGATGGGAAAAAAGTGTCTCCCACAAAATTACCGCCCGATAGCACTACTGTCTATTTTATCTAAGGTAATGGAAAAAGTCATCAATACAGAGTTAGTTAAGTATTTGGAGTGCAACGGACTTCTGAATGATCGTCAATACGGATTCCGTGGCAGGCGGTTTATGGGAGACCTTTAAACACTTATAGCCGACATATGGACATCTGCGATTGAGCGGCATGGTGAATCAAGGGTGGTCGCATTGGATACCCCAAAGGCTTTTGACCACGTCTGACACGGGGCATTGCTGAGCAAACTTCGTTCATATGGACTTTCCCAGCAGCTTTGCGACTGGACGATGAGCTTCCTCGAAAATCGAACCATCCGGGTTGTTGTGGACGGCGAGTGTTCGGATCTGTATCCTGGTAATTCAGGGGTGCCTCAAGGTTCTATCTTGGCTCCAACATTATTTTTGCTTCACATAAATGATTTGTTGAAGACAACGGATAACAAAGTGCTCAGATTTGCGGATGATAGTACGCTTTTTTCCTCTTTTTCGTGTAATCGGGCGCATCGGCGTCGCATCAGCTGAGATGTAGACAGATTGACTCTCTGAATCAAGATCTGGATAAGGTCCTGCTATAGGGAAGGGGCAATCTCGTCGATTTCAATGCAACGAAGACACAATATACAACATTCACAAAGAATAGTGGTTCATCGGTTCCACAGCTGATGATGAATGGCGAGGTCTCCCAATCTGGGGAAAGCTTGAAATTGCTCGGCGTCACGGTCGGTGCGAATGTATCGTGGCATAAACACGTGTCGAGCATCGCCAGGTCAGCCTCAGGAAAACTGAGCTATATCTTTAGAGCCAAGAAATATTTTATTGCGGCCCAACTTCTTCTCCTGTATAAATTCCAAATTAGACCCGCCCTCGAATACTGCTCCCATGTTTAGAGCTGAGCTCCGAAACATACCCTCGATCTAATTGAGAGCATACAGAGACGAGCAATTTGCGGGATCGGGGACTCGGCGCTGACATCGGGACTACAGTCGCTATCACATCGAACGCGCGTAGCCGACCTTTGTCTGTTTTACAGATATTATCACGGGTACTGTTCTTCGAAGATCGTGGTATTATAGCGTTTCTGCGACGATAGCGAAGAGCGAGTGATTCAAACCGACGCTCTCACGGTTAGAATCACTAAAATATAGAACCAAAGCTCAACGCATCAGGCCACCGGAGATTCGTAGTATTGTTCCACGCAATTCAGTTTATATGCGCTCCACAAGACAATCCGACGGATCGCACCAATTTGCGGTTCATCTCCCGACGGCGCGAACATGCCTCCATCAGAACTCGTTCCGTTATAGAGCGGGGAAGCTGTGAAACTCACTTCCCGCGCGAGTGTACCTGAGCTTTACAACCTTCAGCTGTTCAAGAGGAACTGCAACCGTTTTTTGGTGGCATCTCGGGGCCCTTGTGGGGGTGGTAGGTAGGTGTGCCGGCACGGGCCCTGGTTCACTCCTATCCCCATCGGGTGCATGGTCCACAACTCGCGATGACACCTCAAACAGCTCACAAGGAGAAGGAAATAAAACACAGGATTTCACGGAGTTTAAACTTTATTAGATGTTCTTTATTTTTGATTAAATAGTTGTCGTTTGCAAGATGCTTTTGCTCGAAAAAAACCCAACTCTAACTCGACAAAACACTTCGTTACTAAACTCTCTAAAAACTCGGCTGTGTGCACACTCCCGTGTGCACGCGGCGGTTGTTAAAAGACAACTCCCTTGGTTGGTGGTTGAATTACGACTGACTGTGAATACTCTCCCAGTTAAGGGTGAGGTTTCTTTTCTCTGAGAGAAACGTGAAGTCTCTTTCTGTGGTGGTGAATTGGAGAGGATCTCTCCGTGGTGATCTCAGCAAGTGTGCTAATAGATCCATTGTTTGCTCATGCAACGAAGGTCATGGGAAACGAAATTGAGAAAAGAGAATATGAACACAGGACATTATTAATGGCTTAGATGCAGCTGCACACATAGTCTGCATTGCTATTAGAAAAAGGGTGCTAAAGGGAATTTCGGTACACAATGGTGATGTGCACCGCATCTTGCTGGCGGCAAGGGTAAGATTCTTGTTTGTATGTTTGTATGTTTGTATGCTGAGAAATTCTGTTTATGGCCACTGGACGCTAGATGCGTGTATTTGCTTTTGTCGCTTAGACAAAAGGCTGCCGAGGCCAAGGAATTGCCAGGAAAATGTGGTGTGCACGTGTGCAGCAGAATTGCTTGGCAAACAGGGGTGCCGATAAGTTTTCCTAATAATGGTCGTGTATGCAAAAGAATTCTTTTCAGGAAATTTTGAAAATGCATTGGATGCATGAATGGTAAGAATTCTTTGCAGGGAATTTTAGGTAATGCACCAGGTGGATTAAATATCCTTGATGAAGGAAATTTTTTGCAGGTAACTACAGATTTGCCAAGGGAGTTGGGGTTGGAATTGTGGGTGGTTCTTTGCGTAAAGCTAGAGAGCCCCCATACCCTGACATAGTCCCCCCAATGATCAGTTTACCTCCGGAATTCTTTATCTCAGAAGGTACTATCATGACTTATCTCCGTGTCAGTCCGGGCCATCAGCCACACATCCGAAACATCGTCTAAGATTTCTCTCGGCGATATCGCCGAATGTACATGATGGACTGGTATCTCACCTGGGACCGACTACCACCTAAACCAACCTTTCCCCGAACCGGTCCATCAGCCAAGCTCCGAAAGATGGCCAGGGATTTCTCCCGACCATTTCACGGAGCCTATAGGTCAATGTGTTGGCATTACACCGAGCAGCACGACATTGGAACCCCACCTGCCACTCGGCTGTTAGTCGCCTCTCACGACAAGCCGACCTAGCTGTGCGTATATTCTAATGCCCTATTCACAGGGCGTGAAATAAACAAGCAGAACGGCAAAAGAAAGGACACTAGTTGGAACCACAATTGTTGGCATATAGTTTGCGTCCCGCTTAAAAAAAGGGTTTATTTAGATTCAAGCGATAGATTTATCCGATGCTGAAGGTTAACGTTGCCTGAATAAAATGGATAAACAGAATGATTATGGACTCTTCTCTCGTGAACTCCTTTCAGAAATGAAACGATTTTATTATAATTCTATTATTAATTTAGCTTCCTCTTAGGTATCGCGTACTTCCTTGCTGCTCACACTTGGTTCATTTACGTGTAGTCTTTCGTGCCCTACCGACTTGTGCAGGATCTGGGACTTCTCTTTTTCTCCCCTTAAGCCACGTTTCTTCGATTCGACATCCGGTTTCTCCATTCTGTTGGCTTTGGTTCGAGGCTAAATCTGGCCTGAACCAAGACTGGATCTGGGCTTAATCTGTGCTAAATCTCACTTCTGAACAACGAACAGTGAAGTTAGAGGAAACAAGTAGACTTCAACGCGCCAGATTCGGGGTTACACTGAACAGAATTGTTCTTCACCATTTAAAATTACGGCTATTGATGGCAAAGGTGTATTAGAATAGTAACTTACGGAATACCTCAATTAATTTAAAAGGCAGGTGTTTGAGGCCCCGCCTAAGCCCCGCATCGTCGGAATCAACGCAACTATCATAAGGAAAGCAGAAGCTTTCACTGTTCCTCGTGGCGTGCGGCGTCCTTCAGCATATATACATGAACGACCTCGTCTAGCCGTTTCGCCTAAATCTAACAGTATGGGACCCGATCACCCCACTTTCACCCATCAAATAGAAGATCTAAAGGGCCGACCACCACATTATAATCAACCATCATCATACAGATATAGCGCAAAAAAGAGAGCCTGTGTTGTTCTTCGCGGCGGGTGGCCTCCCTCAGTAAATAGACACCAGCATCACCAGGACCCCGGGATAGGAGTCCACCGCTGTCAAAGAGGGTGATTCGCCCATGGTTGGTGAAGGTGGGCGGAGTGTTGCGGATTCGAAATTATATTTATTGAAGAATTCTAATACGTTCGCATTTGCCAGCTGTCATCCACCAGCTGACAACGGGTTGGTGCGAGAAAGAGAAAAATCGGAAGCGTCCACTTTTTTAAATTTCTCTCAACGGTTATTTATGCTCGGTTTTGCTTTCTCATCTTGGAGGTCACCTACCAATTTTGCCTCATCATGTTGGACAATACTTACCGGTTTTCCCTCATCATCTTGGAGATTACTTGTCAGTTTTCCCTCATTATCTTTGAAGCTACCTACTCGCCTGACGGTGGACGTTGCCCCATCACCAGGTTGTATGGTATGTGATTCCAACAAGACGGCACAAACCACACAACACGAAGAATTTTAGCTTAATTGTTCCAAATTGTTCCAAACGTTCATGGTGTTGCTGGTCGAGGGCATGGATGCTAGGTCCGTAACAATACCTTCCCCTTCCAAAAAGTTGCAGCTTCATTCTTAGAAGAGGAATGAAGTTCTACTACAACTGTATGTAATGTAGCAGTTGACCTCGCATCGATTACGGGTCGTTACTTTCCATTGCTTGTCGTGGTCCTCTGGGTGTGTAAGTATGTGTGCCGGTCAGGGGCACGGATTCTCTATCACCCACCAACGATTTCTTTTCCATTATAGTCACCGAAAATTCCCGCACCAAAAGGAAAGAAATGAAATGCACTGGGCTAGTTTAATTAGTTTTTATTTGTTCTTTTTATTTCGAATTGACACTTTTAAATTTGTTCTTTATTTATCCTTCAATGCGTGGCAAATATGTAATTGCAAACAGCCTATTTTGAACGGCAACGCGTTTCTCTTTCTCAATTGACTAACGGGACACTACGTTCGTCTGACAACACTTCTCTTAGGTTCTGACTCGAGCGTGTGCACCAGCGTGCACACGCTACGGTAATTGAATAACGACTAATCCCAATTAGGGATGAAATTTTGGATTTAATATTGCACACAGGACAACCAATAGAGATCACACTTCTGCTCTCTCATTGCCACGCCCGTCGAAGTATGGTGAACATCGGTTAATTCGTTAGTCGACGAACATGGAATGAAAGAACAGAAACACAAGGTGCTATGATCTCGGGGTGGGTTTGGTTGTGTGTACATGAATCAATGCAGCTCTGAGGGTAGCCCACTGACCCAATTCGATGAATGTGGTGACCTCGGCGTGCATTGACCTGTAGGGGGAGAGAATTGTGGAGGAGAGTAAAATTTAGCTGGTGCTATTCACCTGCGAAAAGAGATCATTGATCCCCGGCGGATAGAGTCACTGGGGAAAGTCGAAGCGACGCTACTTTGGCTAGATTAACGTGGGAAACATGTTATGGACTTCGATAATTACCCAAGCCATTGCATGATTATGCAACAGCGTCGTTTGATTCGACTTGTTGTTGCTAACCACTTGGATTGGAATTTCCGATGGAAATCTCGTGGTTAGAGGACTGGAGTTGCCGAATGGCAGAAAGGTAGCTGAATTCAATTATGCATTACTTGCATAGAATAATGAATTCAGCTGTGTCCGTTATTGCAACATGCTTTTCAAGTGAATAGGTAAGTAGGAGAAATTTGAGTTGGTTTGACACGCTGTTGGCGGTCGAAATTAGGCGGAAATAGTGGGTTGGTTCTCCATGTATTTAGAGAACCCCCACAGTCCGTCCGTTTTTAGGCTCTTCTATTCGTAGTTGGGTTTCAGCCGGTTGTTGTGCATCACCACGTTTCTTCTCCCTATCTTCACTACTCTGTTTACCAGAGCTTTTAGTTAGAACTTATCGTTATTTGACATTTCCTGAGTTCCTTCGCTTCCCTTAACTTTTTAGCTTGGGTGCGTGTTAGTACATTGCACATTGATAGGGTGGGGGTCTCATCCCAATTTTGTGGGATACGGCTCAGGATATCCGCATTGGTGTTGTATTTACTGGGTTTGTACTCGATTTGGTAGTCGAACTCCAGTAGCTTGCGATGGAACTTTAGTAAACGTGACGTGGGGCCTTTCACGTTAAATACTCGCTTTAATTGTTTGTGGTCCGTGTATATGGTGAATTTCCTCCCTTGTAAATAACAACGTAAATTCTTAGCCACCCACACAATGGCTAGTAACTCTCTCTCGATGGTAGAGTAATTCTTTTCCGCCTTATTCAAGGTTCGACTGGCATAAGCAACTGGTTGATCCTTACCGATTTCGCCTTGCGACAGTACAGCATCTAGTGCTTCATTACTAGCATCCGTGGTCAGATTAAAGGGTTTGGTAAAATCTGGATAGATTAATAGTGGCGGCGAGGCCAGTAACTCCTTTATGTTATCAAATGCTTGTTGGTATTTGCCCGACCAGGTGAATTTAACGTCCTTCCTTAACCAGTTTGTTAAGGGGCGTACTATCTTGGACAAATTTGGAACACATTTTCGATAGTAATTCGCCAAGCCTAGAAACGGCTGGACGCTCTTTGCCCTCTTGGGAATGGGGAAATCCCTGACACTAGTATTCGTATTGGGATTTGGCATTGCCCCTTTTTCGGAACAAACATGTTCCAGATATACTACTTCCTTTTGTAGGAACTTGCATTTCTCCGGTTGCAGCTTGAGGTTGTGGTATCTCATTTGGTGGAATACTTTCCGGAGTTTGTCATTATGGTGCTCTAGTTTTTTTCAATATACGACAACTTCGTCCAGATAAACAAAGCATTCGTTACCTTGCAACCCGGTTAGGACATGGTTCATGAGTCTCTGGAACGTAGCCGGTGCTCCCTCTAGACCGAATGACATACGTTTGAATTCATTATGCCCGTAATTTGTGCTGAACGCAGTCCTATCTCGATCCGCCTGATCCACTAAGACTTGGTGGTAGCCGCTGGCTAAATCGAGCGTGGAACAATAGCGTGAATGACCGAGCTGGTCCAAATTGTCCTCTATTCGAGGGAGAGGGTACGCGTCACCAATGGTTTTTTCGTTCAGTTTCCTGAGGCCGACCACAACTCTCGATTGGGCTTTTCTATCGGGGCCCGCTTTCTTAGTAACTGCCAAGAGTGGTGAGTTCCACGGACTTTTGCTTGGTTGAATGATATCATTCTCCAGCATATCCCATACTTGCTCGCTTATCGCTTCTTTCTTGCACTTAAGCAGAGGGTACATTCATTGATTTATCGGTGCTTGATCCTGTATCACCGATATCTCATGCGTTATTGCACTGGTATATGTCAGGAGGTCGCCTTTGAGATGGAAAATGTCGTTAAACTCCTCACATATATTTCCACTATGGCTTGACACGCTTGAGGACTTAGGTTTTTCCCTAAGTGGAGTTCCCCGTGTAATTGTATTGTGCGGGTACGTAGTCGGCGTGCCGTCATGGGCACTGGTTCTACTACGACCCCACTATATTGTTCGCCGAATACTTTACGAAAATGATGTATCGCCAACAGAAATATTTGAGTTTCTCACCTAAATTCACTTTTCGCTGACACTTGTATTATCCTTTTTCCTTTCAGAAAGAAACTCAGTCAATCCATTGCTTAATGCAACCATTCCAAGCAGAGAAAATAAAACACTAGCGCACGGTTTTCGTTGTTAATTGACGTTTAGTGTTCTATTTTATGTAAAAATATTTATTTATAGTTACTTTAAACTCAGCACAACATTCATTGGATACGTTTTAATGGCATTTCTTCCTTAGGTAAAGTTGACTCTACACATTAATAGAAATAGGCACATAACTTATCGCGGTGGACGGTAACATTATTACACAAAACAAAATGCTGCCGAATGTTGCTTATACTGACGCGGCAATGTATTTGACATATTTCAAAAGTAAATTCAAAGTAATATTAAGTATTCATTTAATTTATTATTTTCACTTCGGATATAAAGCAATTTTTACTAATATTCGCACGAAGAAAATCGTGTGTGTAAACGTACCATACCGTGTGCACGGTACCGCGAAGGAGAGACGACCCGACCGACTCCACTAGTGGTTGTTATACGACTCAGGGGTACACGGCTCGTGCACAGCCAACTCGCTATGGGGTGAGTTTCCTCGAGAGAGAAAGTGTTTCTCTCGTGGTGAAAACGAGGGAAGTTTATCTCACTGGTGAGGTCCTGTGGTGGTGTGCGTGCAGTTGGTCGTAAAGATCACGCTGTCTGTCCATGCAGCGAAACAAAGGATAAACGAGATTGCACCGGAGACAAAGAACAAAGAGGAAATGTACCAAGGGCATGCTTGGTAATGAGGGTTCAGCTGAGTAAATACTCTATGCCTCATTAGAGCAGCATTGGGTGCTAATGGATTTCGATACTTTACACAATAGGAATTGTATATCGTATCTCTGCCGGCTGACAGAATCGGATTCTTTATTTGCATTTGTTTATGCTGTAGAATTTGAATTTGGCGGCTAAGCGCGAAGTTGGTGATTGTTTGTCAGTTGGACAAACAGATCATGGGTCGGGTATAATGCAGCTGAGTAAACGAGCTGTTTGGCGTTGCTTTGTCGTTGAACAAAAGGGTCGCCACCCAATGTGCATGTAGAAAAATTGTTGTGCACATGTGAGGCTGTGATTTGCCTGGCAAACAAGGGTGCCGAACAGTTTTTTGAATACTTTAAAGAATTCTTTCAGGGACCTGGAATAAAGCATTGAATGCGTGAATGGTGAAAGATCTCTTTTCAGGAAATTTTGTGTAATGCGTTAGGTGCATTACATGTCCTTGAAGAAGGAAATATTGCAGGTATGCGGGGGAAGTTGGGATGGAATTGTGGGTGGTTCTTCCGTGAGGTTGAAGAACCCCCACAGTATCAACCTTGGATCTTTTGATGATTCTTCTTCCGGAAATAGATGTCGGATGTACTGGAGGTGTTCCCCCTCCGAAGGTTTTTTATCCGAATTAATTCCCTTTGGTGTACTTCCTGGACTCTCCGTATAGTTATTGTCCTCATTTTCCACCGGAAAGATGGAAAATTCCTTAATCGGATGCAACTCCACCTTAGACGGTCTATGGTTTGGGGATAATTTACGATATTGAGTACCTCTACTTGGGTACTCTTCGTCTTCCCCACAATACAATTGGATATGATAATCCCTGATTGTACTGCTTTAGGTACTAGTATTACATCTTTCCGGATTACCATGGCAAGTCTGAGCATTTTTCGTGAACGTGCCGGTATTATAGTCGGTCTGTTCAGAAAAATTTCTACCTGCGAATGGTTTGGTGGTGAGCGTACCACGAATGCATCTGCGTTCACGTTCTTCGGTTTGCGGAGTGTTTTCTTGGTGTTGGGCGAGGGAACGGGACTTAGGATCGATTGGTCGTGCGAATTCGAATTCGCGAATACAATACCAGCGCTATCGGAATCGTCTATGGCTGGGGTAAAACTTTTCCAAAAGCTTGTGGAGCTGCCTTCGGCTTGGTGTTCGCACAGGCAGTAATGTGTTTGGGTCTATCATGACTTATTGACTGGTCACTGGTATCAATTATATATTTTTTTGTCGTGGACCGTTCTTTTGTCCTTGTTGCTTGTCACAAGTTGCAGGGGGTGTAGAGTTCTTGACTCCCCCTGTTGGCGACGTAACATACGAAGCCAAGGACGGAGCACACGACTGCCGACTGACGGACTGAGGATAGGCAATTCATACCAGTCACTCTCTTTGTTCCTGTGACAACATGCGAACGAGGGAACGGGCACAAAAGAGAGAATAAAAGCAGCGGCAGTTGGGGAGTACAACCAGTACAACGCAAGCACCGCAGGACTACGACGCCCATCCGATCTGAAGGTGCACAAGATAAAGAGATCGTGTAACCGATTACAGTTCTATACAAATAAGTAATAAATAAAGGAAATAAATTAAAAATAAAATAACACGAAATACAGTCCACTCATTATAGACGATCCGTGCTCGTGACATAACTGGGTCGCCGCCATGCAGTAACACCCCCTGTTTAGCTTTCTGGGTTGTTAGGACGAAGAAATGAAGGACACGTTCTACGAGACCCTAGAGGAAGTATTCGATGGGATCTCATTATTCGATGTTAAAATCCTCCTCGGGGCCCTCAATGCCAAACATGGAAAGGAAGACATCTTCCAACCAATTATAGGTAAAGAGAGTCTACATTACGTTTCAAATGATAATGGAAATCGAATTATCACGTTCGCAGCTTCAAAAGATCTGGTAGTGAAAAGCACGATGTTCAAGCACAAGCAAATCCATAAAGCCACATGGATATCACCCGACGGCGTAACGCGTAACCAAATAGACCACTTCCTCATAGACAAAATACACCACTCGAATATCCTTGACGTAAGATCATATAGGGGAGCAGATTGCAACTCCGATCATCTTCTAGTGATGGGCAAAATTAGAAGTCAGCTCGCAGCAAACCCACATGGGCAATCACGGGAGACAAATGTTCAACATTTATAAACTAAAAGACCTACGCAAAAGGGCGGAATATTAAGACGAACTAACGAATAGATTTGGCATCCTAGAGAATGGGAGTAGTGAGGAAGAGGAAACCAATAATCTGGGCACTAAATGGACATCGATCAGAGACACAATCAAACAATCAGCCCAAAAGGTATTAGTATTTAAGAAAACAATTAAGTCCAAACCTTGGTTTGACGATGAGTGCATGGCGAAGATCGAAGAACGTAAACGTCACAGAGTGATCCACTTAGAAGGATATGATGAAGACAACGCAGCGAAATATGTGACAATTCAGAAAGAGACAACGAGACTTTTCAAACGCAAAAAACGCGAATGGGAGAAGACTCGGATCGAAAAAACCTCAGAAAATGCCACAGGAAAGAATATCAGAGGTATGTATGCCGGCATAAATTCAATTAGAAATGGCTACCGAGGGAAAGCCAAAATAATTCGAGACACAAACGGATGTCTGGTGACAGAAACAAACAATATGATGGAAGCAGTACTTTGAAAACCTGCTCAATGTGCGCACCCATCAACCACAAATAAACGCACCAGACGTACATACAGCCGAGCCTCAGATCCCAGAGCCCTCTTTCGACGAAGTTGTAGCCGTGATAAACCGATTGAAAAACAACAATGCTCCCGGAGTCGACTGCATACCGGCAGAGCTTATGAAGCATGGAGGAGAGCCAACCGCTCGAATATCCACCAACTGATTGAAACAATATGGGATAAGGAAGTCATTCTGGAAGAATGGAAAACTTCAATAGTCGTCCCCATTTTCAAAAAAGGTGACAGAGCTGACTGCGAAAATTACAGAGGAATATCATTGCTCCCAACAACATACAAAATACTAACAAATGTCATTCTGGCGAGAATCACACCGTACGCAGAAGAAATATTGGGAGAGCACCAATGCGGATTCCGTAGTAACCGGTCAACAAGCGACCAAATGTTCACAATACGGCAACTACTGGAAAAGAAGTGGGAATACGGAGAGACGGTTCACCAACTCAAAGTCGCAAGGCAAAGACTTTACCATATTGTAGTTGAGCTGGGAATTCCGAAAAAATATGCCGCCTTCATTCAAATTTGCATGAACGAAAATAAAGGGCGAGTTAGAATAGAAAACCACCTTTCATAACCATTTGAAACCCGGGAGGGACTAAAACAGGGGGATGCCCTCTGACCATGTCTCTTGAACCTTGTCCTCGAGTATGTCATCAGAAAGGTACAAGACGACAACATAGCCCGATCATCCCTGAACGGCGTTACACAAGTGCTCGCATATGCGGATGACATAGCCGTTTTGGCGATAATCTAAAAACTGTAAGTAAAAACAGTGAAATCATCATGCAAGCAGCAGAAGAGGTGGGCCTAGAAATAAATGAAGACAAAACGAAATACATGATTATGGCCAGAGCAGGCGGACCTCAGAGAACACACTTCTTTAATTTAAATACCTGGGAACAATACTGACGGCCAGTAACGAAATGTCGATGGAAATTAACAAAAGACTACACTCCGGAAACGCCAGTTGGCATGCAGTCAGTAAACTGCTGAAATCCAAACTGTGACGTATTTAGCCACATAAAATTGGATGTAAATACAAAATTGGTTACCTGGTTAGTCTAGAGTGGGGTGTCTATTGTCTCGTCCTCCAGTTAGGACTCCTCTTCTTCTTCGGAGGCTGCTCCACCACCTGTGGTTCTTCTTCAGGTTCTTCTTCCTCCTGTTTTCAAACACGAATGTGTCTTTGACGGATTAAAACACGAACGTGATGGATAGAATTGGCCAGTCCAAATTTAAACACTTGCGTCGGCAAACGGCGCTCCAAGAAAAGAAAACGAGCTTTTATTCTTTTTCCTATACGTTTAGTTCCAAAACTTTTACGTTGACAATCGTATTCTTCCGTTTTTCTGCCCTTTTTCAACTTTTTTACTTTTACTTTACTTGTTCTGTCGTTCTTCCTCCTTTTTTCATTTTAAACTTTACTTTTCACCTTCAACCACTTATCCAAAGACAAAGGAACGGGCGTAACTTCTTTTCTCTTCCTCTTACTGCTGCTGACCAACTGTTCTGTCAAAAAACTGTTAAAAACAAATATCCACAAACGGAATCATAACAAACTTGCTGTTCCTTTCTCTCCCTCTCCATCAGCATCCACTCCGTAAACAGATATCTAACTTTCACACAATCCCCACTCGAACAGGAGTATGTTGGCACATTCAACATCTGGATCGTGTGTTTTTCTCACCACCTTACCATCCAATATTAAATTATATTAAAAATCAATTAAATGATCGGGGTGGCAGAAACCGCACGTAACAATATGTCACGGAATATAAAGGTCCGTGTCCATAGAACCATAATCATGCCGATTATTCTATACGGATGCGAAACATGGGCTCTCACAAAACGGGAAGAAAACAAATTCCGCGTATTCGAGAATAAAGTCCTAAGGGGTATCCTTGGCGGCAAACATGACGAGGAGGCAGGACAATGGAGGAAAATCCACAACCACGAATTGGAAGAGCTATACCGCAAACCTACAATAGTGAGAGTAATCAAGTCGCGAAGATTAAGATGGGCCGGACATGTGACGCGAATGGGCAACGATAGGACCGTGCATAGCATTCTTGATGGTAGGCCAACGGGAAAGAGACCGACAGGGCGGCCGCAACGGATATGGGACGACAATGTTAGGTTTGCCCTCGAGGAGATCGGATTAGATGGTCGAACGTGGAAGGAGAGCGCACGGGACAGGGAACAATGGCCGAGTCGAGTCAGCGAGGTCATGAACTTTCGAGTTCCTACAGACCAATATATAGTAATAGTAGTAGGGTTGTTAGGGGGTGTTGGGCGAAGGCATGGACGCTAGACCCGTAACAGTGTCAAGATCGTGGGACTTGCCCCCGTTGGACTTTTCTTCTGTGTTTACACGAGCAATCCTCAAATTCCTAAGCAGTTGCAAACCAATTTTCATCAAATCATGATCGAAATGTACAGAAAAGTCATCGAAAATTACCTGAAAAAGTTTGAGTCGGGGAAGCGGTCACCTGGTGGACATATACATGATGTATTAAACATTTATTGACAAAGTCTGGACAAAAAAAATTGAAAAAAAAATCAAGAAAATCACACTACTCCGTGAAATTTTTTTAATTTTATTGTCCAAATCTGAAATTGGATGAGCCTACATTTAATTATTGAAATCACATTTAGTTCAAACCGTGGGTCAGATGATACCTACAGGAAGTCTGGTATCTATGCGGCATTCATGAATTGAGCTCAGTTCTCTACTTTTTACTCTCCATTGAACCCTAATAATTTGAAGATTTTACTTGTTTTTGTTTTAATAACTTCTAATATAAACTCTATATCTGTTTTATAAACAACTCTTATAATAACCCATTAAATAAATAATTAAAACAAGACCTACTACATTCTCGGCTGGTTGAGAAGCAAACCGAACACAACCCTTCAAAATGATATTCTGAATTTCAAGTGACTGTCAAACGGGGAAGACATATTTGTTCGGGCTGTTCTAGTTGCTAATTGAATTGAGTGTCGACATTGGTTTGTAATCAATAACGGCAATTATCAGTGTTTACGGTTGATAGATCTCGAAAATGTCTGATCAAGTCCACAAGCAGTTCGTTAAATCCTTCATTGACTATTTAAAACAACAGAGTGAGGGCCAATCGCTGGGAGCTGACGTTGTCGAAAGTCTGGATGTTGCTACACAATGTTTACAAGCAGCGTTTAATCTGAGCGATGATGAGGATCTCGATGGCGGAGAAGCTCCGTCTAACAGTGCAGGCACATCCTCGCAAACAAAACCACAAAAATTAGATCTATTCGAAATGTTCCAGTCGATGTTTATCGAACGCAATCCGCAATCCCTTGAAATAGCCGAACAGATAAAAAATGAAGGCAACCGCCTGATGAAGGAACGCAAATATCAAGAAGCGTTAGTCCAGTACAACCGGGCCATCAGTTTCGACCCGAAAAACCCAATATTCTACTGCAATCGGGCTGCAGCATATATCCGTTTAACAGAAAATGATCGAGCGATTAAAGACTGTAACTCCGCGTTGTTCTACAATCCAAATTACAGCAAAGCATATGGCCGAATGGGAAATGCATATCTCAATACAGGAAAGTACGATGAAGCCATAGACGCCTATACGAAAGCTATTCAATTAGAACCGGATAACAACGATTATAAATTCAATCTGGATGTAGCCAAGAATGAGAAGGCGAACTCAAGTCAAACACCAACCTTGGAAGCTCAACTTACGGACGCTATGAATGTGGTAGTCTCCAATCCGTCTTTTAGAGAAGCACTATTCGGAACATCAAACGAAGAAAGCGAACAATTGAATAATCTATTCCAGTTCATACGCACCAGAGCTCCGCCAATAAACGAACTTCTTAATAATCTCGCGCAAGGGGTTATACCAGGACAGCCGAATCAGAACCAGAATCCACCACCACAACCGCCGCCGGAGTCGGAGTCTTAAGTGGGTCCGAGAATCGCTGCATCGTTATGGGACTGAAAAGTGTATTCTTGTGTGGTTTGCCGTAGCATTTGACTCAATGTTTTAACTAAATTGAAATCACTAAATACATGTATATCTGAATATCCAATCCAAAAAGGGCGTTTTGATTTTAGTGCGACTTTGGTGCTGTGTAAATTTGATCTCCAAGAATACTTCCGGGGAAGCATTCAGTGTCAATAAGCCACGTAATGATATGAGGAGGGGGGAAATATTTAGAATCCAGTCTACCTTAAATTTGCACTTCCTTATTATCATAGTTCCTTTAAAGGCTTATGGTTAGCCGTAGTGGTAGCGTTTTTTTCTTTTCTTTTGAAGAGAATCAACACATTCCAAGGCAATGTTACTACAGTCACGTCGAGACTTTTTTTTTTTGTTAATACTAAATGCTTTCAAGAGAGGGCAAGGTCCAACGTTGAAACTAAAGTGCGAAAAGGTAACTCAGAATTTGTTTCTCTTTGCTGAAGCAATTCGAAATATTCTTGCTGGCAAAGATATCAAATCTGCTTTTTTTTGTACTTTTTAGAACCATTCCTGTATTTCTTAGATGTTCAACTTACTAGACAAAAAATATTTAAACTCTGTCTTGCAGTGATTATTTTGTAAGTGAAATACCATTTACATTACGGTAGGTTATAGTTTAGTTATTTATTTATGAATGTTAATTTATTTTTAATTTCATTTTAATGTAAAATATTTTACCTTTCATTATTAATTGACTTTGGTCTCTCACCTTCTTAAGTTCTGTTTTATGTTTGTCTTCTTTCTTGGATATTTTTTGTTTTAATTTCATTTTGTCGTTGGCGTTTTAATTTAAATTTCATTTGATGTTATTGCTACTCAGCATTTTTTTTTTATTTAGATGTGAAATAGTGACTCCTTATTTGACACGTAACATTCTTCACCCAGGTGTATTATTCTTCGGAGAGTAATAATGCTCTTGCTGAGGAGAATGTCTTACATTTGTTTTAACACTTCTGTAGTTGGCTGCTTATTGGGCTCCGCATTTATTTTATTTACATACTAGCTGTTATCCTCCATACGTTGCGACGCAACGTAGATGAAATAAAATGTTTGTGTTGTAATGTCTCATTATTATTTGAATACGCGATGTCTTTTGTATTTCCATCTGGCGCATACACAAATAAATTAGAGGGTTTGGCGATGTGTGTGAGAAGTGTTGCAATTGAATATGCGGGTGCAAGAAAATAAATAAATAAATTAGGAAATAGTGCGTACTCACTGTTGTGCCCCCCCCCCCAGGTTTAGCTAGATGGTACTTTTTGCCGGCGCATTTCCCACGCTGATCTATTCAGTAGAGGCTGCAGATGTAGATGTTGGTTCGATGTTGCGTGCGAAGCTTCTTTTCAGCCATCTCCAAGAAACTTATGGAATCTGCGCTGCTTGGTAAAAATAACCTCTCTGGTTTTACTATCACCGGCATCTCCACAAGCACTGATGCTTCGTGGGCCCCACTCGTGAACGTCCCAGCCCCCCTCACTGTAATCCAGCATGATTCCCATCCAAAACTTCTCACCAACATGGCTTGTCATCAGGCCACAGCCGATCCCCCAAACCCGCTATCACGCCCCACTCCACTCGCCACTCTAAATCTCCCAACCGGCTAATCATCATCGGCACTACAACCGGGATCCGGGCTTAGCCTTATTTAACAAATCTCTCCGATGTCATCCAGTTTGGCACACCCAACCTCTGCGCGTCCTGGGCTACGCCATCCCTCCATCGCAGACAAGGTCTGCCGCGCTGTCTCCTTTCATACATACTGCCATAAAGGTTATAGCGTTTGGGATTGATAGTGAAGAACGTGTGATTCGAACTGACGCTATGACAGTTTGAATCACCAAAAATTGAACCTAAGCGTTACCCATCAGGCTACTGGCCGTGTTTTGAATTCGATTTTTAAACTCGACTATATTCCACTGATGTGAACTATTTTTGTTATCACTATGGTATACGGCTCTGATGTATTTTCTTATTCGATTTTCGTTCGGTGTTCTTCACAATTTGATTGTGTATTGTGTGTATCTGTTAGAGACGCCACAGAATCCTGAGCAATGGAGATATGTCAAATCAGTTGACGAATCGACCTGGGTCTCAGTTAGGGCAAGGATATCGGGTTGTTTTCAAATATTGGTGGAAGGTGTTTACATTCGTATTGATGAAACCGATGCCCCTGATGTTACAAAATGCCATTATCAGTCGAATGTCAACAGAGTTTAGTAGGGCTATCTCCCACAGAGACCTGGACGATAGTATTGGACAGCGTCAACAGTTCTGGTGGTTGAATACCTGGATACCAATGTCGGTATAGAATAACAGTATCATCAGCCAGCTTACATGGACTTAGCTTTTCTAAGATTAGGGTAGTATAAGATTTAAGTTAAGTTAAGTTCTTTTAAATAAAATTTAAAAAAAAAATGATGTAGGTTAAATTTGAAGAAAAAAACAAAAAAAAAACCGACAAAAATTCTACAGAGTTTCGAGAACGAATCCGATTACGAGATGACGCATTTCTTAACGTTCGGTTATTTATCAAACTATTTGCACGATGGTCTTCATGACATGGTCCCGCCGGAGATCCTACGCAATTCTTTATCTCAGGAGGTACCATTGTGTGGGGCGAAGTCGTGGCACCGACATGGGCGCAGGATTCTACTCCGTCCCCACGATAAAGTTCGCTGATGAAACACTACACGTCGCACAAGTAAAAATAAAACACTCGATTGTTGGTCGTTGATGTTTCTTTATTGTTCTCTGTTATTTTGCCTGTATTGCAAATTCACAAAATTGCTGCGGAATTTTATTCGAGTGTTCCTGATCACCATGCAAAAGGAAATAAAACACGGAATGTTTCACTGACTTTAATTAAGTTGATTGTTCATGTTCTGCGGTGTTTTGAACTTAATAATAATTGTCAATTGATTAAACACATAATTATGCGACTTCAGTGCACTGTAGGAAATACAAAATGTATTGGGAAATGTCTCGTTTATAAAAGGACCCGACTCTAACTCGACACAAGACTCCGTTAAGTTTCGTTGTACACTCGGGATTGCGAATTTCGCGACTCTGGGATGTGTGGGCTACGGGGAGCGGGAGAAAAACCGACCGGCGTGGTCGGTGAATGGAATGAGACTCCCCGAAGATAGAGCTCTGGCTTGAATTCAATCCTCAGTTAAGGGTGAGATACGGAGGAGAAAGAGAAAATTGTCTCTTTAGGGTGTGGCCACCATGGAAATGCGATCTTTCCTTACTGGGTGTGACCAATGGACGGCGATCTCTATATGCAGTGGTGTGGATGTGTGATCGTACACATCACCGTCTTTATCGACGCATTTCATCAAAGGATAAACGAAACCTACAACGAGGAAAAAAGAACAAAGGGAGACGACCTATAGGCGCAAGGCTAATAACCAGGCCCGTAAAAATGAATTATTATGGCAAATTTAACAAGCCTCGGATATGGACCGGATACACGACGACGACCACGGAAACGAAAATGGCTAAATTATTTAAGGATTTTTTCATGGAACATACGCTCACTATACAGAGCTCGAGCTGCACAGCAGCTAGCCGATGCCCTGTCCGAATATAAGGCTGACATAACAGCATTGCAAGAAATAAGATGGACGGGGAGCGGTGTTATTGAAAGAAAAGAGTATGACATTTATTACAGCTGTCACGCAAAACACCATGTGCTCGAGTTAGGCTTTCTAGTCAGCCAAAAACTGAAGCCTGCCATCATCGGTTTTAATGCAATAAATGAAGGGCTATGCACTCTTCGCGTGCGAGGCAAGTTTAAGAACATAAGCCTCATAAACGTTAACGACCTACAGAGGAGTCCCCTGACGACGAAAAAGAAGAATTCTACGAGAACGTCGAACGGGCCCTCAACGCCTGCCCAAGATACGATGTGAAAATCGTTCTTGGTGATTTGAATGCGAAAATAGGTCGGGGTCCGGTTTTCAGGCACTACACAGGTTCCCATAGTTTGCATGAGAACACTAATGACAATGGACTACGTGTCATCGAACTGGCAGCATCGAAAAACTTGGTCGTTGCGAGTACCAGGTTTCCGCGTGAAGTTATCCACAAAGCCACCTGGGTATCACCTGATGGAGCCACTCGCAACCAAATTGACCGCGTGTTGATAGATCGCCGCCACTTCTCGAGCCTGATGACGGTACGAACGTATCGAGCTGCCAACGTCGACTCGGATCACTATCTTGTTGGTATAGTTTTTCGAGCGCGGATTGCCTTACGAAGACGTATTGCATCCGCGGATCAGGTTCGAATCAACACGGCTGTCTTACGCAATGAGAATACCAGTTACACCTTTGGTCATGCGTTAAGACTCGCCCTCGAAGAGCTCCACGGAAGGAGAGTAAATCCTGGAACCAGAATGCTGGCCGTAGAAGAGAAATGGACACGCCTTAAGAATACTGTCATTAGTACTGCCAACTTCATCTTAGGCAGCAGTCGTAGAGATCGGAACGACTGGTTTGATGATGAGTGCAAACTAGCGACTGAACGTAAGAATGCTGCATACCGGCCAATGCAGCAGTCTCATAGGACGCGGGTGCGCGAGGAGAAATACAAAGAGCTCAGAAGATCTGAAAAAAGACTTCAGAGACAAAAGAAAAGTGCCTGGGAAAAAACCTTGTCTGTGAAATGGGGAAAAGTAGAGAACGGGATCCGCACCAGGAGCGGAAGTTCTACCAAATATGACGTGGTACACACCACGCTGCACTTACTGCAAGGATAAAGAGGGTAAACTGATCACCAATCCTGAAGGCATTCTGCAGCGATTGAAAGTGCCATTCAATGAATTGCTAAATGGTCAGGTCACAGAAGAATTGGAGGCTCCACCAATGCAAGATCAAGACCAAATGCTGCCGCCTCCACGCATTGAGGAAACATTAAAAGCCATTAGACAGCTCAAATCAAATAAAGCCCCTGGAGCTAATGGCATACCAGCTAAGCTGATCAAACAAGGAGGGACAGCGTTACATCATGCAATTCATGAGATCGAGGTGCACGTATTTGAGCAAGAGGAGATGCCGGAAGATTGGCGTCGTGGTATAATTTGCCCCATACATAAGAAAGGAGATATCACACTGTGCAGCAACTATAGGGGTATAACATTGCTGAGTACCGCCTATAAGATACTCTCCACCATCCTACAATATCGGATAGCCCATTACGCTAAAGCCATCATTGGTCAATATGAGTGTGGCTTAGAGATATTCGCCCTTAGGCAGGCGATGGAAAAATGTCAGGAATTTAAGATTCCATTATATCATCTGTTTATAGACTTAAGGCCGCCTACGACAGCATAGCCAGGGTAGAACTATATAATGCCATGAGAGAATTCGGCATTCCAAACAAATTGATACGACTTTGTAGGTTGACCATGACCAACGTAACTAGTCAAGTAAAAATAGTCGGATTGCTGTCCAAACCAATAAACGTCTATAATGGACTCCGACAAGGGGACGGTTTGCCCTGCCTCCTCTTTAACCTGGCGTTGGAGAAAGCAATCCGTGACTCTGGCGTTACAACAAGAGTGACTACTGTCACCAAGTCCAGCCAGATACTTGCCTACACAGATGACATCGACATCATCGGTAGAACCGAATCGGCGATACAGGAATCCTTCACCCAAATCGAGCAGGCGGCACAAAAACTGGGACTGCACATTAATGAGGGAAAAACTAAGTACATGGTGGCAACTTCTGCGAAGAGAAGACCTAACGTTGGTCACACTATCAACGTAGTGGAGCACGAATTTGAAGTAGTGCAATCCTTTAACTACTTTGGGTCAATAGTATCAGCCGATAACAATATGGAAGAAGAAATACGCGAACGGCTGATTAAATCCAACAAAGCCTACTATGGTCTATCAAGGCTCTTTAAATCCCGAAATTTATCCAGAACATCCAAGCTACTACTGTACAAGACCATGGTCTTACCAGTACTCATGTATGGATCCGAGACGTGGGTGCTTAATAAAAGGCACTCTGAACTCTTGGCCGCGTTCGAGAGAAAGGTCTTAAGGAGAATTGTTGATCCCGTATATGAGGGAGGACGATTCCGGAGACGCTACAACAATGAGTTGTACGCAATCTACCTTGAAGCTAATGTTGTAAGAAAAATCAAGCTCGGTAGACTCCGGTGGGCGGGACACCTAGCTCGAATGAGCGAAGAGGCGCCTGTCCGGAAAGTCCTTTGTGGCAGGATGTATGGAAGGAGACACCGCGGCAGACCTTGTCTGTGGTGGAGGGATGGCGTAGACCAGGACACCCAGAGCCTGGGAGTGCCAAACTGGATGACATCGGCTCGAAATCGGGACCGGTGGAGAGATTTGTTAAATAAGGCCAAGACCGGACCCCGGTTGTAGTGCCGACGATGATGATGAGAAGCGACCTAAGGCATGGGTCTGTAATTAGGATCAGCTAAATAAATAAGCTGCAACTCATTAAATGGGAAATGCATTTGGGATACCTCAAACAATTTGTATTGTTTATGGTCTCGACAGAATGCCTGCGGAAGAACAGCGTTCTTTTGTTTGCAGATGATGCGTGCTAAAGAATTTGGTTTTAGCGGCTATTGTGCTAACTGTCTGCAGCTCCGTCAATAAGCTGCTTGGAGTTGCTTTGTCGTTGGACAAAAGAGTCGCCAGCCAATCTGTATATGGGGAACATTGTTGTACATATGGTGAGGCTGGGAATAGCTGACTCGATGATGATTATCCCTGATTATGATGGTTACATGTACTGTAACCGATGTTTTCTTTCAGGGATATGCTGTTTGTTCTTTAAGGAATTCTTCTAGGAAAGTAAATATGATGCATTGAATTATAAATGCTAAGAATTCTTGGTTGGGAAAATTTTGCCGATGCGTTGATGAATGGAAAAATGCCCTGGTTAGTGAAATTCTTTCCAGGAATTTCAGGTTAATGCGTTGGAAGCATTCATTGTCCTTGGACAAGCAAATGTTTTCAGATGCCAATGCAATTGCATTGGCGAAAAACAATGGGAGTTGGATTGCAATTATGGGGGGTTCTTCGGGTAACCTTAAAAGAACCCCCACACCATCATGACCTATCTCCGTGTCAGCCCGGGCCATCAGCCATACATCTGACACACAGTCGAAAGTCTCTCCCGTCGATATCACGGGATGTACAGCGTGACAGGGTGGTATCTCACCATGGAACCGGCTTGCCATCTAAACCAAACTTATCTCGAAACGGTCCATCAACCAAGCCCCGAAAGATGGCCAGGGATTTTTCCCGACCATTTCACGGAGCCTATAATTTGATAGAGTGGTATTTCACCAGACGACAGGGCGTTGTGACCCCGCTGTTAGAGACCAAAACCAACCCGTTCTCTTTCCTGAAGAACTATAACAAGTGATAACAAATTATAAAATAAAAAGTAGGCAGCGAAAAGTGGAATAGAAAAAAATTGTAAATTAGTCAGTCAAAATAGAAATAAAAATTAGTTTGGTCGCGAAACAAACGAATTCAAACGCAATCATCATCATCATCGGCACTACAACCGGGAACCAGTCTTGGCCTTATTTAGCAAGTCCTGAGGCTTGTTAAATTTTCCATAATGATTTGTTTTTTCCGGGCAAGGTAATTAGTCTTGCGCCAGAGGCTCCCCGACGGGAAATCGAACCCCGGTCTCCCGCGTGACAGGCGGGTATACTAACCACTATACTATCGAGGAGCTAATTCAAACGCAATACAGAAATAAAATTTAGTACGGTCGCGAAATAAAACAATTCAGATGCAAAATGACAAATATAGAAAAATAATGTCATACACCAGCTAACTGGGGGTTCAAGAACTCAACAGAACAGCGGTAAAGCCAACAAGCAACACTGAAAGGTAATAGAAGAATTATAAATGTAACTACCTTTCGCTTATCTATTATTACTTAACAAAGATTTTGTGTACAACACCACCTACCACTGGGCCATTAGTCGCCTCTTACGACAAGCCGGCCTAGCTGTACTTAGACGTTCTCGCTTCACCTGGTCTTCGGATTCAAATGCTAAAATTGATGGCATTGACATCATTGTTTTCGACTGCTAATTTAGCATGCGCAATAAGCTACTGATGATTTTTCAAATTCCGTGCTCCATTTGGGAAAACTTTCTCTATCAATTCATCCGCGATTATACTGAAGTTTGTTATTACATTATTTGGATTCATTAATTGTCATCGACTGCCAAATCGGGATTGGTGACTTTTTCCATTACTTAGAAGAGCACATGGCATTAATGATATCAGGTGGTAATTTGATGGGAGATACTTTTCCCCGTTTTTGGGATAGGCGGAGTACGATAATTAACCGAAAGAAGAAGTTGGAACTGAGATTGTTGGTAATATGATCGGTGGGGTACTGGACCCGTTTTGGCCTTGATGCACAATGGTTTTAAGTGTCTGAAGACTACAATGACAAGGAAACAAATAATCAGGCAACGCGTCCCAGACCTACTCTAATGAAGTGACGGCATATGGTAGCAGCTCGTGCCATTGATCATGAACAGGGCTGTAAATATGATTCGTTAATTGCTGCTTGTCACTGATCTCAGCAAGGGATTAAAATTAAACATCACACCGGATCCGTTCTAAATGAAAAATAAAATTATTAAAAAGGCACTTATAATACATAATATATTGTAGTAACAAAACCTTTCGTTATTACGTTCTATTAATGCTCGATAGGATGTATACCTTTAAATGTATACGGACATAGCTCTATATATTGTGGTTCTGCATAATGGGCATATTCGTTGCTGATCCACAACTTGTGACCCGCATTCTTTGCACAAGCACACGTGCCTGCAGGGTAGTAAAAGAACACATTTGGGACGTTCCTGGCATATTACACATGAGATCCCTGGAATGGATGAGTCATCATCACCGGTGCGGGTAATTTGAACGTGCTTTCTCATAGATCCAATGAAGTTTAATAACATTATAACGCACTGTAATGAAATGGCAGATCTATTAGTGAAGTGGTAAATTTAAATAATACTCACTCTTAATACGGTTACACAAATTTTTATAAAGAGTCCCTTCAATAATCTTAGAAATTGTTTCCTTGCGAGTATTGTAATTAATACAACTACTATGCCCACTGAATACTTAATCGAAACATCAATAAGACCCTGTGGAATAGCTAAAATACATCTATATGCTTCCTTGGCAATTGTCACGATAGTATCCCCAAGGTTGAAGCAAGTATCGAATATGGCCCTAAATATGTTATGTATTAGGAACTCTGTAATGTCGCTGATAAAAATGATTGCCTCTCTAATTGGCAGGAGGAGATTTCTGGGTATTTGAATAACATAAGTGCCTATGTGATGCCAATCCAGGTCACAGGCATATTGGATCAACTGGTCAGCTACCTGAATACAATAATCGATTGTTTTTTGTATCACTTCTGCTCCACTTACTATACTTAGTATTATATCCCCACTGAATTGAAATGCAATTTCGAAAGCGACGCAGCCGATGTATATAAGATTGTACAGTTGTAGGACTATGACCACAATTCCACTCCCAAGGTAGTAGCTTATAAGAAGCACGTAATAAACAATGTCAACAAATATGGTGGAGCTGGTCACTATAAGGTCTAAGAATTGCTGCATATTTGTCTACAAAACCAAATTGTTGTTGATCATTAAGTACGTTTTTATTGTAGCGTTGACCTACCGAATTACCATAGCTTCACTTGTAGTAATTTAAAACCTCTCCTTGGAACTTGTCGGCATTTGGAGTTTTGCTTGAACATTCGGCGGGTGCAACTTAATGACAGTGACATTATTCCTTGAACGAACAAATGTCATTCTCATTGGGCTTACATGTCAGTTTTTTTTTTTTTTAGAATGCCTTTATTACATACATTGGGTTCGCTGTCTTTCAAACTTTTTTTCCGAAATTTCGGATATCTCTTGGCTTGTCATTGATTATCGCTACAATTAATTAATTGTATTTTACATATTTTAAGAATTATATTCACATTCACAATTTTAATTTCTTTCTTACGTCCAGCCGCCGCGATGATCGAACAAGAAAGAAAGAAGGAACCGGAAGTCTTTCCATGATCGTCCTATTGTACTAAAGGGTGGTTAAATTTTAAGGGCCGATGTTGATTTTGAATAAAACACAAATTATTTAGGAAATTATTGTCATTTCTTTTTATTATGATAATATTGGTATGGTTCAATTATGTATGGAACAAAATATCGGCCAAATGGCCGCCGCGACCTCGGCGGCACACCTCCATCCCATGGTCCAAATTTTCGATGACGCTGAGGCATAATTGAGGTTCTATGCCGTTAATGTGCCGAATTATCTCATCCTTTAGCTCTTGAATTGTTGCTGGCTTATCGACGTACACCTTTTCTTTCAAATAACCCCAAAGAAAGAAGTCCAACGGTGTCAAATCACATGATCTTGGCGGCTAATTGACATCGCCACCGCGTGAGATAACACGGCCATTGAATTTTTCGCGCAAAAGAGCCATTGTTTCGTTAGCTGTGTGGCAAGTGGCACCGCCCTGTTGAAACCACATATCGTCCGCATCCATATCTTCCAATTCGGGCCATAAAAAGTTCGTTATCATCTCACGATAGCGAACACCATCCACAGTAACTGCCTGACCGGCCTCATTTTGGAAAAAATACGGCCCGATGATTCCGCCAGCCCATAAACCGCACCAAACAGTCACTCTTTGTGGTGCATTGGGTTTTCGACAATCACTCTTGGATTATCATTCGCCCAAAGGCGGCAATTCTGCTTATAGACGAATCCACTGAAGTGAAAATGTGCCTCATCACTGAAGATGATTTTCTTCGAAAATTGATCATCCGCTGTTGCCATTTCTTGCCACCATTCTGACCATTGACGACGCTTCAAATGGTCAAGAGGCCTTAGTTCTTGAGTCAATTGCACCTTGTAAGCGTGTAAATGCACGTCTTTATGCATAATGTTCATCAACGACGAGCGTGAGGGGTGCAATTGTTGGGCACGACGACGAGTTGAGGTGGACGGCTCTTCAGCCGCACTATCGCGAACCAGCAATATTTTCTGCAGTACGAGCTGTACGAGCATGGACTGGTGTTTTCGCATCTCCTACAGACTCGGTTTGCTCAAATTTTTGCACGATTTTTCCGATTGTACACATATTTGGACGATTAAATTGACCGAAAAAATCACGAAGTGCACGGTATGCATTTTGATTTGAACGCCCATTTTCATAATAAGCCTGAATAACTTTAACGCGTTGCTCGATTGTGTATCTTTCCATGGTTCAAATTGAGTTAGTCTGAAATTGAGAAATGTCAAATGGAATTCAGAAAAAAACTTGACGTTTAGGTGTGGTTCACATTCAACATCGGCCTTTAAAATTTAACCACCCTTTAGATCAGGCACAATAGGTTTACATTAATGATGGGCTTACAGTGTAAGGTCTAGCAATAAGTTATGTGTACAATTGTTTATTTTTTTACTACAATATGTTCACTTACATTAACTTGAACATGTTTTTGTGTGAAAGTTTCAGTGTTCGGATTATACGAGTAGGTCAATAAGTGTTTATAAACAGATAGATGTTGCGGATTCACAATTAAATGAACTGGAGAATTCTGGTACGTCCACATCTGCCTGTCATTTGCCAACTGTCACCCAGCAGCTGACAACGCGTCCGCAACAGAAAAGGCACCCCACAAAACCGTCAAATTTAAAATCTCCGCTTAACTGCCTTTTTGCAACCTCTACGAACTGGTATACCCTTTTCTTTGTAACATCCGCGAGTCTTGCCGTTTGGACACCGCTCTGATCACGATTGATCAACGATTGCTGCCGTCTACACCCGCTCTTTTCTGCATGCTACTCGACCGCCGTTTGGACACCGGTCTGGGTGTTACTGATCACCCGTTGCTGCCAATCACATCCACTCTTTTCTACATCCTACTCAATCGCCATTTTGACACCCTGTTAAGGTCCCACACCCACACATTCTCTCCCTCTATCTGGATAAATGACAATAATAATCATAACAGGCTCCTCTATAGTATAGTGGTTAGTATACCCGTCTGTCACGCGAAAGACCGGCGTTCGATTCCCCGTCGGGAAGCCTATGGCGCAAGACTAATGGTTTTCCCAGAAAAAACAAATCATTATGGAAAATTTAACAAGCCTGAGGACTTACTAAATAAAACCAAGACCGGTTCCCGGTTGTAGTGCCGATGATGGTGATGATGATGAATAATCATAACAAGTAGAAAAAAAAACTACTCGATAATAAGTAAAATAAAAAGTTGGCATCCAAAAATAAAATAAATATGAGACAGAAGTTTTTAAATTAGAAAAAAAGTGTTTGCAGCGATAGAACTCGCACGGAAGTAAATAAGTTTGGAAAACATGTTCACCGCGATAGAACTCACGCGAAAGTAAGTAAGATAGAAAATATATCGTGTAAGTCGCGATAGTACTCGCACGGCGCACGGAAGTAAATAAGATATAAACAGCTGTTCGCCGCGATTCCCGCTAGACAACCTAAACATCTAAACCCTGACACACGGGGTTAAAGAAGTCATCACCCCCTGCAACTGAAATAGCTGCTAAACGTCAACCTGCCATCGGTTCGACGATTCACAAGTAAGTCCCTCCATAATATTCATTGTTTAAAATAATGTATAACAACCGCCCTGGACGTGACTGACCACCCGTTGCTGCCGTCTACCTCCACCACCACATCTTTTGTGGACGCCGACTCACCTCCTCCCCATCTACAAACCATAATTGGTCCCTCGAGCCGGGTCATTGTCGCTGTACATTGCGCGATATATTGAACCATAGTCTCCAAGATGAATTTCGTGAAGGTCGTCCAAAATCAGTTGTTGTTCCGAAAACCATTGATGCTGTGCGCGAACTGATATTGGAAGATCGTCATGTGACCTATCGTGAGATTGAAACAACCCTAGGCGTTAGTGGGACCAGCATACATTCAATATTGCATAAACATTTGACTGTCAAAAAAATTTATTCGCGTTGGATCCCGCACAAATCGCCCAAAAAAAGGCTCGTGTCAATTGGTCGAAAGAAATGCTCAAAAAATACGGTCGCGGTGCTTCGAAACACGTCTATGACATCGTGACAGGTGATGAATCGTGGGTTTACGCGTATGAGCCCGAAAGTAAACAGCAGTCGACTGTCTGGGTGTTTCAAGATGAGTCAAATCCAACAAAAGTTGTTCGCGCACGAAGCACTTCCAAGCAAATGGTCGCCTGTTTTTTCGGAAAAACTGGACATGTCGCAACCGTACCACTAGAACAACGCAGAACAGTCAATTCTGAGTGGTACACAACCATTTGTTTGCCAGTTGTCTTCCAAGAAATCAGGAAAACCAACCGCTGAAGACGGATCACTCTTCACCACGACGATGCGAGCTCTCACACATCGGCTGCGACAACTGCATTTTTGAGCACCCAAAACATCGATTTGATGGGTCATCCGCCGTATAGTCCTGACTTGGCACCGAATGACTTCTTTTTATTCCCGTACGTAAAGAACAAACCCACCACACCCAGGACACCACGTGGTCAAGCTCCTGCCCAGGTCCAAAACTACCCAGTCCAACCGCTACCACCTGTAGCCACCACAACAGGACCAGGAGCGCGCAATGCCCCGCTTGGCGGGCGGCGCTCGCCAGCAACCAGCGGTCTCTCGAACTCCAGCAAGAAAGCACGCTCCTCTGTGCATCCACAGAGGCTGCATTGCGACGACCCCGGGAGGCACTTGGCCCGTGACTGCCATTCCGCCAGGATACGCGGACATGGCCAGGGTAGACACCGCACACGACTCCGCGCTACAGCACACACCCCCAACGGCCGCATCCCGCCGGCCACTCACTCCAGACGGGCGCGACGTGCGCAGTACATGGCACCACCACCGGTGTCGACATAGCGAGACCCATCACCAGTCATCACGTGGTCATTGATCGTGGGTTGCGACCTTACAACTCTAACCCAGATCAACTGGCCGGTCTCGCGACCACAAAAGGCAACGGACATCAGCGATGGGAAAGAGGTTCCTGCCGCTATCGATCATACGGGCCATCCCAGACCCTCAAGCCTCCAGCGCTCCCCAGGGCGGGAGCCCCCCCCCCCCCCTCATCCGATCATCCACGTGAAAGTGGACAGCCGGCCAAGACCAACCGCCACCAACAGACCGCACACTCCCGGCCCCTAGCCACCGTCCCCTGGAACAAAATGATTCGCCAATGACTAGCGAAGGCGGGCGGAAATTTGCGGATTGGCAATTAAATGTGATGAAATGTACTGGAGAAATCTAGTACATTCGCATGTATACCAGTTGCGCAGCAGCTGGTACCAACTGGCCGATTGTCACCACGATGATGTCATAGCGTCGCTTTTTGAATTGGCAGTTATGCCAATCAGTCAGTCTGCATTCAACCTTCATTGAGTGAACACCATCGGTTCTCGTCCAATCAACAATATAATCAATTAATAAAGCTACTCTCAACTACAGTTTTGCCTTTCTTGTGGCTCTGTCTCCTACGACAGAGTTTCATCGGTTTACACACGTACTACTTAGAGTTATCGCCAACACCATCTCTCCAATATTACCCCCAAAGCAAAACATTATACGCTTTCTCTGATTACGCGTTGGGCACTCATTTTTCACCAATCAATATCTCGTCAACAAGACTAACCCACCTATCTGCCACATCTTCACATCCAACTCCACTTTATCTACCAGACACATTATATTTGAATGCATAAGCTTATTAACATCATCTCCGAACCATAATTATCAAATATTTTCAAAGTTAACAACATACTCATTTTGGATAAGTTTAAAAATATAATAAAAAGAAAGTATTTACTGTTAGACTATCAGAACGCCTTAGTAGCTAGGACTATTAGAGTTAAGTTGCTATATAATTTGCTTACATTGTTTTCTATATTATTATTATTATTATTTATTGGCCTGTAGGAAGCCGGAAGTTCATGATCTTGTTACGCCTCCAGCGCCGTGCTTCCTCTTTCGAGGGAAGAGCGTGGGGGTTATAATATCTTTTCTTATTTGAAACAATTATAGTTCTTAGTTATTAAATTAATTATAGGTTTTATTTATTTTTATATTTTATTGAACTCAGCTATCTCAAGCTGAGCTCTCTTCTGAACTACTTTTTCAATATAAATTTTCCTGTTTTTATAGAACATTTTGTTCCAACTAACTGTGTCGTATAAAATGAACAAAACAATCTAGAAGTCTCTGTGACTTAAAATTTTGAATAAACTTTGAACGAAAATCAAACTGGCTATGTTTTTAAATGAAAAATATGCTTGTTATGAAAAGGGACATGTTTTTAAATATGCTGTAAGTGACTGGATATAGAATATTGTGTCTGTTTATTTATGAATTGTATTAAATAAGAATGTAAGATATGTGCGGATGTAGTTTTAAAGGTTGTGTTAGAAAGGACATGAGATTAGTGTTAAAGCGAATAAGGGTAGTATTCTGGAATACAACAATCTCACCGACTCGACTCCGCCATTGTTCCCTGTCCTGTGCGCTCCCCTTCCACGTTCCACCGTCCGATCTGATCGCCTTGAGGTCAAATCTAACATTGCCCTCCCACCTCAGTCGCGGCCATCCTCTCGGTCTCTTTCCCGTTGGTTACAGTCAAGAATTTTATGCATGGCCCTATCGTTGCCCATTTGTGCCACGTGTCCATTGTTTTCTATATAAAAATAAAAATAAAAAAAAATGTTTTAAACCTAAAAAAAAAAGACGAAAACATTTCTTGTCGATGTAAACGTTCATTAAATGTCATTATTGGTGTGTTTAATGGAGCGAAAGAGAAAACAAGTGAAAGAGCCGAAAAAGCAAAATACGAAGAGTGGGACCGCACGTAAATCAAACTCTAATCACAGTACGAACGGGTTAGGACGACTGTTCTTTGGATTTTAAATACGTTTTGTCGTAGTGGAATTTTAGAAGAGTATTATTGTTACTAATTTATCAAGGATTTTGATAACGTGAAGTCATACGTTTGCAATTATGGATAACATTGAACATTTGTACAAGTGCTACGATGTACTGTCCGAAGCTGGTGAAAAAATCAAAGAGGTATGTACAATTTCCGGCAGTGTCGTGTGTGTGGTAAAAGATGTGATTAAATATTGACATAATTCTATATTTCCAGCATGAAAGCGAATATAGAGATATTTTGACCGCCGTAAAAGGATCATCCAAGGAGAAGCGGTTAGCTTCCCAATTCATTGGGAAGTTCTTCAAACATTTTCCAGAATTGTCTGACTCGGCCATAGATGCTCAACTTGATTTATGCGAAGACGAGGATGCGCAGGTTGCCATTACAACATCGAATCATAATAAATCTCCTGGTATCACTTAAGAAATTCATCATTTCAGATTCGTCGACAGGCTATAAAAGATTTGCCAAAACTATGCCAAGGAACACAAGGAGTCACCCCAAGAGTTGGTGACACATTGGCCCAATTGCTAGTTCTTGAAGACTGTTTGGAATTGCAAACAGTGTTAACGTCTTTACAAACAGTTATAAAGGTGAGCGACTGCCGGACTTCTATGACACGGGGTGATGGAAACTAATTTTTTTTTTTGGTATCATTGTAGCTGGATGCCATGGGAGCTTTGCAGGGCATTTTCCAGCAGATATCCACCGGCGATGAATCCACGCGAGAGAAATGCTTTAAGTTCATCTCAACAAAGTTGTTCGATATGGGACCCGATGTTGTTACGAAAGACGTCGAGGATTATATCATTAAGGAAATTAGGAAGGCTTTACAGGTGAGAGTCCTTTGTAATAATGTGAGGGCGTGGGCGGATGTGTTATGATTTGTTTGCTTATGTGTGGGACTGCTTATTTATGTATAATTCCCGGGAATGTCAATGAATATTCCGCTTAAAACAATATTGTGACGTGCGATTAGGGAAATTGAAACCTGAGTTCTATAACGCGGCAGTGAGAACGTTATTGGTTTGTTTAGTCTAAATATCCAGACCAGTAATTCATACCTTAATCGATGTATACATTAGAGTGGCTGCGTGGCTAGATCACTTTTCATTGTAGTAATTAAATTGAGCCAATTTTATATGATATGTTGGAGTGTGTGGCCATAATTTGTCATTATAAACTGGTTTATAAACGCCGTCTGCTTGAGGTTATTTGTTTCATATATAAATAAATTGCACGGTAACTTAAATATAATAGCACATGTCGTTAAGGTTTTTACTTAGTCTTCATTGGGAACTTGTTTTACGAGTAGACTACATTCTATAATTTAACCAGTAGTTAACTGTTTATGAAAAAGATATTTGTCATGAAAAAAGCGTACAATTTTGTTATGACGAGTATATTCGTCATGGGTCTTGAGTAGTGACTATCGTCGTTTAATTCCGCCGTTAGAACATACGTGCAACGTATCATGCCTGTCTCTTTTCTATAAGTATTATCACGGTCGTTGCTCAACTGTACTTGCTGAATGTGTTCCGCTCCTTCAGACATTTTCCCGCGATACCCGCCAATCTGTGATTGCGCATCAGTTCACGTTGATAGTGAACTTAAGGCGCACAAATAAACATAGAGAGTCATTCTTTAGCCGAACCACACGAATTTGGAATGCTCTACCTGATCATGTGTTTCCTCGTCGTTGTGATGTCCAGGCATTCGACCAATATACATCGACACCTCCTTTCCTTATCCTCTTCCCCTCCATCCGTTCGCACTGTGCTCTGACATTTAAGGGTACTTCAAAATCCCATTTTGTGGGGCAGTCCACTGGGCCCAATAATGGAAGACTGGTTTGCTTTGGGTTAGCGTTCTTTAATACTTTACTACACATAGATCTATAAACTGAACACGTATTCCATTATGCTTTAAATGACTGGTTGTTGGCCGTCGCTTCGGCCTCCTGGATTTCGACTGATTTCTAATCCAAAAATAAAAAAAGATTAAATGGCGTGGCGAGAGGTCGACTTAAGCGAGACAAGGACAAATCTGTCCATGAACTTGTCTGTGGCTTCTGGACCAGAATCACCAACATCCGTAAGGATGTTGGGTTCGATCTCAAGATATCTGAAAAAGAAAGGGGGGAGGTATCTAAGGATAATGTGGACAGGGTTAGTTCAGATATTCTCTAACTACTTGGATGGAGGGATGGTGGGAAAGAAATCATACAAGACATGTAGGTCTTGAGTATGGTGGTAAATGAAGACTGTCGGGGGTTTTGTTATGTCGTCGACTGTTTTGTTTATACGTCTTATTAGGGTCTTTCAGTAATGTGCCACGGGGGCACAGGTTCACAAGACTTCCCTACGCGTTGTTGAGAGGGAACCACAACCCCGATTCACTGCCGTCACACTCCTAGCTTCAACGCTTCTTTCTTCACAAATAAAAACTAAACTCACTCGTGGTACTAGTTTATTCTCGTATATTAATTAAAAGGTGCGAATGCCAAATGATACAAACTTATTTGATATTTTCTAGTGCTAATTTATGTTTATGGTAAAAGGTCACTAACTATATGTACACATTTATTTACATCGATTAAAAGGTCAATCACACTGCGTGATGTACACTGATTTAGTTAAATTAAAAGTTCCAAAGGAAAACTGCTCAGTTGAGTTGGATAATCGCTAGGTGATGTACAACGATTTACTTAAATTAAAAGGTTCCAATGTTAAACTATTTAGTTGAATTGAAGGATCACTCGGTGATGTAAAATGGTTTAATTAAATTCTTTAGGCACACAACACCAATTTGGTCTTCACTCGACACCGACTATCAAATTTCTATTTCTACTTTCCAAGAGCTCCCAGCCTCGCTTAATACCATCGCACTCGCCAACAGTTGACTCTCTATTCACTTTTAAGGGCGAAAATTGTATCTCATTCCTCGATCAGCAACCGACAGACCACGATCCTCGACCCTTGTGCTAGTGATGATGTGCACGCACACCATGGCGAGGTTACTTCGCACGCTCATGCTGTGTGGCCCTGAGCATGCGAAGTGTGGACGCACAAATTCACTTTTCCTCAGACGGAAGTTACGCTGGCTGCCTGAGCAAGCCGCTAAACCCGAGGGTGTTTACACTATGCTCACCGATGTACAGCGCTCACGCTGATCATGCCTATGACCAGAGCCGACCGAAGGAGTCGATTCTCCTATGTTTGTTTATGCCATTGAGAAGCTTGTTGCACCCGGCAGCCAGCCGCGAAGCATGATTTCATTGGGGTCTCATGACCGGCCAACCTGCACGTAGATAGGTACAGATCAAAAACAGAGAATAATGATCAAGAGGGTTGCAGCTGTGTACTCGTTGTATGGGGGTACGCTGGATGTTTATATGATCGGCTACTGCCTACGAAATTTCCGCCGATCGTACATCCTTTAGCTGGCATTTCGTTGGTGCTGCATTTTAGCTTTTAATTTTGTTTGGCATCCAGGCATGGTTTCTCACATCGCCTGTCGATCGGTTTAGCGACCGAGAAACTTGGGACCACAGCAAAGAATGAGTATCTGCTGGATGTGTGTGCGGCAGCACTCGGTAAGAGATATGAGCGCCGAATTGATTTACGCTTGTATCGGTTGGTTGGTGACGCAACCGAATTGCTTTCATAAGAAGATTATGCGCTTCATGAAATCGTTTCTTTAGGGAATAAATAGCGCCCCGCGGTGGTTCGCGTTATGTCGGTTGCTTATTGGTGTAGGGTTATATTTTGTAGTATATTACTTCTTACCTTCATAGGGAGATTCGGTTATTTCCGCTGTCCAATAGTGAAAGACGGTTTTAATAATTTATTAATTTTATTTTTTTATAATTCACTTGTGGCCGTTGCCTATGACCTCTGGATCCCAACTCATCTAGAATCCAAAAAAAAAAAAAAAAAAATTTTGGCGAGAAGGCCGAATTTAGCGAGACAGGACATATGTGTTCTTCATCTTGTCTCTGACTTCTGGTCATCTTGCGATAACCAGAATCACCCACATCCGTGAGGATGTGGGGCTCGGTCTCGCGATCTCTGAAAAGAAAAGAGAATAAGGGGGGGTATCCAAGGATAGTGTGGACAGTGTTAGTCCGAGTGTTCTCTAACTACTTTTATAGAGGGATGGTGGGAAAGAAATCGTACAAGACCGGTAGGTCTTGGGTGCGGTAGTGAACGCAGATCACGTCTTTGGCGTCTGATAATCTGCGCTTTGGTCGGTGTATATGTTTGTGTTTGTGCCGTCTTGTACTGTGCGTTCGTGTGTGTGGTTTGTTAATAGTAGACCCTATAGGATGGGTCCAGGAATCCTCTATTATAGAGGGGAATGTTGTTGGGAAGGGTGCTTTCTTCAGTTTTGTACTGAAGAAGAAATTGTGGGGGTTTGATCCGAAGAAATCGGGAGAGAGAAGGGTCAAGAAGGCAAGACTCCCGTACAAGTAGGTTCTCGCTGTTCTGAATGGTTTCGAGGTACCTGTATGCTAATTGTAGCAAGTACTCGTCGATGGGGATAATGAAAGCGCCTTCGTATAGGTGGGAGTTGGGGTAATGGCAATCGTCGGGCCTTCTAGAATGATTGGTGCATCTTCTGAGGAGTTTCCTTTCGAAAACCCGAAGTCTTTCCATTTGGGGCGAAGGTATGCAGGACCATATGGGAAAGGCGTACGATATTCCAGATCGGATTAGCTGCTTATAGCAGAGAAGCTTAACTTTGGTGTCAACTTTGTTGCTCCACTTGAAGATGTTGTGCAGTTGCTTAGACCGACCGAGGCCCCTTTGGAGAATGTGGGTCACATGTTTGATGAAATTCATTTTTGGGGTATAAATGACCCCAAGATATTTCATCCTGTTCTGTGGTCTAATCGTAGTATCTCCCATTTTTATTCGAATATTCTGTGAATATCGAGAAGTAGGTTGGGAGTGTTTACTACTCAGAATTATAGCTACTGCTTTAGATGGGTTAAGTCGAATTTTCCACCGACTGTAATACTGATACAGTTCGTCCAGATGGCGGTTGAGTCGGTTTGTTGCGAGTTTTGGGCTTTTAGATGACGTGTACACTAGGACGTCATCCGCATAGCAAATCTGGTTTACTCTACCATCCACAGGGCGACGAATATCTGAGGTGTAGATATTAAATAAGATGGGGCCTAGAATGGAGCCCTGTGGTACGCCTGCGGCGGCGTTGAAAGTTCGGGAAAGCTTTCCATTCACTCGAACTTGGAAGGTTCTGTTTAAAACGAACTGGTAGATTATATTACACAGCGTTTTACTGAGGCCAGTATTCAGTAATTTAAAAACGAGACCTTCGATCCAGGTTGTGTCAAAAGCCTTTTCAATGTCCAAGCTCACCGCAATGGTGGGTTCCTTATTAAAGAGGCGCACGCAAATGTGGTTTTGAAATATATTGAGAGCCATAGTGGTGCTATGCGCTCTTCTGAATCCAAATTGGAAGTCAGGTATTAGGTTCCTGACACTGATAAATTTATTTAGCTTCTCGTATATGAACTGTTCATATATTTTGCTGATGCAGGTGAGGAGCGAAATAGGACGAAAGCTTGAGGGGTGATAATTTGGTTTCCCAACTTTTGCTATTGGGCAGACAACAGCATGCTTCCAAGCTTGGGGAAAATACCCCATGTTGTAGGCATGGTTGAGCAGGATGGAGAGCTTTATAAAGAATAAAGCAGAAAGCCTTCGCAACGAGTGGTAGGACATATTGTCGATACCGGGTGACTTCTTGGGGTTTCGAGATTTAACTAGGTTCTGTAGGGTATTTGGTGTGACGAAGCCGTGACTATTATCACGTGTGTCGTCGAAGTATGCACTGTTAGCTGAGTTAAAGACAACTATTGGCTCGTTAAAGTTGTCTAATTTGTTGTGAACCTCTGAACTAATTATTGCATTTGATTCCGGGTCGCCATCCTCGAGAGTGAGCTTGTGATTATTTTCAAAGGTCTCTCCGATGATGTTTGCTTTATTGGTGTCATTATTGACAACAAGGCCGTTGTGCATGATTGGTCCAGTGATACGAGAGGTGCCACATATCTTTTTAACATTTTTATAAATGTTCTGGTCCATCTGAATACCCTTCAGTTTGTCTTCCAATTGTCGGGTACGATTGTTTTGGATTCTCTGTTTTATCAGTGTACCAATATTGTGAATAATGGCTCGCAATAATGGCTCCCTTTGCGTAAAGCGGTGACGATATCTCATTCTGCGGAGCTTTTTACGCTCCCGGATGAGACGAAGAGTGAGGTCGTCAGGGGGAATCTGATAAGTCTTTTCAAGTTTGTACTTCGGGACATGAGTCTCAGAAGTTTCAACTAGAATCTCGTGAAGTCGAGTTGCAGCGTTATTTATCTCAACCGTCGTTAGGTTCCTGTCAGTGAGGAGAGAGAGTTGGTGGAGTTTTCCGTTCAATGTAATATTGAAGTTGTCCCAATTTGTGCGTCCATACTCGGGTATGTATCTGACATGAGCCCGGGATGCTCGATAGCCGCGAATGAACATGGTCACAGCGTTGTGGTCAGATACACCCGGCAATACTTGGGGAGGAGTGATTTGGGGAAGTAAGTCTTTGGACACAATAAAGATGTCCAGGATGGAGTTACCTCGGGTACCATCCATAGGTGCGACTATTTCGAAGTTGAGGGCATGACAGTTTTCGCTGTACCATTGGAACAACTTTGTGCCGTTTGGGCAAGAGACGGAGTTGTTCCAGTGGGGATGCCTGGAGTTGAAATCGCCGCCTATGATGAAGGGTCTATGCCCCAAGGACGTTATTAATTGGCCGATATCTTCGGGATTAATGGGGCCATTATTGGTTTTATGCGAGTGGTATACGGAGTATATGTTCACTCTACCATTATTAGCTAGATGCAGTTCAACCCCAGAGACCTCTATGGACTCGAAATGTGGGAGGTCAATAGCTTCATGGCGAAGTTCGCTATTAACTAGAATACAGGTGCCACCTCCGTTGATGGTGGGGCCGCCAGTGGGGGTTCGATCTCTTCGGATCATTGAAAAGTTTGGGAAAGTGGGACGGTGACATGGATGCAACCTAGTTTCGGTTACAAGAACCACGTCCGCCCGGTTATCCTTTATGAAGTCAGAGACTATCGCACGCTTTGATAGCGAAACAAGGGAGTTGGCATTTATAAGGATAACTTTAATTTTGGGATCCATTTTGAAGCGTATGTCTTACATATGCCGTGAAAAGGAGTGCATCCCTCTCAGCCTCAGTTGTTAGTTTTTCATATCGGGGTCGAATATCCTCAATCACGCGAGAGAGACTAAGTAGTTTCTCCAGCATTGAGGGTTGCCCCTTTGGAGGCTTTTGTGCCGCCGCTTGGATTCGTGGCATTGTGGTGGCCTGTATAGCGGATCGCTTAGGAACTTGAATATGTTTTTGGGGGGGAGGTGGTGGGGTTTTCATATTCTTTGTTTGGTTCCCTTTAACCTTATCAGCGAATGTAAATCCATTTTGGATGAAATTTTGTGTGGGCTGTTTTCCGAAGTTTGACTTGGCTACTTGTTTAGCTCGAGTCTCCTTGGTTCTGTGGACTATCTCTTTATATTTGGGACAGTTCCTGTAGCTGGCCGGATGTCCTTTATTACCGCAGTTGCAGCAAATTGGCAACGTAATTTCATCCTGCACATTTGTTGTGGGATCGTATTTTGCATCTAGAATCCAAAATGCACTCGCCTTTTATACTCTGTGGCAACAGAGATTTGTTAAAAATATTACTTAAAAATTCCAAGAAGCCCAAACAAAATTGTGTGTGCTTCAATTGGAATAGGATTCCCGGAAGTGTACACGAACTCTATTTAAACTAATTCCCGGAAGGAGAAATCATGAAATGCATTTAGTATTACGCATTTCATAATTTCAAATTATAGGGAATTGAATCAATGCACGACAAATGGACTTTCGTTTAATTTTGTCGCGCATATGATTCAATTGGATTGGGATGTAAGGTACTTGGAAATTGAATCAATGCGCAACAAATTAACTTGTGGTTTAAATCTATCGCGCATATGATTCAATTGGAATTATGAGTAAGGGTAAGGTATTCGGGAATTGAATCAATGTGCGGCAAACTAACTTTTGGTTTAACCTGTCGCTCATATGATTCACGTGGATTGGGATTATAGGTACGTGGGAGAGAGTAGTGATTTAGGATCACTACATTGGTGCCACCGAACTGCCATTTAGGAAATTGATTGTTGGGTGCCAATGCTATTACATGGGCGAAACTATAAATTGGTTACTTAAGGCAATTGATAGGGAAACATACCTGAGAATTATTGATGGCGTTCACCTGGAATCGCCGTAAGATAATCTTCTCTCTAGTTTTTGGATGCTCTGGCTGCCTCCAAGGAGATTTTCCGTTAACCGGGAAAAGGTGAGCGGTGGCGTTGGGTGAAAACCGCCACAGGACCACGTCTTCGGTGTCTGCGCTTTGGTCGACGTGTGTGTATGTTTGTGCCGTCTTGTCCTGTGCGTGCGTGTGTGTGGTGTGTTGGCAGTAGACCATATGGGATGGGTCCAGGAATCTTCAATTATAGAGGGGAATGTTGTTGAAAAGGGTGCTTTATTCAGTTTTGTACTGAAGAAGAAATTGTGGTGGTCTGATCCGAAGAAATCGGGAGAGAGAAGGGTCAAGAAGGCAAGACTCCCGTACAAGTAGGTTCTCGCTGTTCTGAATGGTTTCGAGGTACCTGTATGCTAATTGTAGCAAGTACTCGTCGATGGGGATAATGAAAGCGCCTTCGTATAGGTGGGAGTTGGGGTAATGGCAATCGTCGGGTCTTCTAGAGTGGTTGGTGCATTTTCTGAGGAGTTTCCTTTCGAAAACTCGAAGTCTTTCCATTTGGGCCGAAGATATGCAGGACCACATGGGGAAGGCGTACGATATTCCAGATCGGATTAGCTGCCTATAGCAGAGAAGCTTAACTTTGGTGTCAACTTTGTTGCCCCACTTCAAAATGTTGTGCAGTTGCTTAGACCGACCGAGGCCTCTTTGAAGAATATGGGTCACATGTTTGATGAAATTCATTTTTGGGGTATAGATGACCCCAAGATATTTCATCCTGTCCTGTGGTCTAATCGTAGTACCTAGTATTTTTATTCGAATATTCTGTGAATATCGAGAAGTAGGTTGGGAGTGTTTACTACTCAGAATTATAGCTACAGTTTTGGATGGGTTAAATCGAATTTTCCATCGACTGTAATACTGATACATTTCATCCAGGTAATGGTTAAGTCGATTTGTTGCGAGTTTAGGGTTTTTAGATGACGTGTACACTAGGAGGTCTTCCGCATAGCATATATTGTTTACTCTCCCGTCCGCAGGGCGAGTAATATCTGAGGTGTAGATATTAAAAAGGATGGCGCCTAGAATGGAACCCTGTGGTACGCCTGCGCCGGCGTTGAAAGTTAGGATATCTTGCCATTCACCCCAACTTGAAAGGTTCTGTTTCGAACGAACAGGTAGATGATACTACACAGAGTTCTACTAAGACCAGTGTTTAACAATTTAAAGACGAAACTTTCGATCCACGTCGTGTCAAAAGCCTTTTCAATGTCCAGGTTCACCGCAACGATGAGGTGCTTATTAAAGAGGTCCACGCAGACATGGTTTTGAAATATGTTGAGAGTTATAGTGGTGCTGTGCGCTCTTCTAAATCCAAATTGGAAATCAGGTATTAGGTTCCTGGCACTGATAAAGTTATTTAGGTTCTCGTATACGAACTTTTCATATATTTTGCTGATGCAAGTGAGGAGCGAAATAGAATGAAAGCTTGGGGGGTGATACGTTTTTGGCGGTACTAATTAGTCTTAGTCGAAAGGCGTGTTCCGCCGAACACTATCTGTACACGAACACTAAGCAACGACAGGTACAATAAAATTCACTATGAGATTGTTTTCTTTTATCGCTTGCGCGCCTTTTTATTATTCTCATTAAATAAATAGTTCCATTAGGTAGTATTACAAAATAAGTGCACTTAATTCTGGGTTCTTATCTATTGTTATTGAAACAGAAAAATGTTAACTAAAAACGAGTTCTCCAAATGATTACAAATTACTACATCCATTTGTTCGTACTAGCACACCGATCCCACACAAGTGTTAACTCAATATTCGCTTTCACAAAATGATCTAAACCGATCTCACATAACAAGTGTCAACTCGATATTCGCTTTCACAAAATGATCAGAAATGAAAAGCTTCGTGCGCACTCCACCCTCCTCGTGGGGTTCTCGAACTCCTCGTCGCGTGACGATCAAAAAGGCTCTCTGTAGACTAACTAATCAAATTCCAATCCCCCATCCAAAAAGGGAAATTTACCAAAGTATTTCCGCACAGTATCTGTTAAGCAGAATTTCCCTTAGTATCTGTGAAAGGAGAATTTTTCATTATCATAATAATCATTATCATCACCATTGTGGTGGTGATCGAAATCCTGTCCTCCTTTGTCCATTGATCGGATGCCGCCGCTTATTATCCGCTCACACGCTGGTTTGTTTATCCAACACATCTGGCATGAGGAAAAGATTCCGGAAAAGTACACGTACGCCTCGACCTTCTCGATTAATTTCATTCACCCTGATTTGACTATCTTTATTAGAATCTCTTCGTTAGAGATCCTAGCAGTTCGATGATCTACGTTGGCACTCAATCCTTCGACTCCCCTGTGCGATTCTTCGATATAGACTGATGTTCTAAGTCGACAAACTGTATTCGCATCCCCCATCGTAAGGGAAATCTTTCCAGCGCATCTCTACACCGAATTTCCCATCCTGTCTGCTAACAGAATTTCCCAAAGTATCTGTTAGCTGCATTACACATAGTCTCTGTAAAAAGGAGAAATCTTCCTGATGATCATTATCATCATCATTACTATTAGTTGCTGGTGGTTGGTATCTCGTCCCTTTGTGTGTTGATCGGATGCCGCCGCTTATCCTCCGATCATTCCGTAGTTTATTTGCACTACACATCTGGCATGCGAGCAAAGGATCGCACGCACTTCGGATGGGTGCACGGACTATGGGATATGTTTAGGTTAACCATCTGGCATGAAGAAAAGGGTCCCATGCAATTCGGATGGGATAGGAACCATGGAATGTAACGCTTTTGTTTACCTTTCACTCATAAACATCTATCTGGGATAGTGTTTAGAGTTTATGGCTCTATGGCTGCTAATCAGCAGCGCAACGATAAGTTTTGTTTGAACAAGTGTGCCTTAGACTTACAGTCATACGCTGGGTTGGTGTTGATTTTCAATAGCAACCAGAATAGGAATCCGTTGTTCGGTTTATTTACCGGCAATGTAATTCCTTGGAAACATCGTGGAGATGTTTAGGATGGGAGATTTATGACCTGTATTCTGGGATTGGTTTTGCAAACGATGAATGGATGCGTTGACTCTATATTGAAAGTTTTTGAACGTTAAGTTTTTTTTGCTATCGGGTTCAACATTGTTGCAGCTTCCTATGACCCTTGTTACAGGTATGATCAAGAGCTTTGGGGCACGTGTCTGTGGGCACGTGTAATGAATAAGGTAAGTATGTTCCTTGAAGGGTAGGAACCTTACCTGGGTGGAATTGTGCGTTCTTAGAACGCTACACGTTGGTTTCCCAACTTTTGCTATTGGACAAACAAAGCATGCTTCCAAGTTTGGGGAAAGTACCCCATGTTGTTGGTATGGTTGATCAGAATGGAGAGCTTTATACAGAATAAAGCAGAAAGCCTTCGCAACGACTGGTACGACATGTCGATACCGGGTGACTTCTTAGGCTTCCGAGATTTAACTAGATTTTGTAGGGTATTTGGTGTGACGAAACCGAGCCATAATCACGTGTATCATCGAAGTATGCTTGGATTAAAGACAACAATTGGCTCGTTAAAGTTGTCTAATTTATTGTGGACCTCTGAACTAATGATTGCATTAGTATCCGGGTCGTCATCCTGGAGAGTGAACGTGTGATTATTTTCAAAGGTCTCTCCAATGATATTTGGTTTAATGGTGTCATTATTAAGAACAACACCATTGTGTATGATTGGCCCAGTGATACGAGAAGTGCCACATCTTTTTAACATTTTTATAAACGTTCTGGTCCATCTGAATACTCTTCAGTTTGTCTTCCAATTGTCGGGTACGATTGTTTTGAATTCTTTGTTTTATCAGTGTATCAATATTGTGAATGATGGATCGCAATAATGGTTCCATTTGCGTAAAGCGGTGACAATATCTCATTCTGCAGAGCTTTTTACGCTCCCACGTGGGACGAATAGTGAAGTCGTCGTGGGGAATCTGATAAGTCTCTTCAAGTTTGTATTTTGGGACATGATTCTCCGAAGTTTCAACTAGAATCTCGTGAAATTGAACTGCAGCGTTATTTATCTCAACCGTCGTTAGGTTCCTGTCAGTGGGAAGAGAGAGTTGGTGGAGTTTTTCGTTCATTGTAATATTGAAGTTGTGTTATGGTATTATAATAACAATTTAAATAAAATGATGGGATAAATAAGGTGAATGGGACACACTTGTGTGTCTTGGACCGTTCCTCGGTCGTTGTTTCTGGTCGCTGGGTGCAGGGGGTGCAGAGTTCTTGACTCCCCCTGTTTAACTCTCGAGGTCCCACACTATTATCTAGCTATTCAGGTTGGTCACACACGCGCGGTGGTTATCTAGTTATTTATGTTGATCATACACTCGCGGCAGTTATCTATTTATTTGGTTTGGTTACATACTCACGTCGATTATTTAGTTATTTAGGTTCATCATACACTCGCGGAGGTTATATATTTTTTTGCTATGCGTCTTCTCAGTTTAATGATTTTGTTTCAACTGACTCTTATTTTTCGCCGTTGACGTTTTATTTTTATTTACGGTGCCAACGCCTTTAATTGTTATTATTGTTGCCAAGTAGAATTTGCATAAAGTACTTTATGTAAATTTGCTACTTGGTTTAATTACAATTTTATAGGTAGAGAGGGGAAATTTGTGTATTTTAGGGGACTTTGGGTGAGGGCTTGAACGCGGGGTCCGCAACAATTGTCCCAATTTGTGAGCCCATAATCGGGAATGTATCTGATATGAGCCCGGGATGCTCTATAGCTGCGGATGAACGCGGTCACCAGGTTGTGGTCAGATATACCCACCGATAGTGAGGAGGAGTGATTTGGAGAAGTAAGTCTTTGGACACAAAAAATATGTCCAGAATTGAGTTACCTCGGCTACCAACCGTAGGTGTGACTATTTCGAAGTTGAGGGCGTGAGCATTTTCGGTGTACCATTGGTACTATTTTGTGCCATTGGGACAAGACACGGAGCTGTTCCAGTGGGGATGCCTGAAGCTAAAATCACCGCCAATGATGAAGGGTGTATGCCCCGAAGACTTTATTAATTTGCCGATATTTTCGGGATTAAGGGGGCCATTATTGGTTTTAAGCGAGCGGTATACGGAGTATATATATTCACTCTACTATTATTAACTAGATGCAGTTCAATCCCAGAGACCTCTATGAACTCAAAATGTGTGAAGTCAATAGCTGCATGGCAAAGTGCGCTGTTAACTAGTATACAGATCCCACCTCCGTTGATGGTGGGGCCGCCAGTGCGGGTACGATCTCTTCGAATCATGGAAAAGTTTAGGAATACGGGACGGTGACATGGATGCAACCCAGTTTCGGTTACAAGAACCACGTCCGTCCGCTTATCCTTTATGAAGTCAGAGACTATCATACGCTTTGAAAGCGAAACAAGGGAGTTGACAGTTATAAGGATAACTTTAGTTTTGAAATCCATTTTGGAGGGTATGTTTTGCATACGCCGTGAAAAGGAGTGCATCCCTCTCAGCTTAAGTTTTTAGTTTTTCATATCGGCGTCGAATATCTTCAATCAAGCGGGAGAGACTAAATAGTTTCTCGAGCATTGAGGATTCCCCCATCAGAGGCTTTTGTACCGCGGCTTGAATTTGTGGCGTTGGGTTGGCCTTTACTGTGGGTCGCTTAGGGACTTGAATATGTTTTTGAGTGGGAGGAGTTGGGAGAGTTTTTGTATTCTCTGTTTGCCTTCCTGTAAGTATATCGGCGAATATAAATCCATTTTGGATGAGGTTTTGTGTGGTCGACAATCCCAAATATGCCGCCCTTTTGTTCTCTGAATCCACATTTGCTTAAAAATTGTACGTAAAAATTTCAAGAAGCAGGAACAAGATTTTGTGTGTGCTTCAATTGGAATGAGGTTCCAAGAAGGATATGACAATTCATCTCATGAATTGCGTGATGTAACGTTGTCCCTCCTTGTTTGATCAGCTCAGCTGGTATGCCATCAGCTCCGGGGCCTTTATTCGATTTCAGCTGTCTTTAGGCTTTTAATGTTTCCTCAGTGCTTGGTGGCGGCAGCATTTGGTATTGATCTTGCATTGGTGGAGCCTCCAATTCTTCTGTGAGCTGACCATTTAGCAATTCATTAAAGTGCACTTCCCACCGCTCCAGAATGCCTTCAGGATCGGTGATTAGATGACCCTCTTTATCCTTGTAGTAAGTGCAACCTCGCTCTCCACGTTTCCCCATTTCACAGACAAGGTTTTTTCCCAGGCACTTTTCCTTTGTCTGTGAAGTGTTTTTGCAGATCTTCTGAGCTCTTTGTATTTCTCCTCGCATACCCGCGTCCTATGAGACTACTGCATTGCCCATAATCAAATCAGTCGCTCTGATCTCTAGTCAAAGTAGTCGTCTGCCTAAGATGAAGTTGGCATTACTAATGACAGTATTCTTAAGGCGTGTCTATTTCTCTTCTACGCCCGGCATTCTGGGCCCAGGACTTACTCTCCCTCCGTCGAGCTCTTCAGGGGCGAGTCTTAACGCATGACAAAATCGGTTGCGGGTGTTCTCAATGCGTGAGGCTGCCTTGTTTGTCCGAACCTGATCCGGGGATACAATACGTCTCCGTAAGACAATCCGCGCTCGAAAAACTGTACCAACAAGATAGTGATCCGAGTCGACGTTGGCACTTCCGTACGTTCGTACCGTCATCATCCTCGAAGAGTGGCGGCGATCTATCAACAAGTGGTCAATTTGGTTGCGAGTGACTCCATCAGGTGATACCCAGGTGGATATCTATACGTGGAAACCTGGTACCTGCAACGACCAAGTTTTTCGATGGTGCCAGTTCGATGACTCGTAGTCCATTGTCATTAGTGTTCTCATGCAAACTATGGGAATCTGCGTTGTGACCTATTTTCGCATTCAAATCACCAAGAACGATTTTCACATCGTATCTTGGGCAGGTATTGGGGACCGTTCGACGTTCTCGTAGTATTCTTCCTTTTCGTCGTAAGGGGACTCCTCTGTAGGTCGTGAACGTATATGAGAATTATGTTCGTAAACTTTCCTCGCACGCGAAGAGTGCATAGCTTTTCGTTTATTGCATTAAAGCCGATGACGGCAGGCTCACTAGAAAGCCTACCCCGAGCACATGGTGTTTTGCATGACAGCTGTAATAAATGTCATACTCGTTTCTTTGAATAACATTACTCCCCGTCCATCTTATTCATTGTAGTGCTGTTATGTCAGCCTTATATTCGGATATTCGGACAGGGCATCGGCTATTTGCTGTGCAGTTCGAGCTCTGTATAGTGAGCGGACGTTCCATGAGAAAATTCTTAAATCGTTTAGCCATTTTCGTTTCCGTGATCGTCGTCGTGTATACGGTCCATATCCGAGGCATGTTAAATTTGCCATAATAATTTGTTTTTACGGGCAAGGTTATTAGCCCTACGCCAGCCTTTCTCAGGATGTCGCTGCATGCATTGGTTCACTGCTTGGCGGGTGCCAAAGTAACTATCCAGGGGTGTCACGTGGAGACTGTATGTCAACTTGGATTGAACAAGGACAAGAATCGTCCTGGCCTTCGCCGGGTTGAATGCAATCAGAGACTGCCCTGTATGTTCGCTCCCATCCCCCACGCAAACAATATACTAACTAACAAGTGGTGAACAACACAGAAAGAAAATCGAATAATAAACTGCATCAGCCGTATACCAAACAATAACATAGCAATTCTACATCAGTTGAGTGTTCTTGAGTTAGAAATCGAATTCGTACACGCGGCAGTAGCCTGATGCTTCAATGCTTCGCGCTTTTTACCCATTTCATTGTATCTTCAAATCGCCGTCTTCACTATCTTTGCATAACGAAACCATCCGATGTGGTCTGTAAACAAATAGCACACACTCTCCCATAGTAAAACAGGACTTTACTACTACGGTCCCGACTTCTGCACAAAGTATCGGCTCACTCGCCTGGTCCGGCGTCCTCTCGCTCGTTCGTTGATCGTAACAAAGTTACTAAGGAGGGAGTAGTGTGGCGTTTCTAACAGATACATACACATTATACTAGCAAATAGTGAAGAACACAGAAAGAAAATCGATCAAGAAAATGCATCAGCCGGTATACCAAGCAATAACATACCAATTCCTCGTCAGTTGAGTGTATTTGAGTTTAGAAATCCAATTCGTACACGCGGCAGTGGCCTGATGTGTTGCGCATTGGTTCAATTTTTAGTGATTCTAACCGTCATAGCGTCAGTTTGAATCACACGTTCTTCATTATCGTCGCAAACGCTATAACTGCAATGCGCATATTCAACGCGCAAAGTTCTTGCATGACCAAAGAGTGAGACAAAAAGTACTAGACTCTCCTACAAGTAGTAGCAACTTCAGAGCATTCATGAAAAACATTCAAAACTCGGTCTCGTCATCCATTCCATCGCTTATAATCGATGACACCAGTGCAATAGAGAAGGCGAATCCACTTGCTACACATTTTGAGTGAACTCGACGCTGCCTGATACCACATCAGTTCCACCACAACGCTCCGAAAACCGAAGCGGCTTTTTCGAACGTTTCGGAGCCTATAAATATGGTACGAAAATCAGCTTTAAAAAAGTGGAAATTAAATTTCCCACATTAAATTCCGTTTGGATATCATTTTTGGGATGTTTATACGTAACGTAAGCTAAAAAAAAAAAACAAACGAAAAAAAGATTCTCGATAGATATAATTACATACTTTACCACATCACACATATATTTGATTAATCTTCTGTTTTCCATTCTTCCAGGATGTAACAGCCGATGAATTTCATTTATGTATGACGATATTAGGATCAACCCATTTGGGTTCAACGGCTGCTGGGCATACTGAGATAGTTAATCTGGCTACAGAACAAGCTGAATTAGGAGCTGACATAGATGACATTACAATCGAAGATGAAATTGTGGAAAGGTTTATACAATGTGCGAGCCATGCTATGCCGTATTTTTCGGTAAGTAAACACGATTCAATTTCGTTTACTTTTTGTAAGACTGTGAGGTGCACACGGGTGTTTTGGTTTGATATTAGTTTGGTCAACAAAGCTGTTGTTTTTGGACGAACATTCACGAACAGGTTGCGGATAAGCGAGCCCATTACACTGAATCAAACCCCTGAGATATTATTATATAGTATAGATATTGTTGGTTGCAGGTCTCCGAAAGGGAATTTGTGGCGATTCCCACGGACACACGCAACCATAGTGAAGAACACAATACATAAGAAAATCAAAAAATAAATCAACGGTGTTGTATACTAGAGCAATTAACGTAATAATCACACAATAATCAATAATTTTCCACTGATTCCTCAAGTGGATGGTATCGAAAAATCTCTGCCTTGAGCAAAGGATTCGCTGAGGCGGGTACTCTACCTGTTCAGCCGAATGAAACCGGCGGTTCTATATACAGCGATATCTTTACCAATCCACAATGGATTCGCAATTCCTGAAGAGTGAACGAAATTAATTATAAGTCTCGGTGTACGCCCTTTACCATCGGTAGGGGAAAGCAGATCGGTGTACCTGAAAATCCATCAAATAAAGTGAATGGATTAGATTTCCTTAGCGAGTGAAGTTTATTTCGTGCTTACACCCTATGTACTACATCGGCTGAAATGTCCCGGGAGTTTTCAATAGGTGGCGCTACTAGAAAATGACCATGACTTATTTCGAGAGTCTCACCTGTCACTAGTTTATGTATGAAGTTTCACGACATTGCGTCCTTCCGTTTACAAGCTACAATCGTTTGAGTGATGCTACTTTCGCCTTCGTAAAAAAAAGGGGGAAAGCAGGAATATCGCATTGTGATCAATCATTGTTTTCTGATGGGAGAAACTTCTGAACAATCATTGTAATAGTTGCAGAAATGTTATCCCACATCTACTCCTTCGAGAACCACAGTTTATCGGTAGTTTAGTCTATTTAAAAACCCGGTAGGGGTAGGTGCTATGAGCCGACACTACTACAAGGGAATAAATCATCAAGAAAACACCGACTTGGCAAAAAGGAGATGTAGGGAAAACCGGAAAAAACGGGATATACGCGTCGGCACGTGGAATGTTCGAACGTTATATAAACCAGGCGCGATACAGACGGTCATAGAAAACGCGAAACAATATAAAATGGACATCGTCGCTCTTCAGGATGTCCGACTCCCACATCAAGTAATCGAAGCCAACGGGTTTACACTGGCGTGTGGTGGTACCGATACACATAACATCGGAACCGGCTTCATCATAAGCAAGAAAATTACGCCCCGTGTAAAAGATGTGAAACTTATTAATGACCGAATGTCGGTGCTAAAAATACAGGGCCCATGGTACAATTATTATTTATAAACGTACACGCTCCAACAGAATCTACCGACAAAGGAACGAAGGACATGTTCTACGAGACCCTAGAGGAAGTATTTGATCGGATCTCACCATTTAATGTTAAAATCTTCCTCAGGGACCTCAATGCAAAAATTGGAAAGGAAGATATCTTCCAACCAACTATAGGTAAAGAAAGCCTACACGACGTTCCAAATGATAATGGAATTCGAATTATCACGTTCGCAGCTTCAAAAGATCTGGTAGTGAAAAGCACGATGTTCAAGCACAAGCAAATCCATAAAGCCACATGGATATCACCCGACGGCGTAACGCGTAACCAAATAGAACACTTCCTCATAGACAAAATACACCACTCGAATATCCTTGACGTAAGATCATATAGGGGAGCAGATTGCGACTCCGATCATCTTCTAGTGATGGGCAAAATAAGAAGTCGCCTCGCAGCAAACCCACATGGGCAGTCGCGGGAGACAAGTAAAAAGTTCGAAATTGATAAACTAAAAGACCTGCGCAAAAGGGCTGAATATAGAGACGACTAACGAATAGATTTAGCATCCTAGAGAATGGGAACAGTGAGGAAGAGGGAGCCAATAGTGTGGACACTAAATGGACATCGATCAGAGACACAATCACAATAAACAGCGCAAAAGGTATTAGGACTTAAGAAAACAATTAAGTCCAAACCTCCGTTTGACGATGAGTGTAGGGCGAAGATCGAAGAAAGTAAACGCCTCAGAGTGATCAACTTAGAAAGATATGATGAAGTCAACGCAGAAAGATACGCCACGATTCGGAAAGAGACAATGAGACTTCAAACGCAAAAAACGCGACACTAAATGGACATCGATCAGAGACACAATCAAATAAACGCCACAAAAGGTATTAGGATTTAAGAAAACAATTAAGTCCAAAGCTTGGTTTGACGATGAGTGCAGGGCGAAGGTCAAACAACGTAAAGTATTTCTTCTGCGTACAGAGAACAACGCCTCAGAGTGATCCACTTACAAAGATATGATGAAGTCAACGCAGGAAGATACGTGACAATTCGGGCATAGACAATGGGATTTTTCAAACGCAAAAGACGCGAATGGGACAAGACTCGGATCGAAAAATCCTAGAAAATGCCAGAGCAAAGAACATCAGAGATATGTATGTCGGCATCAATTCAATTAGAAATGGTTACTGACGGAGAGCCAAAATAATTCAAGACGCAGATGGCTGTCTAGTCACAGAAACTAACAATATCGTGACAACATGCAAGCAGTACTTTGAAAACCTGCTCAACGTGCGTACCCATCAACCACAAATAAACGCTCCAGACATACATACAGCCGAGCCTCAGATCCCAGAGCCTTCTTTCAACGAAGTTGTAGACCCAAGAAATCGATTGGAAAACAACAAGGCTCCCGGAGTCGACTGCATACAGGCAGAACTTGTGAAGCATGGAGGAAAGGCAACCGCCCGAAAGATCCACCAACTCATCAAAACAATATAGGATAAGGAAGTCACTCCGGAAGAATGCAAAATCCCAATAGTCGTCCCCATTTTCAAAGAAGGCGACAGATGTGACTGCGAAAACTACAGAGGAATATCATTGCTCCCAACGATATACAAAATCCTAACAAATGTCGTACTGGCGAGAATCACACCGTACGCAGAAGAAATACTGGGAGACTGCCAATGCGGATTCCGTAGGAACCGGTCACCATGCGACCAAATGTTCACAATAAGGCAACTGCTGGAAAAGAAGTGGGAATACGGAGAGACGGTTCACCAAGTGTTCGTTGAGATAAAAAAAGCCTACTACTCAGTCGCAAGGCAAAGACTCTACCATATTGTAGTTGAGCTGGGAATCCCGAAAAAATATGCTGCCCTCATTCAAATTTGCATGAACGAAAACAAAGGGCGAGTTAGAATAGAAAATCACATCCCAGAACCATTTGAAATCCGGGACGGACTAAAGCAGGGGGATGGCCTCTCACCGTGTCTTTTTAACCTTGTGCTCGAGTATGTCATCAGAAAGATACAAGACGATAACATGGCCGTTTTGGGCGATAATCTAGAAACTATAAGTAAAAACTGTGAAATCATCATGCAAGCGGCAGAAGAGGTGGGCCTAGAAATAAATGAAGACAAAACAAAATACATGATTACGACGAGAGCAGGTGAACACATATAAACGTCAGAGGGAAGATATTCGAAAATGTTAAAGAATTTAAATATCTGATAACGATACTGACGGCCAGTAACGAAGTGTCGAAGGAAATTAACAAAATACTGCATTCCGGCAACGGCAGTTGGCACGCAGTCAAAAAACTGCTGAAATCCAAACTGCTATCACGTAGCATAAAGCTCCGTGTCTATAGAACCATAATAATGCTGTGGCGGTTCCGCCAAACCCCACGGTTCACTTACCTAAAAAACCCCATAACTTCCATCCAATCTCATAACTTCACTAATGCAATCGCATTAGCACCTTAAATGCTTCACGCATTAAAGAGATCAAATCTTTAATCTAAAAGTCCCTGGAAAAGAAAACTTACCTTTCATGCATCTCTTCGCATACAATTCCCTGTAAGATATCTTTCTTAACTTATCAGGAATCTCAAACCAATTCGGCACCTTCGGTGCCAAGCAAATCTCCCTAGACGAATTCCTGAAAACAAGATGATTTGGTTTACATACAATGTAACCATCATAACAGGGACCATACACATTGCGTCGCCTATTTCTCGTCCTCACCAAGTGTATCATAAATCACCATGGAACTTTAGTGACAGACGGATGGGGATAGGAGTGAACCGAGTGCCCGTACCTGGCACAATACTCCTAAACCCCACAATGCCAATTGCTCTATACGGATGAGAAACATGGGCTCTAACAAAACGGGAAGAAATTAAATTCCGCGTATTCGAGAATAAAGTTTTAAGGGGCATCTTGACGAGGAAGGGTAAATATGACGAGGAGGCAGGACAATGGAGGAAACTCCACAACCACGAATTGGAAGAGCTATACCTCAAACCTACAATAGTGAGGGTGGTCAAGTCGCGAAGATTAAGATGAGCCGGACACGTAGCGCGAATGGGCGATGATAGGACCTTGCATAGAATTCTTGACGGTAGACCAACGGAAAAGAGACCGACAGGACGGCCGCGACGGAGATGGGGGGACAATGTTATGTTGGACCTCGAGGAGATCGGATCGGACGATCGAACGTGGAAGGAGAGCGCACATGACAGGGAACAATGGCGGAGCCGAGTCGGTCAGGTCATGAACTTCCGGGTTCCTACAGGCCAGTAAATAATAAAAAATACTAATAATAATAAAGTAAGTAAAATCTGTGAAATCATCATGCAAGCGGCAGGGTCTAGAAATGAATGAGGACAAAACAAAATACATGATTAGAGCGAGAGCAGGTGGACCTCAGGGCACATATAAACATAAGAGGCAAGATATTTGAAAAAATTAATGAATTTAAATATCTGGGAACGATACGTACGGCTAGTAACGAAATGTCGAAGGAAATTAACAAACGGCTTCATTCCGGCAACGCTAGTTGACACGCAGTCAGTAAACTGTTGAAATCCAAACTGCTATCACGTAATATAAAGCTCCGTATCTATAGAACCATAATCATGCCAATTGCTCTATACGGATGCGAAACATGGGCTCTCACGAAACGGGAAGAAAACAAATTCCGGGTATTCGAGAATAAAATTCTAAGGGGTATCTTTGGCGGAGAGCGTGGGGGACAGGGAACAATGGCGGAGTCGGGTCGGTTGAGGTCATGAACTTTCGGGTTCCTACAGGCCAATAAATAGTAGTATAGTTGACCAACGGGAAAGAGACCGGCAGGAGGGCCGCGACGGAAACGGGAGGACAATGCTAGGTTTGACCTTGAGGAAATCGGGTCGGCTGGTCAAGCGTGGAAGGAGAGTGCACAAGACAGGGAACGATGGCGGAGTCGAGTCGGTGAGGTCATGAACTTCCGGGTTCCTACAGGCCAATAAATAGTAGTAGTAATAGGAAGCCTAAAATCCTGGTAGAAATTGTGTTGCTTGGACATGTAGATAATTGGGACTGTTGCGATATACATTCAGAGGTCATTCAGAGGCTTTTCCCCTACGTTTTTTTTATTTCGTTCGATTGGTGGTTATCATCAATACAATTGATGTGTTGAACACTAACTTATTGACGTATTATTTGACAGTGCTAAAATTGATATCATTTTATTGTATTTGCTTTTCATTTGATCTTTTCCAGTCGTCTATTAAGTCAACCGCATTTGTGGTGTTCGTGTGCGATAAATTACTTCCAATAGGCACGTGGAATATGATTGCAACTGCAGTGCAACAGAATCAAGTACAGTTGCGACTTCTCAAAGTATTCGCCGAATTGTGCACATTCTGTGAACCCTTGGAGAATGCATCAGCGAGAATCGGTGCTGTATATACTATATTGAGGGTAATAAACGCTTTTCCAACTTTTTTTTGAAATCCTCTCACCATTTTCCACTTACTTTAGGAATACATGCCATTACCGTCGCTCACAGACGATGACTTGGCATCGCCCCCTTCATTCCAGTTTTCTTATGCTGAATGCCTATTGTATGCCCTTCACATGTTGGGCAAAAATAATCCAGATAGTTTAACTTTTGTCAACGATCCGGAGAAATTAAAGGACTTCAGGTCAAGATTGCAGTACTTAGCTCGCGGAACCCAAGGGTAAACGACGAATTCCCTTTAATCTATATAAACACGATCCATAAAAATTCTATTTATGCTGCAGGTATATAAAAAAGTTAGAGGAATCTGTGAAAGGAAAACCCAGTGACGAGCTCAAGTCTGAAGAAAATCAACTGAAATTAACTGCTCTAAAGACAACTTCAAACATCAGTGCGTTAATTCGCGATCTATTTCATTCCCCACCAAGTTTTAAGGCGGAGATACAACTCTCATGGGTAGTAAAAAAGAATGTAAGTTTAATGTAATTCTCAGTTTTACCCTAACTGATCCCTTTAGCATGCCCATGCAATTCCGCAGCAAAAAACTGGCTCGAAACGACACGCCCCCATAACATTTGAGGGTAAAAAGGAAAATGGTACATCAGAAGAAAAGAAACCACGACATAATACCGATCAGAGAGTGTATTCTCCGCCGACCGGAAAATATTCAGTCAAAGTACAGAACTACGGCAACAATCGATCAAGATCAAGGCACAATGGATCAGGACCGACAGGTTCTTATCGAAATAGTAATCGCCGTGGCTACAAGAGGTACTAAAAAGATTACTGTACAGCTGAATAACCTACAGGCTGCCAATAATCAGTTCGACAAGCAATACATAATTTTAAACAACACCATTGGAAACGTTGTCCAACACTTCACATTAAATAAAAACCGTCTAGAATTCTGAGTATGTCCAGATACAAGAGGACACGCAGCATCCTGTTCTATATCGACTCGAAATAATTCACATCTATTCACCAGAAGTTAAATTTAAATCACCAGATAAAAGCAAATCAAAAAAAAAAAAAAAGCGAAAAGGTAAGGTGATAAATGACTCTTTTTAACTCTTTTGGTTTTTCTTTCAGCAAACCACCGAGAATCCTCGACACTACAAATGTTTTTCAAATCATATTTACTAAACTTGGCGCTGCTGAGCTCCTTATACTATTAATTTTAGTTTGTTTTTTTTTTTTTTTTTTTTATAACACGTTTAAATAATACTTAGCATCTCATATTTATCTCTTACTAGCTGCGTCCCAAACGACTTTCTCAGTTTATTCGGCACTCAATTTTAATTTTGTTCATTTTAAATTATGGATTTAAGTGGCTTGCTATATAAATTCTTATATAATTAAAGTTCACCTCTTTGATTCTATCAAGGGGCTAATTTTGCTTTAATTTTAACTTTAAAATTTTAAAAATACTTGTATTTACATATTTATTAATAATAGACGCCAAGGTTATATTTGAATGATCCCTTTTAAAGTATCGTCCTTGCCGCTTTATCTGAAAGAGGATAAAGTGCACAAATTCAAACTTTCAAAGTTTCTTCTGTCTTTGCAAATTCACTTATACCCTTTTCACCGGGGTGGTGAATAGGAATTCCCTCGGTGAGGGTAAACTTTTAATAACACTTGTGTATTATTAAGGTGACTGTAAATTCAAATTAACTTTGGCATTTAAAATAAACATTAAGACAAAGTAACAGGCGTGTTGTGTTTTCTTTTCTCTGCTGTAAAATTAATTTACTTTCTGGATGTTTGATTGGTTAGATTGCCCATTGCGGAGATCACCTGCCATGGATCGAAGAAGGAAAACTTTGATATATGAAAGCTTTATTAGTCAAATATAAGGCATGGTGTTCCGTGTGTGTGGATAAGGTGGAACCTGAAGCCGTCGAAGGAAACCAGTGGGCAAAATATAAGTGTTGGCGATGCAACTTCCCAGGGCAAGTACTCAGCACAACGATCGGCTGAAAAACCACTCAAGAGGGAGGAGCACGACATTCAGCTGTATGCCGATCGCGAAAAATCACTCAGGAGAAAACGAGTGATTGAGAAAACCACGGATGCGAGCGAATTCCCGATAGGCCCTGACCCATTCGGGCGACAAACGTGTTGCTCCAAGCGACCCACAACAGGCCAGTGGGCCACGCCGCACACCCCTTGCCCATGTGGCATCAACGCGACAACAACGTGTCCACTCCTTGTATTGACCCAGGCCCACCACGACCCAGGAACCCGTCACTCAGGACAGTTCCAATACCCCACCACCGCGCCTTCCGAAGCGAGAAGACCTACCTTATCTTTCAAGCGTCTAGCCCTCCTTCCAGCACCACACCAAACTCCTCCGCCCTACCATCATTTCGTGACTACGTCACTGGGGGAGGAGTACTGTGGGGGTTTCTCTAACCACATGGAGAACCAACCCACAATGCCAACCAATCTTGACCGCTAACAGCGCGTCACCTCAATCCAACTCCCCGTGCAAAATCTGCATTTGCATACATCCCATACTTACCAGGAACCCATTTCCCAAGCTGAAATAAATGCATATTCCAATTTACAACGGAATATTAATCATTTCCCTCAATTACATCACCCCACATACGTTTTCCCAAAATAGCTTCGGTCAACTTCCTACTTAAGTTATATTTTCTCTTTGTGACCAAGCAATCTTAATTTCCCCGAAATTCATATGCCATAACAAACGCATATCCAAATCCTCAACGGAACATTACCAACCAACTAAACCGCGCACATTTCCCCGAAATTATTTCGGTTAACATTTCTATCTAAACGATATCCCTTGCTTGCACCCAAGCCATTCCAATTTCCTCCGAAAGTGCATGCCCATACTCGCTCGCGTCCCCAAAGCCAATTTCCCGGTACACCCAACCAACGAAGTCAACCCAGCCTGTACGGCCAGAATTCGCTGGAACTGAGTTCTTATGCGAGCGTAGCAACTCCTCCAAAATTCTTCGTAATTGGCAGCGAGCCTAATTTCGGTATGACGCACCGCCACGACGCATTGAATGAATTATTTTCATTCGTAAGTGAGTCGTCCTCCAACTACCACAACGCGCGTATCGGTAGTCCCCTGTAACCGCCGCGGCCAAGCGGGGGCACGCCCCCCCAGCGGGCCAAATAAAGTCCGCCCTAATGTTTTTCTTCCAATTGCCGCGGGTACAGCGTCGAAAATGAATAGAAAAAAAAAAAACGTTCGGGCGCAGTTCGCGGATTAAAACTAGACAACTTATGACAAATCCCAAGACGAAATAAAAAGACCCTTACGGCCGACTCCCGGTGTTTCATTTCTTTCCTTGCGCTTGCGGACACTTTCGCTGGTAAACAACTCTGTAGTGGGGCGACGGTTAACTGGTGCCATACGTTGGTACATCCACCATCGCACCCCCACAGACCTCTCGGGAGAGGCGAACCTATAGCGCCAAGTGGGCGCCCCGAGATGCCATCAAATAACTGTTGCAGTTCTTTTTGAACAGTTGCAGGTTGTAACGCTCCGGAAACACTCGCGTGGGAAAGGTGTTCCACGGCTTCCCCGCTCTGTAGAGGAACGAGTTCTGATGCAGGGATGTTCGCGCCCTCGGGAGATGAACCACAAACGGGTGCGATCCGTCGGATTGTCTTGTGGAGCACATATAAGCCGAATTGCGTGGAACAATATCACGAATCTCCGAAGAACAGTACCCGTGATAATATCTGTAAAACAGACAGAGGTCGGCTACGTGCCTTCGATGTGATAGCTACTGTAGTCCCGACGTCAGCGCCGAGTCCTCGATAAGGCGGATCGCTCGTTTCTGTATGCTCTCAAGTAGGTCGAGGGTATGTTTATGAGCCGAGCTCCAAACATGAGAGCATTATTCGAGCGCGGGTCTAATTTGAGATTTATATAGGAGAAGAAGTTGGCCCGGAGTAAAATATTTCTTGGCTCTAAAAAGATAACTCAGTTTTCCTGAGGCTGACCTGGCGATACTCAACACGTGTTTACGCCACGACACATTCCCAGAGACGTGGCGCCGAGCAATTTCAAACTTTTTCCAGCTTCGAGGGCCCGGCCATTCATCCTCAGCTGTGGAACCGATGATCCACTTTTCTTTGTGAATGTTGTATATTGTGTCTTCGCTGCATTGAAGTCGACGAGATTGGCCCTTCCCCACTGCAGGGCCCTATTTAGATCCTGATTTAAAGAGTCAATCTGTCTACATCTCAGCTGATGCGACGCAGGTGTACCAATCGGCTCGAAAAGGAGGAAACAAGCGTACTATCATCCGCAAAACTGAACACTTTGTTATCCGTTGTCTCCAACAAATGATTTATGTGAAGCACAAACAAGTTTGGAGCCAAAATAGAACCTTGGGGCACCCCCAAATTAACAGGGTACAGATCCGAACACGTCGTCCACAACAACCCGGATCGATCGATTCTCGAGGAAGCTCCTCGTCCAGTCGCAAAGCTGCTGGGAAAGTCCATATGAACGAAGTTTGCTCAGCAATGCCCCGTGTCAGACGTGGTCAAAAGCCTTTGGGATATCCAATGCGACCACCCTTGATTCACCATGCCGCTCAATCGCAGATGTCCATATATCGGCTATAAGTGTTTAAAGGTCTCCCATAAATCGCCTGCTGGCGCAAGACTAATAACCTTGCCAGGAAAAAAGAATCAATATGGAAAATTTAACAAGCCTCAGGACTTGCTAAATAAGGCCAAGACCAGTTCCCGGTTGTAGTGCCGATGATGATGATGATAAATCGCCTGCCACGGAATCCGTATTGACGATCATTCAGAAGACCGTTGCACTCCAAATACTTAACCAACTCTGTATTGATTACTTTTTCCATCACCTTAGATAAAATAGACAGTAATGCTATCGGACGGTAATTTTGTGGGAGACACTTTTTTCCCGTCTTTGGGATTGGCTCAACTCGAGCAATTTTCCAGCAGGTAGAAAAAGTCCCCCATGCATAAGATAAGCGGAAGCGTCTGCCAAGAACCGGCGATAGTTCAGGAGCATAGTTCTTAAGGACTATTGCTGGTATTCCGTCCGGGCCGGTTGCCTTCCTACAATCCAGTTCACGTAGAATGCGTTGAATAGTGCGCGGAAGACCGTATGGGCGCGATCACAGGTGGCTCCAAAAGGCCGGGATCGAGGTTTGAATTCGCGGAAAATAAATTCGCGAACACATTAGTTTTATCCTTAGGATTCGTGACTAACGTCCCGCTGTCTGTCACCAACGGAGGGAAGGAGGAGGATGCGAAGTTATTGCTAACAGCTTTTGCCATTGACCAGAAGGAGCGCGAACCAGTCGGGCACCGAAGGAGCTTATTGATCACCCCGTCGAGCTTTCTTCGCGGCATCAAACGCATGATTGCACGCGTTTCTCATTCTAACAAAATTCGTTCTGTGAACATCGGTGTGATTGGAGCGCCATTGCTTAAAAGCTCTATTTTTTGCCGCTGGAATCTGCTCGCATTTTTTATCAAACCAAGGTTTATCAGACGAACTTCGTTTGATGGAATGTGGAATATACATTTCCATCCCCAGAAGAATAATCTCTGATACCGACTCCGTGCAAGCGTTATCATCGGAGTCTTCGAAGCATACCTCGGACTATGGAAAGGATGCGAAGAAATCTCGCAAATCGTCCCAGTTAGCAGCCCCATACTTCCACACATGGCGAAGCTGCCTAGGGCGGTTATTCGCTTGATATGCAAGTGCTTGCGCGACAGATACCAAGCAGTGATCTGAGTTTCCCAGTGGCGCAGAAACCTCTACGGTATAAATACTCGGTTCGGATGTCAAAAACAGATCCAGGGTGTTCGCATAATCGCCTCGGGCATCCCCCACGAGTTGAGTCAAGTTGTGGCTTACAGCAAACATCTCCGCCAGCCTCCAAGCCTCGTCGGTTCTGTTAGAATGCAACAACCAGCTGGAATTATGCACATTAAAATCGCCAAGGACAACAATTTCAGAAGCTGAGTGGTTGATCTGTATCCAGTCGACGGTATGTGAAAGATGTTCGAAAAATGTCGCTGGTCGACCGTCATTCGGGGAGCGGTAAAGACAACAAAGAAATTTAACGGAATTCCTCAGCACGACCCTCAACCCTATGATGTTCCAACGCCTCCATCCTCTGGCAAGCTAGATAGGACCGCGCGAAGACGCAGACACCGCCCGTAAAACGGAATCTCGAATGTAAGTCGTATCCTGAGCAACGAAGATATGTCGAATCAGTTGACGAATTGACCCGGGTCTCAGTTGGGGCAAGGATATCAGGTTTCGTTGTTTGTAAATATTGGTGGACGGCGTTTACGTTCGTATTGGTGAAACCGATGCCCCTGATGTTACAAAATGCCGTCACCAGTCGAGCGTGGGCAGAGCCTCGAGTGCGAGCCCGGTTATGAGATGACGAACTTCTTAAAGTTCCATTATTTATCATGATATCTGCATGATGTTCCCCCCGACATAGTCCCCCCCGGAGATCCGAATGGGAGACTACTTTACCTCCGCAATTCTTTATATCAGAAGGTACCATCATGACTTATCTCCGTGTCAGTCCGGGCCATCAGCCACACGTCCGAAACACCGTGGAAGATTTCTCTCGGCGATATCGCGGAATGTACAGAGTCACGGGGTGGTATCTCACCTTGGGACCGACTACCACCTAACCAACCTTTTCTCGAACCAGCCAAGCTCCGAAAGATGGCCAGGGATTTCTCCCGACCATTTCACGGAGCCTAAAGCTTGATGGGACCCCGGCTACCACTCGGCAATAGCGCAAATAAAGTTCGGAAGACAGCAAAAGGGGAATTGCTGCTAGAATTGAAACGCCATCCAGAGGCCACCACCGAGACACTGAAAGCAAAGGTACAACAAGTACTAAAGGAAGATGCTAATGTCAAAACAGTGTCACAGGAAATCACGGTTGAGTGTCGTGATTTAGATGAGGTGACCACTGTGGAGGAAATCCTGACAGCGATCGCTATAGAGTTCCCTGCGCTGAACGCGATCCCAAAGGAAGCGGTAAAGAGCTTAAGAAGGAAACCAGATAGCACGCAGGCTGCCATGATCCGCTTACCAAGAGAAAAGGCTAGCATGTTGCTGGCTACAGGTTTCCTACGGGTTGGGTGGGTGAGATGCAGATTTCGAGAACACATCGCACCCACACGATATTTCAGATGTTGCCAATACGGTCATGTGGCGAAATCCTGCAAATCAGAACAAGATCGTTCGGAAAACTGTTTGAAATGCGGTGAAAAAGGCCACAAAGCAATGGGCTGTAAAGCACAACCCAAATGCATGTTCTGCGAATCAGGATGCGAAGGCGGTAACCACCACTCAACAGCGATTTACAAATGCCGAGCATTTAAAAACGCGATGTCCATTCTCCGGAAAAACAATGGACAGGTTTAAGTGCATTCAAATTAATGTAAGCCATTGTAGAACGGCACAAGATATCCTTTCCTAAACGGTTAAGGAATATGGTGCTGACGTGGTACTCATCAATGAGCATAACAGGATGCCTGGCACTGGTACTATTATATGGGAGGAAGACAGCAGCGGAATAGCGGCCATCTGGACAACTGGAAATTCTCCCATGAAATGCAGAAGTGTCCAGCGGCTGGGAGGAATTGCCTATGCTAAGATCAGAGGAATTCATTTCTACTGTTGTTACGCTCCACCAAGGTGGGAAATAGAATATTTCAAATGGTTTTTGGACAGGATAACACAAGACGCTAGCGATAAGAGCCTTCTTATAGTTGCTGGAGATTTCAACGCTTGGGCAGTAGAATGGGGAAGCACAAGGACCAACAGTAGAGGCCAGGTACTACTTGAAGCATTCGCAGTCCTAGATGTGGTGTTACATAATGATGGTATCGATGACACCTTCATAAACGAGAGAGGCCGGTCCAAAATCGAAATCACATGTGCCAGCTGCATGTTGGCAAGAAGTATGGAGTAGCGAGTTTTGGACACCTACACCCACACCTACGAAATATTACCGCACAGGGGATTCATCACTGGCAAATTGGCGAAGAAAGCCCAAAAAAATGGGTGGAAAGAGAAGGACCTCGATCCGGAACTGCTTGATTATATACTGGAAGACCAAATCCCACAGTTTGACGCAGAGGCCGATGTGAACGGGCAGGGGGGAAAAGTCATGAAGTGGCTAACTACCGCATGTGCTGCTTTTATGCCACGAAAAAGACAACCAGCAGGGGCTATCAAACCGGTGTATTGGTGGAACTCAGAAATCTCCCATGTGCGATCGGAGTGGAACAGGTTAAGACGCTTGCAACAAAGAGCTAGAAACCGTAACACCTACCCACAGTTGCATGCGGAATTCGTCAACAAATGGAAAGAGTTGAGGAATGTGATCCGTAAAAGTAAATATGACGCGTTCTGCTCCCTAAGGGATGAATTAAATAACAACCCATGGGACAGCGCTTACAGGATAGTCATGAAAAGACTAAAGAACAACAGTAGTCAAATGCAAAAAAGAAAAAGTGACATGGCCAGAATCGTTGCTGTCCTCTTCCCACAGTGTGATGAGGTACTGAGAGTGCAAGAGCAGTGGAGGATCACTGAAGGAGAGATACCTCCCATGACCACCGAAGAGGTACTCTTGGCTGCAAGGGTAATCAGAAAAAACAAGACCCCGGGACTAGATAGTATCCCTAACGCAGTAGTGAAGACTGCTTTAACAAAAAAGCCGGAAGTCTTCAGCTGCCTCTTCACTACCTGTTTTCAAACACGACAATTTCCTAAACGATGGAAAAAACAGCGGCTTGTGCTTATACCAAAAGGTGTCAAGAATCCAGAAGAGCCATCGTCTTATCGCCCGTTGTGCATGCTGGACGCAACAGGAAAACTGCTTGAGCGAGTAATTGCCACTCGCCTCGAAGAATTCACTGAGGGAACATCGGGGCTCTCTGAATCGCAGTATGGGTTCCGGAAAGGTAGATCAACCGGAAAAGCACTATCTGTGGTGTGCGACATCGCTCGCAATGCGATAGCTGGAGTACGATGGCTAGGTGGTACAAACAAATATTGCGCGGTGGTGACGCTTGATGTTAAAATGCTTTTAACTCGGCGAATTGGAATCGGATTCTAGAAGCGTTGGGCGATCTACAAGTCTCCCCCTACTTGGTGCGTATATTAGCAAACTATCTCTCGGATAGAAGACTGCTCTATGACACAGATGAGGGACCACAGGAATATAAAATAATAACGGGAGTACCCCAGGGATCTGCATTAGGTCCGCTGTTATGGAATATCATGTATGATGGTGTGCTCAGAGTAATGTACCGGGAGGGGTTAGAATCATTGGGTACGCAGATGATTTGGCAATAGTAGCCGTCGCTAAACATCTAGATGACCTGTAGAACATTTGTTCCCCAGCAATCCGGGGCATTAAATGCTGGCTAGATATGGCCGGACTGAGACTAGCTGGACATAAGACGGAGGCAGTTTTAATAAGCAGCCGCAAGAAAGTTGAACACCTTGATTTGGAAATAGAAGGACAAATAATCAGATCCAGTTATACTCGACAACAGGTTGAGCTTCAAGGAACACCTGAGGAAAACGAGTGAAAAAACGACAAGAGTATGCAAAGTTTTAGCGAGACTGCTACCCAATGTTGGATGACCCCGGACCCACATAAAGAAACTCATAACCTCCACTATAATGTACGCAGCTCAGATATGGGCAGGAGCCGCACAGTATAAGTCATACATGAGGGAAGTGAACTCGGCGTATAGACTGGCATCACTAAGAGTATGCTGTGCATTTCGAACGGTATCCGAAGATGCTATAAATGTTTTGGCCGGGAGGACACCACTAGACATTGCAGCTAAAGAAAACGCTGCGTTGCATAAGGTCTCCCAAGAGAATCGTCGGAGAATGAGGCCACAGTTAGAGCTCTCAAGCCTAAGAGAATGGCAACGAAGGTGGGATTCTTCCACCAAAGGAAGATGGACCCACACCATGATACCTGACATAGAAACATGGGTGAAAAGAAAACATGGGGAGCTGAATTACTACTTGACTCAGCTAATATCAGGACATGGATGCTTTCGGCAATACTTGCACAAGTATAAGCATGTGAATCACCCATACTGCTGGTATTGTGAAGGCAAAATAGAAAATGCGGAACACGTACTTACAGAGTGTGTGAGATTCGAGACCGCACGAACGATTTTGGAGTGACATATGGGACGGACAGTTACTCCGGGAGGTGTAATAGAATACATGCTGAGTTCAAAATAGGCATGGTCCGTAACAAATGGTATTCTATGTGATATGATGCAGCAGATGCGACGCGACGAGCGGAGTAACAGGTAAACTCCGTCCCGCCCCGCTATGGAATATCTAAAAGAAAGTTCCGTGGGGATCAACGCGAATATGTGCCTGGCGGGAGGTGGTTTCAGTCAGTAAGAACCCGGTATGCCTCAGGATCGGTCCAAGGGTATCTTTTGAAGATTTCCACCTTCCTACCGAAACCAAAAAAAAAAAAAAAAAACTTTGCAAGCGATGCCAAGACTCAGGACACTTGGAGGTCTCATGCCACCAGCAAACACGCTGCGGCAGATGCGCAGTGGAACACGAGATCGATGAATGCAAGGTAAATCCACAAGGACTGGAACCAGAGACAGTCCAAACCGCCAGCGCCGATGGATCCATTACCACAAAGAAGATTACAGTAAAATGTTGTAACTGTGAAGGGCCACATCCAGCAAATTTCTCTCAATGTCCTCCGAAGCTAAAACTTCTGCAAGGACGGAAATTAGCAATGTCAACAGTTAAACCAACAACAACGAAACCAACAGTATTGCAGGAAGCAAAGTTAACCCGACCCGGAATATCTTACGCGGATGCAGCAAAAGGACACCTCAACACCACCACTCTGTAGTGCTCCCGAAGCCCTACCATCCCCCCACAACCCCAATATACATGACCCATCATCCCAGTTCCCATTACATTACACATCCAATATCCCATCTCCCAATATACCTATCCCATCCACCATCCCATTTTCCCATACAATATACATATCCCATAATCACCCAATTAATCTAAACAATTTCCAAAAATCGTCACATTATGTAATTAACAGTTCCTATAGCGATTGTCTAATATAAGGATCCCAGAATCGTCACCAGGCGAATATAGCAAATACTCAAGGGGACGATTCTGAAATCAAATCGAGTAACCAGCAGCTGCTAAGAAGGATAAATTCCGGCATCACAAGCCAAAAACCAGAAGCGAGCAAGCAACGGCTTCTCAGAATAAAACACTCTTGTTTCACAAGCCAAAAACCAAAATCGAGCAACCGTAGCAGCTGCTCGATTGTGATTGGCCAAAAGACACTGATGCGTTGCCGGCTTTCGGGTACCTGGAGAGGAAGATGACCCTTTCAGGTTCGACTTCGTTCATCGAAGAAACTGAACGAAAGAAAATAAAAAAGAGAGAATTAGCTTTTTTTACACAGGCAGTCGAGTAATATCAAAGCAGTTAGTCGAGTAATATTCGTCAAAGCAGTTAGTCGAGTAATATCCATCAAAGTAGACAGTCGAGTAATATCTGTCAAAGTAGACAGTCGAGTAATATCCGTCAAAGCAGATAGTCGAGTTTGGATTGTGAGTTGTGATATAACGACCAACGCGTACACACTTTGAAAATTTAAGTTTAACTTATTCTGTCTCGAACGAACTCAACCGGTTTTTCTTTTGTAACGACTGATTTAAATATTTTCTTTTCACATACTAACATTCTATCGATTCCGGAGACGCTACAACCATGAGTTGTACGCAATCTACCTTGAAGCTAATATTGTAAGAAAAATCAAGCTCGGTAGACTCCGGTGGATGGGACACCTAGCTCGAATGAGCGAAGAGGAGCCTGCCCGGAAGGTCCTTTGTGGCAGGATGTATGGAAGGAGACAGTGCGGCAGACCTTGTCTGCGATGGAAGGATGACGTAGACCAGGACGCCCGGAGCCTGGGAGTGCTAAACTGGATGACATCGGCTCGAAATCGGGACCGGTGGAGACATTTGTTAAATAAGGCCAAGTCCGGATCCCGGTTGTAGTGCCGATGATGATGATGATATATTCTTATGATTCCATCCATTCTGCATATAATGCAATACACGCCTCTCCAGCAATCGAAACTCGTATTTTGCATACAATGCACACAATACAAATTCGCATTCATTCAGAAGTAAAGACTTCCCCAAGTTAAATCATATCGCATACGATAATGGCCTATCCATGCCAAAGCCATACACTTGACCCATTTTCCAAGGCCACTACAGTTTGCGTCGTATTACGAAAAGCAAACCAACACCTGTCCACAGGTCTCATGTTACAAATACATATGTTAACAGGTGTGATACATGATATACGAGCACAAGACCACCGACTACGAAGTAGTTGAACGTCGGTGAAACGCTGAGCTCGGCGATAGTGGCGAACGCAGCGATAGGTCGCAATTAAACGTATGATACGATTTGCACGTAGAGCAATGCACTGATATTGGTTCGGTCATTGCTACTGAAAATCGAATGAATATATAAATTGATTCTGCTGCATTTTTTGCAGAACAATTAAGCGATTATTGAAAATTGCAAAGTGCGAATGACAGGCAATTAACCCCCAAATAGGCTACACGCGCTGGGCAAGAAAAATGCTCCATCTGCAATTGTTGCAATTAAAATGGTATATAAAGTGTTGTTTCAATCCACACCCAAAAACCCGCAAACCAAAGAAAGACCTCCACCCTGTAAGTTAAGCAGTCACATCCAGACCGCAGGAAGCCCTCACAAAGAACCTGCCGCTAAGAAGAAACCGCCCCAGGAGACGTGGAACTAACGAGCTCTCTCAAAGAATCTGTCGCCAAGAAGAAACCGCCCCCAGGAGATGTAGAACTAACAGGTGACTATCGATAAATTAATAACCTCGGATGAGTTTTCCCCGAGAGATAACCCAATATTAAATGTTAGCATTAGAGGTCAAACTCTAATGTTTCATTTTGGCGACCGTGACAGGACCTAGGGAGGTCCAAGTTGATAACTTGTAAGCGCTTTTAAAGAGCCTAGTCCTTGATAATAACCAATCTCATTTGTACTGGGCAAAGACCCCTTTCCCCGTCACTCGCAGCTGAGTCTGGCTTCGGGAGTACAAACTGATAAACCACATTCTAAATAATCTATCCGGAGTATTTGATTCGGTACAACGGTTTCTCCGAATATAACACAACAACAACATCCACTTGCATGATGCCATCGCAATTATAACAGCTACAATCAAGGATTCAACTGCATACCATAACAACAATTTGAATACTACATTTTCGGGAGCTATCGCTATTATCCCCGCATTAACAAGCATACCAGTGGCTACAATTCTATGCCACCACGATAACAACAGTCTTGATTGACGTCAACCATAATAAGACTCGAAGACCCAGGACGACGATCATAAAAGTGACTACAATAGACGAAGACAAAAGTCTCATCCAACGTCTGCAAGCCCAGGTCCAGTAGGAACTAGTGATCCGTATTCACCCAATCTATCAGCATCACCATCAACAACCACAGCACCTCCACACCATAACCTTAACAATACTGGTGGACATTTAAAATAGTCCACCTGAAGAAGCCAAAACGTCACAACAGGAGGAAACGCAAGAAACGAAGTACAACGGAAAGTCCAACAACGGCTTCCCCATCGAAGGCTCCGCCGGCATTGAGTCGCCCGTATCAACAACCCAACAGATGGACGAATTCGAGTATGTACCAGACTACTCACTGATCCACTTCCGGACCATAGAAGACGCTTTCGAGTCAGACCCGCTCCCAATGTTAGTGAACCAACGCATGAGGAGGAACAGACCGGCACCAACCCAAAGGTAGTAGAGGAAAAAACCGAAAACCCAACGCGGACCGCAAAACCACCAAAACGTACTCGCTATTTTCCTTATGAAAGGAAACACCTGCGGTTGTAGATGCCCAGCAAGTAAATACACCCAAATTTCCGTACATGACCAACAACAAGGCGACGTATCCAACAAACCGCCCAACGGTGACAAGACCAACTAAAAACGTAAAACGATCGTAAAACGTGGGATGCAAAACTTTAGAAAAAGGTGAAAAAAAAGAAAAATTTAAACAAAAAATAAAAACAAACCACCGCGCCAAATTTATAACAATTGGTGACAGCGGTGGGATGCGAAAACCAACAAAAAACAAATTCCGTAACAGGTGTCTTACTGGCGAGAATCACACCGTACGCATAAGACATATTGGGAGACTACCAATGCGGATTCCGTAGGAGCCGGTCGACGAGCGACCAAATGCTCACAATAAGGCAACTACTGGAAAAGAGGTGGGAATACGGAGAGACGGTTCACCAACTGTTCGTTGACTTCAAAAAAGCCTACGACTGAGTCGCAAGGCAAAGACTCTACCATATTGTAGTTAAGCTGGGAATCCCGAAAAAATATGCCGCCCTCATTCAAATATGCATGAACGAAAACAAAGGGCGAGTTAGAATAGAAAATCACATCCCAGAACCATTTGAAATCCAGGACGGATTACAGCAAGGAGCTGGCCTCTCACCGTGTCTTTTTAACCTTATGCTCGAGTATGTCATCAGAAAGATACAAGACGACAACATGGCCCGATCATCCCTGAACGGGGTCACACAAGTGCTCGTGTATGCGTATGACCTCGCCGTTTTGGGCGATAATTTAGAAACTGTAAGTAAGTGGTAAGGTCTGCTTACTGCTCTGATTCGACCCGGTGTCAGAGAGGCGCCGTTATAATACAGCCGGTATACCCCTGGCTGCAAACCATCCAATGGGCACGGTGACGCGTAACATCCTGGATTAGGGGTGGTAGATCTTTGTGTGTTACTCCTCGCTAGCCTGTCTGACATGGGTGACCCTACTGGAAGCATATGCTTCCGTCAGCATAGCCTGCCTGATTCATTGTATTTTAAGCCCCCGCACCACGTCAAGGTTTCTACCAAGCGTGGAAGAAGACTCGAATCGAAAAAATCATAGAAAATGCCAAAGCAAAGAACAGTAGAGGTATGTATGCCGGCATAGATTCAATTAGAAATGGCTACCGAGGGAGAGCCAAAATAATCCGAGACACAAACGGCTGTCTGGTGACAGAAACAAAACATATCGTTGTTGTATTCCAGAATACTACCCTTATTAAATTTAACACTGAATCTCCTAACACATCCTTAAAAACTTCACTTAACATATATTACATTCTCACTTAATACATACCATTCATAAACATTCACAATATTACCAGTTACAGCACACTTAATAACCTGCACCTTTTTATTTATTGAAAACATAGCAACTTGGATTTTCGTCCGAATTGAATGTGAAAAGTCATAGAGAAAAAATTCAGTTCATAAAGTTCAGTTGAGTATCAGAAACAGTAGAGTTAAGTACTAGTTGAGATTGGAAGTTAGTAGAGTTTAGTTCTGGCAGTTGGAAGAAGAAGTTTAGTTTGAGAGTTCTAGTTGGAGATTACAGTGAATAAATAAAAGAAAAGAAACTATAGAAACCGCCCACATAAGCAAACGATTTTTCAATTCAAAAACGGACAACTTTATATCAAGAATTGAAATCAAACAAAACATGAATCGATGAAAAAGGATTAAATAAAGGAATACTAAAAGGTCCCCGCTCTTCCCTCATCCGAGGAAGCACGGCGCCGGACCTCAACATCGTGACAAGATGGAAGCAGTACTTTGAAAACCTGCTCAATGTGCGCACCCATCAACCACAAATAAACGCACCAGACGTACATACAGCCGAGCCCCAGATCCCAGAGCCCCCTTTCGACGAAGTTGTAGACGCGATAAATCGACTGAAAAACAACAAGGCCCCCGGAATCGATTGCATACCGGCAGAGCTTGTGAAGCGTGGGGGAGGGGCAACCGCTCGAAAGATCCACCAACTGGTTAAAATAATATGGGACAAGGAAGTCAGTCCGGAAGAATGGAAAACCGCATTTTCAAAAAAGGCGACAGATTTGACTGCGAAAATTACAGAGGAATATCACTGCTCCCAATCACATACAAAATATTAACAAATATCATACTGGCAAGAATCACACTGTACCCAGAAGAAATATTGGGAGACTATCAATGCGGATTCCGTCGGAACCGGTCAACAAGCGACCAGATGTTCACAATAAGGCAACTGCTGGAAAAGAAGTGGGAATATGGAGAGACGGTTCACCAACTGTTCGTGGACTTCAAAAAAGCCTACCACTCAGTCGCAAGGCAAAGACTCTACCATATTGTGGTTGAGCTGGGGATGCCGAAAAAATATGCCGCCCTCATTCAAATTTGCATGAACGAAAACAAAGGGCGAGTTAGAATAGAAAACCACCTCTCAGAACCATTTGAAATCCGGGACGGAGTAAAACAAGGGGATGGCCTCTCACCATGCCTTTTTAACCTTGTCCTCGAGTATGTTATCAGAAAGGTACAAGACGACAACACGGCCGGATCATCCCTGAACGGGGTCACACAAGTGCTCGCGTATGCGGATGACATCGCCGTTCTGGGAGATAATCTCGAAACTATAAGTAAAAACTGTGAAATCATCACGCAAGCAGCAGAAGAGGTGGGCCTAGAAATAAACGAAGACAAACCGAAATACATGATTACGACGAGAGCAGGTGGAACTCAGTGAACTCATTTAAATGTCAGGGGTAAGATATTTGAAAATTTCAAAGAATTTAAATATCTGGGAACGATACTGACGACCAGAAACGAAACGTCAAAGGAAATTAACAAAAGACTTCATTCCGGCAACGCTAGTTGGCATGCAGCCAGTAAACTATTAAAATCCAAACTGCTATCACGTAATATAAAGCTCCGTGTCTATAGAACCATCATTATGCCGATTGCTATATACGGATGCGAAACATGGGCTTTTGGCGGTTTTATACGTTCTTCAAGTGTTCCGCCGAACACTGCCTGCCGGATAGAAAACATAAACACCAGAGCGAACGCGGTTAGAAAGGAAACATCAAGTAAATTGCTCTCGCACTTTACTTTATTGTTAGCGTTTGTTATTGTTCTCACTAATTAAATAGTTCCAATATATAGTTTTACAAAATAATACTCGCTTTCACAAAATAATCTAAACCGATCAAAAATGAAAAAAGACTTCGTGCGCACTCCACACAAACCCAGACTCGACTTTTCTTTTTTTTTCTTCTCGGGCTATCTTAACGCGTATCACCTCCTCGTGGTGTTCTCGTATTCCTCCTCGCGTGACGATCAGAATCTCTCTTCGTTGCTCGAAATATACCACCCGATATGGCTATCGAAATCAGACTGTCTGTCTGCCCACACAGATATCCAGATTCCAAACTGGTATCTGTATCTACATGGAAAAATTTTCCTACTTGCTCTGCTAACAGAACTTCCGAATTTCTGTTAGCAGCATGTTATCACGTCCCAGGGGTGATTTTTCATTCCTGAAAGAAGAAACTCGCTCATCATCGAACATCATTATCACCATCCGTGGTGGTGGTCGAAATTCAGTTCGACGGTTGTCAATTGTATGCCGCCTTATTTACATAACACATCTGGCGCGAAGGCCGAAAGATATCCTGCAATTTGCATGGATGCATGGTTCATGGGTTTTGTTTGACTTTTGTCAATACACCCGAAATCCATTAGATCTTTCTAATGGGTGTGAAATACAAACAGACACCGTGGGATCGGAGTAGTTTCCTTGTAGGTTTTCAACCTCATACAATTTGAATTATCTCGTTGAGATAATTACGGTTGCCGTTTTTTTTTGTTTGCCGATAGATTTGGTGGTCTTTATGGCAGCTACCCGCACGTGCATCGTTGGTCGGCTAATTTGCATTGCATAGACGTTTGAAATTGCCGATTCAATGGAATGTTCCTGGGCGCAGGCGGATTGAATGTTTCTTTTTTGTTTCAGGTATGATGACTTACGAATGTTGAGCTTGGCATTAAAAGCTTTGGGGAAGTTCAATTCCTTGCTTTTTGGTGTCGGTCTCAACGTTGGCTGCGAGTTGCAGGCCCTATGGTGGGACTTTGGGGCACGCGTCTGTGGGCGCGTGCAACGCTCTCAGGTAAGCAAGTTCTTTGAAGGTGGGAACCTTACCTGCGCGGAATTGTGCGTTCGTAGAACGCTACAGGCTCTCACAAAACGGGAAGAGAACAAATTCCGTGTATTCGAGAATAAAGTTTTAAGGGGTATATTTGGCGGTAAAAATGACGAGGAGTCAGGACAATGGAGGAAACTCCACAACCACGAATTGGAAGAGCTATACCTCAAACCTACAATAGTGAGGGTGGTCAAGTCGCGAAGATTAAGATGGGCCGGACACGTAGCGCGAATGGGCGATGATAGGACTGTGCATAGAATTCTTGACGGTAAACCGACGGGAAAGAGACCGACAGGACGGTCGCGACGGAGATGGGGGGACAATGTTATGTTGGACCTCGAGGAGATCGGATCGGACGATCGAACGTGGAAGGAGAGCGCACAGGACAGGGAACAATGGCGGAGCCGAGTCGGTCAGGTCATGAACTTCCGGGTTCCGACAGGCCAGTAAATAATAAAAAATAATAATAATAATAAAGTAAGTAAAATCTGTGAAATCATCATGCAAGTGGCAGAAGAGGTGGGCCTAGAAATGAATGAGGACAAAACAAAATACATGATTACAGCGAGAGCAGGTGGACCTCAGGGAACACATATGAAGGTCAGAGGCAAGATATTTGAAAAAATTAATGAATTTAAATATCTGGGAACGATACTGACGTCTAGTAACGAAATGTCGAAGGAAATTAACAAACGGCTTCATTCCGGTAACGCTAGTTGACACGCAGTCAGTAAACTGTTGAAATCCAAACTGCTATCACGTAATATAAAGCTCCGTATCTATAGAACCATAATCATGCCAATTGCTCTATATGGATGCGAAACATGGGCTCTCACGAAACGGGAAGAAAAAAAATTCCGCGTATTCGAGAATAAAATTCTAAAGGGTGTCTTTGGCGGTAAATATGACAAGGAGGCAGGACAATGGAGAAAACTCCACAACCACGAATTGGAAAAGCTATACCGCAAACTCACAATAGTGAGAGTAATCAAGTCGCGAAGATTAAGATGGGCCGGACGCGTGGCGCGAATGGGCAACGATAGGACCGTGCATAGAATTCTTGACGGTAGGCCAACGGGAAAGAGACCGACAGGGCGGTCGCAACGGAGATGGGGGGACAATGTTAGGTTTGCCCTCGAGGAGAACGGATCGGATGGTCAAGCGTGGAAGGAGAGCGTGTAGCGTTTCTGCGAACCATCACAACCAACTATAGGTTGAGATGCCCTTCCGCCAAGGAATATACTTACCTGTATTTATTACACGTGCCCACAGACACGTGTCCCAATAGCCGGTGATCATACCCGTAACAAAGGTTAGAAGAAATTGTAACAACGTTGAACCCGATATCAAAAAGCAAGGAACTTAACGTTCCAAAAGCTTCCAATATCCAGTTCAACGTTTCATCCATCATATTCAAAAGCAATTGAAAGGTCCAGAAATACACAATTTTCAATTCCGAACATCTGCACGATGTTTCCATGGAATACCATGTCGGTAAGTAAACCGAACAAGGGATACATTCGCGGGTAGCTAAATTCAATTAGCACCTAAACCCCTCGCATGATCTAATGCTAAGGCACACTTACGCAAACAAACGATTCGTTGCGCCGCTGATTAGCAGCCGTAGAGCCATAAACTCTAAACACTATCCCAGATAGATGTTTATGAGTAAAAGGCAAACAAAGCATTACATGCCATGTTTCCTATCCCATCCGAATTGCATGGGACCCTTTTCTTCATGTCAGATGGTTAACCTAAACATATCCCATAGTCCGTGCACCCATCCGAAGTGCGTGCGATCCTTTGCTCGCATGCCAGATGTGTAGTGCAAATAAACTACGGAATGATCGGAGGATAAGCGGCGGCATCCGATCAACACACAAAGGGACGAGCTACCAACCACCAGCAACTAATAGTAATGATGATGATAATGATCATCAGGAAGATTTCTCCTTTTTACAGAGACTATGTGTAATGCAGCTAACAGATACTTTGGGAAATTCTGTTAGCAGACAGGATGGGAAATTCGGTGCAGAGATGCGCTGGAAAGATTTCCCTTACGATGGGGGATGCGAATACAGTTTGTCGACTTAGAACATCAGTCTATATCGAAGAATCGCACATGGGGAGTCGAAGGATTGAGTGCCAACGTAGATCATCGAACTGCTAGGATCTCTAACGAAGAGATACTAATAAAGATAATCAAATCAGGGTGAATGAAATTAATCGAGAAGGTCGAGGCGTACGTGTACTGACATTTAAAACAAGTAACTTGTGTTCTGTAGTGTGTCTTAACCGTGTTAAAGATTAACGGAGTAACGTGCGTTTTCTTTCGTGTGTGGTAACTACGTTTGTAACCATAAGACAGTTCCTTAACATGTGGAGTTAGATAGCGCGAAACTAGATTTAAAGTTTATTCTAGACGATAAGTGTAAAACAAGACAGACGAATTAATAAAAGTCACCGTACAAATAAACAAACAGTTTTTCGTGTTTCATTGTGCTGTTCGCTTCGTATTGTTCTGTGTGTTAGCAGTGTTCGGCGGAACGCTGCAACCAAAACCTTCAACCGAAGGACAAGAAACTTTCGCCAAAGTGTCAATCTACGATACTGTGACGCATATGACAATCAGTACTAGAATATTCGAGAAAGTCCGAAACAAAGTACTAGAATATTATATAAAGTACTGGAAAACTGGAGACTAGGAACAGTAGAACATTCAAGGCAATGGAACGGACGGAAACGAAACGCTGAAACAGTATAAATACGCCGCACACAGAGCATAGTGATGAGTAAGAAGTAGAAAGTGAAGCAAGCGATAAGTAAGAAGTAAGGAGTTATAAGTAAGACAGTGAAGCAAGCGAAAGTCTCGAGTGAGAAGTAAGAAGGAAAATACGCGATAAGTACGGAAGCGATAAGTAAAGAAATCGTTGAGTGTACGGTAAAAGTAACGGTTGTTATTAACGGACTAATAAAGTGTTAGATTAATTCAAAACCGATTTAACGTCTCTTATTTATTTTAAATAATTAATTCAGCGAACCCTAAGCTCGCTACAATTGGTGTCAGAAGTGGGATTAATTATTGGTGAAATAAATAAGTCTGTGGAAGTGTATTGCGAGGATGTCGACATTTGGAGGACCGGAACCTGGATAGCAGAGGAGAGAAGCCAATTCTTCGACAGCGTCTGCAAGCAGCAATAGAGGAAGAGGATATTGATGTCGGCACAGATGCTTTTACGAGTGGGCCAGACTGTCCTGATGAAGAAGAAATGACGAGTCAAGATGGTGTCAATGTAACGGAGAAGAGTTCGCAACCGTTGGACGCGCAAGCTATCGATATTAACTCAAAATTGGACGCGCGAGCTACAGAGTTTAAGGCAAAATTGGATGCGCGAGCTACAGACGTTAATGCAAAATTGGACGCGCGAGCTGCAGAGTTTAAGGCAAAATTGGATGCCCAAAGGCAGTGTATGAAAAAATTCTGGGACTTGGAAGCGGAAGAATCTGAGGATGAGGAGGAATTGGAGCCACATGAAAGGAAGAAACTCAGGAAGAGCAAAGCTATGCCCGACAGCAGTGAGGAAGATGAGGAAGATGACGAAGATGTGTTACGTGAAGAACGGAAGGTTCTCATCGATGATAACCCGATTGAAGAGGACGGCAGTGATTGTGAAGACACTGATGCTTCACGCCGTTCCCCGAAACGCATTTACAATAATGAGGACGAGTTGGACGACCGACTGGAAGACGATGACTGTGACCTTATTGAATAGAATCTTGGTTTGAAAGTCGAACGCAGAAAGCGTTCCAAGCGTCTGCGTCGTACACAGGACGAAGAAAGTGATGGAGAGGAACAGCACGTCGATAAAGGTTCAGCACGTGAGGCTATAGCCGAACAGCTATTCGACGACGAAGACGATGTTGAACGCCGCTCTGAACGTAGTCACGGGGAAACTGAGGCGGCAAAACATTTCAATGATGATGAGGAATCGGAGTCTGATGCTGAGGATTTTATTGTAAACGACGAAGGAAGGCCAATTGCCGAGAAGAAGAAGAAAAGACGACTTCTAGTCACTGACGCGTCATTGCAAGAATGTCAGAACAGTTTCGGTGTAGATTTCGACTATGAGGATTTCACCAATTATGACGAGGACGGATATGAACCCGAATACGAACCTAGTGAATTGGAAAGGGGCCACTTTACTGATTTGGACAATGAAAACCGTAAAACGGATATTCCGGAGCGAATGCAATTGCGCGAAGTTCCGGTTACGCCTGTTCCAGAGGGACCCAATGAACTACAAGATGAAGCTGAATGGATTTATAAACAGGCGTTTTGTAAATCAACTGTTTCCCAACAAGAGAGATCAACGGATGTTGGAGGTCGAGACCGCTATTGTGAGCCACCACATACGGGGGGAAAGATCAAGCAAGCCCTAGATTGTAGGCGTAATCAACAGCTAGAGGTGCCGTTCATTGTGTTCTATAGAGAAGAACACGTGAAGCCAGAATTAACGTGCGACGATCTATGGAAAGTCTATTACTACGACGCACGCTGGTGTTTACTGTCAGCTCCAAAGAACAAACCGCTTCAGTTATTTGAAAAGATGCGGAACTACCAGTTGGATACGGTTATGAAATCGACAGATGCTCCGATACCAGATGATATGCGTGTAATTAACGATGAAGATCTAGACCGCTTACGTGATGTGCAAACTCCAGAAGAACTTAAGGGTGTGCACATGCATTTTCGCTTATACTATTCGCATGAGATCCCTAAAATGCAAGAGGAATTCCGTCGTCAGAAAAAGGAAGAATGGCGGCAGGCTAGAGCTGACGCGAAAAGGAGAGCAGTAGAAAATTTGGAAAAAGGTCAAGAACTTCCACCGCCGAACGCCAAGATGAATGTGGTGCATCACGACCGACTGGCGGCTTTTGTTGGCCCGGGAGACCAGTGAACTTAGTTCGGGACGAACTAATCTAGGCGGAGGGTAGTGTGACACATATGACAATCAGTACTAGAATATTCGAGAAAGTCCGAAACAAAGTACTAGAATATTATATAAAGTACTGGAAAACTGGAGACTAGGAACAGTAGAACATTCAAGGCAATGGAACGGACGGACCCGAAATGCTGAATCAGAATGAGGAAACGGTATAAATACGTCGCACGCAGATCACGGAGATGAGTAATAAGTGAGAAAGTGAAGCAAGCGATAAGTGCAGAAGTAGAAAGTAATAAGTGAGAAGTAAGCAGTCAAAGACGCGATAAGTACGGAAGCGATAAGTAAAGAAATCGTTGAGTGTACGGTAAAAGTAACGGTTGTTATTAACGGACTAATAAAGTGTTAGATTAATTCAAAACCGATTTAACGGCTCTTATTTATTTTAAATAATAAATCCAGCGAACCCTAAGCTCGCTACAATACCATAATACTTCCGCCGAAAGCGCACGGGACAGGGAACAATGGCCGAGTCGAGTCGGCGAGCTCATGAACTTTCGGGTACCTACAGATCAATAAATAGCAGTAAAAAAATTGTAATAGTTATGCGGTGTATAATATAGGGAATGCGTTTTCATTTTGATGGGTACACTTGAAGAGGACGATCCGTACCGATTGAACGTTAACTAGTGAATGAAAAAATAAATGTTTTCGGTAATTACCTTTTCGTGCGCTTTCACTTTTCGTTTTTACTTACCAGGGTGTCGGGTGTCATGCATCCGCTGACCGGATAAGACCCTTTATGCATTCGAAAAAAAAACACTTTTTTTAAATTCAAAAAGAGCATATAGATTTTATTTATTTTATAATAAAAAATACAAAAGCAAAGTTTATCAATAAATATAGGTACACATTTAAGGAAATGTATAGGAAACAAAATATATGTAAGTAACACACTGTCGGTACAAATCATTTTATACTTTTACACTAATTTCTAAACAAAATATTTTATACAAATATTAAATAACAATAAAAATTTATTTAGAACAAAAAATGTTCTATTAACAATATTTAAGGTGAAAAAAGAAAGTGTTATGAATAAAATTTAATTAGTTAATAAGGAAGAAACATCATGATGAAATTATATTTATATCACTTAATATTAATACGCAGATATTTAATATATGTAAAATATACTTCTTATATATAAAGTATTGTATATAGGTACATATATTTGAAATAACAAAGTAAAGGATTTCGTTGGATTGATGCTAATTTTAGATTTGGTTTATATATACCTAGAAATATTACGCAGATGTTTATACATGATTTAAGACATTTACTGTAGTTTGAATAATAAAACGTATACATATGTGCAAATTGCGTAATCGAAGATATGAAATTTGTTGTTGGATGATTTAGGTGGAGGATTTTATACCTCTTGCAGTGAGGTGGAAAATTGTGCAATTTACATTAAATAATATATATATATATATATATATATATATATATATATATATATATATATATATTATTTGATGTGTTATATAAATAAATATGGTCGTATTTGTATACATAACTACATTTATTTATTTGAGCTTACAAATAGAAATGGTGCACACAACAATTCCTATGCACTAAACAGGTTGTACAATTGTTATCAGTGAAGAGGCGACGGAAACACTGATTAGGGCTAAGGTACTTTTAAACAGAGTGAGATAAATATTTATACTTAAGTATTTGTCTTTTTGTCCTTTGCGTATATAATGATATAATTTAGTATTGCCGTTAGTTTGGATGATATTTTTATTTTCTTTCTTTATTTCTTCAAATTTTTTGTATATCAACGTTTAATACAAAACACTTAATAAAGGAAAATATTTATCATTTAAGGTAAATAACAAACAATCGTGCGTTTAGAAAAATGGTATATTTACGACACAGATAAACATACTTAAATATTAAGATGCATACATTATATTAATTATAATAAAGATTATTAATTAATTTCCTCGTAAATTTCTTAAACATAAAATACGTATCTCTTATTCAAATTAAAATCTATTTGGATTGTTGTTATTATTTTGTTTTGCTTTTATTATTTTTAACCGACCAATTATTATCCGATATGTTGTGAGGTTTGTTTTTTTTCTTCTTTTGGGTTTTTTGTTGTACATAGGAAATGAAAAAAAAAAAACAGAACAAAACTGAAGAATATAAAATTAAAATAATAAAGCAAATAATGTTATATAAATAGATTTTTAATGGTCTGATTTTATGATCGAAATAAGGGATTGTACAATGAGTGTTTGTTATTAGATGTATATAAAATGCAGTTCAAAAGTGACAGCGCAGATAAAAATATACCTCTAAATTCTTAATATATAAATATTATCTTTTTTGTTTCATTTTTAAATAGACTTTCTTTTTTTTTTTTTTGTATATTTTTATAAATTACAATTAATTGTTATTGTAAATATTCTAGAATAGTTTAAATTTTCGAACCTATCTAAAACAATTTTATTTTTGTTTAGTTTTTTTCTTTGCTCTCTTTTCTAGCTTATTAGGAAAGAAAATTTTTTAAGAGAAATCTTTGTATACTTATGATTGTTTTCAATTACATTAGAAATTATCTGTAAAAATAATTATTTTTTGCATTTCTCATTATTTAATTTAAGGCTTTGCCTTCATGAGTTCCGTTACCACTATTTTTAATAGCTTTTATTTATCTATCACAATCAAGTTTATTCGAGCAAAATCCGATTTTTAAATTCGTTCGAGGAATAATAGTAAAAAATTAAGTAAATATTTATAATTAACAAATTAAGTGGATGCACTGTCTAGACCAGTATGAAATTGTGTATAAATTCTAACCAAGAAGTTATTTTCATTTTTGTTCATAGAAAATTTGTGATTAATGGTAAAATCCTGTACAACAGCCGTTGCTGTCCGTGTGGCCGAAGATACGCCAAGGGTCGCTAGGTTTTTCACACTTTTGCAGTATCCCTTTGTGTAGTATGTACCTGCATGTGGTTTATGGCGCACGTAAATTCCTCGGGGGAAGCCGTTGTCTTTGGCTGCGATATTTTTACAAGGTTTGTATCAACTTTCAGGAACAGTTTTGATTCATTTACTTATTGATATTTTTACACGGTTTGTATCTCTTTGCCGGGACAGTGTTGACTCATTTGTTGTTAGTCTTCTGTTCCCACAATGTCCCTTTCCATAAAGGAAAACCAAACAGATGGTCAATGCTTAGTGCTTTTCCCTGTTGGTTGAATTTGGTAAGGAACTAGTACCTATAAACAACCAATGGTATCAACATGTTGGCCGTCATATAGAATCCTAGGAAACTCTAGCGTTAATGCAGGAAGTTATTTTTGCAGTTAAAAAGAGAAAAAAAAAAGTTTTGTTTGCATAAGACTTTAAACTTTGCAATAATATTGTGACGCATATGACAATCAGTACTAGAATATTCGAGAAAGTCCGAAACAAAGTACTAGAATATTCTATAAAGTACTGGAAAACTGGAGACTAGGAACAGTAGAACATTCAAGGCTATGGAACGGACGGAAACGAAACGCTGAATCAGAATGAGGGAACGGTATAAATACGTCGCACACAGATCACGGAGATGAGTAAGAAGTAGAAAGTGAAGCAAGCGATAAGTGCGGAAGTAGTAAGAAGTAAGAAGTAAGAAGTAAGCAGAGTCAAAGACGCGATAAGTAAGCGATAAGTCAAGAAATCATCAAGAGTTATAAGTAAGACAGTGAAGTAAGCGAAAGTCTCGAGTGAGAAGTAAGAAGGAAAATACGCGATAAGTACGGAAGCGATAAGTAAAGAAATCGTTGAGTGTACGGTAAAAGTAACGGTTGTTATTAACGGACAAATAAAGTGTTATATTGATTCAAAATCGATTTAACGGCTCTTATTTATTAAAAATAATTAATCCAGCGAACCCTAAGCTCGCTACAATATCATTTCCAAGTCTTGAATGAAATTCGAATTCCTGCTAGTACTTTAGACATGTGTGACGCTGTTCGTCGGTTAGACTGTGTGTGTTTAAGTGCTGTTAGTATCGCTCGCTCGAGTTAAGACACCAAGTCCCATCACCATAGATAAGATACCACCATCATACACCAACCAGAAGATGAATCGTCTAATCCGAAACAAGTATAATCTTCAAGTCCCATACAACATGACAAAAGCACATCACCATCCAAACTACTAGATGTCGCCTCAGATAATCTTAACGAATCGAAAGTCAGATAATAATTATCGATGGATTCTACTTCCTCTTTCATCTGTGACACTCGTGGAGTCAACACGGTTTTAAGCAGCAGGGTTTCAATGCGTTATTATTAATTAAAATAAATATATTTTTTAATTAAAATAAATATAGTTTTTAAAATAAATTAACGTGTAGTTAATTAATTCTAGAGTCGGTGGTGGGGGAATCTTTTGTCTATTTTAATACAACAGGCCCAACCGTTCGGAAAAAACGCATAGAGCAAGTTTTGCGTGAAGACTACCTCTTTGATTAAGCAAATGGTTTGCGGTGAGGATAGTCGCGACGCCAGCATGGGCGAGAGTTCTACTATCAACCCACTCGCCGTTTATTATAAAGTTCCGCCGAACACCAAAAGAAGCGAGTTGCAAGCACGATCACCAGGGGAACAACAATAGAAAAATGAAACACCCGAATTTAGTTTATTGTTTTGCTTTAGGTAAAAATATTTATTTAATCTTTAAAACTCAGTATAAAGATAACGATGGCACTTAGTCAAAAGGAAACTCAACATCTGTATTCACTTTACACAAATACTGGTGGGAAAAGAAACGACTCCGACTTCAAACGGCACTCGACACAAATGCCCGGCTGGGACGTACGCATCTGCGCAGCTTTACGGAGAGCGGGAGCGACAACGACCACGACCTGCTCGATCGGTGGATGTAAAAGGACTCAACGATATTCATTCGTTGGCTAAGGAAATTCTGCCAGTGAAACTGGCTCTCCTACTTTAAGGGTGCATTTTCTCTTCCCAGAGAAACGTAAAGTCTCTCTTTGGGGGAAGGTAACCTGATCTCTTAGCGAAGATCTATAATGGTACACTTGTATGTGTGAATGAAGATCACATTGGTTTTTTTATACACAAGGCCATGGAAACGAATCTGAAAACAAGAAAAGGAATGATATGCATCAATGGGATGTGCATTCGGCTCAGTAAACAAGCCGAATCTCATTGGGTGCTAATTGGGGTTTCTGTTTGTTCAATGCTGCTAGTCATGAGAAACAGATCCAGAAATATGGGAAAGCACAGAGATCGGATAGATCATTGCCTAAGCTATGCATTGCAGCTGTAACGATAGCCGCAATGCCCATGCACATGGTGCTAATTGATTCTAGGCTATTTACAGGGAAATGGTATTGAATTCCTATTTGCATTTGCTTATGCTGTAGGATTTAATTGATGCCAAGAGACGCGGGATGCGTATATTTGTTTTGGTCCTTGTTATGATGGTTACAATGTATGTAAACCAAATCATTTTGTTCTCGGAAATTCGTCTAGGGGGAAATGCACTTGGTGAGATTGGGATTCCTGATAAGTTAGGAACGGATTCTTACGGGAATTGTATGCGAAGATATGCATGAAAGGTTAAAATTCTTTTACAGGTACTTTTAGGTTATATAAATTGGATCTATTTGATGCGTGAAGCATTTAAGGTGCTAATGCGATTGCATTAGTGAAACTTATAAGGTTGGGTTAAAGTTATGGGGTTTTTCAGGTAAGCGAACCGTGGGGTTTGGCGGAACCGCCACAGGTTGATGCAGGAATCACTGCTTAGCTAGCATATATAAAATTGGATCACGTATTTTCTGTCGAAACTTTGAATGAGTTCTTATCGGAGTTGTATCTTCAACGTTAGTTGACATGATTACTAACAATCTATTCGAGCAATTTTCGTGCACAACTTTCTAGCATTACATCTGTTGGCGATGGGAATTCCCAGGAAAGACAAGGCAAGCACCAGCACACAAGTTCCTCGGAAACAAACGATCAGCGGCGCACCGGTTCCAGGAAACCACTAAGGAGAACAGCACCCAGGAAACGACCGAACGAGAGAACAGATGCGGGCCTAGATAAGGCGAGCACATCGACAGAGCAATCGGAGTTGCCACAGGAACTCCTCACCGCACGGTCGTAAAGAGACTATAGCGTTTGCGACGATAGTGAAGAGCGTGTGATTCGAACCGACGCTATCACGTTTAAAATCACTAAAATATAGAACCAAAGCCCAACGCATCAGGCCACTGCCGCGTATACGAATTCGATTTCTAAACTCAAGTACATTCGACTGATGTGGACATGCTATATTATTGCTATGGTATACGGCTTTAATGGATGTGCTTTTGATGGGGTTATTCTTCACAATTGATTGCGTGTATCTGCTAGAAACGCCACAGATAGCCTAACAGATACCAGAAAATAATACGGGTTTCCAAATGGTGAAGTCGTTTACACGGAATAGATTATTAGTTCAGCTAATAGAAATAGATCCAAGGTGCTCTGAAAATGACTTTGATTATCGGTTACTCGCATAGCGGCCATACTAGATTACAACTGATAGTGGTCGTTACAAGTGATAGTGCTCGTTACAACTGATAGTGGATGTTACAACTGACAGTGGGCGTTACAACTGACAGTGGTCGTTTCAACTGTCAGTGGTTGTTACACCTAACTAGCTTGAGCCTCATCTATTCCTTTAAAAATGTTGTAGTCAGTTGATTTTGTAGACGTAAAAACCGCTAAAGGCAACGATCTTGGAAGCTGAGTGTTTAATTTGTATCCAGTTGACGGTACGTGAAAGATGTTTGAAGTATTATTCGTCGTCGTTATTCAAGGAGCTGTACGGATAATAATCTCAGATACAGGATAATTTTTTCGAATCTAGTCAATGGTATACGAAAGATGTTCGAAGAGTTAATCGACATTTGGGGAATGCGAAAGACGACAAAGGAATTTAAGTTTCGTAAAACCTTTTTAAGCCAAATAAATCACCTTTTCTGAGTTTTAATACTTTTTTCATTATGCAGTTTAGTTCGAAGTGAGTGATGATAAAGACGCCAACTTCATATTGGAATCGAAGTCAAAATATAAAGTTTTGCGATGAAGTGAAGAACATGATTTAAGTCTACACTATAAAACGGTTAGCATCACATATAAAACGGTTAGAATCAAAGACTCAACACATTAGATCACGGCCGCATAAACACGAGGATATATTTATTTCTCACTACTAATTAAGTTGTGGAATTATTATGTTAATTGTTATGGGTCTAATGATCAATTTTTTCTCTGCTTTCTAACGACGCTTCATTCAGTGTGCTCCAGGTTGTTGGAGAGTGTGCCTCACTGTTACTGTGCTCATTGCCTAAGTCACGAACCGCGATGAGTTCGTCGATAGAGCAACGCTACGCGATAAAGTTGAGCTAAATTTCAGAAATAATTCTCAGAGACCAACGAGATGGTCAAAAAGTTTATGGGGACTCTGCTCTATACTATCCGCATGTTTTCCGATGGCGGAAGATAGTTTATGACGGCTGGAAACACATGGATGATGAAGTCCGCCCTGGACGAGCACGACAACGTCCTCAGCCGATGAAAATTTGGACCGTGGCGCTATTCTGTTAAATTCTGACCGTCGATTAAGTGTGTGATTGACTACAGACGCTCTCAACATCTCAAAAGCTATTGTGCACGACATGGTTACTAATAGTTTGAATATGAGAAACAATTGCACACACGTTTACCAATAGTTAGAACATGAATTTCCTATTGTACGGAACAGATGATTGGTTAAGCAAACAAAAATTGGTTCAAGATGTTCCTAAGACTACATTGATTATCTATTAGTTGCAACATTCATAAAGAAAAGTGGATCATCGGTTCCACAGCTGATGATGAATGGCTGGGCTCCCGAATCTGGGGAAAGCTTGAAACTGCTCCGCATCACGGTCTGTGGGAATGTATCGTGGCATAAACACGTGACGAGCATCGCTAGGTCAGCCTCAGGAAAACTGAGCTATCGTTTTAGAGTCAAGAAATATTTTACCCCGGCCCGACTTCTTCTCCTGTATAAATTCCAAATTAGACTCGCGCTCGAATATTGCTCTCATGTTTGGAACTCGGCTTTTAAACATACCCTCGACCTAGTTGAGAGCATACAGAGATAAGCGATCCACGTGATCGGGGACTCGGCGCTGACGTCGGGACTACAGCCACTATCACATCGAAGGCACGTAGCCGACCTGTGTCTGTTTTACAGATATTATCACGGGTACTTCGGAGATCGTGGTATTATAGCGTTTCTGCGACGATAGCGAAGAGCGTGTGATTCAAACCGACGCTCTCACGGTTAGAATCACAAAAATATACAACCAAAGCTCAACGCAACAGGCCACTGCCGCTTGCACGAATTTGATTTCTAATCTCAAGTACATTCGACTGATGTGGAAATGCTATATTATTGATATGGTATACGGCTTTAATGGATGTGCTTTTGCTGGTGTTGTTCTTCACTATTGATCGTGTGTATCTGCTAGAAACGCCACATCACTCACTTCCCAGTAACTTTCGTTACGATCAACTTTGAAATGCGAACGACACAGGCGAGTGAACTGGTTCTCTGCGTAGAAGTGTGTGATTGTAGTAGTAAAGTTCTGAGTGAGTTGGGAGTGTGTTTTATGTCGTACAGATTACGTCGGGGTCACCAGTTATAGCGTTTGCGACGATAGTGAAGAGTGTGTGATTCGAACCGACGCTACCACGGTTAGAATCACTAAAATATAGAACCGAAGCTCAACGCATCAGGCCATTGCCGCGCGTACGAATTCGAGTTATAATCTCAACTACACTCAACTGATGTGGAATTGTTATGTTATCGCTACGGTATACGGCTCTGATGCTTTGCTTATTCGAATTTCCTTTCGGTGTTCTTTACTATTTGCTTGTATATTGTGTGTGAATATGTTAGAAACGCCACAGTATTGTTCCGCGCTATTCGGTTTATATGCGCTCCACAAGACAATCCGACGGATCGCACCAGTTTGTGGTTCATCTCCCGACGGCGCGAACATCCCTGCATCAGAACTCGTTCCGTTATAGAGCGGGGAAGCTGTGGAACTCCCTTCCCACGCGAGTGTTTCCGGAGCGTTCAAAATGAACTGCAATAGTTATTTGGTGGCATCTCGGGGCGCCCATTCGGTGCTATAGATTCACCTCTCCCGAGAGATGTGTAATAAAAAAAAAATAAAAGAAATAAATAAAAAAAAACCTCTGTACTGGATGAGTCAGATTACAACTCATAGTCGCCGTTTCAACTAACCAACCACCTCTACGACATGGCAGACTGTTTGCTCTTCCCCAAAATTAAAACATCGGTAAAAGTCCATGTGGGGAACATAGGAGAAATCCAAACTGTCGTGACAAGAGTCCCCGTTGATGCCTTCACGAGGGCGTACCGTGCATGGCAGAGTCGATAGGAATAGTGAGTCTAGGCCGAAGGGGACTACTTTCAAGAATTTTAAACGTTTGTAACAATATGTTTCATAAATCTTTTGTTTTTTAATAGCATTACTTTTCAGAAAAACCAGATTTACTCTTTGAGTCCAAATCCCCATATCTGGAAAAACTTGACGATGTCACTAAAATAACACCCTTTATGGGACAAATGGTGCCACCTAAAAACTAACCAAGTACATGGGGACGGGGAAAATAAGATGTACAAGAATGGACACTTGAGTAAACACAGGCACTTTGTAATCGACGATCTCAAATTATAATAAACAAGTACCGTTTTACAATGGCACTAAAATAACACCCTTTATGGGACAAATGGTGCTACCTAAAAACTAACCAAATACATGGAAACAGTCAAAATAAGATGTATAAGAATGGACACTTGAGTAAACACAGGCAATTTGTAATCGACGATCTCAAATTATAATAAACAAGTACCGTTTTACAATGACACTAAAATAACACCCTTTATGGGACAAATGGTGCCACCTAGAAACTAACCAAGTACATGGCAACGGGGAAAATAAGATGTACAAGAATGGACACTTGAGTAAACACAGGCACTCTGTAATCGACGATCTCAAATTATAATAAACAAGTACCGTTTTACAATGACACTAAAATAACACCCTTTATGGGACAAATGGTGCCACCTAGAAACTAACCAAATACATGGAAACAGTGAAAATAAGATGTATACGAATGGACACTTGAGTAAACACAGGCAATTTGTAATCGTCGATCTCAAATTATAATAAACAAGCACCGTTTTACAATGGCACTAAAATAACACCCTTTATGGGACAAATGGTGCTACCTAAAAACTAACCAAGTACATGGCAACGGGGAAAATAAGATGTACAAGAATGGACACTTGAGTAAACACAGGCAATTTGTAATTGCAGATCCCAAAATAATAAACAAGTACTGTTTTACAATCGGGAGTCACAACGTAAATATTCGTCCTATATCTTACGTAAATACAATACAGAATTCAAAAGCGATCCATGTATCTTAAAGAATGTTGAGATTACATCTGTAGATAGTGTGTCCTTTTTGTAATGAGTCGTAAATCAAGTGTGAAAAGTGGTTCTACATTACCCATCGACCTACGCGGTCAAAGGCTAAACGAGAGTTCGATTTAAGCCGTCGACTAAAACGAACATAGTTCTACGAAGGCAGAGTTTACGTAATGGGAGGGGAAATGCTAATTGAGAGGTATGTGCAAATTAACGGCATGGAAAGTAAGTCAAGTTTGAATGTGAATCCTGATTAATTGTGCATGCTGTATAATATAACTCTAGAGAAGTTGTATCCACGGTTGGTATTGAGATAAAACCTGATAAATTGCGGAATTGAAGATATATTAAACTGTATTCACGAATAGTTGCGGAAAAAACCTGGTGATCGTATCTCGAATTATTTGCACCTAGAATAAGTATTTTTCTTTAGTTATAATAATTATAACTAATCTGTAAAAGATTTTATACCAGCTCCAGTATTCCGTGTGTCAGTATTAAAACTAAAGATCTACATATATAAAATCTTCATTTTTTAATAAAATTTAAATGTATTTGTATTTTTTGGATTAAATATTTACCACGTTAAATATAATATCAAACCTAGACAGTGCAATCCAATCAATAAAAAGTGGGAAAGTGGCCCCAACCAGAACTAAGTGAGATCTCGATTCTTTCCTTCATTTGATGTTTTAATGTCTTATCGCTTTTGTTTTCTTTTTTAATACTAAATAACTTTCAATAAAATAATTAACAAATTAAATGAAATCCCAATTTTTATGATTGTAACAAAACCAAATATAAAAAAAACTGGCAGTAAGAAATAAGAATAACTGTAGCACATATATAAATACACATATAAAAGTAATAACTATATCGACTAGATTTTTAAATTTAAAGCTAAATTCATTTCTTTTTTCAATGATTAATTTCATCAATTATTTTTATTATGAAGTATATCGATTTGTAGCATTGCAAATAGTTCTACTGGCCAACTTATATAAGTTAAATGCAAAAAGACGTCATCAAAAAACATAAGCTCGGTAGTTAACGATAAGTAATATTTTAATAACAATTCGACAAACAAAAGTGAATTCTTCTACCATAAATATTTAACGATAATCATGAAATAAAACGGCGTCAGTTGTTGCGTTTCTTTGTTGTTCTAGTTTTTTTTTTAACCTGCTTGCTGCGTGACGGTAAAATATTTATTAAATCGATTCGAGGATATTGGACAAATTGTCCAATTTACCTGACAAATTCCTGATTGACTGCGGTTGTATACTGTTTCAGTATAAACAAGGCAATAGGCTTGCGGACAAGTCACGAATGTGTGACACGCCGCGGTCCTTGCTTCTTGATACACACACATGGGCACAATAAGTTTCTTGCTTTGCGATGGCGATTTTCCAATTTTCGAATTAATTTTTTATTGAATGCTTTCATTGTGCAATCTGTGTCTTGTGTTAGAACATCACGAAAGTCCTGATTGACGCATAAGTGTGATGAAATTTTTGTGCACGAGAAGTATACGTCCCCGCTTACAAAGAATACTTGATGATTCGGTAGACAGGTGTTTTTTGTATTATCACATTGGACGATTTCAAGTACATTGATATTAGTGAACACTTTTTAGAGACGATTTAAAAGGAGTTTTGTGATGTTTTGATTTTATGGGAAAATATGAGTAGTAACAAGGGAATATGGGGTGAAAAGGGTTTCCCTTGTTTTTGACAGCATGAATCATGACTTACATGTCAATTATGAGGAGAAAGATTGTTGAGGGCCATAGCTTTTGAAATAGTTCGGTATTCAAAGAGAGCGTGAGGGTAATTTGTGAGTTAGGGTTCCCGCAAGTATGAAAATTTGTCTTTTGAAATTTGTGCGAGTTTTTCAAATTCATGGTTCTGAATTGTTTTGTGCATCTGTTTATCTTTATCATAGGCTTTTTATGTGAATGATTGATTATAATGGACATTGTATACAAAAAAAAAAAAAATACAACAAAGAGTAGAGGAAAGGCCGAGTTAAACGGACAAGTATAGCATTCATCGTGTCTCTGACCGTTCGCTGTTTTGGGACGTCCAGAATTACCTACATTCGTCAGATTGTTAGGCTCGGTCTCAGAATATCTGAAAAAGAAGGGGATTACCTACGGCTAGTCTCTACAGGCTTAGTTCAAGCGGTTTTTAACTACTTGAAAAGAGGGATGCTGGGAATGAAATCCGTTACAGAGCGGGAAAGCTGTGGAACTCCCTTCCCACGCGAGTGTTCCCGGAGCGTTACAACCTGCAACTGTTCAAAAAGAACTGCAACAGTTATTTCATGGCAACTCGGGGCGCCCACTCGGCGCTATAGGTTCGCCTCTCCCGAGAGTAGTCTAATACAAAAAAAAAAAAAAAAAAAAATACGAGGGCAGGTCAATATGGTTTTAGAAAATGAGGACGATTGTCTTTTATTTTCTCATTTAGCTGACCTAATAATGACACCTAATACTGTCCAGTTATCGTCTGTCCCTTTTCCAAATAGTCAATGAATATACTACCACGTGCATTCCAAAACACAGTAGCCATAACCTTTGCAGCTGATTTCATCAGCTTTGCCTTCTTCGGAGCCCGCTAGTCTTTAAGATCCACTGTTTTGACTGTTCTTTCGTCTCGGAAGTGTAGTCGTGTGTCCATGTTTAATCTACAGTTTCTAATCTGCGCAGAAACTCATCTGGATTGCGACGCATGTGCCCCAAACGTTTTTTGATATTCTATTATTTATTGGGCCTGGTCGATTCCCTGGCCCCTATTCAACAATCGGTCGTCACTCTTCCCGGAGACCCCGGAAGCACGGTGGCGACTGCAACAAGCCTTCTCAGGAGCGGTCTATCAAAGAGACCCTCGTCCCTTTAAGGAGAAAGAGATGCGGCCCCTGAGAGAAAGGCCACTACAAAAATGGCGGCAGCGATGGGATTGATTTAAATAATCCCCTACTAAAACTAATATCAGCAATTGCGACAAAAAAAAAAAAACTGGTGGCAGCAGTGCGGATAACTCAAAACACCATCCACTGTTTTGACAGCGAGAAAGGACTTTTTTTTCTTCAAATGAGGACGATTTTTTTTTATTTTCTCATTTAGAGAAAATCTCGCTCTCTTGCGACATTCAGAATCACACACGTCCGTGAGAATGTTATGCTCGGTCTCAGAATATCTAAAAAAGAAGGGGATTATCTACGGCTAGTCTCTACAGGCTTAGTTCAAGCGGTTTTTAACTACTTGAACAGAGGAATAGTGGGAATGAAATCATGCGAGGGCAGGTCAATATGGCTTTAGAAAATGAGGACAATTTTCTTTTATTTTCTCATATAGCTGACCTAATAACGACACACAATACTGGCCAGTTATCGTCTGCCCGTTTTCCAAACAGTCAATGAAGAGAATACCACATGCATCCCAAAACACAGTAGCCATAACCTTTCCACAGATTTTACCGTCTTTGCCGTCTTTATAGCCCGTTCGCCTTAACAATCCAGTGTTTTGACTATTCTTTCATCTCGGGAGTGTAGTGGTGTATCCATGTTGCATATGTGGCGGATCAGCACAAACCACAACCTCCACGCAGTCGTCGCAAGCAACGACTCACACCGAGAGTGGCTTTCGACTAATTAAGTCAAGCACACTCTCGGTCATCCTCACACACAAAGGAGAGTCACGGCTGAATTGGCGTGAGGTCGACGCGGTACTACGTGGGTCTCGCTCACACGTAGAACGAGAACTGACGCCGGATCTTTCCCGCCAATTTCGTTTGACACACACCACATGTGTGTACAATTGGCGCGAATACTTCACTTCGACATTAGCCGCCGCTACGACGGGACGTATGAATTAATTAAAAGATTTTGACATTTGCCACAGCCTACGTAGGAGACACCTGGATATCGGCTGCGCATTGGGGAAGACATTCCCAAACATATATAGTTACTAATCTGCACAGAAACTCATCTGGATTGCGACACATGCGCTCCAAAAGTTCTCAGACGAGAGCAAATATGGCATCCATCTCCCAGATATTTTTTCCTACGCAATTTATCATGAAAAATTGAAACATAAAACAAATTGAAAATTGACAGATACCTAGTGAGGAATGATGCTTACTAAAAACAGACCATTATTGATGCTACGAGCGCCACCGTAGGCGTTTCTAAAGACATGCTAACCTACCGTCGTACAAGATCTGTCGGCCTCGCGTGTGACTGCTTGCAGGTACCTTAAATCCGAAGCATTTTATCGCACATTCCTTTTTTCCAACTTGTTCAATACTGACTATCCCTTCCTTTTCTCCAGTTCGCGTAAAGTGCCTTTTACTCCCTTTTTCTAAGTTTTCTTCACTGTCCCTTCGTCTCTTTCCTGCCCATGCATGTTGGCACATAAGTCTTATAGCGTTTGGGATAATAGTGAAGAACGTGTGATTCGAACTGACGCTATGACAGTTAGAATCACCAAAAATTGAATCAATGCGTAACACATCAGGCTACTGGCCGTGCTCAGAATTCGATGTTTAAACGCAAGTATATTCCACTGATGTGAATTGTTATGTTATTGCTATGGTATACGACTCTGATGCATTTTCTTATTCGATTTTCGTTCGGTGTTCTTCACTATCTGCTTGTGTATTGTGTGTGTATCTGTAAACAGACGCCACAGTCTTTCTACTGTTACATCAATCTACACTATTTCTTGCTTCCCTTCCGATTCAAGCATAATATCCCACTTCTTTCTTCCCATTTTTTAATCCTCTTTGTGCCGCGCTATCTTACCTGTTCATGTATTTTAGCACACTCCTGTTCTCTCTTTTTTTCTTTCCCACTCCAATCTTCTCGTAATTTAAGCTCCCACTCTTTTTTTCCTATTTTTATATTCCTTTCTCCTTTTCCTGAAAAAGTTAAAGAATTTAAAGATTTGGGAACAATACTGACGGACAGTAACGAAATGTCGAAGGAAATTAACAAAAGACTACACCCCGGCAACACTAGTTGGCACGCAGTCAGGAAACTGCTGAAATCCAAACTGCTATCACGTAACATAAAGCTCCGTGTTTATAGAACCATAATGGTGCCGATTGTTCTATACGGATGCGAAACATGGGCTCTCACAAAACGGGAAGGAAATAAATTCCGCGTATTCGAGAATAAAGTTTTGAGTGGTATCTTTGGAGGTAAATATCACGAGGAGGCAGGACAATGTAGGAAACTCCCCAACCACGTATTGGAAGAGCTATACCACAAACCTACAATAGTGAGAGTAATCAAGTCGCGAAGATTAAGGGACATATATTTTATAAATTTATTGAATAATGTTACACACTAACTATACCATTAACATTTTTCAATATACTCCCCTGGGTGATCTACACACTCTTGCCAGCGATTTGATAGCTTTAATATCCCTTGTTCGTAGAAAGATTTATGGGGAGTTGTTAGCTAATTGCGCACGTGCTCCTCGACTTCTTCATTACTTTCGAATTTTTGTCCTCCAAGTGATTCCTTCAAGGGTGCGAGCAAAAAATAGTTACAGGGAGACAAGTCTGGGTTATAAGGAGGGTGTTCGAAGGTTTCCCAGCCCATTTCTTCCAATGTATCGTTTGTCAAGGACGCGGTGTGAGACCTGGCGTTCTCATGAAGAAGGATGACATCTGGAATGTGCAAACCTCGTCTTTTGTTTCGAAATGCATCCTTTGCCGACTGTAACAACTGGGTGTAGTAAGCTGCATTCACAGTTCACTTTCCTTCATAAGCTCTCGAACAGCGACTTGTCCTTGGGCGTCGATCATGCATTTCGTTCTCGCCCAGGTATACACACGATTCTGAGACAGGCTATCACCAAACTGTGCCTTCAATCGAGAAAAATAATCCGAGGGTTTGACGCTTTCATTTGTTAAAAAATTTATAATAATCCGTTGCGCAACAGACGTATGTACTTCTTACTCGCTCATGGCTGTACTGACTACGAAGTCGGGCGCGACCGCAATCCAAGCCGGTTCCCCTACTCTTCATAAACCAAACAACAGCCACGCACAAGATAATCTAGCTCACTTGTTGCTAAGCAAAAAAGTTAAATTACCGTTAATATTTGTTTCACCCTCGTATATATAATATACCTCGATAGTATATGGTTAGTATACCCGCCTGGTAGGCGGGAGACCGGGGTTCAATTCCCCGTCGGGGAGCTTCCGGCGCAAGACTAATGACCTTGCCCGGAAAAAACGAATCATTATGGAAAATTTAACAAGCCTCAGGACATGCTAAATAAGGCCAAGACCGGTTCCCGGCTGTAGTGCCGATGATGATGGTGATGATGATTATTTACCATGCTTCCCGTGGTGCTAGAGATAAACGTATTCTCCATAGTAGTGAAATCTCTAACGCCCCAGATCACCTACGTTTCAGTATGGCGATCAATGAAAAAGATAAATCCATAAAAGATAGAATCCAATTAGTGGTGGCTCAATAATGAAGAAGGAACTGAACGTCCCCAAATATAGAACGCATATCAGATGCAGCGCTTCCCCCTAAGTTATCTATTCTGTTTAGTCCTGATTTGTCATACAGGACTTTATTGGGATAGAATTTCTTGTATTGCCACTCTGGGGTTCTGTACATTCCGAGGCAGGAACGCAAACACTGCCTCTCGAACACTCGAAACTCCTCCATGTAGAATGGGGATATGTTATACCATACCGGGCAGCCATACATGAATGCTGGCCGAGTATGCAATTATTTTCACATTGGGGTCCAGAAGACCACTAGGGAAGAGACTTCGTGGCGGTTCTGCCACCCCCCCCCCCTTCGCCTTCACAAAAAAACCCCATAACTTTCAGCCAGTCTGCATAAGCTTTCGCTAATGCAATAGCATTAGCATCTTAAATGCTTCACACATTAAAGAGAACAAATTTGTAATCAAAAAAGCCCCGGAAAAGAGAATTCTTACCTGCATGCATAACTTCGCATTTAAAATCCCCTATAAAAGTTCTCTCCAAGCTTATCATAAATTCCGTGAGAGAAAATTCATCGGTTCATATATAATAAAACCGCATAATCAGGAAACTGACGCAAGACTAATGACCGGAAAAAACAAACCATTATGGAAAATTTAACAAGCCTCAGGACTTAATAAATAAGGCCAAGACCGGCTCCCGGTTGTAGTGCTAATGATGATGATATATATATATATATATATATATATATATATATATATATATATAGGGCTCCTCGATAGTATAGTGGTTAGTATACCCGCCTGTCACCCGGGAGACCGGGGTTCGATTCCCCGTTGGGGTGCCCCTGGCGCAAGACTAATGACCTTGCCCAGACAAAATAAATCATTATGGAAAATTTAACAAGCCTCAGGACTTGCTAAATAAGGCCAAGACCGGTTCCCGGTTGTACTGCCGATGATGATGATTATATATATATATATATAGAGAGAGATAGAGAATATTAAATGTTAATTTAGAAAATATTGTACTCCGAAAGGCAAAACAAAAGAAAAAGACACTGTACAACTTAGAATGCTTGTGAACAGCCGGTAAGTTAATTAAGAAAAAACAACTGGAAATAGGACAGCGGGGGAGTAGGGGGGGACATACAGGCTAAAGTATCTGCTTTCAACCCGGCGAAGGCCAGGACGATCCTTGTCTCTGTTCAATCCAAGTTGACATGCAGTCTCCACGTGACACCGCTGGATAGCTACTTTGGTACCTGCCAAGTAGTGAACTAATGCATGCAGCGACATCCTGAGAAAGGTTGCCCGAATGCTAATAACCTTGCCCGGAAAACATATTATTATGGACAATTTAACATGTCTCGGATGACGACCGGATACCGGTGGAGAAGCTTCCTAAATAAGGCCAAGATCGGATCCCGGTTGTAGTGCCGATGATGATGAAATAGGAGAGCATTTAGTCTTAAGTGAAAATTGTAATAATTTTTTTTTTGATAAAATAAATGCGAACTTAAAATAAAAATAAAAAAGTTGACGAATTTTGAAAGCTGTTTTATTTGGAATAATTCCTCGTTGAAAAAGCACGTGAGAATAATTTTCTCCTCATTTGTCATAGTTTGTCTTCAGAAATCTGTATGCGATTTTTGTTCGCCTTTATATAGTGTTGAAGAAGTGCTTTGCGAAGCTGTTTGATTTTATAACATGTTTTTCTGGTGAACTTTAATTATAATGCACTGCTGCACATATAGGTTCGGGTGGGATTTTGGTACGTAACACTACTATATCAATATCTCCTCTCCTTACCCTCTCCTTCTTCTTCCACTCGCATTGGCCGTTGAATTGTGAACCTACACCAAAATCCCCTCTGTGCGTTCGTTTGTGTAAAAAAGAAAAAATATGTATCCCTTTTCCTGTCTCGACCTTTCGATCCTCACGCTTTTCTTCTCAACTTCCTGAGACAGACTCTTTTTTCTATTCATGCTTCGAGAATGCATTTCTTTCTTTCTACACTTTAAAGCCTAAATAGCTCTTTCCTCTATATCAAATAAAGTCTTTACCTTCAATTGATTATTGCTTTATTGTTGATATTTCAACTCATCTCCTCATCTTCATTAGCTTTGTTTACATTTTTTATTTATTTTATAATTTGCAAGAGTCGGGAGCATAATTGAAACTCTTAAACAAGCAGCTCATAAGTATAAGACAATATGTCATTATTATATTCCCCATCCTCTATCGTGGTAAGAGGTTACCTTCAGTTATATATCTTCTGCGGACGGAAGACACCAAAACGCAAGTTCAATACCACTTAATAAAGACCAATGTGTAACGCATCCACAATTCCACAGAGACATTATCAATGCTCTTAACTTATCAGGTATACGAGACCATGGTTCTCTATGCCTACATAATGATACGGAAGGTAAGCGATACCTATTTGTTAGCGATAGCTATTTTCTGTGTACAAAACACAAATCTAACTTCACTAAATAAACTCCAACAAGATAATCCTATACCATTCTCCACAAATTACGTTTTTGTTCAGTTTTTCTCCAGAATAATCTTTTGCAATGTAATCATTCATTGCTTACCAAGGTTAAAAAAAAAGTTTTAATCTCTCCAAATAATTAATTTATCTACTAAGTGGAATTCGCTAGTGGCAAATGGCCAGTGCTAAAGAATAAAAGCATAGAGACCAGACCTACGTATGAGAACAAAACTCAATGGCGGCTCAGTTCTTTTAATCCTACTGAAGGAAACATTTTCGAAATACTGAGAAACATACAAACTTCTCATCGGTAACTTACATATATGGTTCTCGTGGGAACATGTCCTCAGAAGAACTGATGCTATACCTTACCAAAAAGTAACTAACTATTAAAGGACTTGTTCGATGCACAGATTCGTTGAAAACCTTATTAGATATTTCAAATAGTGCAGTTTTTCTACCAATACAAATGTTTCATTGGAACAAATAATTGCCTTTTCCAATTATGTTATTTTGTATTTAGCAGCTTTACCTTGTAACTATGCATCCTCATGATCACTTTTTACTACAATTATTGTATACTCGTAATATAACTCTTTTCTGTCACAATAATTATTATTTTCGGAAAAGTTGTTTCATATTCGGTGTTTTCAACACTAAATGTACCAAGCAGGGTCGAACAAATTTGTCTACGACGAATGCATGATGGAAAATTCAGTGATATGTAAAGAGTATAATTAATTGATTATTTTACTTATACCACAAACCTAAAAATATATCTTTGAATGTTTTCTTCAAAATCAGAATTTACGCTGCGAATTAATTCCTTTAATAAATTAAGAATTTCTTTCTAATGATCAACGTTTATTTCACGGGGAGTTAAATGACTTATGGAGGCTATGGTTATAGTGGGGAGGTAGTGTAAATTCGCCGAAAGGCAAACCGCACAATATATGTAATATTTAGCTTAGAGCGTCTGCGTAGGGCCAGTAAGATATAATATAAAATAATTAAGGTAGATTTGAGCATTTTTTGTCTAGCTTATAATTTAGAATCTAAGAAAAAAATTCCGCAAAAATGAGGTATGTGTAAATGAGGGTACGTTTAGTGATAATATGTACCTCCTCAATTGTGCTTCTAATTTTCCTCGTACACACTCGACTACTCGGTTGATTTCTTCAAGGAAATTCTTCAACAAATCTTTTTCCTTTCAGTTCTCCTTCTTGAATATTTTTGGTTTGCACTCTTTCTCTCATTAGCTGCGCTCTTCTTCAACTGTTCATTTAGTTAACTATGTCATATCATATCGGATATTTTATAGTTATAAACATGTTCTTAATTGAAACCTTTTTATTTCTGAATTGTTGATCCCTTAAACTGGTCCGTTCTTTTACTAGTTCATTCCTTAACGTATCTCTTTTTCTACTGTTCGCTTTTTAAAGCTATTCCTACTAAAAGCTCTTCCTATCCTTAAGCGTTTTAACTGTTCCTGTATTTTCTTGTTAATCAACAGTTGTTCCTATCAGTTGTGTTCCTCAACTGCTGTGTTCCTCAACTGTTGTATTCCTCAACTGATCTGTTCCTAAACTGTTGCGTTCCTCGACTGTTGTGTTCCTCAACTGTTCTGTTCCTCAACTGTTGTGTTCCTCAACTGTTGTGTTCCTCACTTTCCTTTTTCAATAGTTTCTTTTCTTAATAATTCTCTTCCTCTCTCCGTCTTATCTGCTATTTTACTGTTATTCAACTGTCGTTCCTCAACTGTTGTGTTTCTCAACTGGTGTCTTGCTCAACTCTTGTGTTCCTCAACTTTTGTGTTCCTCAACTGTTGTGTTCCTCAACTGATTTGTTCCTCAACTGTTGTGTTCCTCAGCTGCAGTGTTTCTCAACTGTTGTGTCCCTCAACTGGTGTGTTACTCAATTTCCCTTTTCGATACTTTCTTTTCTTAATAGTTCTCTTCCCTTCTCGGTCTTATCTGATATTTTACTGTTATACAACTATCTTTCCTTAACTGTTGTTTTCCCCAACTGTTGTGTCCCTCAACTGTTGTATTACACACTTTCCTTTCTCAATAGTTTCTTTTCTTAATAGTTTTCTTTCTCTCTTCGTCTTATCTGGTATTTTACTGTTATGTTCCCCAATTGTTGTGTCCTTCAATTGTTGTGTCCTTCAACTGTTGTGTTCTTCAGCTGCGGTGTTTCACAAATGTTGTGTCCCACAACTGTTGTGTCCCTCAACTATTGTGTTCCTCAACTGTTGTGTTCCTCAACTGTTGGGTTCCTCCACTGTTGTGTTCCTCACTTTCCCTTTTCGATACTTTCTTTTCTTAATAGTTCTCTTTCTCTCTCCATCTTATCTGCTATTTTACTGTTATTCAACTGTTGTGTTCCTCAACTGTTGTGTCCCTCAACTGTTGTGTTCCTCAGCTGTGTTGTTTCTCAACTGCTGTGTTCTTCAACTGCTGTGTTCCTAAACTGCTGTGTTCCTCAACTGTTGTATTCCTCAACTGATCTGTTCCTCAACTGTTGCGTTCCTCGACTGTTGTGTTCCTCAACTGTTGTGTTCCTCAACTGTTGTGTTCCTCAACTGTCGTGTTCCTCAACTGTTGTATTCCTCAACTGTTGTGTCCCTCAACTATTGTGTTCCTCAACTGTTGTGTTCCTCAACTGTTGGGTTCCTCCACTGTTGTGTTCCTCAACTGTTGTGTTCCTCACTTTCCTTTTTCAATACTTTCTTTTCTTAATAGTTCTCTTCCTCTCTCCGTCTTACCTGATATTTTAGTGTAATTCAACTGTCGTCCCTCAACTGTTCTGTTCCTCAACTCTTTTGTTCTTTAACTGTTGTGTTCCTCAACTGTTGTCTTCCTCACTTTCCTTTTTCAATACTTTCTTTTCTTAATAGTTCTCTTCCTCTCTCCGTCTTATCTGCTATTTTACTGTAATTCAACTGTCGTTCCTTAACTGTTGTGTTCCTCAACTGTTGTGTTCCTCAACTGTTGTGTTCCTCAACTCTTTTGTTCTTTAACTGTTGTGTTCCTCAACTGTTGTGTTCCTCAACTGATCTGTTCCTCAACTGTTGCGTTGCTCGACTGTTGTATTCCTCAACTGTTGTGTTCCTCAACTGTTGTGTTCCTCAACTGTTGTGTTCCTCAACTGTTGTGTTCCTCAACTGTTGTGTTCCTCAACTGTTGTGTTCCTCAACTGATTTGTTCCTCAACTGTTGCGTTGCTCGACTGTTGTATTCCTCAACTCTTTTGTTCTTTAACTGTTGTGTTCCTCAACTGTTGTGTTCCTCAACCGTTGGGTTCCTCCACTGTTGTGTTCCTCACTTTCCCTTTTCGATACTTTCTTTTCTTAATAGTTCTCTTTCTCTCTCCATCTTATCTGCTATTTTACTGTTATTCAACTGTTGTGTTCCTCAACTGTTGTGTCCCTCAACTGTTGTGTTCCTCAGCTGTGTTGTTTCTCAACTGTTGTGTTCTTCAACTGCTGTGTTCCTAAACTGCTGTGTTCCTAAACTGCTGTGTTCCTCAACTGTTGTGTTCCTCACTTTCCTTTTTCAATACTTTCTTTTCTTAATAGTTCTCTTCCTCTCTCCGTCTTATCTGCTATTTTACTGTAATTCAACTGTCGTTCCTCAACTGTTGTGTTCCTCAACTGTTGTGTTCCCCAACTGATCTGCTCCTCAACTGTTGCGTTCCTCGACTGTTGTGTTCCTCACTTTCCTTTTTCAATACTTTCTTTTCTTAATAGTTCTCTTCCTCTCTCCGTCTTACCTGATATTTTACTGTTATTCAACTGTCGTTCCTCAACTGTTGTGTTCCTTAACTGTTGTGTTCCTCAACTGTTCTGTTCCCCAACTGATCTGTTCCTCAACTGTTGCGTTCCTCGACTGTTGCATTCCTCAACTGTTGTGTTCCTCAGCTACAGTGTTTCTCAACTGTTGTGTCCCTCAACTGTTGTGTTCCTCAACTGCTGTGTTCCTAAACTGCTGTGTTCCTCAACTGTTGTGTTACTCACTTTCCTAGTTTCTTTTCTTAACAGTTTTCTTTCTCTCTTCGTCTTATCTGCTATTTTACTGTTATTCAACTGTCGTTCCTTAGCTGTTGTGTTCCTCAAGTGTTATTTTTTCAACTCATTCTTTATAGATCCGATTTTTTCTCCAACTATTAGTTCTTCAATTGCTACGTGTTCCAAATGTCTCGTCCCCCAACTATTCTGCTATTCATCTGTTCCTATATTAAGTTTATTTTGTCACCAGTTGTCCCGTTTTTTAAGGGGAGAAAACCCTTTAAAAGTTTCAAAAAAATGATTTTTTTGTTCATATTTCGAAAATTTAATATATTGAGAGTATATAGAGGAAATATCAAAAAATTAAATATTTATGGAGTTATCGAACATATAGTCGAGCCCTGAACTACGGAAACTTACTACAAGGTGGCGGAAAATTAATTACCCTTATGGAAGATGTTATAATTTTTGCAAATGGTGTCGTACGTCAATCCTATTTGACATTTGTGAACTAGACAGCTGCCACATACAAACAAATAAGCAATGGAGAGCGTGTGAATTACTGTCAAGCCACCCTTAAACTCAGCAACGAAGGGGACGATTTTGGGTTGAAACAATGGAGCGCTATACTCCGCAAGAGCCTGGAATAATTGTGCCGATTTTTTTGACCAATAATCGGTCGGTGGTGTTAGCGCAGCGTGAATTTCGACGATTTCGTAATCGTGTCGCGCCAACTGGGCAAACATTCCAGCGCTTAGCTACTCGACTGGAACAGACTGGAACTACAGCAGGCCATGCAGGATGGGTCGTTCGGCCGAGAATATCGGGGCTGTGGCTGCCGATGTCGCTGAGAACGACGAAACATCAATCAGACGACGGGCCACGCAATTGGGCATCACCAGACGGACCCTACAGCGAATTCTAGTGAAAAACTTACACATGTTCCCGTACAAAGTGCAAACAGTGCATCAGTTAAGACTGCTGACCGTCAGTCGCATATGAATGACTGTCAAGCCACCCTTAATCTCAACAACGAAGAGCACGATTTTGTGTCGAAAATCATCATGAGCGAGGAGGCGCATTTCCACTTAAGCGGTTACGTCAATAAGCAAAATCTTCGTTTCTGGGGCACTGAAGGAGCATATTCGACAGGAATGCGAACAGTTATCACCGGAAATCTTGCGAAAAGTCATGAAAAATACGATAAAACGGGTACAAATGTGTAATAACATTGGCGGTAGCCACTTGACGGATATCATCTTTTCCACTAACGGAAAAAATTGTAAAGATCGAAATAAAGATTTCCATCACTCAAAATAATTTTTTTTATTTAGTAAAAAAGTAATTCAAAAACAAAATTGGATGATTAATTTTGCGCCACCCTGTAGCTGCTGAAACTTTAAACGCGATTATCTTAAACTGTATTTCCCCAAACTCCTCGTGGCGTAACTCAAAAAGTTATTGATCGATTTGGCTCTAACTGTGTGAGGGTTTCTCTATATCATTATTGGAAGGATCTACCTCTACATCATTATCGGAAGGCAGTAGTAAATAAACACCTTTTTTGGGGTGAAAAATGTCGGAAAAATAGTACAAAACATTTTATTAAACAGCGTTCGGAGTCGACTCGGTGAGATCATGTACTTCCGGGCTCCTGCAGGCCAATAAATAAAAAAAAAAAAAAAAATTAAAGAGCATACTTAGTTTTTAATTTTATACTTTTTTATCACATTAGAGGTTTATCCTTTTAATGCATATGTCAGAAATAGAAACTAATTTTATATTTTATTTTAGATCATTAGAAAAAGACAAGTGCAACATTTTTGGACCTCGCGCCAGAGACGCCTGACGAAAAAATCTCACTGAGCGTCAATTTGAAAAAAAGAAGATAAATAAATAAATAAATAATGTGTGTTTGTACTCTTGAAAGTTCAAATAAAATGATGTTAAGAGACCAAAACGATACGATTATTTTATCACCTTTAAAAACAGTGGTAAAAAAAAAGTTACTCCTTTTGCGGCATCTAAAGGGTTTTCCCCTTAAGCATTTCCAAACTCTACTATTTCAGTACTAACATATAAACTTTCGGTAACTGTTTCCTTATGAAACTGTTATAATTATCAAAACTTCACTTTCCAAGCAATGTCCTTAACAACAGTTTCCCTTGTTAAAATTTCTCTTTCTCAATCGATTTTATCTACTATTTTACATAGTACATTGTACTCTGAGATCACCACGATATCCCAACTAGGTCATTTGGTCACCATTGATTTTGCTTCAATGCATGGCAAGTAAAATCACCCCCGAGATCGTTTCGCTTTTCGTTTCGGCTCTCGCATTCTCTCTTGTCCATCGACACATTGAATTAACTAAAAGGATTTATTCACCTCGATGGGCGGGGAGAATGAGAGAGCACAGATGGAGTATGATCTCGATTAGTTGGCCGCGTTGCTAAAGACAATTTTCATCCCTGATTGGGATTAGTCGCTTTTCAATCAGCGCAGAGTACACACGCTAGAGTCATTCATCACCCTTTTAAGAGCGCACACGTGCGAAAGTCAAGCTTCATCCCCGGTGGAGTGTGCACATACCAGAGTCGCGTAATAACCGAGAGTAAAATAAAAATTAAATTCCCTAGTGTAACTCAAGGCAAGGATCACATGTCCATTGGAACAAAATCGTTTTTGTATAAATCAAAATTAAAAGTTCACGTGTCGTAACACCAGTTGTTTCTAAGAGAGAAACAAAAGACAAACCAAATAAAAATTAAATTGCCATGTGTAACTGAAGGCAAGGATCACATGTCTATTGGAACAAAATCGTTTTTGTATAAATCGAAATTAAAAGTAAAGTGTAGATTTCCTAACCTAAAAGACAAATCAATAAAAAAAACAATTAACAACGAAACCAGTGCTCTAGTGTTTTATTTTCTCCTTCCTTGATTCTGGGATATTTTTGCGAACAATTTTCGGCGGAACATCGTTGGGGATTTCAATGAATCTGTGCCCGTGTTTGGCGTCAAAACTTAAGCCCCCACAAATGTACAGTCCTTCTGCTGTCGAGGCATACAGTTCGTTTTTTCTTTGTTTAATTAATCTTCCCTTGAACTGGGATATTCATTACTATTCGGCGAGTTTTCTCTTTTTCTACTGTTATCTTTCGCCTTTAAATTTAAAGTTTTCTCAACCTATTTACGCCATCGTAAAATTTCAAAGTTTCCCCTATGAACGACACCACTTTCGTAGTTTCTTGACAGTTTGTGAACATTCGTGAGCAAACAGCAAAAGTGAGAGAAGAAAGAAAGAAGAAACAAAAAAAAAAGGGTAGCTACACAGAGAGCTGCGGTAGGATTGGCTTTAATTTTTATGTTAGTCGATTGGCTTCAGCTGCTCATCGCGTTTGACGATATGTGAGGTTTCTGATAAAAGTCATCATAGCCGAAGTTTATTGTCATTTTTTAATGACACTATACTAAATTATAAATTGATTTACCACTTCATTTTTATTTGGGACCTATTTGTGTCATGCGTGTTTTATGTCCTTCGATAAAATAAAAAAAGAGAGTCAATATCCATCCGCAGTTTGCTTTTTAATTTTAGATGGAAAAACATGCGAACAAATAAAAGCAAAGTTAAATGTTTCATCCTATCGTTGCCATAAAATATTGGAATTCCAACGCCGTTATAACGGGTTTTTCAACTGCAGAACCATATTAACGTAAAAGCAACTCAACTCCTTGTCATTATCCAAGACCTAAGAAGACTGCAAGACACTAAACCTAACGAGGAAAGGGGGATTTTGGTACCCTTAATTCTCAGAGAGGAGAGGATATATATTGAAGTTGATATATATTGAATACCAAATTGTATTTAGAAACTGGACACTGGTTCAGTAAACGTACATGTTTGTAAAATAATTTAAATACATTCGAAAACAGTATTATATATATATAAAAAACAGTATTATATATATATATATATATTTATATATGTACATACATATCATCATCACTATCGGCACTACAACCGTGATCTGGTCTTGGCATTATTTAACAAATCACTCCACCGGTCCCGATGTCATCCAGTTTGGCGTCCTGGTCTACGCTATCCCTCCATCGCAGACAAGGTCTGCCGCGCTGTCTCCTTCCATACATCCTGCCAAAAAGGACTTTCCGGACAGGCTCCTCTTCGCTCATTCGAGCTAGGTGTCCTGTCCACCGGAGTCTACCGAGCTTGATTTTTCTTACAACGTTAGCTTCAAGGTAGATCGCGTACAACTCATGCTTGTAGCGTCTCCGGAATCGTCCTCCCTCACACACGGGGCCAACAATTCTCCTTAAGACCTTCCTCTCGAACGCGGCTAAGAGTTCAGAGTGCCATATATAAATATATATATAATATATGTATGTATATATAATATATGTATGTATATACATATATAATATATAATATACAATACAATACAATATATATATATATTTTTTTTTTTTCCGAAGAAACCATGGGAAAAGTGTATTAAAATAACAGAACAAAAATTCAAAAAACGGGTAATTTTTGATCGACCCTTGTAAGAAAAATTTGATTATCTTTTGTAGAAGAACCTGATAATAAGTTTTCAAGGACTTATGCTTTCAAATATTTGTCCCGCTGCACCACAAAGGTGGAACTACATTATTTTTCATGTAATCTCCTGTAAATATATTTAGCTTCCACAAATCGCTTTTCAACCAGGAGAAATGTTTTATGAATCCCATAATTATTTTACCACACAACTTACAATGCCAAGTCATGTAAAAGATCTTTCTTTGCTAACGTATCGTTTTCAAAGTAACGCAGTTTTATTTCATGATTTAATAGTAGAAGCCCTTGTTGCGTATCTAAAACAAAATCTTTTATTAACATTTACTTCGGTTTCTTGCTCTGCTCATAAGATCTTACAAAATGACCCATTCACAAGGTGACGTTAACATCGGTAGACGATATATGTATATACATAAAAAATAGGACAGAAAATAACATCTCAGGGTGCTCCGACTCAGCTCCTTTCCTGAGAGATGTAAAATAAAAACAAAAAAAAAAAAAAAAAAACAAAAAGCCGTCATCGACACTACAATTAACAATAAAACAACAACAAAAAGGATAATTGACGATTTGCAAAACTTATTTTTATATCTAATATAAAAGTAAATTTGTTCTTATACTTGTTATATTATATTTATGCAGGTCTCTGGTATATGATTCTGTTTTGTCATCAAACTTCGTACTTATGTTTTTCTTTTAATCTTGTTTTAGTTGCCTTAATCTATTTTACAAATTAATGTAGTTGATATCTTCGAATTGAACTTAGTGTTTGTGGTTTGCCTCATGAGAAGTTTTAAACACAATAAAGTATCTTTAATAAAATATATAAAACTGCATAATTTATGCATTTTAATAAAATATTTGTCTACCTTTATGTACTAAATATATAAGTAATAACATTTAGAAATATATAAGTTGTTCTAAAATGGTAAACTTGCCACAAACATATTCTCTATAAGTGCTGGGGCAGGTACTAGGTCCTCTAATTTCAAATAGAATATTCTCTGTAGTCCTTGCAGGCTGAGGGAACGTAATTCGGGTAATTGTCCCAAAAGTCGACTAAAGTAGTGCGGTTTCTTTTGGGCTTCGGCATTATACGTAACATGATCACGTAGGCTGCCGATGATCTTCATTTGTAGCTGTTCAACCTTTTTCGGTTCATGTAGTCCGTGGCGCTCTGGAGGTGAAAAAGGATACACCAATTTTCCAATGTTAGTTGAATGTGAACAAAGAATAAGTTATAATGTTAAGAATAACCCACCTGTGATCAATGTAAGAGCACACATGCAAGCAAAAGCTGATATGTCGATGTCCAGACTCTGTAGGCTTTTACTAAACTCAAGGATGCCATTCAGCCATTCACCAAAGGTCCGTTGACACTGGCTTCGATGGAGAACGATACCATTGCAGAATGTCATTTTAGTTTCATCCAGGCACGCTCGATAGGAGAGCCGCAGGACGAACAGTTCCAGAGAGGCCGATTGGAAAAGTAGTTCCTGGTCTTCGGGGCAGAGATCTGAGTATCCGGGAATCTTGTCGGCGAATTGTTTAATGACATCCACCGATGTCGTTAGCAGAGAATAGAATTGTTGAACTTTTTCAGCTTCTCCAATCACAGTTTCATTAAGTACTGGCTCTTTGTATTGTGTGTAGTCCAGACACGACGGATCTGGTGTGGTATCCACATGACCCCGCACCAGAGCAGTTATTAGAGATACAGGTGGGCTTGGTGGTGATTCTTGTGGTGATTTCGGTTTGGACGGTAATCGACCGCGTCTACCTTTTAGTGAATCAGTTCGTACAACTTCCTTGACCATACCGACGGCCAGACATTTTTGGAATCTACAAAATTGGCATCGATTTCGTCGTCTTTTGTCTACGGGACATGATTTATCGGCGAGGCAAACGTATTTAGAACCTTTTTGTACAGTGCGCTTGAAGAATCCTTTACATCCTTCGCATGTTCTTACGCCATAGTGTTGACAAGCTGCTGTGTCACCACATACTGCACATAATTGAGATGGGGCCGGATGGGTGACTCGACTATTAAGTATATCGAGCGCAGAATTTGTGTTAGTCGTACAGCTGGGTGAGCTAGATGTTGAGCTGGGTGCACTGGTCATTGTTTTGAGGATCCCCACTTTTGGAAATTTTGAACTGTGACTGGCTGGAGAATCGGAACGCTGCATGGGGAGTGATGCTCGCCGCAGTGGTGTTGCAGAGGCTTGCAATTCTGATATTGTGGGAAATGTGGGAAGAGAATACCGTTCGTGAGTCGATGAATACGCCTGTAGATGAAGAGATCAGAATCAATTGTTTAGAAAGAAGTTTCACAGAAATAAAGGAAAAATGATACTGATGGCTTTCACTAGTTCGGTTGTCATTACCAGATAAAGCGCAATAACAAAATTTTAATACAAGTTGCATTTAGTATTGACTTATGAAAAACAGTTCTGTCTACCCAAGGATGATCGATATGAAACTTTTCGACCGAAGTAAGGTTGCCACGAGACTAAAGCTTCAGCACGAAACACTTATACTAGAGTTCAACTTTACGCTAAGATTGCAAGGTATTGAATGGTAGCTAGTGAGGTAAATGGTTTAAGAATTTCAAAACTTTTATTGAGGCGTAAAACCACTGTAGAGTTAAAAAAATTGTTTTCATTTTTATTGCCTTAAAAGATCCTTTGAATTTTATAAAATAAGAGAAAAATAATGTTGTTCTTGCCTTTTTATTCTGGCAATATTCTGAGTTGTGGCGGAAGGCTAATAACCTTGCCTGGAAAAACAAATTATTATGGAAAATTTAACAAGCCTCGGGACTTGCTAAATAAGGCCAAGACTCGATTCCGGTTGAATCATTATGATGGTGAATATTCTGATATTTTAAGTGAATCTTGTTGTTGCGAAATGTTTTCTCAAAACTTAAAATGTGTTTTACACGAAACATGATTTTTTTTTTAAAAACGGTACGTAGCTCAATTTAAACAATTTTCATTCAATCAAAATACCATTTTTACCACATCTTTGAAATAGTCTCCAGTCCGTTGTCAATGAGGTAGCACTTGCATGAATGTGCAATATATATAAGTGTCCACATTGTGAAGATCGAGATTAACATAATTCGATCTGATGATATCGTCTCAAATGCATAACAAATACTACCGCAAGCGCAGTCTTATAAATTGTGTAAAAACAATCAAATTAACATGTAGTGTTTGTGTATAACACATTGATATATCGGATGTATAAGGGGCGATATTTTTAGAGATATAGAACTTTCAATTTCTATAAAATACGGAGAAATATTGTAATGGCAACAAATGTGAGTTTATTTGAACGATAATTGTATGTCATTAGTGTCTCAATATGATTTATCCATGTGGCCACCAGAGCTGATATGTAAATGACGTGATCCGGAAGCCCAAATGTACAATCACTCATCGCAGCATTTCTGGTCATATTTCGACAATAACCCGTCGAATTTTAGCTTCCAAGTATTCAATGATCTCCGGATTATCAGTGTAGACAAGTGATTTCAAATATTCACAAAGAAAATAGTCCAGTTGTAGTCAATAACATGAACGCAATGACCAGTTGACAGGTATATTTTTCGATTTTAATCAGTTACAAAATGTTTCTTTCAGTAAATGATTTGTGTCGTGCGCTGTATGGTATGTGGGTTCGTCGTGTTGAAATTGCATGTCTCTGATATTAATACCACCCAACTGTGACGCAAAAAATTAGTAATTATGTGTCTGTACCGCTTCCTCATTTCCTCAACGTTTTCACTAGAATGATTTTAAAAAAAAAGGGATCCGATTTTTCAAAAATCCCTTTTATACTGTGGCACATCGGGATTTGTCCACAGGTGTTTATCAATTTGCGAAGCACAAACCCGATTTTTTGTGTTTTAAATGGAATTGGGTTTTGGGAATTGAATGAATAGGAAATGAATAGGAAATGGATTATGATTTAGCAAGTGTAAGTATTTCCTAGGTTTTTAGGTAACTGGAAGAGGGTAGTGATTTAGGATCACTACACATCGTATTGAAACCAAATGTCTCTGATGTTAATACCATCCAACTGAGACGCCAAAAATTAGTAATCATGTCTCTGTACCGGTTCCCATTACCTCAACGTTTTCACCAGCATGAGATCCGATTTAAAAAAAAAATAGGTTCGGCCCATAAAACACACCACACGCTAAATTTCCGTAGAGGTTTTCTCTTTTTCTTTTAAAGTCAACCATTCTGCTTGTTGACAACGCCATTCTAGTAAAAAAATAGGTTCGTTACAGGAGAAAATTTTGTATGGAAGGTTGCTTCAATGTCAGGATTGGCTTTGGCCAATATGTTAATGTTACTCTGGTGTGAGTCTATTCATTATAAAATGACAGCCCAAACTAATCAAAAATAAACTATCAGCTGACAAGTCGCCTATTCCGGGAAAAAGTGGTGGCAACTTAAAGATCTGTACCTCGAAATGAAACACCCAACATAGGCAAGTCAAGCTGTGATATTCTTCTCTTTTTCTATGGTAATAGGCATTTGATTGGACCCTGCTATTGAATTCAGGAAACTGAATGAAATGACCATCGGAGTCTCTTCCTCGAAGAGAGGCCATCCTGGACCAGCTCGATAACTCTCGCAATTTCTCGGTTGTCTTAATTTTTTTCTATTTTACTTCTCCCAGGAACGAACTTAAAACGCCGAGTCAGTGCCCTGAGAATATATTTTATGTAAAGCGCGTCCATCAGCAAGATCTCCTAACCATTTAACGGCACCTATAGCTTAATGGGGTGGTATTTACCAGGAGGCTGGGCTTTAGGAACTAACGTACCACTCAGTAATTGTGCCGAACTATACAATAGCAAGAGTCATCAATTGCACCTACAATTCCACAAATAATAGCAAGACACAACTTTCTTACCAACTCAGCTATTGAGGTGGCATGGTCGGTTAAGCTAGGTGCTACTACGACGTCAATAGTTTCAGCACAAATTATAGTTACTAGGAGTTCGAACGTATGGCATTTAGTCTAAAAGAAGTACCGTCTGCGTTCCAGGTACTCATGAACCATAGCGGATTGGCAGGTCTCGAATACTTTGATTAGATGGATGGTGTTGTCACAGATGTATATGCTAAAAACTAAGAAAATCATAACGACAGATTCCAAAAAGTATTTGAGCAATTGAGACACCATAGGCTCAAATTGCAATCAGAAAAGTGTAGGTTCCTACAGAAAGGAATAATATACCTAGGACATATTTGTTCGGGAAATGGGTGCACTAGCAAATCCCGACACAACCCAAGACGGTAAGAAACGTTCAATCGATTTTAGGTCTGGCGAATTACTATTCGAAATTCGTTCCGGATTTTTAAAGATAGAACACCCATTTATGAAAGGAATTGCGAATTTATGGAAGGATGTAAAATTGCATTGATGTTGTGGCCACTATTAATCTTTCCGGATTTCACCAAACACCTTAACCTCTCCACAGATCCAGGCGGTGAAGCACTTGGAGTCATACTGTCACAAAGTGTGAGATCAATCCATTGTTTATACCAGTCATACTTTGAGCAAAATGGAAAAAAGAAATTGCTCTACCGTTGAGAAAGAGTTATTCGCCATTATGTGGGGTGGTAAGATTTTCCGCTGTTATTTACAAGGTCTTCAGTTAAGGGTATGTGTATACTACAAGCTTTTTAGGGAGTATTTAATGTGAACGGTCACATCGGCTAAGATTTCGTAATAAATTATAGGGGAAAGCGAGCGATAGTATCCACTGGGCGTGCATTCTTCTCATAACAGAGCTCGACTTCTAGCTCTGAAAAAAGAATGGAAGTAACAGACACTGCGGAAATCCAGATGTTACTTCGGGATTATTATGATGATCTCTTTGGCGGAGATGTGGTCAAAGTCTGTAAAAAGATATGCAGGGATCATTGGAGAGAAACATCATGTGTGACATAAAACATTACATTAAAGAAGAGAAAACGTCTCAAATGATGAAGTTTTTACTAAGCCTGAGTATGCTACTGGTAATAGCCGACACTACAAAACGCACCTTTCTTAAAGTTTATTTAGTAGTAAATACACATTAACCTTTTGGGACAATTTGTCTAAGTATATATGCTTTGCCGAAGTAACTGCTCATCGATCAGAGTAGCAATTTCTGCAAATCGGTCCGTATCAAGAATCTCCAAAGCTCAGCTTATCACCCAAAGATGGAACTCTAAAATTACCTCATTCCCCACTTATGTAATACACATGTGTTGAAGATAAAAACTCCCAATGACGGCAGTGACTGAGAAGTGTGACATTTGCGTACCAAACTTACACCAACGGATTGCCTTTATGGTTTCACTTCCGAATTACCGTCGAATATAAAACAGCCTCCGGAGCCGGTAAAAACCATGAACTATTAAAGTGCCAATTACAACAACCGTATGAAATAGCAAGTATGCATTTATTAACCTCCATATGATGCTCAAAAATGTACCACGACAGTACATTATGCCCTTTCAGGTTTCATGCGGGCAACAAAGAGCGGAAATTACAGGCCTGGGTGGTTAAGAGAAGTTCTCTTACAGATATAATTTTCTTTTCCTACTGAGTTGAAATTTTAAACGATTGATTAGGAAAAAAAAACTGTTTTCATTTTAGATAAAAGACAAAAAAAAAATGTATACAAAAACTAATGAAATCCAAAAGATGAAAATACATTTTTTTTTAAAGATTATAAGTCGGTTTAAAATTACTTTAAAATTATGAACGTCGAGTAAATTTAAATCTCACCCCATAAAAATATTCAAGCAAAATATGTGTGTCTATAACTAAACAAATATAAAAAAAAGAGAGCTTCAAAGTAGCTCCCTAACAAAGGGACCCATTTGATATCTTTTTAGAAAAAACACAATCTAATGCACACAATCTAATGCAATCTAATATCCCATGTGTCTCTGGTCAGAAAAAAAACACTGCCGGATTCACGGTAGTATTATTATATATTGTAACAATAAAAGATCCCGTCACATGAATATTCACAAAACACGAAAAAGGAAACCAAAGAGAAACAAAAATTTTTTTTTTAAATAAATTTTAAGTAAATAATATGTTAAATAAATGCTTAAGTAAAGATTATCGAAATTTAGAAATTACAAAAAGAAAAAAAAACATTTAAAAATTAAATACCAATTTTTTTAAGACAAATTTGTTATATAATTAAGCGAAAAATACTTGGCATTAAAAAAAAAGTTCGCAAATTGTATAACCAAATGAAGTACAAAACCCTTAAAGTGAAATTGTAATAACCTAGAGATCTTCTTAAAGTAATTGACACATCTACGCACACTCTATGCCTAAGAGTATTATTCCTCTTCTAAGAATAATACAAATTAACACCCTGAAATAAGGGTTATAACAATAGACAAGGGATGTATTTTGTCGAAAAAAAAAATTGCCATAAAGAACTCTTGGATTAATTGTGGTGGTGGCTATGAACACCACCCATCAAAACCTGTTGTACAAAGCATCCAAAAAATCACATGTGAACTAGCAAAGTCAAAAATCCATCTATAGTACCGTATAGTAGACGATATTAACATTAAACCCGAACCAATCACTCATCTTAAGAACTATAATCTTACAAAGTAGAGAATCATCCGACATGCGAGAGAAAAAAGGGAAATTTAAGATTATAGAATGCGTAGCAGACGTGTGAAATTTAATTTTAACAAGACTCACGAGAGTAGAGTATACTGTGACCTGTGACGGCATATAGTTGTGATTTCGAATACTAGTGATAGTAAATAAAAACGTTAATGCCAAAGCTAAAATTTAATATGAGCTTTAAATGAAGTATACTACACGTATTTAATCGGCTCAAAAAAAAAAAGACGAATCCAACTCAAAACAAGTGGGAATACGGAGAGACGGTTCACGAACTGTTCGTTGACTTCAAAAAAGCCTACGACTCAGTCGCAGGGCAAAGACTCTACCATATTGTAGTTGAGCTGAGAATCCCGAAAAAATATGGCGCCCTCATTCAAATCTGCATGGACGGAAACAAAGGGGGAGTTAGAATAGAAAACCACCTCTCAGAACCATTTGAAATCCGGGCCGGACTAAAACAGGGAGATGGTCCGTCACCGTCCCTTTTTAACCATCATCAATTAGATAGTAAAAAATTGAATCGGTGACCAGTGAGAAGACATTTTCATCACACGAAAATCAAATAACAACAAAAAGTAATGGAGTCTCTACCTAAAAGCAATTAATGGTTGTTATACAACTCCATTAACAAACCAAATAATATAGTTCGAGGACTTATCCTCGTAACACTGACAGTCAAAGAAGATGACTGAAAACCAGTCGAAGAAGATGAGTGAAAATCAGTAGCAGCAGTTAGTAGTAGCCAATAAGGGAAACAGGGATGAGTATCCACAACACATACTGAATAACATTGTTCGAACCTCCCGCTCTCAACCATAGATCTTGTAGTACGCTTAATATAACACAGGGAGTTAGTTCACTGGGAGTGCACTCAGGATTGATCACTGTACTTGGGGGCTGTGAAGAAACGAACTTAACAATTGAGCATGTAACTGGGAAAACAGTGGATGCTGGTGCATCGGAAAAGTGATCATACGGCGGAGACTCAGAGGTGGGACTGAATTCACAACGTAATATAAAGGAATACTGGGATAATTTCAACAAAGGCGCGAAGTCTGGCAAAGACGTGGACGGACTCATGGAGACACGGGAGTGCTATTGTTGCCAAAGGACAGATCAATTCACATCAGATTGTAAGTATTAGAATAAAATGAAACATGTGAAGGGGTCAAAACTCCAGTAGGAAAGGACACGCAGAAAAGGTCGATTTTTGGTACGTTCTTAGCTGACAGCAGCATCGAGAACTTGTGATTCCGATTGGTCGCACTGGGAGTGGCTTTTCGCAAGCTTATGCGACTGGGCGAGGGGTCACAAATGAGAATTACAAAAATTAGTGATGGGCTTGGATATATAAGCTGAAAGGAAAAATTCAGATAATACTGTTGTGCGACATCCTCTATATTTTCGAATTAGGCGACAATTTGATTTGTGTGAAGTGAGTTGCCCAGAACTGTAAAGTGGGTTGCCTAGAACAGACTCAAGATGATATTCGAAAAAAATCGATGAGGAACCTGTACAAGATAAAGATGGTGGAACAACAACAGTCACAACGGAAGCAGAAGAGGCCTGAATACGTCAGTGGCATCGGAGATTGGGACACCGAGGTCCGATAGCCATCAAGGACTTAATAAAAAGAGAATTGGACGCACAAATAAATACTTTTGAAAGTTCGTGCGAGGCAACGTTTTTTAGAAACCAAACAAGGACGTTGGAAATGTATGGAACTATTCCAAATAGATTTTCTCATTGCCATCAACGATCTCTCAAAGTTGACAGTCTGATGAAGACAAAGAATCAGGTTGCAGCTTCAATCAATAATAGTTGCTATGACAACGACGTATGGGAAGAGACCAGTGATACTGCAGGCAGACAATGAAGGAGAATACATTACATAGGAGTTGGATGACTTCCTCCGAAAGCAATGAATGGAACACCGGTTAATGGTACTGTATACGCCACAGCAAAAACGAGTAGCGGAAAGGAAAAATCGATCTTTGGTTGAATCAGCTAAGAATATGCTGTTAAATGCCAGCTTGAGCAACCATTTCTAAGGCGAGGCGATATTGTTATTGACGTCGGCCTAACAGGGTGGTAAGTGGAATTAATAAGACTCCGCCGAAATTGATCATAGACAGAAGACAGATCGTTCCCATACCCAAGTATTTGCTTTTGGTTCTGAAAGAAAACCGACAGAAATTATTCGATAAGGCCGTAGAAGGGATTTTGGCGGGATATCGCGCCGGCACAGCAGAGTACCGGGTTTTGGATCCAGCTATGAAAAAACTCTGGTTTGGCAGATGGGTGAGAATCATCGAAACATGTTTAGTGAGAAGAAGTACACCGGTGCGATGAAAAGTAGGTAAAAAAGTCATAAAAGAAAGGAAGCTAATGTCATCACTAAAGCGGAGACAACAGAGAATCCAGATTCAGGAAGAGAAACTAAGAAGGAAAGAATGAGGTCGAGGCAAATCAAGCTGATGGTGTTTTTTAGACTCAACCAACTACATCTGCGGATATACAAAGAAGAATGTAATGACAATCCAACAAGTCACATATAAGATCGCTTCAGAATGCATCACGGAGTCAAAGGTATGAATTGGAAGAACATGTAGCAGACGCCACACAGAGAGCAGAAATTATGACAGGCAGCAGCCGAGAAGAAGGTGGTCATTTCATGTAAAAGGTATGAGTTGGAAGGATATGTAGCAGATGGCGCACAGAGAGCAAAAATTATGCCAGGCAGCAGCCGAGAAGAAGGGCATTTAAAAAAAATAACGCTAAGGAAAAAAATTGTGCCACAGAACATGACTCCGAGAAAGATACAAAGAAGATTACGATAAATCGTACGCATCTGTAACCAAAAATAAAAATAAAAATAATAAACTAACAGATCTCCGCAAAAGGGCTGAATATCAAGACGAACTAACGAATAGATTTAGCATCCTAGAGAATGGGAGCAGTGAGGAAGAGGAAGCCAATAATGTGGACACTAAATGGGCATCGATTAGAGACACAATCAAGCAAACAGCCCAAAAGGTATTAGGATTTAGGAAAACAATTAAGTCCAAACCTTGGTTTGACGATGAGTGCAGGGCGAAGATCGAAGAACGTAAACGGCTCAGAGTGATGCACTTACAAAGATATGATGAAGTCAACGGAGAAAGATACGCGACAATTCGGACATAGACAATGAGACTCTTCAAACGCAAAAAACGCGAATGGGAAAAGACTTGGATCGAAAAAATCGTAGAAAATACCAGAGCAAAGAACATCAGAGGTATGTATGCCGGCATAAATTCAATTAGAAATGGCTACCGAGGGAAAGCCAACATAATTCGAGACACAAACGGTTGTCTGGTCACAGAATCAAACAATATCGTGACAAGATAGAAGCAGTACTTTGAAAACCTGCTCAATGTACGCACCCATCAACCACAAATAAATGCACAAGATATATATACAAGCGAACCTCAGATCCTAAAGTCCTCTTTCAACGAAGTTGTAGACGCAATAAAACGATTGAAAAACAACAAAGCTCCCAGAGTCGACTACATACCGGCAGAACTTGTGAGGTATGAAGGAAAGGCAACCCCTCGAAAGATCCACTAACTCATCAAAACAATATGGGATAAGGAAGTCACTCCCCATTTTCAAGAAAGGTGATAGATCCCACTGCAAAAACTACAGAGGAATATCATTGCTCCCAACCACATACAAAATACTAATAAATGTCATACTGGCGAGAATCACGCCGTACGCGGAAGAAATACTGGGAGATTACCAATGCGTATTCCGTAGGAACCGAGCAACAAGCGACCAAATGTACACAATAAGACAACTGCTGGAAAAATAGTGGGAATACGGAGAGACGGTTCACCAAGTGTTCGTTGAGATCAAAAAAGCCTACGACTCAGTCGCAAGGCAAAGACTCTACCATATTGTAGTTGAGCTGGGAGTCCCGAAAAAATATGCCGGCCTTATTCAAATTTGCATGTACGAAAACAAAGGGCGAGTTAGAATAGAAAACCACCTCTCAGAACCATTTGAAGTCCGGGACGGACTACAGCAGGAAGGACTATCACCGTGTCTTTTTAACCTTGTGCTCGAGTATGTCCTCAGAAACGTACAAGACGACAACATCGTCGGATCATCCCTGAATCAGGTCACACAAGTGCTCGCATATGCGGATGACATCGCCGTTCTGGACGATAATCTAGAAACTGTAAGTAAAAACAATGAAATCATCATGCAAGCGGCAGAAGATGTGGGTCTAGAAATAAATGAAGACAAAACAAAATACATGATTACGGCGAGAGCAGGTGGAACTCAGGGAACATATATAAACGTCAGAGGCAAGATATTTGAAAAAGTTAAAGAATTTAAATATCTAGGAACGATACTGATGGACAGTAACGAAATATCGAAGGAAATTAACAAAAGACCGCCTTCCGGCAACGCTAGTTGACATGCAGTCAGTAAACTGCTGAAATCCAAACTGCTATCATCGTAACATAGAGCTCCGTGTCTATAGAATCATAATCATGCCGATAGTTCTATACGGATGCGAAACATGGGCTCTCACAAAACGGGAAAAAAACAAATTCCGCGTATTCGAAAATAAAGATTTGAGGGGTATCTTTGGAGGTAAATATGACGAGGAGGCAGGACAATGGAGGAAACTCGACAACCACGAATTGGAAGAGCTATACCCCTAACTTACAATAGTGAGAGTAATCAGATCGCGAAGATTAAGATGGGCCGGACATGTGGCGCGAATGGGCTACGATAGGACCGTGCATAGAATTCTTGGCGGTAGACCAACGAGAAAGAGACCGACAGGTCGGCCGCGACGGAGATGGGCGGGCAATGTTAGGTTTGACTTTGAGGAGATCGGATCGGCTGGTCAAGCGTGGAAGGAGAGTGCACAGGACAAGGAACGATGGCGGAGTCAAGTCGGCGAGATCATAAACTTCTGGGTTGCTACAGGCTAATAAATAATAAAATAACAACGGATAACAAAGTGTTCAGTTTTGAAGATGAGTACGCTTGTTTCCTCTTTTTGGAGTGTTCGGCCGATTGACGCATAAACTGCGCACCAGCTAAGACGTAGCCAGATCTACTCTCTGAATCGGGATCTGGATAAGGTCCTGCAGTGGGGAAAGGCCAATCTCGTCGACTGCAATGCAATGAAGACATAGTATACAACACTTACAAAGAAAAGTGGGTCATAGGTTCCACAGCTGATGTTGAATGGCCAGGCCATCGAATTTTGGGAAAGCTTGAAATTGCTCGGCGTCATGGTCTGTGGGAATATATCATGTCATAAACACGTGTCGAACATCGCTCGGTCCGCCTCTGGAAAACTGAGTTATCTTTTTAGAGCCAAGAAATATTTTAGCCCGGCCCAATTTCTTCTTCTGTATAAATCCCAAATTAGATCCGCGCTCGAATATTGCTCTCATGTTTGGAGCTCTGCTCTTAAACATACCCTCTACCTAGTTGAGAGTATACAGAGACGAGCGATCCGCCTGATCGGGGACACGGCGCTGACGTCGGTATTAGAGTCGCTATCACATCGAAGGCGAGAAGCTGACCCCTGTCTGTTTTACAGATATTATCTTTGGTACTATTCTTCGGAGATTCGTGGTCTTGTTTCGCGATACACAAGACAATCCGACGGATTGCACCAATTTGCGGTTAATTTACCGACGGTGCGAACATCTCTGCATCAGAATTCGTTCCGTTACAGGGCGGAAATGTTGTAAAACTCCCACTCCGCGCGAATGTTCCCGGAGCTTTACAACCTGCAACTGTTCAAGAAGAACTTGAACAGGTTGTCTGGTGGCAGCTCGGGGCCCCGTGACGGCGCGACAGGTTTGCCTCTCCCGGGAGAAGTACATAAGCAAAAACAAAAATATATATATATATAAAAGGGATGTAAGAAATATTGGGTACCACGTCGGAATCCAAGTAGCCCGATTTTGTTGAATCGACGCCCCAAAATAGTCGAATAGTCATATTATTGGACAAAAATGGTTTTTGGTGTGTAAATCAGTTGCAACACAAATGGAAGCTGGTTTTTGGCATCTTCTCAGGAAGATACAAACCAGTTGGAGTATACAAAAGTATCAGGATCATTGCTTTATGTTGTGTCCAGGCTGGATATCGCGGTCGCAGTTGGTATTCTTTGGCGACCCATAGAGTGGTCACCTTAATTTTATTGGTAGGCAGTAAAATTGATGGTTCGGTACCTAGCTTCTTATAAGTGTCTAAGATTCTCATGGAGAGGGGATATTAATCCAACGTTTTACACGGATGCCCAGTGACGAAGTGTACTTGTTGTGGGAATCAGCCATTGTCCTGGTCCTACAGAAAACAAATTTCGCAAAGCGTTGATTGCAGCGGAATATATCGCAACTTTTTTCGGGCGCCCTGGGTTGGTATGGTTGAACCATCTGTTCGAGTACCTGAGGATGCCATCAAAGGAGCCAGTGACTTTGTTCGAAGATAATCAAGGTAGTATAAATCTGATTTCAGGTCAAGGCGGAGTAAGAAGCAAGCATACACATTTCTGCTTGCACCAGATACGAGTCCTCATCATCATCATCATCGGCACTACAACCGGGAACCGGTCTTGGCCTTATTTAGCAAGTCCTGGGGCTTGTTAAATTTTCCATAATGATTTGTTTTTTTCGGGCAAGGTTCGATTCCCCGTCTTGCGCCAGAGGCACTTCGACGGGGAATCGAATCCCGGTCTCATAGAGAAGGGAATAATCGATGTGCAGTATCGCGCGACGGGTCAGATGTTGGTCGACATGTTCATCAAACTAGTGGCTAAGGAGCAGTTCCACCGATAAAGTTGGGGTTGTGAAAAGTGCTACAACGAGGACAAGTGGGAAATAGTGTGTGAGTGAATGTTTAAATGTAGCGTTTAAACGAATGTTCTAGTGTAATCACAGTATTTGTTACTATGTTTAGAAGTAGAGTAGGGGCGCTACTAGAGGTTTGAAAATTGGTATAGAAAAAGATGCACGCTGATTCCTTTTTATGCTTTTACCAGCAGTTGCATGGAAATAAAATGAATTTGACTGGTGATAAAGATTTGTATTACTTAATGAAACCATTTTGCAACATAAGGAACACAGAAAAGCCATCGGATTGTGGGGGATTGGTATGTGTGTCAGCAAGGACACGGGTTCTTCGATATTCCCACCTACTTGTTCCACCGAGCGCGAAAGGCACCAAGTTCACCCACAGGCTTTAGGAAAGTAACAGCAGTCAAGCACTGGAATGTTGTTTGAATTAATGTTCATTTAGTTATCATGTATTGACTTTACAAAAAACCGTTTGTGTAAGTTCCTCGCACTCGGAATAAATTCTAACTCAATTAAGTTCGTGAGTTTTAAGTAATTGGTAGTTCAAAATTACAGCGTCACAATCTCACATATGAATTCCTCGCGCTCGGGGCAGATTTCAATTCAGTTAAGTTCGTAAATTTTAAGTAATTATTATTTCAAAACTAAAACTAAAAAACACCTAGCCGCTTAAATATTGCGTACACATTCTGAACCAGGTGACATGGGAACAGCACAACCGTTTGAATTAATAACGCCGGTAAGTAGTGTAAAGACTGCACTCGTACACGCTATCTCAAATACACGCCCATTAATTCGCGATGACGATCCGTTGAGCTCGACGACCCGACTACTCAGGGATGCGCACTGGAGGCTATGGAGGGACGTCTGTCCTTTGGGGTGGTTATTACTCGACTGGCTGATGAAATGGAAAACATTTCATAGCAGAAATAAACTCACTGCCACTTCCGAGGAATTTCGAGAAGAGCTGCTATGCTCACATAAGAATTCAGTTCCAGCAAATCCTCGCCGTACAGGCTGAGTTGGATTCGTTGGTTGTCTATATCGGGAAATTGAAATTGCTTGCCCACAGACGCGTGCCCCAAAGTCCCACCATGCAACTCGCAGCCAACGTTGAGACCGACACCAAAAAGCAAGGAACTGAACGTCCCCAAAGCTTTTAATGCCAAGCTCAACATTCGTAAGTCATCATACCTGAAACAAAAAGAAACATTCAATCTGCCTGCGCCCAGGAACATTCCATTGAATCGGCAATTTCAAACGTCTATGCAATGCAAATTAGCCGACCAACGATGCACGTGCGGGTAGCTGCCATAAAGACCACCAAATCTATCGGCAAACAAAAGAAACGGCAACCGTAATTATCTCAACGAGATAATTCAAATTGTATGAGGTTGAAAACCTACAAGGAAACTACTCCGATCCCACGGTGTCTGTTTGTATTTCACACCCATTAGAAAGATCTAATGGATTTCGGGTGTATTGACAAAAGTCAAACAAAACCCATGAACCATGCATCCATGCAAATTGCAGGATATCTTTGGGCCTTCGCGCCAGATGTGTTATGTAAATAAGGCGGCATACAATCGACAACCGTCGAACTGAATTTCGACCACCACCACGGATGGTGATAGTGATGTTCGATGATGAGCGAGTTTCTTCTTTCAGGAATGAAAAATCACCCCTGGGACGTGATAACATGCTGCTAACAGAAATTCGGAAGTTCTGTTAGCAGAGCAAGTAAGAAAATTTTTCCGTGTAGATACAGATCATCATCATCATCATCATCGGCACTACAACCGGGAACCGATCTTGGCCTTATTTTGCAAGTCCTGAGGCTTGTTAAATTTTCCATAATGATTTATTTTTTCTGGGCAAGGTCATTAGTCTTGCGCCAGGGGCTCCCCGACGGGGAATCGAACCCCGGTCTCCCGGGTGACGGGCGGGTATACTAACCACTATATTATCCAGGAGCCTGTAGATACAGATACCAGTTTGGAATCTGGATATCTGTGTGGGCAGACAGACAGTCTAATTCTGATCGTCAACTAGACGAGATAGTCTACTTCGAGCATCGGTCCAGGAGAGAACAGAGAGAACCCCTACGAGGAGGTCGATCCGCGCGTTATAATCCAAAAAAAAGGAAAGTACATATAATTAAATCGCGATTGTTAGAGGCCGATAAATTGTGACGGTCGAGTGTGCATTGTGTAAATCGCGCGTGTGTAATGTAATATCGAGCCAAATTAATTTTAAATCCTATGTAGTGATTTACGAAACAAATATAGAAACAATAAATAGAAATTCGAAAACCACTTCCCGTGTATCATTTATGACTGTATTCGCTCCAGCGTATTTCTTTTTGGTTTGCGAACGGTGTTCGGCGGAACACTTCGGTGACACTTTTAATCCGCCAAAATGTAATTGAGGGAGATGATTGGTATTCCATTGTAGGTTGGAATATGCATTTTATTACAGCTTGTGAATTTCCGGGGAAATTGAGATTGCTTGGTCGCAAGGGGGGAATATGAATTCAGTAAGGAATTGACCGAAGCAATTTTGGGAAAATGAATGCGGGGATATATTCTGTTGAATTGTATTCTGTTGGGATTTTTGGGATGTGTTTTATTGCAAGGTTTGGGATGTATGCTATTGCGGATTTTGTATGGGGAGTTGGGTTGAGGTGAGGCGCTGTTAGCGATCACGGTTGGTTGGAATTATGGGTTGGTTCTCCATGTGGTGTAGAGAACTCCCACAGGATCACTGTAGGACTCATCCCACAACGTGTCTGCATTATGTATTACGCCAATCCCACGCCATAATCCCGAATTGTTGTAATAATAACTTGAAATCAAAGACATTTGTGGGACGCAATATATATGTAGTATAGAAGTAAAGAAGCAAATGGACAGTCAGCACTTCATGTGACATTATCTCAAACACTTAGCATAGGATGTGGATTCACACTCCATGTATAGCGTTTGCGACGATAGTGAAGAGCGAGTGATTAGAACCGACGCTATCACGGTTAGAATCACTAAAAGATAGAACCAAAGCTCTTACCCATCAGGCCACTGCACTGAATTCGATTTCTAAACTCAAATACATTCGACTAATGTGAAAATTGTATATTATTGCTATGGTATACGGCTTTAATGGATTTGCTTTTGGTGGTGTTGTTCTTTACTAGTCGTGTGTGTATCTGCTAGAAACGCCACACATGTACGACAAACATTTTCTGAATTTTTAGGATCCACAACTTCTCGCAATTTTACGATCATAAATAGTAAGTCTGTTGCGCAACTGTTATAATAACACAGTACCGTCAGTTGCACCTGGATACGAGGGTTGCCTTTTATATTTCGGGATTAGAGAACAAAAACAAATATTGATCATCGAAAATCACTTTATTGTTTTTCAAAATATTCCCCATGAAGATCTATACACTTTTGCATGCATTTGAACCAATTGTCGAAGCACTTTTGCCACTCTGATTGAGGTATCTCCAACACATGCATTCTGAATGCAGCAACCGCTTCTTCAGGTGTCGAAAAACGTTGACCTCTCAGTTTGTTTTTACGTACGGGAATAAAAAGAAGTCATTCGGTGCCAAATCAGGACTATACGGCGGATGACCCATCAAATCGATGTTTTGGGTGCTCAAAAATGCAGTTGTCGCAGCCTATGTGTGAGAGCTCGCATTGTCGTGGTGAAGAGTGATCCGTCTTCGGCGGTTGGTTTTCCTGATTTCTTGGAAGACAACTGGCAAACAAATGGTTGTGTACCACTCAGAATTGACTGTTCTGCGTTGTTCTAGTGGTACGGTTGCGACATGTCCAGTTTTTCCGAAAAAACAGGCGACCATTTGCTTGGAAGTGCTTCGTGCGCGAACAACTTTTGTTGGATTTGGCTCATCTTGAAACACCCAGACAGTCAACTGCTGTTTACTTTGGGGCTCATACGCGTAAATCCACGATTCATCACCTGTCACGATGTCATAGACGTGTTTTGAAGCACTGCGACCGTATTTTTTGAGCATTTCTTTCGACCAATTGACACCAGCCTTTTTTTGGGCGATTGACAAATTGTGTGGGATCCAGCGTGAACAAATTTTTTTGACAGTCAAATGTTTATGCAATATTGAATGTATGCTGGTTCCACTAACGCCTAAGGTTGTCTCAATCTCACGATAGGTCACATGACGATCTTCCAATATCAGTTCGCGCACAGCATCAATGGTTTTCGGAACAACAACTGATTTTGGACGACCTTCACGAAATTCATCTTGGAGTGAACTACCACCACGATTGAATTCACCATACCATCGATAAACGCTGGTCCTTGATGGACCTTCATCGCCAAAAATTGAATTAAGTTCATCCATGCACTGTTGTTGAGTTAATCCACGCCGAAAGTTGTAAAAAATAATCGCACGAAAATGTTGACGATTTAATTCCATTTTTGGGCCGAGATTAATCTTTTAAGTTACTGTAAACAACACAAATAGCGCTCGTATGTCAAAACGTTCTGAGTATAACCTCAAAAATGTCCAATTTTACGACAGAGCTGTCAAGTGCCGGATTGCAACGCTAGGGTTGTCAAATCCCGAAACATAAGAGACAACCCTCGTATGTGCAATTTATTTGCTGCCATGTAAAAGTATTAACAGTGTAAAAAGAATATGAATCGGGATAGGAATAAAAGGGATAGAATAGGGAATCTGTACTTGACGTAGTAAATGTGTCACTGGTCGACTGGGCGTAGTACAAAACCCACCTATAAACATCGCTAGTTTATGGTAAAAAAAAGTATTGACTATTCTTATAGAGTAATGGTAACTCTAACTAACTGTAACTGTAACCTGTACTTGACGTAGTAAATGTGTCACTGGCCGACGCACAGTGGGACGACCCATAGCAATAAATAAAAAATTCAACAGTTTTAGCGGTACTTTTTAGTGATTGGAAAGGCATCATAAATACTTATATTTTATAAATCCAAGGAAATCATTTGGAATTGTGATTTGGTACAAACGTTACAGAGCGGTAAACTTTGACTAAGTAAATTATTTTCGCAATCTTGAATTACAAGTGTTTTTTGATATAAATTAAATTTATTGTCAGTTTTAATTATACGTATCAATAAAAACTACATCATGATAAATAATAGTGATCAAGGTATGGAAAATCATATTTTAATATATAGAAAAATGTGTTTGTTTCGTATTTTTATGTATTGTAACGTTTGAAGTGCAAGTCTAATTGGAAAATTTAAAATTTTGTGATTTTTGTGTTTAGCTAAGATTTTTTAAAAAACATTAAACAGCGTCTTTGAGATTTTTGATGTTTTGGGATGTTCTATGTGTCTATTGATCATATCCATAAGCGAAATTTTGCGCAAATTTGCCCTTCTGCAATTTTTTTGACGTTTTTGTAGGCTTAACTCCATCAATCAAAAACGGTGACCATTTCCAAGGATGGATTGAGAGCGAGAGGCCAGTGAAGATAATTGCTGTTGCTGAAAAATTAAGTGAATTACCGGGTCTAGAAGGGTCAGATGAAAATATTGAGCCTGAAATTCAAAGAGTTTCCAAGTATTTTTGTTTGACATTCAAGAGAAAATGGGAAAATTGCCAAAGAAAGCGAAATAAATTTATGCAAGTTAATGAAAGATGGCTAAACCTTAATTTGACATTGCCAGCAAATATTTTAACTCATTGGCGAAATAGAAATAGTTTAAATGCACCAGGCACGAGCAGAGGTAGATCGTCAAAAAGATTTGAGGAATGCAGTGAACGCACGAAAAAACGTCGGGTTCATGAATTAGCTACGCAGCACAGTTCAGAGGAACTAAGCTATGCTGCTATCATTTCAAATCGGTTTTCAAAGTCTCCTCAAAAATCGAATAAGACGTTAACTCTGCAACAAACGCTAGCATTGTATTTAGATTTGGATTTGTCTAAGAGAAAATACGCTCTTCTACGATCTGTTGTAAATGACCATCACAAAGACTGTTTTCCCAGTTACTATAAATTTAAAAAATATAAATCTGATCTATTACCCGAAATTGCTGTTACGTCGGAAACAATTGCTGAAGTTAACCTCCAATCGCTTTTAAATAAAACTGCAAAAAGCATTGTCGATATAGTTAAAGAAAATCTTCCATCTTTGGACACAAGTAATTCATTCAATCTTGTATGCAAGTGGGGCTTTGATGGCAGCTCCGGGCACAGCAACTACAAACAAACATTTTTAAACAGTGAGCATACGGATAGTTTCTTGTTCGTTACTGCTTTCGTGCCACTTAAATTAGTGGATAACATAAATCGCAAAGAAGTTTGGATAAACTCCCGGCCAGGGTCAACCTATTTCTGTAGACCTATGAAATTAGTATTCCAGAAAGAGGATAGTACTTTTATTCTGTCCGAACAAAGCCACATGGAAGAATTAATTGCACATCTTCAACACTCCGAAGTCAGTATTGACGGCAGAAACATTAACATAAATTTTACTATGATTATGACAATGCTTGATGGCAGTGCAATAAATATCTTAAGTGGAACTAATGCTGCTCAAAATTGTTTTATCTGCGGAGTCAAACCTTCCCAAATGAATCTAACTTCTGTAGAAAATCGGACGTCAAACACAGATAATTATAAATTTGGCCTTTCATCTTTATCAGATGTTGGATCAGATGTTTCGAATGCTTGCTGCACATCTCCTACAGATTGCCTTTTAAAACTTGGCAAATACGTGGTCAAGAAAATAAAACTGCATTTGAAGAAAAAAAAAGAGATTCAAGAAAATTTTAGGCTCAAAATGGGATTACTTGTCGATATCCCTAAACCAGGATACGGAACCAGCAATGACGGAAACACGGCTTGACGCTTTTTCGCAAATCCTGAATTGAGTTCAGACATTACAGGAGTTGACAAGGAACTCATAAGCAATTTCGGAATAATATTAAGAACGATTGCAACTGGTCGTGAAATCAATGTCGAAAGATTCGCGAAGCTATTGGAAGATACTAAAACTATGTATCTTTCCAAACACAGCTGGTACTATATGCCTAGCAGCGTTCACAAGCTTCTTGTTCATGCAAAGGACATAATTTTATTTTTCGATTTGCCTATAGGTGCCGTTTCAGAAGAACCTTTAGAAGCTAGGCATAAGGAAATTCGAAAGGCCAGACTAGATCACAGTCGAAAGTGCTCTAGAATAGATTCAATAACTGATTTAATGAATCACTTATTAATTACTTCGGATCATCTCATTTCAAATATAAGATTCAAAAGCTCATATATGCCTAAAATAGATCCACATATTGAACATTATCTACTTCGAAATGGTGCAGCAAGTTTTACGCTACCAATAGACTTGGCCGTTATAGGTGGAACATCATCATCGGAGAGCGATAGCCATTAATAATTAACATACATATGCACATATTTGTTATTTCAAATTAATTTATTATACCTATACATAATTCCTTTATATTAATGTTTTGAGTTTATTAAACTATAAAATTGTTAACATACTTAAAGAAGAAAATGGCTGCGTTATAGAATCGATTGTTTTCTGGTTAATGTTAAAGTCTTAAATAATTTCATTAAAAACGAAATCTTAACATATAGGAACAAGTGTTGGAATAAACACCTTTCCTCTCTTGACAAAGCAAGCAAACCGTTCTGGAAAATATCAAAAATTATGAAAAAGAGAGGGTCAAGTATTCCTCCGTTTAAAGTTCACGACAAGTTGTTTATTTCTTCAGTGGAGAAATCGAACCTACTTCCTAACACGTTTAGTAAGAACCACTCCATATCTATGCATCTAAGCGACGCGTATACTGAAGATGAAGTTGCTAACACTATCCATGTACTTTCTCAAACACCAGCTGAAAGTACTTACGCAACTAATATCAGCAAAGTTAAAGAATTGATAAAAAAATCGAAATCAAAAAAGGCTGCGGGTCTCGATAATATTAACAACAAATTAATCAAAGCACTTCCACCTGCTGCAAGTAACTATTTAACGTTCATTTTCAACGCTTGTCTTAAGAATTGTTATTTTCCGGACTGTTGGAAAACAGCAAAAGTAATACCTATCCCGAATCCCGACAAACCAAAGAACAGCCCCGAAAGATACAGACCTATTAGTCTACTTAGCTGTCTAAGTAAGCTCTTAGAAAAAATCATTAAGGAAAGGATTGATCGTTTTGTGGAAGACAATAACATCGTGCCAAACTTTCAGTTCGGTTTCCGTAGTGATCACAGCACAATCCACCAAGTCTTGCGCATTAAAAACCACATAGCTGGTAAATTCATCGACAAGGAGTCAACGGGACTGGTTCTTCTAGACATCGAAAAAGCTTGTGATACGGTATGGCACGATGCCTTGATATATAAACTACTAAAACTTTAGCTGCCAATACCGGTTATCAAAATTATCCAGAGCTTTCTTCGTTCGAGAAAATATGTTGTGAGTTTAGGAACCGACATATCCTCTACTCACCAAATCCACCATGGTGTACCCCAAGGCTCAGTCCTTGGTCCCATATTATTTACATTGTTTGTCGCAGATTTACCATGTCTGGGTGAAAACATTCAGGTAGCTATGTTTGCCGATGATACGGCCATTTTCTCTTCGGGTGCCTTATTCACTAATGTCTACAACTCTTTGCAAGCAGCTCTTGATAAGCTAGCAGTATATTACAGGAAATGGAAAATAAAAATAAATGGTAATAAAACACAAGCTGTCTGGTTTTCGAGATGTAGGAAACACTGCTACCTACCAAATGGCACTAAACTCAGTATGTGTGCAGTTGATATTGATTGGTCCGAAGACTGTAGATATCTAGGTATTATTCTAGATAAAAAACTTATCTTTCAAAAACACATCACTACCACAATTGACAAAATAAACAAAGTCGTAAGAGTTATGTATCCATTAGTGTGTAGAAAGTCAAAGCTTAGCATCGAAAATAAAATTATAATATATAAAACCATTTTTCAAGCGATACTCCTGTACGGGGCCCCTGTATGGTGTAATTGTGCTCGCACACACAAAATAAAATTGCAAAGGTGTCAAAATAAAATATTGAAAATGTTGCTGAATTTGCCATGGCATTATTCGACACATGAACTACATGAAAACGCCAACGTTAAACCGGTAGAGTTCCTTATTGACAAAATCAAACGAAACTTCTTCGTCAATTGTTCTTTTTCTGACAATGTTCTCGTTTCCCGTCTTGCGTTATCCTAAATCACTACATATGTACCCTGTCTATGAAAATTATTTCGAGGTCATTACTATATAAAATAACCGGAAGCCAGTGCAATATTAGTCTTAAGATTCAAATAGGGGTTTTTTCTTGTAGTTTTCCCTTAATTTATTATTTGTTATTCATTAAAATTGTGCTATTGTCGTCATATAGATTTAAGATTATAGTTGTAAAGGAATTGCTATCCTAAATCTCTTAAGTACTAGTTGTAAAATATACCATAAATGTAATTATCTACCAAATAAAAAATTGAATTGAAATTTTGAGTTTAAAAATAAAGTTCGCTGCTCAACTCTTTTTTTTTTTAAGAAGCTGGACAGGCCATTTTTGCAGGTTGATACCTTTTTTTAGGTCGTTGCATAGATATCAAATGTAAAAACAGATTAAATGCAAAATATTCATATTTTAGTTACTAAAACCAGAGATATTAATTTTGCATAGACTCGTCCCACTGTGCGACTGGGCATAGTACAAAACCCACCTGTAAACATCGCTAGTTTATGGTAAAAAAAAGTATTGACTATTCTTATAGAGTAATGGTAACTCTAACTAACTATAACTCTAACCTGTACTTGACGTAGTAAATGTGTCACTGGCCGATGGGGCATAGTACAAAACCCACCTGTAAACATCGCTAGTTTATGGTAAAAAAAGAATTGACTATTCTTATAGAGTAATGGTAACTCTAACTAACTCTAACTCTAACCGCAGCAAATAGTATAAAAACCAAAACAGCTTCCGAATTTTGTAAACAGTAGCTTTTCAGGCAAGGGAGCAATTGGAACTGTGGGACGAAATAGGTGTTCCTAACCAGATTGAAATCTTAAACTCTGCAGTGTTGGATTACCGAAATTGTAAAACAACAAATATGTATTGTAGATTTGGATGTTGTACACGGTCGACACGGCATAGTTTGCATGTGTCATTTGATTAGGGGGGTTTCTCGTTGAATAACGGTTCGGGAAAATTAGTCAAATTGATGACAACTGAGAAATTTGTTTGGTCTATTATATAATATTGTTCATCTATATTTTTCTGTTGAATTGTGATGAAATTGAGTTACTGGCCCTAAAAAAGGTAGTTCACTTTCAACTAGTTCGTGTAACGATAGTAATTCATGAAAATGTATTATAGAAAAGCAAAAACGAAAATAATGAAGGTTGCACTTACCTGTGCGGCCGGCTGATGAAATTGATGATAAAATCCTTCTCCATATCCTTGCTGATGTTGCTGCTGTTGCGGTTGTTGTTGGTGTTGTGCACTATATTCATAGATATTCAATTGATGTTGAATGTTCGCTGCATTCGTGAAATGTCCATGATAATATGCAGAGATCGATGATGCAGTTCCTCCAGAACTGTTTCCTTGGTGTGAATGTGGTTGAGATTGTTGTTGATGTTGTTGTGGATGCTGGTGGGCTGGTTGATGTTGTGAATGCGAAGGATGATGTAATGCTGTGTTCGTCATATTAAAACAGTCCTCATCCATTTTCATACTCAAATTAGGCATTTGATTATATTTTAGCGAGTAAGTCTCTTGGAAACTGGGCAAAGAACTACCACATGAAATTTGTGCAGATGGCGGTGTAGACAATAGTGCTAACGGTTCCAAACTCTCACTAGTGTGTAGTGTAGCCTGACGTTCTTGTAGACTATGTAATGCAATTGCCGGATCACTGCTAGATCTTAGGGTTAACAATCCAATTTCTTGTGGTGTAGTACGGTCGAAACACAATGGATCCGGTGACAGAGCTTCTTGTTCCGGAATCGATGACAGTAACTTATCCCGTGTGGAGCACGATGAATTTGTAATTTTCTCAATTGAATCCGATATATCTTCACCACTACTGCCTATAAGTGTTTCACTTGATGAAGAGTGATGCTGTTGTTGATGTTCTAATCCAGGTAAATGGGGACTGTCAACAAAAGCGCCTACTGCATCGCTAGCACCTTGCGTATCAACACAAGAAGAAAGTAACGAATTATTTGAATCTGCAGGAAAGAATATATCCGAAAATTGATTAAATGCTGCATCCACCAATGATCCGTCCGAGGGCTGATGTTGATTTTGATCATTCGACGAAAAGTTTGATTGTTGCGAAGAGAAATTATCAAAAGGAGAAAGAGAACTAAAAGAGCTCTGTAACGATAAAATGAAAATTAACGAATGAAATACATTCACTTGTGAATTACAAACTGGGGTTAAAGGAGGTGTTCTGTAAAACAATTTCAATTCTACCATGCGCCGGAAACTAACCAATCCCGATGCAATGATAGTCGAATAAAATGTTGTGATTTTTTTTTTATTTTTGATTTATTCCTTTTACGTCGTTCGTCGATTATGGTTTTACTTGAGCAACACTGTTATCGGCATTGTGAAACAACCCTTAACAAGAGGTGTGACGACATGCAACCCTATTGTTGCCGAGAAAGTTAGTCACGGCTTTTTAGTGAATTAATTGAAAGTAAAACCCCTAACAGTATGAAAGCGGTTAACAGATACGATGTGAATTTACTCTGATTTGCCGTGAAGAAATCAACTTTATCGTCTATGCAAATGCAATTAATGGACTATTATATTCTTTAGGCGGTATTGAGGAGTATCTCACAGCGAATATCATTACTGTCCTTGGGTACCCAACCGAATCAATTTAAACATGTGGCCGGTGAAATTCATTAGGTTTGGAAATGTAGACTGCCTTCAAATTATTGGTTTACATGTGCAGCTCGTAGGTGGAGCTAGGAGAGAGAGACGAAGTAAATCGAGTGTGCGTTTAGAAGAAATATCTACACACATATTTATTTGGTTTTCACACGCCTGAAGGAACAAAATAGAAACTATTATTTTTGCTTACTACAATATTTGTATAACAGCAGATGTATGCCCTTACTGGGCGAAATCCACAGTTTCTGTGTATATTTTAAAACATATCCAAACAAGAGGCTACACTGTAACAACTGCCAGATATAAAATCAATATTCGCTTCATTGGAATTTATAGATAAATTATATGGTATACGTAATAGAAAATCCAAATATCATACTTTAAAGTAGTTTATTTTAAATATGAACATGTTGAACATTTTCTAGCTTTTGTATCGACCGTAATACATCTTTTGGTGCTTGTGTAATGTAAGTTACATTTTGACAAGTCACGCAAATCTGCTATTTGAGAGCAGATCTCAGTGGCGCCAAATTTTACAATCCACGTGCGTAAAACGGGGCAGAAGATTTAGATTAGATTTTTTTTGGATTAAATGATGACAGATTGAAATCAAGACTAGGCTTTTTTTTTTTAATCCTTCTATTATAATAAAAACATTCCCGCCTTTATAAGAATAAAACCCAATTTAATTCCTCAATCGCCACAACAGGAATAAAACGCCACACGTGTCCTGTGAGTAGAGTCTTACAATATACTTACAGCTAGACCGAATTCTTATTCAGCAATTTTCGGTGATTGGCCGATTGATTCGATTAAAACGAAATTGGAGTAGGTAATATGTTTTCTCAAAGTGAGATACCATCCCGTGGTGCTGCTTGTTTCGGTCGGGAAAAATCGTTAACTATGTTCTGGATGTTTTCCTGATGACAGTACTGAAGTTAAGAGAAATACATGATTGTACTTTCTAAGATAAAGAAATCCAGAGATAAACTAACCTCTAATTCGGATCTTTATAAGGACTGTGGCGATTCTACTCATGACCATCATCGGCACTACAACCGGGATCCGGTCTTGGCCTTACTTAGCAAGTCTCGAGGCCTGTTAAATTTTCCATAATAATTTATTTTCACGGGCAAAGTTATTAGCCTTGCGCCAAGGAGCTTCTACTAACCTCCACAAAAATCACCTGAAAAGCTTCGTACCTCTACACCCACCAAAAAGGGGCCCTACCGCCATGTGTCAAACACTCCACGCTTTCCTCAGGTATGTGGTACGCATATCTCTAATAATGTATTGTATCTTGTCTGTACAACACCTTCATGTGTGTCAAGACGATGATTCCCAACACTGCTACTACTACATAAAGACGCAGCAAATCGTTCATAGAATCAGCGAATTGTGTCTTACTGTGAATTCTAAAGATCGCTTACAAATCATTGATGCTGAGCAGTGCCAGGACTGGGTACACAAACAGAGGTGGGGTTTGATACCCCGCCGCTGGAGAGCGTAGTTTTCCATGACGGAAACTTTGAATTCAAAGTCTGATTTTTATTGTTATGACTAGTGTGTTCATTAATGTATTGTTAATTTTTGAAAAATATTGTTCTAATACCACGACTAGTGATGTCTCGATAAAGCAAGTTGTTATGAGGTTATTCTGGCTGTTCTCCCGCAAACGCCCCCCCAACCCCCCCCCCCCACGTTCCTACTTCCTGCTAAACCAGCAGATATCATCTGTACCCTCGATACGTGACCTCGGGACCTTATTTGACAGGGAGCTTAGCTTCATCCCGCATGTTGATGATATTATTCTTAAGGCCAACTCTGTCCTTGGGTTTGTGAAACGCTGGTCTAAAGAATTCTCTAATCCTTACGTTTCCCGTTCTCTCTACATAGCCTTCATCCGCCCCTTCTTGAATACGCCAGTCAGGTCTGGTCTCCACACTACTCGTCCCATATCCGCAGAATCGAAAGCGCGCAACGTCGTTTTCTTCGCTTTGCCCTCCGCGGACTGAACTGGGCGAATCCACGGATTCTCCCCACATACTCAAGCCGGCTCCATCTGATCAACTTCAACACACTTGAGGAGCGCAGAACTCATGCCGATATCCTTTTCATCCACCATCTCTTTTCAGGCACAATCAACTGCCCAAGCTTGCTCTCCATCATTCCACTTCACACTAACCCCCGTAACCTGCGAAACCCTCGTCTCTTCTATCAGCCCACCCACCACACTTCTTACGGCTGTAATGAACCCATTTCGCGAATGCTGCGGCGGGCAAACTCCTACCCTACCTCCTTCGATTTGAACTTTACCTCTACTGCGCTCAAACTTCATCTCCACTCTTTCCCCCCCTGGCCACGCCCGCTCCCCGCCCGCTCCCCGCCTACACTCTTACATCCTGTACTAAGCGAGGTGAATGAATGAGTGATAATTGATGGATAAACCCAGCAACCAACCCGCCAAACATACCCCTCCCCCTCTTTTTTTCTTTTATTTTTAACCATAGTTTATATTCTTATATATAGTTTTAAGATAGTTGTTAAGTTTTACCGCTTGTACTAAGCTGAATATATGAGGGTTCTGCCCTCTCTAAACTAAACTAAACTACGACTGATATAGGGACATAGGGAGATAAAACCAAAACTGTTTGGCAATCCATTTGCTAGGCAAACAGAAATAGCTAGGCATAGCATCACCAGCTTCCAACAGCCAATAAAAATCACAGGCATTAATAAACAATTGAAACGATTTCTTCTTGAGCCAACGTCGGAACAGCAAAACAAACTAAATATATAAAGTATAATTGTTGCTGGGTTACAATGGAATACACGACCCACGCTACATCTTTTCATAGAACATCAAGAAAATATGATCACGTCATAAGGTAACGACTCCGGCCGAGATAATTGCCAGGGTAAATCTCACGAATATATCTTCAAAGGATGCCGCTTAAGTATAAAGACTCTTCGGCGACATACGCAGTACGTGGGCGAATCCACACTTTATCTCCATACCACTGGGGTAGGATGCGAGAGTTTTGGTCAAAAGAAGACCCTTGAAAGAAGATGTATTCCGGAAAATGGGAATTGAAAAAAAGGAGAAATTGGGGATTAATAAGGAGTGGGGTTTCTTTATATGGGAGGAAACCCAACCAAGGAGGGGGTCGTGCGAGCGAGTCTGTCGAAGAAGTTGAGGAGTGCGCAGAATGCGAGAAGTCATAGTGCAAAATAAATAATGTATAATAACTTTAATTTTTGTGTTCGGTGGAAGAAAGGACCATGTCAGCGGGACCACTGTGCACCTAATTTTAAACAACTCGTTTCCGCTGAGTCGGGCTCGATCACAAAATATGGTCAATGTCCAACTAGTAACAGCACTTTGTAACATCATAGGCGTCAGTTTCTTTTAGCGAGTAATCACCTCATAGCACACGTGCTCCAGGTCGCATTTACTCTAAAGGCGAAAACCCGAAGCCTTAAGCAAGTCGCCACCGTCGGTAAGGAAAGTTCCGTGGCGATCAAGGGTAATATGTGACTGGCGGGCGGTGGTTTTAGTCGGTAAAAATCCGGTATGCCTCTGTATGGGTCCAGAGGTATCTTTTGAGAATTTCCACCTTCTTACCGAAACAAAAAAAAAAAAAAAAGCTAGGGCTAATAAATTTATAGGGGACACGGTTAGGGCTTATAATTATTGAAATGTTTGCATATTTCATTAGTCAGAAATAAAGACATAACTGTCAAAATTGATGATGAAATTGCGCAAATACGAAGGCAACTGAAACTAATGCAGTCCTTCCTACCCGAAACAAAAACAAAAACCCCTTTGGTAAGGACAAAAGTGGAAGTCTCAGAAACGCGAATCGAAGGAAAGGCTTCATAGGTCCTCGTCACCTAGGAATGAAGGAAGAAAACCTTTATACCCATAGAGGAAGAATATTTAATAAGAACTGAGGAAGAACTGATTAGGCTGAGTCAACAAGGAAGTTTTACTATCGATGTGTCTCGCCCACAGCACGGAAAGCTACTGGAAAACTCGAGTCGACCACGAAAAATAGACGTGTGCGTAAACGAAAAGGGCATCCTCGGATTCGAACGAGAAAGACACACGTCAACAATTGGAAGACGAACTCCTTCATACTGAAAGGGAAACACAGACTGAGTCGCCCGATAATACGTCATTACCACATGACGTTTTTCCACGGCAACACTGCTATAATTACGAATGGATCAGGCAGAAATATTGGATTTTCGGCCTACGAACATCAGCACAGATTTTAATAGTGCAAAACTAACAAGAGCAGACCTCAAGTGCCACCCATAGGAGATCTGCCCATCGAGTGGCAGCGACACTATCAATACCCTTTACTATCGCACCAGTGGAATACTCCGGGCCAATTCAAGTAATCGTCAGAAGAAGAACAGAAAAACGCTAGACTATTTTGTTTATGTCTGATCACTAGAGCGGCGCACTTATAGCTGGCCAACTCGTTCAATACTGGCTCCATGATCATGACCTGGAAGGAGGATCCCGAGGACAATGTGAAGCGACAATGGAACAAACATCATCCAATCCAAAGGAGAAGTAGAGAAGGTAGCAAGTGGCAGCACAATCAAATGGAAATTCACCTCATCCGGATACTCTAATATGCGAACTGCGTGGGAAAGGCTCGTGCGGCCAGTTAAGCCGCCCATAGGGACTACCCAACATACCAGAAAACCGTTAGAAGTAGTTCTCCACAACCTGATGACTGAAGTGGAGTACCTCGTGAACTCGCGTCCTCTTGCCCACATAATAACAGACGAAGCGAGTCTCACACCGTATCATTTCCTGATGGGGCCCTCCTGTGTTGTAATGGCTCCTGGCGATTTCGAAGACCATGAACTTGTCGGCAAGGCTAGCTGAACAATGGCACAACGCCTGACGGACTTCTGGAAGAGATGGATCAACGAATACCAACTTTGATGCTAAGAAAAGTATGAGTAAATGAGATCTCATATAGCCCCCTTCGTTGCTGAAGCGGTATGCGTACGATGCATGCTTCAAGCACCCGGAAGCTGTGCACTTCTCCACTATATATGACTTTGTGTTATTGCCCTTTTCTAATAAAGATGACGACACATCCCCTTTGTGAGGAATTAGGCCAGTCTCTTCGTATAATATCATACGAGGGTGAATAATATATAAACGGTAATTTTACTGTTTATGGCGCAAGGCTAATAACCTTACCCGTAAAAATAAATTATTATGGAAAATTTAACAACCCTCAGGACTTGCTAAATAAGGCCAAGACCGGTTCCTGGTTGTAGTGCCGATGATGATGATGATGATGATCGCGCCGGTACGGTCTTCGATGCGGGATGTGAGGTTTCGGCCGCATACTATTCACCACATTCTATGTGGACTGGATTGTAGGAAGGCAACCGGTCCGGACGGAATACCAGCAATAGTCCTTAGGAACTGTGCTTCAGAACTGTCGCCGGTTCTTAGCATACTCTATCACTTATTTTATGCACGGAGGACCTTTCCTACATGCTGGAAAATCGCTAGAGTTCAGCCAATCCCCAAAAGGGGAAAAACGTGTCCCCACAAAATTACCGTCCGATAGCATTACTGTCTTTGTTATCTAAAGTGATGGAAAAGGTCATCAAGGCCGAGTTAATTAAGTATTTGGAATGGAACGGACTTCGAACGATCGTCAATACGGATTCGGTGGCAGGCGTTTCGCGGGATATCTTTTGACACTTATAACCGATATATGGACATCTGCAATTGAGGGGCATGGTGAGTCAGGAACAGTCACATTGGATATTTCCAAGGCTTTTGACCGCGTCTGGCACGGGCTATTGCTGAGCCAACTTCGTTCATATAGACTTTCCCAGCAGCTTTGCGACTGGACGAAGAGCTTCCTCGAAAATCTATCGATCCGAATTGTTGTAGACGGCGAGTGTTCGGGTCTGTACCCTGTTAATTCCGGGGTACTTCAAGGTTTTTTTGGTTCCAACCTTGTTTTTGCTTCACATAAATGATTTGTTGGAGTCGGCGGATAACAAGGTGTTTCCTTTCCTCACTGCAGGACCTTATCCTGATCCCGATTGAGAGAGTTAATCTGTCTACATCTCAGTTGGTGCGAAGTAGGTGCACCAATCGGCCGAACACTTGAAAAGGAGGAAACAAGCATACATAACAAGTTTTGTGGGTGAGAGTATGCTTGTTTCCTCCTTTTCAAGTGTTCGGCCGATTGGTGCATCTACTTCACACCAACTGAGATGTAGACATATTGACTGTCTCAATCGCGATCAGGACAAGGTCCTGCAGTGAGGAGAGGCCAATCTTGTCGACTTCAATGCAACGAAGACACAATATACAACATTCACAAAAAAAAGTGGATCATCCGTTCCACAGCTGATGTTGAATGGCCAGGCCCACGAATCTGGGGAAAGCTTGAAATTGCTCCGTGTTGCTGCCTATGGGAATGTATATTGGCATAAACACGTGTCTTTTTAGAGCCAAGAAATATGTTATCCCTGCCCAACTTCTTCTGTATAAATCGCAAATTAGACTCGTGCTCGAATATTGCTTTCATGTTTGGAGCTCTGCTCCTAAACATACCCTCAACCTACTTGAGGGCATACAAAGACGAGCGATCCGCCTGATCGGGGACACGGCGCCGAAGTGGAGATTACAGTCGCTATCACATCGAAGGTGCGTAGCCGACCACTGTCTGTTTTACAGATATTATCATTGGTACTGTTCTTCGGTTTATATGCGCTCTACAAGACAATCTGACAGATCGCACCAGTTTGCGATTCATCTCCCGATGGCGCGAACATCCCTGCATCAGAACTCGTTCCGTTACAGAGCGGGGAAGCTGTGGGACTCTCTCCCCGCACGGGTGTTCCCTGAGCGTTACAACCTGTTCAAAATTAACTGCAATAGTTATTTGGTGGCATCTCGGGGCGCCCACTCGGCGCTATAGGTTCGTCTTTCCCGAGAGAAGTGTAAAATAAAAACCAAGGATAATTACGAAAAAAGGTTAAAGTCCACCATTTTCGTCGATTTGATTTACAATTCATTACCAATGAACAATAAGAATGGCGAACTTATTTTACAGACAAGCCTCGTTCACATTTACAAGAAAGAAGAGATGGTCAGTGCGGGAGCTTATGATGAACGCCCAGTTCACTAAATAATAGGGAAATTTTAAATTTGACGGGCCCTACGAACGGTGGGAATGTAACGCCTTTAACAACTCACTGTTTTGACTTGTCTTTCGTCTCGGGAGTTTAGTGGTGCATCCAGATTTCATCTACAGTTACTAATCTGCGCAGAGACTCATCTGGGTTGCGAATCATGCGCTCCAAAATGTCTTAGCTGAGGGCAAATGCGACACCCATCTCGCAGATATTTTTTTCATACCCAATTTATCCTGAAAAATGGAAACATGAAACAAATTGAAGATTAGAACATACCTAGTGAGGAATGATGCTTGCTAAAAACAGACTATTAGCGATGCTTCGAGCGCCATCATAGGCGTTTCTAAGGACTTATTGACCTACCCTAGTATGTTTCTATACCAAATTCAAATTTGTTACAGAACGGGATACCTATGGAATTTACTCCAGCTGCGAGTATTTCCATTACAATTTGTAACTGTTGGAAAATATATCCAACAGTTACATATTAAAATCTCAAGGGATTGGACTCAGCGCTAAAAATTCGCCTTTGTTGAAAAGAATTTATACTATTTGCAGCTTAAGAATTCTTATACACACGTTACTTTTCCAATATTATCTAGCATTATATTCATCATTTTCGAATGAACAGTCCATCAAACGTCATACAAGAAAATCTTCTTAAGGCACAACAGTGTGACCACTGATATTTATGGAAACACAAACTCTCTTTTATACGTATTACCAAAAACATTACTCAATGTTAATCAAAGAATGAACATCGGCTTTCATTGAAAGTTACAGTCAAATGAACTGTCCACTTTCAACCTATTGTTATAAAAATCTAATTGAAATGTTCTACAATCCGAAAATGCTCACCAATCATTATCAGTAGTGGTAAACATAAGGAAAACTATTGCATGAAACTATGTCCTTTATCGTGAATTGCGCCGGTGGTCAGGCCTAATGTATAATAATACAAACTATCGCTACACCCTTTATTTCTGTCGACTGTATGATCTATGTTTCGACGTTTTTGAATACCTATATAAAGAGACTCGTTCTTCTGCCGAAGTCCATAAACATGGGGCACAGTGTGATCCAGCCATTGTATAGTTTTCAGGCATTTAAGATCTTCAATAGGACTTTTATGTATTCCCACATTTTTTATGCGTTTTGACACTGAGGAACCAATGAAATGAAAAGGTTCATTTTCATATAAGCATAACATGAGTTACTGTTTTATAATTAATGTACACTGCTCAGAACAACCGCTTAATTCATGAAGTAAATGTACTAAAAGTGATTATTATGTTTTTGTATGTTCTTACATTTGTCTGCAGAAGTAACATGCTTGATGAGGCTAATACTCTCGAGCTGATTCTATCGCTGATTGGCGATCCGGATGTTGATTTGTTTGGTTGAATATCCTCACTACTTTCAACTGACGAGAAACGAGACAGGAGATTGGTAGAGAGTAACTTCGTGGCACCTGTAAAAGAAGAATATAAAATTTATTTAATTACTTCCCCAAAGCGAACATACTGCTAAATAGGAACAAATGAAAATGTCAGGGGATGTATCCAAGCAAGAAATTATACAAATTGCAACCATGACGTCCTTGGGGATACATAAAAACAAATTGATGTGAATAAGCGGCAAATATTACAAACTCGACATTTAAAGAGAAAGAAAAATAATAATAATTTGCAAATTTATTTTCATATTTGAGTGGCAACGTACATCCTGGATAATGGAGAAAACAATCGCGTTCTAAAACAGTACACCAGAAATTACACACTTTTATAAGGTGGTGCGACGTTGATGCATTTACTGACTGTGCCTTTAAAAATGAAGAAATTAGTGTCCTAATGAAGGGCGAAAGAAAATGTCTTGTCATTCGTTTGTACTAGCAAATCGTTATAAATTTAATAGAATTGGGGTTATTATACAACCCTGAGGCACTTCGGAATTCCTAGAAAAGGAATCCAGAGACACAACTTCTAAACTTATTTATTAATCTCGAAGTTGGTATAGACAACAAGCTTTTTTTAATAAGTTTCTTCCTTCTGGTTGTCTTGAGACCACCAGAATTACTTACATTCATGACAATATTAGGCCTGGCTTTGTGATATCTTTAAAGGGGAAGAGTTATTTACCATCACAGTTTCTACAGGGTTAATGCATGCGGTCTCTGACTAGAACGGGTGGGTGGCAAGAAGGGAATCGTACAAGGGTAAACCTTAGGTATATTGAAAAACACAGATTACGTCTTTGGCTATTCAGTAAGACTCCGTCCAGGAAGCGGCTATAAACTTTACAAGATATCTAATGCGACTTTTTGTCCAACCACAAGTCTGTTACATAATTAAAACCCCCCGAATCATTAAGCTGATTCGCGTCTTTTTGTCCAACCACAAGTCTGTTACATAATTAAAACCCCCCGAATCATTGAGTTGATTCGCGTCTTTAAATCTTACATACCGATTTCCTAGAAACCACCATCATACGTCATGCTGTTTGCCAACAGCAAAACATTGGCAGACGATGCTGTTTCCACATAGCCAAACTTTTTTCCCATCCTCAAATTACCTTTCACATTCCGATGTAAAAGTTTTCCCAAGCCAATGTGCCCCCTTTTCAGGTACAAAAAGTACAGGCTGTTCACTTATGGATAATTTCAGCAGCCAGTGACAAGTATGCATGAGTATACTTTTCAATCATCCCCAATTCCTCTTCTCCAAGTGCACATCGTAGTTCTACATTCCAAGAATTACCCAACCCTCTTAACGAGGAAACGAAACCCCTTGGTTATGCTTTCCGTGGCAAGCGAAACCAAATCAGCCCCTAACCCATGCTGCTCTCGTTTACAATTTTTCCATTCCTCTGGGTTCATTGATTACTGAATGAATTTGGGAGGGTTTATTGGCATGTAGTGGCCGGGAAAATTGCCAAATAGGTTCGGTGTGCGATCGGGAATGTGGGATCGGTATAAAAGGGCGCAAATGGGCAGAGATCTGTCACCTGCTTTAAAAATGCCGGCGCCAAGCGCATCATCAGTGGTGTTCATTATGATCTTCAACATAAATTATCAAAAAGCTATTATAAGAAGAAGCATAAAACATTTAGTTTAAAGAGAAAAATGAACCAAGTTAAAATAATAAAACCTTTAACACAAATGATCAAAAAATTATTGTAAAAGAAACTTCAAATAATAAATTAGAAAAGAAGACATAAGTGAAATACAGAGACAAATGGCACTACAATCGGGGTCCGGCCTTGCCCTTATTTAGCAAGTCTCTCCATCGGTACCGATTTCTAGCCGGTGTCATCTAGTTTGGCACTCCCAGGCTCTGGGCGTCCTGGGCTACACCATCCCTCTATCACAGACAAGGTATCCTGCGTTGTGTCCTTCCATACATCTTGTCACAAAAGTCTTTCTGGCAGTCTCCTCTTCGGTCATTTGAACTAGGTGTCCCACCCGCCGGAGTCTAGCGAGCTTGATTTTTCTTACCACATTAGCTTCAGGGTAGATCGCGTACAACTCATGGGTGTAGCGTCTCCGGAATCGTCCTCCCTCACATACGGGGCCGAGTTATCTACAGGCACATATGCATTTGCATCAATAACAGCACCAACAGTAGCAGCAACAGCATTTTTCTAGCCAACCACAACACATTAAGACCTTCCTCTCGAACGCGGTTAAGAGTTCAAAGTGCCTTTTATTGAGCATCTAGGTCTCGGATCCATACATGAGTACTAGTAAGACCATGGTCTTGTACAGTAGTAGCTTGGATGTTGTGGATAAATTTCGGGATTTAAAGAGCCTTGATAGACCATAGTAGGCTTTGCTGGATTTGATCAGCCGTTCGCGTATTTACTCTTCCATATTATTACCCCCTGATACTATTGACCCAAGGTAGTTAAAGGATTGCACTACTTCAAATTCGAGCTCCGCTACCCTGATACTTTGACCAACGTTAGGTCTTCTCTTCGCAGCGGTAGCCACCATGTACTTAGGTTTTCCCTCATTAATCTGCAGTCCCAGTGTTTGTGCCGCCTGCTCGATCTGGGTGAAGGAGTCCTGTACAGCCGAATCGGATCTACCGATGATGTCGATGTCATCTCCATAGGCTAGTATTTGGCTGGACTTGGTGACAATAGTTCCTCTAGTTGTAATACCAGAGTCACGGATTGCTTTCTCCAACGCCAGGTTGAAGAGAAGACAGGCCAGACCGTCTCCTTCTCGGAGTCCATTAAAGATGTTTATTGGTTTGGACAGCAATCCCGTTATTTTTATTTGACTAGTTACGTTGGTCATGGTCAACCTATAAAGTCGTATCAATTTGTTTGGAATACCGAACTCTCTCATGACATTATATAGTTCTACCCTGGCTATGCTGCGTAGGCGGCCTTAAAGTCTATGAATAGATGATATAATGGAATCTTGAATTCCACATATTTCTCCATCGACCGCCTCAGGGTGAATATTTGATCAATCGGTGATTGGCCTAGGATGAAGCCACACTGATATTGACGAATGATGACTTTAGCGCATGGGCCTATTCGATCTTGTAGGATTGAGGGGAGAATTTTATAGGCGGTACTTGTGGGGAGGAAGTATTGTGCCAGGCATGGGCACTGCGCTCACTTCCATCCCCATCGACTATTGTTCACGCGGACACTGCTGACAACACAAAAGAAATAAATACACCCAGGACTGCGGACAATTAAACGCACGAATTTAGTTTAATATTATTTTATTGATTGTTAATTGGTTTCACTTTCGGGCGATTACAACACTCAAATCGACGCACTGGCGAAAAAGACAATTAAGAGGGCAGCAGAAATAAAAACTTTCGACTCACAATCGACATTCTATGCACGCACCGTACCGACCGACGGTACGGTGGGCGGCGATGCGACCGTTTCGGTCAGTGGATGAAATACGACTCAACGATATTCAATCGTTTGGGGTGAAGGTCGTTGGTAGTACACATGTATGTGTGTACATGGGTCTTTTCATTGGACACACCATGATAACGAATCTGAAACACCAAGAAGGGGCATAATGTGCATCCAGGAGATGTGTGTTCGTTGAAAAAAACAAATCGAATTTCGTGGGATGCTAATAGTTTGTGTTTGATTATGCGTCGAGGTCATGAGGGATGGATTCAGGGCAATTAAGATACGAAGGGAAAAGCGACCTATGCATCGTTCGATAATGAGGGTGAGGTGGATAAATAGCAGACACTCATTAAATGAAAACTGCGTTTAGGATACCACAAACGATATGGATTGTTTATGGTATCGTCAGGAAGCCTATGGGGGAACAGCGTTCTTTGTTTGCACTCGGTGCGCGTTAGGGAAATTGGATTCAGCGTCTATTGCGCCAATTGAATGCAGCTGCTTGGGTATTTTATCGCTGGCTAAAAGGGTCGACAGCCGATGTGTGCATAAATAGTTTTTATGTACACATATTGAGGGTAGGATTAGCCAACTCAAGGGTAAGATTCCCTGATATGCGGTCGTATGATATGCGAACCGATGAATTTTATTGCAGAGAATTTATGATAAGGTAAGAAAGAACTCTTACAGGAATTCCATGCGAAGAGATTCAAGAAAAGGTAAGAATTCTTTTACTGAAGCTTTTTAGATTATACCTTAGATAATCCTAGATGCGTGAAGCACTTAGGGTGCCAATGCGATTGCATTAGCGAAATTATGTGATTGGATAGAGTTATGGGTGTTTTTTAGGAAAGCGAACCGTGGGATTTGGGGGAACCGCCACATACTCAGCAATGTTATATCCCTATAGTTGCTACACAGTGTGATATCCCCCTTCGGACGGTGCTGGGGCTCTCTGATCCTCTCCGACAACGGTACAAATTTCATTGGAGCCAAAAGAGAAATTAACGAAGTATGAAGCAAGATCACCAAACATAGCGAGGAATGGTTGCGATCCAAACATTTTTTTGGAAGCTTAACCCGCTTAACCCGCCCCAATAATAAAACATTGGTTGCAAATACAGCAACTTCAGCAGCAATTTTGGGAACGGTTCCACCAGAAGTACATGGGTGGCCTGAAAAGTTTCCAACCTCAACGTGAAGAGAGCAGACACTCGTCTATAAAAGCTAGTGAATGTAGTTATGCATCTTTTGACAGTTACTCACAAACATTTCAACCATTTTGAAGGCGTAATTTTTATTTGACAGTCATTTGAGTGAGCCGATGTGAGTGTTTTTGTGAAAATGGACGAAATTGAGTATCGAGCTGTCATTAAATTTTTGGTTTTGAAAGACAATACGGCTACCCAAATCAAAGATGTGTTGGACTCTGTGTATCGGGACTCTGCACCAACATTTACCACAGTGCAATTTTGGGCAGCTGAATTTAAAAGTGGCCGTGAGAGCTTGGGAGGCGATGAACGTTCGGGAGGACCAAAAACTGCAACAACTGACGATAACATCGGTAAAGTTCACCAAATGGTGCCAGGCGGCTGCCGAATTAAAGTGAGAGAGATAGCAGAGGCAATGAAAATGTCCAAAGAATGTGTTTGTTACATATTAAATCAAGATTAAGACTACTCACGTTAGAGCAAAAACGTGTTCAAATGAACATTTCCAACGCTCTGTTGGCACAGTTTAGGCGCAATAAATCCGAGTTTTGGCGCCGATAAAATACTGTCGATGGATCTTGGATACACCATTGTACGCTCGGAACAAAAATACAGTCAAAACAGTGGACTGCAAAGGGGGAATCGGCTCCAAAAAAAGCAAAAACTATTTCTTCGGCTGGGAAAGTGATGGCGACTATTTTTTTTTGGATAGTCATGGAGTTATCTTAATCGACTAATTTCAGGAAGGTAAAACCATTACACGAGCATCATTAGTTGGGCAATTGAAGGCAGAAATTGCGGAAAAACGGTCACATTTACAGAAAAAGAAAATCCTGTTTCAATAAGACAACGCGCCGTCTCACGCCTCAGGGGTTGCCATGGCGAAAATCGACGTTTTGATCTGTTTGACCATCCGCCTTACTGACCAGATCTAGCCTCAATCGACTTCTTTTTGCCCCGTAATCTAAAAACTGCACTCGGAGGACAGATATTTTCGTCAAATAAGGAGGTAATCACCTTCGTGGAACGTTATTTTGCAGAGAAAAACGCCGACTACTATTTGGATGGGTTAGAGAGATGGGAGCATCATTGGGAGAAATAAATCTACAAAATAAATAAATCTACAAATCTACAAAAGAGAAATAAATGGAAGGACCCCACCCGAAAGCTTGGTTTCGGAGATCTTGTACTGCTCCAAGAACTGAGCCTACGGATTGGAAAATGAGACAAGTCAGCGAATGTTATCCTGATGGCGAGGGGGATGTTCGCAGGGTCGATATGAATACAGCAAATCGAGAAGGCGTGCATCGCGCCACGAATCATTTGGTCCCACTCTTTCCGACGTTGCTCAAGAAGAGCCAGCCTTACACAGAGGTAATCGAAAACAAAGTCGCACTGCCACGGTGGTAACTCGAGTTATTTTATTCTGGCTTTCTCTCATGTATCCATCATCCAATGCCTTAACCGTCCAATCTCTTACCCCAGGCATCCACATTCAACGATTAGGAGATGCCTCAATTAAACTTTTCAACGAATTTTGCAACCAATATCAGGACAACAAGATGGCGCAAGACTAATAACCTTGCCCGGAAAAACAAATTATTATGGACAATTTAACAAGTCGCGCAGAAGGGCCGGATATCGGTGGAGAGACTGGCCAAAATAGTCCAAGACCGAATCCCGATTGTAGTGTCGATGATGATGATCAGGACAACAAATATAGCAAACAAAGCTAACACTGTCAGACTGTAAAAGAAGCCCTTAGATTGAAGGCCAAATGGGTGAAGGGTGGTATCACCGCAGACTATTCCAATCTCACATCGAAACGCGGAATCCCAATAGCAATAGTAAAAGGGATTACAAGATATTCTCTCCAAGTACTGATGAGTGCCGGTATAGCCTATCAAGCCGTCGAGAATTATGATCTAGGCCGACAAGTCGATCAGGTGAAAGGTAAAATAAATAAGGTGTCCTGGAATTCAAAGCTGTGGACATACAACTTGACGAACAGCAACAACAGCAGCTCCGTATTCAAGAAGAGATAAACGCCTACTCAGCGGAGCATCCAGTTACTCATCAGGTCTATCCAAACAAATCACCACAACATCATCAATATTCACCCTAAAAGATCATATTAACCGAATGAATGAGAACTCGGACTTTTGTAGATTACCACCTGTATCCGATGTATCCATTATATGTATTTATTTATTCTAGAGTCAAGAAAGATCTTTAGATGGTGGGAATGAAAAACAGAACGAGAGTAGCGATGAAGATTGAGTAAGCATTAGCTGATTCACCAAAAACATAAACATCTTCCCACGATTCAAAGCATAATCTTCGCATAAGTCCGTCAAGGTTGTGGGGGTTCTCTATATTACATGGAGAACCAACCCACAATTCCAACCAAATTTCCGCCTTATTTCGACCGCTTTCAGCGTGTCATATTATCCCCTATTCCGCCGTTCATGCTATTCACCTGAAATATCATGTATTCCCAAAGGGTGCATAGCTAAACTCATTATCCTATGCAGATAATGCATAATTGAGTTTAGCTACCCTTTTTGCCATACGGCAACTCCGTTCCTCTAGCCCATGAGATTTCCACCGGAAATTCCAACTCATGTTGGTTAGCAACAACCAAGTCGAATCAAACGACGCGGTTGCATCATCATCCAATGGCTTGGGTAATTACCGCATTCCTTAGCGTTTTCCCCACAGTAATATTTCCCTAGCCGATGAAGCGTCCTATCGATTTTCCGCAGATCATCTATTCGCTTGAGATCAATGATCTCTTTTCGCAGGTGAATAGCACCAGATACATTTTCCTCACCTTCATAGCTCTGTCTTTCTACAGTTCAATGTATTCTGAGATCACCATATTCACCGAATTAGGTCAATGGTTTATCCTCAAAGTACTGTCCTGTATTACTTTACTTAACAATTTTTGGCAGATATGTTAACGCAAGAGGGGACTGCGACAGTCCTATATTACGCCGCTTAACAATTGTTGTAATAATTGATTGAACGTCGCCACTTTCAAAGTTTCGTATGGGGCGTGAACCAACTTCAAAATAAAAAGAGCGAAGTAAAAGAAAAAACCGTTTTAAGATATATTGGCGAAATTGATAGGTGGTTTGAGAAGGTTCCGGAGAAACTCTAGAAAACTTTAAGTCAAAAACGATGTTTATGTGCACGACAATAAAAAGAACAAAATAATAACAATAAATTACTATTTTATCTGAATCGTTTTGTAAAATGTTGATGTTGTGCCTGAACTGTTAAACAAAAAAATTGAACTAACTATTCTTGTGTGCGTCGTGTAGTAACCTTTTAACACACCACATGTGTAGAATTTTTCTTGATAGAAATTCGAAAGCTGAAAGTTTCGGTTAATCAGTTTCAGAGAGTGCCGAGAGTACATGTTATCAGTCTTTCCCCCAAGACACTCTACCTCCATAGGTATATAAAGATTTTACGAATTTTACCCAAAAATCTCACCACACTTAATGAATACCATCATTTTGTATAGAGCACCTTCGAATTATTCCTAAGCGCTGAATAGCAGCAGTACACAAAAAATCGCTTTATTCCTTAAATTGTTGGGTACCTACAGTGAACTATTCGCATAGTTAACGATTCATCGTAGATTCAAATCAGTTTCCTGGTCGAAATAAAAGTTCCCACTGCTACTATCACAAGTCAACGCATGCTTCCAATAACTTGCCAATTAAGGAGGCCCCAACCAAGGAGCGCTAAATATCATTTCGTCCGCGGTATTTACATCATTAGTTGCAATCGTGGGTTGGCTGCTCCTAACAATTACAACGTTTAACATCAACATTACAGTATAGCACCGACATCAAAGCAAAGACGCTCTAACCTCCTGCAAGGCGATCTGACAAACAAACTCTACATAGCCTGTCTGCCTGCCTACCTCGAACTATACCGTTTCATAGTCGACAACGACGCGTCATGGGGCCAAAAAGTCACAGCCTCTAAAGCTCCCCATTGCAGCATTTGGTGCGCTCTTTACGTGATGAATTTAAGAAAGAAGCACTACCTTGCCGACTGCGATTAGATATTCTGCTCGACAACCGTGAGATTTTTACCATCATTAGAGATATTATTTAAACTAGATATTTCCTAAGGAGGTGAATGTATTCGTTATAATATTTACCGGATGATATCTTTATTAGGCTCCATTTAGTAAAGGAAACGAGTGCTCCACACTGACCACCGAATGTAATACGGAATCACTTGCATGTTCTCCTTGAAAAGTTCTAGTTAATTATGCGCTACTTATAGATTCATCGCATAAATTGTCTGAGTTTGAGATAAGCCATCCTTTCAACAGTTTATTAGTTTTGGTTGCGAGACTAGCGTAAGTTCGACGGATTCTGTTCGACGTATATCTTTTCGGCAATTAGATTTGCATCTAAGTTGGGGCGATGCAACTATCATAGAGATACGTACGTACGAATCGGATAGGTTTATTGAAAGTAGGTTTCTGGTTACGAAGGCAACTCGAAGACACATGAGCATATTCTTATGTTCCCCAATCACATATACTAGACTGGTTAAATGACGCTCTAGACACTTTGAAACTTGTTTGCAATGTAGGATAGTTAGGTACAAATATCCGTTTTGGATGCGCATCGTAAATCAAGTAATTTATAGCCAACATTAGTGATCACGCGAATATTTTTGGTCAGCCTCAACAGTATGTGATGATGTTTTTTTTTTTTTTAGATTGGTATCTTAATTGAGCAAGAGACAATTTAATTATTTCATATCTGATTCTGGCCCGGACAACATCAGCACCAACATGGTTGCGTTTACTTTGCATTATTTATCATCGGAAATTTATTGCATTGACGGTATGCCGACTTTTGAGTACCAACAAGACACTCTTCTTCAATAAATCGCGCTGAAGGTGCTTTGTTACTGTTGGCAGAGAATGCCTGAATATTTAAAGCGTAAACTAAGTATTCAAAGTGTTATGTGTATTAGACATCGAACATCTCCTACTGAGTGTGCTTCCTCATACAATAAGTTATCGATCATTTATAGGTTAGTGTGACATAGTTTAGTGGGGCTTCCACCCCATTTAATAGCTTAGAGGGCTTATATCCAAGGTTTCTGAAAGCCAGCTCTATCGTTTTTAACTTTAAAATTATCCCTTAATATGCCAGAAAAGTCATTTAGGCGTAAACATTCTAGACCAAAGCGGGATACTAAGATATTCGCCCAATAAGTTCTATATGTCATCATCATCATCGGCACTACAACCGGGAACCGGTCTTGGCCTTATTTAGCAAGTCCTGAGGCTTGTTAAATTTTCCATGATAATTTGTTTTTCCGGGCAAGGTCACTAGTCTGGCGCCAAAGTTCTATATGTAATCCCAAGTAAATAGAAAGAGTTCCACAGATATGCGTCTGTTAAAATGAGAACAAATGAAAACTTCTTTCCGTTCCTTTACGATCTATTTTATCTATTCGGTGTAGCCCACAAAGATGACTTATCTTGAATGTTATTATGAATGGGGTTGTGATATGTGAAAGGCGTTAAGGAAATGTTGAAGGCTGAGAATGTGCAGGGATTCATTGGTGTTGTGGCGTTTCTAACAGATACACACACAACACACAAGCAAATAGTGAAGAACGCCGAAAAGAAATTTGAATAAGCAAAGCATCAGAGCCGTATACCATAGCGATAACATAACAATTCCACATTAGTTAAATGTACTTGAGTTTAGAAATCGAATTCGTACACGCGTCAGTTGCCTGATGTGTTGAGCATTGGTTCAATTTTTAGTGATTTTAACTGTCATAGCGTCAGTTCGAATCACACGTTCTTCACTATCATCGCAAACGCTATAGTGTAATTAGTAAAATATCACAACAACCTCGACCGTTTTCACACATCCATTGCGTACCATTCCTATGTGATATTGCTCTTCTCTTTGTCTATTTAGTGGGGATATTTTCCGATGGCTACTACAACGAAATAATGACATACTACTTCTGGCTGTCCAGAACAGTTATGGCACTCGCATACAGTTCATGACATTTTCCAATTTAGTTATTAACTAACCTCTCCAGTTTTCCCGTGGTATTTTTTAGATCACTCATTGTGGACGTCATCATATATTCCATTCTGAGGCAGTATGGTTCCTATGGTGACAAGCCATGAGAGTTTCGTGTCCACCAGTGCAACGTCTGCATGTGCCCTGAGACTAGGGCATTCGAATATACTCACATCTGGGCCGGCTTGTAGTAAGAGGCGGCTAAAGACCGAGTGGTAGGTGGAGTCCCGACGCCCTGTCACCAGGTGAAACACCACCCCATCAAGCTATTGGCTCCGTAAAATAGTCAGGAGAAACCCCTGGTATTCTTGTGGCATCTCTAACAGATACACACGCAATACACAAGCAAATAGTGAAAAACACCGAACGAAAATCGATTAAGAAAATACATTAGAGCCGTATACAATAGCGATAACATAACAATTCACATCAGTTGAATATATTTGAGTTTAAAAATAGAATTCTCAACACGGCCAGTAGCCTGATGTGTTACGCATTGGTTAAATTTTTGGTGATTCTAACTGTCATAGCGTCAGTTCGAATCACACGTCCTTCACTATCATCCCAAAAGCTTTATTCTTTCGAAGCTTGTCTGATGGCTCGGTTCGAGAAAAGGTTGGTTTAGGTGGTAGTCGGTCCCAACGTGAGATACCACCGCGGCACGGTGTACATTCCGCCATATCGTCGTATTTGTAAACAGCGAACGATGATATCCTTGCCGTAACTGAGACCCAGGTCGATTCGTCAACTGATTCAACATATCTTCGTTGCTTAGGGTACAACTTACATTAGAAATTCCATTTTAAGGATGGAGTCTGCGTCTTTACGCGGTCCGCTTTGGCTTGCGACAGAATGGAGCCATTGGAACCCAATAACATCGACTTCATATGGCTGAGAGTCCTGCTGAGGCATTCTGTTGTCTTTACCGCTCCCCGAATGACGGTCGACCAGCGACGTTTTTCGAACATCTTTTACGTACCGTCGACTAGATACATATCAACCACCCGGCTTCTGAAATTGTTGTCCTTGGCGATTTTAATTTACACAATTCCGGCTGGTTGTTACATTCTAACAGAACCGACGAGGCTGGGAGGCTGGGAGGCTGGTGAGATGTTCGCTGTTAGCCGGAAATTGATTCAATTTGTGGAGGAACATACGCGAGTGCCGGATGCACGACGTGATTATACGAACACCCTGGATCTGTTTTTGACATCCGAGCTGAGCATTTATACCGTGGAAGTTGCTGCGTCACTGCTTGGTATCGGTTGCGCAACCACTTGCATTTAAAGCGAATAACCGACCTAAGCAGCTTCGCCATGTATGGACGTATGAGGCTACCAACTGGGACGAATTGCGAGATTTCTTCGCTTCCTTTCCATGGTCGGAGATGTGCTTTGGAGACTTTGATGTTAACGCATGTGCGGAGTCGGTCACAGAGATTATTCTTCTCCGGATGGAGATCTACATTCCGCATTCCATCAAATGAAATTCATCTGATAAACCTCAGTTTCAATAAAAATTGAGCTTTTATACAATAGCGATCCAATCCCACTGATGTTAACAGAACAAATTTTGTTAGAATCAGAAACGCGTCCAAGCAGGCGATCGCGAAGAAGGCCTACAACGACAGAGTGACCAATAAACTCCTTGAGTGCCTGACTGGCCCCCGTGCCTTCTGGTCAATGGCAAGCGTTATTAGCCATAACCTTGCTTCCTTTTCTTTTCTTCCGTTAGTGACGGGCAGCGGAGCGTTAGTCACAAATTCAAAAGATAACGCTAATGTGTTTACGAATTTTTATTCAAGCCTCGATGCCAGCCTTTTGGAGCCACCTGTGATCGCGCCGGTACTTCGATGGGGGATGTGAGGTTCCATCCGCGCACTATTCAATCCATTCTAGGTGGACTGAACTTTCGGAAGGTAACCGGCTCGGACGGAATACGAGCAAAAGTCCACAAGAACTGTGTTCCAGAACTATCACCGGTTCGCTTATGTTATGTAACAGGTCAATTGAAAAGTCCCCGGACTGACACATAGATGGCGGCACTAGAATTACATCAGTCAAATTTATACACGCGTCTTTTGAAGGTTGGGGCTAACTAAAAATCATATGGATTTAATTCTAGTGCCGCCATCTATGTGCCAGGCCGGGGACTTTTCAGTTTCACATTTCCTACCGGCCGATAGCATTACCGTCTATGTTATATAAGGTGATGGAAGGAGTCATCAATGACGAGTTGACTAAATATATGAAATGCAACGAACTTCTGAATGATCGTCAATATGGACTCCGTGACAGATGGCCCACGGGAGACGTTTTGAGAGTTATAACCGACATATGGACATCTGCAATTGAGGGACATGGTGAGTCCAAGGCGGTCGCATTGAATATCTCCAAGGCTTTTGACCGCGTCTGGCACGGGGTATTGCTGAACAAGCTTCGTTCATACGGACTTTTCCAGCAGCTTTCCGATTAGATCAAAAGCTTTCTCGAAAATTGATCGATCCGGGTTGTTGTGGACGGCGAGTATTAGGATCTACATCCTGTTAATTCCGGCGTACCTCAAAGTTATAATTTGGCTCCAACCTTGTTTTTGGTTCACATAAATGATGTGCCGGAATCAACGGATAATAGACTGTTCAGTATTGTGGATGATAATACGCTTGTTTTCTCTTTTTCGAGTGGCCGGACGATTCGTGCATCAACGTCGCACCAACTGAGATATAGCCAGTTCGATTCGGTGCATCGGGCCCTGGATGGAGTCCTGCAGTGGGGAAAGGGCAATTTCGTCGATTTCAATGCAACGAAGACACAATATACAACATTTACAAAGAAAAGTGGATCATCGGTTCCACAGCTCTTGATGAATGGATAGGCCCTCGAATCTGGGGAATGGTTGAAATTACTCAGTGTCCCCGCCTGTGGAAATGTATGTTAGTATATACACATGTCGAACATCGCTGGGTCCGCCTCTGGAAAACAGAATTATCTTTTTAGATATATTTTACTCCGGCTCAACTTTTCTCCTGTATTCTATAAATCCCAAATTCAATCCGGGCTCGAATATCGCTCTCATGTTTGGAGCCCTGCTCCTAAGCATACCCTCGACCTACTAGAGAACATACAGAGGGGAGCGATCCGCCTAATCGGGGACACGGGGCTGACGTCGGGACTACAGTCGCTATCACACCGAGGATGCGTAGCCGACCTCTGTCTGTTATACACATATTATCACGGGTAATGTTCTTCGGAGATTAGTGGTATTGTTCCGCGCAATTCGGTTTATATGCGGTCCACAAGACAATCCGATGGATCGCACCAGTTTGCGGTTCATCTCCCGGCGGTGCGAACATCTCTGCATCAGAACTCGTTCCGTTACAGAACGAGAAAGCTGTAGAATTCCCTTCCCATGCGAGTGTCTATGGAGCGTAACAACTAGCAACCGTTCAAGAAGAACTGCAACAGTTATTTGTTGGTGTCTAGAGGTGCCATCTCGGCGCTATAGGTTCGCCTCTCCTGATAGAAGTTTATATATATATATATATTGTTGCGAGTTTAGGGTTCGATGGATTAATTATTTTAATAAATAAGAGCCGTTAAATCGATTTTCTTTGTAAACACTTTATTAGTCTGTTAATAACAACCGTTCCTTGTTACTTCGCTAATAATTCGGTGACTCTTCTTTCTCTCGAGACTTATCGTTTAATTCCTATCGCTTCTTTACTCCGCTTCTTTACTTATTGCTTCCTTACTGCTTACTCACTCCCTTGATCTGCGTGCGACGTATTTATACCGTATTTTTTCATTCTGATTTGGCGTTTCGTTTCCGTCTGTTCCATAGCCTCGAATTTTCTACTGCTCATAGTCTCCGGTTTTCCAATACTAATATTTCTAATATTTTATCAACAAGCCTATGGCCGCACATTTTACATTCAGAGATTGGAAAAATAAATGTTTTCTTGTTACTGAAACATAATTTTAAAAAAATACTCAATTTGGTGCTCCTGTTCTTTCTATGTCTTGGCAAAGGACGCACGAAATACTTCTAATATGGTCTACGAGGTTTTGCTCCAATGTTACCTTTGTCGCATCCAGAATTCACGTGACTAAAACTTCTGTAGATTACTTTTCTGCATATTGTCTATAAATATATAATTGTCTAAACAATATAGAACGACGAATCTGGATTTTTCTACACGAAACACGTGCACTTGATAACATTTTTTAACGAGTATGGAGAGCGAATGTGGGACGAGAGCGTACTAAGAAAATATGTGAGAATATAACAGAAAAATAAAAAATGTTGATGGGAGAATTCGGTATAAAAATCTGGAACGAGAGTTTAGTGAGAGAATTTGGAAGGAGAATATACAGGTTTCATTCAATTCGTACGTGGTATGATTCATTTTTAGTAAGCATTCCTTCCTAGAAAGAGGCACGGAAATTTGGATGCGAAAAAAATGTCGGAGGGATGGGTCCCACGTTTACTTTCAGTGGAGAATAAATGCAATCGTGTGGTCAACTCTGATGCTATTTTGGCGATTTTCCTACGAAATCCTGACGAGTTTCTGTCTCAGTACATAACTGGGGATAAAATACGGGTACACTACTACAATTCAGAGACGAAGAAACAATAAACCCAGTGGGTTTTGAGGCAATCAGGCGAAGACGTTGAAGTTAGGCGGCAAGGTGATGGCAATGGTATTTTGGGATGCAATCGTGGAATCGTCTAGATCATCATTATCATTGGCACTACAACCGGGATTAGACAAAAGACACCACCCGAATATCCTTCACGTAAGATCATATCGAGGAGCAGATTGCGACTCCGATCATCTTCTAGTGATGGGCAAAATCAGGAGTCGCCTCGCAGCAATCCCACTTGGGCAGTCACGGGAGACGGGCAAAAAGTTCGACACTGATAAAATGAAATACTTGCCCAAAAGAGGGCTGAATATCAAGACGAACTAACGAATAGATTTAGCATTCTAGTGAGAAAGAGGAAGCTAATACTGTGGACACTAAATGGACATCGATCAGAGACACAATCAAACAAACAGCCCAAAAGGTATTAGGGTTAAGAAAACAATTAAGTCCAAGCCTTGGTTTGACGATGAGTGCAGGGCGAAGATCGAAGAACGTAAACGGCTCAGAGCGATCTACTTAGAAAGATATGATGAAGTCAACGCAGAAAGATACGCGACGATTCGGAGACAGATGGTGAGACCGCGAATGGGAGAAGACTTGGATCGAAAAAATCCTAGAAAATTTTAGAGCAAAGAACATCAGAAGTATGTATGCCGGCATGAGTTCAATTAGAAATGGCTACCGAGGGAGAGTCAAAATAATTCGAGACGCAAACGGCTGTCTGGTTACAGAAACAAACAATATCGTGACAAGATGGAAGCAGTACTTTGAAAACTTGTTCAATATACGCACCTATCAACCACAAATAAACGCACCAGACATATATACAGCCGAGCCTCAGATCCCAGAGCCATCTTTCAACAAAGTTGTAGACGTAATAAATCGATTGAAAAACAACATGGCTCCTGGAATCGACTACATACCGCCAGATCTAGTGAAGCATGGAGGATAGACAACCTCTCGGAAGATCCACCAACTCATCCAAACAATATGGGATAAGGAAGTCACTCCGGAAGAATGGAAAACCTCAATAGTCGTTCCCATTTTCAAAAAAGGCGACAGATCTGACTGCGAAAACTACAAAGGAATATCATTGCTCCCAACCACATACAAAATATTAACAAATATCATACTGGCGAGATTCACACCGTACGCAGAAGAGATACTGGGAGACTACCAATGTCGATTCCGTAGGAACCGGTCAACAGGCGACCAAATGTTCACAATAAGACAACTGGTGGAAAAGAAGTGGGGATACGGAGAGACGGTTCACCAACTGTTCGTTGACTTCAAAAAAGCCTACGACTCAGTCGCAAGGCAAAGAAACTACCATATTGTAGTTGAGCTGGGAGTCCCGAAAATATACTGGGATACTGGGAGACTACCAATGTCGATTCCGTAGGAACCGGTCAACAGGCGACCAAATGTTCACAATAAGACAACTGGTGGAAAAGAAGTGGGAATACGGAGAGACGGTTCACCAACTGTTCGTTGACTTCAAAAAAGCCTACGACTCAGTCGCAAGGCAAAGACTCTACCATATTGTAGTTGAGCTGGGAGTCCCGAAAAAATATGCCGGCCTCATTCAAATTTGCATGAACGAAAACAAAGGGCGAGTTAGAATAGAAAACCACCTCTCAGAACAATTTGAAATCCGGGACGGACTACAGCAGGGAGATGGCCTATCACCGTGTCTTTTTAACCTTGTGCTCGAGTATGTCATCAGAAACGTACAAGACGACAACATGGCCGGATCATCCTTGCACGGGATCACACAAGTGCTCGCATATGCGGATGACATCGCCGTTCTGGGCGATAATCTAGAAACTGTTAGTAAAAAAAGTGAAATCATCATGCAAGAAGCAGAAGAGGTGGGCCTAGAAATAAACGAAGACAAAATGAAAGACATGATTACGGCGAGAGCAGGTGAACCTCAGAGAACACATATAAGCATCAGAGGCAAGATATTTGAAAACGTCAAAGAATTTAAATACCTGGGAACAATACTGACGGCCAGTAACGAAATGTCGACGGAAATTAACAAAAGACTACACTCCGGCAACGCTAGTTGGCACGCAGTCAGTAAAACTGCTAAAATCCAGACCGCTATCACGTAACATAAAGCTCCGTGTCTATAGAACCATAATCATACCGATAGTTCCATACGGATGCGAAACATGGGCTTTCACAAAACGGGAAGAAAACAAATTCCGCGTATTCGAGAATAAAGTTTTGAGGGGTATCTTTGGAGGTAAATATGACGAGGAGGCAGGACAATGGAGGAAACTCCATAACCACGAATTGGAAGAGCTATATCGCAAACCTTCAATAGTGAGAGTAATCAGGTCGCGAAGATTAAGATGGACCGGACACGTGGCGCGAATGGGCAACGATACGACCGTGTGTAGAATTCTTGACGGTAGACCAACGGGAGAGAGACCGGTCGTATGCCCGCGGCGGAGACGGGAGGACAATGTTAGGTTTGACCTTGAGGAGGTCGGATCGAATGGTCAAGCGTGGAAGGAGAGTGCACAGGACAGGGAACGATGGCGGAGTCGAGTCGGTGAAGCCATGAACTTCCGCGTCCCTACAGTCCAAAAAAAAAAAAAAAAAAAAAAAAAAAAAAAAAAAAATACAACCGGGATTCGGTTTTGGCCTTATTTATCAAGTCTCTCCATCAGTACATATTTCTAGCCGATATCATCAAGTTTGGCACTCCCAGGCTCTGGGCGTCCTGGTCTACGCTATCCCTCTATCGCAGACAAGGTCTTCCGCGCTCTCGCCTTTCATACATCCTGCCACAAAGGCCTTTCCGGGCTGGCCCCTCTTCGCCCATTCGAGCTAGGTGTCCCACCTACCGGAGTTTACCGAACTTAATTTTTCTTACAACGTTAGCTTCGAGATAGATCGCGTACAACTCATGGTTGTACTGTCTCCGGAATCGTCTAGATAGCTTACTTGAAAAAGAGAAAAATAGTAATTGGAGTTTATTATGCGTCGTTATTGCAATGCTTTTTTAAAATAATATCTTTTATTGAATATGAATAATACAATCTTAACAATTTAATTTAATACTGTATTCGAATTAAGTACAATTCAGTGTAATTAAGTAAAACGTCTGAAGGTTTACTGGGCCAGTGTTCAGCTCCCAAGTCGCTTTTAATATGTTAGAATTTAACAACGATTCATAAGATTTCTTTCGTTTTAGCCTTCTCAATTAACATTAACATAACATTGAGTAAAACATTAATTAAAACTAATGAGAAAACAAAACAGTATAAAACACACATTCATAGTTACAGCAACCAATTGAGGCTCGCACCTTAGCTCATGCCGTACTTCTGGAGCACAACATACTTATAGAATTCAGTCAAAACTTCTCAATAATTCAACACAACTCCACGGGATTGAATATCTAACCCGTATGTCATGTAACAATCTACGTATCGATCTATTAAACTCCCAAACTCTCAGCGATTGCTCCATTGCTCCTTTTGTAAAGTATATACTAAAAAACGTCCTGAAAATAAGAACAAATACATGGGGCTCGTTATAAAACTGAAAGTCAATCCACCTATTCACTGACTTATAATATGTATGTCTGTCAATTTCCGCAAGGGCTAAGTAAGAAGGCTTACACAAATTGTCAACTGTGAAGATTAAGATAAGACTCCGTCCGTTTATTTCTCCTCAAGTCACACCAAAACAATAATTACCTTAAATGTCGCCCTTTTGCTGTCATCAGGCTTCATTTTGACATACCCTGCCTCCAATTCAATAACACAATGGCATTCCCGGAAGCATTAGCAAACCCACAAATCACACAATCGAAAGCGAAAGTACAACCAATATTTGCATCGAATAATCCAGACAAACAAATTAAACTGAAAGAAATATCTGAAAATCAGATCGCTATCGCAGATGCAAGTAATTACTAGCCACCGATCATTACGTCGAGCCAATCGCCTACAGTCGCGTCTAGTCCTCTTTCAGATACAAATCACCTAGCACCAATGCAGCTGCCTGGTGTACAGTAAAAGATCACCTTGTTCGCGCATCACAGCAAACGGATGAGCACCACATGAGCAGAGCGCATCGCCAGAACTCCCGGACTAAATCTTATGCACAAATGAAATAAATTAAACCTCATTTTAAATATTGATTAATCAAGTCTACCGGCGTCCAATGATCAACTGATAACAGCCCAGACGGAGGTAGAGGTAGGCGGTTGTATATAGAGATAATGAAAGAGAATGACTGACGACTGTAGCTTTTCAAGTTCCTAGTCCTACCAAGTGCCATGGCAAGGAGGTATTGCAGTGACAACAGTATAATGATAGTAAACGGGTGATTGTGCTGGTCCCTTGTGGGAGCGTTCGAGCACTCGGATGTCGAAGAAGACCAGCCGGCATACCGTGGACGAGAGCGATCTCCTTCTTTGATTAAACCCGAAGGTGAAACCGGGTTCATGGGATAAACATGCAGTTTAAATGCGAGCTTCATGCCACATTAGATTCCATCGAGCCAACACCAACGCCAGCGACGTCGACGACCAACCAGTCGCTTTGTTCCGATAGTTCCATTTTGTTTTCGGGTTATTAATGAGCCAAAGGCTTGCTGTACTAAATACTTTACCTGGCTCTTGCCATACACCGCTGCATGGTGCACACGAGATCTCCGATGCTAATTAAATTGATTGTGCGGGATAAATATTCTTGTAACAGCCAATTTTTCCCCGGAGGCAAATGAGACATGAGAAGCGATTGCCAATAATTTTGTCTCAGCGAATTGGTACACGCAGAACTACGGCAATAGGAGTGTACATCTTGTACCTTTCCGTCCTCAACACCTCCGTTGGGATCGTCACTGTTTGGTTAATGTTTACCGTATACATTGTCAACCGTTGGTAGAATGAAACAAAAAACTTGTAACATCATCTGCATCTAGATACCTTGTACAAGTGTAGTGCTTTATTGGACATAGAAGACCAACTAGCGACGGTCGCCAGTGGCGATGACTTTTACTTAAACACCAAGTAATGGTAAATTGTTTAATACTTTAACGCAGCTTTACGCGACAGACGCTCAACAGTGATGCTTGCTGTCATCAGTGGCTCATATGTCTTTAATAGATATATACATGACGAAATATATCTACAAAAGAGAGACACTTCAGAATATTTTCGAGTCGTTACTTTCGCAAAAATGATAAGCTGAGACCATTTCGTTGATGCGTTTTGACTGTTAAGCTCATTTTGAAAGGCGATCGTAGTCAAAGTTTCACTTCGACCTAAAAAAATATTCAGAGAATGATTCATAGCTTACGAAACAAATACAAAAAATAAAACCCTGCTCAGTTGAACGTCCTTGTTGAGTCTCTTTACTTTACTAACGTCCCTCGTGAGCTCTTAGAAATATATGGAATGTTTTGTTGAACTACGCAATTTCGTCCACCCTTGCTTTTGGTTTGTTAATTTAAGAACGAAATGCGACGGTTTCAACAGATTACGCACACGGCGCCATGATGAAGAACATTGCAGCAAAATAGAATCGCGAAAAAATCATCAGCGCCATATATCAGAGCAATAACAGCAGTCGCAGATAATGTGTCCCATTAAGCCATCCTCGCGCAATATCCTGGTCTGATGAAAGCATGCGTTGGTTCTTACTTTCTCAGCGTGGGTTAGAGTTACGCTCTTCTATGCTTTGCAAAAGAACTATATTCAGTGAGTTTGCGGGGGGGGGGGGGGGGGGGGGGGGGCAGTATGTTGCGCCGACGTACGGCACGGGTCACTTTCACTCCCCATCATCACTAAAGAAGTTCCGCCGCAAACTCCAAGAGAAGAAAAACTGTTCACCACATCCAACACAGAAAATAAAACACACTAGTTTGTAAGTTGACAAGTTCCTTTTATTTAATCACTTGGAAACGGTCGTTAAAGTATTAATTGCGATATTACTACGAATACGTATCCTTAGACGATTTTATCTTTACACTAACGAGTATCCTTAGATGATTTTATCTTTACACCGCTTCTGCGAGATTTTTATACGGAACGGATACGAATACTAACTCGTCATTATTTATTGTTCTATTCGCACTTATTTCAAAGAAAGGAAACTAGCTCTCGTAATTAAATTTAAGAACGCGTCCGCGTCAATAACGAGGACGGAAAAACTGGGAGGACAAACGCGACTCTGATGTGTGCGCATCACTGGAGATGAAAGTTGACTTTTGGCTCACACCGTACCGACGCCGGTACGGTGGATGGCGAACAACCCGACCGCTTTGAAAGTTGTGTAACGACTCAAAGATTCAACCCTCGTTTGGGGTGAGTTTGGGGGTTTGGTGAAAATGAAATGAAATTTTCCTTTGGAGACCGACCAATCAGAATGGTACATAGATCCCAACGAGGGTGTGTCCATTTGGGCGCGGATCACTTTGTTTGCTCGTGACGCGAGCTCATGGGTGTACGAACCGTGGCAATCCACATTCACAAGATAGGACGTGTTTTAGGAGAAATGTGTGCAGCTGTTTAAATATCGTGCTGCGGATTAGGATGCGTTTGGGATGATTACACAATGATGGTTGTGTGGCGACTGTAACAGATACACACACAATTCACAAGCAAAATAGTGAAGAGCACCGAACGAAAAATCGAATAAGAACATACATCAGAGCCGTATACCTTAGCGATAACAAAAATAATTCACATCAGTGGAGTATAGTCGAGTTTAAAAGTCAAATTCTAAACACGGTCAGTAGCCTGATGGTTAACGCTTAGGTTCAATTTTTTTCGTGATTCGAACTGTCATAGCGTCAGTTCGAATCACACGATATTCTTCACTATTATTTCAAACGCTATAGTTGTGTTTACATCCATGACGATTGCGTATTGCATTCCTAAAGAGTTACGGGTCGAATTCCATTGTGAGTATTTACACTGGCATTGAATTCGTTTCTTGGCAGCTGGTGCTTTGTAGGTTGCGTAAAAGCCGCCCCCGGTACGGATACAACATGAAAATCTGTCGCGCGCGTGTAGGACAGGAAACGCAGGCAGCAGGGGTTCCGCTGATTGTTTCTATTGTTCATTTCTGTTATCTAGTATGGCAACCAAAATGTTTTCTTTAGAGCAATGCTGAGATGCATTGATGTATGCGGTACTGGCGTGCCGAATTTTTTCAGGACAAACGATATTAAGCATTAAATGCGTGAATGTCCTTGGTGAGGAAAATGCTTGCGATGTTGGATGCGATTTGCATAATCGAAAGATGATAAAATCGGTGGGAGAATGCTTGGGGAAGTTAATGCGCCTGCATAAGCGAAAAACGATGAGATCTCTGGAGCTTTAGGGCAGGGATATTTGGGGGTAAGTGGAAAGGTAAACAGTGGCGTTATTAGAATCGCCACAAGCTCACCATGAACTGTATGGAACAAAACATTCTAACATAGTAAATCAGCACTTTTCGAAAATTTCTCACAAAGAAATCGTACACCGTTCGTCCGCTCCGCACAAATTGATTGTAACACAGTTACTGGGGGCGGAATAAAATGGCGATTCCAACAGATTACGCACACGCAACTGTAGTAAAGCAGACAATACTAAAAGCGTGCCGTATACCGGAGCATTAACATACCAATCACGGCTTATGTAGTGAGTTCAGACATCCTCGCACAACAAGCAATCGTTGTCTGAAGTGCAGATGCTTTGGTTTTAACCTTTCATTAGTAGGTTCAAATCCTGCTCATCAATTTTACTTTATTAGTTTTTTGTATACTTTTCTCAGGAAAGGCGTACGTATAGCTTTAAATCGGCGCGCTGAGACACTATTAGACAACTGAGGGTGTTATTTTGAATAGTTGTAGGTTATAGCGCCCCGGAAAAACTTGCGTTAGCAGGGAGTTCCATCGGTATCTCCTTCTTTAACGAAATGAATTTGAGTACAGAGATGTACGTATCGTTAGTATGTGAATTGAAAAAACGCTGTACAACCTTCCAATATTAATTACAGTTCCAGAAATGGTGGGAATTTTAGGGTATACAGCTTTGCTTCTGCTGTTTTCTTATAGAAGGCTTTAGGTGGTCGAATAAAATAGATCATAGATGTCATACAATAAACTTTGACATCTGTCAACATAACGTCATAGAAACATCAGTCGATTGTAGTCTGTATAAAAAAGTTATTCTGGATTGCAAATGTCAGAGTATGATCCAAATTCGTGTCACTTGGGGCAGTTTTCGATTTTCTGCATCAAAGTGAATAAATCTGCAACTGGGGCTCTCGAATGCTCTCGAAGGCTTCTGGTGAGTTCTGGTGAAGGATCGTCTCATCAGAGGTTTTAACACTTAACAACGATGATTTTTTCTGTCAAATATTGGCGTATTGGTGGAAAAAGGAATGTTTTCGAAGATTCAAAATTGCAACCATCAATTAATAGAAACTCATGCCAAAATCAAAGAGAATTGCCACGATCGTTGGAAGTGACTCAACAACTCTTTTCAAAGTACGTCGAAATCAACATAATAATTCAGAAGCAAGGAAATTGATTACTGCAAGAATTGAAGCCGAGAAACGTTGAACGACATTTGTTTGTTTGTCAGCAGCTGCTGGAAAACCAAATACTGAAGGGATTTCGCCATCACATTGTATCTGGGAATGAGCCGCTGATAATTCTAGGGAGTTTCCCGCCATCCTTCCACGTCGACGGCCAAATATTTCCGCTGAAGGGCCATAAAATAAAACTCTATTTTATGTGAATAGCTTCGCATAGTATGTCATCATCATCATCGGCACTACAACCGGGATCCAGTTTTGGCCTTATTTACCAAGTTTCTCCACCGGTATCCGGTTCATATCCGAGCCTTGTTAAACTGTCCACAATAATTCGTTTTTCCGGGCAAAGTTATTAGCCATGCGCCACGCATAGTATGTCACGAGTTCCTAAAATCCGTTGAAGCAATTACAAGTAGATACGATTGTGTCGAGCATAGAATGATAAACATTCGCAATACAACAGATCAAATATGCAGCTTGAAAATGCTTCGAGCCCATATTGCAAGAGGGTTCAAGATATAATTTCCACACATATTTTAAGTACAATGATCCTTCCTATCAAATTTGCGGTTACTTGCCACTATATACTTGTGCATCTGACGTTTCGCTGAAGGGTCTTCGGGTCAGCAAGATCCCAAACCAAATTCCAATAAGTCAGTAAATGGTAAGGTGGGGGTAAATTTGTTTCCCAATATAAAGGGACGGGAATGAGCGATTTTCTCTGGTGTTATTATTTTGCAAATTGACTTTGGTGTACTTTAAACCGCCGCGACATAGCTCTGGTTGCGTGAAAGATCTCGTGTTTTTGAAGCTGTTGTGTGAAGCGTTTCGTTTTTTAAAAAATTCGCCGAGCCTGATTGATTTGTTTTTAAATTCGGTGCAGAACGCCTGTCTCGTGGAATTCATTCATAAAATATTCAAAATTGGTGTAAATTGACTCAAAATATAAATTAATGACTAAATATAACTTTATAAAATTTCAATATTTGTGTTGTTATTTCACGAAGAAGATAAACAGTCTATATTGTGGTGTTCCATACGACCTAATTCTATCATACAGTGTTCCCTTTTAATTAACTTCTATCAACTCAAGAATGAAACCAGTTCAAGTAAATTAACTCGCAGGAAAGGACATAATCAGCTTACACAGACTTAGCTTCTAGAGAATTAAGGTAGTATAAGATTTGAGTTAAGTTCTTTTAAATAAAATAAAATGAAAAAAGAAGTAGGTTAAGTTTTAAGAAAACGCAAAAAAAACCGACACAAAGATTTCCAAATTTTTCTTTGTCATTCAAATAATCATAAGTACAGCCACAAACAAAGTTCTGTCGCCGAAAGGGAAATTATACAATAGTGATGTAATGTTTAGTTTAGGGCGTCTGCGTACTGATAATATAAGATAATTAAGCTAGAATTTAAGCATTTTTTGTCTAGCATGTCATTTACGAACTAAGAAGATAAAAAGAAAATAAAAAAATGTTGTAAAAATGAAATCAATGAAGGACATAATCATTTTCAATCAGCAGAAACAACAGCTCGAGCAACTACAACACATCCAGAATCAATAAATAAGAAACAGAGATGCAGCAGCGAAGACACCCACACCACACGAACCTCGACCATAAGAAAATGAAGAAACCACAACATCCTCGCCGAGTCAAACCCGGGGGCACAACAGTGAGTACAATCTTAATACTTAATTATATATATATTTTATTATTGGGCAAATATTTTGCAGCTCGAATTATGCGCTCTAAGAGAGCCCTAGAAGAGACTACGCGGTTGCGTTTGTTCGCAGCCGAGAGCAAATGCGGCACCCATCCCGCAGATATTTTTTCATACTCAATTTATCAGATACCTACAATGTCTTTATATATTGTATTTGACAGATACCTAGTAAGGAATGATGTTTACTAAAAACAAACCATTAGCGATGCTACGGACGGATCTCTCAGATTTTCTAATGACTTATTGATCTGCCCTCGTATAAATGACGGAGCTTGTGTTGTTACTCCATAAATATATCTTGTGGCGTTTCTAGCATATACACACACAATGTACAAGGAATCGGTGAGAACACAGAAAGAAATTCGAATAAGCACAAAGCATCAGAGTCGTATATCACAGGGATAATATAGAATCGACATCAGTTGAGTATGCTTGAGAATTACGAATTTGTTACATAATTAACCCTCCTCCCCCCGAAACCGATTTCTTAAAATCCATATACCGATTTCTCTACATGTATCCACCATCACCCATAATTCTGTTTAACAACAGCACAACATTGGTAGACAACGCTCTTTCTAGACAGCGAAACAGTTTAGTCCATCCGTAAATTCCTTTGTGCATTCCGATGCAAACGGTTTTTTCAAGCCAATGCTCCCCTTTCTGATATAAAAAGTACAGGCTGTTCGCTTGGGAATAGTTTCCATCCAGTGAAAAGTGTGCATGAGTATACTTTTCAGCCCCCTCGGAATGCACTTCGTAGTTCTGCATTCTGAGAATTACCCAAGCCATTAAATGAGGACACGAAGTTTACCTTTTGGTTTCGCTTCTCGCTGCAAGCAAAACCAAATCCACCCCTAACCAAAGCTGCTCTACTTTCCAATTTTCCCATTCTCCCCGGGTTCAACGACTGTTGAGTAAATTCGCGAGAGTGGGCGGGGAAATGCGAAAATAAGGATGAGTGTGTAATCAGGATTATACGACGGCTATAAAAGGGCGCGAGTGGGCAAAGAAAGTGTGGTAGTCTGATTAAAACCATTCGTGGTGCGAAAAGTCAATACACGGAAGTCAGGCTAGTTATTTTATAAACTCGAAAATTGAAAAAGAACACAGAACAACTTGTCACAAAAAAAGATTGTACATCCAGTGCTTAAGTGTAATTCTCTGGTGCTTAAGTTTAATTCACTAGTGTATAAACTTGAAAATTGAAAAAGACCACGGAACAACTTGTCACAAAAAAAAGATACTACATACAGAGCTTATGTGTAATTCTCTACGAGCATCTGCGTACGACCAGTAAGTTATAATATAAGATAATTAAGCTAGAGTTTTTTGTCTGGCATATAATCAAGAATCTAAGAAAAAAACGGAAATAAAAAATGTTGGGGAAAAATGAAAATGAAAAATGTAATTCTCTAGTTATTTTCATCATCATCATCGGCACTATAATCGGTATCCGGTCTTGTCCTTATTTAACAAATCTCTCCACCGGTCCCGATTTCGAGCCGATGTCATCCAGTTTTGCACTCCCAAGCTCTAGGCGTCCTGGTCTACGCCATCCCTCCATCGCAGACAAGGTCTGCCGCGCTGTCTCCTTCCATACATCCACAAAGGACTTTCCGGGCAGTCTCCTCTTCGCTCCTTCGAGCTAGGTTTCCCGGCCACCGGACTCTACCGAACTTGATTTTTCTTACAACATTAGCTTCAAGGTAGATTGCATACAACTCATGGTTGTAACGTCTCTGGGATCGTCCTCCCTCACATACGGGACCAACAATTCTCCTTAAGACATCTATCTCGAACGCGGCTAAGAGTTCAGAGCGCCTTTTATTGAGCACCCAGGTCTCGGATACATACATGAGTACTGGTAAGACCAGGGTCTTGTACAGTAGTAGCTTGGATGTTCTGGAAAAATTTCGGGATTTAAAGAGCCTTGATAGACCATAGTAGGCTTTGTTGGATTTGATCAGCCGTTCGCGTATTTCTTCTTCCATATTGTTATCGGCTGATATTATTGACCCAAGGTAATTAAAGGATTGCGCTACTTCAAATTCGTGCTCCACTACCCCGATAGTTTCACCAACGTTGGGTCTTCTCTTCGCAGAAGTTGCCACCATGCACTTAGTTTTCCCCTCATTAATGTGCAGTCCCCGTTTTTGTGCCGCATGTTCGATCTGGGTGAAGGAGTCCTGTACAGCCGATTCGGTTCTACCGATGATGTCGATGTCATCTGTGTAGGCAAGTATCTGGCTGGACTTGGTGATAATAGTCGCTCTAGTTGTGACGCCAGAGTCACGGATTGCTTTCTCCAACGCCAGGTTGAAGAGGAGGCAGGCCAGACCGTCCCCTTGTCGCAGTCCGTTAAAGATGTTTATTGGTTTGGACATCAATCCCGTTATTTTTATCTGACTGGTTACGTTGGTCATGGCCAACCTACAAAGTCGTCTCAACTTGTTTGGAATGCCGAACTCTCTCATGACATTATATAGTTCTACCGTGGCTATGCTGTCGTAGGCGGCCTTAAAGTCTATAAATAGATGATATAATGGAATCCTAACTTCCTGACATTTTTCCATCGCCTGCATAAGTATGAATATCTGATCAATCGCTGATTTGCCAGGGATGAAGCCACACCGATATTGACCAATGATGACCTTAGCGTATGGGGGTATCCGCTCTTGTAGGAGAGAAGAGAGTATCTTATAGGCGGTATTCAGCAATGTTATACCCATATAGTTGCTGCGCACAGTGATATCTCCCTTTTTATGTATGGGGCATATTATTCGACGACGCCAATCTTCCAGCATCTCCTCTTATTCCCATACGTTCTCATGAACTGCATGATGTAACGCTGTCCTTCCTTGTTTGATCAGCTCAGCTGGTATGCCATCAGCTCCAGGGGCTTTATTTGATTTGAGCTGTCTTATGGCTTTTAATGTTTCCTCAATGCTTGGTGGCGGCAGCATTTGGTCTTGGTCTTGCATTGGTAGAGCCTCCAATTCTTCTGTGAGCTGACCATTTACCAATTCATTGAAGTGCTCTTCCCATCGCTCCAGAATGCCTTCAGGATCGGTGATCAGATTACTCTCTTTATCCTTGCAATAAGTGCAGCGTTGTGTGTACCGCGTCATAGTGCGGATTATCTGGTGCGGACCTCGCTCTTTACTTTTCTCTATTTCAGAGACAAGGTTTTTTCCCAGGCACTTTTCTTTTATCTGTGAAGTCTTTTTTCCGATCTTCTGAGCTCTTTGTATTTCTCCTCGCGTACCCGCGTCCTATGAGACTGCTGCATTGCCCGGTATACAGCATTCTTACGTTCAGTCGCTAGTTTGCACACATCATCAAACCAGTTGCTCCGATCTCTACGACTACTGCCTAAGATGGAGTCGGCAGTACTTAAGGCGTGTCCATTTCTCTTCTACGCCCGGATTTCTGGCCCCAGGACTTACTCTCCCTCCGCCGAGCTCTTCGAGGGCGAGTCTTAACGTATGACCAAAGGTGTTACTGGTATTCTCATTGCGTAAGGCAGCCGTATTGATTCGAACCTGATACGTCTCCGTAAGGCAGTCCGCGCTCGGAAAACTGTACCAACAAGATAGTGATCCGAGTCGACGTTGGCACCTCGGTACGTTCGTACCGTCATCAGGTTCGACGAGTGGCGACGAAACCTTCGACCAAGTTTTTTGAGGCTTCCAGTTCGATGACTCGTAGTCCATTGTCATTAGTGTTCTCATGCAAACTATGGGAACCTGCGTAGTGTCTGAAAAGCGGTTCCCGACATATTTTCGCATTCAAATCACCAAGAACGATTTTCTAGTTATTTTAAGAACTCGAAAATTGTAAAAGAACACAGAACAACTTGTAACAAAAAAAAAAAGATTGTATATACAGTGCCAAATTGTAATTCTCTGGTTATTTTATGAGTTGACTTGAAGCAAAAGACAAAAACAACTAAGTGGTGTGTCTTTTAATAGGTTTTTATGTGCCAAAGGAAACCATTTACAGTATCATCGCAACGAGGGATACACGGCGGCACATGACACTCCGTTGAGCCAAGCCCGAGGGAGGTAAACAGTCAGTACTCTTCCATAATTTATTTATTTTGTTGTGCATTTCGGAAGTCGATCTGTACTGGGCAAGACTATAATGCCCTTCGCCCAGAAAAGTGTCAAGTTCTGGAGGCGCGGCAGTCCGACCAAAGGGGTGAAGTCCTAAATTGCAACAGATACAAAAACGCGGCAGTGCTCTGACGTGTTAAGCATTGGTTCTATCTTTTAGTGATTCTAACCGTTCTAGCGTCGGTTCGAATCAGACGTTCTCCACTATCGTCGCAAACACTATAATCTCAATGTACAACAATTTGAATCACTGTCTGTTCAGCTTTCTAAAGTGGAAGAAATATGTGCTTGCCCATTTCCCCTTCGTGCCCTCGTTTAGTTTGAACCACGGTAATTCAGTTATAATTGTGACAATTTACATTTCTCCCAACCAATCAATAAATACAATTATTGAATTCATCCACGAGAATTTAATAAAGTACACACCAGAAGTATCGAGGATTCTTAAAAAATATTATGATAAAATTCCAAAGATTTTAAGTGGGGCTTTTTATGTGAATTCAACATTGGATACAGCGCTTCCTTTGATTGACTTCCTGAACACCAAATTATATTTAATATTGTGCAGCAGTCGCACTGAATCGACAACAAGACCAAACACAGTAATTGACGCGGTATTTCAAAGATATATTGATCAAATCCAAACCAAATCATTTATTTCATACTTTAGTTACCATAAGCCTCTCGTGTCATTTGTTGAAAATCAAACTCGGACTCTGTATATATGTTCTGTAATATATGTAGAATACAATGTAAAATAATTTTTAAACTTGGTAACAATATTAATATAAATAAACCCTACAATTATCCTACTCCTGATACTCTTCCTTCGTGCCATTCTCTCGAAGTTAATTTTTTGGAGGTTTCACTTCTACTGTGTGTGAACTGCACACATGTTTTCTTTTAGCTTTAACTGGCATGGAACTGAATGGACTGGTTTCTCGAATGTTGCATAAATGCAAGAATATTTGTCTTCCAGTACTCAAAATCCTCATCACTTCTATTCCGGAACAATCACTTCTGATCCTTATCCTGATTTACTGCAAACTACAAGGAACATTTGACTTTAAGAGTCTTGTTATATGTTAACATCTTAAGGTTAAGCTTAATAAAATTAAATAAGTTCTCTATCCATTACATTTCTACATCTCATCTTTCTCTTGAATTCTGAGTGATTTATATCTTACTACTTTAAACCCTCTTCCCATCACTTGCAGTCGTTTCTTCAATGCTTGGGATTGATAGACCATGTAAATTATCTCCAATTACTCTTAACACAAACAGACCGACTGAAACCTTTGCCGTAACATGTTTGTCATGAATCAAGGGATTCGGAAAGAGGATGAGCAATTCCAACTAAATTTGACCCCTTCAATTTACAAGATTCAGATAAATAAAATGGAACACTTGCTTCATCAGTTTTGCGCAACCCGATGTGTGAATGTACGCCGAGGTGATGCAACTGACACGATCATTACCTACAGCGAAATCGTACAATAGTTACACATCGATCGATTTACGATTTGTTTTACCACATAAAACGTCAACTCTCCCTGGCCAGTGGGTTAGGCACTAACGCCTCCACTCCAAACATTAGCTAGACTGCTAGAGTAGTAGAGTATCCACCTCATGTGCGTGCTGATTCAAATATTTGTCTATTCTCCTCCACTAATTCACCGAATCGACACAGATCATGTGAGCTTTTTCGTTTACTTTCCTTTTCATCAAAACAAAAACCCACCAAGATGGCCACACGTCATCGGTCTTGAAGACGAGGTCTTAGCAGTTCGTCCGACCTACTGACGGAATTAAAACAGCGTTAAGCACCGTCGATACTGATTCCCAGATAGCCTTTCAGCATAACCGAGCAATCCCGACCAACGGCAAGGAGAGTGAAAGTTTCCACATAGACTTCTTCCTCGAATTGGATCCACAAAGCAAATGTGGGCAGCAGACTCATACGAGTATATCCCTGCATATCTCCCATAGACCGACCCGAAACGACCCAAAAACTCCTTTGACATCGTCTGGGCGATGCATTCACCTCACTAACATTGCTATTCCAAGTACGGTTCACACGAATTGATGCAAATAGATGCCAGTTTATATCCATGAATTTACCATGGACCTCTATGGCCACGAGTGCTTGGAAGTGATCGAGCAAGCGGGATCGCGAAGAAGGAGCCAGAAGCCGCAGTGGAGCGCATCATTTCGCGAAATAAAATAAAGTAACCCTGTCGTCTGTCTGTTAGGTTTATGTAATTCGAATTTTCAACAACCCATCGGAGCAGGAGCAGCAGGAGCTGGAGCCCAACCAGAAGATGATCACCATCATCATTCTATGCACATGCACAATTTGGATTCATTATAATAAACTGAAAATTTGTTTTATTGGCTTGGATTTTCCAATTCCAATCAAGAGGAAGATATCCTCAAATTAAGCGCATTATCCATGCTGGACGGATACTCGAATAGTTGTAGCGATGTATGGGACAATGGCAAATACGAAGACCAAGATTAGGTCAGCGATCACTTTCCGATCTGCCAAGAAGGGAGTAGAAGAGAAGATGCGACCATATATTTGATTACGTAATTTATTTAGCAGAATCGGATACTGCAATATTATTGGTTTCAAAGTAAGAGACGCTAATAAATTTCATTGAGTGGCAGATGGATCACAGTGACTTTGTCAGAGATAACGACAGGAGACGGAATGTGTAGGCAGTGGTGGTTGGGATGTTCCAAAAGTTGGTATAAGTTTGGACATGACACGATGTGCTAAGTCTGCCTATATTTTGAAAAATCCACGGCTCGTCACATACAGTATCTGCGATGTGATAATCAAGTTAGAGATTTGTTTGTGATTGGTCACCAAAGTAACATCGACTGCTTTTATGACCTATATCTTGTTCGGTAAGAATAGCTTACAAGATACTTTTTGATCCAACCCATCGTGATTAATCTCCTATCATGATGAAAGTCGAAAACTATTTTTGTTTTTACATTTTACTTTTTTGATTAGCTGCAAATAACCCAAAACGAATCTATGGTATCAAATGGATTTTCGAATATGGCGATCTATATCCACTTTCCGAAGAAGAACAAGAGAGAAGTCATTAGTGTGTGAAGTGTCAAATATGAGTTTGTAAAAATATCTATTATACATCTCGAAAAATATTCTATCCCATCACCTTTTCGACGTTTCTAGGCTCAGAAATGTATTTTCTGACATCATCATCATCGGCACTACAACCGGGGACCGGTCTTGGCCTTATTTAGCAAGTCCTAAGGCTTGTTAAATTTTCCATAATGATTTATTTTTTCTGGGCAAGGTCATTAGTCTTGCGCCAGAGGCTCCCCGACGGGGAATCGAACCCCGGTCTCCCGGGTGACAGGCGGGTATACTAACCACTATACTATCGAGGAGCCCATTTTCTGACATCCCCATATTATAAATCGTGATCCAATTCGAGCTTCCTAGTCAAAAGAAGTTCAAAGACGAGGTATTTTGAAGTCAGATTTATGTATCCTATACATATCTGGTGCCGGATTTACAATTTTAAATAGGATTATTTCAGAAAGTAATAAACGGTGCAAAGGGGTTGGCATCATTCGAGTCGCGGATCGCGGGGTTTTTTCACTCATGATGGCACAGTGGTCGGAAGAGCATCGTGGGTTTACTGCCGATGCGTTTTTTCAATGACGGCCTTATTATGATGTCGCCCGTCGATAATTTTTTGCACCGTTCGATATTCGACGATAGCATAATAAATCCTGTGTTAATGTAATTCGCTAATGGATGCAGAGGTCCTGCACAACTGTTTTGGCTATAACCATGCCACGGCTGAGATTTAGTCGTTATTTAACAACCTCTGTAAACATTGAAATCGTGGAAAACTGGTTTTAGATAAATCTGTATAAAACTATAACTATATAACTACCGCCAAGGACTAGATCACAGATTATCATCTTTTTTGCCCTTTTTATATTCTGCCAAACTACGATTACATTAACGCTATGTAAACAAAAACCTCCTCAAAAAAGACCACAGTTTTCGCCCATACGTAGGATGTATATAACTTTTTCATTGGCAAACATACAATTACATTACTAACTAAAGTGCTGTTTATCACATAACCAATGTGTTTTAATATCACGAAAACATCGGCTTTCACTCTGTGAATACTCAGTTTCAAAACGTGTGTTTAAAAAACGGACAACCGATTGATATAATTAATCTAATTCATAAAAGAGAACGAAGCCGCGAAATGGAAAACCAGTGACGTGACGAGTTGTGACAATTAAAACAAAGTGCAACAACAACAAACAAACAAAACGAATCTTAAAAGTGACAAAAACGTGCTCACGAAATCACTTCAGTGAGGTGCAAAAAACAAAGTAAAACAATTAAAAGATATCACCTCAGTAGTAAAAGTGAAAATTAAAACACACAATATATTGCTAGTTAAGAGTTTTCAAAGCATCATTTGGTGCGAGTGCAAGTCTACTGACTCTTAGCCGACGATAGACGGGTTCGAGTCGGCTTAAGGGAGAAATCGACTACGTGGTTCGTATTGCAGGTCGCCTTTATTTTTTTTTATGAAAAAAAGCTGGAAAGAACCAGCTTGACACGGAGGAAGATAAAAACGCGACAACACACAAACGCAAAGGTACGCCGAAAAACTCCATTGTGACGCGAAGTAAAATCGCGAAATTAACAAAGGAGAAAAGAGATCAGCAAATGGAGGAGGTCAGTGAGCTCCCACCCCCCCCCCCCCCCCCCCACCCTCCGCCCAACTTTAACATGTATGGGGCAAACAACTCATTCGGTTCTCTTGCATCCTCAGAGTCTGAGGATGAAGAAGAGAAAATAAGTGAATTGGAGGCGAAACGAGGGCCCCTCGATAGTATAGTGGTTAGTATACCCGCCTGTCACGCGGGAGACCGGGGTTCGATTCCCCGTCGAGGACCCTCTGGCGCAAGACTAATGACCTTGCCCGGAAAAAACAAATCATTATGGAAAATTTAACAAGCCTCAGGACTTGCTAAATAAGGCCAAGATCGGCTCCCGGTTGTAGTGCTGATGATGATGATGATGGAGGCGAAACTTGCGATGGCAAGAGCCCGATTAGAAGAGAGACGCCGAAAGAAAAAAATAGCGGCACTTGAAAAAGAAAAATACACAGAACAACAACAAAAGCCGAAGCCAAAAGTCGGCCAACAGCAACAGTTTCACCATCAGAAGCAACAGCAACTATCAACACAAAAAAGACCAACGAAACAGCAAACAACACAGCAGCGGCAAAGCAACAATAACAACGAAAAAATAAAGATGCCACCAATAAACACCATAGATATTGAGTGTAAGGAATTGGTAAGTCTCTGTAAGCTAGCTATGGGAAAACATTTTGTGGTTAAAAGACTGGCTAGTAACAGGCATGCCATTCAAACCTATGCGGTGGCAGACCACGAAAAAATTAAAGTGGTATTAAAAAGAGCCACCGCGGAATTCTACTCGTTCACGCCGAAGCAAACAAAGAGGGTAACGGTTCTATTAAAGGGTGTCGACCCAGAGGTGGAACCGGAGGCTCTGCTCGAGATGCTTCAAAAGTCGAGGCACGAGGATCTCGAGTTTATCGCCGTTAAACCGTTCACCACAGCCAAGGCAAGAAGGGAAAACCGCAAGCTACCCTTCTTTTTAGTTCAACTAACGCCCAGCAGCAGAATTGGTGGTCTAAGAAAAATTACAGTCTTGGATCATCAAATTGTCACATGGGACAAATTAAAAAGGCAGAGACATTCTGCAATGTGTCCGCTGCCAAAGGTTTGGTCACGCAGCGGCGTACTGTGAAATGCAGCACCGTTCCGTAAAATGCGGAAAAGACCATAAGGTTGAAGAATGCCCCCTGCGAAAGGAAAGTGTAGAAGACAAAGCCCTTCTAAAGTGCGCAATGTGCCGGAATGAGGGACACCCCGCTAATTATCGAGGATGTCCTTAATTCCGAGAAATAATGGCAAGAAGTGTGACTCGGCAAAAAAAACACAGAGCCAGCTCGTACTACAACAATGCCCGTAACATCGCAGCTTTCGTACGCACAAGTTGCATCGGGTGGGAGAACACCAAATCAGGCTACAACATTGCTAGCCACAAATACTCCCACACAGACTGAAACAACATCGCAAGCAGACCTGGTCACGGTCCTGCTCAATCTGCAGAGACAGATGACACAGCTGCAAAATCAAATAAACGAGATCTACTCGCACTTGCCCAATCTAAATAAAAAGTCAATATAAACCCTCTAACCACAACATCAATAAAAGCTCTTGTCGTGAATGTAAATTCACTAATAAGAACTGAGAGAAGAGCCAATCTTTTGAGCATGTTGCAAGATGAAGAAGGGGGGGGGGGGGGGGGGGGGGGGGTGTCGCAGTCTTTATTAGATAAGGAATCCATCATAAAGTTATATATAGTTCCGGGTGCTGGAAGCCTGTATCGTACGCATACCCCTTCAGCAAGGAAGAGGCTTGTATGTGATTGCGGTCTATGCACCTGAGGAGCACCAACATATCCTATTTATAGCGGAGCTCGAGACACTCTTTCGATGCTTACATTTGCACCTGGACAAAAACTACTTCATCCTAGGGGGAGATATGAACGCCAAGCATAGAAATTGGGGAAATTATATATCTAATGATTGGCGCAAGGCTAATAACCCTGCCCAGAAAAACAAATTATTATGGCAAATTTGACAAGCCTCGGGACTTGCTTAAAAAGCCCAAGACCGGATCCCAGATGTAGTGCCGAATGATGATGATATATCTAATGCCAGAGGAAATCAGTTGGTCGACTGGTTAGATCAGTATCATATTGAATATACAACTGACCTGCTGGCTACCGAATATCCATTGTTCCCTACAGGTAGAAAGTTCTTAGATATCTTGCTAATTGACTCACGACTGAGACTACTTAACACCAACAGACGAAACAGAAACTGTTTACGGACGATTGAATACGACACTGACCACTGTGCATTCACGGCAGTAGTAGAGCTTCCGAGCGATCTCGCAGCTCTGGACGAATTCGTGATCCTGCAACCCTACAACTACAGGGCAATGCGATGGCCGCGGTTCACCAGATCATTAACAAGAGAACTTCGTTCCAATGACTTTAATCTGCCAGTAAACAGAAACCTGACAAATGACGAAATCGACAAATACATCCAACAAATGGACGAAACCGTAAAACGAACAATGGACAAAAAAATTCCCAAAACAACAGTTACAGATCACATAAACATGTACAGAAACACAACAATAAACGCACTCCACAAGAAAAAGAGCAGACTGCTATCGAAACTAAAACAATTACACGGACAGTTTACAGACAGACAAGACCAGGAGATAATATCACTGAAATCCCGATTAAAAAACCTCCAACAATTACTTAAAGCTAATTATAGATTAACAACAAATTTGTATTGGAACAACAGAATTCGAGCTATAAAAAAACCGCCTCAAATAAATGGACCTAAAAACACTTGAAGAGCGTAAAGTCCAAGCAGACATTCTGTTTATTATTTGGTCTCTCTCTGGCTCGGTCGAATCTAATCAGGGATGGGAAAACTCTTTCATCCAGCCCTCGTACACTAACCGTCTCCCTAAAAGCACTTGAAGAGCGAAAGTCCCAGCAGATCTTTCGTTTATTACTTTGTCTCTCTCCGGCTCAGTCGAATGCACTCATCCCCACAATTCAATTCGTCTCAATATAGGACAAACCGAAACTTACGTAACCCCGCTCTCTACCAACGGGATCCGGTCTTGGCCTTATTTAGCAAGTCTCTCCACCGGTATCCGGTCCTTATCCGAAACTTGTTAAATTATCCATAATAATTTGTTTTTCCGGGCAAACTTATTAGCCTTGCTCCAAGTAGATCTCCATACCGAAAAAAAATAATCTTTGTGGCCGACTCCGCACCTCGTTAACACCAGCGTCTCAAAAGCACACCTCCGATAACGGAAATAATGCGAAGAAATCTCGCAAATGCTTCGGAGCGGAGCTTCAAACATGAGTGCAATATTCGACCGATATTCAAGTTTGCAGCCCCATACCTCCATACATGGTGAAGGTGGTTAGGTCGGTTATTCGCATGAAATGCAAGTGGTGGCGCGGCCGATACCAATGAGTGATCAGTGATTCTTAGTGACGCAACAACCTCCAACCTCGTATGTCGAAAACAGATCCAGGGAGTTCGCATAATCACTTCGAGCATTCGGCACTCGCGTAGGTTTCACCAGCTTCCCAGCCTCGTCGGTTCTGTTAAAATCTATTAACCAGCCGGAATTTTATACATTAAAATCGCCATGGACGACAATTTCAGAACCCGGTGGGTGATCTTTATCCAGTCGATGGTAGGTGAAAGATTTTCGAAAAAAGACAACAAAGAAATGTAACAATTCTTCAGCACGACCCTGAACCACATGATGTCCAAGTTATGGGATTCCAACGCCCTCATCCTCTGGCAAGGCGTTACGTGTTACGTTGCCTTACGGCGACGTATTGCATCCGTGGATCATGCCTGCCAAAGATACGATGTGAAAATCGTTCTTGGTGATTTGAGTGCAAAAATAGGTCGGGAGCCGGTTTTCAGGCACTATACAGGTTCCCATAGTTTGCATGAGAACACTAATGGCAATGGACTACGAGTCATCGAACTGGCAGCATCGAAAAACTTGGTCGTTGCAAGTACCAGGTTTCCGCGTAAAGATATTCACAAAGCCATCTGGGTATCACCTGATGGAGCCACTCGCAACCAAATTGACCATGTGCTGTTAGATCGCCGCCACTCCTTGAGCCTGATGACGGTACGAACGTACCGAGGTGCCAACATCGACTCGGATCACTAGCTTGTTGGTACAGTTTTCCGAGCGCGGATTGCCTTACGGAGACGTATTGCATCCGCGGATCAGGTTCGAATCAACACGGCTGCCTTACGCAATGAGAATACCAGTAACACTTTGGTCATGCGCTAAGACTCTCCTCGGAGAGCTCGACGGAGGGAGAGTAAGTCCTGGGGCCAGAATGCCGGCCGTAGAAGAGAAATGGACACGCCTTAAGAATACTATCATTAGTACTGCCAACTCCATCTTAGGCAGTAGTCCTAGAGATCGGGGCGACTGATTTAATGATGAGTGTAAACTAGCAACTGGACGTAAGAATGCTGCATACCGGACAATGCAGCAGTCTCATAGGATGCGGGTACTCAAGGAGAAATACAAAGAGCTCAGAAGATCTGAAAAAAGACTTCACAGACAAAAGAAAAGTGCCTGGGAAAAGAAGCTAGTCTGTGAAATAGAGAAAAGTAAAGAGCGAGGTCCGCAAACCGGCGCGGAAGTTCAACCAAATAATCCGCAGTATGATGCGGTACACACCACACTGCACTTACTGCAAGGATAAAGAGGGTAATCTGATTACCGATCCTGAAGGCATTCGTGATTTTTTAGCATGACACATGGCATGTTTAAAACTGTGAAAACATGAAGTGGTTTACAACTCGTCTGTATTGAAATACGCTGATTTTCAAGTTCCCTTAAGGTACTTTGGGATATCTTCGTTCACCATGAGCTATTTTCTTCATTGTTGATGCTTCATAATTTTTTTTCTCTTAAGCAAACTTTGATGGCGAAAACTGAAATAGCAACCAAAAGTCAACGGTTACTACGAAAAATATTAAGAAAGGTGTTTCCAAAGTATACACCTTTAAAAATGGAGTTGGCTGAAGCTTTAATACATATCCGCCACACTTTCTTATAGATGCGTTACCACCTTAAACTGGTAACACCATCTATTGGAAACAACGAAAACTTATCCAACGTCGTCGAAAATTGATTTGTATGCTCCATGTGGGAGAAGCCATTTTTTACTATTTCAACATTACATTTTCTAAACTGCCCAACACATTTACTGGAAAATATTACCTAATCGCCGCCATTTTTCCTGATAATTCTCGTGCTAAGGGGCAATAGATTATGAAGAAACTCTCAAGTCCGTTCCTATATTGCACTCATCTCAACCCAGTCCCTCATTGCATCATCTTCTCTCCCCGTCAAATAAAAGCAGAATACTGTCCTAATGAACTCGTCCAGCAAAGCAAAAATCTTAAGCAACTAAGGTAACTAGGTCAACAGGCAGCCGGCACATCTGCACATTTCCCACCAGTCAAGCCTTTTACGATGTAATTGGTCATAGTGGCGCTCCTGTATCTGTAGCGCATGACAGAAGCATCCATTAAAATACTCTCGCCTTCTTGAGATTGCTCCCAGATTAAAGGATCACTGCGTGCGTAACCATTACGAAAGGCATAATGCAAGGCCTATGTCTCGTTCCAAAATGATTTATGGCTGCCAGCACTCCATTTCGTGTTGTCTGCCAGAGATTTGTTTCTTCCATTTCCGAATGGATTTCCCCAAAATGTATCATCGTATTATGCACTCACAATCGTTGAACTTAATGCAAAGCATTCAGGCATTCCGACGAATTTGTACAATTGAAACAAATGTCCTACGAATGTAACACACTCCTTTTTTGGCTGTCTTTGATACATTCCGACTACCATGGTATCGAAGCCAATGATTTCTTCAAAACGAAAGTCTATTCCTGCTTCAAATGTCTATTCAATGATCAATGCTTCACACACAATACACGGGTATAAAATTTATTAGTAAGTTTCCCGCGAGCATCGCTACTATGGCCGAGGATAACGTCGCTACTAAGACGTTACTTCTAAACTGCAACTGGGGCTTGGATGATGCATATCTCTTGCTTAAACTGCTGGGATGTTCATATAATTAAACATAAATCATACAGTTTGCCTCAGAACAGTTAGTTGCATGCGATCCCAACGGCATCGATGGAGTCCAAGAAGCAAGACCAGTACCCGACCTGAGTGGGTACCCTTTCGGCCTTTGTTCTTCCATTTAGCTGGATTGAATTGATGTGCGCATATAAAACAAACCTCTGAATTTGTTGGTACAGCAATGATGTGCGAAACATTTTAGTCACATCCGAACATGTTATCACTGCGATCTGACTAGACAGAAGAAAATCCCGCGACGATAAACAGATCTTACGAGGACAAACATCGTGTGCCTCATCTGTTTGTGCATTTTTCGGCATCTAAAGTGATCAGTATTCAAACTCAGAAGGCAACAGCGACCCGCTGTGGCATTTTGGTGCTCGGACAGTAATTCAAAAACAGCGGAAACTACTTGGGGGATTAAAATGATAATGATCAGTTGTTAAATCTAAAAACTGGTTTGGTAAAAGGATGTTTTCGTTAAGTGCCCACAACTCTAATATAACTGTGTCTTCTTTTCATCCCCTGGTAAAGGTGAATCTCTGACACATATCTGACAAAATATCGTTTAGATTCGATTTGAAATATGAAGAAATGCATCTGTCGGTAAAGTAGTGCAAACATTATTGATATACCATCGCAGAAGTTGCGATTGTCAACACTTTCAGCAAACATTCCAACAAACAAAGAGCTGCACCTAATAGTTTTACAATCCTCAATGTTTAGATATTAATTCTAACAAGATCAGTCGTACCTCTTCAGATATTGAATCATGTCGTTAAAGGACAAGAGATGGATTAATAAGTGGAGATGGTTTCTCTGATCAAGGCAGGTCGACCCACAGATTGGCCAGAAAAGTGGCCACCGAATCATACATATGGTTGTCTGACTACAACTGAGTACTAGATGAATACTGTGTCCTCAAATATTTCTCGCTTACAGTCATCGATTGGATAGTACACACTTTAAAGGTAAATTCTACGGGTACTGTTTTATTTTTGAATACATCCTTCAGGCGAGGCAAAAATGTAACGCTGAGATGTTGCTCTGCTGGGTTTTCCAATAGGGGCGATACGTTAAGTTTCCCAATAAGGATGTTTACATAATTAGATAAAATTGAGATCAAAGCAAGGGTGTGGTTAATAAATTGTCAAACAATTGACTTGCTGTATGATGAATTGTCAGCCTTTACTAAAAACAAACAAAAGGAAAAATAATTTCACTATTTTAAATATGGCTGCCATGACGTTTGAAAAACATGTCGTCCCTATTGCGAATCCTAAAATATGAGGGCTAAAATCATCAAGATAGTCTAAGATAAGATTTCAATACGTTGTGCTTTGGGATAACTCTACTCAGAATATCTGTAATGGGGTAATAAGTCGTTAAGATCATAGAAAGTACGTTGAGAGGTAAGTTAAAAAAGATATGTCAGCGACGGGTAGCAATAATAAAACGGCTCAAAAAGAACTAAAAACCCAAGCATCTACACTCAAAACCCAAACAATAACAAAGCCGCCTTAGAAGTCACCCGAAGCAACAATATCGAGGCAGATAATCGATCTCCCATATGTCAAAGGTGCTAGTGAAGAATGACTGGCCTTCTAGAGGTAATTTGAGAATACGGTAACAATATTCATCCAGCGTATAATTGAGTGCATTCGCGAAGAGGACACCAGGGTAGGGCGGGTGAAGTGCTGGGATGTTTATATAATTAAACATAAATCAAACAGTTTGCCTCAGAACAGTTAGTTGCATGCGATCCCAACGACATCGGCTGACATGGTCGATGCAGTCCAAGGAGCAAGACCAGTACCCGACCTTTAGCAACGATAGTGAAGACGGTGATTTGAACACAAGATGAAACGGCTAAGAAGCGAAGCATTAAAGCATCAGGCTAACGGCCGTGTGTACGAAATCGATTGTTATTCTCGAGTAGAGTCAACTGATGTGGAATTGCTAAGGTACATGTATACAGCTCGGATTCTTTGACTATTTGATTGTTCTTTTGATAATGTTGCTCTTCACTATTGAATCTGAATTGAATTGTGTGTGTATCTGTTAGGGGCGCCGCAAAGGCACGAAGAGTCTCCCATTCGCCGAAAAATGTTATGAAGAGGCCCTGTACGTGTGGGGTTTCTCTATATTACATGGAGAACCAACCCCAATGGCCGCTTTATTTCGACTGCTTTCAGCGCGTCATACATACCCATTTCCCTTATATGTTATTCACCTGAAATACATGATTTCCCCAAAGGACGCATAGCTAAACTCATTATCTTATGCAGATAATGCATAATTGAGTTTAGCTACTATCTTCGCCATACGGCAACACATGCGGTATCAACGAGGTCCATTTCCTATACTGACCCAAGCCCAGCCACCACTCAGATTCTAGACACTTCACCTAACTTCCTTTCGACACCCATCAAACTACTCCTTCCGCCCTACCATTATTTCGTGACTACGTCACTGGCGGGGGAGTACTGTGGGGTTTCTCTATATTACATGGAGAACCAACCCACAATTCCAACCCCAATGTCCACTTTATTTTGACCGCTAACAGCGCGTCAACCCAATCCCAATCCCTACCGTGGGCTACTTCACCTGCAATAGATAAATCCATAAAAGAAGACTGGCCGGAAGTCATTAATCTATTCGGTTAATGCACAATTGTATTCAGTGTTTTCTTGCCATACGGCGACACTATGGCATTAACCCATGACCCATTAACCTACACCACTCCCGCCGCAGTAACTTCGTTACGATCAGATTCGTATGCGGACGACGGACGAACAAGAGAAACGAGGCAACATCGGAGGCTGTGCTCTATGCGGAAGTTGTGACCATGTGTGAAGTTCTGTTTACTACGGGGAGTGTGTGTGTGCTGCGTCGTGTACAGATCAGATCGTAGTCACCAATTATAGCGTTTGAAATAATAGTGAAGAAGATCGTGTGATTCGAACTGACGCTATGACAGCTCGAATCACGAAAAAAATTTTACCTAAGCGTTACACACCAGGCTACTGACCGTGTTTAGAATTTGATTTCCAAACTCGACTATATTCCACTGGTGTGAATTATTTTTATTTATCGCTTGGTATACGGTTCTGATGTATTTTTCTTATTCGATTTTTCGTTCGGTGTCCGTCAATTACCCTATTAACAAAAGTTACCCACACTTCGACGGGCGTGAGGTTGAGAGAGCAGAAGCGTGGTCTCTTTTGGTTGTCCTGTGTGTGGAATGAAATACGAATTTCACCCCTGATTGGAGTCAGTCGCTATCCAACCACTATCGCGTGAAGTTACGTCGCTCGCACTAAACTTTAATTTAATCTTTCGTAAAATTACAGTCCACGTTCAATGCAGAAAATTTTATCTTTCGCGTAAAGTTTGATGTTTACCACGAATAGTCGATTTATTTGTCCTCCCGAAAATAGTTAAATTTGATCACGTTAGTTGTGCGCGTGGAATCCTTAAATGATAAGTGGAGAATAAACTCAAATGTGTAAATTCAAAAGAGAACAATAAAAAATGATAGTACAGCGGAACGACCTCTGAGTGTTTTCTCTAATTGGATTTACCAGGATTTTTGTGGATATTTACCGGAGCAACATCGTGGGGAAGAAAGAAAACCGTGCCCATGATCGGTACCCCACTTCTCACCCCCACAGACGCACTTGGAAAGATTGGGAACGTTGCTTTGACGGAATTGACAAAGGTTAAAGGTTTGCCTTAAGTCACGGATGATCTGATCGAAGTATTAACGGTCTCTGAAATATTCTGGGAACTAAAAGGACGGAGAGGGCTCCAAATTATGTCGTCTTTTAATATCAGAATGTTGTACACCACCGGGAAATTACAGAGCAGAACAGAACAACTCATATTTATCATTATGAACACGAGTAAACACTGAAACAGAGATGAAACAACAACCAAGCCACGTCAATAATTTAGAACGCTCTAAAAACGTCGATGGAGAAATTACAGATTTTTTTTTTTAAATATACTCTTCTCGGAAGAGGCGAACCTATAGCGCCGGCATGGCAAGCAGTTCTTCTTGAACAGTTGCAGGTGGTAACGCTCCGGGAACCCTCTCGGGGGGAGGGCGTTGCATAGCTTTCCCGATCTGTAACGAGACGAGTTCTGACCCAGAGATGTTCGCGCCGCCGGGAGATGAACCGCAAATTGGTGCGATTCGTCGGATTGTCATGTGGAGTGTATGTATGCCGAATCGCGCGGAACAGTACCTCGAATCTCCGAAGAACAGTACCCGTGATAATATCTGTAAAACATACAGAGGTCGGCTATGCGTCTTCGATGTGATAGCGACTGTAGTCCCGATGTCAGTGTCTCCGATCAGGCGCATCGCTCGCCTCTGTATGCTCTCAAGGAGGTCGAGGGTATGTTTAGGACCACGGCTTCAAACATGAGAGCAATATTCTCTGTATGCTCTCAACTAGTTCGAGGTATCTTTAGGAGCAGAGCTCCAAACATGAGAGTCTAATTCAGGATTTCTACAGGAAAGGAAGTTGCGCCGAAGTAAAATATTTCTTGGCTCTAAAAAGATATCTCAGTTTTCCTGAGGCGGATCTAGCGATGTTCGACCCGTTTTTATACCACAACTATTGCTGGTATGTCGTCTGGGCCGGTTGCCGTCATAGAGTCCAGTTCGCATAGAATGCGTTGTATAATAAGCGGGTGGAACCTCACATCTCACATTGAAGATCGTACCGGCGCGATCACAGGTGGCTCCAAAAGACCGGGATGTAGGTTTGAATTCGCGGAAAATAAATTCACGAACACATTAGCTTTATCTTTCGAATTTGTGACTAGTGTCCCGCTGCCCGTTACTAACGGAGGAAAGGGGGAGGGAGCGAAGCTACTGTTGACAGCCCTTGTCATTGACCAGAAGGGATGCGAACCAGTTCGGCACTCAAGGAATTATCACTCTGTCCTTGTAGGCCAACAAATCATTTATGTCAACCAAAAACAAGGTTGGAGCCAAAATAAAACCGTGAGACACCCCGGAATTAACAGTATACAGATCCAAACACTCCCCGTTCACAACTACCCGGATCGATCAATTTTCGAGTAACCTCTTCATCCAATCGCAAAGTTGCTGGGAAAATCCGTATGAACGAAGCTTGCTCAGCAATGCCTCGTGGCAGACGCGGTCAAAAGCCTCGGAGGTATCCAATGCGACCGCCCTTGATTCCCCCCTATGCTTCTCAATCGCATATGGCCATATATCGGTTATAAGGGTCAAAAAGTCTCGCGTGACCGCTTGCCACGGAGTCCGTATTGACGATCATTCAGAAGTCTGTTGCATTCCAAATATTTAATCAACTCGTCATTGATGACTCTTTCCAATACCTTACATAACATAGACAGTAATGCTATCGGCCGGCAGACTGGTTGAACTCGAGCGATTTACCAGCAGGTAGGAAATGAGCTCCGTGCATAAGATAAGCGGAAGAGTCTGCCAAGAACCGGCGTTAGTTCTGGAGCACGGTTCTTAAGCGCTATTGCTGGTATGCCGTCCGGACCGATTGCCGTCCTTCAGTCCACTCCACGTCGACTGCATTGAATAGTCCGCGGATGGAACCTCCCATCCCGCATCGAAGCCCATACCGGCGCGATCATAGGTGGCCCAAAAGGCCTGCAATTCGCGGAAAATAAATTCATTACCTTAATATTTAGAATTTGAGACTAACGTCCCGCTGCGCGTTACTAACGGAGGAAAAGAGGAGGAAGCAATATCATTGGTAAAAACCTTTGCCATTGACCAGAAGGAACGCGAACCAGTTGGGCACTCAAGGAATTTATTGGTCACTCTGTCCTTGTAGGTCTTTTTCATATCAACCGCCTGGTTGCACGCGTTTCTGATTCTAACAAAATTCGTTCTGTTAACATCGGTGGGATTGGAGCACCATTGTTTAAAAGCCCTATTTTTTGTCGCTGTAATCTGCTCATATTTTTTATCAAATCAAGGCTTATCAGATAAACTAAGTTTGATGGAATGCGGAATGTAGATCTCCATACCGAGAAGAAAAATCTTTGTGACCGACTCCGTGCAGGCGTTAAAATAGAAAACTCCAAAGCACACCTCCGACCACGTAAAGGACGCGAAGAAATCTCGCAAATCGACCCAGTTGGTAGCCCCATACCTCCATACATTGCGAAGCGACCTAGGTCGGTTATTTGCTTTAAATGCAAGTGGTTACGCGATCGATACCAACCAGTGGTCTGAGTTTCCTAGTGGCGCAGCAACCTCCACGGTATAAATGCTCAGCTCAGATGTTAAAAACAGATCCAGGGTGTATGTATAATCACCTCGGGCATCCGGCACTCACGTAGGTTCCTTCAGAAGTTGAATCAAAATGTGGCTAACTGCATACATCTGCGCCTCGTCGGTTCTGTTAGAATGCACCAACCAGCCTGAATTGTGCACATTAAAATCGTTAAGGGCGACATTTTCAGAAGCTGGGTGGTTGATCTGTATCCAGTCGATGGCACGTGAAAGATGTTCGACAAATGTTGCTGGTCGTCATTTGGGGTGCGATAAAGACAACAAAGAAATTTAACAGAATTCCTCAGATCGATCCTGAACCACATGAGTCCAAGTTATTGGGTCCTAATGCCTCCATCTTTTGGCAAGCCAGGTCGACTCGCGCGAAGACGCAGACACCATCCCTAAAACGGAATCTCAAATGTGAGTCGTATCCTCGACGTAGATCTCAGTTAGGACAAGGATATCAGGTATTGGTGGACGGCGATTACATTCGTATTGGTGAATCCGATGCCCCTGATGTTACAAAATGCTGTTATTAGTCGAACGTCGACAGTGTTTCGGGAATAAACCCAATTACGCTAGGATGAATTTCTTAAAGTTCGGTTATTTATCAGAATATTTTCATGATGTTCCTCCTGGCATACTTGCGTCGGAGATCCGCAAGGGAAACTAGTTTACCTCCGGAATTCTTTATCTCAGAAGGTACTGTGGGGGTACGAGATCACGACGCCGCACGGGTGAGAGTTCTACCTCGTCCCCACAAGTTCCTCTAAATGTGCCGACCGGTACAACCGAGGGAAAAGCACAAACACGGGACCAAAAGAACGATTAGGTACACACATCTAGGAACGCCGAAGGCACTGCAACACAGAAAATTAAAAACACGAATTGAAAGGTGATCACCGACTTTTTATTGCTTTACTTTGAACTTAATATTAAATTGACTTGATTTGTATAATTGTAAACAATGTGAAAACACTACTTCTTCACACGGCTTCGAGTATTTTTGCGTCCTCGGTGCGCGACGAGGAGCGAAAGCGGCAACGATGATGGCTGTCGGCGGATGGAAATCGACTCACCGAGGATGGAACTCAGACATGACTTCCATCCTAGGTTAGGGCTAGGTAACAAGGGAAGAGAGAGAAAAACTTTTCTCTTAAGGGTGCGGCCGCTGTAGGAAATGCACTCTTTCAGTGCAATGGTGTTGTGCATGGTTCTTTCATGGATGAGAACGAACCTAGAACAAAGAAAGGGCATAAGTGCATTCATAGGATATGATTTCGGTAAAGCAAATAAAACCAAAATCGTCGGATGCTAATGGGATCTTTGTTGGAACATGTGCGTCGCGGCTAAACAAAGAGACGACGATACGATGTGGAAATGTGCTAATTGGTTTTAGCTAAGTTACTGGGAAATGATGTTTATGGCATCACTAGTAAGGGTAGGTATTGAATTATTTGCGTATCGCCGGATTGCCTGATGAAGGACAGCGGTCTTTTGTTTACTCATGGTGTGAGTTAGGGCATTCGGCTTCAGCGTTGATTGCGCTAATAATGCAGCTGCTAGTATATTATTGCTGGGAGAAAAAGGACGCCGGCCAATGTGTACGCTAAGAGATCCTTTTGTTTACAGGAATTCGTCTAGGGAGATTTGCTTGACACCGAAGGTGACGAACTAGTTTGAGATTCCTGATAAGGTAAGAAAGAAATCTTACAGGAATTGTATCCGAAGAGATGCATGAAAGGTAAGTTTTCTTTTCCAGGGACTTTTAGGTTATATAAATTTGATTGTTTTAATGCGTGAAGCATTTAAGACGCTAATGCGATTGCATTACCGAAAGCTTATGCAGACTGGGTAGCAGTTATTGCGATTTTTTTAGGAAGGCGAACCGTGGGGTTTGGCGGAACCGCCACAGTACCATCATGACTTATTTTCGTGTCAGTTCGGGCCATCAGCTGTACATCCGAAACATAGTTGAAGATTTCTCCCGACTATTTATCGGGATGTACGAGTACAGCGTAACGAGACGGTATCTCACCTTGGAATCGACTACCAACTTTTTCTTGAACCGGTCCATCAGCCAAGCTCCGAAAGATGGGCAGGGATTACTACCGACCATTTCAGAGAGCCTATAAATTGACGGGGTGGTAATTCAGTGGGCAACATGGCGTTGGGACCTCACCTACCACACGGCCTTTATTCGCCTCTTACCATAAGCCGTCCTAGCTGTTAACGCCTTACTTAATATATTAGACATTATTATCTTTTTACCTGCGATCGACTATAAGTTTTCAAGTTTTCATTTTAAATGAATTCGTGATCTTCACGATGGCAAATTTTTTGCCCTTGGTTCCAAAGGCAATGTTTATTAACTTGCGTGTAAAGATTGGAGTCCCAAATCATTCGAAGATAATATTAGATATCCTTTGTTTTCCGTTGAGTTTTGTTGCAGATTTCCTAGTTTAAATCTTAGACTTGGTCTTTTGGCGTCGCCTGTTACTCCTTGCCTGCGTCGGCAATGATTATTATTTAAAGAGTAAAGTATTTAAAGAGCAAAATCTAAGTTCCTTCAAAGGAAATATTGGATAACACTCGTCATATTTTCTGGTTTACATTTTAACTCCTTGGCTCCTCGATAGTATAGTGGTTAGTATCCTCGCCTGTCACGCGGGAGATCGGGGTTCGATTCCCCGTCGGGGAGCCTCTGGCGCAAGACTAATGACCTTGCCCGAAAAAAAAAAACAAATCATTATGGAAAATTTAACAAGCCTCAGAACTTGTTAAAAAGGCAGAGACCGATCCCCGGTTGTAGTGCCGATGATGATGATGATGACATTTTAACTCCAGTCCTTTCGCAACTGCTGTCAAACGTGATGTTATACTTTTTGTCACTGCGATACGTCCATTGGTTTCAATAATCGCTATGAAGTTTTTCGTTTTTTTTATAATATTCGGCAGAATAGGAATTTTCTGTTAAGTACACAACAAGTGAAGAAAATGTGTCGGCTAGGATCGCGGCAAAAGATGGAGCAAAAGTCTCAACATATCAGACCATTGCCGCACGTAGGAGATGACTTATTCTCGACTACTGTTTTCTACCTTGGGATGCGGTGCTAATTGCTGGAGTATATGACTGTGATGATTTACATTTTGATTTTACTGTTCGTGGTCTTTACTACGGTCGCCTCTGTCGTATTTCTGGCCAAAAAGTCAACACTTTTCTGAACAATGGTTAACCCGTTAGCCAGATGCTATAACTCAATGGTTTAATACCTCAAAATTTAAATTCTTCTTTATATGGCCAATGGTTGATTACATTTCAGGACTTTTTTATGCTTGCATCCGGCATTAGCTCAAGCAAATGATCTGTTTCTAATGATAGATAGTTCTGCAAAATTCATAAATCCACCTTGAAAAACTTCTTTCAAGAAACGCGCATAAATCACACCCCCAGGGGCGCAAACTATTCACTTTATTTGATTATTAGCACACAAGTCCGTCCGCAACTCGCAGTCAATATCAAACAGGTACACGGCAGCCAGCGTCACATAGCGCAAAACATGGCAATTTAACGTATTGAATGTGATGCGAGGCGTGTATCTTATGCACCTCATGTTGCACCTTGCAACATGAGGTGCATGACAAGTTATAGGATACATAAAAACCAGGGTTCCCCAGAAAGCAGGAGAAGACGAGAGCTAAGAGCACAGTAAGGTCGGGGAACTTCAAAAACTGGGGAAGATGATAACGAGAAGAAATCGTAAGTGCGGCCAATACATAGACCGAGGGACGCTGAAAGTAGCGTTGATATGTAGTTATAGCGCACTGGGTGAATTGTAACCGTCCTAATGTACCCCTCATCATAAACGACTAATAATTTTGAAACAAATAATTTATAAAGGTGTGTAACGATGGGGAGCAGGTTACGTAACAGTTTTCGCCAGACTAGCAACGTTGTCGAGATTATTTCGTCGCACACTTAAGCCCACGGGCTTAGTGGAAGATGCATCAACGACACAGCAACGGGTAAACCACGCGCTCATCTTGTTTCCATTACCACTGATTGTCAAGCAGCGATCTTCGTTCACCGATAGCCACAAACTGGCCGACATGCAGACGAACCTTTAGACAGAGGATACCATGAGGACCGGGTCATAGTCTGGGCTTCGGAAACCACTAATTCCTAACCCTCAGCATGATCACTTGCAAGTCATGCGGAGTATTCGTATCGTGATGTTACATTGTTTTTTAGACTTTTTCGATTTTACAGTTCACTTGTGTGTCTCTGTCAATTTCGATTCCGGACGATTTTTGATTATGCAACATCAAACAGTAAAATAGCATTAAACAAAGGATCATAAGGCTAAGGAAGAATTTGTCAGTAGGAAGTCCCGGGAAGACTAGTCACTAAATCTGAGTTAGTCTGATGTGATGTCACGTCGTTCACCTGACTTTGTTGACCAAGACAATCCGCTTTGGCAGTCTTAGCAGTCGTCGATAAGGTAGGTTGCATGCACGTTTTTGCTGTGCTGTTTCATAGTTGATTCATCATCACGACTATTCGACGGCGTGGCACGTTAACCCAATGCGCCCAATTGATACCCTCGTACAAAAAGCAATTTATTTCGATTATTCGTCTAATTTGCCCCAAGTGTCTGATGATAATAATGTCGATGGTCGTGGTTGTAGGCAACGTGCACTTAGGACACCTCTGTGATACTAAAATACAGAATGCCGCCTATCTAATTAAGACGTGCAATCCAGGGAATCAATGTGAAAACATGAAGATGGCCTATAGAAGCGGAATACGATTCGATATGGAGCCGTTGTAGGAGGATTTAAGGAATGTTACGCGACCCGTGGACGTTTGTTTTATTAAAACATTTTACAATTTGTTAACAGCGCTTACAAGAGTATGATTTACTGGGATGGAATTCGGGTCAGAAAGTGTGGCTTAGTGCGAAAGAAAAGTACATCGTGTGACCAATTTAAAAAAATGTGTAATGGGGTTAACTTCATATTGAAATGTGGGAGATGATATGAATTTTATTACTTGTAACAAGGATCGGAATAAATTTTCCTAAAGGGTTTTCTTATGGGGTAGATTTGACATCTGCTTAGCTTAGTGCGAAAGAAAGTACATGCGACCAATCTTAAAAAAAGTGTAATGGGGTTGATATAGGCTTGATAGATTTGACATCAGTTTACCTTAAGTTTACATATTGTCACATTGTTGCTATAATTTCATCAATTTTGTATTGGGGCCCTCATTCTGTCTTTTAATTTGCTAGTAGAGTCATTTTTAACAACATGCTGTATACAAATCTTTGGTAGATTTGAAAATTGTTAGGAGATGTGTACGAGGGTGGGCTGAAAAGTTTCCGATCTCAACGTGAAGACAGCAGCACTCGTCAATAAAAACTAGTGAATGTAGTTGTGTATCTTTCGACAGTTACTCACCAAAATTTCAGCCATTTTGATGGCTTAGTTTTTATTTGACAGTCGCTCGAGTGAGTCGATGTGAGTGTTTTTGTGAAAATGGACAAGATTGAGTATCGAGATGTCATTAATGTTTGTTTTTGAAATGTAATACGCCTACGCAAATCAAAGATGTTTTGGACTCTGTGTATGGGGACTCTGCACCATCATTTACCACAGTGAAATTTTGGGCAGCTGAATTTAATTGTGGCCGTGAGAGCTTGTGGGGGTACGAGGTCGGGACACAGGCGAGAGTTCTACCTCGTCCCCACAAACACTCCGTTGTTTATCAAGGGGAAACGTCACACACAGGAGAAATAAAACACGTCGCCAAGACACGCGGAAAAATTAAACACTGTATTCCTTTGGTTTAGTTTTATATTTATATTAATTGAAAAACACTATTGTTGGACTACTTGTTTGAATTAATAGATTATTGTCCCGTTTCATTTCCTTTTGTTTACTAAAATTTTACGGTAGCACTGCGTGAAAGTTACATTAGGTAGTCAATAAAAACACAATCTTCGAAGACTGCAGCAAATAATATTCGACATGGAGGTTGCCAACACTTCGACACGACCCGGAGGTATATTACGCATCTCCGCAGCCGGCGGAGAGCGGAAGATCGCGTGACCGTGGCGGTCAGCGGATGGAATTTGACTCCACGATATTTCATCGTTTTGGGGTGAGTTTTCCCAACAAAGAAAGACTTGCAATGTATGTGTATGTGTGAGTGAAGATCACATCGGTTTTTTTTTTTCATACACGAGGCCATGGGAATAAACCTGAAACAGGGAAAGGGAAAATGTGCATTGCAGTTGAATAAACCGCTAGTCATCCCGGAAATGGTGCTAAAAGCAAATTGGATGTTTATGGCATCTCTGTCTGCAGTAGAAACCGGGTTCGTGTTTGCATTAGGAAATGCTAGAAAATTTGGTTTCGTTGATAATGCCTAAGATTGTTTGTTGATCGTACAAACGAATCGCGGGTCGGTTTATTCCAGCTGTAAAAACAAGCTGTCCGACATAGGATTTTAACACAGACAAGGGGTGCCGACTGGCTTGGGATTCATGATGCCATATGCACTTTAAAGAATTATTTCCAGGAATCTTATCTAACGCGTTGTATGCATTAATGTCTTTGCAAAAGGAAATGTTTCAGGTATGCTGGGTGGAGATTGCGGTGCAGGTGTGGGAAATTGAAACTTTCCTGGGATTCTTGAAAAGGTAGAAAGAAAATCTTACAAGAAATTATATGCGAGGAGATGCATGGAGGTAAGTTTTCTTTCATAGTGACTTTTTAGATTATAGATTTGATCTATATAATGCGTGAAGCATTTACAGGTGCTAATGCTGTTGCATTAGCGAAGTTAGGAAATTGGCTGAATGTTATGGGGGTCTTACGTTAAGTAGACAGTGGGGTTTGGCGGGACCGTCGCGGTACCCCCCCCCCCCCCCAGTGACGAAGTCACGAAAAAGGGGGTGCTCGAATGGGTGGTGCGTGGTGAGGGGGGGCCGAGCGCTTGGAAAACAAGGTGGCCCTGCGTACTTCGGGAGGCGCTGCAATTTGGTTAAGGGAACGGTCGTGATGACAAGTTCCTAGTTATAGCTTGGGCCTGTGTTGATAAAAGTGGTGATCGCGGATGTTACTGCTAGATGCCGTCAAGGGAAAGGGCGTGCGGCGTGGTCCAATAGCGTGTTGTGGGTCGCTTGGACCAACAGGTTTATCGTCCGATAGGTCGGAACCTATCGGTAATCTGCTCGCGTCCGCAGTCACGAAGTAGCGTGTGCGGGAAGATGCAGAAAACAAGGCGCTGGAGGTTTTAACCTGTTGTTGGCGGTACCTGCCAACAGGTTGTACCTATCTAATAGGTCTAATCCCATTAGGAGCTCGCTGATATCGTATGACGAAGTGTCAGGAGGCGAAACCTATTGGGGCTCGCTGTCATCGTGCACGAAGTGCCAGGAGATGGGACATATTGTGACTCACTGATATCGTACTATGACGTGTCAGTGGATATAATTGAGGAAACCGAGTCTAGAGTCGGTGTCTTTCGTCCATATGTTTGTATGGCGAATTGTTTGCCGCTGGGACTGGTAAAGGGGGGGCCGGCACTCACTTGCGCTGCTTACCGTTTGAGGGAGGACCCGCATATCGGCACCGGTGTCGACTACGGCGCTCGACATACGGCAGCTACGACCTCGACCGAACGGCAGGATGTGAGGAGGTGTCGGCCCGTCGCGCTTAGTTTAAGGTGGGCGACTTAACCTAGGGGGCTCCTGGTCTGTGGTTGATTGTGTCCAACCCCAGGGCGCACTAGGGAAATGGCTGCGCGCTCCGGAATGTAGTTGATGCACCCGATAGGTGTGAGGCGGCGCAGAGGGGGTGTATCGCCTTTGGTTGCCGCTAAAGGTGAGCTATGGTGACTAAAGATTGGGGTACCTGCATGAGGTGGTCAGGTATATTGTCTGAGTCCGGTGGTATCCGTTTGATTTGCCGACCGGTGTAGCTGGGACATTTGGGAGATGTCCAAGGTAGGGTCCTTACGTGGGAGTAAGGTGGTAGAGCCTGGTGTCCTACTGGTTATTTTGCTAAGCGCAGTAGCTGTGGTTCAGTGAGGAGCCGAAGCAGTGAATGAAGGATGTCGAGCAATGGCAAGCGGAGTCGCGTAAAGACCGCATTTGGCGGGCATTAGCGCCAATATTTAGGAAAGGGCCGAGAAAGAAGGTGTTGAAATAGAGGGCATTCTATGCCAATATTTAAGGAGGGCCAGAAAGGGGTTGAAGTGTTACGAGCGGGTTACCTGAGGGTTGACCGTAGCTGAAAGGGGGCAAAACCAAGCGTCCTACAGAAAATATTTGCTACGCGTAGTAGCTGATGTGTAGTGGGGAGCTGGCTTGCGGGCATTGAATAGAGTTGGATTCTTGAAAGGGTAGAAAGAAATTCTTACAGGAAATTATATGCGAAGAGATGCATGAAGGTAAGTTTTCTTTCACAGGGACTTTTAAGATTATATATTTGATCTATATAATGCGTGCAGCATTTACAGGTGCTAATGCTGTTGCATTAGCGAAGTTAGGAAATTGGCTGAATGTTACTGGGGTTTTACGTTAAGTAGACCGTGGGGTTTGGCGGAACCGCCACAAGCTTAAGGGAGAATGAAAGTTCGGGGCGTCCAAAAACTGCAACAACTGATGATAACATCGCTAAAGTTCACCAAATGGTGCTAGACGACCGCCGAATTAAAGTGAGAGAGATAGCACTGGCTATGAAAATATCCCTATCCAAAGAACGTGTTTGTCACATATTAAATCAAGATTTGGGCGTTTGCTCACGTTAGACCAACAACGTGCTCAAATGGACATTTCCAACGCTCTGAGTTTTGGCGCCGATTAATTACTATAAAAAAGATTTCAAGCATGAGAAAGCTGTCCGCGCGTTGGATGCCGCGTTTGGTCATGTTAGACAAAAAAAAAACGGCTCCAAAAAAAGCGAAAACGGTTTTTTCGGCTGGGAAAGTGATGGCGACTGTTTTTTTGGATAGTCATGGAGTTATCTTAATCGATTATCTTCAAAAAGGAAAAACCATTACAGGAGCATACTACGCATCATTACTTGACCAACTGAAGGCAGAAATTGTGGAAAAACGGCCACATTTGCAGAAAAACAATATCTGATTCACTTGTTTCAAACCACGCGCCGTCTCACACCTCAGCGGTTACCATGGCGAAAATCCACGAATTACGGTGTGAACTGCTTGACCATCCGCCTTACTCACCAAATCTATCCCCTAGCTTTTTGTTCCCCAATCTAAAAATTGCCGTCGGAGGACAGAGATTTTCGTTAAATGAGGAGGCAATCACGTTCATGAACAGTTATTTTGCAGAGAAAAACGTCGACTACTATTTGGACGAGTTAGAAAGATGGGAGCATCGCTGAGAGAAGTGTGTAGAGTTACACGGAGTCTATGTAGAAAAGTAAAAATAAATTTTAAGAAAATATGTCTTGTATCTTTGTTAGGTCGGAAACTTTTCTGTCCACCCTCGTATAATCATGCATTCGAAAACCATCCGAGTGTTGGAGCTCATTTATTCGTAAATACTTAATATTTAATTCCTTAAATTATGTATATTCTTAGGTTTAAATTAATCATGAAATTACTTGATTAAATACATTTTCCCAACAGCTTTTTTATCTAGATATACTGCTTCTTCACAATGTTACATCCAAATTCGCAACTCCTCGGCCCATAATGTTTTCCTCTTAAGATAATTATTCATAAATTTAAATTCTGATAAATATGTATATGTTCCACGGCCACCTGCGTTATTTACCGTACAGGCCAATCATTTTCCTCTAGACGGGTGGACTTGTGTGGAGTACATTGTGCGTAGTATTTTTCTTTTAGGGGATGAGAATTATATATAAGTTTATGAAGCGAACAAAAATCCCAAGAGCTTCAGAAATGTATGTACATATTTATGAATTACTTGCATTGTTTACACCGCACGTCCATCAACTTTTCCTTTGTTAAATTGGGGCGGGTGACGCACATTAAGCGTAATATTTTTCCATAAAGGAATGTGAATTCTATCTTTGATTATGAAGTGAGCAAAAGTAGTGGGGGTTCCAGAAATGAATGTATACACTTATTGTCTACTTGCATTATTTACCTTGCAAATTCAGCAGTTTTTCTTCTGAAGAAAAAATGTGAATCATACTTTTGCTTCTGAAGGACGCAATAACAGTGGGGATCCCAGAAACATGTGTGTATATTGTCATTAGTCCTGAACCTCGGAAATTCTCCTTTCGAAACTCATTCGAATTTATGGGGAGTAAAGTCAAGCGAAAAGGGATTGGGGCAATATTTTTGTTCGTTCTGGTACTCGTACAGGGAAATTGATAATTATTCCAGTGAAGGATGAAATAATTATCTTAACACAAAAATAAATGAGATTGAAAGTTATGGTATGTAACAACCAAGTTCTCGAATATGTGTAATGTGATATCTTATAAAATCAATATCTATAGCGGGAGAGTATTTGGAGAGCTGAGCTATATTTACTACTCTTTGGATAGTATTTAGTACGTATGAAAAACAGAATGAAACTCGATATATGAGGGTAGGTCAATAAGTCCTTAGAAACCCCTACCATGGCGCTCGTGGCATCGCTAATGGTCTGTTTTTAATAAGCATCAATCCTAACTAGGTATCTGTCAATTTTCAATTTGTTTCATGTTTCTGTGTTTTTCACTATTTGCTTGTATATTGTGTATGTATTTGTTAGAAACGCCACAAGATCTAGTTACGGATAAAAACAGGGGTTCCTTCATTTATACGAGGGTAGGTCAATAAGTCCTTAGAAAATCTAAGAGATCGCGCTTGTAGCGTCGTTAATGGTCTGTTTTTAATAAGCATTATTCCTCACTACATATCTGTCGATTACAATATATATATACGTTGTAGGTATCTGATAAATTGGGTATGAAAACATATCTGCGAGATAGGTGCCGCATTTGCTCTCAGCTGAAAATAAACCCAACTGTGTGGTCTCTTCTAAGGCTCCTTTGGAGCGCATGTGTCGAGTTGTAAAATATTTGCACAATAATAAAATATATATAATTAAATATTGAGAGTGTACTCATTGTTGTGTCCCGGATTTGACTCGGTGGGGGTGTCGTGGTTTCTCCTCTTGCCTGTGGTCGAGGATGGGTACTCAATCGGTTCGTGTGGAGTTGGTGTCTTCGCTGCTGGTTATCCGTTTGTTATTTATTGATTCTAGATGTGTTGTAGTTGCTCGTGCTGTTGTTTCTGCTGATTGAAAATGATTATGTCCTTTCCTGTGAGTTAATTTACTTGAACTGTCTTTATTCTTGAGTTCATAGAAGTTAATTAAAAAGGGAACACTGTCCTATTGAACACCATAATATCGACTGTTTATCTTCTTCGTGAAATAACAACACAGATATTCAAATTTTATAAAGTTATATTTAGTCATTCATTTTTACTTTGAGTCAATTTACACCAATTTTGAATGTTCAATAAATGAATTCCACGAGACACAAGCGTTTTGTACCGTATTTTAAAACAAATCAATCAGCCTCGGCGAATTCTTTAAAAAACGAGACGCGTCACACAAGGACTTTAAAAACACGAGCTCTTTCACATCATCAGAGCTATGTCACGACGGTTTAAAGTACACCAAAGTCAATTTCCAAAATAATAACGCCAGAGCAAATCGCTCATTCCCGTCCTTTTATAGTAGGAGACAAATTTACCCCCACCTTACTATTTACTGATTCATTGGAATTTAGTTTCAGGTCTCGGCGCCCTGAAGTCCCCTCCAGTGAATCGTCAGGTGCACAAGTATATTGTGGCAAGTAACGGCAAATTTGCTGGGAGGGGTCATTGTGCTTAAAAATATATGTGAACATTATTTCTGGTCCTCGTTAAGAGAATTTTGTAATTCCTTGGAATACGAATTACGACAGTTGTGAGATAGGGGATGGAAAGGGTGGAAATGTGTCTATTCTTTTTGAATAGACTGTACATGATCCGTGGGATAGAAAATTTTACCATGAACCGCTTTAAGGATAGGATTATGTTAGGAAAAATGTTTTGAATTATAATTTGTATGTAGAATGAAATGTCCTATTGAGGCGTGTTAAAATGTTGTTTTTAATATGGAATGTGTGTAATTATGGGATAAGGACGCGAATTTGTGTAATTAATTAGATTGGAAGGGGGTGGAAATTATGATTGTTAGTTATGCAACAGTCGCAACCCAGATGAGTTTCTGCGGAGACTAGTAACTGTAGATGAAAAATGGATCCACCACTACACTCCCGAGACGAGAGAACAGTCAAAATAGTGATTTGTTAAAAGCGAACGGGCTCCAAAGAAGGGAAAGAAGATGAAATCAGCTGGAAAGGTTATGGCTACTGTGTTTTGGGATGCATGTGGTATTATCTTCATGGAGTGTTTAGAAAAGGGACAAACGATACTTAGGGAGTAGTTTGCGTCATTATTAGGTCAGCTAAATAAAAAAATAAAAGTAAACGGTCCTCATTTTCTAAAGATTTATTGACCTGACCTCGGACTTACCGTTGAGAGATGAATTGCAAATTAATGGAGTCCATCGAATTAGCTTGTGGGGCGCAGATAAACCGAATTCTTTGGAATATTCTCATGAATCTATGGGCCACAGTATGGTTAAGAGCAGAGTTGCAAATTTATGTCCCAGTATTCGAGTGTGGGTGTAATTTGAGAGAAAAATATTTTTTTACTCCGAAATGGTAACTCGGTTTCGTAGACGCGGGATTGGCAATTTTTGAGACATCTTCTTATCACGTTATATTCCCACCGACCGTAGGGCTCACCAAATTCACAATTTCCTTAGATTTAGTGACCTGGAGGTTCATCATAAGCTCCCGCACTGACGATATTTTTTTTCTTATAAACGCGAATGGGTGAGGACTCGGATCGAAAAAATCCTAGAAAATCCCAGGGAAAAGAACATCAGAGGTATGTATGCCAGCATAAAATCAACTAGAAATGGCTACCGAGGAAGAGCCAAAATAATTCGAGGCACAAACGACTGTCTGGTCACAGAAACAAACAATATCCTCACAAGATGGAAGCAGTACTTTGAAAACCTGCTCAATATGCGCACCCATCAACCACAAATAAACGCACCAGTTGTACATACAGCCGAGTCCCAGATCCCAGAGCCATCTTTCAACGAAGTTGTAGATACAATAAATCTATTAAAAAGCAACAAGGCTGCCGGAATCGACTGCATACCGGCAGAGGTTGTGAAGCATGGAAGAGAGGCAACGGCTCGAAAGATCCACAAACTCACCACAAAAATTACAGATGAATATCATTGCTCCGAACCACATACAAAATACTAACAAATATCATATTGGCGAGAATCACACCATACGCAGAAGAAATACTGGGAGACTGCCACTGCGGATTCCGTAGGAACCGGCCAACGAGCGGGCAAATGTTCACGATAAGGCAACTACTGGAAAAGAAGTGGGAATACAGAGAAACAGTTCACCAACTGTTCGTTGACTTCAAAAGTCAAAAAATATGCCGCCCTCATTCAAATTTGCATGAACGAAAACAAAGGCGACTTAGAACAAAAACCACCTCACAGAACCATTTGAAATCCGGGACGGACTAAATCAGGGTGATGGCCTCTCACCATGTCTTTTTAACCTTCTGCTCGAGTATGTCATCAGAAAGGTACAAGACAAAAACATGGCCGGATCATCCCTGAACGGGGTCACACAAGTGCTCGCGTATGCGGATGACATCCCCGTTCTGGGCGATAATCTAGAAACTGTAAGTAAAACAATGAAATCATCATGCAAGCGGCAGAAGAGCTGGGCCTAGAAATAAATGAAGACAAAACAAAATACATGATTACGGCGAGAGCAAGTGGACCTCAGCGAACACATATAAACGTCAGGGGCAAGATATTTGAAAAAGTTAAAGAAATTAAATACCTGGGAACGATACTGACGGAAAGTAACGAAATGTCGAAGAAAATTAACAAAAGACCGCATTCCGGCAACGCTAGTTGTAACATAAAGCTCCGTGTCTATAGAACCATGATCATACCGATTGTTCTATACGGATGCGAAACATGGGCTCTCACAAAACAGGAAGAAAACAAATTCCGCGTATTCGGGAATAAAGTTTTGAGGGGTATCTTTGGAGGTAAATATGAAGAGGAGACAGGACAATGGAGGAAACTCCACAGCCACGAATTGGAAGACCTGTACCGCAAATCTACAATAGTGAGAGTAATCAGGTCGCGAAGATTAAGATGGGCCGGACATGTGGCGCGAATGGGCTACGATAGGACCGTGCATAGAATTCTTGATGGTAAACCAGCGGGAAAGAGACCGACAGGACGACCGCGACGGAGATGGGAGGAGAATGTTAGGTATGACCTCGAGGAGTTCGGGTCGGCGTGGTCATGAACTTCCTGGTTTCTACAGGCCAATAAATAGTAGTATATGAAAAAAAAAGTTAGATGTAAGTTAAATTTTAAGTTAAAAACACAAAAATTGGCACAAAGTTTTTCTTTAGTTTTTCTTTGTCATAAAAATAAATATATTTAAATAGACAAACAAAGTTCTGTGGCCGAAAGGCAAACTGCACAGTTATCATATATTTTTTAGCTTAGAAAGTCTGCTGAGAACCACTAAATTATAATATAAGATAGTTAAGCTAGAATATAAGAATTTTTTCCCTAGGCTATAATTTAGAACTTAAGAATATAAAATGGAAATAAAAAATTTTGCAAAAATGAAAAAAAAAAAAACGAATGAAAACTCTGAAATCGCTGAAAACGGCTAACAACGCGATGGCAAGGCGATTTTGGGAAGAAATTAAGAAAAAACCAACTCATTTGAAAATGTGTTTCTAAGGACCTATTGAACGACCGTTGTAATGTTTTATTACTTTCTGACTTCTTTATGGTGGTTGTGCCCACTTAGAAACGCTATAAATACATTATAATGCAAAGATAATACGAGTATAAGCGTATTATAATACAAACGGGTAACACGTACAGTGGAGTACATTGCACTAGTTCCGATCGTGAATTGATAAAAAAAATTAAGAAATGACGGGAAAACAATGGATGAAATAGCTAAGCTGATGAAGTGCTCTAAGAAAAAAATATTCACAGCCCTTCATTCAAGTCCCAAAATGGAAACCAGAGGCAGAAAAAGAAAAACAACCTCACGATTCGACAAACTGCTAATCCGACTATCCAAGAACAAGCACTTTTTTCTTCTTTAACGGAATTAAAAAATGACTTAAACGCACCTTGTACGAGTCGTATAATTAGAAACAAGCGGGTGTGCCTGGACGAAGTCCCACAAAAGTACCATACTTGAGCAAGAAAAATATAAAGCAGCGTTTTTGCACAAAAAAACCTCCACCGTGCGAATTGGAATAACATCTTATGGTCGGATGAAACCAAGATTAATTTGTTTGGTTCCGATGGAAAAATGTACGTTTGTTATATAATTAAGTTCAATTAATTATCACTCCCCCTTTGAATAATTAACATCTCGTGTCTTCACATACATATCCTTCCCTTCCCTCCAAATCACTAATTTCCCTTTACAATAGAATATCCCTAAATACAATAGTAGATAATTTAAATAAACGTAAAACACCTATTTTAAAACCTCACTCACATTGCAATAGTCATATTCTTTTTATTAGCCATAGTCTTCCCCTATTAGCCACTTCCGCTTCCTAGAAATAACTATCGTGGAAGCGGAACGAAAGAGTATATGTGCCGAAAAGACACGAGATTCCTTCTTGTAAAAAACGTGCGTTGAGTGCGTGTGGTCGGTCGCTCCGCCCAAATATTTAAATTAGCTTCGTCTTCTGAAGCCATTCGTGTGCGCATGCGGTGGCCACTATCAATGAAGGTGTACATTTTACGAATAATTAATGAAAGAAAGAATTAGAAAAGAACTAAGAACGATTAAACTAATTACAGAAAAATTACCAAACCTGGCGTTTTATTTAGTATAAAGCGACCTTCCACGACCCACCGATCAAGATCAATCCCGGGTAAGTTTTGTTAGACAAGGAAAAATAATAATTAATATTATAATTGTTAAAATACCTTTAACACGTCAGACGACCAATGAACTATGAATTCGATCCAAAGTATACGAAAAAAAAAACAGTGAAACATGGTGGAGGCAATTTAATGATTTGGGGGTGCTTTTCAGCATTTGGTGTTGGTCCAATTTTTCTTATAAAGGACAAAATGTGTGCTAAAGATTATGTAGAAATCTTAAACACCATTTTGCTACCATTTTCTGAAGAGGACATGCCTATTGAATGGGAGTTTATGCAGGATAATGACCCCAAGCACACCTCAAAATTGGCTAAAGAATGGTTTCTTCAAAACAAAGTCGATGTTATGGAGTGGCCGACTTGTACCAAACTAGTCAATTCCATGACGCAAAGATGCGAAGCGGTCATTAAAAAGAAAGGTGCAACAACTAAGCATTAAAAGGATATGAACCACTTTTACTGTAAATTAATTCTTCACAAAACACAAACAAAAAACTATTTTGTTTCAATTATGTTTATTATTTTTTCCACGCAAATCCAAGGAAAACCGGAATCAGTATTTGTTTTTCACTAATTCTCGTTTTTTTTTTAATTAAAAATTTAGTATTTCTTTTATGTATTACAGTGCGCCAAATCTATTAGAATATTTTAAATTCTTATCTTTCCCCAAATACATTTTTACTTAACGATTAATATCGAAGAACAAGCTTGTTTCTATTATTTTTTCCACCACTGTATGTATAGCTGGAAAAATACAGGTTGGGACAGTTGAGTTTCCTTATTGGAATTTGCTGCAAAAATAGTGGGGATGTACAGACTGAAAAGCGTGATACATAAAGTTCTCATTTCGCATATTTACCAGGTGTACCGGCATGCAGTGAGCGTTTTTTTTTTTAAGTAAAAGAGTTTTTTTGGGAAAGTAAAAAACATTTTATTCGAAGTATTGGTCATTGCTTTCTACACATTTCGACCACTTTTCTGGCAATTTGTGGATACCACGCCAATAAAACCGGTCGTCTTTTGAGGCAAACCATTCGAAGACCCGATTTTCGACTTCTTCGTAGGAATTGAAATGCTGCCCAGCCAATGCGTGCCCCATCGATGAAAACAAATAGTAGGCGGAAGGAGCCAAGCCCGGGGAATACGGGGGGTGGGGTAACACTTTCCCGCCGATAGCTTTTATTGTTTCTTTGACAGCTTTTGCTGTATAACTCGGGGCATTATCATGCAACAAAATTACCTTTTCGTGTCTTGTGGCCCATTCTGGTCGTTTTTCGATCAATAGATGGTTCAAATTGATCATTTGCTGTCGGTAGCGTAGCCCATCAACAATTTCGGCAGGTTTTAGAAGTTCATGATACACCACCCTTTTCTGGTCCCAACAAACACAGAGCATTGCCTTTTTTCCGAACCGATCAGGCTTTACAGTCGATGTTGACGCTTCTTCTGGATGTACCCGTGATTTTTTGCGTTTAGGATTTTTATCATCATCAGTCACAATTCGATGCAATACAGACTTCCTTTCGTGTCGTAGAAGCAATGTTTCACATGTCGTGTTTCGCTTTTCCATCTGCTTGTCATTCAATTCATGTGGCACCCAGTTTCCACACTTTTGGATCTTTCCCCTAGCTTTTAAACGGTCAGAAATTGTTTATTGTGCAACATTTAACATTTGTGCCATTTGTTTTTGACTTACAATGTCATCTTGATCCAATATTGCATGCAATTGGGCGTCTTCAAACTTTCTTGGTGGTCTTCCATGTTCTTCATTTCGCACGTCAAAATCATTATATCTGAACCGCTTAAACCACCTTTTGCATGTTGCTTCCGATAGAGCATGATCACCATAAGCCTCGACAAGCATTCGATGCGACTCTGCAGCACTTTTCTTCAAATGAAAACAACCATAATTGAGTACGGACCGCGCGTTTGATGTTGGCTCGTACTTTTCTAAAACGCCGTGTATTTTTCATGGGGTTAATTCGAATCACTTGTTTAATATGATGGTTCTAGGAACCTGGCCCGACGAAAGAACAACATTTGTTAAGCCGTCGAGAAATTTGAAAATGTTGAACGTGATTTTAAGTTCAATTAACAACAATAATGAACGCCATCGCCTGATATCACATTTAAAACCGCGTAAGCTAAATAAAATATATAAATAAATACATCTTAAATACTTTACTTGATGGTGGAAAAAAAGAATTATATTTCTACATTACTTTATTTTAATTGAATTTTCAAATCAATTAGTTTCTCTGCTTCACCCGACAGAAGGAGAAAACTAATATAATTATAAAATTATTTCATTCGTAAAGTTTCTCCGTTCATGCCGTTGGTTTTCTAATCCCAGGTGATTATCACCAAATTATCAGATAAATCCTCCAAAAAAGATAGTCATCAGATTTTCTATCCACAAACCAATAATAACTGCACGTCTAACAGATGCACGACATAATAAATTCCCTCACAATTACGTCTGTGAGTGCCCAATCGCACACCCACCTACACCAAATCTAAAATTGGATACCCCAGCTACCCGCACCGTCGGATAGTGGATATGTAAAAAAGAATCGCAACAAATTGTAGCCAAAAAGCGAGCTTAGTTCCCACGCAATTTGGACACCTCAGATGTGCCGAAAGCCCTCATAATCGCTGGCGCACTTAGCAGCACAGACACGCTGCAGCCCCTGGTAGAAGTCTTTCTCGTATTCGGCCATCGAATGCGATTTAAATTATTTAGCATAATTTGCTCCCCATGAATTCGCTCTGCGAATATTCTCCAGACTCATATCGCAATTCGATTAATCTTGTGTACCAATGGCAGTGAAGTAGCTAGAGAAGACAAGTCTGGGGACGATGGCTCAGGTATATCATGTACCTAACTGGAGGTGAGGAAGAATGCACCTTGGAACATTCTATAAATCAATCGCAGCGATGGTCTTGCCTTAGATCTGAGAAAGGTAAAGGAAGAACGAAGAAGATGAACTCGAAAATATTAAGTCGAAGTGTGATGATCAAATTGCCGCCTGCATGAAATGGAAGAAGGGGCACATGATGTTCGGAAAACACAAACGTCGCAGGCACGTTTAAGGCGAAGCTGCTGCCAGAGTGCCTTAGGAGACTTAGGCTTCAGCTGAACTTTAGTTGATTTCGTTCGGAAGAGGTGCGGTTCAATTGAGGTATTTGGTTTGGCTGAGATTCGGACCAACTCGGAGTTCAGGTGAGATGAATGTGTGCCAAAAAGAGGCACATTCAAGGTTAGTTTTGGTTAAAGTCGAATGACTTGTACTGTGCCACAAAGCTGCAACGATGATTAATCGGATTGAATACATCTATAAATGATGAGATGAAAAGTACGATTTGTGTACGAGGCCGAGGGTTAACAATTGTGAAATTACGGAATCATGGATTTAGGCTTTCAAAGAAATTAATACAAAAAGATAAAAAAAAAAGTTTATACAATGACTTGTACGCAGTTTTTGTTTGGTAGTGTGAGGTCTGTGAGTATGCAGTGATTTTAGAACTGTCACTTATCAATCTTAGATAATATAAGGTTGAAAAAAATGTTGGTTGCCTAATGGCTATGCTATTAGTAAGCCATCATATGATACGTCGGTAAGGTGGTGCTTAGTACGACCATTGACATCATCATTGGGTCACACGGCCAATTTTCATTTATTTTAGTCTTTAGATTCTTTTTTATATATCTGACACCCATAAATGGGATTTTTCTGATATCCTCTAAATTTCCAAGTACAGTTGTCATGGAAAGAAAATATAAAGGCTATGGGAAGGAGGTATCAACGCATATTGGCCTGGGTTTTGCTACGTGTCAAATTTAGAAGTCTAGTTCTTTGGGGGGTGAAGTATGTGTGCCGACGTACGACACTGATTTCACTTACTCCCCAACGTTTGTTCACTGAGTAAAACGAACCGAGTTCTGCTGCCACACGTATGTCTAGAAAAACAAATGAAACACTTGAATGATGTTTGTATTTTTGATATTTACAATTTTTATTTTTGGTCGGTGTCTTATTTACAGATACTGCTTTTGTTCCTAAATCACACTTTTCCGATTACTTTGATTCAGTACAAGATACTAAAGGTTTTTAATTACAGGTTGCCGAACCACAGCGCGTCGACATTCATAAAATTGATCGAGTCTATGCGTAGACGAACGGAATAGAGCTTTTGAATAAAACTTCGATGGTGAAATTTAAAATACAATTAATTAACGATGACCGTGGTGATGACTCGCGACTGGTGCACACTTGCTCGAATGTGGGATTAGACTATCAGCGATGTTATTGCGTGACCTACCTGGATGGCGGATGGATAAAAACTCTGGTGAATTAGGGATGAAGATTGGGATTTTTAGTTTGCACCACAGGTAACCAATCGAGAACATCCTTACATTGTGCTCTCTCATGTCCCCCGCCCATCGAGGTGGATTAACACTTCGGTTAATTCGTAAGTTGACGGACGAGCGAGAATGAGGGAACCGGAACACAATGTAGAATGATCTCGGGATGGATTGGGTTTTTGTGTGCATGTACCAATGCAACTCTGGGGATAGCCCACTGACCTAATTCGGTAAATGTGGTGATCTCAGAGTGCATAGAACTGTAGGAAGACAAAAATGGAATGGAGTGGATAATGGCTGGTGTTATTCACCTGCAAAAAGAGAACATTGATCCCAAGCGGATAGCGTGTCTGGGGAAGTCGAAGTGAGGCTACATTGGCTAGGGTAATATCATCGTGGGAACCAAACTCGACGAATTTGGAATTACCCCAGCCGTTGCATGATTATGTAACCGCGTCGTTTGGTAAGACATGGTTGTTGCCAACCAAAATGACTCGAATTTCCGGTGGAAATCGCTTGGGTTAATGCAGAAGTGTACCGTAGGACAAGAAAACACTGAATGCAGTTGTGCATTAACTAAATGAATAAATGACTTCCGGCCATGCTTCTTTTACAAGTAAATAGATTGGTGGGAGGAATTGGGGTTGCTTTGACACGCTGTTAGCCGTCGAAATAAAGCTGAAATAGTGGGTTGGTTCTCCGTGTAGTGTAGAGAACCCCCACAGTTCACATGCAGCTAATGACAAGAGAAGTACTCGGTTGCAAAATAAAAAACATTAAAAAGAGGTAGGCAGCGTAACTTATTATTTTTTTTATTCTTGTTTATTGGCCTGTAGGAACCTGGAAGTTCATGACCTCGCCGAGTCGACTCCGCCACCGTTCCCTGTCCTGCGCACTCTCCTTCCACACTTGACCATCTGATCCGATCTCCTCAAGGTCACACTTAACATAGTCCTCCCATCCCCGTCGCGGCTTTAAAAAAAATAATAAGACAAGGGTGAGAAGGATTTAGAACATAAAGAAAACTATTATAAAAGATAGAGAATAGAGGGAAAAAGGAACGAATAGGCATAATAAAGGAAACGGAAAGAATAGTGGGGGAAAGTGGAAGTGGGATTTTTGGGGGAAAATAAATCCATTCTTTTTATGTTTACTCAAGATTTTGTTTACCATGGTTCGGGTTGTCCGATTTTGGTCAAAAACCATTGTTATGTTCTACAATTTGAATATAAATTCAAAATGTTACTACCATAAACATGGCCAACACTTGAACTAAAGGATTTTCATGATGTTCTTCTTGTACCAATTTCTTATCATCAAGCATATTCTGCAACGATTAAAAAATATGGTAATCGCGTGCTACACTAACGCGCGCACAAGTTGGAAGTATACGATGGAAGCATCGTAACATTTGAACCAAGCTCCAGAAATTTCTGGTGAATCATTGGACCGTGTATAAATATGACTCGGAATGGTGCGGATATATTGAATTAAATTTTGTTTCGTACTGGACTGGCAGAGAGCGGGGTTAAATTTCATGCAGTTATCTTCACTTGTGAAATAATTGCGGTTACGTTTTGTGAGCAACAAAATTGAAATTGGCGATTTTTAGAAAGTCTTAATTTATTGAGCAAAGAATTTGCTTTTTATGTGCGTAAACAAATTGTTGAAGAAAGCCTGTGGCGTTTCTGACAGATACAAACACAGTACACAAGCAAATAGTGAAGAACAATGAACGAAAATCGAATAAGAAAATGCATCAGAGCCGTATACCATAGCAATAACATAACAATTCCACATCAGTTGAATGTACTTGAGTTTAAAAATCGAATTCAAAACACGGCCAGTATCCTGATGTGTAATGCATTGGTTCAATTTTTGGTGATTGTAACTGTCATAACGTCAGTTCGAATCACACGTTCTTCACTATCATCCCAAACGCTATAGGCCTTCGGTCACCAGGCTACTACTGTCCAATTTATGGGTTTTGCTTGATTATGCTTAATTCGCACATGAAATTCACTTCTTTACATTTTCATAACATAAAAAGGCTAGGATGTGTGGATTGACCATCGGCGTGTTAGGGTATGTTCCTTATGATATTTACTTTGATCCCTTGCCCGGAGTGGGGGAGACGGTGTCGCTCCGCTTCGCTGGTGTCTGACGGCGGGATCGGTGCTGAAGTGGGTGCCCGCCCCAGCTGGGGGTGCGGAGGCAGTTTAAATGGGTACGTCTAACCTCTTTGGTGGGGGCTTCCCTGACCAAGTAGCGGGCGCTTCCTTCAGGGGTTCGTTGTTCCAGGCGTTAGCCCCCGGTAGGTGATGGATGTCAATGATGGTGGGATGTGAAACAATAGATGATGGTTACCTTTTATTGTTTATTGTGATCTGTGTTAAGTTATAGTTGGGGGTCTGAATGAAAACGCGTTTTGTCTATTGTCGATTTATTTTTGGTTAAATGGTTTAATTATTCTTTATTTATTTTAACAACGGTTCAACTATTTTTATGGTGGCATTTGAATTGTATTTTTTTGATCCTGCGTTGGCCATAGGTTCGGCCTCTGGAATTGTACTCATCGTGAAATTGGAAATTACCGCCCTTTTATTGTTTTTTCAGTTGAGAATTGTCAACTATTTAGGTGTAAAAATTCCAAGAAGCACACACAAGACTTCGTGTGCTTCAATTGGAATTTTGTTCTAGGAATTGTTTGGTTGGATAGGTTCCTGGAAGACAAATCATGAAATTTGTTTTGAATTAAGCATTTCATGATGTCAGGATTTTGGGAATTGAGTCAATGTGCGACGAATTAACTTTTGGTTTAATTCGTTGCTCATGTGACTCAATTTGGAATTTGGATGTGGGTTAATGGTGATATTGGGGATTTGAATGTAAGTTTAGTTTAGTTTTATTTTAGTTTAGTGAGAGCAGAACCCTCGTTTATTACACTTAGTACAAGCGTTTGAGAAAAAAAAAAAAAGAAAAAGAAATTAAAAGTAAAAAAAAAAACTTACGAACTAACTTAAGAAATAGGATTACAAAAAATTACATTCGAATAAGTAAGAAGATAAAAAGGTGGGAAGGTGGCTGTGCACGTGATGGGGTGGCGAAGACTGGGTAGTAAGATGAAGGGGCGGGGTGATAGGAAGGTGTACGGGTAGTAAAAGTGTAGATAGTGGGTGGGGGAAGGTCACGAGGGGAAAGACAGAAGACGACGTTTGAGAGCAATAGAAGTGAGGTAGAAATCGAAGGAGGTGGGGTAAGAGTTTGCCTGAAGGATTTATTGAAAGGATTTATTGAAAAACGACGCGAACAGGTTGGCAATAGTTAGGTTGTCGTTTGACGTAGTCGTGCCATAAGAGAGGGAGTTTGGATAGGCGTCGGATTTACGTTTATAATTTATAAAGTGGAAAAAGGATTTGGGATCGCTAATCAAATTGGATTGTGTTTTAATAAGGTATTTGGAATAGAGGGAGTTGTAGAGTTCGGAAAATTTATAAAAGGCCCCGAGATAGTTGGAGTAGTTTTCAATGGATCGCGTTTTGAGGAAAATGTTCCATAAGTTATTCCTTTTGTTCCGAAGATTGCGGAGATTGCGGTTGTACCATGGCGGCGAAGAAACCGATGACCTGCGGCGAGAATAGGGGACATATAAGGCGACGGCATAGTAAATCTCCTTATAGAGAGTGGCCGTGGCTTCTTCTACACCCAAATGATCAAAGCGAAACGCTGTTTTGCTAAGATGTTCATTTAGGAGGCGGAAATTAGCCTTATGGAAATTGTAAGAAAAGCAGTCAGGAGGTAGAGGGGGCTGGGTTTCATGGTCGAGATATAAGGATAAGAGCAGTGGGGGGTGATAAATGTCAATGGTAGAGAGGGCGTGTGGGCTAGGGACAACTGAGGACATGAGAGGGTCGGTTGTGAACACGAGGTCCAGCTGTCTCGCCATATGATTTGGGACATTGCTAATTTGATGGAGGCCTGAGTCGGAGAGCCCGTTAATAAAAATACGTTCATTAGAACTAGTGGGGTTAGAGACGTAGAAGGCTAGTTCGTCAGCTGATGTCCATTGAAGGTGGGGCAGGTTAAAGTCGCCAAGAACGACGATATCGTCTAATGCGGTGCTTAACACTGTAAGGTTATCTACCGCTTCTATTGCGAGTTCGTATGACGTGGTGGGTCGAGAGGGAGGAATATAAAAACAGATAATAAATAGAGACTTAGGGCGCTTGTCAATTTTAATAGCGACGTAGTCGAGATCCGGAGAAGAAGAGATGGCAATTAGAGATGAAGTGAGTCTGTTATGAGTGGCGAGCAGCACTCCACGGCATGGGGAGTAGGGACCTTCTCGATGAGCGTCGTCATCGCGAAAAACGTTGAAGGAAGGAGGGAATAGTTCAAGACTACTGATACTAGGGATAACGTTGGTCTCCGTCAGAGCGTATATGTCGAAGGGGAGGGAGTGTGCCTTTTCCAGAGTCGAATGTGTTTTGGAGCGGAGACCCCTAACATTCTGATAGTAGACGGTTATGGGGAGAGTGTTGAAATGATTAGAGGGACCAAAGGGGGCTGAAAAGGGTCAAAAGTAATATTGATTATTGGGAAAGGTAATTTTGCTGTCAATATACTGGCGAAATGCTGAGAGATCACTTAGCACCTTATTTGGGGGCATATCGAGATTATTATGGAAGTTGATGAATAGGCTGCGAAGGCTGGGGACGTCAGTAGGTAGACCTGTGGGGGTATAAGTAGATGTATGTGCCGACGTACGGCACGGATTCCTTATATTCCCAACGATCTTGCTCCGATGAGGATAGTCCACCCAGGACGACAGGAACAATAGCAAACACACTGAGGTTGATTGATTGTAAAAATGTTTTTGTTTTATTTGATTTTGTTGTGCCATCGCGGCTGAGTTTTTAATTAACATTTTGATAAGTAGAACGTTCTTGGGCACTCGAGGTGCGTCAGCCTGTTACACGAACAACAGCTAAAGACACATTTTTATCGCAATATAAATACAATTTAAATCACTATAACTTTACACTTCTTCTGTTTCGTTAGAAGGTCTCCGATTTCCGACTGTTCATTTAGTTATATTAGGGAATCTTCGCGGACGAGCGTGTGCATAAGCATGCACACGCGGCGATGGTTAGCGTAACGACCTCCTCCTGTGAATCTTCTTAATCGACTGCCTTGAAGAGGGAAGAAATTGGATACAACCAAAAGATAACATACTTCTGCTCTCTCATTGCCACGTCCTTCGATGTGTGGTAGGTTACATCGGTAATCTGATGATCGAAGAGAGCGGGACAATAAGAGAACAGAAACACGATGTACGATTATCCTAGGGGTGGATTTGGTTGCATGTGCATGAATCAATGTAGTTCTGAGCGGAACCCGTTGACCTGATTCGGTAGTATGGTGAGTTCAGTGTACATTGATCCATACGAAGGCAGAACTGAGAAAGAGAGGGGAATTGAGCTGATGATATTCACCTGCAAAAAGAGAACATTGATCCCCAGCGAATGAAGTGTCTGGAGAAAAACCGAAGTAACGCTAGGGAAATATTATCACGTGATTCAATCGAATGTGCTGATAAATTTCCCAAGCGGATCCGCAATGATACGACAACTTTGTCCGGCTGGATCTGGTTGTCGCTAATCTACATGGACACGAGTTGCCGTATGGCAAAAAAGGTAAGCTAAACTCATTTATGCATTGTCTGCGTGGTACAATGAGTTTAGCTATGTGTCCTTGGTGGAAACATGGTTTGCAGGTGAACAGGTAAGTAGGGGGGAATGGGGTTGATTTGACGCGCTGAAAGGCGGTCGAAATTAGGTAGGAAATGTTCGTTGGAATTGTGGGTTGTTTCTCATGTAGAATAGAGAAACCCCCCACAGACCTTCCTGCTGGATGGAGGCCATTACGCTGGTTTTCGTAATACCATCGTAACAGACGGAGTCGGCTTTATCGTGGAGGAAAGCAAGATAGAGGCATGATAATATTGGGGATTTGGATAGGAGTAGCGATTTAGGATCGCTACAGGCGGTACGAATACTGAGATAATGGCCAGACTGGTTGAACATGATCCAACGAGCAATTAGATGAGAATCACCAACGTGGAAGAGAACCAGGGCTTCGCATCTGACATAGGACTCCGCAATTGCGCACAAAATATCGAAGCAGTGCAGCGTTAACAAACTGCGAAAGGGAACTTCATATGCGCAAAATGCAATTGATGTAGCTTGAGCTCTAGCTCGCTCGACGTGAAATTGCGATGCTGCGACAGGACAGGCACTTAGACACAGACGAGTCGCTAGCACGAGAGACGCGCGGAAGCCAACGCGAAACAGCTGCTTTATTTTCCTCGCAATCAAACACAAGCATAAAGAGTTGGGCGGTGTGCCTGATAATTTCGATGTGTGGGAAGATCAGATCAAGTTCATGAAGGAGACTGTTTTTTTTTGTTGCTTTATGTCCACATTTATTGACAATTCAATTACGGATTTTACTTAAGACTAAATGTTAAATTCTATTTTACAAATATTATTCTTAGATTAACTTACTGGCTCTTCGCAAGCACTCTAAATTATACATTATCAATTTTGGTTTTCTTATGCCATTTGGCGTACAAACATGAAGGAGACGTATGAGCTAGCGGATGACATAGCAAAAACGTTGGTTGGAATGAAACTCAGGAAAAAAGCCTTCAAGTGGTTGCATTCAAAAGCCGAACATCTGGAAATGACATTTTATGAGCTCATGAAAGAGCTGGGTCAGATGTATTGCCCGAAGCAAACCAGGATGGACTCACGCAAAAAGATTGAAGCTCCAATATGGAAGAAAGACGAGTCCTTCCAAGAATATGCACATGATAAGATTGTGACGGGCAACCGTGCGGCGATCAATAATGGAGATGTTATGTGTTATTTTATCGAGTGTATCCATGGTAACTATTCATGACAAGAATATCGACGCGTTTATCGACACCAGGATATATAACTCTTATGTCCAGACATGAGTACGAGAGAATTGGATCCCCAATGCATCAGCTGATCGAAGTACACTTCGCAGGAATAGGCTCACCTCCTCATAAGGCGCTAGGAGAATTCCAAACGGAAGTCACGATAGATGGGCACTGTTTTCCGCCTCTCATACGTGTTGTTTCAGATACTATTTCTCAGCAAAAATTATTGAGAAAGCACAGCAGCACGACGATGACATGCAGGAGAAGGTCAAGCGATTGGAAGAAGGAAAGCTCGATGGGTATACCTTGCCACGTGGTTTATTATATAAAGATGTTGGGACGAGGTGCGCGTTGTAATTCAGAACTCGATGCAGCTGCAGGTGATATGAAAAGCCCATGAACGAGGCCACTTTGGAAACAATAAGACAGAGGCGCTGATCCAGAATGATTGCTGGATACCCGAATAAGTGTTAAGATTGAAAAGGTTATTCGGAACTGTATTTCGTGTATACCGGTCGAGCGAAACCGAGGAAAGCGACAAGGATTCCTGAATCCTGTGTAAAAGAGTAGTGTGCCCTTGACTCCTTCCTCATCGATCATCTGGGTCCACCGGTATTAACCAAGAAGTCTTAGCGCACATCCTGGTCATTGTGGACGCTTTTTCCAAGTACAATACATTCGGCTCAATGGCACAAAATCGACGGCATCCGCGCAGGTCATCTGCCATTTGCGAAGGCAGTCATTTATCTTTGAAAATCCTCGGAGCATCATTTCCGGTAGGGATACCGCGTTTACTTACTACTACCGAGTTCGAGAGCTATTGCTGCGAAGAGGATATTGGCCACGTCCTGACAACCACGGGGATACCAAGGGCCTACGGTCAAGTTGAAAGGGTGAACCGCTCCCTAATACCACTGCTGACAAAACTATCAGCTCCTAAGCTTATTGAGTGGTATCGGTACCTGGACGCGGTACTGTGGCGTTTCTAACAGATACAAACACAGTACACGAGCAAATAGTGAAGAAGAACACTGAAGGAAAATCGAACAAGCAAAAGCATCAGCCATATACCAAGCAATAACATAGCAAACCCACATCAGTTGACTCTACTTGAGTTTAGAAGTCGAATTCCTATACGCGGGAGTGGCCTAATGTACTGAACATTGGTTCAATTTTTAGTGATTCTAACCAACATAGAGCGACGGTTCGGATCACACCTTCTTCACTATCGTCACAAACGCTATAGTACAAATATGCTACAACGCCACCCCGCATTGGAGCATAGGGATGTCGACATTCCGATTAATGTTTGAACTCGACGCTCATTTGAAGGACGATGCGCAGATTAAGGAGCATCTGGAGGAAGAATTGATTGCCTCATTCGACGACCAACGAGCAGAACTCTGCAAACAGGCAAAGGAGAGTATTCAGCGCATTTAGTCCGAAAACAAACAGAACTTCAATGAAAACAGAAAGGCGGCGTTCTGATATCAAGAAGGCGATGTCGTCGCTATTTGCAAAGTGGGCTTAATACCCGGCATACCCAGGTTCCTTGGACCGTATGAAGTTATCAAGACCCTGCGCAACGATCGGTACGTTGTGCGTCGGATAGGAGAGAGTCAGGGCCCCAAACAGACATCGTCCGCCACCGACTATATGAAACCTTGGGCAAGCGACGACAGTGAGGATCCATTTAGGAGGGACGAAGAGGACGAAGGCATTGAACATTCGGGTAGAATATCCAGTCAGGACGGCCGAGTGTGTAATGGAAATGAAGGAGGGGGATTTTGAGAAAAAACTTATAGTTCACAGTCACTTCGCGACAATGGAGACAGGCCGAATTTTGTTTAGTCTTATAATTCACAGTCAATGAGAGCAGGGCAACCTCGATAGGCAGGTACATGTGAAAATAAAAAGACAGTTTGTGATTTTGTAATTGTCAGCTCAAGGTAATAGTTAGATCTAAGATGAATGAATAAAGTGAATATTTTTATTAGTTTAGTTTTTTTTAATTTAGTGGGGGCAGAATCCTCATATATTCAGCTTAGTGCAAGCGATAAAACTTAACAACTATCTTAAAACTATATATAAGAATATAACTATGGTTAAAAAGAAAAAAAAAGAGGAGAGGGGGGTATGTTTGGCGGGTTGCTTACTGGGTTTATCCATCTATTATCACTCATTCATTCATTTCGCTGAGTACAGGATGTAAGAGTCTAGACGGTGGGTGGGTGTGGTTAGGAGGGGAAAGAGAGGAGATGAAGTTTGAGAGCAGTAGAGGTAAAGTTGAAATCGAAGGAGGTAGGGTAGGAGTTTGCCCGCCGCAACATTCGCGAAATGGGTTAATTAGAGCCGTAAGAAGTGTGGTGGGTGGGCTGATAGAAGAGATGAGGGTTTCGCAGGTTACGGGGGTTAGTGTGAAGTGGAATATTGGAGAGCAAGCTTGGGCAGTTGATTGTGCCTGAAAGGAGACGGTGGGCGAAAGGGATATCGGCATGAGTTCTGCGCTCCTCAAGTGTGTTGAAGTTGATCAGATGGAGCCGACTTGTGTATGGGGGGAGAATCCGAGGATTCGCCCAGTTCAGTCCGCGGAGGGCAAAACGCAGAAAACGACGTTGCACGTTTTCGATTCTGCGTACATGGGACGAGTAGTGTGGAGACCAGACTTGACTGGCGCATTCCAGAAGGGGGCGGACGAAGGCTATCTAGAGAGAAAGGGAAACGTAAGGATTGGAGAATTCTTTAGACCAGCGTTTCACAAACCCAAGGACAGAGTTGGCCTTAAGAATAATATCATTAATATGCGGGATGAAGCTAAGCTCCCTGTCAAATAACGTCCCGAGGTCGCGTATCGGGGGTACAGATGATATCTGCTGGTTTAGCAGGAAGTAGGAATGTGGGTGGGGTGGGGGCCCAGGAGCCGTTTGCGGGAGAAGGTGATGGAGTGACATTTGACAACGTTGAGTTCAAGGCAGTTATTACGGCACCAAGTTGAGAAGCTGTCGAGGTCAGTTTGGATAAGTGAGGAGTCGAGAGGAGAGATGATCGTTTTGTAGAGTTTGGCGTCGTCCACATAGAGGGAGATGGATGGGTATTTAATAATGGAGTCAACATCATTAATGGTAAGGATAAATAGGGGGGGACCTAGATGGCTGCCTTGCGGAACCCCTGACGTGGGAAGAAAAGGATTGGACAGGGAGGATCTGAATTTGACAGAGTAGGATCGATCTTTCAGATAAGAGGATAACCACTTGATCAATAGGGGTTCGAAACCTAGGAAGGACAGCTTAAAGAGGATGAGATTGTGGGAGATTTTGTCAAAGGCCTTGCTGAAATCGGTGTTGATTACATCAACTTCGTTGCTATTCTCTAAGGCACGGAGAATATGGGATGAGAACTCGATCAGATTCGTTGCGGTCGACCTACCCGAAAGGAAACCATGCTGGTTGGGTGAGATGATGGATTTACAATGAAAAGATAACGCGTTGTAAAGAATTCCTTCTAACAATTTGGAGATATGAGACAGTTGGCGATGGGACGGTAGTTGCTTATATCGTTTTTAAGGCCCTTTTTATGTATGAGGATGACATAGGAGGATTTCCAAATACTAGGGAAGATCCCTTGTGAAAGGGATAGGTTGAATATCTAAGATATCGGGAGGGAAATAGAAGTGGAACATTTCTTTAAAAATACAGTCCGGAGTCCATCAAGCCCAGGGCTGAACTCGTCTTTGGGTAAGTTTAATTTCTCCTCAACTACGTGATGCTGAATAATTTGAGGGGTGAAGGGGCCGAGGGAGAATTCGGGCAAGTCTTTGAAGTGAGACGGATTGGGTTCGAACGAGATGTCTGTGAAGGATTTATTGAAAAACGAAGCGAATAGATTGGCAATAGTTAGGGGGTCGGTTGAAGTAGTCGCGCCATAAGAAAGGGAGTTAGGATAGGCGTCGGATTTACGTTTGTAATTTATGAAGTGGAAAAAAGATTTGGGGTCATTGATCAAATCAGATTGTGTTTTTGTGAGGTAGTTGGTGTAGAAGAAGTTGTAGAGCTCGGAAAATTTATAAAAGGAACCGAGATAGTTGGAGTCGTTTTGGAAGGAAATGTTCCAGAAGTTATTTCTCTTGTTCCTAAGAGCACGGAGTGTGCGGTTGCACCATGGCGGCGATGAAACCGATGACCTGTGACGAGAATAAGGGACATATAAGGCGACGGCATAGTAGATCTCCTTATAGAGGGTGGCAGTAGCTGCATCTACCCCCAAATGATCAAAGCGAAACGCTGTTTTGCTAAGATGCTCATTTAAAAGGCGGAATTTAGCTTTGTGGAAGTTGTACGAAAAGCTGTCATGAGGTAGAGAAGGCTGGGTTTCATGATGAAGATATATGGATAAGAGCAGCGGCGGGTGGTAATTGTCAATGGTGCAGAGGGGGTGTGGACTAGGGGCAACTGAGGACTTGTGTGGGTCCGTTGTGAACACGAGGTCCAGTTGTCTCCCCATATGATTTGGGTATTATACCACATAATGTATGTATAACCTAACTTAACTGAGTTTAACCTAAAGTAAACAGATTTCACTATAAGGGCAGGAGGGTGGCGGAGGGGTGGACGGGGGTTAGTTTGGAAAATGTAGGAAGGCGGCTTTAGGCGTGAATGATTTAGGAGGTGCCTTAGATTATGGGTAGTGAAATTGTAATTGAACAAGGTGGAGTTGAATGAACCATTGGAATCGTTCTTTACCCCTTTCGACTTGATTTATATTTGTATATTTTTTTCTATGAGAGGGAGCTTAGTTCTTTTAACCTAAGGTCCTCCCTGCACCTGTAACTTAAGAAATATAATTCGAGAGGCCTTGATTGAGAAGTCTTGATGCATTTACTGAAAAGTCGAGAGATTGCAACGTCATATTATCATTTGTTCCAATCTGTTATAAATTGACCTATAACGAGGATTGTGGAAAGTTTTTTTTTTAAGATAAACACCTGGAACTCTAAAATAATGGACAAACTTGCTTACGTAAAACTGTTTTTGTAAAGGAAGAAACAATGCCGTCAACATTGATTATAATAACAAACGCCGAATACTTTCGCCCCAAACTAATATTTCTCCGACAGAAAGAGGATTGAATTCATTTTATACGGCAACTCCATAGTAGGTTCAGCGATGGTCTAATTGAATGATGTACGGTTACCTTGGAAGTCAAGCAAAACTGAACTTTGTTTGTGTCTACCTCTAGTTCATTCGACATCATTAATTGCTCCCCGTTCGATGCCTGTAAATTCACTCACGTCCCCAATTGAAAAGTACATATCTACCTTCTAAGATCACAACCAAATCGATCGCACCTATTTCTTCCATTACATTACATCCAAAAACTGAAATGGAAATCTGCGGCATCAGTAAACTGCAGATTCTAGCTAGTGTAATAAACTGTGCATTCTATTCAACATACCTCTAATGCGAAGAGGATCATGATACTCCGGCTGTACACGTTAGCTCTTAATATCAATAGATACAAGTTGATGGAAGCCGGGAGAACAAACCATCGGAGCCACATATATCCAAACAAGCAATTGATGTGTCTTTTGTACGCGCGCTCTAGCTATAATGCGGCTTATGGGTGCGTTCTGTGAACTCCACGATTATTATTAGCTCGGCATGCATCCAATCCCTCAGCCTTGTTGTCAATTTTTCTATTTCTTCTTCTTCTTATTCTGCTGTTAAGTTTAGGCTTTGTTTATTCCTCTTGTTTGCCTCCTTGGCCCACCAAACCCTTCTGTTGTCGATTGAATGGCGCTGTTACGAATCTCAAGATAGTTTTTACCTTGGTATGCACCGCCTCGATCTGAGGTCTTGTGTGTACCTGTAGCCCCCAGATGGGATTCGGGGAAAAATGTCGAAAAAAGAGGTACACAAATAATAGTAATAAAGTCGAGGTAGTCAGGTCGGAGTCTTTGATTGTAACATGGATTACCTTTTGGGGGCTTGGATTCCCACTTTAGGAACACGACACGAGTGCAATACAGTCGGTCTAAAAATATTGATTAGTTAAAGATGCTCAGAGCAACGGCAATAGACATAAAACGAGAAAGAGATAGACCGACATCTAGGGTGAGGTATTCCTCCATGGGACATAATGACACTAACGACGTCGACATCGACATGGACTCGCCAAACTTTGACTCCAAGAAGAAGGCATGTCGCGAGGTATGTGACTTGAATTAGCATCGCTAGATCACTCTTCACAATGAATTTTTGGTTTTCCCGCCGACGCGACACCGCATATTTTGATCTGAAGCCTCTCCGGAGGGAGCGAAGGCGCACTTTAGGGTCACGCGGTAATACTGTTGGCTTGCCTCATGATGAGGTGGATTCTGTAATTTTTTCCACAGAAAACCGACATCGACATCGGGACCAACACTATCAGCAGAAAACACCTAAGCCAACGCCAACACCACCGACACCTCCTAGATCTAAAGAGGTATGCTTACGATCGAATGACACCAACAATAAGTTAAAGAAGGCAATGACGGGACTAGAAAATGATTATGAATTCATAATTCATTTTGCAGGGCATCTTTAGTGCCTTGAGAATGGTACTACATTGCAAGGGGTGTTGCTAAATTTCCTTAGCGTGCACAGGTGAGGATCTCGATTTCATTGGGGGTTTGCCCAATTAATTGGCTCTTGTAACTAATGGGATATTGCCAGGATTTGCATAAGTTAAATGCAGAGGCCACGATTGATCTCTTGCAACAGTTGCATAACTCTTGTCGAGGTGATGGTCCTGATTGGGAAGATACACTTTGTCCGAAATTGGTCATAGACAACATTCATCTTTGAATTGGCTGGATATCGTTTATACTTAACCAAAAGAGCTGCTTTTCCATTTTCTGTACGTGCGCATGCTGGGGATCGTGCGAGCTGACATCAGACGTGTAGTTTTCATGTTTTATGACGCTTGTAAGGACGGTATGCATCTTTATTTGCATGGTGACAGAGATGTAGGAGAAGGTAATTAATAATAAGAAAAATTTTTTTTTTTTTTGTTTTATTTTGTTTTTATTAGACTTCTCTCGGGAGAGGCGATCCTATAGCGTCGAGTGGGCGCCCCGAGATGCCATCAAATAACTGTTGCAGTTCTTTTTGAACAGTTGCAGGTTGTAACGCTCCGGGAACACTTGCGTGGGAAGGGAGTTCCACAGCTTCCCCGCTCTGTAACATAACGAGTTCTGATACAGGGATGTTCGTGCGGTCGGGAGATGAACCACAAACGGGTGCGATCCGTCGGATTGTCTTGTGGAACGCATATAGACCGAATTGCGTGGAATAATGCCAAGAATCACCGAAGAACAGCACCCGTGATAATATCTGTAAAACAGACAGAGGTTACTATGTTTATCGAATTTTAAGTAAGACATTAACGGTGGAGTGTTGAAGAGGGCATCTAGGGATTCTTTGCAGAGAAATGCCGCTAATTGCGAAGTTTGACATAATTCTGAGGGGGATTGGTAAATATCTATACTGGTTTCACAATTCACAGAGAGTGAGAATAAGCAGAGACCTCGATAGTGGTGAAGTACTAAAAGCCTACGCTATGGTTAACTCCTACATCCCATCAATTCACAGTTGCAAAGAGCTTAAGTAAAATTTTGTGGAGAGTTTAATGACAACTTACGAGAGTCGATCAAATCTGCCTTCAGGAGCCGTTTTTGCCGAAACTCGCTATTGCTGTCGTGAACGGTTATTTCTCAAGCGAAACCACATCAAAGGTCAAATTAATTTAGAGATTAGAGTTTATTTGGCAGGTTGTTACATTGCGTGTAGTTCGGCTTTTCCGATGAAATGGAGAAAAAAATCATTTTTGATCCGTAGTTGACGTTTTATTCTGGAAAAGTTTCCGGAGAAATAAAAGCGACATTGAATACTGTATACGGGCATCCTTCGTCGTCTTTGAAAACCGTGAAATATTTATGGGTTCGACGAATTTAAACATCGTAGGTCATGTGCTTTCTATGAGGAGTGGCTGTGGCGGTTCCGCCAAACCCCACGGTACACTTACCTAAAAAACATCCCATTCACTCCCTTAACCTCGCTAATGCAATTGCATTAGCACCTGTAAATGCTGCACGTATCAAGCCTACCGAATTTATTTATTTCAAAGCTTCTGTAAAAGAAAACTTACGATCATCCATCTCCTTGCATACAATTCTCTGTAAGAATTCTTCATTACCTCTTTAGGAATTCCACAACTCCCATTGTTTCCCGCCAATGCATTGCATTGACACCTGAAAACATTCTCTTCTCCAAGGACATTTGATGCATACAACGCATTATCTGAAATTCCTAAAAACAATTCTTTAACGTGCATTTGCACCATAGATTCCCGACCATTAGGCACCCTTGTTCGACCAATGCAATTCCGCCGTACATGTGCATACCACATGTCCTTGGCATTTCCACGGCCGCGGCAGCTCTTTGACCATCGGACAAAAGCAAATACTCTTATCTTACCCTAGAGTCATAAAACGAATTCCTTCGCATGTAATCATGTATACAATTCGATCCCTTTAGCATCACCAGCGATACACATTTCCCATTGTGTAAATAGAAAAACCATTAGCACTTCTTCCTAATGACGATACATTTACTTACGCATCCGCAGCACCCATCCATGTGTGTATAATGCCCTCATTTGCTTTTACCACATTTCTCCGATGAACTGCCGTCCATGATAGCTGCAATGCACAGCATAGACACGGATGATAAATCTCCTTTGTCTTTGCCGCTTGCCTGTTTCGTTGTTCCACTGCTTTCGAGCACGTGTAAATAACATCGTTCTGTGTAAAAGAGTGCATTTCTTGGCGGCCGCATCCTTAAGAGAAAAGTTTTTCTCTCTCTTCTTTTGTTCTTAACCCTAACCTAGGATGGAATTCATGTCAGAGTTCTATCCACGGTGAGTTCATTTCCACCCGCCGGCCGCCATGGTCGTTGCCGCTCCCGCTCTCCGCCGGCTGCGGAGACGCGTTCATACCCAGAGTCGTGAGAGGTATTTCGAACTTGTCGATTTCCAATTGTTTGTCGAGTCTGTGCCGCAATTCGTTTGTAATAGTGAAAGGAAAAGAATTTATATGTGAGAAAAGTAACCTTATTTGAAAACAATAAAAACCAATTACAATAAACAAAAGCAGTGTTTCATTTTACTTCCCTTTATTGGTGCGTGTCTTGTGGCGAAGTTTCGTTTCTTGTTGATGTTTTCTTCGGTGCAAACATTTAGTGACGATTCGGTTGGCGGAACTTTGGCTTTGTGATGCTGGTGGAAGGAAGTGAACCGAGTGCTCGTGCCAAGCACAATACCTCCTTCCCCACATGGCCATGTCGCACGTCTGGCAGGGTTATCCAGCATATGGTTGGATAAGTCAACGATGTGATTCTTGACAATCACCGAACTAAACAACACGAGTACGTCATTAATATTTTATATGATAAGTTAAATTTGAAAGAAGTGTCCGCCAATCTCATCGACTTCAATGCAACGAAGACACAATATACAACATACACAAGGAAAAGTGGAAGTTCCGCTGGGATCAACGAGAATATGAGCCTGGCGGGACGTGGTTTTAGTCGGTAAAAACCCGGCATGCCTCTGGACGGGTACAAAGGTAGCTTTTGAAGTTTTCCACCTTCCTACCGAATCCAAAAAAAAAAAAAAAAAAAAAAACAAGGAAAAGTAAATCATCGGCTCCACAGCTGATGATGAATGGATAGACCCTCGAATCTGGGGAAAGCATGAAAGTGCTTGGCATCACGGTCTATGGAAATGTATAGTGGCACAATCATGTGGCGAATATCACCAGGTCAGCCTCTGGAAAACTGAGTTACCTTTTCAGAGCCAATAAGTATTTCACTCTGGCCCAACTTTTTCTCCTGTATAAATCCCAAATTAGACCCGCGCTCGAATATTGCATGTTTGGAGCTCTGCTCTTAAAAATATTCTCCACGTACTTGAGAGCATCCAGTGACGAGGGTTCCGCCTAATTGGGGACATGGCCCTGACGTTGGGCCTACAGTCGCTATAACACGAAGGCGGGTAGCCGGTCTGTCTCTGTTTTATAAATATTATCACGGGTACTGTTCTTCGGAAATTCGTGGTATTGTTCCGCGCAATTCGGCTTACATGCGCTCTACAAGACAATTCGACAGACCGCACCAATTTGGGGTGCATCTCCCGACGGTGCGAACATGTCTGTATCAGTCATCGCTCCGTTACAGGGCGGGAAAGCCGTGGAATTCTCCGCGTGAGTGTTCCCGGAGCATAACAACCTGCAACTGTTCAAGAAGAACTGTAACTGTTATTTGATGGCAAAAAAAAGGACAAACCGTCAGACCCAGTCTCTAACGATCACCTGTGGAACACGAGTGAAAAAGGGCAAGAATATGTAATGTTTTGGCGGGACGGCTACCCAATGTTTGAGGACCCCGGCTTGACATAAGAAAAGTGGTAACCGGCGTTGATACCTCCATTATAACGTATGCAGCTCACATATTGGGAGGAGCCGCACAGTATATGTCGTACATGAGGGGAGTGAACTCAGCATATAGGTTGGAGTGTGGGGGGTTTTGGTCGGGGCGCCGTCAAGGGCGCGGGGTCCACAAACTTCCTCCGTCTAATTCGCTGGAGGTCGTTCAGCGGGATTTCACAGCAGAATAGTCGCCCGTTCCGTCGATAACCGTACACCAAGAAAGAGCAAAAAATGAAACACTTGCGGCTTGTTTGGTTGTACACATTTTCTTTTTATCGTTATGTTCCTAAACGAAATTTGTCACATTGTATACATCGTTCGAAAATATTTTACAGTTTTTATTTGATAAATCTTCGGAGGATTTGAAGACTACGCACCCGGGTACCTCGTGTGGTGAGGACGATCGTCCTTGTTCGTTTTTAATTCGGCGAATCACTATTCCGGCCCACGCCTTGTTTATTTGCAGATACTATTACTATTACGTTACAACCTCCCGCAAGCACTCGCTCCGTTTTGCCTCGCGTGGATAAAAACTTTCATCCGAAATATTTTATTAGCACTGAGCGGTTGGGACCCGACTGACCCAGTGTGTGTGGCTTGGCGGTTGAAGCTCGACTGACTAAAGTGTGGGAGAAATCTATTCATCGCGTCGTGGCAGTTGAGTCATAGCTCAAATAAACTCGCTGCCACTTAGGAGGAATTTCGAGAAGAGTTGCTATGCTTGCATAGGGAATTCAGTTCCAGCGAATCCTCGCCGTACAAGCTGATTTGGATTCGTTGGTTGTGTATACCGGGAAATTGGCAAGGGTCTTGATCGTTGTCATTGTTTGGTGGAAAATTAGCTGTCGATTGGTCGTAGACGAGAAGTATGATTTAAGGAGGAAATGAACCGAAGTGGTTTTCGGGGGAAATTGGAATTGCTTGGGTGCAAGCAAGGAAATATAATTTAAAAAGAAAATTAACCGAAGCAGTTTTTGGAAAAATGTATGCGGCTCGATGTAGTTGATGGGGATGATTAATATTCCGTTGTAGGTTGGAATATGCATTTTATTACAGCTTATGAATTTCCGGGGAAATTATGATTGCTTGGTCGTAAGGAGGGAATATAAATTAAGTAAAGAATTGACCGAAGCAATTTTGGGAAAATGTATGCGGGGATGATTTAGACTATATTCTGTTGAATTGTATTCTGTTGTGGGTTTTGGAGTGTGTTTATTGCAAAGTTAGGAATGTATGCTATTGCGAATTTTGCATGGGGAGTTGGGTTAAAGTGACGCGCTGTTACCGGTCAAGGTTGGTTAGAATTGTGGGTTGGTTCTCCATGTGGTGTAGAGAACCCCCACAAGAGTATATTACGTATTCCGAATGATATCCAAATATGCCAAAAATGTTTTGGCCGTTAAGAGACCACTTGACAATGCAGTGAAAGAAACCGCTACTTTGGATGTGGTTGACAAACTAGGAGCCCAAGAGGATCGCCGGCGAATGCGATCACAATTAGAGATCTCAAGCCTAAGAGAATGGCAACGAAGGTGAGAGCAAAGGAAGATGAACCTACACCATGATATCTGAGATAGAAATCCGGGTGAAAAGAAAACATGGGGAGCTGAACTACCACTTGACTCAGCTGATATCAGGATCAATGCTTTCGGCAATACTTGCGCAAGTATAAGCAAGACAATCATTCATACTGCTTGTATTCGCAATAAATAGAAAATTTGGGACATGTACTCACAGAGTGCAAGAGATTCGAGACCACACGAATTATTTTGGAGAGAAATATGAGACGAATAGTTACTCCGATAGGAGTAACAGAATACATGCTAAGTTCCAAACAGGCATGCTCCGTAACAAATGATAAGTAACAGATAAACTCCGTCCTGCTCCGCGATGGAAAATCTAAAAGAAAGTTCCGCGGAGATCAACGGGAATGTAAGCTGGTGGGGGGTAGTTTTAGTCGGTAAAAATACGGCATGCCTGTGGATTGGTCTGTGGGGTAAAGGCTTAACTGTGCTCCTGCACTGAATAACACTGGATAACAAGAAGGAAAAAATGTCACAAATAAAAACACACAGCTATTGTTCGCTATTTAACGTTCCTTTATTTTTGCTCCTTTGATGACACCGTTTCTTTAGTTATTATTTTTGTTTACAATGTTCACTCTCTTAACATCACATAGATGTATACTGAGATGCAGCAACAATACTTTAGTATAAAACACAACAAAGTTACGGAAATAATTAAAGAACTATAGCACTGGCGAGAGGTCTCTCACATTATCACTTGGTTCGTTCTCCACAACACTGGCTACTATTTGAATTTAATTAACGACGTCGCGCGATAATAAACCAACGGCACACATAGACCGTACGAAAACTCTCAACTCCCGTGATGAATTTTTTGACTCCTCTGGGGACTCCAATAAAACGTAAGTGCGCACGCTTAGGGATATGATATCTGACACGCCGATGCAATCCACGTTCGTCAGATTCAACGGTGGTGGATTACATTGGTGTGGGAGGATTCTATATGTGTCCGTATAGGACAAGTACGGTGCATCGGCAACGACGAAAATGCACCTGAATAAACATGGGCTGGTGTAATGAATTGCAGGCATTATGAGATGCGCGATAGCGAAGATCGCCGAAGGAAGAAATAGGTTGCTGTATCCGAAATAAACAGAAACGATATTTCAAGGTTCAAACTAGCGATACACATTATTTGTTATTTAGGCGATGCTATATGGGAACATCGGCTGTTTACATAATCGCCCCAGACTTATGCCATTACAAGCAATCGATTTTTCGTGGCGACAAACAAACCCATGGTTTGCTCGCCCATGGCCTAGGCAATGGTGGCTTTTGTTTATTTTACAGGCCGGAGCATCGTTAGGCATGATCTAGGGTATGATTGTCTAACGTCAATCATATACGTGCCCAAATCCCATGATCGGTAGATAATCGATAAAGGCAATTGGTCGCAACTGTAGCGAACCTTGGGATTGGGGCAATATTCACTCATGAACTGTAGCAAGAATACCGGCTACAGCTGTGTCAACAATTACGGTGGCCAGCGAGTATTTATCGTTTATAATTGCTGACAAGCCGAGCCGGTTGTCTGGCACGGTTCATGCAATATGATTGAAATAACCTGTCTGATGTGTATGCCTGCTGGGGTTTTACTTTCAGGTGAAAGTTATTTGAAAGAAAGCTTACACTGCTCGAATGCAGGTAAGTATAGTGGTTTATGGAGTGAGGGAAAAGTAGGTTGTTTTAAAGAAATGGATGGTTCTTTAGGCGGGCTTTAAAGAACCGCCACAGGTCTGCCCAGAGGTATGCTTTGAAGATTTCCATCTGCATACCGAAACCAAAAAAAAAAAAACCTCAATCGGAGAGTGCGTTGCAGTTCGTGTTGAAAGTCAACTTCAGGCGTACAAATAAACAGAGAGAATCATTTTTTAGTCGAATCACATGATCAGCAATCATATGTTTCCTCGGGATTGTCCGATCCAGGCATTTAAGACATCACTACTTCTTTCCTTATTTTTTTCTTCTTCCTCTCGAACTGTACTTTGACACTGAGAGCTACCTCAAAATTCCAACAAAACAAAATCTCTAAGAATTAATCAGTTTTGTTTCATTCATAATAATTCTCCTCTTATGCTATGCTTTGTGTCAGTGTCTTATCCAAAGTTGGAAGCAGTTTTGGAACTCACTTTTCGGCACCTATTTTCTCTATTTTATCAATATGATCGCTGAAGCAAAATAACGATTTTATTTCTTATCAAAAAATCACGAACAAACGATAATGTGTAAGCAAAAAAAAAAAATCATCGAAAAAGCCAAAACACGCACAACCTGTTCACCTATCAAAAATAAACTAAATATTCAAAATATATGCACCTGTTGACGTACGTCAGAAACGTGTGTACCAGTAAAATTGTTTTTTGGAAATTCGCTACTTTTTGTTTTTATTTTGATCACACCACGTGTAACACACGAGTGCCATTCTAGGCACGGATAATTAAGCTACAAATATATTATTATAGTATAATTTCCTTCAGACGTGGATCTCTCACCGGTGTATGCAATAGTTAATGATTTAGCGACGAAGCCTAAAAGATCGGCTTGCTAATATCCACCACACAACGTTTATGACTTTTCTTTAACACCATCCTTTGTTTTGCTAATGACAGTTATAAGTATGTATAATTTTCTTTTTTTATTTATCATCCAGCGTTCAGTATTAATTATGTAAATTGACCAGTAGACCAATCAATTGCCTTGGGATACAGAAAAACACTTCAAGTTCGATACATATTAATGGACCTCTGCCGAATTTTGTTGATGTATACGTCATTCAAGAGCCAGCTCGGAGCATCCAAATCATCCTTATTTCCGTCAAAGTTATTGTTGTACAACGTTGAGGCATAGAAACAGATTATTGCAATTTAAAACCACACTGTTCTAAATTATTTTGACTTTACATTTAGTGACAATAAAACGGGTTTGTTATCTTAATCTCTGTTGTGCGTTCCGCTTCAAGACCTCGAGAAGGAAAGGATTAGATTGATATTCTACATAATCTTGCGTTTCATATAATAGATATGTTATGATATAAGGAACGTGAGAATCCAGTTGTGTTTATCGTGTTGGCTATAAAGAAATATTACCATTCTGATCGTTAAATCATCATCTCATACGGCATTTCATTGAGCTTGAAGATTTTTTTATTATACTTAAGCTCTCGTTTTAGTGTAGTACGACTAATTAATGCAGAATGTGGTAAATAATTGAAAGTGACAGGAAAGTGGGGAGTAAAAACAATCGAATCGAAAAAATTATGAATAAGTAAAATAAAAACAAGTAATATATTATAAGATAAAAACAGATCGGTCATCAACCAGCCAAACACATGGTACTAGAACGAAGGACAACACTACTCTTTTTTTTTCGAAAAATCAAAATTAATAAATACAAATAAAAAATAAAATAAATCCTTCTATAATTTAAAATGGTTTTGTCCGGGTGACAAAAGACTCCTGGTTCGTTCAGAGATGAAAAAAGAATTACATTATGGGGTAACGTCGCACTCGCTCGCTTACAATAGAGCCTTTTTTCGTAATTTTTTGTGGAGAAATGAGGAGCTTGGTAGGAAAATTGTTAATAACGCGTTATAAATGTATATTTCTCTAATGTAAAAAAACAAAAAAATGTATTTGCATTTCCATACAAAATAGCAGCTGTGCTCATAATAATCCAAATAAATTTTTTTTTTTTCGACGAGACTCCACAAACAAAAGACTTGGAAACAAAAATCGGTGTTTTTTAAGCTTAAGATCAATATACATAAGATAACGTATATCTTTCCAAAATTGATTTTTAACAAAATAGGGGTGCTGTTTTTTAATATTTTACTCAGAATTTCGTTAAAGAGATTTGAGAAATTTAAAATAAAACATTATACAATCGAACAACAAACCAAAATCATTTTTCAAAATGAACCAAAATTTTATTTTGATAATAAACGTTTCATTATTTTAACACAATAGGCGTATCGTCATTGTTTTAATGTGCGGATCAGACATTTCAGTATTAACAATAAACCGTCTTGTTTCACATTTCCGAAAAAGGGGAAAAAAGGAACCTTCTGTGTGCCGAAAGGTGACTTACGATGCACAAGACTGAAAGTATTGAACGTGTACGGGAGAGTATTGAGGAAAATCTAGAAACATCATAAGGAGACGTTGGACACAACTAAAACTATCATGAAAGTTGGAGAAAATTCTGGGTACATTACGTATGTCCTCATATAAAGTTTAGCTTATGCCACAATTGAAACCACTAACAATAAATTGAGTATGCCATTCATTTTCGGCAAAAAGCAGAAGAACTTCCCAATTTTATTCACAATTTGACAACGATCGGCGAAACCCATTTTCATTTAAGTCACTATGAGCCGTTTCTAACAGATACGCACACAATACACAAGCAACTAGTGAAGATAAGATCGAACAAGCAAAGCATCAGAGCCGTATACCATAGCAAAAACATACTAATTCCCCATATCAGTTGAGTGTACTTAAGAATAACGATCAAAGTCGTACACGCAGACTGATGTGTTGAGGCTTTGTTTATAACTGTTAGTGATTCCAACCATCTTAGCGTCGGTTCGAATCACCTGCAGGTCACTACCGTGGCAAACGCTGTACCTTCATAACTAAGTAAAAGTACAATATAACCTTCGGAGAATTCCACGGAATGTTATTAACGACCGTTACACACACGCAAGGGTACTGTTTGCTGCGAGGCATCCTCTCAAAGGAACATTGGTCCATATTTCCAAGGAAACATTGGTACATATTTTTTTAAAATGAAAACGGCGAAGAAGTAATCGTCAATAGTTCCAACAAGATGGAGGCACAGTGCCAGCACCAAATTGATCACCATCCGGTGTAGACGTGTCGACAATCGACAAATGATAGTTGATGAATCGTTCAACGAAACGGCATAAAAAATGAAGTCTATATAAAAGTATGATTAAATTATTGTTAAATTACTATTTTTAAATTAAACCGTGTTGCACATCTTAAATGAGTACGGGTTCGCTTGGGACTTCTCTGCACCCACAATAATTAAAAAACAATAATTAAAAACAATTAAGGCTAAACGCCTTAAAACTAATAAAAACAAGGATACAAACACGTCGTGTGTCAACAGCGACGACGAAGACAACGCCCATGGTGCCCAGTACTCAGGGGCTGGAAACCAATTCAACAACTAGCTGTCAGCGAAACAAATAGAGACGCCGGCAATCAAGTCGAGGTGCTCAACAGACTCATCCATGAGATTAGTCTTAAAAAACAAGAACTGGATAAACAAATGGAGGAAGTTGTTAAACTAAAAAACAATTTGAGCCGAAATGAGCGAAAAACGAAAACGGTACAACAACAACAGCAAGAACAAAGACAACAGCAGCCCACGAAGACAAAGAAAACACGACAAGATAAGGAAACTCAACAGCAGGAATCACATCAGCAACAAACAACAGCAGGAAACACATCAATAGCAGGAACCAAATCAGAGGCTGAAACCATCTCAGCAGATGCCAGTCAAAAAAAGGAGAAAGTACCTCCTATCTACATCAGTTACATGTAGACAAAAGATCTCATAAAATTGGGTGAGTTGACATGCAAAACTTTTAAAAGAAAACGTATAAATAATTTTAAGATAAGTTTAACAGGCGATGATTCAGAAGGCTTTAGCAAAATTAAATCGGCATTGGGGAAATCGAAAAGCAAGTACTACACGTACACGCCTAAACCGAAGAAAACTGGCTCCTCAAAGGAGCTAATCCTTCCTTTACTACCGAAGAGGTGCTCGAAGAAATACAAAGCTTCGAAAACGATACCCTGAAATTTACAGGTGTGAAACCGTAAGTTGCCCTTCTTCATTGTGTTGTTAGCCCCATTAGTAAAATTGACCGACTTAGATATATTAAATACATTGTTCACTAAACAATAAGTTGGGAGAGAATAAAGAAGTCCGATCGCGTATTGCAGTGTATGCGTTGTCAACGCTTCGGCCATGTGGCAGGGAATTGCATTATGCGTTTCAGATGCGCCAAATGCCTAAATAAGCATATCATTGGAGAATGCCCATTGGGCAAAAGACAGCTCCCGGATAGAAATAAACTAACCAGTGTCCTCTGTAACAACACAGGTCACCCTGCTAACTTTAGAGGTTTGCAAGTCAGAAACAAGCAAGTTGAAGAAGAGAAACGGATGACAACTCGCTCTTACAACAACTTCGTGGCACCAAGTGTGTCATACGCCCAAATGGCAGGTGGAGTAAAAAATGCACCAATCTTAAAACAATCACGCAATATCATTAAAACGTGTGCTCCAGAGGCACAAACTGATATAACAGCAATATTACTGTCCATACAAGGACAGTTTGCTGCGTTTGATAAAAAATTCGAAATGATCGAAAAAAAAACTGACGGAACAAGTGGCTCGAACTGACATGATCTATTCGACCCTGTCTCTAGATGAACCAACACTTTAATCATAACGTTCACTGCGGGTGAATTAAGTCTAAAAATTATTGCTGTGAATGTTAATTCACTAATCCGCATGGAAAGAAGAGATAATCTCAGCAATCTGCTGGAAACTGAACGCCCAGATGTGCTTTTGGCTAGCGAAACTAAGCTAAACCAAAGGCACAAATTGGGCTACCCAAACTATAAAGTAATTAGACGAGATTGTCCAAATTCCACTCAGGGGGACGGGGTCGCTGTCTTAGTTAAAAATGGTCTACAGCACAAAGTCGTTTACAGTAGAGATGTATACAAGTTCCAGGTACTAGAAGACTGCGTCATTATATTCCTTTGAAAAGTCAAAGGCTATATATACGAGTGTTCCCTTTTATGTTTCGGGATTTGGCAACCCTAGTGTTGCAATCCGGCAATTGACAGCTCTGTCGTAAAGTTGGACATTTTTGAGGTTATACGCACTCAGAACGTTTTGACATACGAGCGCTATTTGTGTTGTTTACAGTAACTTAAAAGATTCATCTCGGCCCAAAAATGGAATTAAATCGTCAACATTTTCGTGCGATTATTTTTTACAACTTTCGGCGTGGATTAACTCAGCAACAGTGCATGGATGAACTTAATTCAATTTTTGGCGATGAAGCTCCATCAAGGACCAGTCTTTATCGATGGTATGGTGAATTCAATCGTGGTTGTAGTTCACTCCAAGATGAATTTCGTGAAGGTCGTCCAAAATCAGTTGTTGTTCCGAAAACCATTGATGCTGTGTGCGAACTGATATTGGAAGATCGTCATGTGACCTATCGTGAGATTGAGACAACCTTAGGCGTTATTGGGACCAGCATACATTCAATATTGCATAAACATTTGACTGTCAAAAAAATTTGTTCGCGTTGGATCCCACACAATTTGTCAATCGCCCAAAAAAAGGCTGGTGTCAATTGGTCGAAAGAAATGCTCAAAATATACGGTCGCGGTGCTTCGAAACACGCCTATGACATCGTGACAGGTGATGAATCGTGGATTTACGCGTATGAGCCCGAAAGTAAACAGCAGTCGACTGTCTGGGTGTTTCAAGATGAGCCAAATCCAACAAAAGTTGTTCGCGCACGAAGCACTTCCAAGCAAATGGTCGCCTGTTTTTTCGCAAAAACTGGACATGTCGCAACCGTACCACTAGAACAACGCAGAACAGTCAATTCTGAGTGGTACACAGCCATTTGTTTGCCAGTTGTCTTCCAAGAAATCAGGAAAACCAACCGCCGAAGACGGATCACTCTTCACCACGACAATGCGAGCTCTCACGCATCGGCTGCGACAACTGCATTTTTGAGCACCCAAAACATCGATTTGATGGGTCATCCGCCGTATAGTCCTGACTTGGCATCGAATGACTTCTTTTTATTCCCGTACGTAAAAAACAAACTGAGAGGTCAACGTTTTTCGACACCTGAAGAAGCGGTTGCTGCATTCAGAATGCATGTGTTGGAGATACATCAATCAGAGTGGCAAAAGTGCTTCGACAATTGGTTCAAACGCATGCAAAAGTGTATAGATCTTCATGGGGAATATTTTGAAAAACAATAAAGTGATTTTCGATGATCATCATTGGTTTTTGTTCTCTAATCCCGAAATATAAAAGGCAACCCTCGTATATATGTGATCTCTGCTTATGCTCCCGAAGCTCCACAGTGTATACAGTTTATCAATGAACTTGATATCCTTTTTCGAAGTCTCAAGTTAGACTCGGAAAATAATTATTTCTTTACGCCGGAGATCTCAATTCCAAGCACTGTGCTAACCTTATCACAAACGCAAGAGGCAATGTGTTGTTCGACTGGTAGCAAACAAACGCTATCGAACATAAACTAGAATTGTACGTTACAAGTACTCCGTCATATCCAAGAGGAAATTCCTTCTTGGATTTACTGTTGCTGGACGAGCGAATACAATTATTAGATACGGAAATTGTCTTCGCACAATCGAGCACGATAGCGATCATTATAGACTTGGTGCTGTAATACATGTCTCAAGCGAACACTCACTACTTGAGCAGTATTCTTTTAATTTCGAAAAACCACACTGGTCGCGCTTTGATCGGATAATAAAAAAAGAATTACGGTCCAATAGCATAGATCCACCAACTGACAGAAATCTTCATAATGACCAAATTGATCTTTATCTTTCGACGATGAACAACGTTTTTACTAATACAATGAATCGTTCTATCCCAAAAGTGTTCCACATGGAGAGCCATACAAACCGATACAGATACGCAATAAGACGAGCTGTATAGGCAAAAGAGTATTCTGCTCTCTAAGTTAAAACTGCTCCACACACAGTTCAGCGACCCGAATAACCAGAAAATAAAAACAATGAAGTCACTAATTAAAAATCTTCAAAAACTGATCCGTGACAACTATAGATCAGTAATTAATGAAGACTGGAACAACAGAATTCAAGCTATCAAAGCTAGTGGACCGAATATGGTCCCTCAAATAAATAAAGTCTTTCGAAGGAAAGATTATAATGACATGCCATGTCTGCGAGTTCCACGGACTCCCAAGAATTGTCAAACTCTCCTGAACGCAGGACTTACCCTGGAACACATTAACTCCAACGAAAAGTTCATAATAGTCCAGGATACGTAAACAAAGCGAACTCAATTAGTGCTTGCTTCAAAGCAGTGGATATATTGAACGAATCGGGTCATTCTAACCATGACCTGGAAAATAGGGTTCTCCAAAAACATATTTCGCTACGCAATGAACTTAACACTTGGCGTCTCTTAAGTCGACGTTTCACTATCTTTAGTGAAAATGATAGAATGGATTCATCGCTTAGAAATCTAAACACTGGCATATTTGTACACGAGGATGAACTGACGGACATTCTTAGATCCATTAAGAACTAAAAATCTTCTGCAATAGATAGTATTCCAAACATTGTTCTAAAGCATTTACCTCTTGAAATAGTGAAGGTTTACACTATTTTGTTCAATAACGCTCTAAATAATGCATATTATCCAACCCAATGGAAATCTGCAGTAGCCCATCCTATCCCTAAAAGGGCAAGGACAGCAGCAATCCAGCCAATCTTCGCTCGATTAGTTTGCTTCCGAATGTAGTGCTCCAAGAAGCCCTACCATTTTCCTCCCACATATATTTCTACCCACCTAATATATCATGCATCCATATCCCCAAACTAAGAATCCAATGTTCAAATATCAAATCCTCCCTAAAAACTAAACATCACAATGCATATCTTCATATGCAAACAAACCCATATTAAAAGATATCCATTTCATTCCCATACACACAATCCTTAAATCCAGCCAGATGTGTATATTCTGTAAATACATATCTCATCCCTTTTCTCCAGTACTCGACTCCAGTCGAAGTACATTTCGAAAGTCTGCTTGCATTTCGATGCATCCGCGATACAAAATCCCGATAAGATTTTGTATAAAAGGCCGAAGAATTTCAGATTCGAGGTTCAGTCTCTAGGTTGGTGTCCGACGTTTAAGGACGTCAATCAATTAAAATAAATATACAAAATCCGAAATAAAAGTATTTTTATTGGATTCGGTCGAATATCAGATCTCTTTTTACAGCAATCGGTCGTCACTCTTCCCGGAGGCCCCGGAAGCACGGTGGCGGCCGCAAAGGGTCCGCTCAGGAGCGGTCTAAAGAGATGCTACATCCTTTTCAGGACAAGGAGACACGCTCCCTGAAAGAAGGACCACAACACGAACATAAGCTAGGTATTCGAGAAAATTATAAAAAAGCATTAACTAAGTGGCGTGAGGAAAATGGTATTATTCCGAACAACCAGTTTGATAAAACTTGTTTCCGGCATACAGTGGAACAAGGCGAAGCGACAATGCACAGGGGCCTGTTTGGGTGACTTTGAAAAAACTTTCGACACCGTATGGTTAGAAGGGCTTATATATAAGTTATCAAATCTAGGTATGCCCAAATATTTATTATACATTATTTACGATATGATAATGAGTAAACAATTTGTAGTGAACTGTGGAGATATAATCTCTAACAAGACTTTCCACATCAAAAACGACCTACAACAGGGAGCAGTGAATTCTCCCATTTTATTTAACATTTACACTAGCGATCTAATGGGTTCTCTCAACCATGCAATTGCGTATGCCGACGACATTGTGGTGTAAAGATCTGTAGAAAAGGTTGATGTCATCAACAGACTTCTGCAAGATGATTTGAACAAAATCAAACGTTTTTGCCATGACTGAAAATTAAAAATAAATTTCCAAAAAACAGAGACCATGTTTTTCAGAAAGCTCCTGTCCAGTGCATCAAGGGGTACAAAACAGAATTGGAAAACACTTTCCATTGCAGGAAGTAATAATCTTCCCCTACAAGTTAAAACTGTATTCAGATACCTTGGAATCTGGCTTGATCAGTACCTTTATTTTGACAACCATATAGCAGCTATTCTTATAGCAGCTAAAAACGCATATGCAATGACACGAAGTCTCTTCCGTAGTAGTCTTCTGGACCCCAAGGTGATAATAATTGCATACTCAGCATTCATCCGACCAGTATTAGTGTATGGCTGCCCGGTATGGTATAAAATATCCCCATTTTACATGGAGAAGTTTCGGGTGTTCGAGAGGCAGTGTTTGCGTTCCTGCCTCGGAATGTACAGAATCCCAGAGTCGCAATACAAGAAATTCTATCCCAATAAAGTATCGAATAGATAACTTCGTTATCAAAATTATCCGTGGTCACACAACTAGGGCAATGTGCAGCGAAAATGATTGCATATCGGGAGCATTCTATCCCAATGATATGTATATGGAGAGTACTCTCCAAAATGGGTTCATCCCACCAGAAAAAGGATTAATCCAAGACAAACATGGAGTCCCTATTATTTACCACGCTTCCCGTGGTGCCAGGGATAAACGAATTCTCCATGATAACGATATCTCTAATATTCCAGTTCGCCTGCGTTTTAGTATGGTGATCGGTGAAAGAGATAAGCCAATGAAAGTTCGATCGGATCCCAACTGGTGGTTGATCAGTGATGAAGTAAGGACTATACGTCCTCAAAGATAGTATGTCTCTCAGGCCCACCGGTTTCCTTCCCCCTATCCCCTATCCACAAATTATTTTTGTTGAATTTTTATTTTTAAATTTATTTTAATATTTTTTTTTTTAAATTTATTTATTTGTATTCCTTGTTAATGTTTGTACGTTTTGTTTCTTTTTTTTTTTTTAATGTTTGCTTGTTAACCCCCCCCCCCCCCCCCTATATATGGAATTCAAAGAACAAAAAAAACTAAAAATGAAAAAAAACAAAGGATAAAAAAAATTAATAAATAAATAATAATAATAATAATAATAATAATAATAATAATAATAATAATAATTATTATTATTATTATTATTGTTATAATAATTATAATAATAATAATAATAAAAATAATAATAATAATAATAATAATAATAATAATAATAATAATAATAATAATAATAATAATAATAATAATAATAATAATAATAATAATAATAATAATAATAATAATAATAATAATAATAATAATAATAATAATAATAATAATAATAAATGATATGATATAGAAGGAATAGAATAAATTTTGAAAAGAAAACATATCAATTGTGACATGTTACAAAAATATTAGTTATTGTACGCCGAAAGGCATAAGAAAAATGATAGTGCATAATTTAGAGCGCTTGCGAAGAGCCAGTAAGTTAATGTAAGAATGATATTTGTAAAATAGAAGTTAACATTAAGTCTAAAGTTAAATCTGTAATTGAAATATTAAATAAATGTTGACATAAAACAAAAACAAATGTTTGTTAGAATATAGATACTGATCCAGCCAGACGCCTATTCGACTACATTTTTGGTTTCCAGTGTTTGTTCGTGTGGTCCCATAATAACTAGCTTTCGCCAGTTTTTCCTGGTATCTCTGGTAGCTTTAGCCAGTGGTGTTCTAAAGAGGGTGTTTTTACACTTCTGGATATTAATTTTAAGTTTCCAGTTGCAATCCCTTTGTCATCATCATCATCGGCACTACAACCGGGAGCTGGTCTTGACCTTATTTAGCAAGTCCTGAGGCATGTTAAATTTTCCATAATGATTTGTTTTTTTTTTTTGGGCAAGGTCATTAGTCTTGCGTCATAGGCTCCCCGACGGGGAATCGAACTCCAGTCTCCTGCGTGACAGGTGGGTATACTAACCACTTTACTACCGAGGAGCCCAATCCCCTTGCAATAGTCGGTTAATGATTTCAATTGTTCGTGCTGTTCTATATATTATCAGATCGTCTGCATGCGCAATAGCCTGATGAAGAAACCATATCAAGTCGCTAGAGTAAATATTAAAAAGGATCGGAGATAACGCCGCTCACTGTTGCAGACCTTTTTTTATTTTGTAAGTAATGTTGGAGGTCACATTGCCACTTTTGACGATGAATTTCCTTTCATCCAACATGTCGTATAGTATATATAGTAGTGGTTTATGAATGCCTAGTCTCATTAGCTTGTAGTATAACCCTTCTAGCCAAACGGTGTCGAAGGTCCTCTCCAAGTCATTCAAACAGGCACCTATGTACTGTTTCTGACTTTTATTCCACTGTATGTTTGAAACCAGTTTAGCTGCGGCATGTATGGTTTCATCACCAGCTTTAAAACCAAACTGGTTATTTGGAATAATGTCATTGTCCTCAACCCATTAAGTACAGGCTTGTTTAGAACCTTTTCGAATACTTTACTGATACTCGGTAACAAACTGATCGATGGCAGATGTTTCGGGTTTGTTCTGTCTTTCCCTTTTTTTTTTTTGGTAATCGTTGGATGATGACTGTTTTCTAACGTACTGGATAGTGTGCTTTATTCAGCGCGTTGTTAAACAAGACTGCTTATATGTCAATTGCGATTGGAGGAAGATGTTTGAGTACGATATTGGGTACTCCATCGATACCAGCTGATTTTTTGTTTCTTAAAGATGCAAAGATGCCATGGATGTCTTCACTAGTGATCAAAAGGCTGTTAGAGCTTTCGGCAGTGATCTCGGCGTTTGCCGTATTTTCATTACTGAATTCGATGGAACCATGGTTTTCTGATCGCCACTCTGAAATTTGATTGCGAAGATGACGATAATTTAGTACAACATTCTCCTCCAAGTCATGGTTGCGGCGAATTACTTCATTTGCTTTGTACAGTTCTTGAAAGACGGCCCTTACAACATTCACTTTTCTAAGGGATCTTCAAAAACAAAGAGTTCATTTTTATGGATGGCTGTTACGTGCGGTTTCCGCCACCTCCATCATTGGATTGTTTTTGGTATAATTCTGTTCTAATATAGTTTGACGGTAAGGTGGTGGAAGAAAATGCACGATCCACATGTGAGTGTTCGAACACGCCCCAGTTCGAGTGTGGATCGTGGGCGAATACGAATTCTGTTTACAGAGTGGATGTTGAGGGAGAGCGAGAGAGAGGCGGCGAGATGTTTTAAATTCCGTTTGTTTTGTTTTTGTTTCTCAATACGGTTCATTCGGAAACAAACGGTTGATGTGAATACGGTTTTGGAATTGCAGTAGTTGATTTTTTTTTAGCAGTTGAATACTGTTGTTTGTTTTTCAAGATTCCGTTTTTGATTGATCTGAAGAAAGTTGATTCTAGAGTGAAAAGAAAGAAAAAAGGAAGGAAAAAAGCCCGGCCCTAATCCTTAAAGAATTAAAAGAAAAGTCCAGAATTAAAAGTAAAGTCCAGAATTAAAAGTAAATTCCAGAATTAAAACTAAAGTCCAGAATTAAAAGTAAAGTCCAGAATTAAAAGTAAATTCCAGAATTAAAAGTAAAGTCCAGAATTAAAAGTAAAGTCCAGAATTAAAAGAAAAGTTCAGAATTAAAAGTAAAGTCCAGAATTAAAAGTAAAGTCCAGAATTAAAAGTAAAGTCCAGAATTAAAAGTAAAGTCCAGAATTAAAAGTAAATTCCAGAATTAAAAGTAAAGTCCAGAATTAAAAGTAAAGTCCAGAATTAAAAGTAAAGTCCAGAATTAAAAGTAAAGTCCAGAATTAAAAGTAAAGTCCAGAATTAAAAGTAAAGTCCAGAATTAAAAGTAAAGTCCAGAATTAAAAGTAAAGTCCAGAATTAAAAGAAAAGTCCAGAATTAAAAGTAAAGGAATAAGAAAATGAAAAAATAAAGTTTGGAAAAGCAAGAGGCAAAAGTGATGTTTTAATCCGTCAAAGACGGAAGCAAAAAGGGAAAATTATCTCTGGAAGTCGCAGAAAAGCATATTTAACTTCTTCATCAAAATCATCATTTTGGCGTTGGCCGCCCTAGCAGAGTAAACGGGAAGAACCAGAGGATGAGATTTCCCCATTCCTGGGGGACGAACAAATAGACTCTCCATGCTGGACTAACCAGGTAAACAATTTTGAATATACTAAATTTTATGTGGCGAAGAACGTCACATGGCGTTGTTTGCGTCTATGCCTATATTTGTCAGAATTCGTTGGTTTTCGTCAGTTCGTGGTATTTGGAGACAATGAATCTCGTTTTCATTACTCCGTCTAAATATTTTATTAGATGATCATTGTTCTGAGGGCCAGGTACCATATTACTTTAACTTAATTATCAAGTTGGCTACTGTGAAAAAGCCTTTTTGTCATAGCAAAAGATCACTTTGCTTTGGCCAAAGCAGCCTCTATGTGTTTCTTAAAGTATATGTATTGGTCCAGCCAAATGCCCAGGTAGTTGACTACATTTTTAATCTATATTGTCTGTTGGTAAGGCCACATGATAACGAATTTTCGCCAATTTTTCCTTGTATTCAGTGTACCCCGATGCAATGGTGTTCTAAACAGGATCAGTTGCCAGTTATAGGATGTAAAAAATGGAAGTTATCAAAGAGAAAATTATTTTTCTCAAGTTTCTTTTGATAAATGTCGAAAATATCAACAAAATTATGTAAATGAATGAAGTACACCACCACGTCAGTTGTCGTAGTTGCTAGAACTGAAAAATACTGTTTTAAGCAATCTGCATAAAGTTGGATTGATTCATATGTTGAATGGAAGGTGACTTGAGAACAATAGGCCACACACGAAAATATTGTGGAAAACGACCGTGGCCAGACGCGGGACGCGTTACTTCCATATAGCCAATCCTAAGCTTCGGATCTTTACAGACAAGAACTGCACCGTTCGAAGCTGGACATCGAACAGAAGTAGCCAGTAATGGGCAACGTTGCTTTCAATCAAGACAACAACAGGCACATAAGTCTATAATAATTCGCTAGGAACTTCACTACATTTATTGGGAAGTTTTGAGTCATTCCCTTATTCTGGATCTAACACCGAGAGATCACCACTTTTGAAAATCGCATAGTCTAATTTTTCGTCAATAGGTATCATGGCTCTCCTGCGAGAAGAGTTACGAAGTTATCTTTAAAATGGCAATCATTGTAGAACAAAACGGCTCATATTTGACCCGAAATGGGCAATCTGTACTGTTGAACGAAGTCTTACAATAAATAAGAAAAGTAATAGGTTTTATTTTAACCAAACAGATAAAACCACGACCATAAAACCCTAATATGTCGGCACTATGAATTCCATCATTCTAAATCCTGACTTTTATGTTCATATATGTTATAATAAGCCTGCATTCAAGATACCTTTATGACAAACCTTCAACTCACAGTGAATGCATTTTTTTTTAATTCTGAAACTCAACTGAAATGAACCACTAAATCCACCATGTGATGGAACAACCGGAATAATAGTCAACATAATCGATTTTATGTTATTTTGCAACGTATATATATATATATATATATATATATATATATATATATATATATATATATATATACATATATAATTTAGCGATCTGAAGGCCGCCGGCCGCCAATAATCTGGTTGTTGTATATCACCACAACAACCAGCTACAGCATGATTGCATCCTATTATCATCGCTCGAGCGACAAGACCAGTTCACCTATTTTGTATAATTTGAAAATTAAATTTAAGCAAAACAACAAAATCAGCGTGATTCCACATTATGTATGTTGAGAGATCCCAAAAATAGGAAAAGAAACAAACAAGAAAACACGCCAGAAATTGTGTGACATACTACAAAATAAAAACTGGTTGTGAAGACTGTCGGATATTCATCAGAAGATGGTATACGATGTTCTTGCGGAGACATGCAGCTAAGTACAGAATCCAACAAATAAGTTACAAATCACGCTTGAGATCGTCAATTGATTTGCCGTATGCCAATACTAAAATAATTTCGAGGTATAAGCCAAAACAAAAATAGTGGCATCAACCCGCAGAAAAACTTCATAAAAGATTACACCTTTGTGTTAGCAACTTGACTACTATCCGCAGTGAACAGCAATCTGTAGCTGTAGCGTCTACTCGAGGGATTTACGACCAGCAGTCCACACCTTGTAAAATGTGCCGATGGCAATGAAGAGCTGGCGCGATCTTCAATCTTTTGCTTCGAGTGGTTTTCCACACTTTTTGGTTAATCAACAGTCACCTAAGACGACAACCGCGAACCAATGGGAAAAACCAATACTAATGCTACACAAATTGTATTGCACAATAAAGAGCATTACAAAGAAAAACCTCAATTTATTGCTGACCACTCGAGGTATCCTGTCCTACGAGCACAAGGTAATAGCTTAAAATTAAGATGCTACCTCCGGTCTACCGTCATTTGGTAGCTTATTGCTGCTACCCACTAGCGTTTGTCGGCTGCCGTCTGTTACTGACTGTGGTTAATTGCGGGGCACTTGCTAAACAAAACCTTAATTAGTATCGAAAATTATTAAAAATAAGCTTAATATGCCGGTAAGGAGCTTAGGTCGTATTCTTTCGTTGAGTCTCAATCAAAAGATCTCCCTTACAAAAGCAAAAACTAATTAAAATACAAGACGAAAGACTATGACTATGAAAGTCTGGTAGATTATGATGATCAGTGGTAGGACTTCCACCCACTAGCATTTACCCTAGAACCGACCTAAAAACCTGTGTCGAGTGACTCATGTCTAACTGGTGATAAATCATTTTAGATGCGACGCTTTTTCGAATGCCAATGAAACAATGGGTCAGCCACAAGGCTAATCACTAGACTATAATTTGGAGTTCGTTTGCCCTGGACTGACAACTTTTTCTGTGCCTTGAATTCTTAGACTATCGCATCACAGCGCAAATAAGTCCAGTTCAGCTTTGCCGTGATATACGAGACTTGCTTTATAGTAATACGAACTAGAATTGGTGTCAGAAATACAATCTTGAGATTTTCGCAGTTTTAGTTACTATCGCTGAACACGGAAAACGTAAAACTGAAGGTCATTAATTTTCATTTTAACTTCTGTTTGCTACAAAATCTAATTTTAAATGTCTATTACAATTTACACACAACCTTGTGTTCGGCTACTAATTTTCATTTCTTGTTTCACGACGACGACTGTCGTTCACAACTAGCAAAAGCTGATTGGTTTTTAGAAAGTTACAGCCGATCTAATTTCGGGACTTTGCTGCCGCCTTCTTCCTTTTTTTTTCATTTTCAAAGTTTACACAGTAAAGTTGCGCCGCTTATTACGTAACTTCGAAAGTGGCGCCGTTCAGAAAGAAAACTTTGAAAGTTCAAAGTAATTCAAGATCATAATCTACAAATGCGACTTCCACTTATTGTTGTATATAGTACTCAATCTGTATGTTTCGTGAACAGATTTTATTAGTACGGTTTGACACTATTGTGTACAACTATGTCCCGGAATTTGGTTAAAATCTGTATTTATGTTTTCAAATCAATTTCATCGCTTTTGAAGACTGGTTAAAGGCTTTTTCCGAAATAGCATTGAAATCGCAGACCAACCTGGTTTTTATCTCACTAATCGTGTCAAACTTCGGACTAGCCTTTTAGATTAGAGGATAGTCAGAAGTCACGTGGTGTCGTACATACGTTGAATATGGAACGATGTTAGCTGAATTTTTAATGAAAAATTCCTGAAGAATCAATTTTTTATTTATTTTATTTTCAGGAGATAGACACTTTTCACAATAATGTTCGCGGATACAACTGAAATGCTGAAATGTTAATTGACGACCTTTGAGCAGCAAATCTTTAATTTCCTCAAGGTATCGAGTATCACTTGATGCTTTTGGTGGTCTCGGGTGTGGATAATCTTCAACGCGTTACTACAGCAGAAATTGCATTACGCACACAGAAATTGAATAAATATTCTTTGCTCAATAAATGTAGATATTGTAAAAATCGCCAATGTCACCTTTGGTGCTGAAAAAACCCAAGCTCAACTATTTCACAGAAGAGGATAATGACGTAAAATTTTACACAGCTTGATGTTACAGTACCACTAAGTTAAAAAAACAAATTAAAAATCGATACTCGTACAATTTAAATTGGAAATACCAGGTTCTGCTTGTACACAGCAGTAGAACGAATTGTTTGTCTAAGAGCAGTCGTTTGTATAAGTTTCTAGGTTTTAGATAAGATTATCAAATTCATAGCCACCCCCGCTCCGCACTCACGTGACATGGTAACGAAGACGACTGTGCTTATGAAAAAGAAGTCGTGTCCTGACGCGGCTGCGTAGGGCAGTCAGAAAACAATATGATTTAATGGGTCACAACCGTATAGGCTAGACTTACGTGGATATTTGCATTCCCTTCTAGCCCAAAAACTTTGTAGGGTGCCACGGCTACTTATTTTCGCACGCATGGCAACTGGCTGTCGATCACTGAATAAATCATCTCAAATCGGAGTTGAGAAGGGGCGTTTGTGGTACTGGTCTCTATATTACATGGAGAAACAACCCACAATTTCCACCACAATTTCCGCCTTATTTCGACCGCTAACAGCGCATCACATCAACCCCTACCCCACCGTTCATGCTATTCACCTGGAATATCATATTTCCCAAATGGACGCATAGCTGAATTCATTCTTCTATGCAGATAATGCATTATTGTATTCAGCTACCTTTTTGCCATACGGCAACTCTATTTTTGCTAGCCCATGAGATTTCCATCGGAAATCACGCCATGTCGGTTAGCAACAACAAGTCGAAGCAGACGACACTGTGGCATATTCATGCAATCGCTGGAGAAATTATCAAAATATTTATTTAGTTCTCATGATAAATTACCCTAGCCAATTTGGCGTCACTTCGGCTTATCCGTAGATCATCCATTCGCTTGGGATCAATTATCTCTTTTCGCAGGTGTTAAGTGTGTCGATGATGTTATACCTGAAAATAACATTCAGGGGGTCATTGACACACTCAAACAAAAAAGCACCACCAATTTTTAAACTCAGATGACCCTCCGCTACGATAATGCATTAATTGCATATGGCAAAATGTTCGCCTAATAATGCAAAAGCAATTAACTGCATATTCCGGAACAATTAAATTGCAGAAACGTTTAAACTGCATGTTCCAGCACAATCGACAGAAATGCAATTAATTGGATCAGTTCGCAACCGTAGAAGGCGAACCGAGTTCAAGCCAATGAGGAAATATTGACCAGTTCAGCGAAACACCGTGATTGCGAACTGAAGCCAACAAACGAAAATTGGGGCAATTAAAATGTAATTGCGGTATCGTCATCGGGAGGTATTGACCCCGAAGTCTTGTGAAACGTTTAGGAAGTAATTAGGGGGCAGTTGATGGTTGGTCGTTGAGGTAGAATAAGTAAGAAAATTTGGTCGTAAACGTCGGGTGTTGGCCATGGAAAGAGTGCTGTAATTTTAGAGTTTAATACCAATTGTGTTTGAAGAATATAAACTCCACAAGAAGTTAATGTACAATAAGAATGTTACAATAGTATAAAGACAGAGTGCTGTAATTTTAGAGATTAATGCCAATTGTGTATGGAAAAAAAATCCACAAAAAGTTAATGTAAAGAAGGAATGTTACAATAGTGTAAAGACAGAGTGCTGTAATTATAGAAATTAATAATAATAAAAAGAATTCATGTTTTAACTGTTCACTGTTTTTCTATTTTTTTTTTTGGTATCCTGATGGTTATTTCGACATAGACATCTAAAAACCATAACTCAGGTAAATAGCACCGACCACATTTCCTCTCCTCCATAATTCTGTCTCCCTACGGTTCAACGCACCCTGAGATCACCACAGCCGTTACACTAGGACAGTAGGTCATTCTTAGAAGCTGCATTGATTCGCACACAGAACCAAACCCACCCCCGAGATCATAGTACATCGTGTGTCTGTTCTCTCATTCTACCGTGTTCGTCGACTATCGAATTAACCGATGTATTCAGCACACATCGCCGGGGGTGGCAATGAGAGAACAGAAGTATGATCTCTGTTAGTTGCCCTGTGTGCAAAAATAAAATTACCCATCCTCATCCCGAATTCATGTCAGTCGTTATTCAGCCACAATGCGCTAAGGTCACGCCGCCGCTTAATAAGTCAAGTAATTTCAGTAGTGCCGCTCGGTCTCTTTTTTACATCTTGTCAAAATTACATTCACCACAAAGTGAAATATAACATCCAAATATATTTATATTTACTAAAGTGAAAAGGACTAATCTAATTTGCAGTAAATTCAACATGTGCTGTTAATCGTGCTATAGTCGTTTATGTACCAAGACAATATACATACTTACACCCTCTTCGTTTAATGTCTGAAATATCTATAAAATAAAACAAAAAAAACATAGTTAGGTGATTTTGTAAATAAAGAAAACAACATTAACAATAAAAACTCATTTGTACGTTTCGTGAACAGTCCGCAGCAGTTTTACGTTGGGGATATAAGTGAAACCGTGCCCTACGTTGGCAAGCATACTTTCTAACCCCACAATACTTGTTGGCCATCTTCTCATTCCAATTTGACGTCGACTAGGGTTCTCGTGCCATGACTACATCTGGTCCCTATTCCTCCTTTCTTCGGGTGAACCTATGCAGTATCTACGATTAAACACTCTCACTATCCATTTTTCACGGACATTCCTTTTTTCGAGGCACGAGTGGACGTTCCACCATTTACTACTAATCGCTGGTTGTCTCACTCGACTTTTTATTCGATTATCAAACTTTTCTCTCTAGTTTTTCGCGTACAAAACCAAGGAACAACTGTAGCGTACCGTCAAAAATGTTTTCATCGGCTCAATTCCTGCATCCTCCTTTTTTATGTAGATCATCGACCGCCACACTCCACTTAACTTAACATATTTTCCACGTTCGTGCACAAGCCGTAGCCCGCCTGCCACTAACGTGCGACCAGCTCCAACATGCCAGAGACTAGGTGACTTAATGAGGCGCCGATGCTCCAACTTTCTGACGATAGTGAGGATAGTTCGATTCCAACCGATGCTATGATGGTTAGAATGGTAGTGATCCTAAATCCCTACACTCATCACATCCTAATATCCATATTCCTTAAATCAATAATTCTCAACTTAATTAGCTTTCCCTTAAATTACCCGTCATAACATTAATTATTTTCATACTATGCACTAAACACGAATTCCTCAAAATTATTCCAATAGAATTCAATCTCTAGAAGTTCCCAAAAAAATAGTTCCATAAAGTTCTATTCCTGGAATCCTGCTCCTGTTGATGGTTTAACAAAATTTAGTGAACCAATCATAGAAGCAACACACACTAAAAAACGAATCTACTTGGGTCCCAGGTGTAAAAGAGCGGCGCATTATCATTTCATCAACAGTGGCAAAGGTCAAAGGCCATAGCTACGGTTGTTAACAAAGATACTAAAGTGAGTAGAATTAAGTTTACCTTTTGAAAATAAAACGAAGAAACTAAATCGAATAGAATTAAGTGTATTTTTGTAAATAAAACAAAAAAATAAGGGGATCCAGGACTGACTTTCCCGCATCATCACATAACCGTATTCCAAATTAATGAAAAATAACAAAAGGGAATCACTAAAAGGCAGAACCAAAGCCTCGACAATTCAATCTACCTCCGCCGGTGCAAAATTGATTGATATTCTCAACTACACTTTTTCCACTTTCTTTCTGTGTTATTATTCACTATTAGTTTATGTATTGTGTGTATGTGTTAGAAACGCGCTACTACTTGGTCTATGACTTACATTCTGGATTATCATTCCAACTATATGTTAAAAGATGCGGACAAGTGTTAATTTGACTATAACCATCTTCTGCATCTGCGAATTTCATAAACTAAGGCACAAATCTGTAGAACCAATCCCAACACATTGCAATTGATCAGAGGAATTCATTTTTACCGTTGTTACGCTCCGTCAAGGTGGGAAATAGTATAATTCAAATGCTTTTAGGACAGGCTTGTTGGGGTTCTCTATACCACATGGAGAACCAACCCACAATGCCAACCAATCTTGACTGCTAACAGCGCGTCACCTCAACCCAACTCCCCATTCAAAACCTGCAATACACACATTCGCAACCATGCAAAACCTGCAAGCGCATCCATCCCGAACTTGCAAGAACCCATCTCCGTATCCTCAATGAAAGGCATTTCCCAAAACTGCCAACAGAATACAATTCAACAGAATACATTCTAAATCCACCCCGCATACATTTTCCCAAAATTGCTTCGGTCAATTCTTTACTTAAGTCATATTCCCTCCTTGCGACCAAGCAATCTCAATTTCCCCGAAATTCATATGCTGTAATAAAACGCATATTCAAACCTACAACGGAACATTAATCATCACCACCGAGCCGCATACATTTCCTCGAAATTGATTCGGTCAATTCGCTATCTATATTATATCCCTTGCTTGCACCCAAGCAATTCCAATTTCCCCCGAAAACCATTTCGGTTCTTCTTCTTCCTAAAAGATGTAAAACCACATCAATTCCCTACAATCAAACCGTATGCATTTTCCCCAAAAGCCACTTCGGTTCATTTCCTCCTTAAACTATACTTCTCGCTTGCAAGCAAGCGACATCTAATTTCCCACGAAACGATCACAACGATCAAGGCCCTTGATCGTACTTGGCTATGCCGCCGAAACCCATTTCCCGGCACACACAACCAACGAATCCAACTCAGCTTATACGGCGGGGATTCGCTGGAACTGAATTCCCCATGCAAGCATAGCAATCCCTTTCAAGTTCCTAGTAAGTGGCAGTGAGATTATTTAGCTATGACTCGACTGCCACGACGCGATGAACTTTTTCTTGCCTTTAACCGACCAGTCGAGCTACAATCACCGCCGGGCGCACATCGCTCTTCGAGTCAAACGAAAGTCGAGATTCAACCGCCACCAGGGCCACACCGGCGCCTGCAAGCATTTTGTTTAGTTTCAAATGTTTCCATTCGATCCACTCAGCCGGTGTTTGACGTAGTGTATTTCGGGTGTCAGTTGTCAGGACGTGACATGCGTTTTGGCCATATTGTGTTTGGCCATCCTGGCGTATCAAACAGCCTTTTGTAATATAGTGCGGTGCAACTCGGGTCACTGTTAGGAGCATGCGGATTTACCCGACCACCAGATGCGGAAAGTCGTGAAGTGTCTTGAGACGTTATTTTCGAAAGTCCTCATTCGTTGTTAATTGACTTCAATTTGCGAAATTTCGCTTCGGGAATCAAACCAAAATTAGGTGTCCTCGGAACCGTGGTTAAGTGAAATACGATCCCGAAATGGAGTAAAGCAAAAGTACAATGCAATTAAGGAGGCAAGTGTCAGAGAACCGCCGGCGGATTCGCAAACTTGTAGAGGATTATTTGATGTGAATGTAATCTATAGACTAATTTAAGTAAAAACACAACAATAAAAAGAAAAAGTTGACAACCAATCGATCACAGTGTGTTTCATTTTTCCTCTCTTGCAATGGCTCGCTGCGGAACTCGGTTTCATTTGTTCAGTAAACTATTGAGGTGGAACAATCTTTGTGCAGAAAATCGTCGGTGGGACTTCAGTGAACCGGTGTCATACGTTGGCACACCTACCACGTCCCCCACAGGTAAGAGCCCTCTTATAGTTGCTGGAGATTTCAACGCTTGGGCAGTATAATGGAGAAGCACAAGGACCAACAGGTGTTGATGACGCCTTCATAAACGAGAGAGGCCGGTCCAAAATCGACATCACATTTGCCAGCTCCATGTTGGCAAGAAGTATGGAGTGGGGAGTTTTGGACACCTACACCCATAGTGACCACCAAGCCGTGATGTACGAAATCAGTACACAGGGGATTCATCAAAAGACAGAAAGTGAAAGAAAAATGGGTGGGAAGAGAAGGACCTCGATGTGGAACTGCTCGATTATAAACTGGAAGATCAAATCGCACAGTTCGACGGAGAGGCCGATTCGAACAGTCAGGCTGGAAACGTCATGAAGTGGCTAACTACAGCATGCTTCTATACTACGACAAAGACAACCAGCAGGGGCTATCAAACCAGTGTATTGGTGGAAATCGCCCATGTGCGATCGGAGTGCAACAGGTTAATACGCTTGCAACAAATAGCAAGAAACCGTTACACCTACCCACATTTGCATGCGGAATTCGTCAACAACCCGAAAAAGTTGAGGAATGTAATTCGCAAAAGTAAATATCACGCGTTCTGGCCCTTAAGGGATGAATTAAATAACAATCCATGGGGCAGCGCCTACAGGATAGTGATGAAAAGACTGCAGAATACAACAGGAGACTAATGCAAAAAAGTTAAACTGACATGGCCAGAATCGTTGCTGTCCTCCTCCCACAGTTTGACGAGGTGTTGAGAGTGCAAGAGGAGTGGAGTATCGCTGAAGGAGAGATACCTCCCGCGGCCGCTGAAGCGGTGCTCTAGGCTGCAAGGATTGTCAAAAAAGAACAAGACTCCGGGACTGGATGGTATCCCTAACACTGTAGTGAAGACTGCTTTAACCAAAAAGCTGGAAGTTTTCAGCAGCCTCTCCTCAACGTGCCTTCAAACAGGACAAATTTCTAAACGATGGAGGAAACAGCGGCTTGTGCTTATACCAAAAGGAGTCAAGAATCCAGAAGCGCCGTCGTCTTATCGCCCGTTGTGCATGCTAGACACAACAGGAAAACTGTTTGAGCGAGTAATTGCCACTCGCCTGGAACAATTCACTGAGGGGACATCGTGGCTCTCTGAATGTCAGAACGGGTTCCGAAAAGGTAGATCAACCGGTAAGGCACTATCTGTGGTGTGCGACATCGCTCGCAATGCGATAGCTGGAGCACGATGGCTAGGAGGTACAAAGAAATATTACGCGATGGTGACACTAGATGTTAAAAATGCATTTAACTCGGTGAACTGGAATCGGATTCTAGAAGCGATCTACGATTCTCACCCTACTTGGTGCGTATACTAGCAAATTATCTCTTGGATAGAAGACTGCTCTATGACACAGATGAGGGACCACAGGAATATAAAATAACAGCGGGTGTACCTCAGGTATCTGTATTAGGTCCACTGTTATGGAATATCTTGTATGATGGTGTGCTCAGAGTCAATGTACCAGAAGGGGTTAGAATCATTGGGTACGAAGATGATTTGGCAATAGTGGCCGTAGCTAAACATCTAGATGACCTGAAGAATATTTGCTCCAAAGCAATCCAGAGCATTAAATGTTGGCTAGATATGACCGGACTGAAACTAGCTGGACATAAGACGGATGCAGTATTAATCAGCAGCCGCAAGAAAGTTGAATTCTTTGATTTGGAAACAGAAGGAAATAATACGATCCCGTATCTATATTAAATATCTTGGTGTTATACTCGACAACAGGTTGACCTTCAAAGAACACTTGAGGAAAACGAGTGAAAAAACGGCAAGAGTATGCAAAGTTTTGGCGAGACTGCTACCCATTGTTGGAGGACCCCGGCCACACATAAGGAAACTCATAACCAGTGTCAACACCTCCATTATAATGTATGCAGCTCACATATGGGCAGGAGCAGCACAGTATAAGTCGTAAGGGGAGTGAACTGTATAAGTCGTGAGGGGAGTGAACTCCGCATATAGGCTGGCATCACTAAGACTATGTTGTGCATTCTAAACGGTATCCAAAGATGCTATAAATATTTTGGCCGGGAGGACACCAGCTGACATTGCAGCTCAATAAAACGCTGCATCGCATAAGGTCTCCCAAGAGAATCGTCGGAGAATGCGGTCACAATTAGAGCTCTCAAGCCTAAGAGAATGGCAACGAAGGTGGTATTCTTCCACCAAAGGATGATGGACCCACACCATGATACCTGATATAGAAACATGGGTGTAAAGGAAACCTGGCAAGCTGAATCACCACCTGACTAAGCTAATATCAGGACATGGATGCTTTTGGCAATACTTGCACAACTATAAGCATGTGAATCACCCATACTACTTGTATTGCGAAGCCAAAATAGAAAATGCGGAACATGTACTCACAGAGTGCGTGAGATTCGAGCCCGCACGGACGATTTTGGAGAGACACATGAGCGAACAGTCACTCCGGGAGAAGTAATAGTGTGCGGGTTCTACTGACGCCACTGCTACCTTTTCGACTTACCTCCAAATCTTCCTGCCCTAAAGCTCTAGAGACCTCATTGTTTTTCGCTTATGCAAGCGCGTTAACACCCTCAACCATAGTTCTTCGATTATGCAATCGCATCCAACACCCTCAAGGACATCCAACATCGCATCCAACACCCTCAAGGACATTCACGCAATTAATGCGTTATATCATTTTTCCTGGAAGAAATCGGTACGCCAGTACCGCATACATCAATGCATCTCAGCATTGTTCTAAAAAGAAAACATTTCGGTTGCCATACTCGATAACCAAAACAGATTATAGAAAGAATCAGCAGAACCCCTGTCTGCCTGTGTTTGCTGTCCCACACGTGCGCGACAGATTTTTATAGTGTATCCGTACCCAGGGCGGCTTTTAGTCAATCTACAAAGCATAGCGCAACTCGCGCCTAGCTCCCAAGAGCCGAATTCTTTGCCAGTGAAAATATTCACACGGAAACTCGACGCTTGACTTGCTACGGGTGCAATACACAATCGTCGTGGATGTAAACACAACCATCATTGTGTAATCATTCCAAACGCATCCTAATCCCTAGCGCAATATTTAGACAGCTGCAAACACTTCTTCCAAAGATGCTGTTTCCCGAATTTTCATTCCCACCGTTCGTCCACCCATGAGTTCGCGTCACGAGCAAACACAGTGATCCGCGCGTAAGTGGACGCACCATCGCTAGAATCTGTGTACCAGAGTTCCACTCCTATTGGTCGGTCCCAAAAGGAAAATGTCTTTGCCCTTTTCACCACACCACCAAACTCACCCTAAACGAGGGTTGTATCATTGAGTCGTATTTCATCCACTGACCGAGACGGTCGCTCCGCCATCCACCGGACCCGTGCCGGTACGGTGTGAAACGAAAAGTAGAGTTCGAGTCGAGCGCGTTAAAAATAAAAAATATTTTTTTCTTGTGCCCCCCAGTATAAGGCCATTCAAGTAGAGTACTCTGTCTCACATTCGTTTTTTGGTGCATCCGTTTCACCGTCAGTGTAATTTGAATCGGTTATTTGTAACCTAATCAAATTCATTAAATAATAATAAACTAAATCAGAGTGTTTAATTTTCCGGCTGCGGTTCCTGGGTGTTTTTAGTGTGTTTACTTTCTTCTCGTTTTCTACTGGTGAACAGTTCTCTTTTGTTGCTGCGGTGGAACAATCGGAGTGTTAACGAAAAGTTGTGGGACTCGCACCCCTGCCGGTACCACGACTTCAATAGACACAATAGAATACATGCTGAGTTCAAAACAGGCATGGTCCGTAGCAAATGATGTTCTATGTAACACTGCGACCCGACGAGCGAGTAATAGGTAAACTCCATCCTGCCCCGCGATGAGATATCTAAAAGAAAGTTCCGCGGAGATTAACGGGAAGGAATATGTTCTGGCGGGAGGTGGTTATAGTCGGTAAAAGTCCGGCATGCCTCTGGATCGGTCAGAGGTATCTTTTGAAGATTTCCACCTTCCTACCGAAAACAAAACAAAAAATAAAAACAAAGATTCAATTGTGCTAGTCGCCATGGACGAAAAAAAAGTGTATATTAATTCTCGATGGTTTGAGAATAGTCATGAGTAAACTGTGACAGGGAGAGAAAACAGCAGCTAAACCTCGCAAGTCATTTCGAATTGGCGGATAATTTCAGTGGCGTCGGTTTTAGATGTTGTTCGTATGGAATGAGTCAATTGGCTTTAGCCACTTAGTTGTGCTAGTCGTCTTGGACGAAAAAAGTGTGTATTGAGAATACTCATAAGTAAACTGTGACAGGGAGAGAAAACAGCAGCTAAACCACACAAGTTATTTAGAATTGTCGGATAATTTCAGTGGCGTCGGTTTATGTTGTTGTTCGTAGAGAATGAGTTATTTAGCTTTAGCCACTCAATTGTGTTAGTCGTCATGGGTGAAAAAAGTGTGTATTAGTTGGTAATTGAATATATAGCACATCGGGAAATCGGACCCACCAAGTAACGGTTATGAAACGAAGTGTCCAATCATCAAACCAACAGCCGCATGTTAATGAAATGTTATTCTCGATTACTATTAAGTTAGGGATGATATGTTAATTGTTATGACATACGGCTCGGATGATTTATGTTTTTGTTTTCCTCTATTATATATTATATTATATATTGTTCTTCACTATGATTTGTGTATTCGTGTGTACCTGTTGGAAACGCCATCTAACTATTTAGATTAAAATAAATATATATTACCCAAAGAAGTGACTTTTATTTCGCGATGCCGCGTACACCACAACATCGCCAAGGGCCCAATATCTATTAAATATTAAAAAACCATTAAAATTTAAAGAACACTTAGAGGTACTACCTCTTCAAAATAAATCCAATTTCACGGTCACATTTGATTAAAACAAATGGTATACCACTACACGACCCATTATCGCCCCTGCCCGTTGAATATATCAACTGCCCCAATGCGGTGTGTTCCATTCTTTGAAAGAAACAATGAAACCAAAACTCATTTGGCAGTCAAGCATACTAAGCCCCACTGACCATGAAAGAAATTCCAAAACGGCTCGCAAGTGAGACGCAAATATATTTATGGAATAACTGAATTTCAATTATATAGATATTATTATATTCAATTATATTCAGTTATTCCATAAATATATTCTATAGATTTTTTGAACAGACAGAAATTCTGAACTGGTATTAGATCGTTTCCACAAATTTTGAAACGAATATATTTGAAATACCTCTTTAATATTTAGAACAAGTTCCCCAGCCAATTTCTCATCTCAGGGGTCTCGTCGAGAAGGTGGTTGATACAAGTTGAGATGCACAAAAATTGTATAAATTTCAAAACCATTACAAAATGTACAAAAGAAAAGCAATACATGCTCCCCTCGTTAGTCGCTCATGCCTTCAAGGGTTGCAATGAGTTGAACACAAAAACCAAGGCTTCCAAAGTGGCGCTTCTTGTCCGTCAATTAAGACCTAATTCACACTTAAAAGGTGATCGCTCAATCAATCATCAAACATCCAAAGAAAACATGTCGCCTCTGCAAATATGGCGTATCCTCGCAAACACTTAAGACGAATAATCATTTAAAATTAGCACTATTAACTGTTTATACTTTGACAAATTCCTCTTGAAGATTTACGTCGATCTTAAGCGCATCGTTGAACCGTGTTTCTGTTTATTGCCCACCATTGTGGCATTAGTTGCAGTCGGTGTTGATTGATCGCTTGAGGTTACCATTATCGCAATGAACAAAAACAAAACAAAAATTGGTTGAGTTACAGAAATCAAAGACGTTCAACAAATATTGAGCCATTGAAACATCTTCAATCATCCTTGAAAGTGCAAATTGTGTTTTTCAGTTGTTTCATCGGCAACGCAAAAAAAAAAAAAGACACAAGCCGATGGAAAGAGAAAACTTTAAGAAACAAACAAGTGTTAGCAAACGCACGTTTTATATAAATCATTCAATCAATCATAGTGTTGAATAGTAACCGATTGTAAACACTTATGGCCAGTGCAAGATGCATATTTATGGAACAGGCTGGTCTTTGTTCGTGGTCTCTTTCTTGCAGATTAGACCGCTGCGGCGCTCGTTACCAAATTGAGACGAACAAGATAATTACTCGCCAAATAAAGCTGACGCGACGAGTTTTTATTACCTGCACTTCTGTATGATGGTTAATTAATGCTTGAAGTCCGCTGGGATTCTTGTGTGTCATGTGATCGGACGATGAAAACCAAGATGAAGTCTTTTGACAGCCTAACATGACCTCAAAGTGTTTTGCAACACGACTTTGATGATGTGCAAGAATTTTTTAAGCTTGCTTTGAGAGATTGTGGATGTCTTAAAATAGACACCAAATACTGTCGGTAGAAAATTATGATGCGCTACCGCATAAACTGCTAAGATTTGTCCTTACATTTTACGTGCTTACGTTGTATTTCTTAAAATCCGGTTATGAATCTTTTCTAGTGAAATCGTAACATACAAATTGTCACAGGCAACCCGAACAATGTTTCAGACCTCAAATGAGTACTACTCGGCAGAATATGTTACTACCTACAATCAATTCTCAATCGGATATTCAACTCTACTCAACACGGAAATTTGTCCTCCACAACGCAACACAAACCAAACATTCTCGAACCAAATCTCCATCCTAAAATGTACTCAACACAGCGTTTTAACCACAGATTCTAACCATTAGTACAACATCAAATGAATACCGCCGATTGGGATTTTTATTGGCTTTATGTTGTATTTGCTCTTGTATGCAAGGCACCGCTCCCGTTTAATTTCTTTTTAGTTGTTCATTGCCGAAAGATAATGATCAATTTCGTCATTATGAAGATTTCTGTCAGTTGGTGGATCTATGCTATTGGAGTGTAGTTCTTTCTTTATTATCCGATCAAAGCGCGACCAGTGTGCTTTTCCGAAATTAAAAGAATGTATCTGTTTATACTGCTCAAGTAGTGAGTGTTCGTTTGGGACATGTATTACGGCGCCAAGTCCATAATGATCGCTATCGTACTCGATTGTACGAAGACAATTTCGAGTAGTTAGATCCGTATCTAATAATTGTATTCGCTCGTCCAGCAACAGTACATCCAAGAAGCAATTTCCTCGTGGATATGACGGGGTACTTGTAGCGGACAATTCTAGTTTACGTTCGATAGCGTTGGTTTGCCACCAGTCGAACAACACATTGCCTCTTGTGTTGGTGATAAGGTTATGTGTGGCGGTTCCGCCAAATCCCACTGTTACTTACCTGAAGAACCCCCATAACTTCGACCCAACCAGGTTTCGCTAATGCAATCGCATTAGCACCTTAAATGCTTTACGCATCTAGGTGGTCTAAGGTATAACCTAAAAGTCCCTGTAAAGAATCCTTACCTTTCATGCATCTCTTCGCATACAAATTCTCTATAAGAATTCTTTCCTTACTTATCATGAAAACCAAAACCCTTTCGGTACCTTCGGTTGCCAGGCAAATTCCAACCTTCCCACACCTGCACCGCAATCTCTCCGCAGCAAAAACATTTCCGTCCCAAGGATAATTAATGCTTTTAGAGCATTATCTGGAAATGCCTGCAAAGTTAGCAGGGTGACCTGAGTTCTTACAGAGGACGCAGGATAGTTTATTTCTATCCGGGAGCTGTTCTTTGCCCAAGGGGCATTCTCCAGTGATATGCTTATTTAGGCATTTGACGCATCTGAAATGCATATTGCAATTCGCTGCCACATGGCCGAAGCGTTGACAGCGCATACACTGCACTACGCGGTTGGACTTCTTTATTCTCTCCCAACTTATTGTTTGGTGAATAATGTGTTTAATATATCAAAGTCCATCAATTTGATTATTGGGGCTTAGCAACACAATGAAGAAAGGCAACTTACGGTTGCGATTTCTAGAATTTGCTGTAGAAAATGGTTTCACACCTGTAAATTTCAGGGTATCGTTTTCGAAGCTTTGTAGTTCTTCGAGCACCTCTTCGGTAATAAAGGAAGGATTAGCTCCTTTGAGGAGCATGGAGACAGTTTTCTTCGGTTTAGGCGTGTACGTGTAGTACTCGCGTTTTTGATTTCCCCAATGCCGATTTAATTTTGCTAAAGCCTTCTAAACCATCGCCTGTTAAACTTATCTTAAAATTATTTATACGTTTTCTTTTAAAAGTTTTGCATGTCAACTCGCCCAATTTTATGAGATCCTTTGTTTCCATGTAACTGATGTAGATAGGAGGTACTTTCTTCTTTTTTTTGACTGGCACCTGCTGAGATGGTTGCTGCCTCTGATTTGTTTCCTGCTGTTGATGTGGTTCCTGCTGTTGATAGGATTCCTGCTGTTGAGTTTCCTTAGCTTGTCATGTTTCCTTTGTCTTCGCGGGTTGCTGTTGTTTTTGTTCTTGCTATTTTGTGTACCTGTGGGGGTTCTCTATATTACACGGAGAACCAACCCACAGTTCTAACCAACCTCGACAGCTAACAGCGCGTCACCCTATCCTAACCTGTAAACATGCAAAAACAAATCCCAATCTGCAAGCGCACCCACCCCGAACTTGCAAGAATCCATATCCCAATCTGCAATAAAAGGCATTTCCCAAAACTCCCAACAGAATACAATTCAATAGAATATATTCTAAATCATCTCTTACATCACCCCACATATAATTTTTCCCAAAATTGCTTCGGTCAATTCTTTATCTAAACCATATTCCCTCCTTGCGGCGAAGCGCATATTCAAATTCATAACGGAACATTAACCATCGCCACCAACAATACCGAGCCGCATACGTTTCCCCGAAATTACTTCGGTTAATATCTTATCTAAATGATATTCCTTGCTTGCACCCAAGCAATTCCAATTTCTCCCGAAAACCATTTCGGTTCATTTCCTCCTTAAATCGTACTTCTCGTCCGCGACCAAGCAACGGTTAATTTCCCACGAAACAATCACAACGATCAAGACCGTTGATCATACTTGGCTATGCCAAATTCCCGGCATACACAACCAACGAATCCAACTCAGCTTATACGGCGAGGATTCGCTGGAACTGAATTCTTATGCAAGCATCTCGAAATTCCTTGTAAGTGGCAGTGAGTTTATGACGTCACTGCCACGACGCGATGAACTGTTGCTTTCATTAGTCAGTCGAGTCACAGCAACCAGCGAGCGCACATCGCTCCCGCATCACCCCAAGTCACACCTCAACCACCGCGGCGTACACACCCACGGTACCAAGGTCGAACGCGGCTGTGTAAGTAGCAAATGCGTGTCTAGTCCGGCTCCCCGAGTTTTAGTATATTTATTCGGTTCACGCGCGTCCGAAATTGTTTGTAACCGGCAACTGAATAGGCGGGCAATGACAGTTCACACCCGAGTGGGTTTGGAACAGTTAATTAGCGGATCAGGCGGATAATCGGGGCTAGTCAGTGGGAACCCAATCGTCAAATCGCGTAGCGCGCTCCTCTTCCCCCCACCAAGGTGTTCAGTTAAGTGCATGCGTGACATACGTCGAGTGCAAAGATTTTCCCTCATTAACGCTTTCCCTTAAAATATAAAAGAAACAACAAGGAACATTTGAACCACATGTAAACAGAACAGAGAAGAAAAACAGTAAAGGACAAATAAAAGGCATTAACATTCAGACTACGCCAGTGTGTTTTCTTTCGTGGCTTATCCTCTTGGTGACAATCCTTGTGTAAAAAATCGTTGGTGGGTGATAGTGAACCCGCGCCATACGTTGGCGCCAAGACTATCAACCCCCACATACCTTTTTCGTTTTCCGCTCATTCTGGCTCAGATTGGTTTTTAGTTTAAGAACTTCTTCCATTTGTTTATTCAGTTGTTGTTTTTAAGACCAATCTCATGAATGAGTTTGTTGAGGACCTCGAGCTGATTGGTGTCGTCTGCATTTGTTTCGCTAACAGCTAGTTCTTCAATTTGGTTTTCAGCCCCTGAGTACTGGGCACCATGGGCGTTGTCTTCGTCGTCGCTAATGTTACTAATGTGTCTGTATCCTTGTTTTTATTGGCTTTGTGATGTTTAGCCTTTCGATTTAGGTCTGTATATTGCCTTCTCCGAAGGACCATTTTGGCATTCATTTAATCTACGTCCATATTATGGAACACGTGTTCTTAGTTCTTTTTTTTTATATTGCGCGAAGTACAAAAAGATTGCGGCCTCGCGCACACACTCCCAATGTTCGCGCGTTCACACGTAAACACCGTTCACACATAACGTGTTAGTCACACACTTTTTGTATTAAACTGTGTTCTTTGTTTTGACTGTCACAACACGTGGCTTCGTTCTCTTTTATTTGATTATATTTATATATATTAACTTTGACCGTTTTTATCACTGGCATTTATTTATTTATAAATAGTCTTTATATTTCAACCACTCACGACACGTAAAAAAAGGTTTTTTTATTTAACTCGACCGCCGAATTGAAAACACGTCCGCACTTAAAGCTCTATTTTCTGTAATCTGTTCGCATTTTTTGTCAAACCACGGTTTATCAGATGTACTTCGTTTGATGGAATGTGGAATATACATCTCCATCCCCAGAAGAATAATCTCTGATACCGACTCCGCGTAAGCGTTAACATTGGAGTCTCCAAAGCACACCTCCGATCACGGAAAGGATGCGAAGAAATCTCGCAAATCGTCCTAGTTAGCAGCCCCATATCTCCATACATAGCGATGCTGCCTACGCCAGATATTGGCGTCAAATGCATGTGGTTGCGCCATAGATACCAAGCAGTGATCTAAGTTTCCCAGTGGCGCAGAAACCTCTACGGTATAAATACTCGGTTCGGATGTCAAAAACCAAGCCAGGATGTCCGCATAATCGTCTTGGGCATCCGGCACTAGCGTGGGTTCCTCCACGAGTTGAGTCAAGTTGTGCCTAACATCAAACATCTCCACTCCCTTGTCAGCATATGTTAAAATTGAACTCCAAAGAAAATTGTGGGAAGTACCTAAGCCAGTTTTTCCAAGATAAAGCCACGAAATCAAGTGAATGGATAAAATTCTAGTTCTAGTCGAAAAATGGTAGAGAGTGTATAGCGTTTGAAATAATAGTGAAGAAGATCGTGTGAATCGAACTGACGCTATGACAGCTCGAATCACGAAAAAAATTTTACTTAAGCGTTACACACCAGACTACTGACCGTGTTTAGAATTTGATTTCCAAACTCGACTATATTCCATTGGTTTGAATTAATTTTATTTATCGCTTGGTATACGGTTCTGATGTATTTTTCTTATTCGATTTTTCGTTCGGTGTTCTTCACTATTTTTGCTTGTGAATCGCTACAAGTGGTCGTAAAGAATGCAGAATATTCAGGTAAATAAAACAGTTTTTAAATAAGAAATATTCTGTCAATCAATACCCAAAACGCCAAATAATGTTTCCTCAATCTAATATAGTTTAATTTAACTTCTGTTTTGTATCAAACAAACTAGTTACATTATTTATTATAAAGTCCAAATTACGTTTTCCCCATCCCAGTATATCACAGAAAAATTTGGTGACATTGTAGTCCATATTTGGTAAGAAAATCTATTTATGGTCAAACATGTTGAAATCTATTTCACATTCTGTAACTTGATACGATTTTAGAGGGAAATAATAAGCATAGCTGTTCTACTGCCACTACAGCATTTACTCGTAAATTGATCAAAAAGATATACAAGCACAAATGTAATCTCCTTATCAACCCGCGCACTGACCGGTGATAAGAATTATAAATTAAACTGTAGGAACGGATAATTAATAGAAATTCAGGTGATTTTTACCAAACTGTTTGTTCTCGAAAAATATAAACAAATGTTATGGGTAAGTAAAAGCAGTACAAAATAAATATGCAGACATAAACAACAATTAACTTATTAATAATTTCAACTTCGAAATTTGGAAATTGACATTGGCACCGCGTGTTTTACTTTTACTTTTTTCCTAAGATAAATTCTTGCGGATTCACTGGATGCATCCAGCGAATTCGCAGTGAACGCAACAATGTCAGCAACTAGCTGACATTATTATATTTCTGGTTGTCAAGGTGACAAAGTAAACAAACATTGTGTAAATCCTCTGCTGTCATTGCTGACATCGTGATTCTTCGTAAGCATCCAGGCGACTCCAGTTCGCATTTTATTTAATCAAAAGAAATCAAATCCATCAACAAAATAAAGACGAGTTTTACTATTGCAAACAACCCCAAATTGTTATTTCTTATTTTTGGCAGTATTATTTGAGGAGAGTTGCTGCTCCAATTGAGGATTGGCGTAGAATTCTAGGTATTCAGTTCACTTTTCCTTTTAATAATTCAATTGGTTTCAGGCATCAGTGGTGCGGTCGCCATTGCCTTGACAAATCCAGTTCATCGTGTACACGTCAGGAGACATCACTGTTCCTGACGCCAGGCCCACAACAAGATAAGAACCATTGCTCGTGGAAGGTGTGTTCAACGCTTGTTGGACACCGATTTTTGGTCCTTTGAGCCGGATCCAGTCTGTGGGTCCAATTCGCTGCTGCCAGCTCACAGCATACGAAAAGAAGCACATTGCCTAACCCCCAGCCAATAGCAATGAATATCGGACAGAACAATAAAGATCATCTCACCAACGTCAACATTCCTTTTTAAATAACACTCTCGGGTACTAATTAATTTGCTGCTGCACAGTCAATTGGGAGATTGGTGTCTTTCCGTGAAAGTGCAACGAAATGGTAACTGATGACCGCGATTAATTAATGTTTTAGTATCCATCCGGACGAGTGGTTCAGAACAAAACGTTTCCCTGACGACATTCCTCGGTCGGCGGAAAAGTCACATTAACTGCGATAGTTATAGCGATAACGGACCATCTCGGCAATAAGCAGATTTCGATTGTGGGTCTATACCGCCGCCACGTTTACGAAGCAAGAGCCGTGCAGTTCGCTGCCCAGTGCATGGCCCCTGCCAGGGATCGATCTGTGGATCAAACCGCTGTCCAACAAGCGACCCCAGTGCACCTACATTATAACCACACCGCGACCAAGTTCGCAGCGCAATTACCGGATCCAGACATATGGATCAACCGACCAGTTCGCGGCACAACCTCCCGGAACCCAAAGCTACAATTAACCGCTGCTCAGAACGCAGCCCTCGTCCAGCCTAAGGACCTAAAGCCGCCAAATTATTGGGGCATTAACCAGCTGCCCCAAGGACAGCTACAACTACCGCTGCTCAGACCAGCAGCCCCTGTCCAGCCTAAGGACCTACAGCCGCCAGCTTAGTGGCGCATCAACGAGCTGGCCAGTGCATCTACTTACAACCGCCCAGGTTCTCAGGTAAGAGAACGTTCAATTTTTCAATGAAATTACCGCCACCAAATTTGGCGCACACAGAAGCTTCCCCCTGCAGTCAGGTATCGGCTACCACCGCTCAGTTCGCGGTGCACCTCCAGATCCAGACGTAAGGATCCGCCGCCAAGTTCGCGGCATACTAAAGGGCCCAGCCCAAGGGCCGACCGACGTCAAGGTCGCGGGACACACCGTCCAGACGCAAAGACCCACCGTTGTCAACAACCAGAGAGCGCCCCAATGTCAGAGAAGTCAAACATGACAGCTACATTGGCGGAACAACTCATCAGCGCCCAGTTCGCCGCCCAGGAACGGGTGTCGGGTGCATTCCCCAATTTGCAAAAGAGAGGTCCGCCAACGTTGTTCGCGGTGGATATACGCCAACACAATCTCCAGATCACATGGGAAGGCATTCGACTAAGCATGAGGAGATAAAACTCCTGGCCACTCCAGAGATGATCTGCGGCCACCGCTACTTCGAGGACAGATTCATCGGTCAAGCCGAGAATATCTATCCGGACGAGGTCGCCAAGTTTATTGAGGCAAGGAACGCCCTCAACATCGACCGTCCGACCGCATCCAAGACTCCTTCAACATCTGGCCTGCGAATGGCACATGGCCATCCACCCAGATTGCCATCACGGATGACGCAACCAGAAAAAACCTCCCCTACGGAAAACAAAGGTGTGACGACAGATACCGAAAAGCCAGCCAAGGTAGGTGCTGTCGAAAGCAAGACAGCCAAAGGAGGAACGGTCGAGAAGAAAACCGATCCAAGACCTACAACTAACGCCTCCAAGGACATCAAGGAGGCTCCAGAAGCAGTGAAAGAAGCGCAAACTGCAGCAGCACCCCTCCCCGCTAAAGCAACACTACAAAGGAAGGCTGATTTTAGTAAGAAGGAGCCAGCAGCTGCCAGTGCACCAGCACCAGCGACGACGGATGCCAACAGTTCTGAGGCACCCAGCCCAGGAAAAGAGCCTGTTGAAGACAAACCCGCCGAGCAAGGCACTGATGACCACCTACCAAAACAGCTCGAGGCTTCGTTCGCGCTCGACCCAGTCTCCCCCATTAAGGCAAACGACGCCGACCAAGGTAATTATGCCCAACTCCCAAGACTGCTCGAGGCTTCGTTCGCGCTCGACCCACTCTCCCCCATTAAGACAAACGACGCCGACTAAGGCAATGATGCCCAACGACAGTCCCCTGTGACATCAGCGGCCCTCTGTCCGACAGCCTATAGACGAGAACCGCACACACTCCCAGTGAGTATGGACCAGCAGGCCGCCGACCAGCAGGCCGCCTGCCCACAAATCAAATCGGCCCATGTCCCGATGTTCGGACCAACGTAGAAACACATGGCCGTTCCTCGTGGGTTGCGAATTTACAACTCCAACCCAGAGGAACTGGTCTACCCGAACAATGCGCACCCAACAAGAACCGCGTATGCACGCATCAAAAGAGCAATGCCCCGCTTGGCGGGCGGCGCTCCCCAGCATCTAGGGATCAACCGCATTCCCGCAGTATCGGTACATTACTTTCGACTACAATCCATTACGTGGTCATTGATCGTGGGTTACGAATTTACAACTCCAACCCAAATCACATGGCCAGCTCCATGACTACAACAGAGAACGGCCTCCAGCGACGAAAAGGACTAATCAGCATCCTTCCACTGGAGGAGGAACCTCCCGACCAAGCTCCGGATGATCATACCCTGGAGCCAAATGATTCGCCAATGATTGGCGAAGGTGGGCGGAATGTTGCGGATTGCTGCCCTTGGCAACAATATAACAAATGTCAGCAACTAGCTGACATAATCGAATTTGGTTGTCAAGCAACCAATAACAAACTTTTCACTGCTTCTTCGTAAGCTGATTGACGACCACAGATCGACACATTTTGTAATCCACAATAATTAAAGGAATCGTTTCAATATCATCACTCAACGAATAGAGGTAATCATTTTCTCTTTCACAGTTTTCAATTGCCAATTGTTTTAAACAACGGCCAACATCAGTGCACGCCAGAACATAGCATTGTTCCTGGCATCATCCCCACGGCCCACCAAACTACGAAGGTTGCCTTTTATATTTCGGGATTAGAGAACAAAAACTAATATTGATCATCGAAAATCACTTTATTGTTTTTCAAAATATTCCCCATGAAGATCTATACACTTTTGCATGCGTTTGAACCAATTGTCGAAGCACTTTTGCCACTCTGATTGAGGTATCTCCAACACATGCATTCTGAATGCAGCAACCGCTTCTTCAGGTGTCGAAAAACGTTGACCTCTCAGTTTGTTTTTTACGTACGGGAATAAAAAGAAGTCATTCGGTGCCAAGTCAGGACTATACGGCGGATGACCCATCAAATCGATGTTTTGGTTCTGGTCCCACTAACGCCTAAGGTTGTCTCAATCTCACGATAGGTCACATGACGATCTTCCAATATCAGTTCGCGCACAGCATCAATGGTTTTCGGAACAACAACTGATTTTGGACGACCTTCACGAAATTCATCTTGGAGTGAACTACGACCACGATTGAATTCACCATACCATCGATAAACACTGGTCCTTGATGGAGCTTCATCGCCAAAAATTGAATTAAGTTCATCCATGCACTGTTGCTGAGTTAATCCACGCCGAAAGTTGTAAAAAATAATCGCACGAAAATGTTGACGATTTAATTCCATGTTTGGGCCGAGATGAATCTTTTAAGTTACTGTAAACAACACAAATAGCGCTCGTATGTCAAAACGTTCTGAGTGCGTATAACCTCAAAAATGTCCAACTTTACGACAGAGCTGTCAATTGCCGGATTGCAACACTAGGGTTGCCAAATCCCGAAACATAAGATGCAACCCTCGTACATTCTTGGTGGAAGTTGCGTTCAACGCCTGTTGTTCGCATACATAAATAATCAGTTTCTTAGTGCAACTAAAAGTCTTAACAATTCGGCGGTATATACCATTTACCGACTTGGGTTCCGCATACTCCCAACATTGAAATGTCACCCTCTACGCCATATATAAATTTATTCGATATTTGGTCAAAGAATTTTCACTAATGAAATTCAGGAATCTAGATGCCATAAAAGCTCATCATCATAACTTCAGTTCGTGGAATTTAAGTTACCCCACTAGACTCGAATTAAAACTAACTTACTTTCACCAGTTCATTTAGCACAGAATCACCTACATAACAATGAGCAATTAACAGGAATTTCATCAACTCCATTTTAAGCCAAGCCCAGGTAGTCTACTGAAAATCTAGCCTCATGGAGACTAGTAGTGTGTAATATGGGAAACCGATCTTTCAACAAGTACCTGTAAGAATGGCGGATGGTTTATGATCCTCGAATATTTGTTGCTCAATCAAAATTGTTGTGCATCCGTTACCTGGGATACCATGCATATGCTCACCTCAGATGCAAATCAAGTAGATGTACTTTAGTGCACGTCAGGCAGTTTGCATCTATTAGTTAAATAGTCATCGAATTAAAATGCTTCGCTAATTACAAATTTGTAACTGGTTCTTGGCTAATGCCTAACGCCCGCGGCAACCGTCCAATTCTACAACTAAGGCTCCATAACATCAGGGGCAACTTGTCTCTGCATCGTGTACCCTCCAACTATCGGCGATCGATTCGCGAACCGGCTAAATCCAACCACTATATCGTGTATCTTCTTCATATTTGATAACTTGTACCGACAACTTTTATTTTCATTTGAATATCTGCTTATGGTTTTAAGACATCGTGTTTTACTTATATTTATCTTTTTGGTTAGCCCCCGCAAATGTATCCCGTTATATACGTTTAATATCCACACTGCACGACACCTTCGCAATACACGGATGCCAAGTTAAACAACTGGAAAAATATAAATAAAACAAACTCGGCTTTAATTTAAAGCTTAAGTTAAAAAAAACCTAAAAACAAAATAACAAAAATGAAAATAAACAAAATATGCAGCAATCGATTTTTAGAACGAAAGATATTTTTGGTTTGTGTGCCAACAGCATCTTTGCAAAAAACTACTTGGATTCCGGTGGACTTGCAGAAGTTTAATTTAGTATAACCGTCATCCGGCATAACTGTCGATTGGGGGTTTAGATTACATTACTAGCGGGTGTGCCAAGAATATAAAAAGTATCTGCACGCCTAACTCTTAATCACAACAGGTGACTACCACCGTGAACGAGCCCGTCGGACATGTGGAGTTTTATTGAAATGAATTAAGTGATGCTATAGCTGCCGTGAAATGGATACATAAAATTTATATTAGTGTATCAAGAGCGCTGACTCAAGATATGGAACTAGAGCAGAGCAAACACATGTTGGGGGAACGATCTGGTTAGTGCCGCGCTCCGAAACCCGTTTTCAAGTCAAAAATTAGCGCCTTATCGGTCAATTTAAATGCTAATATCGACTGTTGTAATGGATTACTATTAGTAAGTTTTCTTCTTGTTTTTGCTTTATTCGCTTTGCTCTAGGATACGATTCTTCTCGGATTATAATGAGTATAGGGTATTAAATACAAAAAAAAAAAACTTGATAGAAAACGATAACAAAAGTAAAAACATAAAACGTAAAACACGAACGAGTTCGTTTTTGAGATGATGTCATTAGTTGTACTAAAATACAAACTTAAGAACTTCACTCTTTGGCAGCAGTACAACTGTTATTAGATATATTCTTTAAGGTTCTTCATGGGACTAAAACTGGAGATTTATGTTTTCAGTCCCTTATTTGTACAGCCATCAGTCGAATCGTTACCATGTAATATATTTAATTATCCATTAAATTGAATTAAGTGATAGGAAATCGAGAGAGATTCTAATTTACTAGAGTTACAAGTATATATTTGTTCTTTTTTCCCCTCTATAATACGCTTAACCAACACAACTAATGTGACACTTTTAAAAAAACATTTTTTTTGCATTCTTCAAATACGAAGCATCTAAAATATCCGTTCTTGGCGACTTTAATGTATAGAGTCCAACTGGTTAAAACATTTTAAATAATAGAAAAGGCTGGGAGGTTAAAAGAAACATTCACTACTAGCCGTAATTTGACCCAACTAGTGCGAGAGCTTAAGTGAGTACCGGATGATCAGAATAATTCTGCGCACATGTTTCTGACATCCAAGATAAGTATTTTTCGTAGAAGCGGCTACCCCATTAGGGAATTTGGACCATTGTATGATATATGTTATGGAATCTTTTACTAGCCAACCTAAGTATTCTTGTGGTGTTTCTAACAAATAGACACACAGTACACAAGCAAATAGTGAAGAACACCGAACGAATATCGAATAGGAAAATGCATCAGAGCCGTATACCATAGCGATTACATAACAATTCCACATCAGTTGAATGTACTCGAGTTTAAAAATCGAATTTGTACACACGGCCAGTAGCCTGATGTGTTACGCGTTGGTTCAATTTTTGGTGATTCTAACTGTCGTGACGTCAAATCGAATCACACGTTCTTCACTATCATCCCAAACGCTATAATCTCACTAAGTATGTAAATGCGCAATTACCAGTTGTGGTGATTTGCAAGTTTGCTTTTAAATGAATGAATGAATAGAGGGCAGAACCCTCAGTTTATTTCGATTAGTACAACTCATAAAAACATATAAACTTATAAATAGACTTACGAACTAACTTAAAAAAACGATGGCATGCGGGTTGGGGGTGGGGGATTTGTGGGGGTTCTCTATACCACATGGAGAACCAACCCACAATGCCAACCAATCTTGACCGCTAACAGCGCGTCACTTTAATCCAGCTCCCCGTGCAAAATCTGCATTTGCATACATCCCATACTTACCAAGAATCCATTTCCCAAGCCGGAATAAATGCATATTCCAATTTACAACGGAATATTAATCATTTCCCTCAATTACATCACCCCGCATACATTTTCCCAAAATTGCTTCGGTCAATCGTTTACTGAATTTTCATTTCCTCTTCGTGACCAAGCAATCTTAACTTCCCCGAAATTCATATGCCGTAACTAACGCATATTCAAATCCTCAACGGAACATCAACAACTAACCAAGCCGCATACATTTCCCCGAAACGACTTCGGCCAACATTCTATCTAAACGATATTCCCTTGCTTGCACCCAAGCAACTCCAATTTCCTCCGAAAATGCATGCCCATACTTGCTCGCGTTCCCAAAGCAATTTCCCGGTATACACAACCAACGAATCCAACTAGGCTTATACGGCCAGGATTCGCTGGAACTGAATTCCTATGCAAGCATAGCAATTCTATTCGAAAGTAGAATACATTTTTTCCTTCATCAGTTAGTCATCATTCTACCATCGACGCGCACACACCAGCCCTGCGTAACGTGCACTCGGGGGGTGCAAACCCCCGAGTATATAGTCAAGTCTATCGCGTTCCCTAATTTCTATTCGAAACCGGTACTCGGTACACTTGCGTCGGTGGAGTGCTTGTCAGCGGGGAAAACGAAAGGACACAATAAAACGACTGTAATCCTGGACATTAATTTTAGTGACAATAAAGCCAAATAATCCGTGAATGACTGTGTGTTTTATCTGGGTGTCTGCCCCCCCCCCCCCCCCCCCCCGCCCCTCCATCATTTTTCTCTGGCGAACGACTCATGCGGTGGATCTTCACGTCGGAGAGTTAAGTGAAACTGTGCCCGTGCATTGGCATACAACTTAATCCCCCACAGATTAACTTTAAAGTAACTTAAAAACTGGAAGGTCTCATATGAAGGATTGTGAAAGCGCCAATTCAAATTTTAATATACATTTGCCAGATTATAATCAAGTCAGAGTCAAAAAAAAAAGACCAAAATTGATTAACCATCAGCATTTTATCTCTTTCAACATAGGATCCATTCGGTACATTTTTTCCACCCATTCAGACATTTTTATAGGCAAATCTCTAAGTTCTTTCAGCGACCGGCCTAAGTTCTCACAGTTTTCTTTTAGGTTTGTGGCGGTTCCGCCAAACCCCACTGCCTACTTTCCGTAAAACCCCCATAACATTCAGCCAATTTCCTAACTTCGCTAATGCAATCGCATTAGTACCTGAAAATGCTTCACGCATTATATAGATCAAATCTATAATCTTAAAGTCCCTGTAAAGAAAACTTACCTTTTCGTGCATCTCTTCGCATACAATTGTCCTTAAGATTTCCTGCTTTACTTATCTGGAATTCCAAACCAATTCGGCACCTTCGGTACCAGACAAATTCCTGTAAACAAAATGATTCGGTTCAAGGACCATAAATATTGCGCCATCTATTATCCCAGCCTCAATATGTGTACAAAAACGATTTACACACACATCGGCTGGCGACCCCTTTAACCAGCGATAAATAGTTCAACGCAGATGCATGCAATTAGCACCATCCACGTTGGGACTAATGCCTTAGCAATGCACTAAGTGCAAACAAAGGAACTCTGTCCTATGGCAGGCACCTGGCGATACGGCAAACTATAATCGTATTCCCAGCATTTCCCTATTGACAGACAATCTTCAATTTTTCTGTCGCCACAAAGCGAATTACCCGACACATACAAAGGCATGCAAGGGAGTCGTTTCTGCCACCGACTCAAGATACGATATACAATTTCCATTGTATAAAGTATCGCATCCCATTAGCACCTTTTTTTCTAACGTCTATCATAGCGACGTTGCACCGCATAGCCATAGATCATGAATCTCCTTTGTCTTTGCCGCCTGCCTGTTTCGTTCTTCGACTGCCCTCGAACCCGTGTAAATAACATCGATCTGTTCGATCGTGCACACACACCACTGCACTAAAAGAGTGCATTTCCTTGGCGGCCGCACTCTTAAGAGAAAAGTTCTTCTCTCTCTTCTTTTGTTCGTAACCCTAACCTAGGATGGAATTCATGTCAGAGTTCTATCCTCGGTGAGTCGTCTATCACCCGCTGACCGCCACGGTCCTGCGACTTCCGCTCTCCGTCACTGCGGAGACGCGTACGCGTAAGGTCGAGTCGAGAAAGCGCGTTTTTATTAAAAAGTAGATAAAAGTCCTCATTCGTGTTAATTGAAATCGATTTACGAAATTTTGTTTTGTAATTTGTAAACGTAGTCTAAGTGAAGTATTAAAACTCTCAAATTTGCAACGAACGCGAAAGAAAATAAAGAACATTTACTTCAACAGGATAACCGTGTTTTTGAGTTTCCGACAACAGTTCCTGGGTGCATTAATTTCTTTTGCTTGTGTTGTTCTTTCGGTCTGCGGCAGACACTTTTAGAATTGGTGGAGACGAAGAGAGTCAGCGCCGTACGGCGGTGCACAGAGCTTCGTACCCCATAGGTCCTTCATCGATACCATCCCATCTCTTTCAAGGTATATCACTTCATTGATCAGGTAGCCTCTGTCAACTCGACAGCGTTCTAAGTTTCATGGCGAGGTAACTCGACCTAATGTTTATAACAGACCGCATCAATACTTCAGTCTCACCCAGCTCCTTTCTCCCCTCTTCTAGCGATGAACACCACCCATCCCATCATCTACTTTCGGGGCCATTCTCTAGTTCGAATGAGCGAAGAGGAGCCAGTGGCGGTTCTTTAAAACATTCACCAAGAAACACCCATTCCCTTTAAATTAACCCGCCTTTCCACACCCAACAAGCCATTTTGCTTACCTGCAATCGAGCAGCGTTAAGCTACCCTTTCAATAACATACCTGGAAAATAAGCCCACGGCAAGATCATCATCTTGCCATGGCATCATACGAACGCATGTCAACCAAACCACTTCGGTTCATTTTACATGAATCAGTTAGGAACCGGATCGGTTCCTCTGGGCGGCAAAATGTCAAACAAACATACACCAATCCTCCTGTGTTTTCTTGTTCCAACAATCCGTTGGTCCAAGAAGACACGTCGGGCAACTCGCCTGCTTGCACATCTGCAAGGCAGACTTCCGATGATCGATCGCCTATATCGAACACGATCATGATTGTTTTTCAAACAATCATGCCAATGATCAGGTCCCACGGTATAGTTTCCCTAATAACCCATATACCATTAGCTAAGACAAACAAACGTGTATCTTAGCGCATGACCCTCGAAATAGCGTTCTGTTGACATAATACTCAGAAACCTATTTCTGCATCAACGAACCGCTAGTTCAAACATAGCAACCTTTTACGGCCGCTATATGAGGGACCATCTATTTGCGCAGCTGACCTAGTCGAATTCAAATATCAGTCAGTCAGTTTTTGCTGTCGCTTTTCCCTTATTCGACTTCAGTCTGTATGTGATATACTGTCCTGCCCAGGTACAGGCTCTTTCCCTGTATGTGTGGACTCTCGAATAGAGATATCCGACGAAACTACATCGAGATTCATACGAGGAGTCAGATCGTAACCACCGCGAAGCGCACACGTACCGGGGACGTGGCGTGAGGCAGATTTGAACCGCGGGACGAGATCCACTTGTCGAGGTCGTTGCGTGCCGGGGTTTAATTCCCATTTTGTAAATATTGTCGAGTGTGAGTTATAACTAACATAGTAATCGAACTGCATGTTAAGTATCCAAGTGTAAGAACATTGATATCCTTACCTGGTGTATGTGTCGAACCCTGTGATGTCCAGAGACAAAGCACTCCAGATCAGTGTAATAGTATACCCTAGATTAAGTTCAAGACTCAATAAAGTTCTTCAAGTAATTACAGTTAGACAACCGTGTGTTTCATTGCTACTGGTTACATCTGTGTGTTTAGCTGTTTGTGTAGTTTTTCCGGAAAGAACAATTCCCGGCGTATTATTGGTGGTGTTTCCGTTGAATCAGCGTCCGTGTTGACGCACTAGCAGAAACCGCCACAAGCCTGCCCGGAAGCCCTTTGTGGCAGGATGTATGGAAGGAGACAGCGCGGAAGACCTTGTCTGCGATAGAGCGATGGCGTAGAGCAGGACACCCAGAGCCTGGGAGTGCCAAACTGGATGACATCGACTCGAAATCGGGACCGGTGGAGAGATTTGTTAAATAAGGCCAAGACCGGATCCCGGTTGTAGTGCCGATGTTGATGATGATTGATTTTTTTTGTCCGAACACACAAGAATTTCAGAACCAACCGAAACAATATTACGTATTAAAATTAAACTTAATGGACGGAAATATAAAGCTACATCTAGGAAGGGAAATAAGAGCGTCGCGCCTGAGAAGCATATTACATTTGGGGACGTACAATCCTCTTTTCGTCACCCCGCCGACGCCAGTTGAGATGGAATCAGTCTCTTTTAGATTTATTTCTTTCACTGATCACCATACTAAAACCTAGGCGATCTAGAACATATCTGGAACGATATGGAAATATCGCTGTCATGGAGCATCCCCGCCACCACGAAAAGCGTGGTAGATAATAGGAACGTTTCTGGAGGAATAAACCCATCCTGGAAAGTACTCTCCGTATATATCATTTGGATAGAATGTGCCCATAATGAAACCATTTTCACTACTCATTGCCCTTGCAGTGTGACCATGGATAATTTTGATTATGAAGTTACCTATCCTGTTTAGTCCTGATTTGTCTTACAAGCATTTATTGGACTAGAACTTCTTATGTTGCGACTTTGGTGTTTTAAACATTCGAAGGCAGGAACGCAAACACTGTCTCTCGATCACCCGAAACTTCTCCATGTAGAATAGGGATATGTTATACCATACCGTGCAGCCATACCCTAACACTGGTCGGAAGAATGCCGAGTATGAAATTATTTTCACTTTGGAGTCTAGAACTCCAATCCGGAATAGACTTCTTGTCATAGCATATGCGTTTTTAGCTGCGGCAAGGACTGCTGTTATGTGCTTGTCAAAGTAAAGATAGTGATCAAGCCAAATACCAAGGTATCTAACAACAGTTTTTACTTGTAGGAGAAGATTATTAATTCCTACAATGGAAATTTTTTCCAATCCCGTTTTGTATCCCTTGATGCCCTGGACAGAGGCGTTCTGAAAAGGATAGTTTCTGTTTTCTGAAGATTGATCTTTAATTTCCAGTCATCGCACAACCGTTTGATTTTATTGAAGTCATCATGCAGAAGTCTGTTGATGAGATCAATATTTTCTGAAGATCTATACAACACAATGTCGTCGGCGTATGCAATTGCATGGTTGAGAGAATTCACTAGATCACTAGTGTAAATGTTAAACAAGATGGGAGAATTCACTGTTCCCTGCTCTAAGACGGTTTTGATGTGGAAGGTCTTGTTGGATATTATATCTCCACGTTTCACCACAAATTGTTTACCCATTATCATCTCGTAGATAATGTATAACAAATATTCGGGAATATCTAGATTTGATAACTTATATACAAGTCCTTCTTACCATATGGTGTCGAAGGACTTTTCAAAGTCAACCAAACCGGCCCTTGTGCATTGTCGCTCCACTGTGTGTCGGAAACAAGTTTTGTCGCGGCATTAACTATGTCATGTTTCGATCTGAAACCGAAGTGCTTGTTCGGAACAATATTTTATAATGACACTTGTTTCGGCACCTTACAGCAACAACAATTCTGTTCAGTGTAGCCCCGACTCTGGCGCTGTTGACCTCTACTGTGTTCTCGGGCGAGTAAAAATAGAGCGCATGGCGCGCATTCGGTCTCTCTTTTGCCGATGGTGAGGGTCAGGGTGGGGGGTGGGAGCGAACATACAGGGCAAAATCTCTGCTTTCAGCCCAGCGAAGACCAGGACGATCCTTATCCATGTTCAATCCAAGTTAATATGCAGTCTCCACGTGACACCCCTGGATAGCTACTTTAGCACCCGCCAAGTAGTGAACCAAAGCATGCAGCGACATCCTGATAAAGGTTGGCGCAAGGCTTATAACCTTTCCCGAAAAAAAAAAATTATTATGGACAATTTAACAAGTCTCGGATATGGACCGGATACCGGTAAAGAGACTTGCTAAATAAAGCCAAGACCATATCCTAGTTGTAGTGCCGATGATGATGATGATTCTATCAATTTAGAATGTCTGCATGATGGGACTAATAATTGCACCTACAGCAAGGGAATATTCTGTTCGTTAGATGAAAAAAAACTGCTCGTAACACATCATCATCATCGACAGGTTTCCTCGAAAGGAGGTCGATTATCTGGAAGAATGCGTCACTTTGGCGACTTATCGAATTCCCACACACACAAACTCCAAACATTTCGTCCACAAAAAGGGTACTTCGGTACACGTCAGCCATACCCCCATTTCCCATGCTTTTGCAACTATCTCTGGAGCTTGTAACACCAAAACTGTTCGGTAAGTCATTTTTGCTTTCAAAACCCCATGGGACAAAAATGCAATAGAGAAGGCATTTAATATAACCAGTTTTTTACATTCGTATTAAATTTTTTTTTGAACCAGCGCCGACTGGGTTTTACTTCACGAAAATCTTGCCAATAATAATACTATCGGAACACCATTAAAGATCGTTTAACACTGCTTAAATATGGTGCGATATAACCGGTAATACATCTTCCAAGCGAGGGATTGAATAAATAAACATCCGCGGCATATGAAGATAACAATTCCAGAAAAGAGTTTATCTTAGGTTGTAAGTGAGTCGGCGGAGAATTGTTTCGAAAAAGGAACACGTCCAATGTGTGAAAATAAAATATGATCTCTACAGCACCTTCGACCACACAGGCGGGGATGATCATATCACTGTACGTGGTATGCATCTACACCCTTTCAATATACATGGGAGAAGATTCAAAGAAATAGTATAAGGGAAAAAGACCCAATAGAAAATAGAATACGCGGATTTGGTATACTTGTCGGATTCTGCAAGGATGCAAAGGAAAATTTTCCTTAAGAAAAAAGGGCCAACAGAGAATAAAATCAACAAGTAATCGGTTGTGTCGTGGAATCAAAAAGTTGTCTTTTTTTCTTTACTTCTCACAGGAAAGGCGAACCTATAGCGCTGAGTCAGCGCCCTGAGATGCTTTTTTTTCCCGACCGGGGCCATCAGCCAAGGTCCGAAAGATGCCCAAGGACTTCTCCCAACCATTTCACGAATCCTATGGCCTAATGGGGTGGTATTTCACTGGGCGGCTGGGCTTTGCGACCCTACCTATTACTCAGTAATTGTGCCGAACTGGACAATAGCAAGAGTCATAAGTTCAACCTAGGTTTGCACAATCAAGCGGAAGGTGAGACCTCCTTACCAACTCAGCCATTACCGCGGCGACCTTTTAGATCTCCCAGCAAATCTCGACACTTGTGCAGATCAATGAGTTATTTTGAACTTCATTTGATTTACAATCAGCACACACTATCTACGAATGTATTCTAATCTTAACATTCTTTAAGGTGCTTGCATCAGAGTGCACTCCGTGTTTACCTGATATTTAGGAGAATTAACGCGGCGACCTTTTAGATCTCCCAGAAAATCTCGACATCATTGCAGATTAATGAGTTATTTTGAATTTCATTTGATTTACAATCAGGACACACTACCTACGAATGTATTGTAATCTAAACATTCTTTAAGGTACTTGCATCAGAGTGCACTCCTTGTTTACCCGATATATGAGAGAATGTTTATACTGCAATTCGTGATTGGTCGCCGGCACTTGTTTATTACTTGGGACGTATGTAACACGATCCTAAGCGATTTGTGTTTGTGTTCATTTGTGGTTAACGATACCAAAGATATTCTTGTATATCTTATTGGTATCGTTTTCACACATTTGTTTATTTTGTGGATGCCAGCATAAAGACTTTTCCAGATGTGTGTGTATCTGGACGTTATAATTTCAGTGCCAGTTTATATATTTCGGAATTCATGCATTTGAAAGGATTACCCACAAATAATTCGAGGTGTTGATTAATCATAAATTAATGAACATGGTGAATTTCATGGTAAGTGAATATCAATATTGAAGGGGTGACTCAAATGGCTAAGTATATGGAAGTGGCACTTCTTCATTCACGGTTAACTGTTTTCAATAAGTTAACAGTTGGTAGTCACTTATTGACAGTTGTTGATAGAAATGGTTTTGTTCTTCGTGTTACATTATGGGAATCACCAGGTTAAACCAAAAGCATATCAAACGCAAAACTTATATTCCTCAACCCAAACTGGGCGGCGCAATTAGAGAGAACGGGCAATGACAGAACCGTACGTAGAATTCTTGACGCGAGACCAACGGGAAACAGACCGGGGGGAAGGCCGCGACAGAGATGGGAGGACAATGTGTGGGTATTTGTCACGAATGCGTCAGCACGGACGCGGGTTAAGCACAAAACACCACCGATGAATCCTTCCCTAAAATAGTCCGCCAAGGAAGGAGAAAATAAAACCACCGATTTTCTTTTCATTCACTTAGATATTTATTTATCGATTGTTATCAACATCTACAGTTTCTGATGTATTTATAAATTTAGCAAATATCATCACACTGTGATTCATTTAGTTCGATTTTCTAAAGAAAAAAAAACCGGCCAGCAAAGCGGTTTCCTTTACACGATATCAGTTTCGCACTTTAGTTAAAAACGCGCACGAAAAGAAAAGACTCAGGCGTAACGAAAGAACTCTCGGACAAACTCTCGCGAGGATTCGTAAATGAAGGTGCGCACCCTCTGGATGTTAAAATCTGACTCCACGATGCAATTCACATCCGTCAGATTCAATGGTGGTGAATTGCCTCGATGGATGAGGAACGAAACGACCAACTTGGCGGCGGGCAATCGTGATCGAGCATGTAAGAAATTCCATATGCCGTATTGGCAAGTTCGATGCCCTGCAATGCAGACAGTGATCAGCGGACGAGCATCAGGGGCCGCGGCGATGTGGCCTTAGATCGTCGATGATGTACGCCTGGAACGAAAATAGGTTTTTGCTACAAAGTAAACAAAAACGCTATTTCACAGGTCCAATGATGGGATGCACAATGTTCATGATGTGCCTATGTTGCAAAGGGTCATCATTGTAATTACTTAAGATTCCAGGGAAATACCGTTGTGGGCGATATCTGCTGGTGACGATAGTTCCACCAGAGATTGGGAATCTATTTGCTTTAGCGGCATGGCTCTATAGCAGAAGAGGGCAAATTGTTCATGGACGTTAAGTCCACAGAAAACTCAGCGACGGTGGCTATGGGTTATTTGTTTAGGTTAGATGATGGGTCTTCATGGGACATGAACGTGGGTAAACAAATGATCATGTTCATGCATAAATCAAATACTCGGTTGTATAGTGATGAGGAAATTGGTCGCAACTCAGCGAACCTTAGGGGATAGATAAGATATACAATTATGTACGGTAGAAGGGAATATCGGTTGCAGCTGTGTCCGCAATACGCTGGCCAGCGTTTGTTTATGGTTAATTGATGACAAGCTTAGCCGATAGGAGATGTAAACTGGTTCATGGAGTATGAATCAGAAAAGTTCGGAATTATGTATGCCGTCGGAGAGATTTCCTTTCAGGTATGAAAAATGCTGCTGGGAGCTTACGCTGCCCAAAATTGCAGGTAGGTATGGTGTCTTGTGGGTGAGGGAAAAGACAGGTTAAGTTGAGGAAGTGGGGGGGTTCTTGGAGAAGACTTTAAAGAACCGCGACAAATGTAAGGTGCGACTTTGAAGGCATAGGGTGAGATGGCAAAGTGTGGAGAGAGAGCGCGCAGGACAGGGAACGGTGACGCAGACGAGTCAATGGGTTATTAACTTCCGGGTTCCTACAGCCCATTAAATAGTAGAAAACCGAGTCTTAGCATTATTTTTCATGTGATATCATTATACTAGGAATTAGACAATAGGCATTTCGACGAAAAAGATTTTTTGGTAAAGGATTCTTTGGCTTGAGATACAACAGTTCGAGATTTCGTAGTTAGATACTTCACGATTAAATATTTCTCGATTATATTGGCAGCGGCTAGAAAATTTGTTGTTAGAGATTCCGTGGATAGAGATTTTTTTTTTTTTTTTTTTTTTTTTTTTTTTTTTTTTTTTTTTTTAATATATCATTTTTTATTTCTTCCTATTATTATAATTTACTTACTTGCTAGACAAAAATGATTAAACTCTAGCTTATGTTATCTTATTTCTTAACTTACTGGTCCCTTGCGGACTCTCTAAGTTACATGCATACGCTTAAGGCATGAAAATTTGTCTTTCGACATTATGGTTATTTTGTTTACATGCATTTTTAGGGAACTTAATTGGATACAAAGAAAATGAAGAAAAGAAAAAACTTTTTTTTTGTTATTGTTTTTACCTTATATCTAATTTAAATACTAAACTATCTATAGATTTTTTTTTTTTTTTTTTTTAACTTAACTCTATTCTAAAGCTAACATCAAAACTAAATTTTCGAAATGCTAAATATATGTAAGCTTTCCGTTGATTGTCGGGTTTTTTTTTTTTTTTTTTTTTAATTATTATTATTATTATTGCTTTAGTTTTATAAGGAAATTGGTTTTTAATTGCCACTCAGCCACCAAAATCTCTGGTGTTGCTTATTCGTGTCTTTTCGGTCTTTCTGTGCTACTGCTGTACTGAACTGCAGGCTTTCTTCATTAGTGTGCGCAACCTCTCGATTATAACATATTCATTTATCTATACCCGACCGACGCACGTGATTAATCAACGGCATAGCGGATTCATTTTGTATGAGGCCGTTCATGTCAAGACTAAGGAATGCTTCTGGTGGAATAAAGCCATTGCGACGTACCCCCTCATAATACATATTGTTTGGGCAATGTGCACCAAAAATCAAATCGTTCTGTGAGCTTTTGGCGGTATTGTGTTGGCCGTAGTTCGATGACCGAGTGTTCCGCCGAACACTGTTAATGCGGACAACGACACGGAATGGACAACGAAAATAAAACGCTGGGAAAAGCTGGTTTAATTGTACTTCACTTTGCTTCTTTATTATTTACTTTTAGGGTTTCTATTATTTCGATCACAATATATCTCAGAACAAATAGTACACACGACAAAGCTTTCCCTATCGACCGAATTTTTGCTATATTTCTCCGGAATCTGATCCACCTCATCGGTAGGTTTTCTCTGACCGCTCGCACCGTCGCGTTGACGATCAAAATCTGACTAACTATCTGCCCACACAGATATCCAGATTCAAAACTGGTATCTGTATCTACACGGGAAAATTTCCCTAATTGCTCTGCTAACAGAACTTCCGAATTTCTGTTAGCAGCATGTTATCACGTCCCAGGGGTGATTTTTCATTCCTGAAAGAAGAAACTCGCTCATCATCGAACATCATTATCACCATCCGTGGTGGTGGTCGAAATTCAGTTCGACGGTTGTCGATTGTATGCCGCCTTATTTACATAACACATCTGGCGCGAAGGCCGAAAGATATCCTGCAATTTGAATGGACGTATGGCTCATGGGTTTTGTTTGACTTTTGTCAATACACCCGAAATCCATTAGATCTTTCTCCTCCCTCCCAGACACCGTGGGATCGGAGTAGTTCCCTTGTAGGTTTTCAACTTCATACAATTTGAATTATCTCGTTAAGATAATTACGATTGCCGTTTCTTTTGTTTGCCGATAGATTTGGTGGTCTTTATGGCAGCTACCCGCACGTGCATCGTTGGTCAGCTAATTTGCATTGCATAGACGTTTGAAATTGCCGATTCAATGGAATGTTCCTGGGCGCAGGCAGATTGAATGTTTCTTTTTTGTTTCAGGTATGATGACTTACGAATGTTGAGCTTGGCATTAAAAGCTTTGGGGACGTTCAGTTCCTTGCTTTTTGGTGTCGGTCTCAACGTTGGCTGCGAGTTGCAGGCCCTATGGTGGGACTTTGGGGCACGCGTCTGTGGGCGCGTGCAACGCTCTCAGGTAAGTAAATTCTTTGAAGGTAGGAACCTTACCTGCGCGGAATTGTGCGTTCGTAAAACGCTACAAGCTCATAGATCTCGCAATATGCCCTCGGATCAGCTTGATCATAAAGTTATCCACTCTGTTTATATTGGCCCCACTGTACAACGCTTCATTGGGATAATATTTTTTGTGATCGGATTCTGGAGTCCGATGTAAGTTAAGGCACGTCCTGAGGCATTGCCTCTCAAAAATCCGAATCTTTTCCATTAAGCTAGGTCCCACATTAAACCACACTGGGCATCCATATATGATCATCGGTCTGATGAGAGCCATGTAGCATATAACTTTAACTCTGCTGTCAAGTTGACTACTATGAAAGAGTCTTCTTGTCATAGCGTAAGCTTTCTTTGCCCTGGCAGCTTCCATATGTTTGTTAAAATATAGATACTGATCCAGCCAGATGTCTAAGTATTATATTTGACTAAATTTTTGGTTTCCAGTGTTTATTCGTGTGGTCCCATAATAGCTAGCTTTCGCCAGTTTTTCCTGGTGTCTTTGGTAGCTTCAGCCAGTGGTGTTCTAAAGAGGATGGTTTCACACTTCTGGATATTGATTTTGAATTTCCAGTTGTCGCAGTATCGCTGAACATCATTGAAATCCCCTTGTAATAATCTGTTAATGATTTCATTTTTTGGTGCTGTTCTATATATTATCAGATCATCTGCATACGCAATAGCCTGATGAAGAGACCTTATCAGGTCGCTAGTGTAAATATTAAAAAAGGATCGGAGATAACACCGCTCCCTGTTGCAGACCGTTTTCTATATTGTAAGTAATGTTGGAAGTCACATTGCCACTTTTGACGACGAATTTCCTTTCATTCAATATGTCGTATAGTATATACAGTAGTGGTTTATGAATGCCTAGTCTCATTAGCTTGTAGTATAACCCTTCTAGCCAAACGGTGTCGAAGGCCCTCTCTAAGTCAATAAAACAGGCACCTTTGCTCTGTTTCAGATTTTTATTCCACTGAATGTCTGAAACCAGTTTAGCTGCGGCATGTGTGGTTTCATGACCAGCTTTAAAACCAAACTGGTTATTTGGAATAATATTATTGTCCTCAACCCATTTAAGTAGAGCCTTGTTTAGAACCTTTTTGAATACTTTACTGATACTCGATAACAAACTGATCGATCGCAGATTTTTTGGGTTTGTTCTGTCTTTCCCTTTTTTTCGTAACGGTTGGATGATGGCCATTTTCCAACGTACTGGATAGTGTGCGTTGTTCAGAGCGTTGTTAAACAAGACTGCATATATGTCCATTGCGATTGGAGGAAGATGTTTTAGTACGATATTGGGAACTCCATCGATTCCAACTGATTTTTTGTTTCTTAAAGATGCAAAGACGCCATGGATCTCTTCACTAGTGATCAAAAGGCTGTTAGAGCTTTCGACATTGATCTCGGCGTTTGCCGTATTTTCATTACTGAAATGCCACTGTGAAATGTCATTTTTAAGATGACGATAATTCAGTAGAACTTTATCCTCCAAGTCATGGTTGCGACGAATTACTTCATTTGCCTTGTACAGTTCTTGAAAGACGCCCCCTACAACATTCACTTCTTCCAAGGGATCTTCAAACACAAAAACCTCGTCATTTAGGATGGCGTCGTTTGTGTCTATGCCTATATTTGTCAGCATTCGTTGGTTTTCGTCAGTTCGTGGTATTTGGAGACACTGAATCTCGTTTTCATTACTCCGTCTAAATATTTTATCAATTTGCGGGAACATACTGGGGTTGTCGGATTTTACCGCCCGAACTTTGTTGTTCCAATACAAATTTGCTGATAGTCTATAGTTGGCTTTTATCAGCTGTTGAAGATTTTTTAATCTGGACTCCAGTGATATTATCTCCTGGTCATGCCTATCAATAAATCGTCTGTATCGCAGTTTTAGTTGAGACAGAAGTCTACTTTTTTTTCTGTGAAGTGCGTTTATTGTGGCGTTTCGGTACATGTTCATGTTGTCCGTAGGTGTGGTTTTTGGTATTGTTTTGTCCATAGTTTGTTTTATGGTTTCGTCCATTTTTTGTATGTATTTGTCGATATCATCGTTGGATATGTTTCTGTTGGTAGGAGGGTTAATATCTTTTAAGCGAATTTCTCTTGTTAAGGGTCTCGTGAAACGCGTCCATCGCATACCCCCATAGTTATAGGGTTGCGGTATCATACATTCCCCGAGTTCCACAACTTCGCTTGGTGTTTTTATCACGATCGATAATGCACAATGATCGCTGTCATATTCAATTGTGCGTAGGCAGTTTATATTTTGTCTGTTAGTATGTGTATGTTTAAGTCGTGTGTCAATAAGCATAATATCGAGGAACGAAGCCCATCTGGGGAAGGAAGGATATTCTGTAGCTAGCAGGTCCGCCTTATATTCAATGTGATGTTGATCTAGCCAACTAGCTAGTTGATTTCCTCTCGTGTTGGATATGCTGTTTCCCCAATTTGGGTGTTTAGCATTCAAATCGCTACCTACGATGTAATAGTTCCCTTCCGAGTAAAGTTGTAAGCATTGGAAAAGAGTCTCTAGCTCCACTATAAATTGATTTTGTTGATGTGCTTCTGGTGTGTAGGCAGAACCCTACCTTGTCGGAGGGGTATGCGGATAGTGCACGCTTCAAGCACCTGAAATCTGCGCATCTCACCACTATATATTACCTTATGTTGAAGTTGTTTTTTAACAAAGATTGCCACCCCTCCTCCTTGTGTGGAGTTGGGTCGGTCTCTTCGTATAATGTCGTATTTTGTGTGACATCGTTTATGCCTCTGATTCAGCTTAGTTTCGCTAGCCAGAAGCACGTCAGGACTTTCGTCTTGCAACAGTTTAAAGAGAGCGGCTCTTCTCTCAATTCTGATAAGTGAATTTACATTCACGTCTAAAGCCTTAATTGTGCTTTCTGTTGGGGGGTTTATATTGACGGCTGGCTAGACAACTGCGAATAGACCCAGTTTAGTCTAGTGTCCTGGTCCTTTATTTGTTTTTGCATTTGTGTCATCTGCGTCTGTATAGCGAGCAAGGTTGTGAGCACATCTGCTAGTGTTACTGTTTCTGGAAGCACAGTATGTTGCGGCGGTACCTGTGTGGTGGGTTGTGGCGTGCTTCTCCTACCAGCTGTTACTTGAGCATACGAGAACTGGGGTGTTACATTTACTGCTGGTCGGCCTTGAACTATCGGGCGTTCTAATTTTCGTTGCTGTGAAAACTTTTTTTTCTGTAGTTCACGGAACTTAGGACAGCCTCGATAATTAGCGGGGTGTCCCTCACTCTTACAAACTGCACACTTTAGAAGAGATCTGTCGTCTACCCTTTCTTTACCTAACGTGCATTGTTCTGCGCTGTGGTCCTGTCCGCATCTTACGCATCGATACTGCATTTCGCAGTTTGCTGCTGAGTGCCCGAACCTTTGGCAGCGAAGACATTGGATTATATCTCTGCCTTTTTTCAAATTGTCCCATGTGTCAATTTGATGGTTCAGGATAGTGATTTTCCTAAGTCCACCAATTTTGCTCCCAGGGCCTAGCTGCACCAGGAAGAATGGTAATTTACGATTCTCCCGTCTAGCCCTAGCTGTATTGAAAGGTTTTACCGCGATAAACTCAATGTCATTACAGTTAAGCTCACGTAGCGTTTATAATAGAACTTCTGGTTCTGTTTCAGGGTCGACGCCTTTTAGTAGAACCGTTATATTCTTTACTTCTTTCGGGGTGTAGGTGTAAAATTCCGCGGTGGCCCTTTTTAGCATATTTTTCATTTTTTCGAAGTCCTCAACGGAATTTGTCTGTATGGCAAACCTGTTCCCTGTCAGTCTTTTAATTGAAAATTCCTCCCCAATAGAAAGATTACATAGACTTACCAGTTCGTTACAGTCCATATCTGTAATGTTGATGGGTGGCATCTTCGCTTTCCTTTTTGCTGCCTGTGGCTCTTGTTGTGGTTGTTGTTTTGTAATCTCCTGCGGTGCATATCCGTTTTGTTGGGTAGGATTCTGTTGTGCACATTGTTGCTGATTTTTCTGCTGCTGTTGTTTTACCATTAGCTGCTCCCTTTCTGCCAATTCCTTTTTTCTTCGACGCTTCTCTGCTAATTGTGCCCTTGCTCGGGCTAGCCTCGTTTCAAGATCGCTGATTTCCTCCTCCTCGTCCTCAGTGTCTGTAGTCGCTAAACATGCAAACATGTTATTGGTTACATGGCCGTCATTATATGGAACCGGGGGGAATGTATTGTCCTTTTCGAGCAAGTCTGTTATTGCCTCGTTTGGCTTGTTGACTTTTGCTGTCGCTCGTGTTAGTGGGGAGCTCGCCGGGCGTTTTATTAACGAGGACTTTGATTTCAATTTTTTAATATTTTGTTTTTTGTCTGCCATTCTGCATGCTGAGGGTCAGTACACCGAGCTTGTTGCATTCAAGATAGCTGGCCAGTCTTTGTTGTAAACCAGTTATTAGGTTGGCTTCACTTTGTAATTTCACTATATATTTTAGTTCCTTTTGTTTCTTTTTTATTTATATTTATTGTTTTTGTTTTGTTTTTCTTTTACTTAATTTTTTCGCTAAACACGTACTCACATACACTCTCACAGTTGATTAGTATTAAACGGTGTTTGTTTTGACTGTGAAAACACGTGGCTTCGTTCTCTTTTATTTGTTTATATTTATGTATAATAACTTTGTTTTGACTGTTCTTGTCACTAGAATTGATTTATTTATAAATAGTCTTATTATTTCAAATTTCACTCGCGACTCATAAAAGTAACTTTTACATTTATCTCGATCGGCGAATTGAAAACACGTCCGCACTCGGTCAGTGTGTATCGTTGTATGTGGATAGAGATTCCGTGGATAGAAATGCCACGGTTAGAAATTCCGGAGTGACGAATTCTGAATAAGACCTTCCGTGGTTAGAGATTTTGCTGTTACGGTTTCTGTCATGAGAGGTTCTATGGCTGGAAAAAGTCAGTCATTGGATTGGCGCATTGATTAATATACAAATATAGACATACAAGGAACCTGTTTTTGGGTTAACGTCCGAAGTGGAAGGAGGCCAACGTTATGCACTTAAATATGATAAAGTAAAGTATCGTTAAATAAATGACTAAAGACTATCACTCGACATCCACAATCGGTCGTCATTCTTCACTCAAGTTTGAGGAAGCACGGTGGCGACCGCAACGAGCAAACCTTGGGAGGTACAAAAGGATACACCCTCCCAAGTATTTGCTATTACAAGGGCATATAATTTCGAAAACTTCGCTGTACTTAGAAAGTAACGTTATAAGCCCTAGAAAATTTATTAGGAGAGAAGCGGTGTTTTCACTTTTACTAACATACAATAGTATAAAATGAACTAACCACAACTAAACTAAACATTATAGAGAACTGAAACCTACTTTCTACATATAATCTATCATCGTATCACGAACAACCGTGCAAATAGTCTTCTATTTTTTGTTTCATACTTTTAGTTAATTAATAAATGAATATTTAATGGCCGCGATCGTAGAGATGGTAAACGACAAAGGCATCTTAATCACAGACACGCAAAGTTAGGCTGAATAAGGAAAACTTCAGAAATTGTAGTTGTCAAGAAAATTCGAAAACTACATTTGCACTTAGACAATCTCATCTACATTTTGTGTCCCAATAAATCGTCGTGTCGATTAATTAAAACAGAAACAGTAGGAATATTTTCACATGAAACTGACTCAAGTGTAATATGTCTCCGCTACACAGGTGATTAATGACAAGCGGTAGCGATACTAATTGTTCTTCATATGACAACGGCATAAATATGGCGCTCATTGTAATGAGATGGTGATCAGCATCTGGTCAGTGTGATTGCTGCATCTTCGTCACTGGAATCGATCTCTAGATGGTACAATTATCATGTCAACCGTGCCCTGAGGCCAAGAGGGGAGCTGCTAATAATGGGGAAGCAACGTATCAAAGCACCGTTGTTAATTCGACCTTGAGCAAGTTTTTTGTTTGGCGCGAACATCTACAATTCCACCGACATGGGGATCTATAACTATGTCGAACTGGTGAACATGAATGCAAATCTCACTCTCACAGGTAAATGAATAATTTATCGCACTCTTTTTTTTTTATTTTATCTAAGAAAAGGAAAACGTATGAATTTCTATACACGTAAAAGTATTGTATATAGATACTTTTTTCTGCAGGCATCTTCTCCGCTATCGGCTGCGATAAATCAGGGGTTAGTGTTCTAAAAGAGTGAGAGTGAGGAGTTCTCATCGTGATTAGCTAATCGAATGCCTAAAGACCAGGTATGGAGGTAACAGGAATTCTTAGATGTCGCCTTCGGATGTCTTAACAACTGTGACGAGTTGAAACAGAGCCAACAACTTCTGAAGATTCTGTACCGGAGATGCTCAGATTCTCGCATAATGCGCGTACCGGTTATTTAACTTTTACTATCTTCAGATTGTAACAAGTGTAGTCCGGGTCGGAATAAGTTTTCGCTTTTATTTTTTACTTTTTATTTTCATTTAGACTGGGGGCAAGTATTTTATTCAATGTGGTGCTGCTAATAGAGTCACTGTGTTTGAAGACATGTTTTTATGTCATTTTTTTTTTGTCTTTTTGTTTGGGTTTTTTTTCTGGTTCGGTTTTTGCTTTTGTTGGTATTTCATTAGTTACTGATTGAACAGTGTATTGGACAGAAGATGACCGCTCGTATACGTTTGTTATGTCCGCGACAATGGAAGCTTGGTATGCGTTCATCACTTCAGTGTCAGCTTTTGTTTCGACTTCAGATTCAGCGTCAGGTTCAGCATCATTTCTTTTCACTAACGATGACCTTGCCCAGTTGTGTTGTGCCTTAAAAATAGATACAGTCACGGGAGCATTCTGCAGTGGGGTACGAGCGCTTTGGATCACTTGATTTATATTTATGATCGTTTGCATGGGAATTACCGTTTATAACTGGTGAATTGTTATTGTTCTTTTTATTCTCTTTTGACTGATCCGTAGATTCATATCCGGATCAGTGTGATTCTAAAGTTGTTGACTTTGCGACAATCGGAACAAAACATATGTGAAGGAATGTCTGCGACATGTATTGCGTTACGCACATTTCAATGGTGGAATTCTCCAGCGTAGTCATCTAGATACGACATTAGGCAAAATGAATGGGAGAACATTAACTGGCGAAGGTAATGCCAAATGACTAACCTGGGAGAACAACATCATCAATATTTAAAAAAAGTTAAAGGTACCTAGACGCACTGGTATAGTGAATTACAAAACGCATCAACAATTGGCGAAGGAGGGCATTCCTATAAAGGAAGAAGTTGTTTGTAAAAGGCGATTCATTGTTTGGGTTTTCCATATGAATAATAGTGACAAGTGGTAATCTTCGTTCAATTGGCTTCTAGAGTATTTGTAGTCTTTAAGGAAACTTTTTCGATCACCTTCGACTTGCAAGACAAACAACGGGCACCGGTTAGAATGTTGATGCTTACGCATCAAGATCCGGGTTATAAATAAACCTGCAATATATATAATTGACTGAACGTGATGGCAGCCTGGCGAATCGGGGAGAAGCGGCTTACGATTAATAGTACCTTACAGTCATTGACTTCGCATTCATTTGCTCACGGAATACTGGCTGGTGCGGATGGTGTTTTAAGAGTTACAACACGGACAAGGAAGTTAGAAAGGGTTAGAAAGGTTAGGAGAAAGATAAAGAGTGCTAACATGATTTGAGTCTATGCGACGAGGAAACAGATTCAAGGCTCTGATATAAGACATATATAACTGTAGAGAACCACATGACGCCAATAGCCATATTAAACAATAGCAGAAGACCACTAAGCAAAGGCGAAAATAGAAATCTTGTAAGTTTTACAAATACAAACTGCCACAAATATTTACCAAGTAAGTAATCATCCTTGGACAGTAATTTTTTCATCATCTACCAACTACTGTAAGACCTGTGGCGGTGCAAACAGATATACGAACACGCAACTAGAATGAAGAACATAGCACAAAAAAACCTATTTTTTTTAAACTCACATTGATGAGACGATCCGGAGCGCCAATTCTGCCCTTGGATTCGCGAAACGATGGCCTAAGCAATTCTCTGACCCTTACGTTACTCGACCCCTTTACCTTACCCTCATCCGTCCACTGCTTGACCATGGTAGCCAGGGATGATCTCCTCATCAGAAGATCCAAATCTGAAGAATCGAGACTATTCGACGTCACTTCCTTTGGTTCACTTTCCGAGGGCTAGGATGGGAAACGCCCTTAATCCTTCTCCTGTACATTAAGCGCCTCAAATTAATCAACCTCAGAACCCTTGAGGAAGGCAGAGTCCGGGCTGGCATAGGGTTCATTCATCGGGTCCTCGCCGAGTCTTTAACTTAATTCCTCTGACACAAACCCTCGAAATACGCGTAATCCCCGCCTTCTCTACACCCCCCCTCACCAGACCTTTTATGGTCTCAACGAACCCCTTTCGCGGATGCTGAGAAATGTCAGCTCCAACTCCGCCTTGTTCGACTTCGACCTCTCTACCCATACTCTCAAACACCACCTCCTAAACCATTCTCACCACCAATCCTAAGCGGCTCTTCTACACTTTACAATAAAACCCCACCTCTCGCCCCTACTCACGCCTTCGTAATTTGTTCTAGTTTTTTTTTACACTAACGCGCGCACAAAAAGGGAATTTGGAGAACCCTTAAATGTCAGAGTATATTGGTATTGAATGTCTGAACATCACAACGGACAGGAAACACTTGATCCAGATTCGTGTAGTTCGGCTAAAGAATGACTCTCTATTTTTTTTTTTGTGCGCCTGAAGTCCACTTTCAACGTGAACGGATTCACAGATTGACGGGTATCACGGAAAAATGTCGGAAGGGCGGAACACATTCAGCAAGTTCAGTTGAGCAACGACCATGGTAATACCTGTAGAAAAGAGATATGCATGATACGTTGCGCCTGTGTTCTAACGACGGAATTGGTGGACTTACAGCTGAGTCCCCAATAAGTTTCACTGCTCGTTTTTGCATCCTACCGAGCACGCGTAGTGCAGTTTTGGATGCGCCTGACCAAATATGGGAGTTGAACTCAATTTTTGGACGAATATACCACTTGTAAATAGTATACCCGCCTGTCACACGGGAGACCGGGGTTCGTTTCCCCGTCGGGGAGCCTGCGGCGCAAGACTAATGACTTTGCCCGGAAAAAAAAAACACAAATCATTATGGAAAACTTAACAAGCCTCAGGACTTGCTAAATAAGGCCAACACCGGTTCTCGGTTGTAGTCTCGTTGATGATGATGATGATGAAATAGTGGCCAGGTTGGATGGAGTGAACTATCTTTTGCATCTCTTAAGGAACCCCATACATTTGGCTGCACTTTTCACAGCGAATTAATTCGAGTGCCGAGGATTGATAGTTCCCTGGTTGCGTCAATTCAAGTGGCATTCATAGACAGTATAATTACTTTGGGGCTCGCCTTTGACGACACGAGACAGCACTGAGTTTGTTGGGCATTGAATTCTACTCGGTTAGATAATCCCCATTGATATATCTTGTTGAGGTCTGAATTCAACGTATCAAGCATAAGTTGCTGGTGGTGACGTTCGAAGAGTTTGGACGGGAGTGTTCGCATGAGTACGCTAAACTCAACGTGCTATCATCAGACAAACGACTGACTTGGATTGTGAGTAATTGACAAGAGATCATTTATAAAGATCAGGAAGAGAGGGGGTGAGAGTACCGAACCCTGGGGAACACCTGCATTAATTTGATGGGAGACAGATTTGATACCATCAAGGATCACCTGTATTGGACGGCCAGAAAGATAGTCTCTTATACATCGGATCAGGGTATTGTCCTCTCCATAGGAATGCGATTTTAATAAAAGGGCTGGATGCCAAACTCTGTCGAAGGCTTTGGAAATATCCAGCGCGACTACCTTGCTTTCACCGAGGTAGTGAATGGAATGGCTCCACTTTTCGGTAAGGTTCGCCATCAAATCTCCTGTGGAGCTGTTTCTATGAACGCCATATTGGCGGTCATTGAGGAGGTCATTTGTTTCCAGACATTTCGAAAGTAGACGGTTGATAAGTGATTCCGTTACCCCCGAGAGAAGAGAACTTTGTGCTATGGGTCGATAAGAAGAAAGGGATGATTTGTCAACCTGAATTGGCGGAATGTTCGCTGACATCCATCTATTTGGGAAACGGGCAGTAGAATAAGACAAATGGAAGAGTTTCCGCAGTAGTTTACCGAGTGAAGAGGAACATCTCTCCAAGAGGATTGGGGGAATGTCATCCGGACCAGCGGATTTGTGTGCGTTTATCTCCTTGAGTGCCCGGGTAACAGTACGCGTTCGGAAGCGAATCTGGCTCATGGTATGCTGCTTATGCTCAATTTGAGGCGGAACTGATGTGGTATCAGGTAGCGTTGAGTTGGCTGCAAAATGTGAACAAGTAGATTCGCCTTCTCTATTGCATTGGTGACTGGTCTGTCATCGACTATAAGCAATGGAATGGATGAAGAGGGTGAGGTTTGAATGTTTTTCACGAATGCCTAGAAGCTTCTACTACCTGTGGGGAGTGTAGTATTTTTTGTTTCACTCTGTGATCATGCAAGAAGTTTGCGCATTGGATATGCGAATTGCAGTCATTTCTAGCTCTCTTAAATCCTTTTCGGTTTTCCTCAGTAATGTTTAATTTATACAACCGGAAGCTCAACTCTTTAGCCTTAATGGCTTTTCTGCACCCGGAATTGAACCACATATTTCTCTTGGGTTTGATACTCTCTACTTTGTGTGGAATAAAGGTTCGCATGCCCAGTAGAATCGTGTCTGTGAATGTATCCGCTATAGAATCAACATCGTTATTGAGGAAAAATAACGACCAATTTAAACTCCCAAAAAAGTTTTTCAGAACTTCCAGTTGGCTTTCTCGTAGAACTATATTGTTCTTGTGGGAGCTTTCTCATTAACGTTACCATTGTTTGGAGGAAATTTAGCTGACACGACGCGGTGGTCTGAAGTGCCCAAGCGCGAAGAAACTGCAATTGTGTATTTGTTTGAGTGAGAGGTGAGAAACAAGCTCAGTGTGTTGGCGAAATGACCATATATGACTGGTAGCTGTGTTAGCTCATTGAAAAGTTGAGTTAAGCTATTTGAATCAGCAAAAAGTTGGACATATTAACCTTCAGGTGCTGTGTGTCCGGAGTGACGAAGCCACTGAAAACTTTTAAAACAAAACGTATAAATAATTTTAAGATAAGTTTAACGGGCGTTGATTTAGAAGGCTTTAACAAAATTAAATCGGCATTGGGGAAATCGAAAAGCGAGTACTACACGTACAGCCCTAAATCGGAGAAAACTGTCTCCATGCTCCTCAAAGGAGTTGATCCTTCCTTTACTCCCGAAGAGGTGATCGAAGAACTAAATAGCTTCGAAAACGATTCTAGAAATCGCAACCGTAAGTTGCCTTTCGGCATTGTGTTGCTAAGCACCAATAGTAAAACTGACCGACTTAGATATAAATAAATGCATTAATCACCAAACAATAAGTTGGGAGAGAATAAAGAAGTCCGACCGCGTATTGCAGTGTATGCACTGTCAACGCTTCAGCCATGTGGCAGGGAATTGCAATATGCATTTCAGATGCGTCAAATCCCTAAATAAGCATATCACTGGAGAATGTCCATTGGGCAAAGAACAGCTCCCGGATAGAAATAAACTATCCTGCGTCCTCAGTGACAACACGGGTCACACGGTTGTACCCACAATTAAAATCAAAGTTGGAAGTCAGAAACAAGCAAGTTGAAGAGGAGAAACGGATGAAAACTCGCTCTTATAACAACTTCGTGGCACCAAGTGTCATAGTCATACGCCCAAATGGCAGGTGGGTAAATAATGCACCAATCTTAGAACAATCACGCAATATCATTAGAACGCCTGCTCCAGAGGCACAAACTGATATAACAGCTATATTACTATCCATACAAGGACAATGAACAACATTGTTACCAATACATTGAATCGTACTATGCCAAAGGTGTCTCACATGGAGAGCCATACAAACCGATACAGAAACGCAACGATCGACGAGCTGTATAGGCAAAAGAGTATTCTGCTCTCTAACTTAAAACTGCTCTACAGACAGTTCAGCGATCCAAATAACCAGAAGATAAAAACAATTGTCTTAAAAAACTTCAAAAACTGCTCCGTGACTACTATAGATCAGTAATCAATGAAGACTGGTACAACAGAATTCAAGCCATCAAAGCTAGTGGACCGAATATTTTCCCTCAAATAAATAAAGTCTTTCGAAGGAAAGATTATAATGACATTCCATGTCTGCGAGTTCCGCGGACTCCCGAGAATTGTCAAACGCTGCTGAACGCAGGACTTACCCTGGAACACATTAACTTTAACGAAGAGTTCATAATAGTCAAGGATCCGCAAAAAAAAAAGCGAACTCAATTGCTGCTTGTTTCGAAGCAGTGTGTAGATTGAAGGAATCGGCTCATTCTAATCTTAACCTGGAAAATCGGGCTCTCCAAAAACATATTTCGTTACGCAATGAACTTAACAGTACTTTGAAAACCTGCTCAATGTGCGCACCGATCAACCACAAATAAACGCACCAGACGTATATACAGCCGAGCCCCAGATCCCAGAGCCCTCTCTCGACGAAGTTGTAGACGCGATAAATCGACTGAAAAACAACAAGGCCCCCGGAATCGATTGCATACCGGCAGAGCTTGTGAAGCATGGAGGGGGGGGCAACCGCTCGAAAGATCCACCAACTGGTTAAAATAATATGGGACAAGTAAGTCATTCCGGAAGAATGGAAAACCTCAATAGTCATCCCCATTTTCAAAAAAGGCGACAGATCTGACTGCGAAAATTAGAGAGGAATATCATTGCTCCCTATCACATACAAAATATTAACAAATGTCATACTGGCAAGAATCACACCGTACGCAGAAGAAATATTGGGAGACTACCAATGCGGATTCCGTCGGAACCGGTCAACAAGCGACCAGATGTTCACAATAAGGCAACTGCTGGAAGAGAAGTGGGAATACGGAGAGACGGTACACCAACTGTTCGTGGACTTCAAAAAAGCCTACGACTCAGTCGCAAGGCAAAGACTCTACCATATTGTGGTTGACCTGGGGATCTCGAAAAAAGATGCCGCCCTCATTCAAATTTGCATGAACGAAAACAAAGGGCGAGTTAGAATAGAAAACCACCTCTCAGAACCATTTGAAATCCGGGACGGACTAAAACAAGGGGATGGCCTCTCACCATGCCTTTTTAACCATGTCCTCGAGTATGTTATCAGAAAGGTACAAGACGACAACACGGCCGGATCATCCCTGAACGGGGTCACACAAGTGCTCGCATATGCGGATGACATCGCCGTTCTGGGCGATAATCTCGAAACTATAAGTAAAAACTGTGAAATCATCATGCAAGCAGCAGAAGAGGTGGGCCTAGAAATAAACGAAGACAAAACGAAATACATGATTACGACGAGAGCAGGTGGACCTCAGAGAACACATATAAACGTCAGGGGCAAGATATTTGAAAATGTCAAAGATTTAAATATCTGGGAACGATACTGACGACCAGAAACGAAACGTCAAAGGAAATTAACAAAAGACTACATTCCGGCAACGCTAGTTGGCATGCAGCCAGTAAACTATTAAAATCCAAACTGCTATCACGTAATATAAAGCTCCGTGTCTATAGAACCATAATCATGCCGATTGCTCTGTACGGATGCGAAACATGGGATCTCACAAAACGGGAAGAGAACAAATTCCGCGTATTCGAGAAAAAAGTTTTAAGGGGTATATTTGGTGGTAAATATGACGAGGAGTCAGAACAATGGAGGAAACTCCACAACCACTAATTGGAAGAGCTATACCGCAAACCTACAATAGTGAGAGTAATCAAGTCGCGAAGATTAAGATGGGCCGGACACGTAGCGCGAATGGGCTATGATAGGACCATGCATAGAATTCTTGACGGTAAACTAACGGGGAAGAGACCGACAGGACGGCCGCGACGGACATAGGAGGACAATGTTAGATTGGACCTCGAGGAGATCGGATCGGATGGTCGAACGTGGCGGAGCCGAGTCGGTGAGGTCATGAACTTCCGGGTTCCTACAGGCCAGTAAATAATAATAATCATCATCATCATCAGCACTACAACCGGAAACCGGTCTTGGCCTTATTTGGCAAGTCCTGAGGCTTGTTCAATTTTCCATGATAATTTGTTTTTCCGGGCAAGGTCATTAGTCTTGCGCCAAAATAATAATAATAATAATAATAAATAATAATGAACTTAACAATTGGCGTCTCTTAAGTCGAAATTTCACTATCTTTAGTGAAAATAATAGAGCGGATTCCCCACATAGAAATCTAAACACTAGGATATTTGTACACAGGATAATCTGACGGACATTCTTAGATCGATTAAGAACAAAAAATCTTCTGGAATAGATAGAATTCCAAACATTGTTCTAAAGCATTTACCTCTTGAAGTAGTGAAGGTTTACACTATTTTGTTCGATAACGGACTAAATAATGCATAGCATTAGTCCCAGAAAAAATAAACCAGAAAAAATAAATCATTATGGAAAATTTAACAAGCCTCAGGATTTGCTAAATAAGGCCAAGACCGGTTCCCGGTTGTAGTGCCGATGATGATGATGATTAGTGGACCGTATCCAACTCGTTGACAGACTGCAGTAGTCCATCCCATCCGCAAAAAGGGCAAGGACAAGAGCAATCCAGCCAGTCTTCGCTCGATTAGTTTGCTTCCAAACATCAGCAAGGTATTCGAAAAAATTATAAATAAAGCATTGAGTAACTGCTGTGGGGACAATTGTATTATTCCGAACAACGAGTTTGGTTTCCGATCGCAACATGACACAGTTCATGCTGCAACAAAGCGAAAATGCACAGGGGCCTGTTTGGTTGACTTTGAAAAGGCTTTCGACGACGTATGGTTAGAAGGGCTGGTATATAAGTTATCACATCTAGGTATGCCCGAATATTTATTATACATTATCTACGATATGATAATGGGTAAACAATTTGTGGTGAAATGTGGAGATATAATCTTTAACAAGACTTTTCTCATAAAAAACGTCCTGCAACAGAGAGCAGTGAATTCTTCCATTTTATTTAACATTTACACTAGTTATCTATAATAGTGGGTTCTCTCAACCATGCAATTGCGTATGCCGACGACATTGTGGTGTATAGATCTGGAGAAAAGATGGATGTTGTGGGGTAAAAGTTATGATGCCAAAACACGGGGCACTTCTTTCACTAATATCCCCAACGATGGTGTCGCCGAAAATTGTATACCAAGAAGAATAAAAATAAAATAAAACCCTAGGAAGATATGTTGTTTGGTGTTTAATGTTTTTATTTTTTATTGTTCCTTTAATTGTTTTAGACTAAACTTGTACCACAAGAATGTTTCTGATTTTCTCTTTATTTAGTGAATCCCACTTTCATGGACATTTAAACATATATGAATCGCCGCGAATGCCAATCTTGTATATAATTTACAACGCGCTATCTCGACTACCTTTTGTTTGAAGTACTCTACTTGTTAACATTTTATTGTAATATCTCAAGCCATATTTAACGTGCAACTAAACATTATCCTATGTAATTATCCACTGACACCGAATTTTTGTTATTCGGACTCACGAGCGACCACTCCGGCGCGTTAAACACTCGACTCGTGTGCACTGTTTGGGGGTTGAAATTCGACTAACTCCAATCAGGGATGAAAAATTGACTCCTTGACTATGCACAACGATCAACCAATCGAGATCATACTCTCATCTGTGCTCTCTCATTTTCCCCACTCATCGAGGTGAATAAACCCTTTGGTTAATTCAATAGTCGATGGACTAGAGAGAATGAGAGAACTGAAACGAAGAGCGCAATGATCCCGGGGATGACTTTGCTTTTTACATGCACGAACGCAAAATCAATGGTGACCGAGTGACCTAGATTGGAGATTGGATTGATATCAGAGTGCAATGTACTCTGAGATGGGGAAAATGAAATGGGATGAAAAGTACTTTGTGCTATTCACGTGACTAAAGACTTTATTGATCGCCAGCGAATAGCTTGTCTGGGGGAAGTCGAAGGGACGCTGCAACGTCTTGGGAAACATTAGCGTGAGAACAAACGAAAAGAATTCGATAGTCCAAGCCGTTGCGCGATGACGTAACAGCATCGTTTGGTTAGACTTTGCTGTTGCTAACCAACACGAATTGTGATTTCTGGTGGAAATCTCATGGGGTTAATGCAATGGATTTGCTGTAGCAAGAAAGGGCTGAATTCAATTATACATTATCTACATAAAATAATGAATTCAGTTATGCGTCCTTTTGGGGTATTTCTTTTTTCAGGTGAAATAGCCGGCGGAAGGGATTGGGGTTGAGGTGGTGCGCTGTTAGCAGGCGAAATTGGATAGAAATTGCGGGTTGGTTCTCCGTGTAATATAGAGAACCCCCACAATGTCATCAACAGACTACTGCAAGATGATTTCAACAAAATGAAACGTTTTTGCGACGACTGGAAATTAAAAATAAATTTCCAAAAAACAGAGACTATCCTTTTCAGAATGCCCCTGCCCAGTGCCTCAAGGGATACAAAATGGCATTGGAAAACATTTTCCATTGCAGGAAGTAATAGTCTTCCGCTTCAAGTAAAAACTCTATTCAGATTCCTGGGTATCTGGCTTGATTAGCATCTTTACTTTGATAAGCATACAGCAGCTGCTCTTACATTACATTACATTACACCTTAATTCAATTCAATTCAATTCAATTTTTATTTAGTAGATAATTACATTTATGGTATATTTTACAACTAGTACTTAAGAGATTTAGGATAGCAATTCCTTTACAACTATAATCTTAAATCTATATAACGACAATAGCACAATTTTAATGAATAACAAATAATAAATTAAGGGAAAACTACAATAAAAAACCCTTATTTGAATCTTAAGACTAATATTGCACGAGCTTCCGGTTATTTTATGTAGTAATGACCTCGATATAATTTTCATAGACAGAGTACATATGTAGTGATTTAGGATAACGCAAGACGGGAAACGAGAACATTGTCAGAAAAAGAACAATTGTCGAAGAAGTTTCGATTGATTTTGTCAATAAGGAACTCTACCGGTTTAACGTTGGCGTTTTCATGTAGTTCATGTGTCGAATAATGCCATGGCAAATTCAGCAACATTTTCAATATTTTATTTTGACACCTTTGCAATTTTATTTTGTGTGTGCGAGCACAATTACACCATACAGGCGCCCCGTACAGGAGTATAGCTTGAAAAATGGTTTTAAATATTATAATTTTATTTTCGATGCTAAGCTTTGATTTTCTACACACTAATGGATACATAACTCTTACGACTTTGTTTATTTTGTCAATTGTGGTAGTGATGTGTTTTTGAAAGATGAGTTTTTTATCTAGAATAATATCTAGATATCTGCAGTCTTCGGATCAATCAATATCAACAGCAAGCAGTGTTTCCTACATCCGTCCACTAGAAGTGATTAATTCAAAGACAATTTTGTTTATCCTGGAAAGTTCTTTTATTTTAAAATTCACAGCAGGGTTCTTTATTGAATAAGTTATTTAATTGATTACATTTTGTGGGGACATCAGCAACGACGATGGGGACCAGCGCAAAGAGTGCACCGATCAACAGCAATATAGAGTTCATTGTTTTAAAATAAAGTTACTTTTCTCATTTATAAATTCGTTTACACTATCCCAAACGAACTGCGGCACAAACTCGCCAAACAATTGGAAACCGACAAGTTCGAAACACCTCTCACGACTCCGGGTAGTATCGCGTGTCTGCAGCGCTACAGACAGCGGGAGCGGCATGTGACCAGCGTGGCCAACGGATGGAAAACGACTCAACGATATTCAATTGTTGTCGAAAGAAATTCAGCCAGTGAAACTGGCTCTCTTAAATTAAGGATGCATTTCCTGTTCCAAGAGAGACGTAAAGTCTCTCTTTGGGGTAACCAAACAGATCTCATACAGAAGATCACCACGGTACAAGTGTATGTGTGTACACTGGTTCTTTTATGGATCAAAGCCATGGGAAGGAATCTAAACAAAGAAAGAGAAAATGTGCATTCATGGGATGCGAGTCTGGTAAAGTAAACAAAACCGAAACTCGTCGGATGCTAATTGGATCTTTGTTTGAGATGTGCGTCGCGGCTAAATAAATAGACGCGGCGCAACGAAGAAATGGTGTTAATGGGTTTTGGCTAGATTACCAGGAAGTGGTGTTTATAGCATCACTGGTAAGTGTAAGTATTGAATTCCTATTTGCATTTGCTTATGCTGTAGGATTTAATTAGTGCCAAGAGATGCGTGTATTTGTTTTGGTCCCTTGGGTGTATGTCGCCAGCCAATGTGTTTGTCTGGTGATTTATGATACACATGATGAAGCTAGGATAAGCCAACTCAAGGGTAAGGTTTCCTGATTATCATCATCATCATCATCGGCACTACAACCGGGAACCGGTCTTATTTAGCAAGTCCTGAGGCTTGTTAAATTTTCCATAATGATTCGTTTTTTTCCGGGCAAGGTCATTAGTCTTGCGTCAGTTTCCTGATTATGCGGTTTTATTATATATGAACCGATGAATTTTCTCTCAGGGAATTTATGATAAGTTTGGAGAGAACTTTTATAGGGGATTTTAAATGCGAAGTTATGCATGCAGGTAAGAATTCTCTTTTCCGGGGCTTTTTTGATTACAAATTTGTTCTCTTTAATGCGTGAAGCATTTAAGATGCTAATGCTATTGCATTAGCGAAAGCTTATGCAGACTGGCTGAAAGTTATGGGGGTTTTTTGGGAAAGCGAAGGGGGGGGGTGTCAGAACCAGCAAGAAGTCTGTTCCCTAGTGGTCTTCTGGACCCCAATGTGAAAATAATTGCATACTCGGCCAGTATTCATGTATGGCTGCCCGGTATGGTATAACATATCCCCATTCTACATGGAGGAGTTTCGAGTGTTCGAGAGGCAGTGTTTGCGTTCCTGCCTCGGAATGTACAGAACCCCAGAGTCGCAATACAAGCAATTCTATCCCAATAAAGTCCTGTATGACAAATCAGGACTAAACAGAATAGATAACTTCATTATCAAGATTATTCGTGGTCACACGACTAGGGCAATGTGCAGTGAAAATTATCTCATTTCTGGAGCATTATATCCGAATGATATGTATATGGAGAGTACTCTCCAGAATGGGCTCATTCCACCAGAAGCGTTCCCTTTCTTGGTTCTAAAAGGACTTATCCGAGACAAACATGGAATCCCTACTATTTCCCACGCTCTCCGTGGTGCCAGGGATAAACGAATTCTCCATGATAACGATATCTCTAATATTCCAGTTGGCCTGCGTCTTAGTATGGTGATCGGTGAAAGAGATAAGTGAATAAAAGGTCGATCACATCCCAACTGGTGGTGGATCAGTGATGAAGAAAGGACTATACGTCCCCAAATATAGTATGCCTCTCAGACGCACTGCTTTCCTTCCCCCTATACCCAATTCCCAATTATTATTTTTTTATTTTTACTTTAATTTTTTATATTTTATTTTTATTTGTATTCCTTGTTTACGTATGTACGTTTTGTTTCGTTGTTTTCTTATATTTTCCTTGTCAACCCTCTATATACGTAATTTAAAAAAAAATAAAATAATTAATAATACAGGATACAGTAAGGATAGAATAAATTTTAAATAGAAAACATCGATTATTGTGACATTTATATAAACATTAGTTATAGTACGCCGAAAGGCATAAGAAAAGTGATAATGTATAATTTAGAGTGCTTGCGAAGAGCCAGTAAGTTAATGTAAGAATCTTATTTGTAAAATAGAAGTTAACATTTAGTCTTAAGTAAAATCTGTAATTGAATTGTTAAATAAATGTGAAGATAAAACAAAAAATATAGGAACAAAATAAAGAAGAGATTTTGTGAACAAAAGAAAAATTAAATGCGGTAGACTTGTTGTAAATAAATAACTATAATAAATTGAATTCAATATAAAGTGGTTAAAGTGCTCAAGGGTACTATATCGTTCAATTGATGTTTTTTTTTTTTTCGGACCCCTGCAAACTGTTTATTATTTATAGGAACTGGTATGAGATAGTACAATAACCCAAAGTGCATACAAAAAATAATATTGAGAAGTTGAAGAAGCAACACGATGCCATATTGTGGTAGAAGCTGATAAGTATTAGCAGTTCGTATGTATGTGGCTACACCTTGATGTGAAAAGAACAGAGGTACTAAGTTATAACCAGGTAGACTGAAATCGGTCAGTGTCATATCGAAGGTACGTAGCGGAGATTTACCTTTTTACAGACTTTTACGCACAGACTGTTCCTTGGAAATTCGCGATATCATACCAAGGAATCCAGTTTATTCGCGACCCGCAACATAATTCGATAGAGACCGTCAATTGGAAAATCTTCCCCCAACGGCACATATATGTCTATAACATAATTTATTTTATTACAGAACGGAACAACTCCAAAACTCTCTTCCAGCATGAGTGTTTCCAGAGCGTAAAAATTTACAACTGTTCTAATATGCAAACAATTCTGACAGATATTTAATAACATCTCAGATAGCTACAGGTTCTCCTTTGTTGGGAGGAATATGTAACAGAAAAAGGCAACACAAGTCTCCGTGTCAATCACTCCAATTATATTGGAGGTGGTATATTCCTTAGGTCCTCGATAGTATAGTGGTTAGTATACCCGCCTGTCACGCGGGATACCGGGGTTCGATTCCCCGTCGGGGAGCCTTTGGCGGATTGTTATATTGTTGATTGGATTTGATTGATTGACACTTGGTGGTTTTATATTGTCCTCGGTCAGGTATTGATGACTGCGGTGTTCCGCCAAACAATGTCCGCAGTAGAAAGAATTAAAACACCGGAACACGGAGACGATCACACAAATAAAACACTGCGAAAGTGTTGTGTATAAATCTGATTTTATTATTGGTCCTTTGCTTTTGTTTAATTTAGGTTTTATCTGAACTACATGTAGATGTTACAGGTTTACTATTTCAATTGTTAATGTTTGTGCACACACGACTTTCTTAATCGACACGATATTACGGATTCAACTTTCAATTGTTAATGTTTGTGCACACAACGATTTTCTTAATCGACACTACTATGCTTCTTTTCTAAAGACGCGAAACTCACACACCTCACAACTCATGTTACTTGGATTTAGTCTGTTTCTCGAATGTCCTAATTCCTCCACGATGAGGATTCTCAGTGTCTCTACTCCGGATGGATGTTATAAGTCGACTCTCCAATTCGGCGGTATTCGCTAGACTACTTGTCTCTATCCTGAAAATATCCCGTTCTTGTTACCTATCCTCGCATCTGCACAAGAAAATTTCTCATCCTGTCTGCCAACAGATTTTCCCCATCGTATCTGTTAACAGCCTAAAATTTCCCTTGGCATCTCAAAAGGAGAATTTCCCATCGGATCTGGAAAAGGAGAAATATTTTTTTCTTTTGTTTAAGGATCGGATGCGACCGCTTATTCTCCCATCTTTCCGTGGTTTATTTGAACTGTACATCTGGCATGCAGACAAAGGATCGCATGCATTTCGGATGTGTACACGGACTATGGGATGTAAGGCTTTGTTTGCCTTTCCAATCGTAAGCATCTATCAGGGATAGTGTTACGAGTTTATGATTGTTCGCCTGCTAATCAGCGGAGCAACGAATCGTTTGTTTGCGCAAGTGTGCCTTAACATTAGGTCATGCAAAGGATTTAGGTGCTAATTGCATTTAGCTACCCGAGTATGCATCCCTTGTTCGGTTTACTTACCGACAATGGTATTTCGTGGGAAAACATCACGTTGATGCTTAGGCTGGGTGATCGATTTACATCGACGCTTTCCTGCATTAGCAAATTTCTTAGATGCGATGCTTTTCTGCCTTTTTGTATTGGTTTTGGATACGATGTATGGATGCGTTGAACTCGATATTGGAAGTTTTTGAACGTTAAGTTCCTTGGTTTTTGATATCGGGTTTAACGTCGTTGCAATTTCATATAGCCTTAGTTACAGGTATGAGTAAGGACTTTGGGACACGTGTCTGTGGGCACGTGTAATGGATAAAGGTAAGTATGTTCCTTGGCGGAAAGGACACCTCAACCTACAGTTGGTTGTGTGGTTCGTATAACCCCCCCCCCCCCCCCCCCACACCAGTGACGTAGTAACGATCTGACGTAGGTTGATTGTTGTCTGGGGGACGAAGAACAACTGGTTTTAAGGGCGTGCTCCCTTCCATCTTGGTCAGTACTGCGGAGGTAAAGGGGTGAAGGAAATCGCGTTAGTCGTTTTCTGGCGGTCGTTATTGGAGGCGGTTTGGGGTTGAGGATTTTCCGGTGCCCGAACGTTGAGGATTCTCGTGGCGTCCTCTCTGGCGCGTTGATCTAGAGCGCGCTGCCGCGTTATGGGTCCGTGTAGGACTTCCGTAGCCTCGCGTGTAACTATTTCGCAAGAGTTTGGTTGAATTTCAGTGCCTGCCGTACCTTACGTTTCGGGGAAGTGTGACGGATGGCATACGGGGCAGCTTTCGGCTACTGCCAACGGTTGTTGGTATGCTTCTCCCGGTACCGCGTGGGGCGGTTGTTCCAAATGACACGGTTATAATCTTTCGACACTGACTGTGTACGGCTTTCCGTCAACGGAGAAAAATCGGTCGTTTATTCGATCCAGCACCTAGTATGGCCCTTCGTAGGAGGGTTCTAGAGGTCTCCTAACTTTGTCCACCCTGATGAAGACGTGTGTGCAGCTGTCCATCTCTGGGTGAACAAATATCCTCTTGGAACCGTGTCTGGCGACCGGTGTTGCCCTGACCTTACGCATGAGCTTGTGTAGGTGTTCCAAGTTTGGCAATTGTTCGAGTGGGGGTTCTCCATCGAGGAACAACTCTCCTGGGAGGCGCAGATTGGTTCCGTAGGTCAGATCTGCTGCTGAGGCTCCCAGGTCCTCTTTTATGCTTGTGCCCAAGCCTAAAAGTACAGTTGGTAGGGCGTCGAGCCATTGATTGTCGTCATGGCACATCAGTGAGGCTTTGAGTGAGCGATGCCATCGTTCTATTATCCCATTGGACTGGGGGTGATAAGCTGTTGTGTGGCTTTGCTGGCAGCCGAGTAGATCGGTCAGCTGCTTGAAGATCGCTGCCTCGAACTGTGGTCCTCGGTCGGCTGTGAGGGTAGCCGGGACGCCGAAACGTGTGACCCAGGTCGAATAGAATGCTTTGGCTACATTCTCTGCGGTCACTGTTCGAAGTGGCACTGCTTCTGGCCACCGTGTGAAATGATCGATCATCGTCAGGAGGTACGTGTAACCTCTCGCCGGTGTAAGCGGTCCCACAATGTCGATGTGTATATGGGCGAAACGTGCCTCGGGGATCTTGAATTGCGCTGGTTGTAGCACGTTGTGTCGATCGACTTTGCAACGTTAACATTGCAAACAGTTGCGTGCCCATTTCGTAATGTCTTTGGCCATATGTGGCCAGACGAATTTACGTCGGACGGCTGCTGTGGTTGCGCGTCCGCCTGGATGGGGCGGTTTATGGAATGTTTCGTACACATTCCTTCGAAGGTTTTCTGAGATGTAGGGACGAACTACCCCTGTCGAAACATCGCACCAGACTTCGTCTTTTGAGTCGTTGAAAGGGATTTTACACCAAACTAGTGCTGTCTCCGCTTTCAGTAGAAACTCGAGTTGGCGGTCCTCTCCTTACGCTTGTGCCAAGTCGGCACCGTCGATTTACGCACGGAGTTTAATTGCATCGATACGCGAGAAAGCGTCTGCAATTACGTTCTGTGCTCCTGGAACATATTCAATTCGGGTACTAAATTGCCCGATGAAGTCCAGGTGCCGTTCTTGTCGCGGGGGTGAGTTTCCCGCTTTCTTTTGGAAGGCATACACCAATGGTTTGTGATCAGTTTTATCGTCAATTGGCGACCTTTGACCATGTGCCGGAAGTACTTTACTGCGCAGTAAATCGCTAGCAACTTCCTGTCGTAGGCACTGTAGCGTCGCTGGGTTGGGTTCAAGATTTACATGCGACGCTTTCCTGCATTACAGGATTGCTTAGATATGATGCTTTTCTGCCTTTTTGGATTAGTTTTGCATACGATGTATGGATGCGTTGAACTCGATATTGGAAGTTTTTGAAGGTTAGGTTCCTTGGTTTTTGATATCGGGCTTAACGTTGTTGCAATTTCATATAACCTTTGTTACAGGTATGATTAAGGACTTTGGCACACGTATCTGTGGGCACGTGTAATGGATAAAGGTAAGTATGTTCCTTGGCGGAAAGGGCATCTCAACCTACAGTTGGTTGTGTGGTTCGTAGAACCGCCACAAGCCTCGGGCGCATGTCTAATGACCTTGCCCAGAAAAAACAAATCATTATGAAAAATGTAACAAGCCACAGGACTTGCTAAATAAGGCCAAGACCGGTCCCCGGTTGTAGTGCCGATGATGATGATGATATTCCTTACCTAGTTTTTGTACTGGGCACCGTTGGATGTCTTATTTCAAAAATGATATCTTTCCAACCGCCGCCCCGGGCAAGGTTGATTCTTGTTACACCAATTAACTTTGGCGTCAAAGCGTTATTTGGGAAACAAGACAAGATTTATACTTTCTTCTTTTCTTAGTGGTATTGACTTACCGTTTTTATGGCTTTTATTAAGGTGGTGGTATGCTAAATATCTCACACCTGAAGTTCTGACTCGCAAGCATAGAGAATCAAATCATATTGAAGCTTACTTGTTTCTTCCTATTGTCTCTATCTGTTTCTCTCCTTTCGGCCACCACCAAATCTTTTGACGCCATAAGAGTATTAATAATCCCTTTAGTGTAATCATATTATTGAAATTGATTATTTTATGCTTAATCTTCGTGGTGTTTATGAATAAGGAATTACAATCTGCATTGTGATTTTATATAATCATTCAGTTTCAATTTCATTCCAAATTCGCTAGAACTGTTGAATTTAGATTTGAATCTAGGCGCAGATTACGTAATTATCTAAAACAGGAAGTGAAGCGAATCAAGATGATTGGACGTCAAAAAATATCATTGTTTGAAATTACAATAAAACACAGCTTGTGGCCAAATAGCTCATTTCAATACGAACGTTAGCTCTAATATGAAATAATTAAATGATTCTACTAGAACTCGATCTTCTCTATCTTTCTTCTAATACTGTATTATCATCGGCCTGCCTATGAAATTCCTGGGTAGATGGCCAGTTTGAGGCCACAGAAACTCGCTTCGCCAGGAGAACGGCATATGTCTTCGCTAATCCTAGTGTTTATAGATAGTATCTGGCGATGCTTAATTATTTGCAATCTCGTTGACTCAATCAAACTTGATTGTCAATAATACGGCGAAAACCTGAGAGAACTCAATACAACTCGAAGGTTGTGGTCGCGTTTTCTTCAATTTGATTCACAAATCTAGAGCTAAATACGCAAAGCAGTTTTTTACCCAGCTAGTCCCAATTTTCGTATTTGAATAACTTACTAAGACTTGATTTGGCAATTTATCGCTAGGAAGTGATGCACGCGAGTGAATGCAATGACCGGGCAAAACTTCTCGCTTCGAAATTGCTTATGCACTTTTAATTAATTGAGTCCTTAAAAAAGAACGAACATCAAAAAGACCAGTAAAACAAAAACAAGCAGCAAACAAACCGAAAAACGTTGATGAGATATACCAGTTTTCAAGTATGAAAATTCCATTTCCCGCGTCCAATAATATGTTTTTGACTTAGCCGTTGACATGAAATGTTGCCGCTCGTTAACAGGTAAATCAACTTTGAGGTGCTTCATCTGCAACATTCGTTCACGCAAATTAATCGCACATTATGCGAGCCAAGGCGTCAAGAGGAGCTCGTATGCAAATATCCTTCAACCAGTTGGGCATCACCTGAAGAAAAGTGTGCTGCCATTGTCGGGAATGAGCTTGTATCTAGGGGGTATACGTGGACGAGCAACAATTTTTTATAACTTTATTATGAAATTCTTGTTAAGACATTTCGCGGATGACCATCGTGGAATTGCTGGCAAATTGCTTTACGAAATCAATTTTGACTGAAATCGGATTTTCTGATTTTGTAGATGAGTAACTGCAGGTGCTGTCGACGACTTTGGGTTTATTGATATTCGAAAACGTTAACAAAACAATCGGAAGTGTGGTGACTAGAGTTTGCGCGCCATGGCAGGAAGATATGTTGATGCAAATCAACAGATTATGATAAATGATTTTTGTTTCTGTGGGAATGGGGGAGGGATTAAGCACATGGAGATGGCCAAGAAGAGCTAAGTAGCGTCTTACCTATGCATTCCGTATTAGTTGGCCAGGTCTAAGAAAATCCTTTTTATATTCCACGAGACTGATATCAATAGGTCGCTGAATATTACAACTTTTGCAACCTTTGCATTCTAGATTCGCCGTCTTCCAAATGCCAACTTGACGGATATCTAATCTTATGTGCCAACCTTTAGCATGTTATTACGAACCGAGTTGATATGAGTTGCTGTCTGTGTCGTATTTTAGAAAAGGTCTCTCAGTGTGGTTTATATGGAAATAGAAGAGTTTTGAACTGAGCTTTTTGTGGTAACCTTAAAAAAAAGTGACATAGGTTGTAGTAAAAATAATTCCAATAGCAGTAGCTTTAGTAATCTGTATCTCGCGATGTATATGTACGGTCGGGTTACACTAGATGGCAATAGAAAGATAAGATTTCATACTAATAATACTTGTCAGGGTTTTGTGATTGCTTAACTCAGTTTTGTTTGAGGGCGCGTCAAATATGGACACCAGCAAAGAGAAAATACGTCATACGAGGGTTGCCTCTTATGTTTCGGGATTTGGCAACCCTAGTGTTGCAATCCGGCAATTGACAGCTCTGTCGTAAAGTTGGACATTTTTGAGGTTATACGCACTCAGAACGTTTTAACATACGAGCGCTATTTGTGTTTTTACAGTAACTTAAGAGATTCATCTCGACCCAAAAATGGAATTAAATCGTCAACATTTTCGTGCGATTATTTTTTACAACTTTCGGCGTGGATTAACTCAGCAACAGTGCATGGATTAACTTAATTCAATTTTTGGCGATGAAGCTCCATCAAGGACCAGTGTTTATCGATGGTATGGTGAATTCAATCGTGATCGTAGTTCACTCCAAGATGAATTTCGTGAAGGTCATCCAAAATCAATTGTTGTTCCGAAAACCATTGATGCTGTGCGCGAACTGATATTGGAAGATCGTCATGTGACCTATCGTGAGATTGAGACAACCTTAGGCGTTAGTGGGACCAGCATACATTCAATATTGCATAAACATTTGACTGTCAAAAAAATTTGTTCGCGTGGGATCCCACACAATTTGTCAATCGCCCAAAAAAAGGCTCGTCTCAATTGTTCGAAAGAAATGCTCAAAAAATACGGTCGCGGTGCTTCGAAACACGTCTATGACATCGTGACAGGTGATGAATCGTGGATTTACGCGTATGAGCCCGAAAGTAAACAGCAGTCGACTGTCTGGGTGTTTCAAGTTGAGCCAAATCCAACAACAGTTGTTCGCGCACGAAGCACTTCCAAGCAAATGGTCGCCTGTTTTTTCGGAAAAACTGGACATGTCGCAACCGTACCACTAGAACAACGCAGAACAGTCAATTCTGAGTGGTACACAACCATTTGTTTGCCAGTTGTCTTCCAAGAAATCAGGAAAACCAACCGCCGAAGACGGATCACTCTTCACCACGACAATGCGAGCTCTCACTCATCGGCTGCGACAACTGCATTTTTGAGCACCCAAAACATCGATTTGATGGGTCATCCGCCGTATAGTCTTGACTTGGCACCGAATGACTTCTTTTTATTCCCGTACGTAAAAAACAAACTGAGAGGTCAACGTTTTTCGACACCTGAAGAAGCGGTTGCTGCATTCAGAATGCATGTGTTGGAGATACCTCAATCAGAGTGGCAAAAGTGCTTCGACAATTGGTTCAAACGCATGCAAAAGTGTATAGATCTTCATGGGGAATATTTTGAAAAACAATAAAGTGATTTTCAATGATCAATATTTGTTTTTGTTCTCTAATCCCGAAATATAAAAGGCAACCCTCGTAACAAACTGACAAAAGATTCTTATATCTAACTAACTTAATTAACATTATATTTAATTACGATGGTGAAAAATGGGACAGGAGATGAAAAGAAGTTAAAGGGAGACGTTCAGGAGGCAGTGTTTAAGAGTAAGGGTGTTAATATTGATGTCAAAAACTTGGAGTTGACACTGCGTAGCATTCGAGGGACAGATACGATGGAGTCGTAATGTGGGGGGGGGGGGGGGGGGGGGGCTAGAACAGGCGAGAAGTACGTATGTTTTGCGGATTAGTGTGAAACAAGTTGAGTTCAGAATATTGGAACAGTCGATTGAGCCCAAGAGAAGTTATAGAAAAGGGGGGGGGGGGGGGGGGGGGTAAGAACAGGCGAGGAGTACGTATGTTTTGTGGTTTTGTGTGAAAAAAGTTGAGTTCAGAATATTGGAACGAATAGAATAGCATTCGGGAGGTAGGTTCGTTGGAACCGTAAGCGGTATGCGGGGGGGGGGGGGGGGCGATTTGCCTAAAAAAAAATGTGTTGAGAATATTGGAACAGTCGATGGACCCCGACAGAAGTTAGTGGACGAATAGAATAACATTTGGGAGATGGGTTCGTTGGAACTGCATGGAGGAGAAGTATTGTGCTAGGCATGGGTACTCCGTTCACTTCTTTCCCATTTTTCACTTAATGAAAGTTCCGCCAAAAGTTAATTGCCAAATAAATGAATGAAACGGCGCCACCTTTGTCCACAACTTTGAGTAAAGGAAAAAGTCTTTGAAACACACCGTCCACGAGAAGTAAGCAAAACACATTAGGAACGCCGAGGGCACTGCAGGACGGAAAATTAAAAACACGAATTGAAATATGATCACCGACCTTTTATTACTTTACTTTGAACTTAATATTAATATTAAATTGATTTTTATGAATTTTAAACAGAATGAAACACTTCCTTTCACGACACGAACTACGCTTCTCCGCCGCGCGACGGAGACCGGGAGCGGCAACGACCGTGCTGGTCAGCGGATGTAATTTGACTCAGCGATACAACCTTCGTTTGGGGTGAGTTTGTGGTGTGGTGGTAGATATCCTCTCCATTAAGGATATGTATTTACTTACCACCAGAGAAACGTAATGTCTCTCTTGGTGGAATAGAAAAACCAGATCTCGTAATGGAGATCATGGTGGTGTGTGTGAGATCGTTCAGATCTGTGTTGTTTACCCATGCGGGAAGGCAATGGCAAAACAAAGCAGGCAGGTGGCAAGAACAAAGAGATCGAGAAAATTGTTGTCTATGAAGTGCATCGCGTCTAAATAAATAGACGACGATACTTCGAAGAAATGTGGTAAGAGAAAAGATGAGACGAGGGCATCATAAAAGTCTTAGATGAGTGATGCCCTTGTGTAAATATACGAATAGCCATTCGAAAGAGGTGCTAATGTATTACAATACTTTATACAATGAGAATTGTATATCGTATCTTGGGTCGTTGGCCAAAACGAATCTCTTGCTTGCATTTGTGTATGCAGGGAAATTCGCTGCGGTAGAGAAAATAATTAGAGATTGTTTGTTAGTGGGAAAACAATTCATTGGTTGGATATTATGCATGTTTACATGCGTGGGAATTCGGTTTTATGGCACTAGACGCTAGATGCGCGTATTGCTTTTGTCCCCTGGTCTGCAAGATACGTGCATGTGGGAAGATAAAGGTGCACATGAGGAACAAATGGTGCCGGAATAGTTTTCCTACTTATAATACATGTATGCAAACGAATTATTTTCCAGCGAATTCTAATGATGCATTAGATGTGTGAACAGAATCTTTCAGGAATTTTCATGTTATGCGTTGAAAGCATTAATGTCCTTGTAGTAGAAAATGTTTATGCTGGGTGGAGATTGCGGTGCAGGTGTGGGAAAGTTGGAATTTGCCTGGCAACCGAAGGTACCGAATAGGTTTTGGGATTCCTGAAAAGGTAGAAAAGAAATCTTACAGGGAATTGTATGCGAAGAGATGCATGAAAGTTAAGTTTTCTTTTACAGGGACTTTTAGATTATAAATTTGATAACCTAGATGCGTAAAGCACTCAAGGTGCTAATGCGGTTGCATTAGCGAAAACTTATACCGATTGGGATGTAGTTAAGGGGGTATTTCAGGTAAGTTGGCCGTGGGGTTTGGCGGAACCGTCACAGAACCGTAATCAGTATGAAGAAGCGGTGTGGGGGGGGGGGGGGGGGTAGGTAGAACAGGCGATGAGTACCTATGTTTTGTGGATTTGTGTGAAAAAAGTTGAGTTCAGAATATTGGAACAGTCGATGGAGCCCGAGAAAAGTTGGTGAACGAATAGAATAGTATTCGGGAGATAGGTTCGTTGGAACCGTAAGCGGTATGTGGGGGGGGGGGGGGGGGCGCAGAGAGGGGTGGATTACGTATGTTGTGTGGATTTTCCAAAAAAAAGTTGAGTTGAGAATATTGGAACAGTCGATGGGCCCTGAGAGAAGCTGGTGAACGAATAGAATATCGGACAGGATTCTGCGTTCTTCCAGGGTTTTCATCTAACTAACTAGAAAATTTTTCGTGGGATACCTTTGTTACGATCATCTTCGAGTGCGAACGACGGAGGGAGGAGCAAGCGAGCGAGAGAACGTCGAACCAGGCGAGTGAGTGCTTCGTGCAGATGTCGGGACCGTAGTAGTAAAGTCTTGTTTACCAATGGGAGAATGTATGTTGTTGTATGTACACAGATCAGATCACCAAATATACATAGTTAGGATGTAGTGTTGCGATGATAGATATATAAGAAGGGTTAAGGTAGTTTTCTTTTTCTGCGTTTCTCAAACTGTAATTTTGTACCACCTGCTCCAATAGTTAATTACTTTTATTTGAATTCATTGATATATGTATATTTATAATGTATGTATGTGTAAGTGGGTTGATGGGAACGATACGGCCAAATTGTGGTGACACTGCAGTGTTACTGCCGCCAATCAGTTCGTATGCGCTGACTTGCGACACCTGGCCAGCTACATCATTGAGATCTTCGACAATGGTCCTTATTATTCTCGAAGAGCTACGTCAATGATTCTTGTGATTGTCATCGTTTTTAACAGTTTTGCTGTTGCTCGGGTTATTATTATTATTGTTATTATTTATTGGCCTGTAGTAACCCGGAAGTTCATGACCTCACTGACTCGACTCCGCCATCGTCCCCTGCCCTAGCACTCTCCTTCCACGCCCGACCATCTGATCTGATCTCCTCAAGGTCATACCTAACATTGCCCTCTATATCACAAGTCCTACCTAACTTTCACCGCCAACATGCAAGAAATACATCCCATTATGCAACAGCATCCGTCCCCAAATCCTCAATTGCATACATCCCCCAACTTACTAAGAACCCATTTCCCGAGCTGTAACAAATGCATATTCCAATTTACAATGGAATACTCACCATCTCCAGCGACTAGATTGAGCCGCATACATTTTCCCCAAACCGCTTCGGTTAATTCTTTATATAAATCATATTCCTTGCTTGCGACCAAGCAATTCTAATTTCCCCCGAAAATCATTCCGGCTCACTTCCTGCTTAAACTATTTCCTCGCTTGTAATCAAGCAACATTTAGTTTCCCCGAAAATAATGTCAGCTGCCATCCTACCCAATACCAATTCCCTTTACTGGCAAGTCACCAGCACGATGCGTTGCATTTCCGCGAAACAACCATCGCAACGACCAAAGCCCACACCCCGTTGTCTTACCGACAACTCATGCCCATATTCGGTCGTATTCCCAAACCAATTTCCTCGTATACATAGCGCCAGAAGAATTTAACTCATCTTGTACGGCAATGATTCTCCGGAACTAAATTCCCTACGCAGGCATAGCAACCCTTTTCAAAGTTCCTAGTAAATGGCAATGAGTTTTTTGGCTATGACACCACTGCCACGACGCGACGAACTTTTCCTCGCTAGTACTGAGTCAGTCGAGTCGCAACGGCCAAGGCGCACACACACGGTCAGTGGGGTCCCAACCGCTCAGTGCTACTAAAATAGTTCGAATGAAAGTTTTAATCTACGCGAGACAAAACGGAGCGAGTGCTTTTGGAAAGTTGTAACGAAATAAATAGCGAGTGCTTTCGGAAAGTCGTAACGAAATAAATAACAGTATTTGCAAATAAACAAGGCATGAACCGAAATAGTGATTTGCTGAATTAAAAACAAACAAGGACGATCGTCCGCACCACACGAGGTATCCGGGTGTGTAGTCTTCGAATACTCCAGAGACTTATCAAACAGAGATCGCAAAATGTTTTCAAATGTATACAAAATAATAAATTTCATTTAAAAACATAACAATAAAAAGGAAAACGTTTGCGGAAGATCAACCACAGTGGGTTTCATTTTCCCTCTCGTGCAACGGAACTCAGTTTTGTTCGTTCAGTGAACTATCGGGGTGTGAGCGATAGCAGACAGTGGAATCTTAGTGGACCTGTCCCCGTGCTGGCACCCGGCTAAGATACGTAACCCCACAGGTCTACCGTCAAGAATTCTACGCACCGTCCAATGGTTGCCCATTCGCGCCAAGTGTCCGGCCCATCTTAATCACCGCGACTTGATTACTCTCACTATTGTAGGTTTGCGGTATAGCTCTTCCAATTCTTGGTTATGGAGTTCCCTCCATTGTCCTGCCTCCTCGTCAAATTTACCGCCAGCTTTATGTTACGTGATAGCAGTTTGGAGTTTAGCAGTTTACTGACTGTGTGGCAACTAGCGTTGCCGGGGTGTGGTCGTTTGTTAATTTCCTTCGAGATTTCGCCACTGGCCGTCAGTATTGTTCCCAGATATTTAAATTCTTTAACTTTTTCAAATATCTTGCCTCTGACGTTTATATGTGTTCCCTGAGTTCCACCTGCGCCGTAATCATGCATTTTGTTTTGTCTTCATTTATTTCTCGGCCCTACTACAATGGGTAATTCCGGTAGAACTTGTCAGCCTATAGCGTTGCGACGATAGTGAAGAACGTGTGATTCGAATCGACGCTATGGGGGTTAGAATCACCAAAGGATTGAACCAACGCTCAACACATCCACTTCCACGTGTATAAATTCGATCGTTATTCTCAAGTATACTCAACAGATGTGAAATTGAAAAGTATTGCTTGGTATACGGCTGATGCTTTTTGGTTATTCGATTTCCTTTCTGTCTTGTTCCTCACTATTTGTTGTGTAGTCTGTGTGTATCTGTTAAAAATGTCACACACCGATTCTCAAGACACTCAAGACGTTACTAGCACACTAACTAGAAACTTTTTCGTAGGAAGGAAACACACGTCTCTTCTTTCTTCTTATACTCTCCTTTCTCTTTAACTCGCTTTTCTCTGGAATCCTCTCTGTTCCGAAAGATGCCTACTTTCTAGGAGATTGCATCTTATCTTGTTCTGGGCTTTCATTCGTAGAGATATATGTGGATGCATCCACGATACCTTTAGAGAATTTTGTATCGTCTGCATAGACAAACACACGGGAACGCTTGATGACCCTATCGATATCGTCTGTAGTTATGAAGAATGAATAGTAGGGGCCTAAGTGACTGCCTTTGTTCGATCCCGGAGGTAGCCAGGAAGGGATTAGATGTCGCGGACATGAAATGAACACTGCAGAATCGATATTCCAAGTGGGAAGAAATCCATTTTAATAAAATAGGTTCAAAACCGAGAGTGGACAATTTAAAAAGTATTTATTTATTAGAAATTTTGTTGAAAGCCCTACCTAGATCAGTTGTGACCATGTCGATGTCCTTGCCATTCTCTAGCACCATTAGTGTGAACGACGTAAATGCGACGAGGTTAGTTGTTGTGGATCTGCCTGCAAGAAATCCGTGTATACGAGAAATGAGGGACTTGCATTGAAAGCCTAACGTTTCGTACAGAAAGCCTTCAAAAAGCTTGGGTATGTGGAAAACCTTAGAAATATGGCGATAGGTCGTAACGGCGCATTTGGGCATTTGGGCATTTGAAGCGATGCTGGGTCTAGTGATTTACCTTTACCCATCAAATGGACGCCATTATCTCCTGTGTCCTGTAATAGCCATAAAGGCATGGTAGGTTTGTCGAGGAATTACTGTGGGTGTGTGAAACGCAGGACACTCGAAACGATGACCCGTCTTTGCTGCGCGAGGAGGAATTTAGCTTTTCAAGTGATTTTGAAAAGTTCGTAGAATCACCGCTGCTTAAACATATTTCGAAAGGCTTTGGCTCTATGAGGATTATAATATTTTTTGACACACACAGCTAAGTTTAGTATGTGTCATACAACGAGCAGAATGGCAACGATATGTGAGTTTCTTTGTGCTTAAAGGTGAGTTTGCTATTACTGCTAAGGATGCTTATTAATAGACTCACAAAAAACGTATCAAGGAGTTTTTGATGTTCCTAGAAAGCAACAAGTGAATATTTATCTTCCTAGAAAGCAACAGGTAAATATCTATCCTCCTAGCAGGTACATGGATGTTATCTAGCTTTAAGTAGCTACCTTAACATTGACGAATTTGATATTTAAAATTTCAACTTCGCTCCATCATACTCAGCACCTGCAAAATTACCATAACTTAATTATGCATGTATGAAATGATCTCCTGATAGCCCATTTTCATAAGCCCAATACCATATTCTGTGCTTTGTGTTTCTGCGCCCTTTCCAAAGATAATTCTTAACTTCATTGGGCTTACTAATTGCTCAGGGAGATCCACAAACGCCACGGCGCGGCGGTCTCCCCACGTCAGATGGAACAATGAGAAAATTCAACATAATCGATTACAAAGCATTAAATCCAAAACGAAGAAAGCTTTCTCCTCATTCGCCGAATCTCCATCTGTTAGCGCGGAGGGAATTGACCGACATAACCTACCGCAGTTTATTTTGCATTAATACACATCTCCAAAGTGTGGAGTAATCGACAAGCGGCCTAAATGTACACAAGCCCTCTTGGTATTGAATGGACGACAATGGTTTGGAACACGAAACCACAGAGCTACCCCATTCACTTTCTCTGTGTGGGTACTGTCTAGAGCTGTGACTGTGTGTGCAGTGAACCCAAAACTCCAACCATCAGTCATGAGATGGTGTTGGAAACTATCGGAACGACCTTGAGGGGTGTAAATAAAAAGGGGCCAATGTAAGGCGGTTGTGTGTGGTGTTGGTGGTTATGGAGGAAGAACATTGAAAGGGGTCGAACAAAAATAGCTGAATGGAAAATGGCAGGAACAGGGGTGGGGAAACAAAAGAGTAATTGTTGGAAAAACTCATGACGTCACTTGGAAAAGTTTTATCGATTAACTAACACTCTCATATGTGGAAGCACGTGTGCTTCGGCATTTAATTCCCTTTTAATCCTTGACACTCGGCCAGATAAAACATGTCACGAATGTGACGTGGTATACGGTTAGGGTGGTTTGGAAAAAGACTGCGTGGGTAAGATTTCCCATCCCGACAATTGGTAACATAAAGGAAACAGTGAATTCTCGTTTAATTGGGGAAGGGGATAATGGGCACATGATTGAAGATAGACGATGGGCACTCTGCCATAAATAAGCTAGGAGGAGTCGTTTCAAACTAATCTAACGATGACGAAGGCCACTGCCAATGTGCGTGAGTGGGCGTGAGAATTAACTCATAAATGCATTCTATAGTCTCGTGTTGTGCTGACGCTATTGCTGGTTAGGCGGATGGGTGGCTATGTTAGACATTTGAATTGCGCTCGATTACGCTGGGAAAAAGTTCGTGTTCTATGCGGGTGGAGATAAATTCAGGAGTGGTACACCAAGAGTTGATTGCGTCAGTTACTGTGATGTTACGTTGGTTGCATTACATGCAGACACAAATGTCTAGTGAGATCGTCTGTTGGCTGTGAATTATTTGAAAATATGTCGCGTGTAGTCGGAAATAGTGAACGGAAGGCGCAATAGTGTTCACATAATTGAATGCGGTTGGAAATTACCCGCGGGGGGTAGTACTAAGAAGGTGATGATGGACAACAATTTGAGTTCGAATGCGGGGTTATAATATCAAATTTTTCTATGCTGACAAAGTATTTAGAGCCGATATTTATTATATTAAAAAAGGGAAATTTCAGTGGCATCTAAAGATGTGCTAGATAAAATTCATTAATAATGCCTATAAGTGGGCAGCTAATGCAAAACGGTTTATCGAATGCCGATAAAGACTTCTACAAACTTCAAAGTGTCCCGTCCTCAATAGATCGTACGAAAATTTAATGATAATATGATGCGAAATAAATATTCAGTGCGGTGAGCGCTATTGTTACGATGGCCAAATAGGGGTGTCAAAATATAAAGAGCGCAAAACAAAAACAATAAAAGGGGATTAACAGCCCACCCAGAGCCAAAACACCATAAAACTAATACCCAATTTCGTAAATAACAATTTGTTTAACTGCCACAACAATATGGATTCTTCAGTTCAACCTGGAGACGACCGGTCGCAGGTTTTACGCAAACTCGCTGCAGTGTGTTAGGTTAAGCTAATAAGAAGAACAATGCATTATAACACATGTGCGATTGAACCGTGCTGAAATGAGTTCTGGATATTGTAACTCCAAAATTTTACAGAAATCTGACTCATTAATATTATCCAACCGCCATAATAGTAAAAAGAGGTCAATGGAACCTATTGGATATGCATCTCATAGTTGTCCTAACTCCTCATCGACTAGGCAAGTGTATATAGAAACAGCACGTGGGCTGGTAGAAGTGTGATCATTACAACCCATTAGTGACCATCAAAAACTATGATCACACAAAACGAAAAAAGGAGAACATATTTCGTTTTAAAGTTGGCGTGACACTATAAATCTTGTGTTGAAGAATCGCCTAGTAGTCCCGAATACAAAAGGGATGGTTTTTTCAACCTCTACAAAAGCGTGAGCAATTTCACAAACCACACATTTTTTCAAGAACGCGTGCATTCTAAAAAGAGCTCTTTATCATCCTTCGACTAGTCGGTGTCCTATTTTTATGCAATGCAGGAACTGAATGGACAATCAAAGGTGTGCTATGAAAGCACCAGAAAATATGTTTCTTCTCATGCGTTCTGAGCGGACTTTGTAATTAGCAAAAGATGAAACTGTGGCGGTTCCGCCAAACCGCACTGTCTACTTCCCCGAAGAACCCCCATAACTACAACCCAACCGTCATAGTTTTCTGCTAATGCAATCGCATTAGCACCTGTGAATGCTTCACGCATTAAGTCATCAAATGTGTTTAGCTAAAAGTTCCTGGAAGACAATTCTTACCTTTCATTCATTTATTCGAATTCAAAATTCCCTTTAAGAATTCTGTTCCAAATATCATAAATCCCAAGCCCAATTCGACACCTTCGCTTGCCAGGCAAACCCCAATTTTACATACACATTTTCCCTAGTAGAATTTCTGAAAACGAAATAATTTGGTTTACATATGATGTAACCATCATAACAGGGATCATAAACATTGCGTCGCCTATTCCCAGCCTCACCATATACATTGGCTGGCGACCTATACCCAATGGACAAAAGCAAATATACGCATCTCGCGTCTTAAACCATAAATTAAATCCTACAACATAGGCAAATAGGTATGGTACACTTACCCTTGGCAGCGATGCAATAAACACAAATTTCCTTTAAATAAGCTAGAATCAATTGGCACCATGTGCATGGTGCACTGCGCCTATCGTTACAGCTGCAATGCATAGCTTAGACAATGATCTACCCGATCTCTTTGCCTGCCCATATTTCTGGATCTGCTTCTCATGACTAGCGGCATGAACAAACAGAAACCCCAATTAACACCCAATGAGATTCACCCTGTTTACTTAGCCGAACTCACATCTCATTGATGCACATTATTCCCTTTTTTTTTGTTTTCAGATTCGTTCCCATGGCTTTGTCTCATGAAAGAACCAATGTTCACACATACATGTGTACCGTTATAGATCTTCGCTAGGTGATCTGGTTCCCTACCCCCAAAGAGAGACTTCACGTTTCTCTTGGGATAGAAAATGCGCCATTAAAGTAAGCGAGCCAGTTTCACTGACCGAATTTCCTTCGCCAGCGAATTAGTATCGCTGAGTCTTTTTTCATCCGCCGACCGAGCCGGTCGGTCTGCCTCCCGCCCTCCGCAGCGCTGCGGAGACGCGTACGTACCCGGAGTTAGTGTTGCATAATATAAACCAGTTGTAACAAATATCAATTAAAAGTAATTTTTGTAAGTAAATCAAAATAAATATGTCGTGAATAAAAGTAACCAATAATAATAAACTAAATCCACGTGTTTTATTTCTCCTGTGTCTGGCGTTTCCTCTTGGTGAACATTTTCCGTGCTGTGGAATTCGAGTGCTTGATGTTTTCTTCTTCCCTTGGGGATCATTCGGTTGTATTCGGCGGAACTTGATAGTAGAACTCTCGCCCATGCTGGCGTCGCGACTATCTTCCCCACAAAACTATCCTTCAAACCCCTTAAAAGGAGGAATTAGTATCGCTGAGCGTTTTTTCATCCGCCGACCGAGCCGGTCGGCCCTCCTCGCGCTCTCCGTAGCGCTGCGGAGACGCGCACGTACCCGGAGTTAGCGTTGCATAATATAAACGAGTTGTAACAAATATCAATTAAAAGTAATTTTTCGTGTGTAAATCAAAATAAATATGTCGTGAATAAAAGTAACCAATAATAATAAACTAAATCCGTGTGTTTTATATCTCCTGTGTTTGACGTTTCCTTCTAGTGAACATTTTCCGTGCTGTGGAATTCGAGTGCTTGATGTTTTCTTCTTCCCTTGGGGATCATTCGGTTGTACTCGGCGGAGCTTTATAATAAACGTCGCGACTATCTGGCCCACAAAACTATCCTTCAAACCGCTTAAAAGGAGGTTGCCAAAAAGAAGTTTTAAAAAACCGATTTTTTTTTTTCATTTTTTGATAGGTTATTAGTCTTGCGCCAGAGGCTCCCCGACGGGGAATCGAACCCCGGTTTCCCGTGTGACAGGCGGGTATACTAACCACTATACTATCCAGGAGCTATATTGTGTAGAATAAGTCCCCAAAATCCTTTTTGCGAAAATAATTTTATAAAAATGTTACAGCATAAAAAGGTGCCCAACCTTTTTAGGTGAAAATTTAATTTGCGCGCTAGTGTGTACATTCCGTCAACAGATTTGACTTTCTCACCTGTGTGTCCCTACTAAGGTAAAAATAATTAATGTATTTGTCACCAGAGGACGAAAATATACTATGACTCAATAATTTTTTGGGGAAACGCATCTATTACTATTTACTATCACTACTATTTAGTGGCACATACTAACACGGCAGTTCTTGACCTCACCAATTCGGCCGCGCCATCGTTAGCTGTCCCGTGCATGGAAACGCCTCTGTATGCACGAATATTCATGGTTTTAGAAAGTAGGGCCTATTTATAGTTGAGCACGTGCTGTGTGGAAAATGACTAAACGATTTAAGAATTTTCTCATGGAACGTCCACTCACTATACAGAACTCGAGCTGCACAGCAGCTAGCCCATGCCCTGTCCGGATATAAGACTGACATAACAGCATTACAAGAAATAATATGGACGGGGAGTGGTGTTATTCAAAGAAACGAGTATGACATTTATTACAGCTGTCATGCAAAACACCATGTAATCGGGGTAGGCTTTCTAGTCAGCCAAAAACTGAGGCCTGCCATCATCGGGTTTAATGCAATAAACAAAAGGCTATGCACTCTTCACGTGCGAAGTTGAAGAACATACGCCTCATAAACGTTCACGGACCTACAGAGGAGTCCCCGGACGACGAAATGGAAGAATACTACGAGAACGTCGAACGAGCCCTCAATGCCTGCCCAAGATACGATGTGAAAATCGTTCTTGGTGATTTGAATGCGAAAATAGGTCGGGAGCCGGTTTTCAGGCACTACGCAGGTTCCCATAGTTTGCATGAGAACACTAAGGACAATGGACTGTAAGGCATCGAACTGAAGGCATCCAAAAACTTGGTCGTTTCGAGTACCAGATTTTCGCGTTAAGGCATCCACGAACCCACCTGGGTATCACCTGATAGAGCCACTCGCAACCAAATTGACCACGTGTTGATAGATCGCCGCCATTCCTCGTGCCTGAACGTGCGGAGGTGCCAACATCGACTCGGATCACTATCTTGTTGATACAGTCTTCCGAGCGCGGATTGCCTTACGGAGACGTATTGCATCCGCGGATCAGGTTCGAATCAACACGGTTGCTTTACGCAATGAAAACACCAGCAACACCTTTGGTCATGGGTTAAGACTAGCCCTGGAAGAACTCGCCGGAGGGAGAGTAAGTCCTGGGGCCAGAATGCCGGCCGTAGAAGAGAAATGGACACGCCTTAAGACAACTGTCACTAATACTGCCAACCCCATCTTAGGCAGTAGTCGTAGAGATCGGAGCGACTGGTTAGCTGATGAGTGCAAACTAGCGACTGAACGTAAGAATGCTGCATATCGGAGAGTCTTATAGGACGCGGGTACGCCAGGGGAAATACAAAGAGCTCAGAAAATCTGAAAAAAGACTTCACAGACAAAAGAAAAGTGCCTGGGAAAAAAACTTGTCTGTGAAATAAGGAAAAGTAAAGAGCGAGGTCCGCACCAGGCGCGGAAGTTCTACCAAATAATCCACAGTATAACGCAGTACACACCACGATGCACTTACTGCAAGGATAAAGAGGGTAATCTGATCACCGATACTGAAGGCATCCTGAAGCGATGGGACGTGCACTTCAATACATTGCTAAATGGTCAGCTCACAGAATAATTGGAGGCTCCACCAATGCAAAATCAACACCAAATGCTGCCGTCACCACACATTGAGGAAACATTAAAAGCCATAAGACAGCTCAAATCAAATAAAGCCCCCGGAGCTGATGGAATACCAGCTGAGCTGATCAAACAAGGAGGGGCAGCGTTACATCACGCAATTCATGAAATCGTGGTACACGTATGGGAGCAAGAGGAGATACCGGAAGATTGGCGTCGTGGAATAAATTACCCCATACATAAGAAGGGAGATATTACAGTGTGCAGCAACTATATGGGTATAACATTGTTGAGTACTGCCTATAAGATACTCTCTTCTATCTTACGAGATCGGATAGGCCCATACGCTAAAGTCATCATTGGTCAATATCAGTGTGGCTTCATCCCAGGCAAATCGGCGATTGATCAGATATTCATTCACCCTTAGGCAGGCGATGGAAAAATGTCAGGAATTTAATATCCCATTATATCATCTATTTATAGTCTTTAAGGCCGCCTACGACAGCATAGCCCGGGTAGAACTATATAATGCCATGAGACAGTTCGGCATTCCAGACAAATTGATACGACTTTGTAGGTTGACCATGACCAACGTAACTAGTCTCATCACAATAGCGGGATTGCTGTCCAAACCAATAAACACCTTTAATGGACTCCGACAAGGGGACGGTCTGGCCTGTCTCCTCTTCAACCTGGCGTTGGAGAAAGCAATCCGTCACTCAGGCGTTACAACTAGAGGGACTATTGTCACCAAGTCCAGCCAGATACTTGCCTACGCAGATGACATCGACATCATCGGTAGATCCGCTTCGGCTGTACAAGACTCCTTCACCCAGAACGAGCATGCGGCACAAAAACTCGGACTGCACATTAATGGGGGGAAAAGTAAGTAGATGGTGGCAACTTCTGCGAAGAGAAGACCTAACGTTGGTCAAACTACCGGGGTAATGGAGCACAAATTTGAAGTAATCCAATCGTTTTACTACCTTGGGTCAATAGTATCAGCCGATAACAATATGAAAGAAGAAATACGCGGACGGATGATCAAATCCAACAAAGCCTACTATGGTCTATCAAGGCAAACCCCGAAATTTATCCAGAACATCCAAGCGACTACTGTACAAGACCATGGTCTTACCAATACTCATGTATGGATCCGAGACCTGAGTGCTAAGCAAAAGGCACTCTAAACTCATAGCCGCGTTCGAGAGGATGGTCTTAAGGATAATTGTTGGCCCCGTATGTGAGGGAGGACGATTCCGGAGACGCTACAACCATGATTTGTACGCGATCTACCTTGAAGCTAAGGTTGCAAGAAAAATGAAGCTCGGTGGACTCCGGTGGGCGGGAGACCTAACTCGAATGGGCGAAGAGGGGCCGTGTTACGTGGTAACTTCCCCCCGCCGCCCTTGTCTCGGCGAGAAAGGAATAAGAAATTAACCGACATAGTTAACAAATAAGCGTTAAGCTAAACATAAATACAATTATCATCATCATCATCATCATCATCGGCACCACAACCGGGATCCAGTCTTGGACTTATTTAGCACGTCCCGAGGCATGTTAAATTATCAATAATAATTTGTTTTTTCGGGCAAGGTAATTACCCTTGCGCCATAAATACAATTATACTAAAATTAAATAAATACAAAACACCACGGACATTGTGATTTACACACATAATTAATAAAAACATTTACAAAATAAATTAAACATATTAACTTAAACACTGTTAAACATACAGAAAATATATTAAAACTGGTATAAGAAGTTGTAACCGATGGACATAGCCGGTGTATAAACCCAGCTCTATTCGGCGACGACGGCTTCGAATAGTTTCGGAGTTGATTGTGGCCGAATTTCTTCACCGAGACAACGGTACCAGGGAACCAAGTAAGTAGCGGGAGAGGATGGAGTGTTTGTTGTTGAGTACAGTTTAGTGTGAATCGTAGAATGATCGTGACAGTTGTTCTGACTGATTATTGTGTCTTAAAGTAAAGTAAATGAAATGGTTACGGTTAGGAGGCTTGTTCTTTTGTTTTTGAGTTCGTTTTTGTAAAGTACGTTTAAGCGAGATTATTTTACCATAAATTTATCATGTTTATGAGAAATGTATTCATACACGGTTGTTCCTTGTTACGAATGAGTTCTGGATTGATTCTGTAAATTTGAAGTTCGACATCTTCGTGGTTTGATCTGCATAAATTATAGTTAAAAATTGCGAACTGCTGTTGGCGTAATGTGTTTTAGCGGAACTGTCGCTGGAATTAGCTATGCGAATTCAGGACAAACTTTTCAGATGGTTGTATACCGTAGTTAATACACACATATGCATTAAGAAGACCAGATTGTGAAGTACATCAGCAGATTTGGACCAGATCGTTTAGTCCAAATTAAAAATGGCTTACAGCAGGGAGCTGTGAATTCTCCCATTCTATTCAATATTTACACTAGTGATCTAGTGAGTTCTCTCGAAAACGCCATTGCGTACGCCGATGGCATAGTGGTGTACAGAACAGGAGGAAAAATAGACGACATCAATAGGCACCTTCAAGATGACTTCAACAAAATAAAACAATTTTGCGACGACTGGAAATTAAAAATTAATTTCCAGAAAACCGAGACTATTCTTTTCAGAACGCCCCTATCCAGGGCCTCGAGGGATACAAAATACAACTGGAAACACTTTTCTATTAACATAGTAACAATAACCTTCCACTGCAAGTGAAAACTGTAGTTAGATACCTTGGTATCTGGCTAGACCAGTATTTATATTTTGACAAGTACGTAGCAGCGTCCCTCTCCGCAACTAAAAGCGCATATTCTATGACAAGAAGTCTATTCCGGAGTAGTCTTCTTGACCCCAGAGTCAAAATAATTTCGTACTCGGCATTCATCCGGCTGTCCAGTATGGTATAATATATCTCCACTTTATATGGAGAAGTTTCGTGTGTTCGAACGGCAGTGTTTGCGTTCCTGCCTCGGACTTTATAGAACACCAGAGTCGCAATACAAAAAAGTCCAAAGATCTGGTAGTGAAAAGCACGATGTTCAAGCACAAGCAAATTCATAAAACCACATGGATATCATCCGACGGCGTAACGCGTAACCAAATAGACAACTTCCTCAATGACAAAAAACACCACTCGAGCATATTGCGACTCCGATTATCTTCTAGTCATGGGCAAAATTAGGGGTCAGATCACAGCAAACCCACACGGATAATCACGGGAGACGAGCAAAAGGGCTGAATATCATGACATGAATGGGAGCTGTGCGGAAGAGGAAACCAGAATTGTGGACAGTAAATGGGCATCGATCAGAGACACAATCAAACAGCCTAAAAGGTATTAGGATTTAAGAAAACAATTAAGTCCAAACCTTGGTTTGACGATGAGTGCAGGGCGTGGATCGAAGAACGTAAACGCCTCAGAGTGTTCCACTTACAAAGATATGATGGAGTCAACGCAGAAAGATACGCGACAATTCAGAGAGAGACAATGAGACTCTTTAAACGAAAAAAACGCGAATGGGAGAAGACTTGGATCGAAAAAATCCTAGAAAATTGCAGAGCAAAGAACATCAGAGGTATGTATGCCGCCATACATTCAATTAGAAATGGCTACCGAGGGAGAGTCAAAATAATCCGAGACACAAACGGCGGTCTGGTGACAGAAACAAACAATATCGTGACAATATGGAAGCAGTACTTTGAAAACCTGCTCAATGTCCGCACCCATCAACCACAAATAAACGCACTAGACGTACATACAGCCGAGCCTCACATCCCAGAGCCCTCTTTCAACGAAGTTGTAGATTCAAGAAATCGATTGAAAAACAACATGGCTCCCATTTTCAAAGAAGGCGACAGATCTGACTGCGAAAATTACAGAGCAATATCATTGCTCCCAACCACATACAAAACACTCAGAAATGTCATACTGGCAAGAATCACACCGTACACAGAAGAAATACTGGGAGACTACCGGTGCGGATTCCGTAGGGACCGGTCAACGAGCGACCAAATGTTCACAGTACGGTAACTGCTGGAAAAGATGTGGGAATACGGAGAGACGGTTCACCAACTGTTCGTTGACCTCAAAAAAGCCCACGACTCAGTGGCAAGACAAAGACTCCACCATATTTTAGTGGAGCCGGGAATCCCGAAAAAATATGCCGCCCTTATTCAAATTTGCATGAACGAAAACAAAGGGCGAGTTAGAATAGAAAACCACCTCTCAGAACCATTTGAAATCCGGGACGGACTAAAACAGGGGATGGCGTCTCACCATGTATTTTTAACCTTGTGCTCGAGCATGTCATCAGAAAGGTACAAGACGACAACATGGCCGGATCATCGCCGAACGAGATCACACAAGTGCCGGCATATACGGATGACATCGCCGTTTTGGTCGATTATCTACAAACTCTAAGTAAAAACAGTGAGATCATCATGCAAGCGGCAGAAGAGGTGGGCCTAGAAAAAAATTAAGACAAAACCAAATACATGATTATGGCGAGAGCAGGTGGGCCTCAGGGAACACACATAACCGTCAGAGGCAAGACATTTGAAATGTTCAAAGAATTTAAATATCTGGGATCGATACTGACGGCTAGTAGCGAAATGTCGAAGAAAATTAACAAAAGACTGCATGCCGGAAACGCTAGCTGGCACACAGTCAGTAAACTCCTGAAATCGAAACTGATATCACGTAACATAAGGCTCTGTGTCTATAGAACCATAATCATGCCGATTGTTCTATACGGATGCAAAACATGGGCTCTCACAAAATGGGAAAGAAACAAATTCCGCGTATTCGAGAATAAAGTTTTAGGGGGTATATTTGGCGGTAAATATGATGAGGAGGCAGGACCATGGGGGAAACTCCACAACCACAAATTGGAAGAGTTATACCGCAAACCTACAATACTGAGAGTACTCAGGCCGCGAATAATAAGATGGGCCGGACATGTGGCGGGAATGGACAACGATAGGAGCGTGCGTATAATTCCTGACGGTAGACCAACGGGAAAGAGACCGACAGAACAGACTTTGAGGGGATTAGATCGGCCAATCAAGCTTGGTAAGAGAGCGCACAGGACAGGGAACGATGGCGGAGTACAATCGGCGTGGTAATGAACTTCCGGGTTCCCACAGGCCAATAAATATTAGGAAAAAAATATACCTATATGGAAAAAAACATTTAAAAAAATGTGTACATAATTAACAAAAAAAATATATGGAGATGTATAATATATATTATATATTTATTTATATGTATTAAATATATACATATATATATGTATAGATATATATAGGTATATATTATATATATATATATATATATATATATATATATATATATATATATATATATATATATATATATATATATCAGGTTTTCCAATAGGGACTAGACAACTTGTTTTTTAAATAAAACGAGAACGATTTGAGATATTTTAAAAAATTTAATATCGGCTTGAAATACAATCAAAACGTTTATGAATGGAACTCGACTTCGTTCATATAGCTATCGCGGGCACGTTTGCAGCTGTCGATTCGTTAGACCTAATTTTCGATGACTCGCCCACACATTGCGGCCGCAACGGCCGCTATTTCGCGTTCAATTCTGGCTCTAAGCTCTTCCAACTTCGTCGGCTTGTTGGCATAGACCAATGACTTGACGTAGCCCCAAAGAAAATAGTCTAGAGGCGTTAAATCGCATGAACGAGGCGGCCAACAGACTGGCCCATTTTTTGAAATAGCATGCTCATCAAACTTACTCTTCAATAAATTGATTGTATCGTGTGCTGTGTGGCTTATGGCACCGTCCTGTTGAAACCACGTGTCGCCCAAATTCATATCTTCCAATTCGGGCCAAAAATAATCCTTAATCATGGCCCGATAACGATGGCCATTCACAGTAATATGACGATCGTTATCGGCGACGAAAAAATATGACCCAATGACGCTGCCGGGATGCAAACCACACCAAACAGTTATTTTTTGTGGATGAAGTGGTGATTCTTAAAGCACATGTGAATTTTCACCCGACCAGTAACGCATGTTTTGCTTATTGACGAACCCATTGAGCCAAAAATGAGCTTCGTCACTGAAGATGAATTTGCGATGAAATTCATCATCTTGGCGCATCTTTTCCAGAGCCCGATCGGAGAACGTACGTCGCTTCAAATTGTCCATCGGCTTCAATTCTTGAGTCAGCTTGATCTTGTATGGGTGTAAACCAAGATCCTTACGCAAAATTCGCCATAAAGTGGTCTGGGCGATGCCCAATTCTTGAGAACGCCATGGAATTGACTGATTTGGATGGTTTGGTACGGACGCCTGAACGGCAGCGATATTTTCGCCACTTCGACCAACCCGTTGTCTCACTGGCACGGCAACATCACACAACGAATATGTAGACTCAAATGTTTGCACTAAACTTGTTATTGCCTATCTACTAGAGCGAGAATTGGAGTTTACTCTCTTAAAGTTGCGGTCACCGACTCCAAATTTCGGTAGTAAATTTTTATAATTTGCAGACGTTGTTCGTTCGTGTGTTTAACCACGACAAAAATGTTGAGTTTACTGAATAAACTGACAGTGACATTTTGATGATTAGTGAAAGGGTGGGTTCACAAATTAAATTCAAAGTTGTCAAGTCCCTATTGGAAAACCTGATATATATATATACATACATATATATATATATATATATGTATATATATATATATATATATATATATATATATATATATATATATATATATGTATACATAAACAAAAAAAAACCTAAAAATCATAATAATGTAACCAGATTCAAGTTTTCGTTTTTTTTCTCTCTGATATATTATAATTTCTAAACTTTGTGCAAACAATAAAAAATGAAAATACAGTACACCAAGAGATAACATATTTGTATAGAAAACAAAAGAAATGTATGTAGAATAATCAGAGTGCTCATACAGACCCAATAAATTACATTAAAATGTAATTTGTTAAAATTGATTTAGCATTTAGCCAAAGATTCTATAGTTCTCTTTCTACTGCAGATAATGCGTTAATTGAAAACACAATACCCTATAAAAAGGGTATTGTGTTTTCAATGTTTTACTCAGACATTTTCAACCTAGTCAGCCATGAAAAAGTAGAAAAGAGGAAAACATTGAAGTCCACTCTAAAAGAAAGTAGTGCGAAGGATGCATCTGGACTACCAAATCTATAAATCGTCGTTCGTCCACAAAACTGGTAGTTTCAGCCACTCTGACTACATCTGCTTGCATTGGATTTCGAAACACATAATTAAAACATACGTTGGCGACATCAAATTGATATCTTAATCCTAATCGGATGTGATCTGTTTTATGATCAATTTGATACACATACTGGTTGCACCTATAACCCATGTTTTCACCACACTCAATATGTTACGAGAATATGAAACACCTCTATTCCCAGTGCGGACGTGTAAGGAAACGTGTTTACACGTGTGTGCAGTGCACTATTAAATTGTCTAGTGCAATATAAAACAAAAAATAAATAATAATAATTAAAAAAAAATAATAACAAAAAAAAAATTTAATTTTAACAACAGGAAAGCAGTTACTACACAACTCCGATGATAGGCGATGACCCAGGCAATGCACTGGAGTACATAACAGAAAGAAAAAGGAAGGCTCTGGACATCTTACGAAACGCACCAGTAAAAAAATCCACAAACATGGACAGAACAAGCAGCCCCGCAAATTACAAACAAAAGTTCGAGGAAGCGTTGGAAACCATTAACCAATGAACAGTTAAAGTGAAACAACTCCAGGAACTAATCTATAAGCAAGGTTCCATCAATAACATTGATGATGTCCATATGGAGAAACGTCCCGTCAACGCCTTAATTCGAGTCACAGCCAAGGCGAACCACCCACCAAACTTCCCAAACAAATGAAGGCCTCATCAAATCAAATACCCACCCAAGCCAGAGCAGAAACAACAACGAAATCAACCGCGAGAAATGAAAGACCCCCGCCAATCTACGTCAAAAACCTAACGAGCACCAAAGCTATAATTCAAACCCTGCAAAATGCTCTGGGTCACCGTAATTTCAGCACAAATATAAAAGGATCTAGGACTTCCATAACAGTCAGATCATTAGACGATCATGAAAGGGCAGTTAAAAAACTGTTAGAGGAACAATATCAGTTCTTCACCTTCCAACATCCAAATAGCAAACCAACTACCTTTATTATAAGGCATATCGATCCAGAATGGACCAATGAAGAATTAGGACTGGAAATTGCTAGGATATGCCCACAAATAAAAATGAATAAGCTGGACTCCTTCCAAACACCACACATGAGGACAAACAACATAAAAAGCCTCCGGATCATACAAATCCCCCCAAATCAGGATATCAACCAACTTAAACAAATTAAATATTTATTTACCCAAAAAATCGCAATCGAGGAGCCACACAAACAAGAAATTCTACATTGCAAGCGATGCCAAGACTCAGGACACTTGGCGGTCTCATGCCACCAGCAAAGACGTTGCGGCAGATGCGCAGAGGAACACGAGCTAGATGAATGCAAGGTAAATCCACAAAGAAGATTACAGTAAAATGTTGTAACTGTGGAGGGCCACATCCAGCAAATTTCTCTCAATGTCCTCAGAAGCTAAAAGTTCTGCAAAGACGGAAATTAGCAATGTCAACAGTTAAACCAACTACTACGAAACCATCAGTATTGCAGGAAGTAAAGTTAACCCGACCCGGAATATCTTACGCGGATGCAGCAAAAGGAAGCCTCAACACCACCACTCCCTCTAACGACAATATTAAAAATTTCAATCTGGACATCATGGGTTACATTCAAAGCCTACAGGCCATGCTACCTTCGCTGAGAAACATGTCAGACACAGAAAAAAAAGGTCAGATTCTTTCACTAATAACTTCCCATATTCTTTCCAGCTCTCTTTAAACTAACCATTATAGCCCTCAACACAGAATCCATTTACTCTAATATACGTAAGCAACACCTCCGGTTGTTTGTTGAACAATTTTCCCCAGATATCCTATTCCTTTCAGAGACCTGGCTCAAACCAAATTCCTGAGTTTCCATTCCCAGTTATACTTTTGTTTCTAACCCCAGAAGTAATGGATCCCACGGAGGTACCGGCATCTTAATACACAAAAAATTTCAATTCAGTGAAATTAGATTCGCCGGTATATCCAGCATTGAATACACAGCAGTAAAACTTTTTTGTGAGAACAATAAAGTGCTCGTCTTAGCATCCATTTATATTCACCCTTCACGACAACCAGATTTCCCAGATGCTGACATTTCTCAGATAATCCAACAGTCTGTTCCCGCTCCATTTATAATCGGGGGAGACTGGAATGCTCGTCATACAGCATTCAATGATAATAAATGCAACAAATATGGTCGTCAGTTGCTAGCCCTCCTCCCATTTTATCCATATACATACATTGACGTCCCATTACAGCCAACTCGTGTCTCTAGCTCAGCCAGGTCAACAATCGACCTCTTCCTCAAGTCCGATGATGTTCACTCAGTGGGTCCACCTACAGTCTCCTTTATATTTCCTTCTGATCATGGTTCCGTTCATACCACGATCCAAATCCCCTCTTTCGACCCACTCTACTCGTCAAACCCTGTCCCAAACTTCACCAAAACAAATTGGAGAAAAGTCAATAGGGACACAGCGATAAGTTTCTCTGACTTGTATATCCCTGAAGCATCTAACTTACTCCCTACTGAAATCGATCAAGCATCTTTAAGAATAGAGCAAATTCTTAAGGAGGCTCTCAGTAACAACACCCCGACAACCATTCCTCATAACTATTTAGGAAAGCCTTTGCCCAGCATCCTAACCAAATTATTGCGCCTTAAAAAGCAGCTCCGCCGTAAACTTTATTAAAAGCCAAATCCAACTCCTATCCACTCTGATAAATGAGCAGTTGAAAAAGTTCGCAGATGAAAACTACATCTCCACACTTAAAAATATCAAACCAAATCGGGATCTTTTCAAAAACATCAACCAATTAACTGGTCGTAAATATAAACCCCGAATTGATCATATCATCAACCCAATCAGCGATAACATTGCCCAGTCCGATACGGACATAGCAAATTGCCTCGCAGAACACTTTGCAAAGATTCATGAGCAAAATAATTCTCTCTCAACTCCCGGCTTCGAGAACACAGTAAACGAATACATCTCAAACAGATTATTCACATGTTTTACTCCTTTCATCGGTGAATTTAACAACACGAACATAGCTTCACACCCCTTAGACACTACAAATTTTCTAACTGCAGACGAATTATCCGAGATCGTAAGATCAGGAAATAACAAAAAGTCAACTGGATTAGATGGAATCCCACGTCTTCTATTTAAAAGGCTACGCCCACCGAATCTACTTCCCATCCTCATTCTTCTTAATCATATAATTAATGCATCGCACTTCCCAGAGAACTGGAAAACTGCGGTAGTAATTCCTATTAAGAAGCCCGGTAGTAGTAATAGCCCTTGCAATTATCGTCCAATATCCCTATTAAGTGCACTAAGTAAGATACTGGAACGCAAGATCTACCAAAATCTTCTCTCATTTGCCAATGAGAATGCCCTCATCCCTAACTGTCAGTTCGGATTTCGTAAGCGACAATCCACATGTCATGCTCTACTAAAACTTACACACGATGTTACAACTGGTCTCCAAAACCAAAGCCCTACTGTGTGTATATCTCTCGATATTTCTAAGGCGTTTGATTGCGTCTGGATCTCAGGGCTTCTGTACAAACTGCACTCCATATTTAATCTAAACTCTCACACAACAAAGCTCTTAGCCTCTTATCTTTCTGACAGAAAATTCGTTGTGAGAATAAATTCTTCCGTCTCAGAAACCCGCAACATAACCGCGGATGTTCCCCAAGGCTCTATTTTAGGGCCAATTTTATATCTGTTATATACAGCGGATATTCCTCAACCCGTATCTCCTAATGTTGTGATGCTGAATAATGCTGATGATACATTAATTTACTCTAGCAGCAAATTTGTTAACGCTGCAAGAAACCGCATCAACAACTTCCTCCCTAGCCTATCAACATACTTTAATAAGTGGAAAATTCACCTTAATCCAAATAAAACGCAGCTCATAGTGTTCAAGGACAAAAACGAGCACTGTACAAACAACACTAGACGCTGCCACAACAAAATTAAGATTTAACTGAACAACACTCTGATTAAACCCTCCAAAACCTTAAAATATCTGGGAATCACTTTTTCTAATAACTGGTCTTTTTCCTCCCACATTAAAAATTCCCTTCAAAAAGCCACAATTCAGCTTAATCTCTGTAGAAGAGTAATGTGGAAACCTAATAGTCTCTCTCACAAAGTCAAACTGCTCATTTACAAACAAATTATCAGGCCCACACTCACGTACGCGTGCCCATTGTGGTACCATATCACTCCCTCCCAAATGGAGAAATTACGAGCATTCGAAAGAAAATGCTTTAGGTATGTCTCTGGGTTATATCGTCGTCCTAACTCCTATAAGTACTATAGAAACGTCGAACTCTACAATACCGCTGGTATCGATCGCCTCGATAGACGATTCCTCGAACTGTCTATCAAATTTATCGAAAACCTACAAAATAATCCCAATCCCATAATAACCTCGCTCTTAGAGAACCCTCTAGATATCAGAACTAACTATCCCAACTGTCTCCACACCGGAGCTATCTTCGCCTCAAGCAGACTGGTAAATGATTCAAATGAGATCATATACCACAACACCGAAGTTACCCCTAACCAGTTCAAATACTGTAACGTCCAACCATTTTCCATCATTGTACGCTTTTCCAACGATCAACCGGAAAGAAATACTCTTCCCCAAACCCATAACTGACCTCATTCCACATCCTTTAATTCATATATCCCATTAATTATAAAACTTTGTTTTGTTTATAGCTCATTTTATAATAATCAGACTAAGTTAGGTTAAGTTATATTTATATTTATATTTAGGGTTAAGTTTAGATTAAATAAAGTAAAAATAAGAAATTTCTGGTTTTCTGACCTTTTCCAGGAAGACGACACCCTACTAAATGTATAAACACACATCTATCCTGTAACTCTTAAAACATTATTTGGAAAATGTATTATAATAATAATTACATGTAAACAGTTGTTACAAAATTAATTTTAAGTCACTGTATCACTTAAATGTACAAATTATAAATACGCTTAATAAATACAGTTTAAAAAAAAAAAAAAAACCTCTATTCGACAATGAAATCACTTGGTTCTTAAAGAAATGAAAGTGAAGTAGGTAAAGTCTGATCTACCCCATTTAATTGTTGATTTGGTTTGAAAAAATAGTGTCACACCTTCCTGATATCAAGTAGTGCATTAAGCTCACTATACTCCCTTCTGTGCAATGGAATTGCCTGACCCCGATCAAAATTCCTGATGCGCAAATGTAAATTATCTGAGAAATTCGACGAGGGAACAAATCATATGACAACTAGAAGAACATAATTTCATCTTGAAGAATGGCACGCTTCTATAAATAAATATTTATCAAATATATAATTTGATTCCAATGCATAGAAGATTGATACCATTCTGCAGCAAACTTACGAAGCATGAAACGAATGGTAATGAAATGGTTGGAAGTAGACACATGTCAGCTCCCCTGCTTGTGAGAGAAAATATAATTTGAAGGAAAAACGTAAAGAACGGTGGAACGTCAAATCCCACGAGTTACTTAGTCCTGCCGCTGTCTATTTATAGCTCAAAATTTCTATTAATAAAACTCCCGGATTCAATATGCTGACGTTCATCGCTGTTGCTATCCCATCTCTTAGTGTCGATTTATAGGATACACTCGATCAATTATCAACTCATGTATTTTGAGAAGACTCATTGATTGCCATTAGGTATTTAGCACCCTTTCTCTGTCGCGAAGAAATTTGCCGCATGTATTTTTAAATCGCAAAATAAGAGAGTGAAAAGAGCAACTTACAATATCCTTAATGATATCTGTCAACGGGAGACATATATCCTTGTGGCATTAGCATTATCAACTTACACAAAAGTGTCCACGCAACATTTGTTCGCTTCTTTTATCTTTTGACTATAGTCACACATCAAAGTTGGTGGTGGATGAAAAGTTCTAACCACATTCAGGGAACTGACAAGGATATCCTTTTTAAAGTTAAATATAGAACAACTTGTCGCACATGCATCCCACGCGCGAGTCAATTTGATTGAAATACATTTTTACTGTAAGGACTCTGCCACTGTTGAAGATTTTCAAATTTTAGCTCTACGGTTCAGGATCTATTTTCGATGGTTGACAAAGGGACAGGAAGAACAATGTGCGAATCCACGTCATCAATTTCATCTTACTTTGTCGTCATTCATCAACTCAATGGAAGCCAATTGAATCCGTTCTCGCAGCACATCTGTCTTTTAAGTCCTACGGCAGTTCATCGAATTTGGATGTGTCTATTTTCGTTCTCGTACATTATTGTCCTTCAGGTTATCATTTACCCTGACATAAGGGTATTAAATACTGTTCTTTTGTATAACTGACCGTTAGTTCAAAACGACGCCATCTTGCTCGTGCATTCGGGCAGTGTTGAGGATTTGTTTTTAAAATTAGTATCCTGTCATTTATGTGGGGGAACGATTATAGCCAACGTACTATATTGTATATAGTGGTGCACCTCGCTTTCTAGATACCGTCATCAATTAGCGGAACAGTCATGTGCTACATGCTGCTCACAGCCTAGTGTTGGTTCTCAACGAATCTATGACCGCATGATGGTCTAAATTTATATGTTGTTAGCAAACAATCCGAATAGAGGACTACCCCCAAGCACATATTTTGTTTTGTGTTTGTAGCTAATTTTAAATTGGAACCGATGGCGGAGTCGATGTGCTGGCAATTATTTTTTCAGCCAAACAATTCCGCATTTCAAAGATTGCTGACGGGGTTAGGTGATGAATCTGTTGCGGGGTGAAAGGTTGATTGCGGCAGAGAGATTCTCTTGGAGGTCTCTTCTGAAGGAAACGTGTATTTTAAAACATTCAACGGTTTTATTTTATGCATTCCAGGCATTGTTGAGGTAGTAACTTGCGATTAAGATAAGGGATTATTATTCTTGTTTTCATAGATTTGCGTTGATCTTCAATTGTAATGCAATCTATTAGGCGATCTATTTTATTTTAGTAGGGTAGGGGTAATCATTGACACGATTTCAGGCAAACAGTATACGAGAATTGGCTACAAAATAACGAGGTTGATACGGTAAAATATTTTGTTTTACATTCATACATATTTAGTTATTACTAGAATGTACATCAAAATATACCCGTCCTCTATCCATACAACACGCCGTGTGCCATCGGAACTGTAACAGAAGTTTTTTTCTGTGATCTCCCTCTTGACGGTGGCGCACTTCACAACGAAATTAATAATCTAAAATCATATCCCGTTCAATGCAATATCAGCTTGGGGAGCAGCTCACATTGATGAGACGATCCGGAGCGCCAATTCTGCCCTCGAATTCGTGAAACGATGGCCTAAGCAATTCTCTGACCCTTACGTTACTCGAACCCTTTACCTTACCCTCATCCGCCCACTGCTTGAACATGGTAGCCAGGGATGATCTCCTTATCAGAAGATCCAAATCTGAAGAATCGAAAGTATTCGACGTCACTTCCTTCGGTTCGCTTTCCGAGGACTAGGATGGGAAACACCCTTAATTCTTCTCCCGTACATTAAGCGCCTCAAATTAATCAACCTCAGAACCCTTGAGGAAGGCAGGGCCCGGGCTCGCATAGGGTTCATTCATCGGGTCCTCGCCGGGTCGGTAGGCTGCCCCTACCTCTTTAACTTAATTCCTCTGAACACAAACCCTCGAAATACGCGTAATCCCCGCCTTCTCTATATCCCCCCCCCCCCCCCCACGGGACCTTTTATGGTCTCAACGAACCCCTTTCGCGAATGCTGAGAAATGTCAGCTCCACCTCCACCTTGTTCGACTTCGACCTCTCTACCCATACTCTCAAACACCGCCTCATAAATCATTCTCCACCAATCTTAAGCGGCTCTTCTACACTTTACTAAAACCCCCACCTCTCGCCCCTACTCACGCCTTCGTAATTTGTTCTGGTTTATTTTTTTTACACTAACGCTCGCACAAAAGGGGATTTTGAAGTACCCTTAAATGTCAGAGCACAGAGATGGAGAGGGAGTGGATAAGGAAAGGAGGTGTCGATGTATATTGGTCTTGAATTTCTGGACATCACAACGACCAGGAAACACATGATCAGGCAGAACATTCCACATTAGTGTGGTTCGGCTAAAGAATGACTCCCTATGTTCATTTGTGCGCCTGAAGTCCACTTTCAACGTGAGCTGATGCGCATTCACAGATTGACGGGTATCGCGGGAAAATGTCTGAAGGGGCGGAACACATTCAGCAAGTTCAGTTGAGCAACGACCATGGTAATACCTATAGAAAAGAGATAGGCGTGATATGTTGCGCCTGTGTTCTAACGACGGAATTGGTCGACTTACGGCTGGGTCCCCAATAAGTATCACTGCTCGTTTTTGCATCCTGTGGAGCACGTGTAGTGTGGTTTTGGATGCGCCTGACCAAATATGGGAGTTGAACTCAATTTTTGGACGAATATACGCCTCGTAAATAGTGGCCAGGTTGGATGGAGTGAAGTATCTTTTGCATTTCTTAAGGAACCCCATACATTTAGTTGCACTTTCCGAAGCTTCAAATATGTGTTCATTCCAGTTAAGAGTCCAATTAATTCGAGTGCCGAGGATTGATAATTCCTTGGCTTCATCGATGCAAGTGCCGTTCATAGCCAGTATATTTACTTGCGAGCTCATCTTTGATGACAAGAGGCAGCACAAGCTACCTTAAGTTAAGCCTATTTAAAATAGTTCTTAAGCTCTCTAGTTTGTAACTTATATCGGTTGGCGCAAAACTAATCATCCAATTTTGTTTTTGAATTACTTTTTGAGTAAATAGAAAAAAAAATGGTTTTGAGTGATGGAAATCTTTATTTGGACCTTTACAATTTTTTCCGTTAAGTGGAAAAGATGATATCCGTCAAGTGGCTGCCGCCAGCGTTGGTACACATTTGTACCCGTTTTATCGTATATTCCATGACTTTTCGCAAGATTTCCGGTGATAGCTGTTCGCATTCCTGTCGAATATGCTCCTTAATGGTTGCGATTGTCCCAGGTTTGTTGGCATAAACCCGCGACTTCAAGCAGCCCCAAAGCAAGAAGTCTGAGATGGTTAAATCGGGCGATCTTGCTGGCCATGCCAAATCGCCAAAGCGAGAGATTACGTGACCAGGAAACGCTTCATTCAAAATATCCATTGTGGCTCGTGCTGTGTGTGCGGTTGCACCGTCTTGTTAAAACCACATGTTCACCAAGCCCCGCTCATCCAATTCCGGCAGTAACAAGTCGTTAGTCATTGCCCTGTAGCTTTCGCCAGTAACAGTGATCGTATTGCCGATGGCGTCCTCAAAAAAATACGGCCCAATCACTCCTCCCGCGTGAACGCCGCACCACACAGTGGCTTTGAGTGGATGTAATGGCTCTTCGTTCATCACACGTGGATTTTCAGAGCCCCAGAAACGAAGATTTTACTTATTGACGTAACCGCTTAAGTGGAAATGAGCGTCGTCGGCCATGATGATTTTCGACACAAAAGCGTCCTCTTCGTTGTTGAGATTAAGGATGGCTTGACAGTAATTCACACACCCGCCATTGCTTGTCTGTTTGTATAGTGTAGTTGTCTAGTTCACAAACGTCAAATATGACGTATGACGCCATTTGCAAAAATTATAACTAACTATTGTCTTCGTTCATACGGGCGACGATGATCATGTCCGTGTCTTAATTGGATGTACCTGCATCCGATTGAAATGGATGGAATAGGATGCAAAAAAAAAGAATGGCACCGTTCTTTTCGAACATGTCGAGGAAAAAGGAAAACGGCCAGAAAGTTGAAATCACCAGATGGAGAGTAGAAGCTAACAAAAGTTAAGCACGTCAAGAGTGTTTGAAATTTGAAAAATGATTGTCAACTTGCGAGGTATAAAGTCGTAAGATTTAACAAGTTAATACCAAGATCCCAAGTATTATTAAAACAAAAAATGGTAGATCTAAAAAAAATAAGACTTATCTCACGGATTGTTAAAATTGTTCAATTTAAATTGAAATAGAAAATGAATGAAGAAACATTTAGAACAACAGTGTTGTTGTGTTGTGTAGTAATCCAAGAAGATTCAAAAACACTAGGTGTATGTGGAACGTGCCATCGAAAACGTCGCTGCTGTGCGCCACGGTTTGTTAAAACTCCGGACATATCTATTCATCACCTTAGGCAAGAGATTGAACCTAACACCATATTATTCAAGATTTTGAACTGAGTCGGGTACAAGGTCCAGGAACTGAAACCCCCGACCAGTCACAGCAACGTCGGTATGCTCAATGGATGCAAGAGTTGGCCATAGTATATAGTCACTTTTCACCCAAAAACATCTTCAGAGAAAAGGCTCACTTCCAGCTCAGTGGATTCCTCAACAAGTACGATTGTCGTGTCCGAATGAATAAAAATCCCAGAGTGATCGTGAAGACGATCATGCGCCGATGAGGGTTTGTGGGGGGCGAAGTCGTGGCACCGACATGGGCGCAGAGTTCTACTCCGTCCCCACAACTTCCACTAAAGTTCCACCAAGTAAAACGCCGAAGGAAAAGGACGAAACGCCGCCACGTTTGTCCACAACCGGGAGTAAGGGGAAAACACAGTCCGCCGATTGTGCTCGAACTTCACGACATACCGTCCACAAGGAGGAAAAGTTAAACATACTGTAGATGAACCGTATGCACAAGAAAAATAAAGGGTGGTTAAATTTTAAGGGCCGATGTTAATTGTGAAACACACCTAAACTTCAAGTTTTTCTCTCCATTTCGTTTGACATTTCTCAATTTCAGACTAACTCAATTTGAACTGTGGAAAAATATACAATCGAGCAACGCGTTAAAGTTATTCGGGCTTATTATGAAAATGGGCGTTCAAATCAAAATGCATATCGTGCACTTCGTGATATTTTCGGTCAATTTAATCGTCCAAATGTGCGTACAATCGGAAAAATCGTGCAAAAATTTGAGCAAACCGGGTCTGTAGGAGATGCGAAAGCACCAGTGCATGCTCGTACAGCTCGTACTGCAGAAAATATTGCTGCTGTTCGCGATAGTGCGGCTGAAGAGCCGTCCACCTCAACTTGACGTCGTGCCCAACAATTGCACCTCTCACGCTCGTCGTTGATGAACATTATGCATAAAGACTTGCATTTACACGCTTACAAGGTGCAATTGATTCAAGAACTAAGCCTCTTGACCATTTCAAGCGCCGTCAATAGTCAGAATGGTGGCAGGAAATGGCAACAGCGGATGATCAATTTTAGAAGAAAATCATCTTCAGTGATGAGCACATTTTCACCTCAGTGGATTCGTCAATAAGCAGAATTGCCGCATTTGGGCGAATGATAATCCAAGAGTGATTGTCGAAAAACCAATACACCCACAAAGAATAACTGTTTGGTGCGGTGTGTGGGCTGGCGGCATCATCGGGCCGTATTTTTTCCAAAATGAGGCCGGTCAGGCAGTTACTGTGAATGGTGTTCGCTATCGTGAGATGATAACGAACTTTTTATGGCCCGAATTGGAAGATATGGATGCGGACGATATGTGGTTTCAACAGGACGGTACCCCTTGCCACACAGCTAATGAAACAATGGCTCTTTTGCGGGACAAATTCAATGGCCGTGTTATCTCCCGTGGTGACGATGTCAATTGGCCGCCAAGATCATGTGATTTGACACCGTTGGACTTCTTTCTTTGGGGTTATTTGAAAGAAAAGGTGTACATCGATAAGCCAGCAACAATTCAAGAGCTAAAGGATGAGATAATTCGGCACATTAACGGCATAGAACCTCAATTACGCCTCAGCGTCATCGAAAATTTGGACCATCGGGTGGAGGTGTGCCGCCGAGGTCACGGCGGCCATTTGGCCGATATTTTGTTCCATACATAATTGAACCATACCAATATTATCATAATAAAATAAAATGACAATAATTTCCTAAATAAATTGTGTTTTATTCAAAATCAACATCGGCCCTTCAAATTTAACCACCCTTTAATAAAAGGCTGGTGTGCACTACTTGTACGACTTTTTACTTTTAGCGCGCTTACTCGACACGACGGTATTTATTCACGCGTCTCCGCAGGGGCGGAGAGCGGAAGCGGCATGACCATTGTGGTCAGGGGATGGAATTCGACTCCAAGATTCAATTCGTTGGCTACGGAAATTCTGCCAGTGAAACTGGCTCTCTTAATCGAGGGCTGCATTTTCCTATTCCAAGGGAGACGTAAAGTTTGGCTGAACCGCCACAGGTTATGGCCCGGTTTTTGCGCTAGCGAAGTCTTCGTTCCGTGATTCTTTGAAAACAGGTAATAACCTTGAACAGCGAACACTACCGCGATATTATATCGAAGCTTTTTATGTCCCAAACTGAATGGTATGCATCTGGACGGTACGAGTATCTGGTTTCATCGGGGCAGAGCCGCTTTTCACAAAGCGAAGTAAACGATGGATGTTCTGCCCGAGATGTTTCTTGGATACAATAACTCCCGAAACGGTGATTACAACTGGCCACCAAGAACATTCGACTTGACCCCGATAGACTTCTTCTTTAAGAGCTATTCGAAGTGAACAGTTTATATGGAGACTAACGCAATTCGAGAGCTAAAGGCGGTCACTATTGCAGGCATCCACACCATGGGTGGACAATTATATTGACGGATTATCGAAAATGAAGCCAAGTCAAGCTCCGAAACTGTGGGGAATATTTCTGTGGTATTCTGTGGCGCAGCTGATTGCCATCGACCATTTAATACACCAATCATTTTATTCAATGTTGTCATCAGGAAAGTCTTAAACCGTCATCTAAATCCTGTTAGATTCGTTGAAATTTGCGCAAGTGCAAACTAAGTTTAGGGATGTCTCTGAAAGCTTGTGAATGATGACTAGTCCCCCCATACAACTGATGAACCATTTGGCGAATAAAGTGGCGATGAAACGAACATAAAGTCCTGTACAGAAAACAGGCTTATTGCATTTTAAAAATATGCGGTCACCCTTCACATAGCGCGGTGTTTATCGGAATTTCAATACTAATTAACGCGGCAAATAAAAACAATTTATCGCGGGAATTCATAAAACGACCCATGAATGCTTCATAAACTTTCTCCCGCAAATTAACGAGCCCTGGCAAAATCAACAGGAGAAAAACAACGTAACCAATCTTCTGCTAGTCTGTCCCATATCCAAGATCCAATCATCAAATATTACAGCGCCGATTAAGGCGTCTTACCACATTCAGTGCCACAATTGAAACCAGTTTCTGTTTCTTTTATTGGCAGCAGAGATAAGCTCCAGAATCCACATGGTCCACTACATCGCGTAGCCCCCAGTTGCAAAACAGAGAAAACAATCAAAGAGATTCGTCAAACCCAGGCCCGCATCGGTAGGTAAATTAATCAAAATCAATAAATCTTGGGAGATCCAAGTGATTAATGGACTTTTTTATTGCGACAGTGGTGGAGGAACATTGGGGTCCACACCTCGGAGTCGATAAGCGCGTCCATATTCGCTGCAGGAACCACCACGCGGTGTGTCAACGTTGCACAACAACACAAATAGCTCATCCAATTATTTTCGACGTTTCATTTGCATCTAAATCCGAACATTACCAAAATTATTTTATTAATCAATTGAGCCGGGAAAGACCAAAATCCGTCAGCTGTGGTGCGCGAAACTGTCTTCGTTCGTTTGGCTACGCGAGGCGAAAACGCGGATTTCAATAGAGAGTAGCTCCTACTACGGTGACGGAGGGGCGAGATTAATATTTTTGGATTTCGCATTCTGACGTCGTCATCAGCTACCGTCACTCTTCGTGTGGTGAAAAACTACGTGGGGCGCCACTAGGGGAGGAGTAGTGCAGATACTGCAGGCCGCAGGCCAGTTCCACACTCAAGGAAGGCACTTCAGTCGGCCCCTGACGCAGTCGTCTGCGTCTGGTTGGACGGGTGGACAGGTGGACTTGGAAACGTGCTCACTCACACTTTCGTCATCTTTGGCACTCGCCAAGCATTCTGCTCGAGTTATTACGTTCAAGTTCACATCATTATCGGTCGGGGTTGACTTTGTTTTGGTTTCTCTACTTGCTACACATTTTCTTGGTGTTTTTAGTTGGGGCTTAATTTATTTTAGTCTGCTCAGTGGAGCATGTTTCTTGTCCCAGTTCGGGGGTATCCTAGTTTGTGTGCACTTGCCGATTGTGGCGGTTGCTAAGGATAACTATGACGGGGTCTGGCCTTACGTCAAAGATATCTTGGGTGTTGTTTTATTTCTGTTGTTACACTTGCTGCTCTTGTTGTTTTCCTTTTGTTGCTATTTGCGGCGTTACTTGTGTACGTAATTTGCACGGTAGTTTTAATTATACTCATAACTTTATTTCCGTTGTGTACAGGGGACTGTTGAAACGGCAAAGTTACGTTCTACACATCAAGTGCCAATAATTCATTCTGTATTTGTTTCGTGTTAAGACGTAAATTTGCGAAAAAATAATGAGCAGTAAATTATAAATGGATGGGGATGTTCCCAACACGTCAATTAATACAGCAGGAGATTAATTTTAAAAACACTTGCACTTCAAATTTCTTCCGTTTTTGAATTATGTATTCAAATAAGTCGCCAAGTAAGGTTTTCATGGGTTTCATAGAGAGTTATATCAACTGACCTCAAACATTACGTTGGAGTACTCGGGTTTGCTATGGGCGAACTTATTTGGCTAAATCGAGCTGAATCATTTTAAAACTGGCGCAGTTGTGGCCAAGGAGAAAGATTTTAATCCGAAGAAATAAAACAATTGGGTTAATGCTGTGAGATAGGTTGTAAAAAGCGGGTAACACTTTCTGGGACAGTCACTCAAAAAACATCGGTATTGATAAATGTATAGCAATTTTACGAAGTAGTGAAAGTGGGAGATCTCAACTTTCTACATAAGCTCTGATTGCTACGTTAATGCTCTTGTATATGGCGTTGATATTTTTTTTTGATTTATTTTTGGTACTGTATTCCTCACTACCATGGCGCAAGGCTAATAACCTTGCCTGTAAAAATAGATTATTATGGGGAATTTAACAAGCCTTGAGATTTGCTAAATAAGGTCAAGACCGGATCTCGGTTGCGTTGCCGATGATGATGATGATTCCTCACTACGATTGCATGTTCGTAAACTATTTGAATCGCAAGAAACCCATCGAATGATTGTTTTTCCTGGTCATTGTCGGTACCGTTGTTTTAGTTTAATATTAGTGAGCTGGTAAGGACTGAAGTGCGGCAATAATCGAAAGGCCAGTTAACTTAGTTGCTTAGCTGGTAGTTCAGTACGCTTTCTCGGAATAGCATAACACTTGCTGGAAGTTGTACTTGAAAACTTACGAGATCTTCATCTTCAACTTCCCTTAGTGCTATTGAGCAACTGTTTTGTAAAACTATCTATTGGTGTGATGAGGTTTAACAGCGGGCATACACTAAATATATTTTACGCTGCAGCATTGAAACATTGTTTACTCGAAATACCGGCTTACAGGCATACAGAATGATATATAGCTCTTGGCTCGGCTTTTTTCGTTCGTAAGGAAGGAGCTTCATTTAGCGAGGTTCAATGCTTCGCATATACCTATTCCACTGTAGTGCTACAATGGCTATCAGATCATCCCAGGCGGTGGAAGACATTCATCGCAAATCGTACGTCGTACATTTTGGAAAGGCTGCCAAGAGGCCAGTGGCATCATGTACCGACTGCGTCAAACCCAGCGGATTACTTATCAAGGGGGCTTAAAGCAAAGGAGCTCGCCGGAGCAGAGCTGTGGTGGTGAGGACCCGCTTTTCTGCGAGACAAGGAGCTGCCCCGGACGCCCACTCATCAAGTCCGAGAGGCGGACACCAGAACACCGGTAGACCTCGTGGAACGAAGGACATCGTGCTTCGTAATACAGCAAGAGGAGCTGTCCATAACAAGAAGATTCTCCAGCTTCACTCGAACGGTACGAACAGTAGCGTGGCTGAAGCGGTTCATCGACAACAGTAGCTGCAAGGGGGACGGCAGGCCAGTCAAGCGATCGGGCGTTCTCGATGCTGAGGAAATGAGGGTGGCCATAGGCATCATATTGCGAGCGGCTCAGACCGAATCGTTCGAGGCGGACCTAACAGCCATGAGAGCCGGGAGGCAAATATCAAGACGAAGTGAACTGATTGCGCTCAACCCATTCATCGATGACCAAGGTACCCTCAAGGTGAGCGGAAGACTAGAAGCAGCAAAGATGGAATACGAACGCCGACATCCACCAATCTTACATCGGCAACATCACCTGGCAAGGATCATCGTGAGAGATTGATGCACGCTGAAAGCCGGTTACTGCTATTCGCAGTGAACTCCCGGTACTGGATCATGGGGAGTCGAAGACTTGACCAGAGGGTCATCGCTGAATGCACGATTTGCGTTCATCACAAGGGACCAGTGCTATCTCAACAAATGGCGGCATTACCAGCCAGTCGAATTAATCCCACAAGGCCATTTAGTAACACCGGCGTTGATTATGGAGGTCCTATCACTCTTCGGACATGGAAAGGACGCGGCGCGAAGCGAGTCAAAGGCTACATCTGTCTCTTCGTTTGCTTAGCAACCAAGGCAATACATCTCGAAGCGGTTAGGTTTTCCTGGCAGCATTAAAGAGATTCCTCGCGCGTAGGGGTTTTAGTCACACCTTATGGAGTGATAATGGTACTAATTTCGTTGGAGCATGCCGAGAATTGCGAGATGCTTATGAGCACATAAACCGGAAGGCTACCCAGGACCAGATCATAACGGATTTGGCCACCAACGGGATCACTTGGAGATTCATTCCCCCGACGCGGGGGAGCCCCACTTTGGTGGATTGTGGGAGGCAGGAATCAAGTCCGTGAAGCATCATCCTAACCGAGCTATTGGAAATGCGTTTTTGACGTTCGAGGAGCTTACTACCGTGTTGGCCCAGATCGAGGCTTGTCTGAATTCACGACCGCTGGTCGTCCTGCCGACGGAGCTTGGCGACTCCGAGGTGTTGACTCCCAGTCATTTCTTAGTTGGAGGACCGGCTATGAGGGTCCTGGAAGTCGATCCGGGAGAGACAACAATCACTTGGCGGTCCAGAAGTACTTGCAGGCGTTGCATCGAGCATTTTGGTACCGGTGGAATAACGAGTACCTCCACATGCTGCAGGCTAGAAATAAATGGTATCAATCGGAACCAAACCTAGAAAATCCGGTCTTGGTACTCCTGAAGGGCGAGCAGTTATCTCCGACCTATTGGCCCATGGGGAGGGTTATCGAGCTTCATCCTGGCAGAGATGGCAAGGTGCGGGTAGCAACCGTAAGGATTCAGGGGGGCACCCTTAAGCGACCTGTCACGAAGTTAGTATTACTCCCGGTTGCAGATGATGAGACGGTTGAACCGACAGTTCAAGGTGGGCGGAATGTTAGAGACGACACGACGGCCGCACTGGATGCAACCAGCGCAGGCACTATTGAATGCCGTCATTGACAACACAAATAACAAATGTCAGCAAACAGCTGACATTCAATAATATTTAAATGAGCTGTCACATTTCGTAAAATTTGATTCAAGATAAACGCACAACTTAGTTCATAGTTAGAATATAATCTAATCAAGACAAATAAAGCAAGTTGGTCACTAATACTCATCGCGTTTCATTGGAGCCGTTCTGCTGGGGTTCATCCAAGGTATTCGGTCTACTTTCCACTAAATGAGCCATTGTTTTCAGGAATCAGTGTTTTTGACGCCAGAAGCTTCTTGTTCAGCAGCGGGCAATATATCTCACCACTAGAGGCAGTTATTGGTGGACGTTGCATACGTGCAAGACACTTTTTACAAGTTCACGTTCGACGTTTGCTCGAGCGCGAATCAAATTCGGCTCGAATATACCGCAAACCTACAATAGTGAGAGTAATCAAGTCGTGAAGATTAAGATGGGCCGGACACGTAGCGCGAATGTGCAACGATAGGACGGCCGCGACTGAGATGGGAGGATAATGTTAGGTTGGACCTCGAGGAGATCGAATCGGATGGTCGAACGTGGAAGGAGAGCGCACGGGACAGGAAACAATGGCGGAGTCGAGTCGGTGAGGTCATGAACTTTCGGTTTGCTACAGGCCAATAATCTGTATATAGATATATATATTTATATATATATGCATACACATATTCATATATATATATATATCGACAAATACATATATAATATATATACATATATATATATATATATATATATATATATATATATATATATATATATATATATATATATATATATATATATATATATATATATATATATATATATATATATATATATATATACAGGATGGCGAAACCAAACAAACGCTAATTTTACCTTTTTGCTTAGCAACAAGTTGCGAGCTAGTTAATCTTGTGCGTGGCTGTGGTTGGGCTTATGAAGAGCAGGGAAACGGCTGGGCTAGCGGCCTCGCTCGACTTTATATTCAGCACATCCATGAGCGAGCAAGAGGTACATACGACTGTTGCGCAACGAATTATTATAAAATGCTTGACAAATGAAGTCGTTAAACCTTCGGAAATATTTTCTCGATTGAAGGCACAGTTTGGTGATAATACATTAGCTTAGAATTTTGTGTATACGTGTGCCAGAGAATTTAAAAGTAGGCGAAACGTATCGAAAACGAATGTAATGATCTACGCCCAAGGACAAGTCGTACAGATGACAACATTCGTGCCGTTCGAGATCTTATTGAAAGTGATCCCCACTTAACTGTCGGAGAAATCTCATCAGAAGTGGGTATCAGCTATGGAAGCGTTCAATCCATTATCACAGATGATCTTAGTTTTTCAGAAATTACTGCTCGATGGGTTCCGAGGTTATTGACCGTAAATCAAAAACAGGTCAGGTCGGAGATCACTGGAAGACTTCTGGATCGATTTCGCCAAGAAGGCGAGGATTTTGTGAAGCATACCATGGGTACATCATTATACTCCCGAGATGAAAATGGCGTGTAAGAATTGGCGAAGGAAGGATGAAGGCTGCCCAGAGAAGAACAAAACTCGTCTCTCGTCTCTCTGCCATATCGAAACAAAAGACGAGGTATGCCCATCGAGATGTCATTCTTGTTCATGACAACGCCACGCCTAATACCGGGTCCTTGACAAGGGATACATAGGAAGAAATGGGCTGGGAAATCCTCGAACACCCTCCTTATACGCAAGGCATGTCTCCGTCTGACTACTATTTATTCGAAAGAATCACTTGGAAGAAAAAAAATCCAAAGTAATGAAAAAGTCGAGGAGCACGTGCGCAATTGGCTCACAACTCGCCCTAAATTTTTCAACGAACAAGGGATATTAAAGCTTCCAAATCGGTTGCAAAAGTCTGTAGATCACACAGGAGACTATATTGAAAAATTTTGTTAGTATAATTGATGTGCAACATTATTCAATAAATGTATAAAAATAAATTACCGTTTATATTTGTTTCACCTCCGTATATCCCCTTAATTAAATAAATATATAGATCTCGACATCAGGCTTCAGAAATTCAATCAATTTTTTTTTTCAATCAATTCGATTTGCATAAATATAAATATAAATAAATCAGCTGGGATAGATAAAATAATGGCCAACGATTTAAGGAATAATTCCAGGTTACTAGCTCAATTTATTAACATCTCTTTTGAACAAAGCTGTTTCCCAAGCGATTTAAAGATAGCCATGGTGCGCCCTATTTATAAGTCAGGAGATAAAACCGATGATCTCAACTACCGACCTATATCAATTCTACCCGTCATAGATAAAATAGTAGAAGAACTAATGGCTAAACGACTACGAGATTACCTAGCGAAATATAAAGTGATAAATAAAAAGCACTATGGATTTATTAAATATATAAATGTCAATTAACTTTTGCTATAATTTTCAACTACCATAAACACTAACTCAAATAAAAATCCACACTCACTAGTAATTTTCATCGATTTCAAGAAGGTATTTGACACACTGACCCATGGAAAAATAATCGAAACGTTGGAAAAAATCGGAACCCGAAGTAAGGCCTTGGCATGGTTCCGCAGTTATCTCTGTGACAGAGGTTTTAAGGTAAAAATTGCAGATAAATTAAGCCAACTACAACCGGTCCTGTTCGGAGTGCCTCAAGGTTCCATTCTAGGACATTTACTCTTTATATTTATGTAAACGATATGCTATCAGTATTAAAAAATAGTATCGGGTTTCGACATGCTGACGACAGTGCAATCGTTTTGAGTCACAATGATATAAATTGTGCAACTCAAATAATACAAGCAGAGCTCAATGAAATAGTTCGGTGGTGTCATGACAACGAACTTACAATATACTCTAAAAAGGCAAAGCTGATGCACAACCGCCCTCCGCATATATTAAGAATACAAATAAAGATACAATTCCATAACTTTAAATGCTTACACAAAAATAAGAATCAACATGGTCTGGATATACCGGATAACTGCAGGGATTTGAATGAGAATGTGAATGTTTATAGATACCTTGGTGTAGAAGTGGACTGCAACTTCAAGTGGAACTCACACATAAAATACGGTTGCAAAATCTTGCGGCAGTCTACGTATGCTCTATACTATCTGAGCAACTACACTTCATTTTCAGTCCTAAAACAATTATACTTCCCATTAGTTGAATCAGTTTTGCAATATGAATAATCTCATGGGACAATACGTCAGAGTACATGATAGCTGAACTTCAAAGGATTCAATATCGTGTCTTCAAGATTCTGCTGAGAGCGAAATATGGTGTTCGGTGCGTAAATAACTCTTTGAATTACAGCGTAAATCTGGGTCTTCTAACCGTTAAACAGCTTTTTATGTTTAACATGATTAACGAAATGTATTCCGATCAACGCTCCAAGCAACCAATTGATCATGGTGTTAATACCAGGCAAAGGACACAAGGACGTCAACAATCGCCAAGACTTAACAACCCTAACGAATGACAACAAGTTTCATTCCTAATACCTGCAATCTTCAATCAACTCCCTCGGAATCTATGGAATCTACAGTCTAAGCGTGCCACAAATATAAGGAAGCATTTTTATTTAATGCTTTCAGTTTGCGTTAACAAAAATAGAGCTATGTAGATACGAGGGTGGACTGAAAAGTTTCCGATCTCAACGCAAAGATACAAGGACTCGTCAATAAAATTTCAGCCATTTTCGACGCGTAGTTTTTATTTGACATTCGTTTGAAGGAGTCGATGTGAGTGTTTTTGTAAAAATGGACTAAATTCAGTATCGAACTGCTATAGCGTTTGCGATGATAGTAAAGAACGTGTGATTCGAACTGACGCTATGACGGTTAGAATCACTAAAAATGTAACCAATGCTCAACACAGCAGGCCACTGCCGCGTGTACGAATTCGATTTCTAAGCTCAAGTACACTCAACTGATGTGGAATTGTTATGTTATCGCTATGGTATACGGCTCTGATGCATTTTCTTATTCGATTTTCTTTCGGTGTTCTTCACTATTTGCTTGTGTATTGTGTGTATCTGTTAGAAACTCCACGCTGTCATTAAATTTTTGTTTTTGAAAGGCAATACGCCTACGCAAATCAAAGACGAGTTGGACTCTGTGTATGGGGAGTCTGCACCATCATTTACCACAGTGAAATTTTGGGCAGTTGAATTTAAACGTGACCGCGAGAGCTTGGGAGACGATCAACATTTGGGACGTCCAAAAACCGCAACAACCGACGATAACATCGCTAAAGTTCACCAAATGGTGCTAAACGACAACCGAATTGAAGTGAGAGAGATAGCAGAGGCTATGAAAATGTCCAAAGAAAAAGATCTAAAGTGAGAGAGATAGCAGAGGCTATGAAAATGTCCAAAGAGCATGATTGTCACATATTAAATCAAAATTTAGGCATGAGAAAGCTGTCCGCGCGTTGGGTGCCGCGTTTGCTCACGTTAGCTTAAAAACGTGTTCAAATGAACATTTCCAACTCTCTGTTGGTGCAGTTTACGCGCAATAAATCCGAGTTTTGCCGACGATTCATTAGTGTCGATGAAACTTGGATACACCATTATACGCCCGAAACAAAAATACAGTCAAGACAGTGTTTTGTACAGACTGCAAATGGGGAATCGGCTCCAAAAAAGCAAAAACTGTTTTTTTCGACTGGGAAGGGACGGCGACTGCTTTTTTGGATAGTCGTGCAGTTATATTAATCGATTATATTCAGAAAGGGAAAACCATTACAGGAGCATACTACGCGTCTTTACTTGACCAACTGAAGACAGCAATTGAGGAAAAACAGCCACATTTGCAAAAAAAAAGATCCTGTTCCACCAAGGCGACGCACCGTCTCACACCTCAGCGGTTGCCATTGTGAAAATCCACGAATTGCGGTTTGAACTGCTTGACTATCCGCCTTATTCACCAGATCTAGCCCTAAGCGACTTCTTTTTGGTCCCTACTCTAGATATTGCGCTCGGAGGACAGAGATTTTCGTCAAATGAGGAGGCAATCACTTTCGTAAACAGTTATTTTGCAGAGAAAAACACCGAGTACTGTTTGGACGGGTTAGAAAGATGGGACCATCGCTGGGAGAAATGTGTAGAGTTACAAGGAGACTATGTAGAAAAATAAAAATTAATTTCAAGAACAAATATCTTGTATTTGTTAGATCGGAAACATTTCCGCCCACCATCGTATATGTATACGAGAATTGTTTGGCCCCATATGTGAGGAAGGACGATTCCGGGGACGATACGTAGGTTGTACGCGATCTATCTCTAAGTTAACGTTATAAGAAAAATCAAGCTCAGTAGACACCGGTGGGTGGGACACCTAGCTCGTATGAGCGAAGACGAGCCTGCCCGGAAAGTCCTTTGTGGCAGGATGTATGGAAGGAGACAGCGCGGCAGACCTTGTCCGCGATAGAGAGATGGCGTAGACCAGAACGCCCAGACCCCGGGAGTGCCTGGATGACATCGGCTCGAAATCGGGACCGGTGGAGACACTTACTAAATAAGGCCAAGGCCCGATCCCGGTTGTAGTGCCGATGATGATGATGATATATATGTGTATTCATATATACCAAAAACGATTGTCTGTACATGAATATTTTTCGTATAGAACCTTCTGCAGATAAGCCTCTAAGGCTTCGCAGAAAACATTGTCTTTGAAATTATATAACTGTATGTAGAACACTAATAATATTTCATCACCATCATCGGCACCACAACCGGGATCCCGTCTTGGCCTTATTTAGCAAGTCTCTCCACCGGTATCCGGTCTTTATCAGAGACTTGTTAAATTGCCCATAATAATTCCTTTTTCGAGGTAAGGTTATTAACCGTGCGCCAACCTTTCTCAGGATGAATAATATTTAATAATAATAATCAACGCTTTACGTAGATTCGCTTCTATCGCTTGAAGGTGTTGTCCAGCATTGAAGGCATGACTCTATGGAGGTATTGGCAACGGCATTTTTAACTGTTTCTTGTTATTCTTTAACTGTGTAAAGACAATTAACTCAAACCAACTCAAGTAAGACTATGATTTGGCCCATAACGAATCTAGAATTAAGAGCAAAATTAAGGCCAGAATTTATACCCGAATTAACGAAAATAATTACCAGAATTAACACCAGACTGAACACGGAAATTTATACCAAGATTCACCGTAAACATGAAATTAAAACAGATTAAAATGCAGGATTAAAAAACAAAATTATGAGTTGAGAACAAAATTAAAATCAGAATTAAGAACGAATTTAAGACTCTAAAAGTTGTCAAAATACAATGAAGATGAGAGTAAGGACAACAATTGAGGCTCATTCATCTGAGAAAAGCCATAAGCATTGAGACAAAAATTGGGACAAGAATTAAGAAATATAACTAGGTTTGAGACCGAGATTATGATCAGAATTAAAGATTAGAATAAAGACCGAATTATTACCAAACTCTGACCATAATTAAGACTGTTATTAAGAACGGAAATGTATTTAGACCTGAGACCAAACATATGATCAGAATTAAGACTAGAATTACATTCGGAAATTATATCAAACCTATGACCAGAAGTGAGACTAAAATTACATTCGGAAATTATATCAAACCTATGGCCAGAAATAAGACTACCATTACATTCGGAAATGATATCAAACATATGACCACAATTGAGACCAAAATTACATTCGGAAATGATATCAAACCTATGACCTGAAACGATACTAAAATTACATTCAGAAATGATATCAAACTTATGACCAGAAATGAGACTAAAATTACCTATGACCAGAATTGAGACTATAGTTATATTCGGAAATTATAGCAAACATATGACCAGAAGTGAGACTAAAATTACATTCGGAAATTATATCAAACCTATGACCAGAAGTGAGACTAAAATTACATTCAGAAATTATATCAAACGTATGACCAGAATTGAGACCAGAATTATATTCGGAGAGTATATAAACTTATGACCAGAATTGACTAGGATTACATTCGGAAATGATATCAAACTTATGACCTGACGTGGGGACTAAAATTACGTTCAGAAATTATATCAAACTTATGACCAGAATTGAGGCTAAAATTACATTCGGAAATTATATCAAACATATGACCAGAAGTGAGACTAGAATTACATTCAGAAATTAAATCAAACCTATGCACAGAATTGAGACTGGAATTACATTCGGAAATGATATGAAACCTATGACCAGAAGTGAGACTAGAATTACATTCGGAAATTATATCAAACCTATGACCAGAATTGAGACTACAAATACAATCAGAAATTATATCAAACCTATGACCAGAAGTGAGACTAAAATTACATTCCGAAATGATATCAAATCTATGACCAGAAGTTAGACTAGAATTACATTCAGAAATTAAATCAAACCTATGAGCAGAATTGAGACTAGAATTACATTCGGTAATGATATGAAACCTATGACCAGAAGTGAGGCTAAAATTGCATTCAGAAATGATATCAAACCTATGACCAGAATTGAGACTACAAATACAATCAGAAATTATATCAAACCTATGACCAGAAGTGAGACTAAAATTACATTCCGAAATGATATCAAATCTATGACCAGAAGTTAGACTAGAATTACATTCAGAAAGTAAATCAAACCTATGAGCAGAATTGAGACTAAAATTACATTCGGAATTGATATCAAACCTATGACCAGAAGTGAGGCTAAAATTGCATTCAGAAATGATATCAAACCTATGACCAGAATTGAGACTACAAATACAATCAGATATTATATCAAACCTATGACCAGAATTGAGACTACAAACACAATCAGAAATTATATCAAACCTATGACCAGAAGTGAGACTAAAATTACATTCCGAAATGATATCAAATCTATGACCAGAAGTGAGACTAGAATTACATTCAGAAAGTAAATCAAACCTATGAGCAGAATTGAGACTAGAATTACATTCGGTAATGATATGAAACCTATGACCAGAAGTGAGACTAGAGTTACATTCAGAAATTAAATCAAACCTATGGCCAAAATTTAGGCTAGAATTACATTCGGAAATGATATCGAACCTATGACCAGAATTAATACTACAATTACATTCGGAAATGATATCAAACCTGTGACCAGAAGTGAGACTAAAATTACATTCGGAATTGATATCAAACCTATGACCAGAAGTGAGGCTAAAATTGCATTCAGAAATGATATCAAACCTTTGACAAACATTGAGACTAGAATTAAGTTTAGAATGATGGCTAAACTTATCTCCACAATTAAAACTGAGAAATTTGACAACATTCGCACAAAAATTAGAACTAAAAGTAAGATAAGAGACCAAATTAATACCGAAATTGAGCCTAGAAATATATTTAGAAATGAGGTCAACCCTTTGACGGGAATTAAAATTAGAATTACGTTTACAAAGAAGTCTAAACTTATGACCGCAATCAATACTAGAAGTAAAATTCGAATTAAAATTAGAAATAGGTTTAAAAATGAGACAGTAACCATAACTATAGTTAATGAGGCCAAATATAACAATAATTATAACCAACAGTAAGACTAAAATTAACCTTTAAAGTGAAACTTGAATTCAAATAAGAATCGAAATAAGAAAAGGGATCAAAATTAAGACTAAAATTGCCACTGGAGTTAAGACTTGAGGGGTCGAATTTAAAGCAAGAATTAAACCCAGAAGTAAGGCTTAAGTTCAAACTGGAATCACAACTAGTATTGAGATTGGAATTAAGACCAAAATTGCGACTGCACATAAGACTGAACGTGAGATCAGAATTAAAACTGGAATCAAAACTAGAATCGCGAATAGAGTTAGGACTTGAAGTGAGATCGGAATTAAAACAAGAATGGAGACTAAAATCAAGACAAGACTCTAGGCTAAAATCAAGACAGGAATCCAAACTAAGTTCTTGTGATCTTTTTAATCTTTGGAGTAAAGCAGAAAAATAATTAATTAATTAATTAATTAAACAAGAATATAATGAACAAATAAGTTCGTTGGTTAATTAATTAATTTTCAAATAATTATATATATATAAGTTAATACATTGGCGCAAGGCTAATAACCTTGCCCGGAAAGAGAAATTATTATGGACAATTTAACAAGTCTCGGATAAGGACCGGATACCGGTGGAGAGACTTGATAAATAAGGCCAAGACCGGATCCCGGTTGTAGTGCCGATGATGATGATGATGATATAATTTAATAAATCTACTCAATTAACCTATTGGGTTATAGATATAAGTAAATAAATGTATTCCTTCAACCTATTGGAGTATTAACTGTTTGAACAGCCAACAAACTGTTCTAGCATGGCGTAAAAAAGATTTGAAATATCTCCCAACACAACTTTCCCCATTGCATTTCGGCCCAATAAAAACTTGAAGTTCAAAAAAATCAAACAACCTTGATGGATTACAGTTCAACTACCTTGCCATGTAGTCGATTTTAAATCACATTCTTCAACTGCCTTACGCAATTGTTAATGGCTATATTTTTAAAATATGTTACTAATAGAAAAAGGAAATTATTGATCTTATTATCTATAAAATTATACAAACGACCAACACCAAACTGCAATTTCGAGACCAACAAAACAAGGCAATCCACAATGTGAGAAGGGATAAGCAAAAACCCAAAAATATGACTCCTTATACATACACTTAATGTCCTGCTGATTTATTTCATCGCCGTTATCTTCATTAGGTGCCTCATTTTTACCACCACCGCAACTGATGTCAAGATCTTCATGTTCTTCGCTTTCGCACTTAAACAACCGACTTTGTTGAAAGCCACCGTAATTATTTATGAAACCACATTCATCCAAATGGTATGATTTGTAATCGGACAGTTTTGCAAAATGTTGATAGCTATTTAATCCTGCATTTGGCACATTAACACCGGCTGTTGTTGTTGTTGCTGTTGTTATTGGTGCTACTGCTGTTGCTGTTGCTGTTGCTGTTGCATATAACCCAACATGAGCGTCTAAAAGACCGTAGGTCTTATCAAAGTGTCCGCAAGTTAGACTTTCATCGAAATAGCTCGAGCTCACTGTAATATTATTGATATTATTGTTGTTATTATTATTATTATTGTTATCCTCGTGTTCATGACCACCATTGGTAATACTTAGTTCATCACTAGACTGCGGTTCTTGCTTAACAATAATCAACGACGCAAGGCGACTTCGCATTTCGCACGCAACACATAAAAACAGATCCTTAGCAAGAGACACAGAAACAACAGCCAGCCAGATATAACTTAGAATGAACAAAAAAAAAGGACTAAGTTACATAATGTGTATAGATAGAGACATGGGGACAAGGATTAAATCAATCTTGAATGAATTCTGTAATTGCCACCTACGGTGTTTTTGATATCCATTGTTTCTGAGTTTTGTTTTTTGATTTGTTGATTTATCTAGATGTTTTGTTTTGGTTTGTTTTGCCTTTTATTAAGATTTTACATAAAAACACAACAACAATGAAGGACTTGTAATAAAGAAACGATGACCATTTAAAACACATGAATTTACAACACAAACAGCAACAAGTAGAAGTTAAATTTAAAACTTAAACAACAAAAACAGAAGAATGACAACAACATAAAACAAGAATTAATATAGGACAGCATGAACCAAAGTGTCAGCATAAGATACATTTACGAAAAACACCTAATAAACACCTGTGGAAGGTTTTGAAACCTTCGGGTGCGGATTTGTTGGATCCTCCAGCACGATTGTGGTTCACTAGTAGGATAGTCACTTTTTCTCTTTGCACTTGCTTGTATCCTTCGCACAGTCTCACTTAGAGTCCTTTCGATTTAAATCAACACTTTATTATGATTTGCCATTAAAGCGAATATTCCGTTACGGGAAGGTATTCAATTAAAAACGAATGGACAAACCGCGTATAACATTTCGAACCGATATAAGCAGATACAGGATAGCAAATAGTTACGTATACGCCACGATGGTGCATCAATTAACTTTACCTTTAAGCACATTTATTTGAATGATGTTGATTATTTTAAGATATAACGGTATTTTGTAATTTGTCGTTTATTGTTTATTGTTCTACCTTCCTGTGTGAATTGGTCACCTTGCGAATTTACTACGAATCGTTAACAATGCGGCGTCTGTGACGCGACTGAACTTATCTTTACGGTTCCACGCGGCTATATTGTGTTAGCGATACATTCAGTTTCCTATACACTTGTACAATATTAGTGTATCTATTTGAAGATGCTATAACTGTACATTGGGGCAAATCAAATACATTGACACAAATCCAAGTGACGACGAAAAACTGTTTTCGTTGATTTTTAAGATGAGAGCTTTAGTGACGGGGGCTGCATTCGTTACACGTTATAAACATCACAACCCCCTCTATACATTGCCAATTTACTCTGTATATGCTTCTCTACATATGAATGATAGTGTGCTTTTCAACAATTACGTCATTTCAACCTCACTCTCGTTTGGTAGCCACACCGTTGACAAAGTCAGGTAAAGCGAGGTGAGAGGGAATTTGATGACGTCTTGGTTGATTCCGGAGCCGGCGCACAACATTGTGGGTCTATACACTGACTTCATATTATCGATACTCAGTGTGGCTATTTCTATTATTATACCCCAAGTTATAACGATGCTCACGTCATAGAAAAGCTCGACAGACACGGAACGAGGCGAAACTACAAAGCGGCAAAAAGGTAAAGCCGCAAAGCGGCAAAACGACAAAAACAAAAAACTTAAAATCCAAATCAAAATCAAAGCCAAAACTAAAACCAAAACAAAAAGCAAAATAAAAACAAAAAATAACAAAAACAAAAATAAAAACAAAAACCGGTAAAAATAGTAACGAATCGGTTACTCTTCCTTTCGATTGTTTTTCCCACAATGAGTTTTAGTTCGAGAATAGTTCACCTTCTGTTGGCCGCGTCCTAAACTATCCGACGACTTGACCTCCTCGTGGCGGTATATGCGCGAGGCACTCCTATATTCTTATAGTTTCATCGTGTGACTTTCCTAGCCCCCCTGCGTTTCATGCAACTATCCCAGAGACTATGATGATAGCTAGGCAAGCTATCCTAGACACTCTGATGCACAATAGTTTATAACTGCTCTACGATGGCGGCACCTTTTCTAGCCGATGCTTTTACCGTATTCAAAGGAAACTAAAGGTAGGACGAAAGCGAAAATAAAATGCTCTGGGAACAACAACAACAACAGCAGGTATATCTTTTGGATTTTTTCTAAGTACTCATTTATTGTGTCTTTTTGCCGATGAATTGGGGTGAGGAGGCCAGACCCGGCTTGGAGATGCACATTTCGGTACTATGTAATCGTTTGGAATGGGTTAAGCGCCGCATGTTAGCCTACAGGTGAGAAACAAGACAACGTGCACCAGCACCTGGAGGGGAGAAGCTAGACTGGCTAGATTTGAATTAGGAAAGCTTAGGTTTTCGGTGCGGTCTCATGGGGTGGCTTCATGCCTTTAGCATTGCGCGAACAGGTACCCATAATGCAATCGAAGAGATCATCGATTTGTGGAGCGAACGTACTGGGTGTGGAATGAGATTTTGTATCGTTTTGTGGGTGTTTTTAATTGGTTTGTGTTGCCGTATTTATATTCCGGGAGAACATTGCATGTGAATGGTGTGTTCAGATTCTTTGTTATACTTTTCCTGCATTCGTTGCGCTTAAAATATCCTCATGTAAGGGGAATATTAAAGGCTCAATTAGTAAATGTACATTGTGCACAACTAAATAGGTACACATGAAGAATTAGCATCACAGTTTGCTTGAGGTAGTATGAGATGTATATGATGACGTATAATATATCTAAAATAATGAGTGTGGTATTAATCATTCACAACTGGATGGAGTACGGTAAGTGAGGAGCAGCAGTGTAGTTCATTCCAATTTGCAGCTAAATTTACTTTAATATTTATTGAAAAAAAACATATATATGTATATATATATATATGTATATATATATATATTTATATATATATACATATTTACATATATACATATTAATTTATATATATATATATACATATATATTGGCGCAGGGCTAATAACCTTGCCCGGAAAAACAAATTATTATGGAAAATTTAACAATCCTCGGGACTTGCTAAATAAGACCAAAACCAGATCCCGGTTGTAGTGCCGATAATGATGATGATATATGTATCTATAATATATACATATATATATACTTACACATTTTTTTTTTTTTCGGGAGGTGTGAGAGAACATACAGGGCAAAGTTACTAATTGCCTTCAACCCGGCAAAGGCCAGGACGACCCTTGTCCCGGTTCAATCCAAGTTGACATGCAGTCTCCACGTGACACCCCCGGGTAGCTACTTTGGCACCCGTCAAGTAGTGAACCAATTCATGCGGCGACATCCTGAGAAAGGTTGGCGCAAGGCTAATAACCAGGCCCGTAACAATGAATTATTATGGAAAATTTAACAAGCGTCGGATAAGGACCGGATACACGACGACGAACACGGAAACGAAAATGACTAAACGATTTAAAAATTTTTTCATAGAACGTCCGCAGAGCTCAAGCTGCACAGCAGCAAGCCGATGATTGAAGTATCACCTGATGGAGTCACTCACAACCAAATTATACACGTGTTGATAGATCGCCGCCACTCCTCGAGCCTGACGACGGCACGAACGTACCGAGGTGCCAACATCGACTCGGATCACTATCTTGTTGATACAGTTTTCCGAGCGCGGATTGCCTTACGGAGACGTATTGCATCCGCGGATCAGGTTCGAATCAACACGGCTGCTTTACGCAATGAAAACACCAGTATCGCCTGGGGTCATGCGTTAAGTCTCACCCTCGAAGAGCTCGACGGAGGGAGAGTAAGTCCTGGCGCCAGAATGCCGGGCGTAGAAGAGAAATGGACACGTCTTCAGAATACTGTCATTAGTACTGCCAACTCCATCGTAGACAGTAGTCGTAGAGATCGGAACGACTGGTTTGATGATGAGTGCAAACTAGCGACTGAACGTAAGAATGCTGCATACCTGACAATGCAGCAGTTTCATAGGACGCGGGTGTGCGAGGAGAAATACAAAGAGCTCAGAAGATCTGAAAAAAGGCTTCACAGACAAAAGAAAGTGCCTGGGAAAAAAACCTTGTCTGCGAAATAGAGAAAAGTAAAGAGCGACGTCCGTACCAGGCGCGGAAGTTCTAGCAAATAATCCGCAGTATGACGCGGTACAAACCTCGCTGCAATTACTGGAAGGATAAAGAGGGTAATCTGATCACCGATCCTGAAGGCATTCTGGAGCGATGGGAAGTGCACTTTAATGAATTGCTAAATGGTCAACTTACAGAAGAATTGGAGGCTCCACCAATGCAAGATCAAGACCAAATGCTGCCGCCACCAAGCATTGAGGAAACATTAAAAGCCATAAGACAGCTCAAATCAAATAAAGCCCCTGGAGCTGATGGCATACAAGCTGAGCTGATCAAACAAGGAGGGACAGCGTTACATCACGCAATTCATAAGATAGTGGTGCACGTATGGGAGCAAGAAGCGATGCCAGAAGAAGAAGAAGTGTCGTGGAATAATTTGCCTCATACATAAGAGAGATATATCACACTGTGCAGCAACTATAGGGGTATAACTTTGCTGAGTACCGTCTATAAGATACTCTCCACTATCCTACAAGATCGGATAGCCCAATACGCTAAAGCCATCATTGGTCAATATCAGTGTCACTTCATCCCAGACAAATCACCGATTGATCAGATATTGACCCTTAAGCAGGCGATGGAAAAATATCTGGAATTTAAGATTCCATTATATCATCTAATTGCCGCTCGATAGTATAATGGTTAGTATACCCGCCTGTCACGCGAGAGACCGGGGTTCGATTCCCCGTCGGGGAATCTCTGGCGCAAGACTAATGACCTTGCCCGGAAAAAACAAATCATTATGGAAAATTTAACAAGCCCCAGGACTTGCTAAATAAGGCCAAGACCGCTCCCCGGTTGTAGTGCCGATGATGATGATTATATCATCTAATTATAGACTTGAAGGCCGTACGACAGCATAGCCAGGCCAGGACTATATAATGCCATGAGAGAATTCGGCATTTCAAACAAATTGATACAACTTAGTAGGTTGGCCATGGCCAACGTAACTACTCAAGTAAAAATAGCGGGATTGCTGTCCAAACCAATAAACGTCTTTAATGGACTTTGACAAGGGGACGGTCTGGCCTGCCTCCTCTTCAACCTGGCGTTGGAGAAAGCAATCCGTGACTTTGGCGTTACAACTAGAGGGACTATTATCATCAAGTCCAGCCAGATTCTTCCCTACGCAGATGACAGCGACATCATCGGTAGAACCGATTCGGCTGTACAGGAATCCCTCACCCAGATCGAGCAGGCGGCACAAAAACTGGGACTACACAACAATGAGGGGAAAACTAAGTACATGGTGGAGAAGACCTAACGTTGGTCAAAGTATCAGGGTAATGGAGCACGAATTTGAAATAAGGGAATCCTTTAATTACCTTGGGTGAATAGTATCAGCCGATAACAATATGAAAGAAGAAATACGCGAACGGTTGATCAAATCCAACAAAGCCTACTATGGTCTATCAAGGCTCTTTAAATCCCGAAATTTATCCAGAACATCCAAGCTACTACTGTACAAGACCATGGTCTTACCAGTACTCATGTATGGACCCGAGACCTCGGTGCTCAATAAAAGGCACTCTGAACTCTTAGCCGCGTTCGAGAGGACGGTCTTAAGGAGAATTGTTGGCCCCGTATGTGAGGGAGGACGATTCCGGAGACGCTACAACCAAGAGTTGTACCCAATCTACTTTGAAACTAATGTTGTAAGAAAAATCAAGCTCGGTAGACTCCGGTAGGTGGGATACCTAGCTCGAATGAGCGAAAAGGAATCTGCCCGGAAAGTCCTTCGTGGGAGGATGTATGGAAGGAGACACCGCGGCAGACCTTGTCTGCGATGGAGGGATGGCGTAGACCAGGACGCCCAAAGCCTGGGAGTGCCAAATTGGATGACATCGGCTCGAAATCGGGACCGGTAGAGAGATTTGTTAAATAAGGCCAAGACCAGATGCCGGTTGTAGTGCCGATGATGATGATGATGAAATCATGATGATTGTGGAAGTCACGGAGAATTTTATCGATATCCTGCCGGTCTTTGATATAGATTCTTTTGTCTGACTAGAGATACAAGATGATCTTGGTTTGGGCGAATGTTTGTATAGTGGCATTTTTAGGGCGAGGGTTTATTGGCTCTTGTTTTGGGATAGAAATATCGATGTGGTTTACCTTTTCTTTTATACAATAGTTACGAATTTTTATAAGTGTTTGTTGAAGTATGGATTCATCTCCTATGTCTAGCGGCAAAGTAGTGACAATATATAAGGGGGATTTTATTGTGTTTGGGTATATTTTTATTTCGTATGGGTTCGGACGTGTATAGTTAGAGAGGGTTTTTAGTAATTTTTCGTCTTGGCATTCTTCATTAGTTAGTATAAAGATTTGGATAGGTGAACGGGTTTTGGCATACTCTATGGGTTTAGAAAATTCGATTATGTTACATTTGGTGGGTCGGGGAGTAATTTCCTCACTTGCGGCTACTAATGTTTCATCGGTGCCTTGACCTCTCGTTTTGCTTCTAGTGGTAACTAGTATCTTGCTTACCTCTTGTGTGTCTTGGAGGTTAATAGGGATGCGGCGAAGTGCAGCTGCGTTGGAGTTGTACTTTCCCGCTTTGTAAATGATTTGGTATTCATATTCGTCTAATAATATTCTCCAACGAGCCAATCTTGATGTCGGATCCTTCAGATTCATGAGCCATTGTAGTAGCTTGTGGTCTGTGCATATAGTGAACTTTCGTCCATAGATAAGGGTGCGACTAGCATAACAGATTGCTTTGTCCTGGCCAATTTCCCCCTGCTATAATACCGCGCCTATTCCAACGTCGCTAGCGTCCGTTGTTACTATAAAGTCTTTATTGAAGTCTGGGTAAGCTAAAATGGGGGGTTCTATAAGTTTATTTTTTAAAGTATGGAATGCTTCATCACAGAAAGGGTCCCATTTAAATGCCTCGGTTTTTTTTAGTAATTTCGTTAGTGGCTTTGCTATGGTTGAGAAATTGTCTATAAACCGTCGGTAGTATGCTTTGAATCCGAGCACTGATTTTACTCCCTTTACGTTTTTGGGCGTGGGGTATGTTTTAGCAGCTTTTATCTTTTCGGGGTCTGGTTTAAGACCGTGTTCAGAAATTATATGAGCAAGTTCCTTCTTCAGAAAATTACATTTATCTGGTTGAAGCTTTAGGTTATTCTGACGTAAACAATTGAATATTCGTATAAGCTTGGAGTTATGTTCTTGCAGGTTATACCCGTAAAGGACTATATCATCAATGTATACAAAGCAGTCAAATCCTTGTAATCCAATTAAAACGTTGTTCATTAAACGTTGAGAAGTTGCGGGAGCGTTGCGTAGACCAAACGGCATACGGTTATATTCATAATGTCCATAAGGGGTACTGAAGCCGGTTTTGTACTTGTCTTCATTGTCCATGAGGATTTGATGAAATCCGCTTGCCAGGTCAAGGGTACTGAAGTAAGTTGTCCTCCCTAGTTGATCTAGTATGTCCGTGATATTTGGTAACGGGTATGCATCGGCAACAGTTACTTCGTTTAGCCTACGGAAATCGACCACAACTCTCCATCTCTTATTACCTTCCTTGTCAGATTTTTTTGGTACCAAGAGCAAGGGGGAGTTCCAAGGACTAGCGCTGGGTTGGATAATGCCACTTTGTAGCATGTCATTCACCTGTTTATGTATCTCGGTTTTTTGTGTGTCAGGAAGCCTGTAGGGTTTGGTAAATAAAGGTGGTTTGTTTGGGTCAGTAATGATTCTATGTTTCAGCGCTTCTGTAAACGTGAGGTTGTCACCTCCGAGAAAAAATAAATCATTGTATTCTCTACAGATTTGGAGAATTGATTGTTTTTCTTCACCATTACAGTGACTGAGATCGATTATTGACTTTAACTTATTTAGCCTGCCTTTGATTAGGTCGTCTGATTGACTAAAGATCAGGTTGAAATCACCTAGCTTGTCCCATTTGAAGTCTACGTCTTTAGTATTCACCGTTTGCTCTGTTTCCGAAGTGTTCATCATTAACACCTTTAATTTGGAGTTCTTGGGACTGGTTAAGGTTTCGCGCTCGTATACTCCTGGCATAATTCGTTTTTTTTTTTTTGAATGATAATATCGCCGGATATGTCCTGGTGTTTACTATTCAAAGGAAAGTCTATAATATGTTGGCTTCTGGGTTTTAAAGTGAGAGTTGATCCTTCAGTCTTATATGCTGCTGAAACATTCTGTTCTTCAGTCTTTGCTGCTGAAACTTTGTCACCAATTTTTCTTTGTTTTCGTTTTCTGTTCTGTTTAGATTTATGGCTTTTTACTTTTGAATCGAACTGGTGGTCTGAGCAGGTGGATCGTGATTCACATAGTGACTTATTACGGATTAGGCTCGGTGCCCCGTTCATAGAGTTGTATGGCTTTCCTCGATGCTCACTATCATTACCCGAGGGCAATGACTCCCTTTTTTCCCAATGATTCAAATTACTATTGGCCATTGGAATCTTCGGTACCAATTACCGACCCCAGGGTTTTCAATGAATCACCTGCTAATGTATGTATTGTGTAGATCTTGTCATCTTTTTCCTGACTCTTTAAGCAAGGTGATTTTAAAAAACTTAGGTCGGCGCCGGTATCGATTAGAAGGGTCGTATACGTTTTTTCTGAGGGACTAAATCTAAGGCGTATCGCTGGTTCCTTTAATTCGGGACAAAAAGGTACGTGGAATCTTCGATTTAGTTGGTGATTTGGTGTATATCGACGGTGGCATTCGTTCGAGAGGAATGGCCGTGTGTCTCCTCCCGAATCACATTGTTTCCCCTCTATAGGATTCGAACTAATACTATAAATTGAAAATTTAGTGTGGTGTTCAGTATGATTCTTTTGGCGTCAGTTCATTTTGAGTGTGATTATTTTTCCCACAGTAGCTACACACGATGTTCGGTATTTCCCTTTTTATGGGTTGCGAAAAACTCGGGTTTTGCATGTTTCGATAACATGTTTCCTGCGAGTGACCTAACTTACCGCAAGTTTGACAGACTATACTAGTAGGATGAGTGAATTTATTTGGAAGTTTATTATAAGTTTGGGGAGTGTTGTCTATTCGTGCAGCATGTGCTATCGATTGTATTAAATTCGTCCCCCCATGGACTTTGGCAATTATTTTGAGTTGGTCATTTTTTAGACCGTCCTCAAATATCTCTACCGCTAGTTTAGTATTCTCTGCTATTAGAAAAGTCCTAACTACTTCGTCACTAGTCATGCTACATGTAGCGGAGTTCAAATTCCTCAGAGCTGTCCCGACTCTGTCTCCGAATTCTCGAATCGTTTCTCTAAACTGTTGTTTCAGTGAAATCAACTCGTTATGTGCCATTGAACGAGACTGTTCTTCCTTATATTCCGATTCTAATATTTCTTTTAAAGTTCCCCAATTGGTTATAGTGCGATATTGAATTAAGTCAAAGGCAGGGCCATCTAATCTATTTTTGACTAACTCAAGAAATGTAGTGAATATATTCGGGTCTGCGTCTTTTATGGAATTAAATAAAATATATCCGCCTGAAATAAATTTATTTAATTCCGACGGCTTTCCATTTAAAACTGAAACGATTTTAAAAACATCTGAAATCCCAATCGTGAGAGACATTTTAAGCGAATCCGGAACTAACGAATTTTCCTGTAAACACCTAGCTGCCTGTCTAGTGAAATAATCTCGCGTAATTTTGGGACTGTAGCAAAAATGGGGAGAGTGAAAAGAGTACAAACCGCTATCTAGAATCGAGAATGTTTTTCCGCAAATTTTCCAAAAAATTTTTTTTTGTTTATTTTTATATCTTTTAAATAAATTATAATAAAAATTTTAAATAAATTATAATAATAATTTCATAATAGAAAAATTTTATATTTTAAATAAAGAACAATTATCAAAACCACCCCTTTTGTACAAAATCTTTTTTTTTTATTTTTTTTTTTCCAAAATTTTTTTTTTTCTTATTTAACTTACGATTACTGAATTTTGTTGATTGCAGTTTTCTTTTTTTTTTTGTTGTTGATTGTTGGTTATAATTTTTATTATGTTTAATTTTATATTTTTTTTCTTCCCCTTTTTTTCTTTTGGATTATTACCCTGGTCTTTACTTTAATAAAAAAAATGTTTCCTTCTTTATTTTATTTTTGAAAAATAAAAATTTTTTTTTTGTTTATTTTATTTTTTTTCACTATCTGTTTATTGTCTCTGTTTATTTCTTTTTTTTTTTTTTTGTATTGTTCGAAACATTTTTACTTTATTTTATTTTTGAAAAACAAAATTTTTTTTTTGTTTATTTTATTTTATTTTATTTTTGTTTCACTATCTGTGGATTGTCTTTGTTTAGTTTTTTTTTTCTTTTGTTTTGTTCGAAACACTTATTTTTTCTTTATTTTAATTTAAAAAAAAAAATTTTTTTCACTTTATTTTAATTTTGTTTTACTATGTTTTTTCTCTATTGTTTTGTTCAAAACACTTGTTGCTGTGTATGTAAATGTAGGAACTATGGAAATTGAATTGATCTGCAAATGTGTTTGAAGAAAAAAGATATCAAAGGATATAGTTATTATATAAAGTGTATAAATGTATATTATGGAATTTTAGGGTTAAATGGGTAAGTAAGGATTGAGGTAAGGATTTTGGGAAGACGGTAGGGCTGCGAGAACTATACCAGCAATAAAAACAAAAAAAGTCACAAGATTAGTGTAATTCGTTTTATTTGATTTCAGGAACAATTCGCCGTTTGCCACAATCGCAGAACCAAGCTTTTATAACTGTCCTTTTTTCAGTTTCAAAAAACGCAATATAATCGTACAATTTCATTAAATTCAAACCAATTAACTGAAATATTTACTGGTCAACTTATTCAACTGAAGAAAAATCGTAAAAATAAAAAAATAACAAATCTCCTCCCGTTACACAGATATGAAAATCTCTTTTCAAATCGATTCCAGCGGTTACAGGTACACATTTCCTTTTGTGTGTTGTCGCCTTTTTTACTTCGTCTGTGATCATGCTGGTACTTTCCGGTTTGTTTTCATTTTAAAAAAACAAAGGCGATCAGCCTGCGCAAGGCTAATAACTTTGGAAAAACAAATTATTGTGGAAAATTTAACAAGCCTCAGGACTTGCTGAAGAAGGCCAAAACCGGATCCCGGTTGTGGTGCCGATGATGATGATGACCTTACACTCGCACTAAATGATGATTTAAAAACTGATTGCTTAATGAATGAACGAATGAATGCGTGGCGGTTCCGCCAATACCCCACGGCCCACTTACCTGAAAAACCCCCATAACTGCTACTCAACTCACTTAAGTTCACTAATGCAATCACATTAGCACCTTAAATGCTTTACGCATTAAATAGAGCAATCTATAATCTAAAAGCCCCTAGAAGAGAATTCTTACCTTCATGCATAACTTCGCATACAAATTCCCTATAAGAATTCCTTCCTAACTTGTCATAAATTCTCTGAAAGAAAATTCATCGGTTTACATATAATACAACCGCATAATCAGGGAATCTTACCCTTGAGTTGGCTTATCCCAGCCTCAACATGTATACAATAAAAACTACCTACATACACATTGGCTGGCGATCACTTTAACCAACGATAAACAGTCCAACGCAGCTGCATGTAATTAGCACCATAGACGTGAGACTAATTCCCTAATTCGCACCATGTGCAAACAAAAGAACGCTGTCCTTCAAAGGTTTTCTGGCGATACCATAAACAATCCACATCGTTAGTGGTATCCCAAACGCAATTCCCATTTAACGAGTTCCAGCTTATTTATTTAGCTGACCCTAATCACGGACCGATGCATTAAGTTGCTTCTCCTTGTTATTTTGCCCTTGCTGTACGTTTTGTTTATTCTTGCTGTAATGCATCGATAAGCACGGTGATGTGTACGAACACACATACACACCACCGCACCAAAAGATCACATTTCCTTGGTGGCCACACCCTTTAGAGAAAAATTTCCTCTCTCTCTTCTGTTCCTTAACCTTAATCAAGGATGGAATTCAAGTCAGAGTTTCATCCTCGGGGAGTCTAATTCCATCCGCTGACCGCCGCTCTCCGTCCCGCGGCGGAGAAGCGTACCAATATCGAAGTCGTGTTAAGAAGGAGTGTTTCACCGTGTTTAGAATTCATAAAAAAATCAATTAAATATTAATAATAAGTTTAAGTGAAGTATAAAAACACTAACATAATTAATAATGGCTAAGAACAAATAAATTCCGCGCGTTTCATCTTATTCTCCTGTGTTTAACTTGTTTCCTATGTTGTGAAGTTTTGTTTTGTGTTGTCTTCCTCGCGAACAGTTATTTACGGAGGGCCTTTTAGAACTGGTGGAGACGAGGTAGAACCCCGTGTCGTGCGCCGGCACAGTGACCTCGTACCCCACAAATGAATAGGGGGCAGAACTGTTATTTTATTTCGCTTAACTTAAAAATGGAATGGGGAACTAAACAAAGATGGATAGAATAATATTCTAAATGGTAGGACGGGGAAGGGCGAGGGTAAGGCGGGGGGTGTGAGTATGAGTGTGGGAGAGTGTAGACGGTGAGCGGGGTAGGGTCTGGAGGAGTAAGAGAGGAGACGACGTTTGAAAGCGGGAGAGGTGAGATTGAAGTCAAAGAACGCAGGTTGAGAGTTTGCCCACTCCTGCATTCCCAAAATTGGTTCATTAGAGCCGTTAGACATGTGATGGGCGGGCAAATAGAAGAGACCAGTGTTTCGCAGATTTCGGGGATTAGTGGAAAATGTGATGGAGGAGAGCAGGCTTGGACAGTTGATTGAATCTGAGAATAGACGGTGAATGAAGAGGATGTCGGCATGAAGATGTCAGCCCTTCAACTGTGTTAAGGTTAATTAGGCGAAGACGGCTCGTGTGTAGGGTAGAATCAGAGGATTTTCCCAATTCAATCCTCGGAGGACAAATCGCAAGAAACGACGTTGCACGCTTTCGACCCTACGAATTTGGGACGACTAGTGAGGAGACGAAACCTAACTGGCATATTCAAGAAAGGGGCGGACAAAGGCTATATAGAGCGATCTGGAAACGTAGGGGTCAGAGAATTCTTTCGACCAACGTTTTTAGTTAACAAATAAATTAAAGACATCTAGTTAACAAATTAATTAAAGACCATACACATTTATGGAAGGAGACAGTGCGGTAAACCTTGTCTGCGATCTGGAAACGTAGGGGTCAGAGAATTCTTTCGACCAACGTTTTTAGTTAACAAATAAATTAAAGACATCTAGTTAACAAATTAATTAAAGACCAGACACATTTATAGAAGGAGACACTGCGGTAAACCTTGTCTGCGATGGAGGGATGGCGTAGACAAGGACCCCACAGCCAGTGAGTGCCAAACTGGATGACATCGGCTAGAAATCGGAAGCGGTATAGGGACTTGCAGAATAATGCCAAGACCGGATCCCGGTTGTAGTGCCGATGGTGATGGTGATTTATACCGGTTGTTATCTGGGTTTCGTGTAGAGCAAGGATTGTTGGTGTGTTGGTTATGTGGGAATACACTATTTGCACTGTTCGACGCGGAATTCTTTTTTATTCCCGTTTCTTTGCAGCGACTCATCACAGAAAAGGCTACCTCCTCGAGCTGGTATAAGCTGAATCCGTCATTGATAACTGAAAATGATACTATAGGTGTTACGCCGTTACAATATCTGTTCTACTGAATACGTGCGGCAACTCGGTTCACACTACAGACGTAATGAATACGAGTATTACGCAATTCTTACACTAATGCGAATAAATTATTCGAGAATGTTGATATCTAAAGTAAAAGTGGTAAAAAAAGGGCTCGGAAACGGATGAACAATTTTCTGCCATGGAATGTGGTGCAATGTCGGTTGAGATATACAGAAAGTACTTCACCCCATCCTATCCTGTCCCAATTTATATTCTTATCATCATCATCATCATCGGCACTACAACCGGGATCCGGTCTTGGGCTTATTTAGCAAGTCTCTCCACCGATATCCGAGACTTGTCAAATTGTCCATTATAATTTGTTTTTCCGGGCAAGGTTATTAGCCTTGCACCATTATAGTCTTATACTAGATTAAAATTGCTTTATGTCTTCTACTGGATTAGAATTGCTTTATTTAATCACACGTATTTAAAACAGGATTGCACGTGCTTTGTAGGATGCAAAAATGGACATTGGGGACATATGCGTAAGTGTTTCGGCGTCATCACGAGGACATGGGCACAACGTAATTGCCTATCTTTCAACTAAACTTGAATAATCCATTGTATCTCTCCAAATGGTTTTCCGTTTTACCTGGCAACAGAGAGTGCGCATTACCTCACATTAAAAATTAACTTCAGACGTTTGGATGAACATGAAAAGCCAAAGGGACATGAATGTTAAATTCTCTACCTGTTCATGAGTTTCCTCATCATTTTAATTTGCAGGCACTCCAGAGTAATGTCTACAGATACCTACTTTCCCCTCCCTCTACTTCATCATACGGTATCCTTTCACGTTTAAAGACACTTGAAAATACTTTTGTGCATGTATTCAACTAAAATCAATGTTGACAATTTAGCGTGGAGATTAACTGGTAAGTAAGTAATTACCTAATCAATTTACATTCACTAACGACGAATAAATTAATCTTCATATTGGTGGTTTCTGAAAAGAGTTTCTGGCAAAACTATCTTTCAGTATTTTCATATCATAACAATCATATACAAGTATATGAATTATCATCCTTCTAGCTTTTATGTCTGTTAGCAGAGCACAAAGTAGTATTTCATAGCGTCCACAATCTTTTTCTCCCCCCACGGAAAATTGAAAATGCTGTCAAAACCGTCACATAAAAATGGGTAAAACGCAACTGCCGGAAATGTCGTATTCCTTTTTCGTCCATTCCAAGTGTTCTCCATCTAAGTCTAACCTTGATACAATGATATCAGAGCACTGAAACATCCCAAAGGTGCACCACGAAGGGTGTAAGGATGGAAACACTTTTGTGGCGACCTTCACCTTCACATTGGGAAATGAATCGGACGAAGGTTACAACAACACCCATTGTGCGATTTCACATAAACATAAGCCGGAGGGGTGGTTTTATTTGCCCTTCCAACCGCACGCTTACCTCTTTAGACAACATCGAGGGTTGGCGACGGTAGCAAATGAGTTGAAAGAGAACTTAACATTTAAATAGTCTCACATTGTATTCAGGACTGGAAAGCGGCGTGCGAACATTCTACAGAAATATCGGCCAACAAAAGTAGAACATATTTTGTCTTGCTTTGGAAAGTAGATTTATTTTATTAGTAAAACTTTCATGAAGTATAGATATCTAGAAAAGTAATATTATATAAAACTGAGTTAGTAGTAGATTAAAAGATGATCATTAAAAGCGGTACACTTTACAACGCTAAGCTGCACGAATGTGTAACTTCTTTTCTAACCCTAATATTTCCTTCGATGGAAGTAGTTAAAAAACTTTTCCATTCTGTATACTGGATATATTATATTTATTTATTCGCTGCCTCTTTTACAATCATAGATAGCATACCTTTTGTAAAGATTTAGTTTATTTGTTATTAAGGGTGTGCGTGAACTCACAGTTTCCTTTGGTTCCCTATGCCGATGCCATATCTCCGATCCTACCGCGATCTTCCCGGTCAGTTTATTGTATAGGATATTGTCCTGTGTTGATTTTTTGTTTCCGTTTGTTCTCCGTTAAATTTGTATCCCTTGGTTTAACCTCTCATGTGATTCAGGGCAGGTTAGAATGGAAACAAAATAGTTTTTCTATTTGTATTATTTTTATTCACACACAAAATTCATTTATTTTTTGTCATTCACTTTAGTTATTATTTCTACATTTGGCAATTACGTTTCTTTCAAGTGCCTTTCTGTTCTGTCTTTTTATTTAAGAGACGTCCTATCATGATCCTACACATCATACACGAGAGCTTGCACCGCAGATGCTTTCGATACCACACGAGCGGGGTCTCTGCCAATTCGCGCCCTTTAATACTGATCGCACACTGATTCCCATTTTCCCATTTCCCCGCCCACTAAATGCGAATAAACCCTCGTATTCATTCAGCAGTGAATGAACGCAGAGAACATGGAAATATTGCAAAGCAGAGTAGCACTACCACAAGGGAACAAATCATCAAGAAAACACCGATTCGGCAAAAATAAGACGTAGGGAAAAACTCAAAAAGGGGGATATACGCATCGGCACGTGGAATGTTCGAACGTTATATAAACTAGGTGTATATAAAACTATATATATATAAAACTATATAACTATATAAACTACGACAGACGGTCGTAGAAAACGCGAAACAATATAAAATGGACATCATCCCGCTTCAGGAAGCCCGACTCCCACATCAAGTAATCGAAACTACCGGGTTTACACTGGCGGGTGGAGGTACCGATACACATAACCTCGGGACTGGCTTCATCATAAGCAAGAAGATTACGCCCCATGTAAAAGATGTGAAATTTATTAATTACCGAATGTCGGTGCTAAAAATACAGCGACCATGGTACAATTATGTATTTATAAACGTACACGCCCCAACAGAATCTACGGACGAAGAAACGAAGAACACGTTCTATGAGACCCCAGAGGAAATATTCGATGGGATGTCATCATTCGATGTTAAAATCCTCCTCCGGGACCTCAATGCGAAAATTGGAATGGAAGACATCTTCCAACCAACTATAGGTAAAAAGAGCCTACACGACGTTTGAAATGATAATGGAATTCAAATTATCACGTTCGAAGCGTCGAAAGATCTGGTAGTGAAAAGCCATAAAGCCACATGGATATCACCCGACGGCGTAACGCGTAACTAAATAGACCACTTCCTCATAGACAAAAGACACCATTCGGATATCCTTGACGTAAGATCATATGGAGGAGCAGATTGCGACTCCGATCACCTTCTAGTGATGGGCAAAATTAGAAGTCGCCTCGCAGCAATCCCACATGGGCAATCACGGGAGACGAGCAAAAAGTTCGAGATTGATAAACTAAAAGACCTACGCAAAAGGACCGAATATCAAGAGGACCTAACGAATAGATTTAGCATCCTAGAGAATGGGAGTAGTGAGGAAAAGGAAACCAATAATCTGGGCACTAAATGGCCATCAATCAGAGACACAATCAAACAAACAGCCCAAAAGGTATTAGGATTTAAGAAAACAATTAAGTCCAAACCTTGGTTTGACGATGAGTGTAGGGCGAAGATCGAACAACGTAAACGCCTCAGAGTGATCCACATAGAAAGATATGATGAAGTCACCGCAGAAAGATACGCGACAATTCGGAAAGAGACAACGAGATTTTTGAAACGCAAAAAACGCGAATGGGAGAAGACTCGGATCGAAAAAATCTTAGAAAATGCTAGAGCAAAGAATATCAGAGGAATGTATGTCGGCATAAATTCAATTAGAAATGGCTACCGAGGGAGAGCCAAAATAATCCGAGACACAAACGGGTATCTGGTGACAGAAACAAACAATATCGTGACAAGATGGAATCAGTACTTTGAAAACCTACTCAATGTGCGTACAACAACAAATAAACGCACCAGACGTACATACAGCCGAGCCTCAGATCCCAGAGCCCTCTTTCGACGAAGTTGTAGACGCAATAAACCGACTGAAAAACAACAAGGCTCCCGGAGTCGACTGCATACCGGCAGAGCTTGTGAAGCACGGAGGAGAGGCAACCGTTCGAAAGATCCATCAACTGGTTAAAACAATATGGGATAAGGAAGTCATTCCGGAAGAATGGGAAACCTCAATAGTTATTTTTTTTTTCAAAAAATGTGACAGATCGGACTGCGAAAATTACAGAGGAATATCATTGCTCCCAACCACATACAAAATACTAACAAATGTTATACTGGCGAGAATCACACCGTACGCAGAAGATATATTGGGAGACTACCAATGCAGATTCCGTAGGAATAAGGCAACTACTCGAAAAGAAATGGGAATACGGAGATGTTTGACCAACTGTTCGTTAACTTCAAAAAGGCCTATCACTCAGTCGCAAGGCAAAGACTCTACCATATTGTAGTTGAGCTGGGAATCCCGAAAAAATGTGCCGCCCTCATTCAAATCTGCATGAACGAAAACAAAGGGCGAGTTAGAATAGAAAACCACCTCTCAGAACCATTTAAAATCCGGGACGGACTAAAACAGGGGATGGCCTCTCACCATGGCTCTTTAACTTTGTCCTCGAGTATGTCATCAGAAAGGTACAAGACGACACCATGGGCGCATAATCCCTGAACGGGGTCACACAAGTGCTCGCATATGCGGATGACATCGCCGTTTTGGGCGATAATCTAGAAACTGTCAGTAAACTGTTGAAATCCAAACTGCTATCACGTAATATAAAGCTGCGTGTCTATAGAAACATAATCATGCCGATTGTTCTATACGGATGCGAAACATGGGCTCTCACAAAATGGGAAGAAAACTAATCCCGCGTATTCGAGAATAAAGTTTTCAGGAGTATCTTTGGCGGCAAATATGACGAGAAGACAAGACAATGGAGGAAACTCCACAACCACGAATTGGAAGAGCTATACCGCAAACCTACAATAGTGAGAGTAATCAAGTCGCGATGATTAAGATGGGCCAAACACGTGGCGCAGTTGGGCAACGATAGGACCGTGCATAAAATTCTTGACGGTAAGCCAACGGGAAAGAGACCGACAGAAGAGCCGCGACGGAGATGGAAGGACAATGTTAGGTTGGACCTCGAAGAGATCGGATCGGATGGTCGAACGTGGAAGGAGAGCGCACGCGACAGGGAACAATGGCGGAGTCGAGTCGGTGAGGTCATGAACTTTCGGGTTCCTACAGGCCAATAAATAGTAAATAGAGTAGCTTGGGAAAGTTTTGCTTGCAACGGAAAGTAGAACCAAAGGATAGACTTCGTGTGTGTGCGTACACTTTCTTTTACTGCTTTGATCCTCGCTTAGAGGCTTGGGTAATTCCAGCACTACAACCGGGATCCGATCTTGGCATTATTTAACAAGTCTCTCCACCGGTCCCGATTTTCAGCCGATGTCATCCAGTTTGGCTCTGGGTGTCCTGGTCTACGGGATGGCGTGCCGATGATGATGATGACCTCTCGAATCAGTCGCCTTCCTGCTGATAAGTTTGGGTATCCTACGGGTGCGATGACACTGACAGCCTGCCAATGAAGGTCTGCCGCGCTGCCTCCTTCCATACATCCTGCCACAAAGGACTTTCCGGGCAAGATCCTCTACCCTCATTCGAGCTAGGTGTCGCACCCATCGGAGTCTATCGAGATTGATTTTTCTTATAACATTAACTTCAAGGTAGATCGCGTACAACTCATGGTTGTAGCGTCTCCGGAATCGTCCTCCCTCACATACGGGGCCAACAATTCTCCTTAAGACCTTCCTCTCGAACGCGGCTAAAAGTTCAGAGTGCCTTTTATTGAGCACCCAAGTCTCGGATCCATACATGACTACTGGTAAAACCATGGTCTTGTACAGTCGTAGCTTGGATGTTCTGTATAATTTTCGGGAATTAAAGAGCTTTGATAGACCATAGTAGGCTTTGTTGGATTTGATCAGCCATTCGCGTATTTCTTCTTCCATATTGTTATCGGCTGATACTACTGACCCAAGGTAGTTAAAAGATTGCACTACTTCAAATTCGTGCTCCACTGACCTGATAGTTTGATCAATGTTAGGTCTTCTCTTCACATAAGTTGTCACCATGTACTTAGTTTTCCTCTCATTAATGTACAGTCCCAGTTTTTGTGCCGGCTGCTCGATTTGGTTGAAGGAGTCCTGATCTAGACCGGATCTAGACCGTCCCCTTGTCGGAGTCCATTGAAGATGTGTGGCGGTTTCAACTAACGCCACTGTTCGCCTTCTCCAGGTACGATATCAAACTTCCAGTTAGGCCATCCTAAAAACCTATTAAAACAAGTACTATGGCGGTTCCATTCGAACGCCATTACTTACCTTGCAATTAAGCATGCCCAACCGACCACTGCAACCGCCTGCAGGCGTTCTCCCTTTACAGTTTTCCCCCCCCATAATATGCATTCAATGCATCTGCGAAACCTACCTGAAGGAGAAATCTATTTAAGCACTTACGGCATCATCGCAAGGCACCAACAATTAATTTCCTGAAAAGCAATTCGGTTGCACAAATAAGCAACCGACATAACGCGAGTCTTATCGATGAAATATCTCCTAATGAATATGCCGCACACATGCAGGAAATATTTCTTCTTTTCCTTTTTCCTACAAGCACATCGGTCGGTAAACCGATCGACAAGCATTAGCATCCTATAAGCATTTCCCCCGGGGGCATGCCTGCGTACAACGCAGCATGTTACTAAAATCCAATTCGGTTACGACATTACGTCATCATCATCATCATCATCATCATCGGCACTACAACCGGGAGCCGGTCTTGGCCTTATTTAGCAAGTCCTGGGGCTTGTTAAATTTTCCATAATGATTTTTTTTTCCGGGCAAGGTCATTAGTCTTGCGCCAGAGGCTCCCCGACGGGGAATCGAACCCCGGTCTCCCGCGTGACAGGCGGGTATACTACATTACGTAACCGACATAAATCCCCGAACTTGTCCATTTTTCCCACACACACACAGGGCGAGTCATATCAGCAGACGCCAGCAACATGTGCACGATCAGCTTAGGTGCTGTACGCGGTTGCTGATCGGATAAACACCCCAAGTATCGTCTTCATGATACTTGCCCAGATGCAAACATTTCCTTTTATGGAATTCGAATATCCATGGTTTCGCATGCTCATGGCTGTACAGCATGGGCGTGCGAAGCAATCATATCTGTGAGCGTGCACATCACCAACCATGAAAGATCACCCCTTATTGATCACCGAAGCGATGGATGGAATTTGGTATTCTGTCATTTCGGTGGCAATGACGAGTCGTAACTCAGATTCCGGGGAGGCATATCGTGCCACCACGTAAAACATAACAACAGGAGTCGAGACCAAGTACGGACGCGTAGCAGAGAAGGTATAGTGCAAAGTATCGGGTTCGCGCCACAAGGAGTACTGTAAACAAAACTGACAGTTGATTTTTGAACTAAGCTTAACTTTACATTGTATATAACAGAAGTTTAATGTCGAATTAGTGAACTAAGCTTACCTTATATTTGTTTTCGAATTAGTGGACTAAACTATGAGTTGATTTTTGAATTAAGCTTAACTTTGTATTGTATATAACAGAAGTGATGTCGAATTAGTGAACGGTTGATATTTGTACATTTTATTGTTGCATTAAGTTGGATTGTGGTTTACGTACACCTGAATATAGATAAGGAAAAGAAGGAGAGTGGTTTTTATTCTACGAGTGATCTTCGGGGACCAGCCACAGGTTTAATTTTATGCACCCGTGATCCAGGACTATTAAGCTAGGAAATTTAGTAAACCTGCGCCCTTGCGGCACATAACTAGAAGACTGGGTATACGACTAACGTAATAGAAGACCCACAGATGTTTATTGGTTTGGACAGCAATCCCGTTATTTTTACTTGAATAATTACGTTGGTCATGGTCAACCTACAAAGTCGTATCAATTTGTTTGGAGTGCCGAACTCTCTCATGGTATTATATAATTCGACCCTGGTTATGCTGTCGTAAGCGACCTTAAAGTCTATGAATAGATGATATAATGGAATCTTAAATTGCAGATATTTTTCCATCGCCTGCCTAAGGGTGAATATCTGATCAATTGCTGATTTGCCTGGGATGAAGCCACACTGATATTGACCAATGATGACTTTAGCGTATGGTACTATCCGATCTTGTAGGATAGTGGAGAGTATCTTATAGGCGGTCCTCAACAATGTTATATCCCTATAGTTGCTGCACACTGTAATATATCCCTTCTTATGTATGGGGCAAAATATTCCACGACGCCAATCTCCGGCATCTCCTATTGCTCCCATACGTGTACCACGATCTCATGAATTGCATGATGTAACGCTGTCCCTCCTTGTTTGATCAGCTCAGCTGGTATGTCATCAGTTCCAGGGGCTTTATTTGATTTGAGCTGTCTAATGGCTTTTAATCTTTCCTCAATGCTTGGCGGCAGCAACATTTGGTCTTGATCTTCCATTGGTGGAGCTTCCAATTCTTCTGTGAGCAGACCATTTAACAATTCATTGAAGTGCACTTCCCATCGCTCCAGAATGCCTTCAGGATCGGTAATCAGATTACCCTCTTCATCCTTGCAGTAAGTGCGGCGTGGTGTGTACCGCGTCATACTGCGGATTATTTGTGTTGATCGTTCCGATCCAGCAAAAATAACAAACACAATTTAATAATTCTTATACATCTTTTAAATAATATATGGTGGACAGTTGTTATCTCACCTGACAGTCGTTGCAGTTCTTAATGCCTCAGATAACAATACAAAATATGGTTTTATAATTAAAATCTTTTAAACTCCGCTCGTTTCTTCTGTTAATTCTCCGTTGTTTGCGGCCGAGCCTCACCGTCCAAAACCGTGCTCCAAGTTGAACTTAGAATTGTTCTGGTGGCAACGGCCCCTCCTGACCTTTCCTTACTGTATTGCGCCGTTGCAAATATCGCTGAGATCGCTCTTGACTCCCACAACGGATGACTGTATGGAAAGCTCAGCTCTAATCGCAACTTTACCAGAACAAGCCTTCCATTGCCTACCTTTGCGCGCGGGATAACAATTTGGTAGAACTTCGCGCCCGGTGCGGTCCACGCTCTCTACTTTTTTCTATTTCACAGACGAGGTATTTTTCCCAGGCACTTTTCTTTTGTCTGTGAAGCCTTTTTTCAGATCTTCTGAGCTCTTTGTATTTCTCCTCGCGCACCCGCGTCCTATGGGACTGCTGCGTTGTTTGGTATGCAGCATTCTTACGTTCAGTCGCTAGTTTGCACTCATCATCAAACCAGTCGCTCCGATCTCTACGACTACTGCCTAAGATGGAGTTGGCAGTACTAATGACGGTATTCTTAAGACGTGTACATTTCTCTTCTACGCCCGGCATTCTGGCGCCAGGACTTCCTCTCCCTCCATCGGGCTCTTCGAGGGCGACTCTTAACGCATGACCAAAGGTGTTACTGGTATTCTGATTGCGTGTTGATTCGAACCTAATCCGCGGATGCAGTACGTCTCTGTAAGGCAATCGCGCTTGGAAAACTGTACCAACAAGATAGTGATCCGAGTCGACGTTGGCACCTCGGTACGATCCTACTGTCATCAGGCTCGAGGAGTGGCAGCGATCTATCAATATGTGTTCAATTTGGTTGCGAGTGGCTCCATCAGGTGATACCAAGGTGGCTTTGTGAATATCTTTACGCGGAAACCTGGCACTCGTAATGACCAAGTTTTTTGATGCTGCCAGTTCGATGATTTGCAGTCCATTGTCATTAGTGTTCTCATGCAAACTATGGGAACCTACGTAGTGCCTGAAAACCGCCTCCCGACCTATTTTGGCACTCAAATCACCAGGCAACCATTTGCCCGTTCAACGTTCTCGTAGAATTTTTCTTTTTCGTCGTCAGGGGACTCCTCTGTAGGTCCGTGATCGTTCATGAGGCTTATGTTCTTAATCTTGCCACGCACGCGAAGAGTGCATAGCCTTTCATTTATTGCATTAAAGCCGATAATGGCAGGGTTCAGTTATTGCCTGAATAGAAAGCATTGGTGTTTTGCATTACAGCTGTAATAAATATCATACTCGTTTCTTTGAATAACACCACTGTTATGTCTGCCTTATATTCGGACAGGGCCTCGGCTAGTTGCTGTGCAGCTCGAGCTCTGTATTGTGAGCGGACGTTCCATTGGAAAATTCTTAAATCGTTTAGTCATTTTCGTTTCCGTGGTCGTCATCGTGTATCCGGTCCTTATCCGAGGCTTGTTACATTTGCCATAATAATTTGTTTTTACGGGCAAAGTTATTAGCCTGGCGCCAACCTTTCTCAGGATGTCGCTGCATGCATTGGTTCACTACTTGGTGGGTGCCAAAGTAGCTATCCAGGGGTGTCACGTGGAGACTGCATGTCAACTTGGATTGAACAGGGACAGGGATGGTCCTGGCCTTCGCCGGGTTGAAAGCAATCTGAGACTTTGCCCTGTATGTTCGCTCCCATCCCCCCATATATATATATATATATGTATGTATATATATATGTATATATATATGTATGTATATATATCATCATCATCGGCACTACAACCGGGAGCCGGTCTTGGCCTTATTTAAGCAAGTCCTGAGGCATTGTTAAATTTTCCATAATGATTTGTTTTTTCCGGGCAAGGTCATTAGTCTTGCGCCAGAGGCTCCCCGACGGGGAATCGAACCCCGCTCTATATATATATATATATATATATATATATATATATATATATATATATATATATATATTGTAGAATATAAAGTGCTTGTTGTCAAGTAGGATAGACTCGGTAGAACAAGATTTACTTACAATAAAGAAGTGGAGCCCAATATTTTCACATTTACCAATTTGCTGAAAGCATCCGCTATTAATGGCTGCCGAACAATTATTAAATAACGTAGCGTCATCAAACGTTAGGTTTAAGCCTTATAAAGTTGGCTCCCTCTATAATAGTCGTTCTTTTCAAACATTATGTATACGTTAGATCGAATACCAAACTAACCACGTATCTTTTTTCAAATTTCAAAACGTTTTCACCAGAAAAATATTTCATCAAATGAAGAAATTATGTTGGAAGAATTGGACACACGAAATGTATTATATATATGGATGTATAAATGTATATATCTAAATATATGTAGTAAAAAATTATGAAAAATTCAGTGAGTAAACAAGGAAAATATTCCTAACACTTTAGTTAAAAAGGTGAAGTTATGTGAGGTGAGATACCTCTTAGTCTTAACCCATCCTTAAAAAGTCGCGACCAACAGATTGTTGCTGACTGTCTAAGCCCTCTCAAAACCAGTTTGATTTGGAAGCAGTTGACTGGAGCCATAAAATCAAATCGTCGCCATCTATACATGTCACTCTGCCGGTTTTCGTCTCAAGTCAAAACACAATTAAAGAGGAAATTTCATTGGGGAATGACTTCTCCGAACTTTTTCTCAATCGAATCCTTTATTTCGCACACATCTTGAATCCCGAAAATATTCGCTGGACATTATATTCGATTCTGTCGTCATAAATTGAGGCAGTATCACCATTAAAAAACATTGACACCTTTTCACGGTGATTCTCAGCGGTTCTTCGACATTTCCCTGTGCGTCACTTTAGCATGAGAAGTCCATTCAATAAATAGCATGCTGTCTAGTATCTGTTGGGAAAGAGGGCGCAGTTATAACATATGATGACGACATTAAAAGGAGCATTCATTATTGAGGGAACACTCACTCGACCCTCGTCTACCCTGTGTCGCTATTGTACATCCCACTGAGACTAAAAACCGTCATCCATGACGTCATGGAACTTTACGGCACGTGCTAACAAAAGCTTTCACAAATCCACAATACAAACACTTCACCGATGCAACCCTTGTCAATGTCAGTAATACGCAGGCGTTTCAACTACACCTTCAAAGCCCCGACCATGGGGTTGGGGTGAAAACATTCTAGAAATACTACGAGAATTCAAGAATGAATGAATGAATTTATGAATGAATGTGTGGATCGGCAACTGTTCCGAGGGGATGGATTGTATCCAAGAATAGCACGTGTCGCAATGACGTCAATTCATGGGGACTGCCAAGTGAAGTATTCTTGGAGTTCCGCTAGTGATGTCATTGAGAAAGAGCCGACGATATCGGATATTTTTATTCCTTTTTCATTACATCATCACTCAGATGGTTTTAGAATGGCCAAATTCTAAGGAGTTTTTTGTTGCCACTGCTACAATGCTTCACCACATTTAGTCGTCAGTTGATTCTATATTAAGGATACCCCGATCGAAACGGAGGACAGAAACCCGACATATGAGGCTTTTTGTGAGAGTTCACCATTTCCGTTGCCGTGACCGATGGCCGTGAAATGTGTGTTGGATTTAATGCGATATGTTTGAGTAGGCATGAGTGATTTAATTCCCAAGTTTGATGTTTTTTACCTGTATTTTGTCTTTCTTTGTGGTTTCCTTTTATTGTGCAAAGAACGAGGATATCGTAGCTACAACCAAAGTTAGATTTGTGTTTGTAAGTGACTCTATGGAATAATATTTGGTATAAAACTTGATGGAGGTGGCGATGGATGAAAATCAAATTGAAATGTTGATTCATTTATTGACTTTTTATTATGAAGTGGGTATGTCCACTCTGTCCACATTTCTTCACCAGTTTACATACGGTTGTTATAGAAAATGCTGACGACCATTCTATTTATTCAAGATACATGTTTAACACTGCTTTGCAGACCAGGTAGTGACATTAACGCGTGAATTTATTATTCACAGAATTTTACTCCAACATTTCGTGGGAAAATCATCAATGACATAAAGCGATTAATTATACACAACAGACACGCGTCCCGATGGGCTTAATTTTAATGTTGTAAGTGAACATGGAAGTCTCAAATTCTCTCCGTTATTCGAACGATTAATAATATTTTTTCCTTTTGTTTACACGAGATGTATACAGAAAAATATATTTACGAAAACTTTAAATGTCGGGGAGTAGTGTGACCGGAAGAAAAATGATAAGATAAGGAATGAATACAGATTATGATGAAAGAAAAGCATATCATTAAGTACAGCATTTTATGATTTGAATTGATTTTGTTGGCACAAAACCTCCACTTATTAGGCTTAAGTGGTTATATATTTTTTTCTATTTTTCTTAGCTTAAATTACGTATAAACATCCCAAAAATGATATTCAAAAGGTGTTTACTATTTACTACTATTTATTGGCCTGTGGGTACCCGAAACTTCATGACCTCGCCGACTCAACTCCGCCATAGTTCCCTGTCCCGTGCGCTCTCCTTCCACGTTCGACCATCTGCTCCGACCTCCTCGAGGTCTAAACTAACATTGTCCTGCCATCTCCGTCGCGGCCGCCCTGTCGGTCTCTTTCCCGTTGGTCTACCGTCAAGAATTCTGTGTACGGTCCTATCGTTGCCCATTCGCGCCACGTGTCCAGCCCATCTTAATCATTGCGCCCTGATTACTCTTGTGCCGGTTCCTTCAAACGCCACTACTCACCTTCCCATTATCCATTTAAAAACTTCCAACCTAGAGCATTCAAAACGATATAAAACAAGTATTGTGGCAGTTCCATTGAACGCCACTACTTACCGTACAGCCTATGATGAGGAAACAGTTTCCTTAAACACATGAAAAACATGTACTTACCTTCCATAGTTGTACCAATATCTTCAGAAATGCTTTAGAACTACAATTACGCTGATGCAAAATCCATCAGCAACAAATAAGTGTTTTTCCACAAGGGCGTGGTTACATTAAACGCATTATGTGTCTTAAAAGCAATTTGGTTGCACCACCAAGCAACCAACATTAACCAAACCACATCAATGAGATATCTCCTAACGAGTCAGCCGCACACGTGCAGGAGATGTTTCTTCTTCTCCTTTTTATACATGCCCACATCGGTCAGCCATCCGACCGACAAATACATTAAGGCATACGGCTGACCAAGGAAGTCGAGTCCTCAAAAAAGGAAAATATCCAGCAAGAATTCGACTACGTGGAGATGCCGCCAGAATGTGTACGATCAGCATAAGTGCTTTACGCAGTCGCTGATCGTGTAAACACCCAAATCTCTATGTCGAGATATTAGCACCAGCTGCAACTATGCCAGCTAATGTTCCCCTTGTGGATTCGGTTAATCCGCGGTCCCCATACTTGTGGACACACACGATGAGCAGCAGAGGCGATCATCGTGTGTGTATTTTGCGCCCTTGTGCTGGGACCGATACAAGGAGAATCATCCCCTTATGTCGACAAGCCGAAGATGAAATTATCTTTCGAAATAAATCAGTCGCGATACGGACTCCGTGGAGGCGAGCCGTGCCTCCACGTTAAATATATTCATAGAGTCTGAACCCAACAACCGTCGTGAACGAGTATACAAAAAGTGTTGAAGTTAGTCCAAATCAATTTTATAAATTAACGCCGTGCTTTATTGAAGTTATTTTCTAATTCAGTTTGTATAAATTAATGCAGTGCTTCACGACCCTTAATTGTAAAACTTTTGTTGTGTTAAATAGTTCATATAACAATAGACACAGGGCACGTGAAATAAGTGAAGCTTTTTGTAAGTCAGTTTTTTTTGTAAATAGATTCAGTGTTTGATTGAATTTACGGAGAAGCCGTTTTGAACGGCGGAGCCATTTTAGTTAGCAATTGTTTTCCATTTGGTTATATTGTTTTTTTGATATTAAAAGAATAAAAATGTATAAATACATCAAATGAAGATGAATCCCTGGCGTTTTCATTAGTAACCATTCTTAACCACCACCATTCGGCGAAACAGTGACGGATTTGGGAAGTCTCGGTGAACCTGTGTCGGGCCGGCACTTAACCGAGACCCAATATACCCATACTCTCACTATTGTAGGTTGGCGGTATAGCTCTCCCAATTCGTGGTTGTGGAGTTTCCTCCATTGTCCTGACTCCTCGTCATATTTCCCGCCAAAGATACCCCTTATGACTTTATTCTCGAATACGCGGAATTTGTTTTCTTCCCGTTTTGTGAGAGCCCATGTTTCGCATACGTATAGAACAATCGACATGATTATGGTTCTATAGACACGGAGCTTTATATTACGTGATAGCAGTTTGGATTTCAGCAGTTTACTGACTGCATGCCAACTAGCGTTGCCAAAGTGTAGTCTTTTGTTAATTTCCTTCGACATTTCTTTATTGGCCGTCAGTATCCTTCCCAGATATTTAAATTCTTTGACATTTTCAAATATCTTGCCCCTGATGTTTATGTGTGTTCTCTAGTTTTGTCTTCATTTATTTGTAGGCTCACCTCTTCTGCCGCTTGCATGATGATTTCACTGTTTTTACTTACAGTTTCTAGATTATCGCCCAAAACGGTGATACCATCCGCATATGCGAGCACTTGTGTGATCTCATTCGGCGATGATCCGGCCATGTTGTCGTCTTATACCTTTCTGATGACATACTCGAGGACAAGGTCATAGAGACATGGTGAGAGGCCATCGCCCTGTTTTAGTCCGTCCCGGATTTCAAATGGTTCTGAGAGGTGGTTTTCTATTCCAACTCGCCCTTTGTTTTCGTTCATGCAGATTTGAATGAGGGCGGCTTTTTTTCGGGATTCCCATGTCAAGTACAATATGGTAGAGTCTTTGCTTTGCGACTGAGTTGTAGGTTTTTTTTGAAGTCAACGAACACTTGGTGAACCGTCTCTCCGTATTCCCACTTTTTTTCCAGTAGTTGCCTTTTGCTCGTCATTTGCTCGTTCGTTGACCGGTTCCGAGGGAATCCGCACTGGTAGTCTCCCAATATGTCTTCTGCGTATGGTGTGATTCTCGCCAGTATGACATTTGTTAGTATTTTGTATGTGGCTGAGAGCAGTGATATTCTTCTGTAATTTTCGCAGTCAGATCTGTCACCTTTTTTGAAAATGGGGACGACTATTGAGGTTTCCCATTCTTCCGGAATGACTTCCTTATCCCATATTGTTTTAATCAGTTGATGGATCTTTCGAGCGGTTGCCTCTCCTCCGTGCTTCACAAGCTCTGCCTGTATACAGTCGACACCGGGAGCCTTGTTGTTTTTCAGTCCGTTTATTGCGTCTACAACTTCGTCGAAAGAGGGCTCTGGGATCTGAGGCTCGGCTGTATGTATGTCTGGTGCGTTTATTTGTGGTTGATGTGTACGCACGTTGAGCAGGTTTTCAAAGTACTGATTCAATCTTCTCGCAATATTGTTTGTTTCTGTGACCACACAGCCGTTTGTGTCTCGAACCGCTTTGGATCTCCCTCGGTAGCCATTTCAAATTGTGTTTATGTCGGCATACATTTCTCTGATGTTCTTTACTCTGACCAAGTAACGGGCGCTTCCTTCATGGGTTCGTTGTTCCAGGCGTTAGCCCCCGGCAGGTGATGGATGTCAATGGTGATGGAATGTTAAACAATAAAAGGCGGTTCCCTTTTATTGTTTATTATGATCTGTGTTAAGTTATGGTTCCTTGTGATATTTAATTTGATCCCTTGCCCGGAGTGGGGGGGGGGGGGGTGTCTGAATGAAAACGGGTTTAACTATTGTTGATTTATTTTATAGGTTAAAGAGGCTCAATTATTGTTTATTTCTTTTAACGAGGTTTGCCTATTGTTTATTTGTGGCATTTAAATTGTGGTCGTTTTTTAGATTTGAACTTCTGCGTTGGCCATAGGTTCGGCCTCTGGAACTGTACTGATCCCGAAATTGAAATTTGTCGCCCTTTTATTCTATTTTACGTTGAGAATTGTGAACTTTTTTAATGTGACAATTCCAAGAAGCACACACGATTTTGTGTGCTTCAATTGGAATTGTGTTCTAGGAAATGGTTAAGAATTTATTTGAATAAATTCCTGGAAAGGAAATCATGAAATGCATTTTGGGTTAAGCATGTCATGATGTCAGGATTTTAGGAATTGGATCAATGTGCGAAGAATTAACTTTTGGTTTAATTCGTCGCTCATATGATTCAATATTGAATTTGGATATAAGTTATGGGAGGTATTGGGGATTTGGATGGGATTATGGATAATTATGGGATGGATGGGAGTGGCGACTAAGGATCGCTACACAAGGTTTGATCGATGTCCATTTAGTGTCCACAATATTGTCTTCCTCTTCCTCACTACTCCCATTCTCTAGGATGCTAAATCGTTAGTTCGTTTTGATATTTAGCCCTTTTGCGTAAGTCCTTTAGTTTATCAGTGTCGAACTTTTTGCTCGTCTTCAGTGACTGCCCATGTGGGTTTGCTGCGAGCCGACTCCTAATTTTGCCCATCACCAGGCTTAGGGTGGCAGATAGTCGTGCATTACGTGCTGCTGCATTGTTGAGTCCATCCGTGAAAATTCTCGATGCGTTACATTCAGCTTTTTGCATTAGTGTTTCTTTGGCGGGAGCTCAAATTAACAGCTAACAGCTAACGAAGAAGACATCATTTATATTGATGATGAATCAATTTAAACAAAGTAATACTAATAATTAGAACGAAGGAGTTAATATCGCCAATACAGACTAAATCTTTGTTTTTATAATGCATCAGGATCAAAAACTATGATCGAAACGTTGTGAATGTAAGGTAAAAAAATAAATTGCATTATAAAAACAAAAATTTAGTCTGTAGTGGCGATATTAATTCCTTCGTTCAAAATGTTTGATGTAACAACAGACGATGTGGGGCTGATCGGAAGGTGGTCTGAACTTAACGCATTTAGAGTTAATGGTACCGAGCAGTAATTTGGAATATTAGTGATATATAGATCGAGAGTTGAGAGGTTCTTGTTAGCAGTCGATGGGATATAGGTGGGGAGAAGTGGATAGAGTATGGAAAAACTTGGGTTGGATTCAGTAACATCTAGTAAAATGTTACCCCAGCAGTTTGCCCTAAGACAATTCCCAGACTGATGTCTAAAGTTTATCACCACCAATAATGACCTTGTTTCAAGTGTTGAGTCTATACAATTTATGCAGATCCCGCTGAAAGTAAGTAGATTTCTCAATGTTTCCATTTCCTCCAGGGAAATAGATCGAAAAAATACTCACCTTGGAGTTATCACTTAATGTTACAGCAATACTAATTTCCTCAATTAATTTAAGGTGCAATGAAGGACGCAAGGTATGTTCTATACATTTCTTCACAAGAATGGCGACACCTCCACCACTAGCATGGACCCTATCTAGGGGATAACATATTGTGACGCATATGACAATCAGTACTGGAATCTTCGAGAAAGTCCGAAACAAAGTACTAGATTATTTTAGGAAGTACTGGAAAACTGGAATAGAAAAGTCGAGATTATGGAACGGACGGAAAGAAAACGTCAAATCAGAAGGAGAAACGGTATAAATACATCGCACGCAAATGAGTAAGAAGTAGAAAGTGAAGCAAGCGATAAGTGCGGAAGTAAGAAGTAATAAGTAGAAAGTAATAAGTAAGAAAGTGGGGCAAACGATAAGTAAAAGACGCGATAAGTACGGAAGCGATAAGTAAAGAAATCGTTATGTGTACGGTATAAGTAACGGTTGTTATTAACGGACTAATAAAGTGTTATATTAATTCAAAATCGATTTAACGGCTCTTATTTATTCAAAATAATTAATCCAGCGCACCCTAAGCTCGCTACAATATGTAATTTAGAAGGGAGAGAAAGAAATGTCTTGTTTGAGCCAGATTTCTGAAACAAGTGCAATATCACTATTAAAATTTATCAAGAAATTAAAAAATGCATGTTGTTTGTTTTTGATGCTTCTCGCATTCCAAGTTATGATGCTAAGAGAGTTTCTTAACATGATTTTTCCGAATATAGATACTTAATAGCTAATGCGGTAATGACGTTAAATTGGTCAGATTTAGTGTGACAAGCACTAAGCTTGGTTACAACTTCATTAAGAAGAGAGTTTATCTCGCTAAAAGAGAACAAGTTATCATTATTTAGAGTTTCAGTTGGATTTTTCTTAGTGTGTGTCGTATCACTTTTGGAAGGTTGCTGGATTTGAGGAGGAGGCCAGAAGCCCAGGTGGATGAAGGAAGTGAAGGTTGACGCACAGATCGTGGTAGTGGAGGAAAATTATCGATGGGTAATCGGTTTGGCAGTGGCTGCTGTTTATCACTCGCAGGCTGAAGGAACGTTTTATTTACCACGTCCACGTGGGGATAATTTGCGGCGAATGTCTAGCTACTGCTTTCGGCCAATCCATTCAGAATCGGTGGATTTATGTGGTCCACTGCAATTTGCACACTTGATGACCTCATTCATTTTGCAGTCGGATGTTTTGTGGTTTCCCGAACAGATTGCACAGAAGCTATTTATGTGATAATGCATCGAGCCGTGGCCGCAAAGCTGGCAATTATGACATTGTGTGACCTTACCTGGATGATGTTTTTTGAAGTCCCAGCGAACGATAGTTTTGAACAATGTAGAGAAGTTACGTTTGAGTTCATTTAATTTTATAGTACCGCGTTGGATATAAACAATGTACAAGTAGTGTTTGTACAAGGATTTTGTTGTTGAATTTATGGTGATTGTTTTAACATCTAAGCAATTAATCCCGTGTGTAATTAGTTCATTTTTTATTATATCATTGCTAATTAGGTTTAAACCGGATAACACTACCTTCAGTGGGCGATTTTCCTATTGCGAGTGGGTAAAAAACACATTTTAACCGGATGAGTTCGGTTCTAATTTTGTTGTATATGTCCATTGTGGGGAATATATCTTTTGTCCAAGTGATATGTTTTTAATTAAGTGGTTGTCTATTTTAATGTTACTCAAAATATTACGCACTTAGCACTGGTTGATTTTAAAATCACAATTGGTGGAACGGTTTCTTTCGCCACTTCTGCACACTGGTCGACGTTGGTAGAATTCATTTCAGTCCATTTGAGTCCTCCATTAAACTTTGAAGTGGCTAGAAAAAGTTAGTGTTTGAACACATATTGGATTTATCTAGCACTTTATTAACTTTTGTAAGTTTATGGGGAGGGGTTTGGCCTCCAACCGAGATCGTAACGCAAGCGTTTACGTTTAATTTTGTTTAACACACGTGGACCAGGGGCCATAACTTAACGAATTTCACACTTGATAAAGTTACGTGTTTGCGGAAGCGACGCAAAGAAAACAAAGAAAACAAGATATTGGCTTGTGATAATTATTGTGAATATAACGGTTGATGTAATTAGGAAAAATGCACGAGCAAAACTGAGAGACAGGTTGTCTGTTTGAAAGTCAGCCAGGTACTGATTTGGCACAACGTTTTTTTTTTTTCTTTGTAATTGAAATAAATATAATTAAAGAAACCAACAAAGTTGTGTCGTCGAAAGGCAAATTGTGCAATGGGCATGTAAAGTTTAGCTTAGAGCGTCTGCGTAGGACCAGTAGGTGATAACATAAGATAATTAAGCTAGAATTTAAGCATTTTTTGTCTAGCCTGTAATTTAGAATCTAAGAAAAAAACGGTGATAAAAAATGTTGGAATATGTAAAAATAAGGAAATGATCACTTGTTTTCGCTTTGTATATTGTATCGCTGTAAATGCAATCATTTAGATGTTTCTGGTTATATATTAACGTACTTATTCGTCAAAAGTGATAGTAAATAATATGACTGACAAAGGAGGTTCTTGAGGGATTCCGTTGTGTAGCGGGAGTGTACTACAGTATATGTTATTGGCGTTACACAGAACTTTTCTATTACTTAGAAAAGGTTTGACGTACCCATATATGTTGTTACTAACTCACCATTTGGGTAATTTGTTAAATACAACATGAATGCCAATTTTGTGGAAGGCTTTCTCAAAATCGAGGGAGGCGATTGTAACGTGGTTTTTAGCGGATAAAGCCCTTGAGGTCTAGTGGTTGTCGCAACATGCTTAGTTAGCAGCATGCTTGATGTACCACATTTCCTGTTATATGGATTTTCATTTATTCTACCATCCCAACTGTTTTGCCACCCCAACTGTTATAATTCAATTTAATTTAATTCTTCTAGTCCTTTGTCATATCACCTGCATGTTTGGTATCAATTTTATGGTTATAATCTAGTACATCCTTGCAATATCCTTTATAACCGTCATTTTATTTGTTTTCTGTTAGTTTTTTAACTATGTAAATATGTAAATGAGATTTTCCTTATTCGAATTCAGCTTTGCAGCAATATAGTGAGTTTGCAAATTTCTCATTGTTAATTTCGTTTCGTTTTCGATTATTGTATTCATGTCTTTTGAGATTCAGATATATTAGTTGGCATGTGCGAATACTTTAGATTCAATTACATCAAAGAAAATAAAAAGAGAATTTGGGATAAACATTTCGTGTAGCGTTATTCATTTTGAATCGTCGCTCGTTTCGCTGAACTTTCGAATTTGCACGGTAAACAAATCGTGCTGAACATTATGGTCCTTCGAGCCGGATTTATTGTTGGTTCCTTTTAAACAAAAAACAGTGAATCAGTGCTTTAACATTGGAACAAATTATAACGTTTATTCGTAGTGATAAAAACGTGGCTTTTCAGTGCGTTTAATTTCAATCTGTCGTGTGGCGACCAATTCACAGCATTTAAAAATCAATTTAATCGCAAAAAACAGCGAATTTTGTGGAAGAAGTTGTGTGATTATAAATTTAAAAACAATAAATTGAACGAGTTTATCACGTGGAATTTTTATTACAACTGGTGATTATAAATTTAAAAACAGTAAATTGAACGGGTTTATGACGTGGATTTGATTACAACTGGTGATTATAAATCTAAAAAACAGTAAATTGAACGATTTCATTACGTAGATTTATTACGTGGATTTGATTACAAGTTGTGATTATAAACTTAAAAACAGTCAATTGAACGATTTTATTGTGTGGATTTTATTACGTGGATTTATTACGTGAATTGAATTACGTGAATGTTAGTAGAAAATAAAATCAGAGAAATACCGATAATCATCATCATCATCATCAGCACTACAACCGGGAACTGGTCTTGGCCTTATTTATCAAGTCCTGAGGCTTGTTAAATTTTCCATAATGATTTGTTATTTCCAGGCAAGGTCATTAGTCTTGCGCCAGAGGCTCCCCGACGGGGAATCGAACCCCGGTCTCCCGCGTGAGAGGCGGGTATACTAACCACTATACTATCGAGGAGCAATACGGATAATACAAAAGAAAAAAAAAAAAAAGGATCCACCTACCAATTGTGAACATTCGCGTTATCCTGTTTTATTCAAAGGATCAATCGATAAGAAACCCTGCAACCATCTTTAATCGGGAAAGAGTTCGTGTCTTCTACAGCAGCTGCAACCAGTTGTTATTCTTTGGAGCGAGCATCGCTAGACCATACCAAAGGAGAACCCGATAATCACAGGTGAGCGCTAAAGATTTTTAATTGGCTACCCTACCATAATCCCATATGCATATGTTATAGCATTATTAAGAGACCCAACTATAATAGATCACTAGTATAAATATTGAAGAGAATGGGAGAATTCACAGCTCCCTGCTGTAAGCCATTTTTAATATGGAAAGTTTTATTGGAGATTTTGCCCCCACATTTTACCACAAATTGCTTATCCATTATCATATTGTAAATGTTGTATAATAGATATTCGGGCAAACTTAGATTCGATAACTTATATACAAGTCCTTCTAACCACACGGTATTGAAAGCCTTTTCAAAGTCAATCAAACATACTCATGTGCATTGTCGTTTTGCCTTGTTCCACTGTATATCGGAAACAAGTTTTGCAGCTGCATGAACTGTGTCGTGCACCGCTCTAAAGCCAAACTGGTTGTTCGGAATGATGTCGTTTTCATCACACCAATTTATCAATGCCCTATTTATGATTTTCTCGAATACCTTGCTAATGTTTGGCAGCAGACTAATCGAGCGAAGGTTAGCGGGATTGCTCCGGTCCTTGCCCTTTTTGGGGATGGGATGGACTACTGCTATTTTCCAACGTCTTGGAAAGTATGCATTATTTAGAGCGTAATTGAACAAGGTAGTGCAAATTTTCACCGCTTCCAGGGGCAGATGTTTAAGAACAGTATTCGGAATACCATGTGTTCCAGAGGATTTTTTGTTTTTAATGGATCTAAGGATGTCCATGAGTTCATTCATGTTCACAAATATTATCATCATCGTCTGTACTAAAACCGGGAATTGGTCTTGGCCTTATTTAACAAGTCCTGAGGCTTGTTAAATTTTCCATAATGATTTATTTCCAGGCAAGGTCATTAGTCTTGCGCCAGAGGCTCCCCGACGGGGAATCGAACCCCGGTCTCCCACGTGGCAGGCGGGTATACTAACCACTATACTATCGAGGAGCAATACCGACAAAAAAAAAAAATCCACCTACCAATTGTGAACATTCGCGTTATCCTGTTTTATTCAAAGGATCAATCGATAAGAAACCCTGCAACCAGCCTTAATCGGGAGAGAGTTCGTGTCTTCTACAGCAGCTGCAAGCAGTTGTTATTCTTTGGAGCGAGCATCGCTAGACCAGACCAAAGGAGAACGCGATAATCACAGGTGAGTGCTAAAGATTTTTAATTGGCTACTCTACCATAATCCCTTCTAAATTATCCATTCCAATACCACTTCCACTTACTTATATATGCTTTACGGAATCTCGAGTTTACAAATATTGTCGCGTCGTTGAATTATCTTATCCACAATGGCCGAAGAGCAAATCAAATCATTGCCCAGCAAGCGGGCTGTTGCTAAACAGTCCCTGACTAACTACGTTAACTTTTTATACAATTTCAATCCCGGGACTGATTTTCTCATCCTTGAAAAGAGGTTTTCCGAAATAGAAACGGTTCGAGATAGGTTTATGTCTCTGGAGGGTTTACTAGAACCCACTGATGAGCTTTTGAACATAGGACCGTCTTTGACGAATTATATTACAAGGCGTATGGGATCGGCTCCTCAATAGTATAGTGGTTAGTATACCCGCCTGTCACGCGGGAGACCGGGGTTCGATTCCCCGTCGGGGAACCTCTGGCGCAAGACTAATGACCTTACCCGAAAAAAAAACAAATCATTATGGAATATTTAACAAGCCTCAGGACTTGCTAAATAAGCCCAGGACCGGTTCCCGGTTGTAGTGCCGATGATGATGATGATGGGATCGCTGCTGGATTTTTTAGCGAGCAAGCCAAAAAATCTATTCCGGTATCGATCAACGTAACTGAACTAAAAGATGTTGGTGAGGTTGGCAGTAAGGTGGACACTCGTGACATCGACCCTCTTAGCCTCCCATCTAGCCCGTCAACTAAACTATCTTAGTCCCTTCGCGGTGCTTCTGATCAACCCGAAAGCCCAAAACCACCTGTCAATACTTCTCAATATGCTGAAGATCTAAGCCAGCAAATACTTTCTCAATTGTCACGAAACCTCATCGATAATTTTCATTCATTCCAGTTGCCCACCATTTCCTTGCCGTCGTTTGATGGGTCGTATGCGTCCTGGCTAGGATTCTACGATTTGTTCAATGCATTGGTGCACCAAGATGTCAAAATTGCACCAGTCAAACAATTGTTCTACTTGAAAGGCTGTCTGAAAGGTGCAGCAGCTGAGGTTATCTCGTCCATCGAATCATAAGATGCAAACTACCAAGTCGCCTGGGAACTCTTGAAAGATAGATACGATAATCGGAAAAACATCCGTGATTGTCACAATAAGGCTATTATCGACATGCTTTCAATATCCAAAGATTTCTCCTTTCGGTGGGTTGTAGACAACCTGGGAACCTATAGAAGCTTGGGATTTCATATTAATCGTCGTACTGCGTGAACAGCTCAATTCCTCCTCCCGTGAGCGTGGGAGGACTGTAGTAGCACTATAGCTCAGCCCACCAGGAAAAACTTCATCGACTTCCTGAAAAGGCGGGCTCAAGTAGAAAGTACCCGAGCGCAACCCACTTCCAACCACCATCGGAAAAGCCCTCTACACGTCGCAACCATCGGCCACAACAGGTATTCGTGGCTTCCACTCAGGCTTGTGTTTTTTGCGAGGACAGTAATCACCAGGTGTATTCCTGGGACAAGTTCGCGTCCTTAGCTCCTCAAGCGCGATTCGAGGCAAGTAAGGTTGGCCGTTGGTGCATACAGTGTTTAAGGAAAGGGCATCGAATTTCTAGCTGTAAGGCACAACCATGTGCTAAATGTAGACAACACCCCCATACCCTATTACATTTCGAAAAGGTAAATACTTTCAATTCGTTTACGTCGCACTTCGCGACCAACACTATGAGCATGCAAGCTCAAACTACATCCCACGGGGTGTTAGCCACTGCGTTGGTTGATGTTGTTAACAGTCAAGGCAGGAGCAAGCTGTGCCGCATATTCTTAGATGCAGGTTCACCAGTTCATTTCATGACGCAGGAAACAGCTGATCTTTTAAATCTCGTCCAAAGGCCCGCTAACATTTATGTTTCAGAAATTGATAATACCTCAACAACGGTTAGCCATTCAGCTCCGGCAACACTGCGGTCACGGGTCACCAAGTATGAGAAAGCGGTTGAATTCTTAATCATACCTCAGATTGGCCATCCAATGCCTTCGACTACTATTAATCCAAATATTCTTGAATTGCCAAGAAATATTCCATTAGCTGACCCGGAATTCTTTAAATCGTCGAAGATTGACGCTTTAATTGGCGTCAAATTGTTTTACAAATTGCTCTGTGTTGGTCAAATATCGTTGAAGAAACAGCCCGATCTCCTACTGCAAAAAACGCAATTAGGATGGATTGTTGCGGGCGAATTCGATCCAAGTTTTCAGGTATTAGACACTGTCTTGCCACATGTTCATACAGTCCAAACCTCCTGATGTTAACTTAACTCGTTTCTGGGAATCTGAGGAGCTTCCCATTGGAAAATTAGATCTCCTGAAGAAACAGCTTGTGAGGATCACTACGCTCTTCACACCATTATAAACCCTGATGGTAGATATGAGGTAAAACTGCCGTTTAACTATAAGAAAACCTTCGTAGTAAATCGTTTGTCCGAGATACAAACAAATGTATCCGCGTGCCATTGTAATCACATTTCCTCTCAGGAAAATCCCGCAGATGTTGTTTTTCGTGGTCAGTTTTCCTCTGACTTTATGGAAAGCAGCCTTTGGTTCGATGGCTCTTCGTGGTTACGAGATCATGACTAGTCGTGGCCAAGCCGAGCTCTCGCTAAGATAAACGCTCCTGAGCTAAAGCCCATGATACCCTCGTTTACTTGTATGTCGGTCGAAATTCGGAAATGGAATCTACTTGAACGATTCAGCTCATTCAACAAACTACAACGAATTGTTGGATATGCGATCAGAGTCGTTCATGAGGCCAAAACCAAGCTTCAGCGCAATGATGTCCCTTTGCGTGTTGATGAGCTTTCGCTCTCACGTGATACCATCATTCGGCTTCTACAAATACATTCGTTCAAAGGCGAGATTGAAGCGCTCTCAGCTTGCCAGCCACTTCCAACATCGAGCAAATTGAGACCGTTGAATCCAATACTGGATTCTGCTGGTATATTGCGTGTCGGATGCAGGCTTGCGCGTTCTTCCATTTCAGAAGACCAACGTCATCCCACCCTGTTGCCACCTTAGCATCACAGAACGACGGTAATCATCCAAGCTGAGCATGGCTGACTCAAACACGCGGGTATCCAAACCACTTTATATTCGGTGCGCCAGCAGTATTGGCCGATAAGCGGTCGTTTTAGAGCAAAGCCGCTCCTCGCTGACTACCCCATGGGTACCCTGCCGAAACAACGAGTAACATCTGCTCGTCCCTTTTTAAGCGTCGGAGTGGATTATTGTGGACTCTTTATATTAAAGCAAGGCGACATCGCAATAAAGGTCGGTTAAAGGTTTACGTAGCGGTGTACGTCTGCCTGTGTACAAAGGCGGTTCATTTAGAACTAGTTGGTGGATTATCCACCGAGGATTTTATCGCGAGCCTAAAGCGCTTCTTTTCACAACGGGGAAAATCAGTCGAAATCCATTCTGATAATGGAACAAACTTTGTTGAGGCTAAAAACAAGCTCCATCAGCTTTATAATTTGCTTAACTCCAAGGAGCATCAAATGCCGTATTTAGTTTTTGTAGTGGGCTGAGACTGGCTGATAAACGTTGGGGAGCGGGTCCTCTTGCATGGAACCCGTTCGGTCGACTGGCAGTCAAAGGACTGGTGTACATGTACAAACGATTTATACGAGGGTTGCCTTTTATATTTCGGGATTAGAGAACAAAAACAAATATTGATCATCGGAAATCACTTTAGTGTTTTTCAAAATATTCCCCATGAAGATCTATACACTTTTGCATGCGTTTGAACCAATTGTCGAAGCACTTTTGCCACTCTGATTGAGGTATCCCCAACACATGCATTCTGAATGCAGCAACCGCTTCTTCAGGTGTCGAAAAACGTTGACCTCTCAGTTTGTTTTTTACGTACGGGAATAAAAAGAAGTCATTCTGTGCCAAGTCAGGACTATACGGCGGATGACCCATCAAATCGATGTTTTGGGTGCTCAAAAATGCAGTGGTCGCAGCCGATGTGTGAGAGCTCGCATTGTCGTGGTGAAGAGTGATCCGTCTTCGGCGGTTGGTTTTCCTGATTTCTTGGAAGACAACTGGCAAACAAATGGTTGTGTACCACTCAGAATTGACTGTTCTGCGTTATTCTAGTGGTACGGTTGCGACATGTCCAGTTTTTCCGAAAAAACAGGCGACCATTTGCTTGGAAGTGCTTCGTGCGCGAACAACTTTTGTTGGATTTGGCTCATCTTGAAACGCCCAGACAGTCGACTGCTGTTTACTTTCGGGCTCATACGCGTAAATCCACGATTCATCACCTGTCACGATGTCATAGCCGTGTTTCGAAGCACCGCGACCGTATTTTTTGAGCATTTGTTTCGAACAATTGACACGAGCCTTTTTTTAGGCGATTGACAAATTGTGTGGGATCCAACGCGAACAAATTTTTTTGACAGTCAAATGTTTATGCAATATTGAATGTATGCTGGTCCCACTAACGCCTAAGGTTGTCTCAATCTCACGATAGGTCACATGACGATCTTCCGATATCAGTTCGCGCACACCATCAATGGTTTTCGGAGCGACAACTGATTTTGGACGACCTTCACGAAATTCATCTTGGAGTGAACTACAACCACGATTGAATTCACCATACCATCGATAAAGACTGGTCCTTGATGGAGCTTCATCGCCAAAAATTGAATTAAGTTCATCCATGCACTGTTGCTGAGTTAATCCACGCCGAAAGTTGTAAAAAATAATCGCACGAAAATGTTGACGATTTAATTCCATTTTTGGGCCGAGATGAATCTTTTAAGTTACTGTAAACAACACAAATAGCGCTCGTATGTCAAAACGTTCTGAGTGCGTATAACCTCAAAAATGTCCAACTTTACGACAGAGCTGTCAATTGCCGGATTGCAACGCTAGGGTTGTCAAATCCCGAAACATAAGAGGCAACCCTCGTAAGAATAAGGAAAAAAATAATAATATGATTAGTATTGCCTTGTGGTTAAAGTTAGTATTGTGCCAAGACACGGGCACCTGTTTCACTAACCTTCCAACGATTAAGACAAAAGTCGCAACACACCATGGATAAAAATGTCACTGCTTCGCCAAGGAAGGAGAAAATAAAACACACTGAAGGATTCCTTGTTGATTAAAGTTTTAAAACTCTTTATTTTTATTTCACAAGAGTATTAGCGCACACATACATAACACTCTACTGGCGTTCGGCGATTTAACGTTTCGAGTTTTCTTTTAAATTTAAAGTTACATACCGCTTGGTACGCGCACGATATTTTAATTACACGAATCAGTACATTTACGCTTAGGTTCGTAAGATTTATTACAGTCCACACTGTACTTCGGAGATTAACGCAAAAAGACACAACAAATGTAATTAGCCAGTTGTTACCGCGGATTAAAATAACACCTCTCCACTCGATTTAGGTAAGATACGCGACGTCCCCTTGGTGTGTCCGGTTGACTGGATATAGCTGACTTCCTGATGCAACGCGGCTAGAGGTAAGGATTAATGTTGAAGGGCGCGACCGTCCGCTACGGAGATTGACATCTGACTCAACGATGCAACTCACATCCATCAGATTCAATGGCCGCGAATTGCATCGATAGGGGAGGATTCTATATGTGTCCGTATAGGACTATGGTATTGTATTATTTTAAGTGTTTTTATTGTTTAATTTTTTATTACCAATCGTAGGGTTATTACGTCCTTTTTTTCAAACCTTGTTGAGGTATACGCAAACCCCACTAACCAACCAATTGCGGCTTCACAACAAAACAAACTCTTGCTTCTCAAGCGTCTACTAGACTTTATATTTATTTTTGCACACTAACAAAAACACATTACTTCTTATAAAAACCATTAAAATATAAAATGCTGACTCCGTTGCAGCTTAATACGAATGAAATATTTAGAGTTGATAATTACACTTAAACTAGTTATTATAAGCGAAATATTTGTAGTTATAAAGTTCTATACATTCAAACGTATTAAATAGTGCGTATGGATATTTACACTTAGGAACTTAGAACTGTTCATTAAAGGAAGGAATATCTATATTTATTAAAGATGAACTGTTTATAGTTATATTTGCTTATGTTACCATCTCCATCGCCGTGCTTCCTCTTTATATCGAGGGAAGAGCGTGAAGGTTTCATTTAAATTAGGCTGTTGATTTCTTCTTAATTTTGTCTTTTATTTATTTCATTTATTTCTTATTCTATTTACAACTCTGTTTTAAACCCTCTAATCTCAAACTTTTTAATCTATTTCTCAAAACTGTGAACTCAAACCCTTTCTTCTCGACTCTCAAAACTAAACTGGATCTGAACTGATTCTAACTCAAACTGATTTTACAAAAAAAAAAAAAAAAAAAAAAAAAAAAATTGTGGCGCGAAGGCCGAATTTAGCGAGACAAAGACATATGTGTCCTTCATCTTGTCTCTGACTTCTGGTCCATGAGGATGTTGGGCTCGGTCTCGCGATCTCTGAAAAGAAAGGAGAAAAAGGGGGGGTATCCAAGGATAGTGTGGACAGTGTTAGTCCGGGTGTTCTCTAACTACTTTTATAGAGGGATGGTGGGAAAGAAATCGTACAAGACCGGTAGGTCTTGGGTGCGGTAGTGAACGCAGATCACGTCTTTGGCGTCTGATAATCTGCGCTTTGGTCGGTGTGTATGTTTGTGTTTGTGCCGTCTTGTACTGTGCGTTCGTGTGTGTGGTTTGTTAATAGTAGACCCTATGGGATGGGTCCAGGAATCCTCTATTATAGAGGGGAACGTTGTTGGGAAGGGTAAACTGCTTTTACAAATGAATTTTTTCTCTACTTATAGAACATTGTGTTCTAATTTACTGGAAATTATAACATGAACAAAACACAAAATTTATCAAAGTCTCTGTGACTATTAAATTGAATAAAATTTGAACGAAAATCAAAGTTACTATGTTTTGAATGAATAAAAAGGTGCAGGTTATTAAATGTGCTGTAACTGGCAATATTGTCAATGTTTATGAATGGTATGTATTAAGTGAGAATGTAATATATGTTAAGGGAAGTTTTTAAGGATGTGTAAGGCGATTCAGTGTTAATTTTAATAAAGGGTAGTATTCTGGAATACAACATCCCACCCTTCTTCGAGAAAGAAAATTATCCTTGAAGAGAATAATTTTCTAGTAACTATATATTAGATTAAGAAAGACTTGGATTTTCGTTCAATTACATTACAATGGTTTTCAAAAATAATCTTTATCAAAGGTTACAATAATCAATAAGTTCTTAATACTAGAAAAATGGTCTATTTACATTATATATTAACTAAATTTTTACAATAATCAAAAAGTTCTTAACACTAGAAAAATAGTCAAAATAGTCTATTTACATTACATATTAACTAACTAAATTTAAATATTTCTCCTTGGAACCTTTTCTTTTCTTATCCAAAAGTTATTATTACTTATTATATTAATTACATAATATTAATATTATTGTTTCAAAATTCTCATTTCCGTTCGAATATATATATAAATTCCAAAATTTCCAATATATATTACCTCTAAAATTTCCTTTCTTTCCTTTTCCGTTCGAATATATATTAATTCCAAAATTTCCAATATATATATTACCTCTAAAATTTCCTTTCTTTCCTTTTCCGTTCGAATATATATTAATTCCAAAATTTCCAATATATATTACCTCTAAAATTTTCTTTCGTTATTCCCCCTCTTTAACTTGTTTTTTTTTTTGTTTTTTTCGTTTTCGTCATTTCCTACAATTGTTTGATTAGTTCATATATATTGAATAAAAAAACAAAGGCCATTTGTTATGTGTTTATCTTTTCCTTAAATTTATGGAAAATTTTCCAACACCTTTCTGGGCCTATTATTATGATGATTGTATAGAAATGCATAATGCCAAAAATCTTCTTAAGAACTGATTTCAAATGTCCTAAATGGCTGTGTAACTTTTTATTTTGTTGTATTTTGTGTTTGAATAAATGTTTATTGTTGTAAAAAAAAATTTGTAATGTGCTTATATGGTTTTCCTTTTCCGTACCTATTTTAGTTAAATTATTATTTTCATTTTTTATTATTTCGTGTTTGAGTATGTGTTTGTGTTTGTTTTCGTTGTTTAAAATATTTATTGTTTTCGGCTTAGTGTTGTCATTGTCCATAGCTTTAACCGCTGCCGGAACGTCTACCTTTTCAGTCTTACTCACTGCTGATGGATCGTTTAGTTTCTCAGTCTCATTTACTGATTCGTATAGTTCTTCAGACTTATTAGCTGTTAGAACATCTTGGTTCCCAGTCCTATTTGCTGTTTGAACTATTTCTTCAGTTAGATCTGCTGTAGAAACATTCAATCCTTCAGTCTTTGCTGCAGAAAAGATTTGTTCATCAGTATTAGCTGCTGAACTGACTTGGATTTCGATTTTAATTGCAACTTTTGGGTCTTCAGTCTTTAACACTGCTGAATTTTCAGTCTTTGTTGCTGAAGTGTCGGGGTTGTCTATTGGGATAGCCGGAATATTAGGGATTTCTGTTTGTATATTTTCTGCAGGATCCGAATTTTCAGCCTTTAATACTGCTGAGTTTTCAGTCTTGGTTGCTGAAGTGTCTACGTTGTCAATAGGGATAGCTGAGATATTAGAGATTTCAGTCTTTAATACTGCTGAAAATTTCGAATTTTCAGTCTGTGTTGCTGAATTATTTTCCAGAATAGGAGTATGAATCGGAGTCTTTATATTAGGGGCAGGGTTATCTTCGTTTATATGTCTAGGTTTATAGGAGTATATTTGGCTAGGAGCTCCATTAAAATGGTCGTTATCTATTTCCAAAGATCTAATGCTGTAAATAGAAAAATTTGGTCTGTCTTCCATCAATTTTGGTTGGCGTCAGGCCTCGTTTTCCGACTCTTGCACCCGAGAAAAGTGAACATTTTGTATATCGTTTTGTATATTGGTGGTCCTAGAATTTTCACCAAAACGATTTTCAGAGTTTGTAGGATTGTTTCGGAATGGGTTACGCGTTGTTGTACCTTGTTGATAATTTGTTGAAGCCGATCCATTCCTAGATATCCTGTATCTACACTCATTCTCTGTGTGATTATTCCGTCCACAGAAATTGCATACAATGTTATATTCCCTTGTTATGGGTTGTCTATTCGGAAAATTGTTGGACTGCATGTTCCGATAACATGTGTCCTGAGAATGCCCTGGCTTACCACAGGTATGGCAGACTATACGATTGAATCTAGGTTTTTCGTTATATGGCCTGGGAGAGTTGTCCATTCGAGCAGCATGCGCTACTACATGGGCAATCGACTGTTTTAAACTATTTCCCCCCTGGGCTTTAGCTAGTATCTTTAGCTGTTCGTTCTTTAGTCCATCTTCAAATGTTTGAACGGCCAATTTTTTGTTTTCTTCCATTAAGAATTCCCTAACCACCGCGTCTGCTGTTATTTCACATGTGGCAGAGTTTAGAGTCCGCAGAGTATTCGCAACTCTATCGCCATATTCCCGGACGGTTTCTCTGTATTGTTGCTTCAGAGAAATCAACTCATTGTGTGCCGTCGACCGAGATTGCTCCTCTTTATATTCCGATTCAAGTTTATCCTTTAAATCCTCCCACTTAGCGATTTTGCTATACCTAATCAGATCGTAAGCATGACCCTCTAGTCTATTTTTGACTAGCTCTAAAAATGTCTCATATATATCCGGGTCTGCCTTCTTTATGGATCTAAATAAAACGTCTCCCCCGGAAATAAATTTACCTAAGTCGCAGGGTTTCCCGCCAAAGGTAGGGACGATTCTGAAAACATCAGAAATTCCGACAGAGAGAGCCATTTCAGGGGTTTTACTGAGTATCTGTTGATAGTGGATTTGTTCTTCCCGCTGCCTAGCCGCCTGTCCCGTGTAATATGGACTCGTAATAGTGAAAATTTGAAATAAATGGCGAAAATTTGTTATCAATTCTTAAAAATATGGTTAATTCTTAAAAATATGGTTATGAAAAAATTGGCCTTTCTTTTTGTTATTCAATATGTATATATATATATATATATATATATATATATATATATATATATATATATATATATATGGAAAAGAACGATAAATTGGTCCGTCCCAACGCTGTAAAGAAAGAAAATTCGACGAGAAAGAAAAAAAACGGAAAGGTCGTCGAAATACTGAAATGAGAATTTTCAAAGAATATAGATAGAAAATTCTATCCAAAAAAAAATTTTTTTTTGTGTGAAAAGGAGAGCTTCCAAGTAGAAAATATTCAAATATTCCTAAAAAAGTAAAGAGAAAAGTCCCTAGTAAAAAAAATTCCTACTCTAATAATTGTTGTCGTTGTACTGTTGATAGAAGTCTTTGTCTTGAGTGTTGCTGTTTTTTTTTTTTTTTTGTCTTCAGTTTTCCTTAGTTGTTTCCTTTGTGTTTTTTTTTCTTTTTAGATTTTTTTTTTCGTTGTTTTATGTTTACTTTTTTTTCGTTGTTTTATGTCGGGGTTTTTTTTTTTCTTCTTGTTATTTTGGTTTGGTTAATTCTCTTGTGTTTTTTTTTCTCCTTTCTTCTTGAAAAAAATTTTGTTTTTCTTCTAAAAAAAAATTTTTTTTTTGTTGTTTTAAATTTTGTTTTCTCTTTTATTTTTTCTTCGGGATCCCGTTATCTGGGCATCCCACGCTGCCACCAGTGTTACCATCTCCAGCGCCGTGCTTCCTCTTTATATCGAGGGAAGAGCGTGAAGGTTTCATTTAAATTAGGCTGTTGATTTCTTCTTAATTTTGTCTTTTATTTATTTTATTTATTTCTTATTCTATTTACAACTCTGTTTTAAACTCTCAAACTCAAACATTTCTCAAAACTGTGAACTCAAACTCTTTCTTCTCGACTCTCAAAACTAAACTGGATCTGAACTGATTCTAACTCAAACTGATTTTACAAATGAATTTTTTCTCTACTTATAGAACATTGTGTTCTAATTTACTGGAAATTATAACATGAACAAAACACAAAATTTATCAAAGTCTCTGTGACTATTAAATTGAATAAAATTTGAACGAAAATCAAAGTTACTATGTTTTGAATGAATAAAAAGGTGCAGGTTATTAAATGTGCTGTAACTGGCAATATTGTGAATGTTTATGAATGGTATGTATTAAGTGAGAATGTAATATATGTTAAGGGAAGTTTTTAAGGTTGTGTAAGGAGATTCAGTGTTAATTTTAATAAAGGGTAGTATTCTGGAATACAACACTTAGTTTCTATACGCTTAAAACATATTAAATGGTTTATGTGGATATTTACACTTATTATTATATGAACTGTTTATTAACGGAAGGATATTTAAAGATGAACTGTTTATAACTATATTGGTTTAGTTTTGTACACTTAAAACATATTAAATAGTTCATGTGGATTTTTACACTTAGAAAAGATGAAACCTATTAAAGATGAACTGTTTATAACTATATTTGTTTAGTTTTATACACTTAAAACATATTAAATAGTTCATATGGATATTTACAACTTAGAAAACTAGAACTGTTCATTAAAGGAAGGAATATTTATAGTTAAAAGTTCTACACGCTTGAAACGTCGTTACTGAAAACGAAACACCACTTGTCCGCTTGCACCCAAACTTTCTTCACGTACACTTCAACTAAAAACGACTCTCGCGCTTAGTATTCACCGACTTGAGATTCTTCTAATGTACCGAACCGTTTCAATGATGTTAATCGACTATCTTTCAGCGTCCACGGATGTGCACTATCCGTGGTGCTGATCGCATGCATTCGCGTTTTTTGTCATCCCTCGTCGGCAGCCGACTCAACTCGAGGATCGTCGGCATCCTATGTACGCAGTACGCAGCCAAGGGTGTGGACTCACAGCTGCCTTGATCTGCGTATCATCCCATGGCGGTTATGCACACCAACGATGATGCTGTGTGCCCAACAACGGATGTACGCCGCAGCATAGCCGGTGGCACGCGGTATCCCTGGATGTGCGTTGTGCTTTTTGTGTGGTATGTAATTCCATTTAATGTTTCTGACTCAGGCCATAGATATAACGTACCGTGGTTACGAGCGCAGATACCAATTCGTATCGTGTATGCGTATACAGGGGCATTCATTCGTTTCGTCGTTGGCTTGAGCCAACAGCTGCCTATTTGAATAGGTCGCAAACTTGTCCGACTGAACAACGTGTTCGTATTCGGCTGTGGGAAGGCAATTTTGTGCGTGTTGTGTCTGATCGTTTCCTTCTGAGGAAAACGGTTGGTGCCCCGATACACGTATGTTAAATTAGGTTTTACCTTGGCTTTTTGTTACTCTTCTTGGTAATTAAACGGAAAAATGCCTAGTGGGGTTAGAATAAACCGCCACAGGACAAGTATGATGCCCTGCGATGTGGGCGATGATCGGCGGACACCTAATTAAACAGACGTACGATCGTCGGGGGCTGCGGCGATGTACCCATACATCGTTGATGATGTATGTCAGGGATCGAAACAGATTTTTGTTTCAAAGTAAACAAAAACGCTATTTCACAGATCAAATGGTGGGATACATGACGTACATGATGTGCCTATGATACAAAGGAGTCGTCATGGTATTTGCCTAAGATTCCTTGGAAGCACCGATGTAGGCAATATCCGATCTAGCCGTATGGCTCCGGTGCGCAAGGAGGCAAATTATTTGTTGACATAAGTCAGCAGAAACCTCGCCGGCGGCGGCAAAGGGTCAGGCTGGATGGCTATATGTTTGAATTAATATGCAGGTAAATAACGAACACAGTGAGATACTGTATGTTTAATTTAGATTTCAGGCTGGTCATCATAGGCATGGCATGGGTAAGATTGCCTAAACAATGATCTTATCCATGCCCAAATTCCATGATCGGTTGATAGCCGATAACGGGGAAATGTCGCAACTGTCGCGGACCTAAAGGTATAGGCGCGATATACAATTGTGGCTATGGAAAGAATATCGGCTATAGCTATGTCAACAATATGCTGACCAGCGTTTATTTATGGTTATTGCATACAGGCTGAGCCGATAGGAGATGAACTGGTTCATGGAATATGAACCAGGGAAATTCAGAATGTGTGAATGCCGTCGGGTAAGTTTTCCTTTCAAGTATGATGCTGCCCCCAATCGCAGGTAAGTATAATGGATTTACATGGAAAGAGGTAGGTGGTTAATTTAAGAGGATGGGCGGCTCTTTGTGAATGTATTAAAGAACCGCCACAGCCTGCTACTACGGCCTTATGCATTTAAACAACAACAACAAGACATTATAGTTTTGTGTTTATTTAGACTAAGAAACAAAAAAATATATAATAATATTTAAGTAAAATAAATAAACGTTTAAAAAAAAGGGATGAAGCCGGCGACCTTTGCTTTGTATAAAGCTATATTTACAGATTTTGATGGTGGGAAGCGGTCGAAAGTAAATATCATTAGGCCGGATGGCAGTAGGACTTTATTTTCATCCCTTTTTATGAATTTGTATACTAGGTTACATTATGCTTTCGCATTTCTGATTCAGGAACATTTAACAGGTTAAGAGCGCAGACTATACTCTTGAAATCGACTTTTTTGATAAATAATAATTAAGAATCTCAGGTTTTTTTTTATGTCGCCAGTAAATTTAGAAACGGTTATTTTTATTTCCTTCTTACGTATTTCGAAATGCAGGTCTTCGGCAAGATTCTGAAACCGGTTACCACTCATATTTGGCCCGCAGGCCATTGTTACACAATTATTGTTAACTGGTATTTGTATGTTCACTGTCACAGTCACTGTGCACGAAAAAGAAATGTATTGTATTGTTTAGGTATTTGGTATACTTGCTTGGTCGCGTAATATTGGAAGACAATTATTTATTTATTTATTTATTTATTATCAATTAGTAATGTAAAATTACATATCAAGACCTAATGAGCCTAGAAGCGGGGACTATTGGCTCTGTATTTCTAATTTACAATTTAATCTTAATGCTATTTACAAATTTATTTACAATTTCTATGTTGTCGGTAGTGGGATCTGTTAGAATTGTATAAATATCTGTATTGCGAAATAGTTTGTCTTTCAAGGGTTTTAGGTGAGGACAGTCTTTCAAAATGTGAGTGATTGTAAGTGTTGTGTTGCATTTTGGACAGATTGGGGCTGTAGCTCGGTGGAGCAGGTGCAGGTGGGTAGCAGCTGTATGGCCTAATCGCAGCCTCACAAAGTTTGTGATTTTGGATTTGGACAAGTTAGTTGGGTAAGAAGGGTGAGTTTTGAAAGGGTTTACCATTTTATAGGCATGGTGGTGAGTATCCCAGTTTGTTTGGTTTATTTGTTTTTGCTGATTGCTGATAATTGACAGTAGATCGGCTCTTGTGTAGGTGTTGAATTTATGTACTGGAGCTCTTTTGGCTGAGTTGGCTGCGGCGTCTGCATTTTCGTTACCGCTGATGGCGACGTGACTGGGAGTCCACATTAATATTATTTTATTGCAGTATTTAATGATATTGTAGTAGTTTTTTACGTAGGCATCGACAAGGATGCGGGTTCTATAAAAAAACACACACTGGAATTGTTCCGAAAACTCGACACCAAGTTCGCCGAAAGAGAAAAATAAATAAAACTCGCTGGATTGTTTTACCGATTTAATGTTGTTTAAAGTTAACTTTTATTGTTCAATGTTTCACACTGTGTACACTCCGATATTTAATTTACATGCATAAAAAGATATGTGTTCTTACTCACAAGAGTCATTTAATTCGTATGATTGCTTAATATAAACGCACACCGTACTTTGACGAATGACACTTAGGGTGCACACGAAAACATCAAAAACGTAATTACCCGGATGTCACTACGGACTCGAAATATACAAACTCCACCGATAACACGACTACATTTTTTATAACTGATGCACGACCACTCTAAGAAGTGAGCACCCCGACTGACGATAAAAAATCGGACTGACTATTGAAACATAGCCAGCGACAAAAATTAGCATTAAAAGGGCGCGACTGTCATCTGACTCTGTGAAGGGTGAACTCTGACTAACTATTGGATGTCTCTTAACAGGCATCCAACGAAACGAACCTAAGGTATTCGCCGCCGAAGGCCAGCCAATGGTGAAGGTCAAAAAGAAAAAAGGGAAACAGGAAAACTCATGCAGCAGGTCAAATCTGCTGCTACGTGTTTGGGAAAGATAAACTGCCGCCAGCTGCAAGGGATAGATTCTTGATTGACGTGAGTCAATAAAACCCTTGCCGAAGGCAGGAATCTATTTTGGGATAATGAATCCAGCATTGGGTATGGCCGTTGCTAGATCATTTAAAATAAACATTTTTCGGTCATGTATGATTCGATGCATGTTGTCTTAGGGATATGTTAATCCCGTTGAAGGTACTGTCAGGCGCAAGTATCCGCTTGAGTGTTTACTTTGTGTAAACTAAAATTGGTGGTCATGACCGCTGCTGGTGATCGTTCCAAGAAACGGCAACGGATCATAAAATCGGTCATGCTGAGATCCAAGCAAATATGCGCGCCTGAAAGGCCAATGTTTAATTTGATCTTCTCTACTTTAGGAAAGATAGATCATAGAACATGCCGTCGAAAATCTGGCAACCCGAAATGATGCTAGGTCAATGAATGGGTACAAAGATAACACACGGAAAGATCAGCGTGTGTTGGTAGATATGTGCCATCCATTGTTCAGTCGCGGAAGCTCGTGGTGATGCTGAGTTGATGTCATGGCAAGATGATAATCTTGCCATGAATTATGTTTTCAGAAATGACCGTGGAGAAGGGGTTTGGAAAAACCCCCAAAGAAAGGTAAGCTGCCTATAAGGTATTTATGTCGGTTATCCTTGGGGATAACCGAATTAATTCCAGCGAATTGGTTGGCGGTTAATGCCGTAGCAAGGTTGTATCATCTTGCAGAAGATTCGACTTTAAGGTAAGTCGCATTGCTGGAAATGGTGGGGATCGAGCGATGCATGGTTCTTCGGGCCCTGAAAAGCCCCACAATATTATTCCGAATATTGGAAATGATATCATCAGTGTTGTTGGTATTTCTTATTGAGTTGAGTACCGACAAGCTGTCGGTGCAGATGACATATTTTTCTCTGTGGTTGGTGGCGAATGTTACGGCTTGTAAGATCGCGAAGGCTTCCGCCGTGAAAATGGAGCAAAATTCGGCTAATAGTCCGATTTTCTTTACTGCACTTTCTTCGGATGTGACCGCAAAGGAAGTATAGTTGGTTGTTTTCGATCCATCTGTGTACAGAAAGCGCCATCCGTTGGATTTATATTTCGAAGCGACTGACCAGAATAGTGCATTGTATATTTCCTTGTTTGTGTTTGGTTTTTTAAATGTAGAGAGTGTTGTTATGATATTATTATTATTTAGAAGCCATGGCGGGTAAGTTGTGGAGTATTTGAAAGTTTGTTTAATTCCAATTGCTTGGCTTTATCTAAAATGCGACTGATTGCAGATGGGATTCGGTTGCTGTTTTTGTATCCTATTGTTAGTTTGATGTCTTTGTCAATTATGGAATTTCGCGAAAACGCTAATTTAGCTATTAGTTTCAATGATATGCTTTCCATCCGGTCCTCGATTGTTGGGAGCCCAGCTTCAGCAAGTATATTTTTTATTGGTGTCGTTCTGAATGCAAAGGTGGTTCTTCTAGCGGGTTGGTGATAGATGGGCTTTATTATATTTAGAGTCGTTTTTGGACTATTGCCATAGATATAGATCCCGTAGTCTATTTTACTTAAAATTAGAGCTTTAGTAATTTTACATAGAGTGTTAATGTTACGTTACTTTTCATGTTGCTTAAGTATTTAATAATATTGAGCCTCGCTGCTAATGATACTTTGAGTTCTGAACAATGTTGTTTCCAGGTATACTTATTGTTAAGTGTTATTCCTAGGATTTTGAGGTTGGGGACATTTTGGATTGTTTTGTTGTTTATGTTGAGGTGTATTTGGGGACAAAGTCGTCGTCGGCACACATGAAATAACCTACATTTGTCTACTGAGAGTCTGGCACCTGAAGAATTTGACCATTCTAAGATATATTTCACTGTTTCAGTTAAAATGTTTGTGCAGAAAGTTAAATCACTGGATTTACTTAAGATGTATATATCATCGGCGTAAATGCAATGATCTAGATGTTTCTGTTTGTGTATTATTGTACTTATGTCGTCAAAGGCGATCATAAATAGTACAACTAACAGTGGGGATCCTTGAGGGATTCCGTTGTGTAATGGAAATGTATTGGAGTAAACGTGGTTGGCTTTACATTGCAATTTTCTATTGCTTAGAAATGATTTAACGTACCTATATATATATGGTTGCCAATTCTCCATTTTGATAATTTATTAAGTACGGTGTGAGCGCCTATTCTGTCGAATGTTTTCTCAAAATCAAGAGAGAGTATTGTGACGTGATTTTTGGCTGATAGAGCCTTTGAGGTGTAGTGGTCAATGTGGAGTAAGTCGTCTGTGCAACCTCTGTTGGATTTGAAAGCTACTTGGTTGATGGATGTCAATTTCTTTATTTCCATAAACCAGAGTAGACGTTTGGCTACGATATGCTCTAATATGCCTTTGCGGGGCAAGGAATTAAGGATATGGGGCGGTAGCCATCCACCGTATCTTTATCTTTGTTCGGTTTGGGAATAGGTATTAAGACCGCGATTTTCCATAGTTGTGGAATGTGTGATGTTTCAAGTATTTTATTGTATAACTTTATAATTCTTTGTTTTGCATAATGCGAAAGGTTTTTAAACATTGGGTAAGATATTCGATCTCTCCCTGGAGTTTTGCCCTTAGTTATACTAAGTGCTGACTCGAATTCGATAAATGAGATGGGTTGTTCTATGCGTAGAGCTGCAGAGTTAGGAGTTTGCAAAGATAGTGGATTGTTAACGGATGCAATTTTTTTACGATTGAATTCGGGGTGAAAATTATTGTTGCCTGAGAATTCCGACCAGGTTTTGGCAAAGAGTTGGCTTATTTCCACAGTGTCTGAGATTGTAGTATTTTCGGAATTAAGGGATGAGATAATTGTCGGATTGTGAAGCTGCGTATTTTATGCCATATTGTGGTTGTGGAGGATGTTGGATTGATTGAGGAAGTGAATTGAAGAAAGCTTTTTGCTTTGTTTTCTTTCATCTTCCTACGAAATTGTGCATTCGCTTTTTTGTATGCAACAAAATTAACCTGCGTTGGTCTTTTTTTAAATTCAGAGAGGGCTGACATTTTGCTTTTTCTGAGAAGCGTTAGGTCTGAGTTCCACCAAGGTACATGTTGCCTGGTTTCTGATTTGGTTGTGATATTTGTTTGGGGCATTGAGAGATTGGCAGCGGATCTAATTGCTTTACTGATTAGCGCAGCTTCGTGATTCGTGTCAGGTGTGGGGGAATTGCTTGAAAGAAATTCGTCAACTTTTCTTTCAAAAAGTGCCCAGCTGGCGGAATCGGTTTTGTATTTTGGAGATCTGTTGTGATGGGTTAACGGCTGCTGATTATTTATTATGCTTAAAACGGGGAAATGGTCACTATTGTAGAAGTCGTTTAGAACATGCCATGAAGTTTTCGGAACCAATTCTGAGGAGCAACAAGTGATGTCTATATGAGTGAGGGTATTGTGGGTAGAAAGTTGAGTAGGCGAACCGTCATTCAGTAGGATCAGATTGGAGGTGAGGAGGAGGTTTTCAATTACTTCCCCTCTTTTGTTTGTGGAAGGTGAACCCCAGAGTGTACTCCATGGGCTCATTTGTTTGGTTGAGTATAGGCTGAAGATCAGTTTTATTTAATGGCTGATTTGGGGGGAGATATAAGGCAATGTGGGCCCCTCGATAGTATAGTGGTTAGTATACCCGCCTGTCACCCGGGAGACCGGGGTTCGATTCCCCGTCGGGGAGCCCCTGGCGCAAGGCTAATGACCTTGGCCAGACAAAATAAATCATTAGGGAAAATTTAACAAGCCTCAGGACTTGCTAAATAAGGCCACGACCGGCTCCCGGTTGTAGTGCCGATGATGATGATAAGGCAATGTAGGTAAAATTTAAAGGGTGTTGTATTTCTGCAAAGAGAGTTTGGATATTTGTAATGATGGGGAGGATTTTGTGGGAAGTGCCTTTCTTGATTAGTAATCCTACTCCTTGCTTGTGTGATGTGTTTGCAGGTGAATTGTAGAAGTAGCCTACATAGGATTTAGGGATGAATGATGTGGTGTTGACTGGACAATGCGTTTCTTGCAGTGATATTATATGTGGGTTTTAGAATGTTTAATTAGAATGTTTAGTTCGTCAAAGTTGTTGGTATAACCGTTCATGTTCCATTGTAGAATGGTGAATGGTTTTTGTTTTGGGGTGAGTTTTGGGCGTTCAGCCGTGCTAGCGTGCTTAGGTCTTGATTTTGCAGAGGAATGGGGTTGTATATTCTTAATTGTATTAAGGTGTTGGAAGGTATGGTGGGCGGGATGTATGTTGTTAGGATCAAGACTCCGCTGTTCCGGATGTTGGGCACTTGGACTCTGGATTGAGTTCAAGTGTCCAACCTCAGGAACAGCAGAGTCAGGGGCTTGGTTGTTAGTTTTATAGTTACATTGTAATATCATCATCTACTAAGGTGTGTACATTTTTATTAATTTTTATATTAATGAGAGACGGTTTACTTTTTACCTTTGATTTGGGTGAAGGAGTGCATTGCGAATGGCTATTAGCAGAGCAGCTTGTCGTGGTTTGTGGAATGGTTTCAGTTTGGTTGTTTGTTGGCGAACTTGTTTCTAGTTGTGAGGGTTCGAATGTGGTTAGTTGAGTTGATGATGTTTGTTGAGTTGATGGCGTTAATTGAATTGATGGTGTTCGTTGGATTAGTGGTGTTATAGACGAAATTGGTTTGGTTGGGTTATATATTGATTGTAGCAGATGAGGAGGAGCTGGTTGGAAGGGATTCCTTGGGTGTAGTTTTTTGTTTGTTTTGTTTCGTTGAGGGTCCTTGTAATTGGCTCGATTTTAGTGTATCTGCGAAGCTTCCTGAAAGTTGATCAGGTTTGTGGATTTTTCGTTTGGCTTCGCCCATTGAACATTTGTTTGTGGTTTTTATTGTTAAAACTTCTTTCGCTTGGATATACCAGGGACAGGTTTTATCCGCGGCCGAGTCAGGGAGCGAGCAGTTTGCGCACATAGTGCGACTGCAATTTACGGGGCTATGAGGGGGCAGATTACACTTTTCGCTCATTGTGGTATTGGTGCAGCGTTTTGTGGTATGGCCGAGTCGTTGGCAGTTGCGGCATCTCATGCGGTTGAGGATATACTCGGCCATGCAGCATTACATTGAAGGAGTTTTTTTTTTTTTCATCGAAAATGTTCGCATCAAATCCCTCTAAAGTATTCACAGTTCACCACATTCTATAGTCAACAGTACAACGTCTTCACAATTTTTAGCATGTGTTTTATGCTGTAGTGGTAAATACTGATCAAATATGAATTAAAAACAAATAATAACTGACCTTAGCTTTATAAAAACCGATGTCAATCGACTTCGGTGGTTGGAATAGGTTAAAAGTAAATAACATAAGTCCGGAGGGTTTTCGCACTTTACAGTTGTGGATGTTTGTTACTATGGCATTGACAGGAATGCAGGTTAGATAAAAAACACCCACGTAGTTCACAGGGAAAAGGCACGCGTAGACCGAAACAAAATTAATCTGGTGAACTCTGGCATCAGCACTCAAGTTCCTGTGGCCGGTGCACTGCAAAATCCAAACGCCAAATACAAAAAGAAAACACGATGTCTTGTTTAGATGAATGTTTATTTATTTCTGCCGGACTATTGATGTATAATTAATTCAACGTGACTTTACATTGGGTAGGTCTATGCTTTATTGGGTTTAGAGTAACATAAATTACACTTATCGGTTAAACAAAACGTACGGAAAAAAGAACCAAATAAAATGTCTAATGTAACACTGACAGTTCTTCATTTATGCGCTTCTTGGTTTTGTTAAATTTAGTCCTCAGGATCGCACCGGAACACTTATCAGTTACACAAATATAATTAATTTGAATGAACACCATTAGATCTTTGTATGTTTTGAATATCACTTAAACGTATAATACTGCACGAGGTCTGGAGAGGACGACACTCTTCAAGGTTGAATTTACGTAAATGCGATTACTGGTGGCGATCAAGTTCAAGAAAATAACTTCGCGATTAACGGACTCCAACGGCACAGGACTCCGACTCAGAATGCTCGTGACGACTTTGGCGTATCAAATCTGACTGACTTTCATTCGCTGCCGACAGAAAGACATCGCAAAGAAAACCGTAAAAGGAGAGGGGCTGCACGATCAACTCGAGGCAGTCAATCGTGATTGGACCGGGGAATATGGCATACATTTCGCATGTATGTGTATGCATCGCATACGATCGTCCGGTGATCGAGGATGGATGCGAGCGTCGCAACTGCATCTCCTGCGTATACAAACAATGCATGGCCTGCGGCTGTGTACACAATTGATTGTGTAATACTTGCCAGCAACCGAACCATCTGGGGTAAAAGCAACACAAACCGAAGATCTGGTCACCCTAGGAGAGGCCATAAATCAACATTTGGGTTGATGGACGTGAAATTTCCCAGGTCCGCCGACGGTTGGCAGCCGTTAATAGGGAATTGGTATACCATAAACACTCTGTGGTGCGAATGCTATGTTTTGGTATTGCAACGAATATAGGGTGCAGCCATTGCCAGATGTTAAAAGTAAACACTTGATGGCCGCATCCAATTCGTTGCTTGTTTGCGGTCCCTGATCGGTGGAGACCGATAATAGGAAACCAGCTATTGCTGGTAATTAGTGAATGTTTGCTTTGCATCAGCCGAAACCTTGTCGGTGGTGGCAAACTGATGAGACCTGGTAGCCGCATGCTAGGGGTGCCATGGGAAAACAACAACAACAAAAAACGAGTAATCAAGGAACTCCGTGTTGATTTTGTTTCCATGGCATAAGGCAATGGGAACGAGATGCACTGGGTGCAATGCATGCCCGAGGATGAAATTTTCGATGCCACGGCTAGGTGATAATCTTTGCCATGGACTTAATGTTTTCAGGTATGGTGGTGGAAAAAGGGGTTTGGAGAAAACCCCCAAAGAAAGGTAAGCTGCCTAAAAGGTATTCATGTTAGTTATCCTTTGGGGTAACTGAATTAATTCCAGCAATCTGGCTGGCGGTTAATGCCGTAGCAAGGTTACGTAACCTTGCTGAAGGTTCGACTTCGAGGTAAGTCGCATCGCTTGGAATAGTGGGGATCGAGCGATGTATGGCTCTTCGGTCCCTGAAAAGCCCCACACAGTCATCTACTTTGGTAAATTTGTACACATCTGTGACTTTTTGTTGACCCATTTCGGCTATTATTTCCGCTTCCGAGTAGTTTATGAGACAAGGGGCGTACACTATGCCTTTGCATTCATTTAATTTTTCGTGTAATTTTACAGAAACGGGACACACGTTGCCAAAGTTTGTTATTTTAAGAAAACGGTCTGCGATTTTTTGAGAATTAGCTTTTACTAATAATTGTCCGTCTCGTAGAACCGTGATTTGTTCATACTCTTTGCTAACATCGACTATCCCTTTTTTAATTAAAAATGGGCTTAGAGATGAAATAGGCTTACCATTCTCCTTGGATGATATAATTAGAAATTTTGGATCTTTTGTATTGTTCATTGTTGGTAAACTAGGAAAAAATTCCTCTGTTTTTGTAAGTGTCCTTTTCATTTTGTTTGGTCGAATATCACTATGTGTATCTTCCGTAAGATCGCTAAACCGGTTACTATTCACATTTGGCCCGCAGGCCATTTCGTTGCAATTGTTTTACACTACTCTTTTGTCTTATAAACACACACACTGCACAAGGGTCTAGTCTGCTTTTTTTTTTTGTTTTTTGTTTTGAGTTTTTTTTTCACTGCACTATTACACAAAGGGGATGTAAAATAATTTTGTAACGTAGGACTGGTGTTACACGTACTGAACACAATTCGCGACGATCTAAACTCGACGACGGTTGGAAAGGGAATGGGGAAGACAATTAGGATGTAAAACAAACGAAAGAAAGGACGATCCATACCGTTTGAAGGTTAGCTGATGAAATGAGCAAAATATAATGTCGGATTAATAATAAAGGCGAAGCAGTTCTGTAGTGCCATATTACACAATAGATAAGGCCATGCAGCATTACATTGAAGGAGTTTTTTTTTTTCATCTAAAATGTTCGCATCAAATCCCTCTAAAGTATTCACAGTTCACCACATTCGATAGTCAACAGTACAACGTCTTCACAATTTTTAGCACGTGTTTTATGCTGTAGTGGTAAATACTGATCAAATATGAATTAAAAACAAATAATAAACAGTAAGCAACTGGGTTCATAGCCATAACCTATTAACCGATTTGGCTTGAAACACCTCGGTATAACAATTTCATCGTCTGCGTATATGCTTCTTTTTTTTAATCAGGTGTTTAAATATTTGTTTAAATTCGGTGAATAAAAACGTAACCCTGAAACTTACATCTATTAGTTTAAAATATGTTTTTAGTTTCGATATCTTAAAATTTCGAAACTTATTAATTTTCATATTTTTCTTTGATGCTATTTAGATCTGAGAAACATTATGCTTAAACTTAAGCCACTAACTTACCCAACTAAATAAAAACTGCAGATGACTAAATGCCCCTTAAAATACCATACTTTTGAAATTACAATTGGACACTATCTGCAGACGTTACAATTTTGTGTAATGGGGTCTTGTAAATTATAATCAAACATTGACAAAATTAAATAAATATTTCGAGATATTCAGCTATAAACAAATGTACCAAGGTAAATAAAAACATACCTTGCCATACCTCACGTGTTCGTGAAACCGAACTGCGCAGCTCATATTTCAATTCTGAAATTATTACTCAAACACTTTGGTGGGTGTAATACTTGCTACCGCAATTAACCCCGATACCTGATAGTAAAAACGTAAGTATTTTATTGGAAGCCGGAAATTCGGCGGCAAAAATACAATGTTACACCTGTGTTTATATCCAAGAGATCAACTAATATTTGGACATCAGTTTCATTAGAAACAAGATGATATTAAAAGTTTATTTCAAGTTACTGACGCATGTTTTATTATTTTTTTTAAACGTTTATTTATTTTACTTAAATATTATTACATTTTTTTGTTTCTTAGTCTAGATAAACATAAAACTATAATCTCTTATTGTTGTTGTTTTAATGTATAAGGCCGTAGAGGTACGCAATATTATTATTTTTTTTTTCCTTATCCTTACAAATCGTTTATATTCAATTCAATTCAATTTTTATTAGGTAAATAATATGGTACATTTATATTTTACAACCAGTATTTAAGAGTTTTAGGACAGCAATTCCTTTACAACTATAATCTTAAATCTATATAATGAAAATAGCGCAATTTTAATGAATAGTAAATAATAAATGATTAAGGGAAAACTTCAAGAAAAAACCCTTATTTAAATCTTAAGACTAATATTGCACAGGCTAATCATTTATACATGCACTGTATGAAGTTTTCTTTTTTTTAAATATTATTTCAGGAAAAAGTAACAAAAAAAACCTACTCAATTATCGTATATATATATATATATATATATTTTATATTTATAATAAAACTACTTAAACCTAGTAGAACTTAAATTTAACTAAGACTAAATTAACTCTAACTAAGCCTAGCTTAAGTCTACCTAATACTAATTGAGATTGTGGACCTGTGCATCAGGTCCTGCCATCCGTCCTCCGCCCAGCCTATCACCAGTCCTCTGACTGCCAGTCGACCGAACGGGTTCCATGCAGAAGGGCCCGCTCCCGAACGTTTATCAGCCAGCCTCAGCCCAGTCGAGCCACCTGTATTTTTTTCTATTGAGTGTTTCGAAATTAGTTTTGTCTTTTTCAGGTATGTTCACGCAGTATCTTAGGATGGTATTTCCATCTCCTATGCTTGTTGGCACATACTTAATTTTTTTATCAGTTGCTCGTCTTGCCACATGATATATAATTGGTACGTTTGTGGGATTGTGGTTATATGTATTCACTATTGTCTCCGAAAGTCATCTGTTTCAATAATGAAAACACTTTCCATCTGTTTTTTATCACTTCTTTATTTATTTATTTAAACAAACATAACTTAAACTAAATGAACAACAAAAATGTGCACAACTTCTTCTTGACTTAACGGACTACGGCGACTCCAATGTCCAGCATCACTGTCTTGTAGTTTTAATTTGATCGAGCTAATTAATAGAAAGGTTTTTAAACTGTAGAATTAATTGTCCGGAATCACTGTCTTGTGGTTTAACTTAAACGGTAACAAATACTAGAAAGGTATTGTCTTAAGGTTTTAACACAAACGGTAATAAATACTAGGAAGGTAGTAGCCGGCAAAGACTTCGCAATCGCGTGGTTTGTTAGTCTTACTTTACTATAACACCGGTTAGCTATGAATTATGACGATTTCAAAATAATAAGTTCAGGCACTCTTCCGTCGACGGTAGCTGTATACTGACTCGAGACGTATTACGTGAAGGAACGACTTGCCTCCACGGAATCTGTTGAAAGACTAATTAATTCATTCGAAACGATAGAATACCAATTTTGAACCGACGTTTCGGTGACCAATAGGCGATAATCTTCCATTGGTCACGGTGAGGATGTGCACGCACGAAGATATGGTTGCTTCGTACGCTCATGCTGTGTGTCCATGAGCATGCGAACCGTGGATATTCAAAATCCATAAAACGAAATGTTACACTCGTGTTTGCAGCTGGGCAAGTATCATGAAGGAGATACTTGGGTGTTTACACGATCAGCAACTGCGTACGGCATTTACGATGCTTGTGCACATATCGGTCTTATCTCGCAAGGGTCGAACTCTCGTGTGTATATTTCCACTGTGGAGAATTCGATTTGCTTCGGCAGCCAGTGGTGAGGTATGCGTATTGCAGGTTGAACGATCGACCGATGGGTCTGCTGCTATGGCTTCCCATGCACGTGTGTGGGAAAAATACTTTCCTCTTGTGTGCATGGGCAAGTTCGAGGATTTATGTCGGTTAGATATTGTCGTAACCGAATTGAATTTCAGGAACATGCTTATAGGATGCTAATGCCTTTGCTTGTCGATCAGTTTACCGGCCGATGTGCTTGTAGGTAAAAATGAAAGAAGGCATATCTCCTGCATGTGTGCGGCGGAATTCGTTCGAAGACATGTGCAACGAAATGGTTCGATTCGTGTTGGTTGCTTGGTGATGCAACCATATTGCTTTTAAGGAACATGGTGCGTTCCATGCGATCATGCTCTTGTGGAAAATACTTATTTGTTGCTGATGGATTTTGCATCAGCGAAAATTATAGATTTGAGGCATTTCAGATGATAGTTTGCGCAAACGATGGAAAGGAAAGTAAATGTTTTCCAGGTTTTTGATGCTCTAGTGACCAGTTTTTTGAATAATAGGTGGGAAGGTAAGTAGCGGCGTTCAAAGGAACCACCACTGGATCTGATAGGCAGCTATGAGCATCCAAGTATAAAAATGCTTCAGGTGGTACGTATCCACTTTCTAATGTATTTCTGAAATATTCGGGGTGTAGTGCTCCAAGAAGCCCTACCATTTTCCTCCCACATACATTTCTACCCACCTACTTTATCATTAATCCATATCCCCAAACTAACATTCAATCCAATGTTAGACAAATTAAATTGTTCAATTACCATACTCATATTTCCAATTCCTTCCTAAAAACTAAAGACCATAATGCATATCTTTACATGCAAACAAACCCATATTAAAAGATATTCATTTCCTTCCCATACACAATTCTAAAATCCTTATCTCCATCTGGATTGTAGCCAGATGTGTACATTTTTAAAATAGATATCCCATTCCTTTTCTCCAGTTTCACACATACAAATCACAATGAAGATTTGTATAAAAGAGCGATGAATTTTGTATTCGAGGATCAGTCTCGATTGGCGTCCGAAGTGGTAGGACGTCAATAAATTAAGTTAAAAATAAAATAATAATATAACAAAATAAAAAGTATTTTTATTGCGCCTGGCCGACTCCCAGGACCCATATTCAACGATCGGTAGCTGCTCTTCCCTCTAGGTTTGAGGAATCATGGCGGCAACCGCACCGGGTCCCCCAGGAGCTGTCTTAAAGAGATCCCTCATCCTTTGCAGGACAAGGAGACACGCTCCCTGAGAGAAGGATCACAACAGGGGTTAGGATAGAAAAATCCTGAGATTAGTTCATTGTCTTTCACATTTGCCGACCGGACGAAATGATTTCTCACAAGGGTCCGAATTGTATTGTGACGCATATGACAATCAGCTGTGATATCTAGCAGGTCTCTAAAATGAAGTACTAGAATATTCTAGAAAGTACTGCAAACCGGAGACTATGAGCAGTAGAAAATTCGACGCTATGGAACGGACGGAAACGAAACGCCGAATCAGAATGAGGAAAAACGGTATAAGTACGTCGCACGCTGATCGAGGGGGAAGTAAGCAGTAAGGAAGCGGAGTAAGGAAGCGATAGGAACTAAACGATAAGTCTCGAGAGAAAGAAGAGTCACCGAATTATTAGCGTAATATCAAGGAACGGTTGTTATTAACAGACTAATAAAGTGTTTACAAGGAAAACCGATTTAACGGTTAGACATATAAAGTTTAGCTTAGAGCGTCTGCGTAAGACCAGTAGGTTATAATATAATATAATAAGCTAGAAATTAAAAATTTGGGGGGGGGGGGTTGGTTGTGGGGGTGGTTGTGGGGGTGGCGGCTCCTCGGTAACGTCATTGAAATCTTAAACTATCCAAGCGACCGCTGCTGCAGCTACAGTGTGGAAAAAGAAACATTTTCATCCACACAAACAGACACCACAGCGTTGACATAAAAAAGGTCCTTTAAATCATCAGCCAGCAAAGCACGCGAACGTCCAGTAGACTCACACGCAAATATATAAATAAATTATAGTTCACTAACAATTATAATGGCGGTTTAGCATTTGTCAAAATTAAGTGATCGCAATCTCTGAAATAAAGTTAATATAATAGGTGAACCGAGTGTGTATTAATCAAGACCATCATACTATAATGTCGAACAGCGCCATCTGTCGTAATGATTGTGTACAATCGACGATGGACTCTTAATTATCTTATATCATTGTAATCTCTTCGTAAGCTCATCGATTAAGTTACTCGATAATCAATTTAAGATTAAAATTAAAATTATAGTAACATTGTTTAAAAATTACAATAATTTAATAAAATATTTTTAATTAAGTGTTGCAATAACTTAAAGTTTTCTTAAAAACAATTCGAAGACAAATATTTGCTTAAACTCTATTTGTGGTGGTCCTGCATTGTACTGGCTAATCCACACCTCTGAAATTTTCGAGAAACCTTCACAAAACATTACGGATGATGTCTTGAGTGAATTGGATAACTCAAATGGATTGCTATCTGATACATACCGAAGAGAGATGTCGAGTTCCAATGTAAAATCAAATTGAAGAGTTTCGCGCATCAACAAGTCTTCAAAGGAAGCAATAAAACCCTGCCGACCTAAGACACCGGTCCGGAGTGCGCAGGACCATTGTGGTTGTTATTTCTATGCTGCTGCTGCATGGCATCGTCTTCACTTTTGCTGGCACAAATTTAGTTGTTTCCTTTTAGGTCATTCCGCCGTTATTGGCTTCGACTGCAGTTTCCCGCCGACAAGCGTGGATTTGAGCTAAACAATTCAAACAATTTAGGCGTGATGGCATCGCCTCCAAATTTACGTCCTTCACTCTGGGACTCTGCCAAAACACCAATCCACACTACCGCTGCGCGCCTTTGAATGAGTGAAATGAATTGCAATGTAATTTTCGTGTATCTAATTCATTGTGGATCGCCGAGATGGTGTTTGGCCGTTTCTGCGGGCCAGAGGGATCCCCAGCGCTCTCAGCGCTTCGGGTACTTGCATAATCATATTTTGGTTTTATTGAAATACTTCTGAGATGAAGTGGTTTTGGGCTAAAACAAAGGAATCGGCCAGAAAAGTGGGTGCAACAGAATTTTTTTTTTGTTTAACCGAAAATGAAAGTACGTGATGGTATTGGCTTTTGACTTGAATCACAACAGGTGATACCGATGTTCGACGGTGATCGGTGACGGTAGTTGGTGCGCATAAATATTCTATTGATTTGAGGTATTATGAATTGATTACTTCTTTTATTTGCAGCAGATTAAGGCTTGGAGTGCCGTGAGCGATAGCTGATGCTACTAACAACCTTTGTGAGAACGGGGACGGGTCAAAGGACCGAGCGCACGAATCGTTTTCGTGATATACAAATATTTTGCATATACATCTTTTGTTGCAGACTACACTTCGGGCAAGATTAGTATGATCAGAAAAATTACCGGTGATTTATCGTTGATGGATATTGGCTATTTGTGAGGTAACGATTAAAGGTTGTGGATCTGTATTATGCTGACCTTCCGGCTCATCTATACCTTAAATAGAAGTCAGAGGAATGTTTGACTCCTGTATGTCTTGTTACCCGTAACTTATTATAGTAATTTTGCTCAAGTTTCTGGTATTACGTCTATCTTAATATAATTCTTAGTATTGTGATGTCAGTGGTGATTGTGTGGGGTTGGGGAATTTTTTTATTGAGTTTTTTGAGTGGCGGATGTCAAATATTTCAAAAGAATTGTTGTATTTACCCAGAGATTCGTTGGGGCCTTACCCGGTTCGGTAGATACGAGGGCAGTTTAATAATTCAGTGAATTTTTGAATAAAAGATAATTTTTTCGGCAAAGAAGCATATTATTCCTCAACATAGTCTCCTTTTAGCTCGATACATTTAGTCCAAAATGTTTGCAATTTGTTAATTCCTTCCAAATAATACGTTTCCTCAAGCCCCTCAAAATAGGCGTTGGCTTCTGTGATGACGTCTTCATTTGACCAAATCTCTTACAGCCTGCCCATTTCTTCCGGTTTGGAAACAAAGAACAGGTCGCACTATATTTATAATAGTTAAAACGAGGAAATGGTCACTGTTCTAAAGATCATCCATAACTTGCCATGAAGTTTTCAGAATCAATTCAGGCGAGCAACAAGTGATGTCAATGTGAGTAGGGGTGTCGTGGGTAGAGAGGTGGGTAGGCGATCCAGCGTTCAGTAGGATAAGGTTGGAGGCGAGGAGGATCATCATCATCATCATCATCGGCACTACAACCGGGAACCGGTCTTGGCCTTATTTAGCAAGTCCTGAGGCTTGTTAAATTTTCCATAATGATTTGGGAAGAAGGATGTTTTATATTATTTAACCTCTTTTGTTTGAACATACAGGGCAAAGTCTCTGCTTTCAACCCGGTGAAGGCAAGGACGATCCTTGTCCCTGTTCAATCCAAGTTGACATGCAGTCTCCACGTGACACCTCTGGATAGCTACTTTGGCACCCGTCAAGTAGTCAACCAATGCATGCAGCGACATAGTTAGAAAGGTTGGCACAAGGCTAATAACCTTGCCCGGACAAACAGATTATGATGGAAAATTTAACAACCTCGGGTATGGACCAGATACACAACGACGACCACGGAAACGAAAATGGCTAAACAATTTGAGAATTTTCTCATGAAACGTCCGCTCACTATACAGAGCTCGAGCTGGCCTGCAGCTAGCCGATGCCCTGTCCGAATATAAGGCAGACATAGCAACATTACAAGAAATAAGATGGGCGGGGGGTGGTGTTAATGAAAGAAACGAGTATGACATTTATTACAGCTTTCATGCAAAACACCATATGCTCGGGGTAGGCCTTCAAGTCAGCCAAAAACTGAAGATGCAATTATCGGCTTTAATGCTATCGCGTGTGAGGCAAGTTTAAGAACATAAGCCTAATAAACGTTCAAGGACCTACAGGGAAGTCCCCTGACGACGAAAAAGAAGAATACTACGAGAACGTAGAACGGGCCCCAATGCCTGCCGAAGATGCGATGTAATAATCGTTCTTGATGATTTGAATGCAAAAATAGGCCGGGAGCCGGTTTTCAGGTACTACGCGGGTTCCCATCGGTTGCCTGAGAACACTAATAACTATGGACTACGAGTCATCGAATTGGCAGCACCAAAGAACTTGGTCGTTGCGAGTATCAGGTATCCGCGTAAAGACATCCACAAAGCCACCTGGGTATCACCTAATGGAACCACTCGAAACCAAATTAACCACGTGTTGATAGATCGCGGCCACACCTCAAGGTGCCAATGTCGACTCAGATCTGTGGGGGTTCTTTAAGCATTCCCGAAGAACCACCCATCATCCCAATCCAACTCTCCGTCCCCAACCTGCAAATACCTGCACCAACCACAAGCAGCTTACCTGTTTACGGGCAGTACAAAGCTCTATTCAACAATTTCATACCTGAAAAATAAGTCCACGGCAAGATTACCATCTTGCCATGGCATCAAATAAATAGCATCAGTTAAACCATCTCGGTTCATCTGTCATGAACCGATCGGTTACTATGGGAGGCCACATGCCCACCAAACACACGCCAATCCCTCTGTGTGCTCTTGTCCCAACAATCCGTTGGTCCAAAAAAAGACACGCCAGGCAACTTGCTTGCTTGCACATCTGCAAGCCAAATTTCCGAGGATCGATCGCCTAAGCCGATAACGATCATCGAGCTAGAGATGATCATAATTGTTGTTTAAACAAGCATGCCAATAATCAGGTCCCACGGTATAGTTCTCTTAAACAACCCATGTACCATTGTTAAATATTCTATTGTTTCTTTTGTTATATTTTGATTTTAAACTAGCGAACGAATATAATGTTCAATTAGGCCACACATTCCTTTTTAACTGTTTCTATTTTTTTGCGACAGAGAACGAACCGCACGCGCCTGAATTAAAAAAAAACGAGCCAATTTAAATGTTGGTTGAGCGACAACCACCTTTGCTCACCGCGTATGTATCAAGAAGCCAATCTAATTTTTATTTTATACTTTTTACATTTAAAATGGTCGGAGCACACAACCTTTTTCAATCACAACACAATACAGAAGCACGAATCTCGTGTCTTTTCGGCACATATCCGTTTTCGTTCCGCTTCCACGATAGGTATTTCTAGGAAGCGGGCGGAATTGGCTAATAGGGGGCGACTATGGCTAATAAAAAGAAGATGACTATTGCAATGTGGGTGGGGTTTTAAATGGGTGTTTTATTTTTATTTAAATTATCTACTATTGTAAAGGGAAATTAGTGATTTGAAGGGAAGGGATCTGAAGGGAAGAATATGTATGTAAAGACACGAGATGTTAATAATTCAAAGGGGGAGTGATAATTAATTGAACTTTAATTATATAACACCATTAGCTAAGACAAACAAACGCGTATCTTAGCGTATGACCCCCAAAATAGCTTTTCTGTTGACATAATAATCCTGCATCTACGAATCGCTAGTTTAAACATAGCAACCTTTTTCGGCCGCTATACGAGCGACCCTGGCGCAAGGCTGATGACCTTGCCCGGAAAAACAAATTATCATGGAAAATTTAACAAGCCTCAGGACTTGCTAAATAATGCCAAGACCGGTTCCCGGTTATAGTGCCGATGATAATGATACGAGCGACCATTTATTTGCACAGCTGACCTAGTTAAATTCAAATATCGTTTAGTGAAGTGACGCGATGCCGGAGTCGGATCGCTGTTATACGTTTAGTCAGTTTTTGTTATCGCTTTTCCTCATTCGACTGCAGCCGATATATGAAATACTGTCCTTCCCATGTGCAGGCCCTCTTCCTGTTTGTGTGCATCTTGAATAGTGATATCCGCGTGAAACAACATCTAGAATCGTCACAGAGTCAGATCTTACCCGTAGAACCACGCACACGTATCGGGTACGTTGCGTGTCGGAGTTCCCTTCGGTTTGAAGAGTCAAATTTACTTCATCCGCGAGTCAGTGGTCTGTTGCCATAAAGATATTCCACTTTAACTAAAAATACCGGAGTTGGATATTTTCACCATAAAATAAGTTAGTGATTACTAAATTTATCGAGTTAGTTGTGTTGGATAATTCGCCACAAAGATATTCCGGTTTAATTAAAAATACCGGAGTTGGATATTGTCACCTTGAATTAATTTAGTGATTACCAAAGTTATCTAGTAGATTGTGCAGTACAAAAATAAGTTTTCCTGTATCAACACATTGTATCAAAATATAAAATTCACCAAGTGTAAATAATATACAAGAGCATATAAAGGAACATTAACATTAAAACTAACTTACTGAGTTTTCTTTTGCTTTTGGAGTGGAGTTCCGTTTCTCTTGGAGAACATTTCCCGGTGATTACCATCAGTGCTTTTTCATTTCCTTTCGGGCATCGCTGATGAACAATTCTTGGCGTCGGAATAACTTGATGGGGATTTAAGTGAAACAGTGCCCGTGTATTGGCAACAATACTTATAACCCCACAGATCACCATCTTGTTGGTATAGTTTTCCGAGCGCAGATTGCCTTACGGAAACATATTGAATCCGCGGATCAGGTTCGGATGGCTGCCTTACGCAATTAAAACACCAGCAACACCTTCAGTCATGCGTTAAGACTCGCTCACGAAGAGCTCGATGGAGGCAGAATAAGTCGTGGGGCCAGGATGCCGGGCCCAGAAGAGAAATGGACATGGCTTAAGATTACTGCCATTAGTACGAGTACTACCAACTCCATCTTAGGCAGTAGTCATAGATATCGGAACGACTGGTTTGATGATGAGTGCAAACTACCGAGTGAACGTAAAAATGCTGCATACCGGGCAATGCAGCAGTCTCATATGACGCGGGTACGCGAGGAGAAATACAAAGAGCTCAGAAGTTTTTAAAAAAGACTCCACAGACAAAAGAAAAGTGCCAGGGAAAAGAAGCTAGTCTGTGAAATAGAAAAAAGTATGGAGCGAGGTCCGCACCAGGCGCGGAAGTTCTACCAAATAATCCGCAGTACGACGCCGAAGACACCACGCTGCACTTACTTCAAGAATAAAAAGGTTAATGTAATCACCGGCCCTGAAGGCAGTCTGTAGCGATGAGAAGTGCACTTCAATGAATTGCTAACTGGTCAACTCACAGAAGAATAGAAGGCTCCACCAATGCAAAATCAAGACCATATGCTGCCGCCACTATGCATTGAGAAAACAGTAAAAGCCATAAGACCGCTCAATTCAAATAAACCCCCGCATCTGATGGCATACCAGCTGAGCTGATCAAACAAGGGGGGGCAGCGTTACACCACGCGATTCATGAAATCGTGGTGCACGTATGGGCAAGAGGAGATACCGGAAGATTGGCGTCGCGGAATAATTTGCACCATACATAAGAAGGGAGATATCACACTGTGCAGCAACTATATGGGTATAACATTGTTGCGTACCTTCTATAAGATACTCTCCTCTATCCTACAAGACCAGATAGCCCCATATGCTACAGTCATCATAGGTCAATATCAGTATGTCTTCATCAATCGGCTATTGATCAAATATAAAATCTCTATTTTTTGGCGCTGTAATCTGCTCGAATTTTTTATCAAACCCAGGTTTATTGGAATGCGGAATGTAGATCTCCATCCCGAGAAGAATAATCTCTGTGACCGACTTCGCGCATGCGTTAACGTCGAAGCAAGCACACCTCCGACCAAGGAAGCGAAGAAATCTCGCAAATCGTCCCAGTTAGCAGCCCCATACCTCCATACATGGCCAATCTGCTTAGGTCGGTTATTCCCTTGAAATGCACGTGGTTGGGCAACCAATACCAAGAAGTGATCTGAGATTCCCAGTGGCGCAGCAATCTCTACGGTATAAATAGTTGGCTCGGATATGAAAAACAAATCCAGGGTGTTCGCATAATCACCTCGGGCATCCGGCGCTCGCGTAGGTTTCTCCATAAGTTGAGTCAAATTACGGCTAACAGCGAACATCTCCGCCAACCACCCAGCCTCGTCGGTTGCATTATCCAGCCGGAATTGTGTGCATTAAAATCACCAAGGACTATTATTTCAGAAGCTGGATGGTTGAACTGTATCAGGTCGACGGTACGTGAAAGATGTTCGAAAAATGTCGCCGGTCGGTCGTCATTCGGAGAGCGGTAAAGACAACAAAAAATTTAACAGAACTCCTCAGCACGATCCTCAACCATATGATGTCCATGTTACTGAGTTCCAACGCCTCCATCCTCTGACAAGCCAGATCGGACCGCGTGAAGACGCAGACTGCGCACTTAAAAGGGACTGTCGAATGTAAGTCGTATCCTGAACAACGAAGCTATGTCAAATCAGTTGACGAATCGATCTGAGTCTCGGTTAGGGCAAGGATATCAGGTTTCGCTGTTTGCAAATATTGCTGGACGGCCTTTACATTCGTATTGGTGAAATCGATGCCCCTGATGTTACAAAATGCCGTTACCAGTCGACCGTCAACAGGTCCTCGAGAACGAGCCCGACTATGCAATGATGAATTTCTTAAAGTTCGGTTATTTATCATAATATTTGCATGATGTTCCCCCTGACATAGGTTGAATGACAAATGAATACCTATGTACCAAAGTCGGTAAGGTAACTCCAACATCCAACCACAGATTTAGCTTTTCTAGGATCAGGGTAGAGTAAGATTTAAGTTATATTTAAGTAAACAAAAAAACAAGTGTGTATATGTATATAGATGTAAGTTAATTTTATGTTAAAAGAAAACAAAATTTAGTTTTTTTTAGTTTTTCTTTGTTAATAATTGTTAATGTTAATAAAATAAACATAATTAAAAAACAAACAAAGTTCTGTCCTCGAAATGCAAATTGTACAATAGACATATAAAGTTTAGCTTATAGCGTCTGCGAACGACCAGTAGGTTACAAGCATTTTTTGTCTAGCCTATAATTTAGAGTCTAAGTAAAAAACGGAAATAATACAAAAAAAAATTAAAAAAAATAGGAATCTGGCCACTCAATGTAGCGTGACCTCAATCATGTACTCCACAAGCTGAGAGGATACATTGACGACATTTTCGTCATGTCAGATGGACACGACCAACACCTGGAACATCTGTGATAACTACAGAACATCCTCCAAGGAGAAAAAATAATACAGTTTCGTCTTTTATGAGAAATGTAAAATTATAAAAAAAGCAGAGTATGTATTTTATACACTAAGTGGGAATAAATAATCAAACATAAAAAATCTGTTCCAAATAAAAGAAAATAAACACAATATTCAAAAACACACAAAATAAATTAATATGGATTTGTTACCTGAACGTTTCATTATGCTTGCATTTGATGGGACAATCTGTAATTTAATGGCCCCTATCGAATTCCATCAGATATAAACCAATTAGCTGCACCCCATCAATAAGATCCGTTTATCCTCTTTACGATCAGCTAAAACCTGAAACAAGAGTTATTTATGTACATGCTATTCATGATTACACCAACGACCCCGACGGCCAGAATGTTGTTCATGTCCCTCGCCCACAACTTCGGACCTGGCTCTGTCCTCATACCAACCAGAAGCCGCTCACTTAACTCAACTTCTACCTTGAAGTGACTCCGATGAGCCTGCAATACAAGTACTTCACATCTTGAGCTTACCTTAAATCCCGCTGAGTCTAAGTAAGACTTGTACAAATATTGCAAAATACATCGTCCACAAAATGATATGAGACAATTAAACGAGATGTGCACCTAATAACATTTTCCAAGCCGATCCAAGTCGTTGTCCAACTTCTCATTGGGCTAACTATTGTCGCCATTGGTAGCCATTGATCGCTGGGAATCGAGTCGATCATGTACCTTGGCACTCGCACAAACCGATCTATTCTAGAGCGCTAGTGATTTGAAAGAAGATTACATCCGCCGGTACACCGACGATCGTTTATTCTTAGCTCTCGGCTTATGATTTAATTTTACATCGTCTGTTGTGGCCATCACGTAGAAGAGGCTTACATCTGACTCCAGTCGATTGTTCGGTTCATGTATTCTAGGTAAGTGGTGAATGCAAGTTAAAAAAATGCAAATGTCGTCGCCTTAGGTCTTTGCTAGGAGGTCTTTGTTGCATGTTGATTGATGCTGCTACACTCTTTTGGACTCAATCTAATCTTGTATGAATTGTATTAGCTTATAGGTCTTGTCGGACAACCATAATCGCTTATAAGACGGGGTATTGCAGTGTGGGCTAGTTGACAGAAAACATGCGTCAAGGTTAAGACTGCGCTTGGAAAGCCGAAAAGAATATACGAAATGATTATCCATAACAAGGTATAATAGAAGTTAGTGTTGTCCGAGTATTTTTACCGAACATAACGCTTAAGCTTGACAATAACTTTATTTCGCCTTTCAGGTTTATAAGATGAAAGGGGCTGCTTTCTTCGGATGGCTTCCTTTGAGAAGTGATTTTCTTTTAAGTTAAAAACGCGTTTATTAAAAAACCAGATGATATTTTTGTATTTTTAGACAAAACGTCTGGATAAACATAAACAATCGTTCTTTACCCAATCCATACGAATATAGAATGTTGTGCTAGATCCCGTATTTCCTCGCCATTGTAGAATTCAGCATTCCATACTTTCTTTTCTTATCCGTTTAGTTTTTTTTCCACTTAAGAGTACCGCGCAATTCCGTTTTTGTCCGTGATTTGTGTAAAAAAAATACAACGATCCTGTTGTAGTTATCATAAATCACTACTTTCATCATAGCCTGATATCCATATTCCTTAAATCAATAATTCCCAACCTAATTAGCTTCCCCTAAAGTATGCGTCATAATATAAACCTTATCTTCATACTACCCACTAAACAAGAATTCCTTAACAACAATATAGCCCAATAGAATTGAATTCCTAGAAATTCGCCAAAATGGTCCCAGAAACTTCTATTCATGTAAACCTGCTTCTGTGAATGGTTTAACAAAATTTTGTGAACGATTCATAAAAGCAACATACATTTAAGAACAAAAATCTCCTTGGCCCCGAAGTATAAAAGGGTGGCGCATTTTCGTTTTCGTATCAGCCAGGTAGGCGGGGCCCCAACGCCATGTCGCCCGGTGAAATACCACCCCATCAAGCTATTGGCTCCGTGAAATGGTCGGGAGAAATCCTTGGCCAACTTTCGGGGCTTGGCTGATGGACCGGTTCGAAAAAAGGTTGGTTTAGGTGGTAGTCGGTCCCAAGGTGAGATACCACCCCGTCACGGTGTAGATTCCGCGATATCGTCAAGAGAAATCTTCGATGGTCTTTCGGATATGTGGCTGATGGCCCGGACTGACACGGAGGTAAGTCATGATGGTACCTTCTGATATAAAGAATTCGGGAGTTAAACAAGTTTCCTATTCGGATCTCCGGGGGGGGGGGGACTATGTCAGGGGGAATGTCATGCAGATATTATGACAAATAATCGAACTTTAGGAAGTTCGTCATGGCATAATCGGGCTCGCTCTCGAGGCTCTGCCCATGCTCGACTAGTAACGGCATTTTGTAACATCAGGGGCATCGGTTTCACCAATACGAATGTAAACGCCGTCCACCAATATTTGCAAACAGCGAAATCTGATTTCATATGGTTTAGCGTCGGGCTCAGGAATTCTGTTAAATTTCTTTGTTGTCTTTATCGCTCCCCGAGTGACGAACGACCGGCGACATTATTCGAACATTTTTTACGTACCGTCAACCGGATACAGATCAACCACCCAGCTTCTGGAATTGTTTTCCTCGGCGATTTTCATGTGCACAATTCCGGCTGGTTAGTACATTCTAACAAAACCGACGAGGCTGGGAGGCTGGGAGGCTGGGAGGCTAGCGGTCATGTTTGCTGTTAGCCACAACTTGACTCAATTTGTGGAGGAAGCAACGCGAGTGCCGGTTGCCCGAGGTGATTATGCGAACACCCTGAATCTGTTTTTGACATCCGAACCGAATATTTATACCGTGGAGGTTTCTGCGCCACTGCGAAACTCAGATCACTGCTAGGTGTCTGTCGCGCAACCACTTGTATTTCAAGCGAATAACCGATCTAAACAGCTTCGCCATGTATGGAAATATGGGGCTGCTAACTGGGACAATTTGGGAGATTTCTTCGCATCCTTTCCATGGTCGGGGGTGTGCTTCGAAGACTCCGATGTTAATGCATGCGCGGAGTCGGTCACCGAGATTATTCTTCTCGGGATGGAGATCTACATTCCACATTCCATCAAACGAAGTTCATCTGATACGCCTTGGTTTGATAAAAAATTGGAGCAGATTACAGCCGCAAAAAATAGAGCTTTTAAGCAGCGGCGCTCCAATCCCACCGATTTTAACAGAACGAATTTTGTTACAATCAGAAACGCGTGAAACCAGGCGGTCGATACCGCGAAGAAAGCTCACAACGACAGAATGACGAATAAACTCCTTCAGTGCCCAACTGGTTCTCGTTCCTTCTGGTCAATAGTAAGGGCTGTCAGCAGTAACTTCGCCCCCTCCTCCTCTCCACGGACAGTGGGATGTTAGTCACAAATCCAAGAATTAAGGCTGATATATTCGCGAATTTATTTTCCGCGAATTCAAATCTCGATCCAGGTCCTTTGGAGCCATCTGTGATCGCGCCACTGCGGTCTTCCATGCGGGATGGGGGATTTCTCCCGCGTACTATTCAACGCATTCTACGTGAACTGGACTGTAAGAAGCCAACCGGCCCGGACGGAATACTATGAATAGTCCTTAAGAACTGTGCTCCGGGACGATCGCCGGTTCTTGGCAGACTCTTTCGCTTATCCTAGGGACGGGGGACCTTTCCTGCTTGCTGGAAAATCGCTCGAGTTCAGCCAATCCCAAAGACGGGAAATAAGTGTCTCCCACAATATTACCGACCGATAGCATTACTGTCTATTTTATCTAAGGTGATGGAAAAGGTCATCAATACTGAGTTAATTAATTATTTGGTGTGCAGCGGACTTCTGAATGATCGTCAATACGGATTCCGTGGCAGGGGGTCCACGGAAGACCTTTTGACACTTATAACCGATATATGGACATCTGCGATTGAGCGGCATGGTGAGTCAAGGGCGGTCGCATTGGATATCTCCAAGGCTTTTGACCGCGTCTGGCACGGGGCATTGTTGAGCAAACTTCGTTCATAGGGACTTTCCCAATAGCTTTGCGACTTGACGAAGAACTTCCTCGAAAATTGATCGATCCGGGTTGTTGTGAACGGCGAGTTTTCGGATCTGTATCCTGTTAATTCGCGGGTGCCCCGAGGTTCTATTTGGGCTCCAACCTTGTTTTTGCTTCACATAAATGATTTGTTGGTGACAACGGATAACAAAATGTTCAGTTTTGCGGATGACAGTACGCTTGTTACGTAGTAACCTCCCCCACCGCCATTGTCCCAGCGTAAAAATATTAAACACATAAAAAGAATGCATGAAATATACAACACGCTTGTTTCCTCATTTTCAAGTGATCGGCCGATTAGTGCATCAACGTCACACCAGCTGAGATGTAGACAGATTCACTCTCTGAATCGGGATCTGGATAAGCCAATCTTGTCTTGTCTTGTCCTGGGGAAAGGCCAATCTTGTCGACTTCAATGCAGCGAAGATACCGTATACAACTTGCGTCTTAGCGTTCGGTGGTGGGAGTTCTTGCCCTTCTTCCAAATTTTCTAATGCTCTCCTTCTCGCGTCAGCTCCAGCCTGCCGCAATTCTTCCTTTTTCCAACGATGAAATTCCTCTTGCATTTTAGGGATCTCATGCGAATAGTATAAGAGAAAATGCATGTGCACATCCTTAAGCTTTTCTGGAGTTTGCACATCACGTAAGCGATCTAGATCTTCATCTTTAATTACTCGCATATCACCTGGCATTGGAGCATCTGTCGATTTCTTAAGCGTATCCAACTGGTAGTTCTGCATCTTTTCAAATAACTGGAGAAGTTTGTTCTTTCGAGCTGACAGTAAACCCCAGCGTGTCGTAGTAATAGATTTTCCATAGATCGTCGCACGCTAATTCTGGTTTCACGTATTCTTTTCTATAGAACGCAATGAACAGCACCTCTAGCTGTTGATTACGCATAAAATCTAGAGCTTGCTTGAACTTTCCCACCGTATGTGGTGGCTTACGATAGCGGTCTGATGCTGGAGCAGTTGATTTCTCTTGTTCGGAAACAGTTGATTTACAAATCGCCTTTGTAAATCCATTCCGCTTCATCTTGTAGTTCATTGGATCGCTCTGGAACAGGTGTAATCGGAGCTTCGCGCAATTGCATTCGCTCAGGAATATCCGTTTTACGGATTTCATTGTCCAAATCCGTAAAGTGACCTCTTTTCGATTCACTAGGTTCGTATATTTCAAAAATAGTCTTTCGAGTAGTCGTTTTTGTTTTTGTTTTCGTTTTTCACGTTCCCCAATACCGTCTTCCTCTTCGTAGTCATCACCTTCCAATTCGGGTTCATATTCGTCCTCATCATACTTAGTGAAATCTTCATAGTCGAAATCTACACCGAAAATGTCCTGACCCACTTGCAATGACACATCAGTGAATAGAAGTCTTCTTTTCTTCTTCTTCTCAGCAATTGGCCTTCCTTCGTCGTCTACAATAAAATCATCAGCATCAGATTCCAATTCCTCATCATCATCGAAATGTTCTGCAGCCTCAGTTTCCCTGTGACTACGTTCAGAGCAGCGTTCCACATCGTCTTCGCGTGCTAAACCCTTATCGACGTAATGTTCCTCTCCATCACTTTCTTCGTCCTGTATACGACGCAGACGCTTGAAACGCTTTCTGCGTTCGACTTTCAAACCAAAATTCTCTTCAATACGGTCATAGTCGTCGTCTTCCAGTCGGTCGTCCAACTCGTCATCATCATCACTTTTTTTCGTTTCTTGGAACGGCCTAAAGCATCAGTATCTTCACCATCACTGCCATCATCTTCAATCGGGTTATCATCGATCAGATCCTTCACTTCTTCACGTAACACCTCATTGTCCTCTTCCTCCTCTTCCTCACTGCTTTCGGCCAAAGCTTTGCTCTTCCTGAGTTCCCTCCTTTCATGTGGCCCCTATTCCTCCTCATCCTCAGATTCTTCCGCTTCCGAGTCCAAGAACTCTTTCATCCACTGCGTTCGGGCATCCAATTTTGCATTAACATCTGCAGCTTGCGCGTCCAATTTTGTCATCATCGTCCGGAACATCTCCGAAATGTCCAACTGTGGCGAACTCTTCTCAGTTACATTGGCACCATCTCGACTCGCTGTTTCTTCTCCATCCGGACAGTCTGGCCCAATTGTAAAAAGATATGTATCGACATCAATATCCTCTTCCTCCATTGCTGCTTGCAGACACTGTCGAAGAATTCGCATCAGTTTGGAACAAGATTGGAACAAGATTGGCAAGATCATATCGGGCCAACATCCTGGCATAAATTTAAGAGATTTTTAGAAATAGAACAAATTCCATTAGTACTCACTGCCGTAAATTCACCACTTTCTAATGGTCTAAACGAAAGATTAACCCAACCCTTGGTACACAAAATAAGATGCAACAAAATTAATGAGAAAAAACAAAACATCATGGACAACAATAGCACAAGAATCCACTCAGAAATATAATGAAACTGAACACACAGTTACGGGGTTTTTTTTTCACAGTCGCTCGTCGTTCGTCAAGCAACAAACATCGTAAGACGGTGAGCAGTTTTAAAACAAAGAATATCGAGTGTGTGTGTGCGTGAATTCGTGAATAAACTGTGTTTTTCGCAGTTCGGCCGGCGTTGCACGGCGAAAAAAGAAAAAAAAACGAGTGTGTGTGTGTTTCGAAACCCAAATGGGCAAGACGAAGAGCGACGAATTAAAAATGGCACACTCATGTGTAGTCGCTAATTCAAAAACAATCAAAAAAATTACGAAAAGGAAAAACGAAGTGTCAATTATAGATGACAGCCCAGTGGCAAATAAAGTCCGCTCAAACCTGTCAATGGAACGACAAAAATCAAATGTGACGAAAAAAACCGTCACAGAAGAAAATATACCTGCCAAGGATACTTGTTACTCAGGAGCAGGGAACAAATTTAAGGAATTGGAGATACTAGAGTCAAACATTCCCGAAGGAGACGATGACCTAAACAGCTTAATTGCTGATCTCATCAAAAAACGCGAAGAACTTTCCCAACAAGTACGAGCAGCCCTGGAAGAGCGAAACAAAAGACGGAATGAAACCGAAGCAAAAAGAGAGCAAAAAACAAATCACTAGCGGCAGCATCAACATTCGCTACAAATAAGCGAAACAATGGACGCTCAACACCAGCATCACAAACAACTGCAGCAGACAAAGACAGCCAAGGACGAGCAACAACAGCAACCAAAAAAGGAAAAAATACCTCCAATTGTCATCAGTTACATAGAAGCGAAAGATTTAATGAAGTTGGGTGAGTTGACTTGTAAAGATTTTAAAACAAAAAGAATTAGTGCTGAAAAAACTAAAATTTTGTGCGAAGATCTAGAAAGTTACAATAAAGTAAAGTCTGCTTTGGGAAGGGCAAAAACCGAGTACTACACGTACACCCCAAAATCAGAAAAATCAATTTCCATACTCTTAAAAGGAGTTGATCCTTCGTTCTCCCCAGAGGAGATACTCGAGGAATTAACAACGGTTGAAACAGCTAGTTTAAAATTTACAGGTGTGAAACCGTTTTCAACTGCGAATTCTAGAAAGTGCAACCGCAAATTGCCTTTCTACATTGTATCTCTAAGTCCTAATAGTAAAGTTGATGCGCTTAGACATATAAAATGTCTAAGCCACCAAATTATAAGTTGGGAAAAAATTAGAAAATCTGAGCGCGTACTGCAATGTATGCGCTGTCAAAGACTTGGACACGTTGCATCAAACTGCAATATGAAATTCAGATGCGTAAAATGCCTCGCCGACCATAACATGGGCGAATGTCCGCTGGGAAAGGAACAGCTTCCGGATAGGGAAACACTGTCATGTGTACTATGTAAAAATACAGGACACACGGCAAATTTTAGAGGCTGCCCCAAATTTCAACATATGAAGTTAAAGTGGGAATCAAAACAAAAGCAAGTGGCAGAAGAGAAAAAAATTAAAACTCGTTCTTATAATAATTTCGTTGCCCCGCGTGTATCATATGCACAAATCACGGGCAATTCTATGCAACGAGTCCCCGTGGAATCCTCACATACCAATGGGCAAATACCGGCAGTAGATGCGCAACCTGAGATATTAAATATGATATCGGCCATGCAAACACAATTTGCTAATTTTCAAAAAATAATGACGGAACAAATGGCCCGAATAGATATACTCTGTTCGGCTGTGTTTTCAAATAACTCCTTCCATCCAAATCTTCAACCCTCTAACTGAACTAAAACTAAAAATTATTTCGGTGAACGTAAATTCACTAATACACATAGACAGAAGAGATAATCTAGGCAACATGCTTGAAGTCGAATCCCCTGATGTACTTTTGGCTAGTGAAACTAAGCTAAACCAAAGGCACAAAATTGTCTATAAAAACTATAAGATAATCAGACGTGACAGGCCACATTCTACTCAAGGGGGTGGGGTTGCAGTTTTAATTAAAAAAGGTCTTTATCATAAGGTAATTTATAGTACAGAAGTACACAAATTTCAGGTGCTGGAAGCCTGCATAATAGATATGCCGTTGAGAAGTCAAAAGCACCTGTATGTGGTCTCCATTTATGCCCCTCAAGCTACCCAGTGTAAGCAATTTATCAATGAAATTGATATGCTATTTCGACACCTGAAATTAGACTCGGAAAACAACTATTTCCTAATAGCGGGTGATTTCAACGCCAAGCATAGTGCTTGGGGTAACTTAACCACGAACACAAGAGGCAATGCTTTATATGATTGGTGGCAAATGAATGCTATCGAGCGCAGATTAGAACTGTACGCCACAAGTACACCGTCTTATCCTAAAGGAAATTCATTTCTGGATTTACTTGTGATAGACGATCGAATAAACTTGCCATACAGATCTAACTACGCGAAACTGTCTTCGCACAATCGATTACGATAGCGATCACTACGGATTTGGAGCCATAATTGAAGTCCCAAATGAACAATATTCACTAGAGCAGTTCGACCAGATCCACTCTTTCAATTTTCGAAAAGCTCACTGGTCACGCTTTGATCGATTAATAAAAAAAGAACTTCGTAACAGTGCCATAGACCCACCGACTATTAGAAACCTCCATAACGACGAAATCGATCATTACTTAACAACATTGGACGATATTATTACCAATGCAATGAATCGTTCCATACCTAAAGTTCCCCATACCGACGGTTATACTAATAAGTACAGGACATCAGCAATTGACGCTTTGTATAAGCAAAAGAGCATTATGCTCTCAAAGCTGAAAAGACTTTATAGACAGTTCAGCGATCCAAATAGTCAGGAAATAAGAACACTTAAGTCCCTAATCAAAAATCTCCAAAAATTGATCCGTGACAATTACCTTTCAAGAATAAATGAAGAGTGGAAGAACAAAATACAAGCCATGCAAGCTAGCGGATCGAATATGTTCTCACAAATCAATAAAACTTTTCGAAAGAAAGATCACAATGACATTCCATATTTGCCGGTCCCACGGACTCCTGAGAATTGTCAAGCAATGCTGAACTCAGGACTCAATCTGGAGCATATCAACTCCAACGAAGAAGTAATATTAGTCGAAGACTCGCAAGACAAAGTGAACTCAATTGGTGCATGTTTCGAAGCAGTATACAGAGTGAACGAATCCACTCACTCCAATACGATCCTCGAAAACAACGCATTCCAGACCTACAGCTCACTGAGAAATCAACTTAGTACCTGGAGGAACCAAAACCGTAGTTTTACCACATTCAGTGAAAATAACAGAGCGGACTCCCCCAGCGGTAATCAGAATATGAATATGTTTGTGAGTAAGGATGAACTTACGAACATCCTAAAGTCAATAAAAAGCAAAAAGTCTTCTGGGATAGATAGCATCCCAAATGTAGTTTTAAAACATTTGCCTCCTGAAGCAGTAAAAATCTACACTACGCTATTCAACTACGTCTTAAATAAGGCATACTATCCAACCCACTGGAAAACTGCAATAGTCCACCCCATCCCTAAAAAGGGTAAAGACAGGACCAATCCAACCAACCTTCGTGCGATTGGCTTGCTGCCAAATATCAGCAAGGTTTACGAGAAGATCATAAACAAAGCACTGATGAACTGGTGTGATGAAAATGAAATCATCCCCAACAACCAGTTTGGCTTTAAAGCGGGACATAGTACGGTGCATGCCGCGTCAAAGCTTGTTTCCGACATACAATGGAACAAGACAAAGCGCCAATGCACAGGTGCCTGCTTAGTTGACTTTGAAAAGGCTTTCGACACCGTGTGGTTAGAAGGACTTCTTCATAAGTTAGAAAACCTGAGAATGCCTCATTATCTATTGTACAACATTTACGAAATGATAACGGACAAGCAATTTGTGGTAAAATGCGGAGATATATTCTCAAGCAAGACCTTCAAAATTACAAACGGTTTACAACAAGGGGCGGTGAATTCTCCCATTCTGTTTAATATTTACACCAGTGATCTAGTGGGTACGCTTAACAATGCCATTGCATACGCAGACGACATTGTGGTATACAGAACAGGAGAGAAAATAGATGTCATCAATAGACTTCTCCAGGACGACTTCAATAAAATAAAACGTTTTTGTAATGACTGGAAACTAAAAATTAATTTCCACAAAACCGAGACTATCCTTTTCAGAACACCTCTCTCCAGGGCCTCTCAGGATACAAAGTACAATTGGAAAAACTTCTCTATTGTAGGGAATAATAATCTCCCACTACAAGTGAAAACTGTAGTCAGATATCTCGGTATTTGGCTTGATCAGTATTTATACTTTGACAAGCATATAGCAGTCACTCTCTCTGCAGCAAGAAACGCATTTGTTGCCACAAAAAGTCTATTCCGAAGCAGCATTCTCAATCCAAAAGTTAAAATAATTTCATATTCGGCATTCATCCGACCAGTGTTGGTCTATGGCTGTCCAATATGGTACAATATATCCCCATTCTACATGGAAAAGATTCGCGTGTTCGAGAGACAGTGTTTGCGTTCCTGCACGGACTTAATAGAACACCAGAGTCACGATACCAGAAATTTTACCCTAATAAAACCCTGTATGATAAATCAGGATTAACTAGGATAGACAACTTCATTATAAAAATTATTCGTGCCCACATTGCAAGGGCAATGTGCAGTGTAAATAATCTTATCGCGGGAGCATATTATCCGAACGATATGTATCTGGAGAGTATCCTCCAGAACGGGTTCATTCCCCCAGAGGCGTTCCTCTTCTTGGACGGAAAAGGTCTAATCCAAGATGAGGGTGGAATACCTATTATATACCACGCTTTCCGTGGTGCTAGGGATAAACGAATTGTCCACAATAGCGATATCTCTAATAGGCCAGACCGACTTCGATTCAGTATGGTGATCAGTGAAAGAGATAAATCAATAAAAGACCGAACCAACCCCAACTGGTGGTGGCTCCAAAACGAAGAAAGGACTTCACGTCCTCAGATATAATATTCAGCTCTGGCGCAGCTTCCTCCCTTCCTTTTCCTTTGCCCTCCTTCCCGTTAACTTCTGTTATTTTATCTTTTTTGTTTTCATTAAGCACTTATTGTTTTGTTTTTAAAATTTTTGCATCCTCAAAAAAAAAAAAAGAAAGAAAAAAAAAAAAATCTTTATTTTTTTTGTCATAATGCTTCGAAAAGAAGAAGAGGTAGACCTCTAAGATAACAGTTTATTTTTTTTATAATGTATGTGTATTATATTAAGAATAAATAAAAGAAAATGTAAGCTGAAAGGCATAAATTAAGCATATAATATTGTATAATTTAGAGTGCTTGTGAAGAGCCAGTAAATTACATTATGTAGTAAAATTATTAAGATAGGTTTAGCATTTAGACTAAAATTGTAAAATATAAAAAAGACTTTGTGAATAAATGCGTCTGCAAACAAACAAACAAACAGTTACGGGTTTCACACCGATATACGAGGCCGAATTCAAACGTGGCCGTGAGAGCTTGGGAAACGATGAACGTTCGGGACGTCCAAAAACTGCAACACTGCTGTTGATTGACGATATCATCGCTAAAGTTCACCAAATGGTGCTAGACGACCGCCTAATTAGTGTGAGGGAGATTGCAGAGACTATGAAAATATCCAAAGAACAAAGAACAATATGAGCTTAGGGTTCGCTGGAGTAATTATCTTTAATAAAAAAAAACGTTAAATCAATTTTGAATTAATGTAACACTTTATTAGTCCTTTAATAACAACCATTACTTTTACCGTAATAACAACCATTACTTTTACCGTACACGATTTCTTGACTTATCGCGTCCGTACTTATCGCGTTTTTTACTGCTTACTTCTTACTTACCTTCCCGATCTGCGTGCGACGTATTTATACCGTTTTTCCTCATTCTGATTCGGGGTTTCGTTTCCGTCCGTTCCATATCCTCGAATTTTCTATTGCTCATAGTCTCCAGTTCTCCAGTACTTTCTAGAACATTCTAATACTTTGTTTCGGACTTTCTATAATATTCTAGTACTGATTGTCATATGCGTCACACTACCCTCCACCTAGATTAGTTCGTCCCGAACTAAGTTCACTGGTCTCCTGGGTTAACAAAAAGTCGCCAGTCGGTCACGATGTACCACTTTCATCTTGGCGTTCGGTCTTCGCTGAATCCTATAGACAACGTCGTTAATTCTTGTGAGAATCTTATATGGTCCTTCCCAATGTTTCCGCAACTTCGGAGACCTCCTTTTTTGCCGATGAGGGTTATAAAGCCACACGTTATAGCCTGCATTAAATCCGGATGCGTTGGCTCGAACGTCGTTACTTGTTTTCATCCTGTCACTTGATACCTTGATTTGCTTTCGAACCAAATCATGAATCTCATCGAGGCGATTTCTCCATTCGGCTACGTAGTCTTCAGTCTTATGTATGGCGTCTGGAGTATTCCGAATCGCAGATCGGCTGGTAATTTTATCACTCGTCCAAATATAATTCTTGCTGGAGAATGGCCTGTTGTATCGTGATTAGCCGATCTATAACTCATGAGGAAGGTTTGTACATATTTGTCCCAATCTCGTTGGTGATCACTAACGACCTTCGATAAGTACTCTTTCATTGTTCGGTTGAACCTTTCGACCATTCCGTCTGACTGCGGATGTAAGGGTGTGGTCCTGGTTTTCCTTGCGCCCAGTGCCGCACAGATGCCTTGAAATATCTGTGATTCGAAATTTCGGCCTTGATCGGAATGAAGCTCTCAGGGAACTCCATATCTGCTGATCCAATTATTGATAAGCTACTCAATGACGGTTGTTGCTTCTTGGTTTGGAATTGGAAAGACTTCCACCCACTTGCTGAAGTAATCCATGATGACGAACATGTATTTGTTGTTGTCGTTGGTTTTTGGAAATTGTCCTGAGATATCAATCGCAATTCGCTCGAAAGGGGCACCCACGTTGTACTACTTCATAGCGCTCCTTGGTTTTGCTGTTGGTCCTTTGGTCGCAATGCAAGTTGTGCACTTCTTACACCAAGACTCGACGTCATCTCTCATGTGAAGCTAGTAGAATCGAGATCGTAATTTCTAGTGTCTTATTAACTCCCAGATGTCCACCGAAGGCCCCGCCGTGCATTTCTGCTAGTACATCCTTCACTATTGATGGTGGGACTAGAATCTGCATTCGATGGGATTTTCCATCCGCGGCTTCCCATTTACGCTTTAGAATTCCATCTTCCACCAGGAATTCCGTTGTGTCCAATATGCTTTAAATGTTCCACTCTTGTCGGAAATATTGTTCCAAGTTGACCGCTCGTTCTTTTCTTTGTGTTCCAGGATTAGCGACATATCTTCATCCTGAAGTTGAGCTGCGCGTATAGCATCACTCGTCCACCCATCTAGTACTTCTACTTGTACATTTCGAAGGTTGTACGCCTCTTGTTTTTCTTCGCTCTATAACAATGTTTACACTCTGGCTTACATGGTCTTGACAATTTTTCGTCCTGCAGTGTAATGGCAACCTCCAAGTTACCAATTCGCAGTTCTCTTTGCCCAATATCTAGAACAAGTTGATGCTCCTTCATGAAATCCATTCCAAGAATGCATTCGTCCGTAATATCGGCAAACAAAAATTTATGGCAGATGGAAATATTGCCCAGCACTATTATTCTCTCGACTTCTCCGTAGACTGTAGAACGTTCACCTGTGGCAGTCTTCAAAGCGTATCTTCTATTTTTATTAAGGGCTATTTTGCCCACGACATCCGGCCAAATTATGGATCTCGTTGCTGCAGTGTCGATTGTCACTGTTGTTGTCCTTGCATTAACAATCGTAGTTATAACCAAACTTTGGTTATTCCGTTCGAGTTGTGATACAGTTACGATGCTGGGACTGCACATTCCACCAGGCGACTTTCGCCCCTTAAAGTCTGGCCTTACAAGTTTTCCCGAGCTATTGACCTCAGGTTGGTCCGTTGATAGTATTCTCTTATGATTAGCGCATGAGCAACAATTCTCAATTGATGTTTCATTCATTCGTCGGCGTTTCCTACAGCCAACAGAGATGTGGCCGACTTCGCCGCATGTCCAACACCTCATATCAGGTCTCAGGGTTCTCCGTTGTACATGCCCGATTCTTTGGCAGGAACATTCCTGGACGGACATTTCTCGGGCTCTATATGTACTCCTGGTAGCCAGCTTAGCAGATTCATATACCAGTATTTCATAAGTCGTCTTCTTTCCTGCCAACCGAACGGCTTGTTGCAAGTCCCGATCTTGGAGTGCATTTATAAATGCATCCATTGCTACCTCGTTCAGAAATTCCTTAGTCATATTTGAATAAGACAAGTTTGCCAATCGCTCAATGTCTGCCTGCAACTGTTGAAGATTTTCTCCAGGTTTCTGCGTTCTGCTTCGCAGTTGCATGCGGTAGACCTGCTGCATGTGGTTTTCTCGATACCTAGCTTCAAGGCCGTCTATTATCGTTTGGAAATCTGTTGGCTTCTCTTCTGGTATGGTTTGTAGCAATTCTGCAGCCGCCCCGTGGAGTAACAAGATTAGTGATGTTGACTTTTGCTCATCCGACCACTTATTATAATTGGCCGCGGCGTCAAACTGACGTATAAATACGGAGAAGCGTCCCGTTTCATCGAAGGTTGGCGGTTGCATCCTTGTATCTTTGTAGTCATGTTGATTGCTAGGCGATGTCTTAAATTTCATCCACTGATGAGACCTGCAGCTTGTGTGTCGAATTTTGAATTTTGGGCATCCAACTTTGCATTAACATCTGCAGAGTGCGTGTCCAATTTTGTATTAATGTCTGTAGCTTGCGCGTCCATTTTTGTCATCGTCATCCTGAGCATGTCCGAAACGTCCAACTGTGGCGAACTCTTCTCCGTTAGATTGGCACCATCTTGACTCGCTGTTTCTTCTCCACCCGGACAGTCAGGCCCAATCGTAAAAACATATGTGTCGACATCAATACCCTCTTCCTCCAATGCTGCTGCAATGCAGACGCTGTCGAAGGATTTGCTTCTGTCCTCTGCTATCCAGATTCCGGTCCTGAAGTTCCTTCTTCAACTCAGGAACGCGAAGATCCTCCAAATGTCGATCTGACATCGTCACATCACACTATCACAGACTTATTTACTTCACCAATAATTAATCCCACTTCTGGCACCAATTGTAGCGAGCTTAGGGTTCGCTGGATTAATTACTTCTAATAAATAAGAGCCGTTAAAAAATAAGAGCCGTTGAATAGATTTTTTACCGTACACTTAACGATTTCTTGACTTATCGCGTCCGTACTTATCGCGTATTTTACTGCTTACTTCTTACTTATCTTCCCGATCTGCGTGCGACGTATTTAGACCGTTTTTCCTCATTCTGATTCAGTGTTTCGTTTCCGTCCGTTCCATAGCCTCGAATTTTCTATTGCTCATAGTCTCCAGTTTTCCAGTACTTTCTAGAATAGTCTAGTACTTTGTTTCGGACTTTCTATAATATTCTAGGACTGATTGTCATATGCGTCACAATGTTAAATCAAGATTTAGGCATGAGAAAGCTGTCCGCGCGTTGGGTCACGTTAGACCAAAAACGCAATATTGACGCAATGATTCGAGTTTTGGCGCCGATTAATCACTATCGATGAAACTTGGATACACCATTATACGCCCAAAACAGTGGACTGTAAAGGGGGAATCGGCTTCAACAAAAGGAAAAACTGTATTTTCGGCTGGGAAAGTGATGGCGACTGTTTTTTGGGATAGTCATGGAGTTATCTTAATCGATTATCTTCAAAAAGTGAAAACCATTACAGGAGCATACTACGAATCATTAGTTGACCAAATGAAGACAGAAATTGCGGAAATCCGGCCACATTTGCAGGAAAATAAAATCCTGTTTCACAAAGACAACCCGCCGTCTCACACCTAAGCGGTTGCCATTGCGAAAATCCATGAATTACGGTTTGAACTGCTTGACCATCCGCCTTACTCACCAGATCTAGCCCCAAGCGACTTCTGTTTGCCTAAAAAATTGCGCTCGGAGGGCAGAGGCCACCCTCGTAGATCTCTCAATAGCTCAAATCACCAATGAATTTTGTAAGCCTCAGGTTTTACACCTAAACTATTGCTTCTGTTTTGAACCAGGTAGATTTTTCGTCGCAACCGTTACTGTTGTACGACATTTGAGATGGGAACTTTCATTTAAAGCTACCGGGTTTAAATATAAATTTCGGTTTTGCTCGATAATGTTGTAATAGACAAATAAAATTATCATTCTAACATCGAATACGAACGATTCTATAAAGTCATATTGACTAAGAAGGTTTTAACCACCACTGAAAACTCAACCAAAAAACAAAAAAAAAAAACAAAAACCAAACACTACACACAAGTGACTACGCTGAGCAAATAGAAATATTTATTAAAAATCAGTCAGCAACTCGTTTGATAAATATTTGGATTAATGTTTTGATCTCTTACCACATTTTAGTTCAAATATTTGGAATACAAAACTAAAAATACATACCGTTTTGTTTTAATACAACATATTCGAATACGAAACATGAACTGAACGAATGAGGATTGAATTCAGGTGCATGCGTAGCCTCATAAATATTATACAGCAACAAACGTTGAAAATACCTGACGATGTAAAGTGCGTCAAACTCAATTTCTTTTGAGACGTTATGACCTCCCAAATTGTTTTCTGATGCACACTTTAAATATACGAAAAGTAGTAAAAAAAATGAAATCTTATTTGTAGTTTATAATTAAAACAACTCATTACGTAGGTACAATCTCCTGTGACGAAGTACAAATGCATGGTATTCTACTCAGATGGAGTGTTGTACTTAAACTTGAAAATGATGCACAAAGGTGATTACGTGGAGATGAGTTGCTTACAAATTGGTTTATTATTGAATTACTTGCATGTTGTTTTGCTTATGGTAATCCGAATAAGGGTGTAGCTTACCTCTGCAATTCTTTATATCAGAGGATGTTTTCGAAAAAATTTCCCCTCCTTTAACTTGCAAAATGATATACAATGGCCTTACGCCACCGTAACTCCCTGACCGGAATCACATGTATTTGCCGTCACTGTAGGAACGTTCATGAGTAAACTAACATACGAAAGTGAGAGAAAACCACAACAAGGCCACGTCAATAATTTAGAACTCTCTGGAAATTTCGCTGGCGTCGGTTTTTGTTGGTGTTCATGAAGTATCCGTTGACTTCGGACACTCACAAGATGTGATAGTTCTGCCGGTGAAATAAAATTAACCTTTGCTTTTTTATAACAAAGTTCATATAGCAAGTGCAATCAAATATTGTGTAATTAGCTGCAGCTACATAGGTAAAAGTTGAACAGTGGCACCGGCGTGCGTCATCGAATAGCATCATCTACCCAATCCGTGGCAGACAGCATGATGAATCCGAGTTAACCGAACCATTGCACTAATTCGTTACTCAATCGGTCTACAAAAAGTGCCAACGTCAGCGATGGTGGCCTGCTCATCAGGAGTTAGAATGGCCGAAGTGAGGGACAGTATGAGCAAAACTACAATTCTTAAAAACAGGTTCAGAAAAAAAGAGGATGGTCAATAATTCCCAGCTCACCAGGTAAAAGGTGAAGCGGCAACCTTTAATAATGAAGTGTTCTAAAGAAAGGATATGTTAGGCGAAGAGCTGAAGGATCTCTCGCATGGTGAAGATTCTGATAGGTCACGTTGTACCACGAAATGCAATAAATTAAAAACAAAAAAGTGATGACGCCACATTGAAAATGACGTTTATAAACTCATTGAAGAGAATCTTTTTACCTGACTCACTTTCAAGACGACAACTTGTTTCGCAGTCTTGCACGTGCTATTCTTAGTAATTACTTCTACTGTTATATTCACAACAATTGTCACAACCCATTATCTGATTTTCTTGTTTTTTTTGCTTCGCTTTCCGCATACATAAAACTTGAACAAGTTTTAAATCCGTTAAGTTATGACCCCTGACCCACGTAAGTTAAGTAAAATCAAACGTAAACGGTTGTGTTACGACCCCGGTATTGGATGTCTAGGGCTCCTCGATAGTATAGTGGTTAGTATACTCGCCTGTCACCCGGGAGACCGGGGTTCGATTCCCCGTCGGGGAGCCTCTGGCGCAAGACTAATGACCTTGCCCAGAAAAAATAAATCATTATGGAACATTTAACAAGCCTTAGGACTTGCTAAATAAGGTCAAGACCGGTCCGCGGTTGTAGTGCCGATGATGATGATGATGATTGGATGTCTAACCCCTACCGATTAAAAGATTTTGAATAACATTAAAATAGACAATTACTTAATTAAAAACATATCACTTGGACAAAAAATATGTTCCCCAACAATGGACATATACAACAAAATTAGAACCGAACTCTTGTGGTTAAAATGTGTTTTTTACCCACTCGCAAAAGAAAAATCGCCCACTAAAGGTAGTGTAGTATTCCAGAATACTACCCTTATTAGCTTTAATACTGAATCTCATTACTTATCTAACACATCCTTAAAACTTCCTCTGAACATATCTTACATTCTCACTTAATACATGCCATTCATAAACATTCACAATATTCTATATCAAGCCAGTTACAGCACATTTAGTAACATGTCCCTTTTCATAACATGCACCTTTTTTCATTCAAAACATAGCACTTTGATTTTTGTTCAAAGTTTATTCAAAATTTAAAAGTCACAGAGAGTAAAAGTAATACTTTGAGAAAATTAATTTTGTTCATATTATAAGTTACAGTAAATTAGAACACAATGTTCTATAAGAAGAGGGAGAATTAAATTGTAAAATCAGTTTAAGTTTTGAGTTTGAGTTTGAGTTAGAAGTTGAAAAGTTAAGTTTAGAAAAGAAGTTGAGTAAAGCAGTTTGGAAGTTAAGTTTAGAAAAGAAGTTGAGTTGAGTTTTAATAAGTTGAGTTTCAGTTAAGTTTTTGAGAGTTAAGTATTGAGGAAGTATTATGGATTTGAGAGTTTAAAATAAATGTATCGAAGAGACGGAATAGTTTCTTTCTTTGATAATGGATTATCGATGGCAATAAATTTCCGCTCAAACAATCGGAGCGAATAAACATTGAAACGCGAATTGATGAAAGAATATTAAATAAAGAAATAATAAAAGGTCCCCGCTCTTCCCTCATCCGAGGAAGCACGGCGCCGGATCGTAACAGTAGCGTTATCCGGTTAGACCTAATTAGCAATGATATAATAATGTGCTCCTCGATAGTATAGTGGTTAGTATACCCGCCTGTCACGCGGGAGACCGGGGTTCGATTCCCCGTCGGGGAGCCCCTGACGCAAGACTAATAACCTTGCCCCGAAAAAAATCATTATGGAAAATTTAACAAGCCTCAGGACTTGCTAAATAAGGCCAAGACCAGCTCCCGGTTCTAGTGCCGATGATGATGATGATAATAAAAAATGAACTAATTACACTCGGGATTAAGTGCTTAGATGTTAAAACCATCACCCTAAATTCATCAATAAAAGTGCTGTACAAACACTACTTGCACATCGTCTACATTCAACGCGGTACTATTAAATTAAACGAACCTAAACGTAACTACTCTACTTTGTTCAAAACCATCGTTCGATGGGACTTCAAAAAACATCATCCAGGTGAGGTCACAGAGGGTCATAATTGCCAGCTTTACGGCCACGGCTCGATGCATTGTCATATAAATAGCTTCTGTGCAATCTGTTCTGGAAAACACAAAACATCCGACTGCAAAATGAATGGGGTCATCAAGTGTGCAAATTGCAGTGGGCCACATAAATCCACCGATCCTGAATGCATTAGCCGAAAGCAGTATCTTGACCTTCGCCCCAAATTATCCCCACGTGGGCGTAGTACAGGAAGTACAACGTTCCTACAGCCTCCGAGTGATAAACATCAGCCACTGCCCGACCGATTCTCCCTTGGTAACTTTCCTCCACTAACACGATCTGTGCATCAACCTTCACTTCCTTCATCCACCTGGGCTTCTGGCCTCGATCAAATCCGGTAACCTTCCAACAGTGATACGACACACACGAAGAAAAATCCATCTGAAACTCTCAATAACGATAACTCTCTTCTTAATGAAGTTGTAACCAAGCTTAGTGCTTGTCACCCCAAATCTGACCAATTTAACGTAATTACCTCATTAGCTATTAAGTATCTATATTCAGAAAAATCATGTTAAGAAACTCTCTTAGCATCATAACTTGGAATGCGAGAAGCATCAAGAACAAACAGCATTCATTTTTAAACTTCTTAATAAATTTTAATATTGATATTGCACTTGTTTCAGAAACCTGGCTCAAACAAGACATTTCTTTCTCTCATCAAAATTACATATGTTATCGCCTAGACAGGGTACATGCTAGTGGTGGAGGTCATTGTTGTGAAAAAATGTCTAGCACATACTTTGCGTCCTTCATTGCACCTTAAATTAATTGAAGAAATTAGTATTGAGGTAACATTAAGTGATAACTGCGAGGTGAGTATTTTTTCGATCTATTTCCCTGGAGGAAATGGAAACATTGAGAAATCTACTTACTTTAAGTGGGATCTGCATAAATTGTATAGACTCAACACTTGAAACAAGGTCATTATTGGTGGTGATAAACTGTAGACATCAGTCTGGGAACTGTCTTAGGGCAAACTGCTGGCGTAACATTTTACTAGATGTTACTGAATCCAACCCAAGTTTTTCCATACTTTATCCACTTCTCCCCACCTATATTCCATCGACTGCTAACAAGAACCCATCAACTCTCGATCTATATATCACTAATATTCCAAATTACTGCACAGTACCATTAACTCTAAATGCGTTAAGTTCAGACCACCTTCCGATCAGCCTCACAGTGAATCATAGAGTATCTGTAAATCGTACCAGTTTATACCACAACTATTCCGCCCCCAACTGGAGTTGTTATAATTCATATATAAACAGGAACTTGATTCTAGGTGATACCAGCCTAAATTCTATAACATCCAGCGAGCACATTGATATTCTATGTAACAATTTTGTTTCTGTTATCAATAGAGCGACCGATCTTGCGATACCTAAATGTTCCACTGCTCCAGTTGATACGGCACCGCTTCCTGCAAATATCTTACATCTCCTAAGTGAAACCATCGGTGAAAACGGACGTAAAATATAAAGTCTGTCGCGTTTTAAATTTTATTTAAAAAAAGTCGAAAAATAACGAGTCGTCGTTAGTGTGTGTGTGTAAAGTGTAGTGCAAATCTTTAACAATTTTTAAATAAAGTTGACAAGAACAGTCAAAACAAAGTTATTATACATAAATATAAACAAATAAAAGAGAACGAAGCCACGTGGTTTGACAGTCAAAACAAACACCGTTTAATACTAATCAACTGTGAGAGTGTATGTGAGCACATGTTTAGCGAAAAAAAAAAAATTGAAGTAAGAGAAAAACAAAACAAAAACAATAAATATAAATAAAAAAGAAACAAAAGGAACTAAAATATACAGTGAAATTACAAAGTGAAGCCAACCTAAGAACTGGTTTCAAACAAAGACTGGCCTGCTATCTTGGATGCAACAAGCTCGGTGTATGGACCCTCAGCATGCAGAATGGCAGACAAAAAACAAAATATTAAAAAATTAAAACCGAAGTCCGCGTTAATAAAACGCCCGGCGAGCTCCCCACTAACACGAGCTGCAACAAAAATAAACAAGCCAAACGAGTTAATAGCAGACTTGCTCGAAAAGGCGCACAAAATGGAAGAGGACAATCTATTCCCCCCGGTTCCATATAATGACGGCCATCTCACCAATAACATGTTTGCATGTTTAGCGACTACCGACACTGAGGACGAAGAAGATGAAATCAGCGATCTTGAAACAAGGCTAGCCCGAGCAAGGGCGCAATTAGCAGAAAAGCGTCGCAGGAAAAAGGAATTTGCTGAAAAGGAGCAGCTAATAACGAAACAACAGCAGAATCAGCAACAATGTGCACAACAGAAGCCAAGCCAACAAAAAGAATGTCCACCACAACAGATGACGCAACAACAACCACAACAAGAGCAACAGGCAGCAAAAAGGAAAACGAAGATGCCACCCATCAACATTACAGATATGGACTGTAACGAACTGGTAAGTCTATGTAAGCTTTCTATTGGGGAAGATTTTTCAATTAAAAGACTGACAGGGAACAGGTTGGCCATACAGACAAATTCGGTTAAGGATTTCGAAAAAATGAAAAATGTGCTAAAACGGGCCACCGCGGAATTTTACACGTACACCCCGAAAGAAATAAAGAATATAACGGTTCTACTAAAAGGCGTTGACCCTGAAACAGAACCAGAAGTTCTATTACAAACGCTGCAAGAGCTTAACTGTAGTGATATTGAGTTTATCGCAGTAAAACCTTTCAATACAGCTAGGGCTAGACGGGAGAATAGAAAATTACCATTCTTCCTGGTGCAGCTGGGCCCTGGGAGCAAAACTGGTGGACTTAGGAAAATCACTATCCTGAACCATCAAATTGTCACATGGGACAAATTGAAAAAAGGCAGAGATATAATCCAATGTCTTCGCTGCCAAAGGTTCGGGCACTCAGCAGCAAACTGCGAAATGCAGTATCGATGCGTAAGATGCGGGCAGGACCACAGCGCAGAACAATGCACGTTAGGTAAAGAAAGGGTAGACGACAGATCTCTTCTAAAGTGTGCAGTTTGTAAGAGTGAGGGACACCCCGCTAATTATCGAGGCTGTCCTAAGTTCCGCGAACTACAGGAAAAAAAGTTTTCACAGCAACGAAAATCAGAACGCCCGATAGTTCAAGGCCGACCAGCACTAAATGTAACACCCCAGTTCTCGTATGCTCAAGTAACAGCTGGCAGGAGAAACACGCCACAACCCACCACACGGGTACCGCCGCAACATACTGTGCTTCCAGAAACAGTAACACTAGCAGATGTGCTCACAACCTTGCTCGCTATTCAGACGCAGATGACACAAATGCAAAAACAAATAAAAGAACAGGACACTAGACTAGACTGGGTCTATTCGCAGTTGTCTAGCCAGCCGTCAATATAAACCCCCCAACAGAAAGCACAATTAAGGCTTTAGTCGTGAATGTAAATTCACTTATCAGAATCGAGAGAAGAGCCGCTCTCTTTAAACTGTTGCAAGACGAAAGTCCTGACGTGCTTCTGGCTAGCGAAACTAAGCTGAATCAGAGGCATAAACTATGTCACACAAACTACGACATTATACGAAGAGACCGACCCAACTCCACACAAGGAGGAGGGGTGGCAATCTTTATTAAAAAACAACTTCAACATAAGGTAATATATAGTGGTGAGATTCGCAGATTTCAGGTGCTTGAAGCGTGCATTATCCGCATACCCCTCCGACAAGGTAGGGGGATGTATGTGATATCTGCCTACGCACCAGAAGCACATCAACAAAATCAATTTATAGAGGAGCTAGAGACTCTTTTCCAATGCTTACAACTTTACTCGGAAGGGAACTATTACATCGTGGGTGGCGATTTGAATGCTAAACACCCAAATTGGGGAAATAGCATATCCAACACGAGAGGGAATCAACTAGCTAGTTGGCTAGATCAACATCACATTGAATATAAAGTTGACCTGCTAGCTACAGAATATCCTTCTTTCCCCAGAGGGGGCTCGTTCCTCGATATTATGCTTATTGACACACGCCTTAAACATACACATACTAACAGACAAAATATAAACTGCCTACGCACAATTGAGTATGACAGCGACCATTGTGCATTATCAATATTGATAAAAACACCAAGCGAAGTTGTGAAACTCGGTGAATGTATGATACCGCAACCCTATAACTATTGGGGTATGCGATGGACGCGTTTCACGAGTACCTTAACAAGAGAAATTCGCTTAAAAGACATTAACCCTCCTACCAACAGAAACATACCCAACGATGACATCGACAAATACATACAAAAAATTGACGAAACCATAAAACAAACTATGGACAAAACAATACCAAAAACCACACCTACGGACAACATGAACATGTACCGAAACGCCACAATCAACGCACTCCACAGAAAAAAAAGTAGACTTCTGTCGCAACTAAAACTACGGTACAGACGATTTATTGATAGGCACGACCAGGAGATAATATCACTGAAGTCCAGATTAAAAAATCTCCAACAGCTGATAAAAGCCAACTATAGGCTATCAGCAAATTTGTATTGGAACAACAAAGTTCGGGTGGTAAAATCCAACAGCCCTAGTATGTTTCCGCAAATTAATACAATATTTAGACGGAGTAATGAAAACGAGATTCAGTGTCTCCAAATACCACGAACTGACGAAAACCAACGAATGCTGGCAAATATAGGAGTTCCCAATATCGTACTAAAACATCTTCCTCCAATCGCAATGGACATATATGCAGTATTGTTTAACAACGCTCTGAACAACGCACAGTATCCAGTACGTTGGAAAACGGCCATCATCCAACCGTTACCAAAAAAAGGGAAAGATAGAACAAACCCAAAAAATCTGCGATCGATCAGTTTGTTACCGAGTATCAGTAAAGTATTCGAAAAGGTTCTAAACAAGGCTCTACTTAAATGGGTTGAGGACAATAATATTATTCCAAATAACCAGTTTGGTTTTAAAGCTGGTCATGAAACCACACATGCGCAGCTAAACTGGTTTCAGACATTCAGTGGAATAAAAATCTGAAACAGTGTACAGGTGCCTGTTTGATTGACTTGGAGAGGGCCTTCGACACCGTTTGGTTAGAAGGGTTATATTACAAGCTAATGAGACTAGGCATTCATAGACCACTACTGTATATACTATACGACATGTTGAATGAAAGGAAATTCATCGTCAAAAGTGAAAATGTGACCTCTAACATTACTTACAATATAGAAAACGGTCTGCAACAGGGAGCGGTGTTATCTCCGATCCTTTTTAATATTTACACTAGCGACCTGGTAAGGTCTCTTCATCAGGCTATTGCGTATGCAGACGATCTGATAATATATAGAACAACACCAAAAATTGAAATCATTAACGGATTATTACAAGGGGATTTCAATGATGTTCAGCGATACTGCAACAACTGGAAACTCAAAATCAATATCCAGAAGTGTGAAACCATCCTCTTTAGAACACCACTGGCTCAAGCTACCAGAGACACCAGGATAAAGTGGCGAAAGCTAGCTATTATGGGACCACACCAACAAACACTGGAAACCAAAACCGTAGTCAAATACTTAGGCATTTGGCTGGATCAGTATCTATATTTTAACAAACATGTGGAAGCTGCCCTAGCCAGGGCAAAGAAAGCTTACGCTATGACAAGAAGACTGTTTCATAGTAGTCAACTTGACAGCAGAGTTAAAGTTATATGCTACATGGCTCTCATCAGACCGATGATCATATATGGATGCCCAGTGTGGTTTAATGTGGGACCTAGCTTAATGGAAAAGATTCGGATTTTTGAGAGGCAATGCCTCAGGACGTGCCTTAAGTTACATCGGACTCCTGAATCCGATCACAAAAAATATTATCCCAATGAAGCGTTGTACAGTGGGGCCAATATAAACAGAGTGGATAACTTTATGATCAAGCTGATCCGAGGGCATATTGCGAGATCAATGAGCTCAGAGAACGATTTGATTTTTGGGGCATATTACCCAAACAATATGTATTATGAGGTGGTACGTCGCAATGGCTTTATTCCACCAGAAGCATTCCTTAGTCTTGACATGAACGGCCTCATACAAAATGAATCCGCTATACCGTTGATTTATCACGTGCGTCGGTCGGGTATAGATAAACGAATATGTTTTAATCGAGAGGTTGCGCACACTAATGAAGAGAGCCTGCAGTTCAGTACGGCAGTAGCACAGAGAGACCGAAAAGACGCGAATAAGCAACACCAGAGATTTTGGTGGCTGAGTGGCAATTAAAACCCTGTTTCCTTATAAAACTAAAGAAATAATAATAATAATAATTTAAAAAAAAAAAAAAAAAAAAAACCCGACAAACAACGGAAAGCTTACATAGATTTAGCATTTCGAAAATTTAGTTTTGATGTTAGGTTTAGAATAGAGTTAAGTTAAAAAAAAAAAAAAAATCTATAGATAGTTTAGTATTTAAGTTAGATATAAGGTAAAAACAATAACAAGAACAACGTTTTTTCTTTTCTTCATTTTCTTTGTATCCAATTAAGTTCCCTAAAAATGCATGTAAACAAAATAACCATAATGTCGAAAGACAAATTTTCATGCTTTAAGCGTATGCATGTAACTTAGAGAGTCCGCAAGGGACCAGTAAGTTAAGAAATAAGATAACATAAGCTAGAGTTTAATCATTTTTGTCTAGCAAGTAAGTAAATTATAATAATAGGAAGAAATAAAAAATGATATCTATAAAAAAAAAAAATAAAAAAATATCTTACATCTTATTAGGCTACGAAACTTTGAAAGAAGAAAATTGCTTCGTTATAGAATCTATTGCTTTCTAGTTAATGTTAAAGTCTTAATATAATATCATTAAAAACGAAATCTCAACATATAGGAACAAGGGTTAGAATAAACACCTTTCCTCTCCTGACAAAGCAAGCAAACCGTTCTGGAAAATATCAAAAATTATGAAAAAGAGAGGGTCAAGTATTCCTCCGTTTAAAGTTCACGACATGTTGTTTATTTCTTCCGTGGAGAAATCGAACCTACTTGCTAAAATGTTTAGTAACAACCACTCCATATCTATGCATCTAAGCGACGCATATACTGAAGCTGAATTGCTAACACTATCCATGTACTTTCTCAATCACCAGCTGAAAGTACTTACGCAACTTATATTAGCAAATTAAAGAATTGATAAAAAAATGCTGCAAGTAACTATTTAACGTACATTTTCAACGCTTGTCTTAGGAACTGATATTTCCCGAACTGTTGGAAAACAGCAAAAGTAATACCTATCGCGAAACCCGGCAATTCACGTACAGTCCAATTCACGTAGAATGCGTTGAGTAGTACGTGGGCGAAATCCCACATCCCGCATGGAAGACTATACCGACGCGATCACAGGTGGCTCCAAAAGACTAGCATCGAGGTTTGAATTCGCGGAAAATAAATTCGCGAACACATCAGCTATATCTTTTGAATTTGTGACTAACGTTCCGCTGCCTGTCACCAACGGAGGGAAAGAGGAGGAAGCGAAGTTACCGCTGACAGCCTTTGCCATTGACCAGAAGGAGCGCGAACCAGTCGGGCACCGAAGGAGTTTATTGGTCACTCTGTCGTTGTGAGCTTTCTCCGCGATATCAATCGCCTGGTTGCACGCGTTTCTGATTCTAACAAAATTCGTTCTGTTAACATCGGTGGGATTGGAGCGCCTTGTTTAAAAGCTCGCATTTTTTATCAAGCCACGGTTTATCAGATAAGCTTTGTTTGATGGAATGTGGAATGTAGATCTCCATCCCGAGAAGAATTATTTTGGTGACCGACTCCGCGCATGCAATAACACCGGAGTCTTCGAAGCACACTTCCGACCATGGAAAGGATGCGAAGAAATCACGCAAATCGTCCCAGTTAGCAACCCCATACGTCCATACGTTGCGGAGCTGCCTAGGCCGGTTATTCGCTTGAAATGCAAGTGCTTGCGCGACAGATACCAAGCAGTGATCTGAGTTTCCCAGTGGCGCAGAAACCTCCACGCTATAAATATTCGGTCCGGATGTCAAAAACAGATTCAGGGTGTTCGCATAATCACCTCGGGCAACCGGCACTCGCGTTGCTTCCTCCACGAATTGAGTCAAGTTGTGGCTAACAGCAAACATCTCCGCCAGCCTCCCAGCCTCTTCGGTTTTGTTAGAATGTACTAACCAGCCGGAATTGTGCACATGAAAATCGCCTAGGACAACAATTCCAGAAACTGGGTGGTTGATCTGTATCCAGTCGACGGTCTGTGAAATTTAACAGAATTCCTCAGCACGATGGACCATATTGTGTCCATGTTATAGGGTTCCAACGCCTCCATCCTCTGGCTAGCTAGATCGGACAGCGCGAAGACGCAGACTCCGTCCTTAAAACGGAATCTCGAAGGTAAGTCCTATCCTGAGCAACAAAGATATGTCGAATCAGTTTACGAATCGACCTGGGTCCCAGTTGGGCCAAGGATATCACGTTTCCCTGTTTCCAAATACTGGCGGACGGCGTTTACATTCGTATTGGTGCAACCGATGACCCTGATGTTAGAAAATGCCGTTACCAGTCGAGCTTCAAGAGCGAGCCCGATTATGCGATGACGAACCTCTTAAAGTTCGATTATTTATCATAATATCTGCATGATGTTCCCCCTGACATAGTCCTGTGGTGGTTCCATTGCACGCCACTACTTGCCTTCCCACCAATTATTCGAAAACTCCCAACCTAGAGCAACCAAAAACCCTATAAAACAAGTATTGTCGCAGATCCATTGAACGCCACTACTTACCTTCCAACCTAAAACGAAGAAATAGTTTCCTAATGCACTAAAACCCTGGAATACATTCACTTACCTTTCCATTGTTTGCTCAAACGTTCGCCTAAAGTATCTATGCAAAATCCATCAGCACCAAAAAGATATTTCCCTAAAGGCATGGGTTTCTTGAAACGCACCATTTCCTTAAGCGCAATTCAGTTGCACCACTAAGCAACCGACATAACTCGACCACCGCGGTGCACATATCCCCCATCGAATTTACAGCACACAAGCAGGAGATACTCTTGTTTTACTTCCATGCTGCAACCATATCGGTCGCTAAACCGATCGGCAGGAAATGGGTAACTCGCACCTGGCCGCAAAAGGGAATCGAGTTCTCGTTACCGTAAATACACACACGAGGGCTCGACCCTCTGATGACGCCAGCAACGTGCGCCCGATCACCATAGACGCCTTACGCAGTACTGTAGCGTTCTACGAACGCACAATTTCACCCAGAGAAGGTTCCTACCCTTCAAGGAAAATACTTATCTTATCATTACACGTGCCCACAGACACGTGTCCCAAAGCTCCTAATCATACCTGTAACAAGGGTCATAGAAAGCTGGAAAATGCGAACCCGATATAAAAAGCAGCAAGGAACTGAACGTCCCAAAGCTTTCAATATCAAGCAACAAGTCGATTGTAGCATACCTGAAACAAAGCTAAAAGCATCCATTCATCTTATTCCTAAAGATTGAAATGCACCGCTCTCCAGCACTGCACAATCCGAAATCCTGAACATCTACACGACGTTGCAAGGATTTGTTATCGCCAGCAAATTAGCCGACCAACGGATGCACGTGCGAGTGGTCTGCCACAAAGACCACCAAATCTATCGGCAAACAAAAGAAACGGCAACCGTAATTATCTCAACGAGATAATTCGAAAAAATGTATGAGGTTTAAAACCTACAAGGGAATTACTCCTATCCCACGGTGCCTTTTTCGTATTTCACACCCATTAGAAAGATCTAATGGATTTGGGGTGTATTGACAAAAGTCAAACAAAACCCATGAGCCATACGTCCATTCAAATTGCAGGATATCTTTCGGCCTGCGCGCCAGATGTGTTATGTAAATAAGGCGGCACACAATCGACAACCGTCGAACTGAATTTCGACCACCACCACGGATGGTGATAATGATGTTCGATGATGAACGGGTTTCTTCTTTCAGCAATGAAAAAACACCACTGGGACGTGATAACATGCTGCTAACAGAAATTCGGAAGTTCTGTTAGCAGAGCAAATAGGGAAATTTGTCCGTATAGACACAGATACCAGTTTTGAATCTGGGTATCTGTGCGGGCAGACAGACAGTCAGATTTCGATCGTCGACGAGACGACTAGGTTATAACGGGCAGAGGACAACGAACCCCCACTGAGGAGGTCGGTACGCGTCGCGAAAGTCACACTAAAGAGAATTTATCGCGAATACGACATCAAATTAACACGAGGAATTAACAATACTTTTTGTGTATACCGGATACCGTATTGATTCGATTTGCATTCTTGAGTTGCGCGAAAGAAAAGTAGTGACACATCGCATCAATTCCCAATCGAAGAATCGCGCACTTAGTCCATGTAGAAACGGGGATAATCCACCTGAACATTTAAAATCAGTGTGTGAGTGTGTGTCGCCAGTACGATCGTGTCCATTAGTGTTAAATGTTGTGCAAGGAAATAATTAAACGAAAACAATAAAGAAAATCTACAGAAACGAATTTTCCGTGTTTTGTTGTGTTCATTCCGCTGGTGTATTTTTCTTCTATGTTAAGCAGTGTTCGGCGGGACACTCCAGCATCTTTCCGTAGTGACTTTGGCCAACCTACCCGCCAAAGTACCGATCGGGTAAACATTTCCTTTTATGGACTTACAGCATGAACGTGCGAGGTAAACGCATCTGTGTGCGTGCACATCCTTACCGTGACCAATGGAAGATCATCCCCTATTGGTCACCGAAGCGACGGATGAAAATTCGGTATCCCGTCGTTTCGAATGAATTAATCAATCGCGATACAGATTCCGTTGAGGCAAGTCTGGCCTCCACGTTAAACAAGTTAAAGCAGTCGGAAATTAAACATCACCGGAGTCGGGTTAAGTGTCACCACCATCTATGCCGCGCGAGTTAAGTAGAGCCTTCAGCTCGTAGCCTTTTTAAAAAGTATAAAATAAACTTTTGTTTCCTTTATTAACAACTTTATTTTCATCACCAAAAACTTTGATTTTCAATATATCACAACTTTAATTTATCTACTTTAAAACCCATCATCATCATCATCGGCACTGCAACCGGGAACCGGTCTTGGCCTTATTTAGCAAGTCCTGAGGCTTGTTAAATTTTCCATAATCATTTGGTTTTTTTTTTTTTGGGCAAGGTCATTAGTCTTGCGCCGAAGGCTCCCCAACGGCGAATCGAACCGCGGTCTCCCGTGTGACAGGCGGGTATACTAACCACTATACTATCGAGGATATACTTTAAAACTCATACTTTATTCGAATTAACGATTTTGATTTATGAAGTCAGAACTTTAATTTTCAATGTATCTCAACTTTGTACTTGAACGATTAAAAACGAACTACCTCTAAGTCTGAAATCTAAAACTGAGAAATGCCGTTATCCATACTGACCTTGATACGGTGGGAGAACATTGCACCTCACGGCGTGTCAAGTTCAGTGCCTGGGAAAGGTGCATTTCACAGTTTCGCAAGACTACGTTTCAGTTTGCTTTCTGGCCTGAAATTGCTTCTTAAAATTACGTCGGGGATCGTTGTGTTGGCGGTCGCTGACTCCGACATAACTCGCGCGAGTCAGTTTGAGTTTGTCAAATGAATTCAGTGTCCTTAGGCTTTAAATACATAACAAATATTTTTATGTTCATAGACCGAATATTAAATGAATTCGGTGTCCTTACATTTGAAATACATCACAAATATTTTCACTTTCATAGCCTAGTTATCGAATTGAATTCCATGTTTTTATGCTTTAAGTTAATGTTTGTAAATAAAATATAAAAGAAAGACTCGAGTTTTATTTTCCTTCCCTGGCGCTAAATCAGGTCAATAGCTACTGAAAAGTGAAGAGACTTGATTCCGTCCAATACTTCGAGTGCGAGTGGTTGTGAACCTGTTTCTGTTACGACATCACAACGAACACCACAATACAAAGACACGAATACCCCACACTCCCCCCGGAGATCCGAATGGGAAACTAGTTTACCTCCGGAATTGTTTTTATCAGAAGGTACCATCATGACTTATCTCCGTCCGTCAGTCCGGGCCATCAGCCACACATCCGAAACACCGTCGAAGATTTCTCTCGACGATATCGCGGAATGTACAGCGTGCCGGGGTGGTATCTCACCTTGAGACCGACTACTACCTAAACCAACCTTTTCTCGAACCGGTCTGTGGGGTGGAAGTATTATGCCAGGCATGGGCACTCGGTTCATCTTCCTCCTCCATCATAAATGTTCCTCCGAGAAATTGTTCGCCGAGTAAAAAAACGAAACGCCGCCACGTTTGTCCACAACTTTGAGTAAAACACCAGGGGAACAACGATTAAGGAAACACATCCGGGAACTACAGCATGCAAAATTAAACAGTTGTTTGAATTTGTATAAAAGGTTCCTTTTTTTTATTTTTAATGTTAGTTACGGAAAGTCGGGGAAACAACTTAAACTTTAAATGTACACGTACTGCTGACCTAAGGTCTTTGTTATTATTTATGATTAGTTTTGACACAACACTAAAATAACGGCGCGCACATCGGGGGATAAAAATCACTCGACTTTGGATTATGCATCCTCGCACGCCACGGGACGCAGGAGAAAAACCTACCATCGCGATCGGTAGTTGGAATAAGAGTCGATCGAGGGTTGGAATCTGGATCTTGATTCACCCTCGATTCGGTGGTTGTGAATATCCTCTCCCCTAAGGATATGTTTTTACTTACCACAAGAGAGACGTAAAGTCTCTTTCTGTGAAACAGAAAACCAGATCTCGTTATAAAGATCATGGTGGTACACATGTATGTGTGTACATGGGTTCATTCATTGCACAAAGCCATGAGTACGAAACTGAAACAAAGAAAGGGCATAATGTGCATCCATGAGATGTGAGTTTGGCTAAGCAAACAAGCCGAATCTCATTGGATGCTAATGGTTTTTGTTTGGTCATGCCGCCACTGATGAGAAGCAGATCCCGAAATATGAGAAGACAAAGGGAACGCTTAGGTCTTTGTCTAAGATGTGCATTGCGGCTAAATAAATAGGCGGCAATGCAATGTGGAAATGTGCTAATGGGTTTTAGCTAGATTACCGGGAAATGGTGTTTATGGCACCGCTGGTAAGGGTAGGTATTGAATTCCTATTTGCATTTGCTTATGCTGTAGGATTTAATTGGTTCCACGAGACGCGAGATGCGTATATTTGTTTTGTCCCTTGGGTGTAGGTCGCCAGCCAATGTGTATGTTTGGTGAGGAGGGGAAATAGCCGACGCAATGTTTATGATCCCTGTTATGGTGGTTACATTGTATGTAAACCAAATCATTTTGTTTTCAGGAATTCGTCTAGGGGGATTTGCCTGGCACCGAAGGTGCCGAATTGGTTTTGGGATCCCTGATAAGTTAGGAAAGACTTCTTACAGGGAATTTGTATGCGAAGAGATGCATGGAAGGTAAGGATTATTTAACGGGGACTTATTAATTTGATAACCTAGATGCGTAAAGCATTTAAGGTGATAATGAATTTAATGCTAATGATTGCATTAGCGAAAACTTATGCAGATTGGGATGAAGTTATGGGGATTTTCAGGTAAGTGGGCCGTGGGGTTTGGCGGAATCGCCACAGGTCTGTGGGGTAGAACGTATGTGTGCCGACATTGACACTGGTTAACTCCTACTCCACGGATTGCTCCACCGAATTTGATGGAATAAAACGCTGGTTAAACTGTTTCGAATTTTATCGTTTATTGTACTGCAGGGACACAGGCACGCGCTTCACAATGAAATTAGTCTAATCTTGTATTTACTTAACTTTTAAGTTTTAGAAAACCAACAGTTATAAGTTAAATCGATTGTTGCTTGTCTTTTATTTCTTTTAATTGTGTATTCGTTTTCACTAAACTATAGAACACTTTATTTCGAACTTATGTTATTTTTCTCTTTACGAATAAATTATGTGAATAATAATGTTAAACTAACCGGGTACTGAACTAAAGCACACGCAAACACGCTTCACGTCACTCGATTTTCCGGGCGCACTCCACTTAGGTTGAGACTCGACTCACTTACAACTCTTTCCTCGACTAAACTACTTTTGTGCGCGGATCACCTTGTTGGCTCGTGATGCGAGCTAATGGGTGGTCGAACCGTGGGAATGAAAAAGCATCTTTGGGATAAGTATTTGCAGTTGTCCAAATACTACGTTAGGGATTAGGATACATTTGGGATAATTACACAATGATGGTTGTGTTTACAACCATGTTAATTGTGTATTGCAATCCTAGGGAGTCATGGGTCGAATTCCAGTGTGAGTATTTACACTGGCATTGAATTCGGCTCTTGGCAGCTAGGCGCGAATTGCGCCGGTGCTTTGAAGATTGCATAAAAGCCGCCGTGAGTACTGGTGCAACATGAAAATCTGTTGCGCACGTGTGGGACAGTAAATGCAGGCAAACAGGGGTTCTGCTGATTGTTTTCATAATCCACTTCGGTTATCTAGTATGGCAACCGAAATGTTTTCCTTTTAGAACAATGCTAAGATGCATTGATGTATGCGATACTGGCGTACCGAATTTCTTCTAGGGAAATTTATATAACGCGTTAATTGCGTGAATGTCCTTGATGGGCAGATGCTTGATGTTGGATGCTATTTGCATAACCGAAAGGTAATGCAATCGGTGGGAGAATGCTTGGGGAAGTTATTGCGCTTGCATACGCAAAAATGACGAAATTAATGGAGCTTTAGGAGGGAAGATTTTGTGGCAGGTTGAAAAGGTAGCAGTGGCGTTGGTATAGACGCCACAGGTCCATCAGCCAAGCTCCGAAAAATGGCCAGGGATTTATCCCGATCATTTCACGGAGTCTATAGCTTGATGGGGTGGTATTCCGTAGGGCAGAAAGGTGGATGGACACCACTCCTCGGCCTTTAGTCGCCTCTTACGACAAGCCGAGCTAGCTGTGAGTATATTCTAACGTCCTACTCACAGAGATAATTTGAATGTTTGCCCTTGTTCAAGGCTTTTAATGGCTTCAGAACTGGTTGCAACTCTCAACGTAAAGTATCAACACTTTATTAAACCTTTTCGGACACAAATATCACTTACATAATATCAGAATCATAAACCGTTTAGGGTTATATAAGAAACCAAAGAAAAGATGCCCATTGTCGAATAGTTCAGAAATGGCAATTGAAGTATCACCAAACATATTGTGAGCAATATTTCAGCTGCGTGTTTGACTTTTGAGTTGGCTAGATAATGTTTTATTATTAGTCATAAGTTGATTTGAAGTGGTTCCACTACCCAACTTAGAAATGAGGGCATTGCCCCGGCAGGTGAGCAAAAGCGTTACTCCTAACAAACGGACTATAGAAACATCTTCGGTCATGAATAAATCTCATACAATCCACTGTGGAAAACACACAATAGATTGTATTTATTTGCAATCATCCTTTACCGTTGCAACAGTGGCAACCGTAGTAATACCAGCAGCAGGTGGACAATGGAATTCTAAGGTCATCGGAGAGCATAAATCGAAAAATTCTGCCATAATCGTTGCCGCCTCTGTCCGCCCTATATAACAATGACTCCCCCAGCCTCATGCCACGATCGGAGCCAATCATTTGTCTACTGACACAGTTGCGTTTAAAAGCTCACGTTCGACGATGTTTCATCATAAATCGCTGCAAATTACTATCCATAAAGAGCTTCAATTTCATGGTATATTCTCTGTTAGCAATTCCATGAAATTCAAAGTCAAAAACCGGGTATGTTGTGTGGCATGCTGCGGCACATATAGCTTCCACTTGCTTCCCAAGCGTTAGATGATGCTCTTTGCACGATTTACCATTGCCAAGTAGTCACCGATTCAAATCGTTCGATATTAAATTTCAATTCTAAGGAATTCTTTTGTCCCTCCAGGTAAGCATCACAACGATATGGCTGCGAGCGTTTGCACTTAGCACCGGTTCCACCACAAGAAGTGGTCAAGTTCTGAACCGAGCCAAGCCGCACCGAGCCGATTTCGCAACCTGACAATCTTCTTCTACCAGTGCGCAGTACAGATCACCTCTCGCACACGATGCCTCTCCTTGTACCGATTCACATGATGATCGTTTCGGAAATTTTTAATCGAAACCATCTATTAAGTGAGATCACTATTAACTGTTATTTAAGGTGAGGAATACGACGACAGCGTCGGAGCGCGTCTTCGTTGCACTCCTTCCGATGTTGACGCTGCTGATCTTATGAGGCGCGCACTCTAATTTAACGCTGTCTATCAAAGAGGTGCTGGGGCTGAAAATACGCCGACAACGACGACATGTAGTGACGTCTAAAACACATCGTTTTCGTATCGTTATTTAACTTAATTGTATAGATCGTGACAACTTATTTAGAAACATCGTCGGCGGCGGTTAAAGTGACGACGCGGCACCGATGCGAACGCAAGGAAGAGGTTGGAAGATTATTAATAAAAACGAAAATGGTTTTTATTTTTTTGCCTTAACTTCATTTTCATGTGGGCCCGGTCGCGACATGCAGACACGATAGGGATAGGAATTGTTAGTTCGAATATCGGTGTTGCTATCGCAGTTGATGCAGGTTATGGACCCGATTAATGGATACTAAGGAGGCAATGAAGTGGTGTAATTTCAACGAATCACAAGACTGCCGGCAGCATTAGGTCTCGGTAATTCACCCCTTCAGCTTACGTACCCAGAGGTGGGCAAATTGCTTATTATTATTTTGAACAAAATACCTGTGATATACTCGTAATAAATGCCATTTTATTATTAGCGGAGTTTTTGTTGAACATCAGGACAAAACGCTGGAACAATGAATTGATGACTTTTGTGTTTTGCAGTCCATACTGAAATTCGGAAGCTTATTTCAACTTTGACACCGAACGGACAGTATACGGGAACAGAGCCTCTTGTCTGCCATTCGTGAAGGCAAATATGTCAATTGAACTTACACATTGCGAAGCACGCATTAACTGTACCATAAAACATTCATGCAGATCGATTTGTATCAATAGAGGACAATTCTTTACGTAATATTTATAAGGATATATTATTATTTTGAAGAAAAAGAAATCCATTTGAGTGGATTTCGAGATTCCATTTAATAGTTTTAAATATATAAATATTTTTTATCGTTGCAGTTGAATTAATTACAAGAAATAATAAACATAATGTAGAGGTTAAGAAAAGCAAAACTTTGTATAGTTTACGACTTTTCTTCGATAAAAACGAAAATGTAAGCCTGACAAATTGTTACGCAGAATTTTTGACTTCTGGTATTTTCCATGATCTCGCACAGGTAGGCCTCTCTTGGAAAGCGTCGATGAAATCATGAAAATGATCAAAATAGGCTGGTGTGTAAGAAGCCATATCATGGCCTAGGTGCTAAAAATCGAATTCAGTATAATTTTAAACCATCTGCATAAAGTTGGAAGCAACAATACGCCTGATGCGTACGCAAAAAGAACACAAAGTATCGAATTTCAATTTCCGAACTCTTAGTCCAATAGAACGAAATCGACCTATTTCTTAAAAGGATGGTGACTGGTAATGAAAAGTGGTCGAAGAGTAGTAAATCGACTCAAATATTGTCACAACCAACACCAATGACCAGTAAAGTTTTGCTGTCATTTGGCCGGATTGGAAAGGTATCACGTACTATAAACTAGTGCTATAAGAACAAACACTAAATTGAAACATCTACCGTCAACCATTGGATAATAATGATTGACCAGAACTGGCCAATCGGCGTTGTGTTCCATTAGATCAACGAAAGGGCACACCCACCTATAATGATCCTCCGTAAACTCCAGGAGGTTTATTTTTCGATTCATACGTCTTATAGTTCGAATTTAGAACCAGTCACAGTGTAATTACCGTCAGCAGCGGAAATACGGTGCATCAGGTAAGTGAGGGAGAGACAACGAGAGTGGCACATTTAAGTAGGGACATATTCCAAATTAAAAATGGCTTACAGCAGGGAGCTGTGAATTCTCCCATTATATTTAATATTTACACTAGTGATCTAGTGAGTTCTCTCCAAAACGCCATCGCGTACGCCGATGACATAGTGGTGTACAGAACAGGAGGAAAAATAAACGTCATCAATATGCACCTTCAAGATGACTTCAACAAAATAAAACAATTTTGCGACGACTGGAAATTAAAGATTAATTTCCAGAAAACCGAGACTATCCTTTTCAGAACGCCCCTCCCCAGGGCCTCGAGGGATACAAAATACAACTGGAAACACATTTCTATTGTAGGTAACAATAACCTTCAACTGCAAGTGAAAACTGTAGTTAGATACCTTGGTATCTGGCTAGACCAGTATTTATATTTTGACAAGTACGTAGCAGCGTCCCTCTCCGCAGCTAAAAGCGCATATTCTATGAAAAGAAAGCTATTCCGGAGTAGTCTTCTTGACCCCAGAGTCAAAACAATTTCGTACTCGGCATTCATCCGACCAGATTTGGTTTATGGCTGCCCAGTATGGTGTAATATATCTCCACTTTATATGGAGAAGTTTTTTGCGTTCCTGCCTCGGACTTTATAGAACACCAGAGTCGGAATACAAAAAATTCTATCCCAACAAAATCCTGTATAACAAATCAGGGTTAAATACTCGTGCGATGGACAATTTCATAATTAAAATTATTCGTGGTCACACAGCAAGGGCAATGTGCAGTGACAATAATCTTATCTCGGGAGCATTCTATCCCAATGATATGTATCTGGAGAATACCCTCCAGAATGGGTTTATTCCCCCAGAAGCGTTCCCTTTCTTGGATCAAAAAGGCGTTATCCAAGACGTGCATGGAGTCCCGATTATTTACCACGCTCTCCGTGGTGCCAGGGACAAACGAATTCTCCATGATAGTGATATCTCCAATTCTCCAGACTGCATGCGTTTTATCACGGCGATCAGTGAAAGAGATAAATCAGCCAAAGATCGAACATCTCCCAAATGGTGGTGGCTTCTCAACGAGGAAAGGACTTCACTTCCTCAGATATAGTATGCCTCTAAAGAGCATCGCTCTCCTTCCTCTTGTCCTCCCCTCCCCCCGTCCACCTTTCCCCATTACTTTTTTGTAGCTATTCTATTTTATTTTTTATTTCTTATTTTATTATTTATTCGTTTCGTTTTAAAGTTGTTGTTTGTTATTAAAACAAAAAAAAAATTGTAATAATAATTTTCTACATATAGATGTAAACAAGGAGTCCCTCTAATATATGACCTATTTCATTTCATTCAAGAAACAAAAAAAAGATGTACGCCGAAAGGCATATATAAAAATCAAGTTGTAATGTGTAATTTAGAGAACTCGCATAGAGCCAGTGTGTTAATTTAAGGACTGTGATTGTAGAAAAGGGTTTAACATTTACCCCTAATATTATACATGTAAAAAGAATTAGGAAAATAAATGTGGTTTAAAAACTAAAAAAAAAAAATTAAAAAAAAACGTGCGCGTGTCATTCAACAGCTAACGTTCGAAGGATACGGATCGTCCTATTGTAGTGCTCCAAGAAGCCCTACCATTTTCCTCCCACATACATTTCTACCCACCTACTTTATCATTAATCCATATCCCCAAACTAACATTCAATCCAATGTTAGACAAATTGAATTGTTCAATTACCATACTAATATTTCCAAATCCTTCCTAAAAACTAAACAGGATAATGCATATCTTCATATGCAAACAAACACATTAAAAGATATCCATTTCGTTCCCATACACTCAATTCTAAAATCCTTATCTCCATCTGGATTGCAGCCAGATGTGTATATTCTAAAAATAGATATTCCATTTCCTTTTCTCCAATTTTTCACATACAAATCTCAATGAAGATTTGTGTAAAAGGGCGATGCATTTTAAATTCGAGGATCAGTCTCGATTGGCGTCCGAAGTGGTAGGACGTCAATAAATTAAATTAAAGGAAATAAAATACAAATATCATAAAATAAAAAGTATTTTTATTGGGCCTGGCAGATTCCCAGGACCCATATTAAACGATCGGTTGTCACTCTTCCCGGAGGCCCCGGAAGCACGGTGGCGACCGCAACGGGTCCCCTCAAGAGCTGTCCTAAAGAGATCCCTCGTCCTTTTCAGGACCAGACACGCTCCCTGAGAGAAGGACCACTACACTATCGTCCTATCCCGCGTCTTTCTAGTGTGTGCACCTGTGTGTGAAAGTGTGAATTGTGCAAACAGTGTGGCCATCACTGAACGGCTGTATAGTCATTGAACTCGTAGCCAAAGTGTTGTGGAGGGTGCGCGTAAAACAGATAATTAATATTAATTAAACCCAAAAAGAGGGTGCCTGTCTAAAACTCTCGTTGAAAACACATCGCACGCCGCTCATCCACAAAATGTGTACAGCACTGTCGCGTACACATGTGTGTGTGTCTTCCTCAAAGAGGAAACAAAAGTGCATGCTGACTCGTCTACCGCCGTGTATATACCGAACGGCCAATAAAAAACTGTGCATGTGTTAATGTGTATGCGTGTGAAAGCAGATGTCTCTGCATGTTGCTTCACAAATAAAACAATAGAACTAACGGAGGCAATAAATAATGGAAAAAAGAAAAGCAATGTTAAAAGTGATTTCAAAGAGGAGGCCCAAAGCCCAGCCAAACCACCTTGCCAAACGGCATTAAACCAACCCAACCAACAAGGAAAAAACTCGCAGAGAAGGAATGACCACTCCTGATAAGCCACATTATTCCGGAGAAGGGAATAAATTCAAAGAACTGGCAACAGAAGACCACAAAACCAGCAATACAGGAATGAATGACATATATGTCGAACGTGCTCAATTTATTACGGAGCTATATAAAAAGAAAGAGGAGCTCTCCAAAAAGAAGAACGATTTGGAGCGACAAATTAAAGAAGCCCTATCGGAAAGCAACACGCAACAGCAAGAGCAGAAACAACAACAGCAGCAGAAGCAACAGTAACAGCAGCAGCAACAATTGCTGGAAAAACAACAAGCAGCAGCCAATAAGAAGGAGAAAGTGCCTCCCACCATAGTTAGTTTTATGGAAGCTAAGGACCTAATTAAATTGGGCAAATTAACATGCAGAAATTTTGAAACGAAAAATTTAAGTAATAATAAAATAAGTTTTTTTTGTGATAGTTTAGATGACTATCAAAAAATTAAATCTGCTTTACGGGAAGCAAGTAGTGAGTACTTCACGTACACACCTAAATCGGAGAAAACTATCTCCATGTTACTTAAAGGGGTTTATCCTTCTTTTTCCTCCGAAGAACCCCTCTCGGAACTACAAACTGTTGAAACTGACAGTTTAAAATTTACTGATGTGAAGCCATTCTCCACTTCTCTCTCCCGAAGTCGCAACCGCAAGTTGTCGTTCTTCATTGTCTCCCTAAGTCCCGACAGCAAAGTCGATGCACTTAGGAATATTAAAGTTATTTTCCACCAAACAATAATTTGGGAAAAAATAAGGAAAGTTGACCGTGCGTTGCAGTGCATGCGGTGCCAACGATTCGGCCATGTTGCATCTAACTGCTGTATGGAATTTAGATGTGTAAAGTGCCAAAACAATCATACAGTAGGAGAATGCGCCTTAGGTAAAGAACAGGTTAAGGATAGGAGCAAACTATCTTGCGTCCTGTGTAAAAACACAGGTCACCCGGCAGACTTTAGAGGTTGTCCGAAATTCCAACAACTAAAAGCCAAGTTGGAATTTAAAAAAAAAACAACTTGAAGAAGAAAATCGAATGAAGGTTTGTTCTTATAATAACTTCGTTGCACCTAGTGTATCATTCGCTCAAATTGCCGATAATCCATTAAACTCAAACTTCGCGGCACAGGGAAGTAATATCACAAAACCTTCCGCACCTAGCATATCACTTTCTCGAATGGCTAGTAATCCAATTAATACAACGGCGGCCGAACTTTCACGCAACGTCATAAAAGCGTCCGCTCCAGAGGCAAATTCAGATATAAGAGGAATCCTGTTAGCCATACAAGGACAGATTGCTGGATTGAAAAAAAACTGACTGAACAAGCGGCCCGAATAGATATTATTTATTCGTCCTTGTTCTCAGACAACCCAACATGCCACAATGAACTATCCAACTAATTTAACACTAAAAATTATTGCTGTGAATGTGAATTCACTAATCAACGTGGAAAGGAGGGATAATCTCGGTAACCTGCTTGAAGCCGAATGTCCCGATGTGCTTCTAGCTAGCGAAACCAAGCTAAACCAGAGGCACAAATTGGGCTACAAAAACTATAAAGACGAGATCATCCGCACGCCACACAAGGATGTGGAGTTGCTGTCTTAACTAAGAAAAGCCTTCACCACAAGGTCGTTTACAGCACAGCTGTACACAAATTTCAGCTGCTGGAGGCTTGCATTATAGATATACCTTTGAAAAGTTAAAGGCATCTTACGTGGTATCCGCGTATGCACGTAAAGCTCCTCAGTGTTCGCAATTTATCACCGAACTGGATATTCTTTTTCGTAATCTCAAGTTAGACTCGGAAATCAATTATTTTGTTCTGGCGGGAGATTTCAACTCCAAACACAGTGCTTGGGGTGATATCACTCCGAACACAAGAGGTAATGCACTGTTCAACTGGTGGCAAACAAATGCAACAGAATATAAACTAGAATTGTACGCTACAAGAACGCCATCTTATCCAAGAGGAAACTCCTTTCTGGACTTACTTATGATTGACGACAGACTACAATTATTAGGCACGGACCTAAATACTCGAAATTGCCTTCGCACACCATTACGGCCTCGGCGCCGTTTTACATGTTCCAAACGAACATGCAATACTTGAGCAGTATGACCAGATACATTCGTTCGTTTTCCGAAAAGTACATTGGTCGCGCTTTGATCGCATAATAAAAAGACAACTATGCTCCAATGGCGTAGATCCTCCAACTAATAGAAATTTTCGAAATGAGGAAATAGGCCATTATCTCTCAACGATGGACGACATTGTCATCAAAACAATGCACCGTTCCATTCCAAAAGCGGCGCACATGGAGGAGAATTTTAATAGATACAGAAACTCAACTATTGATGCCCTGTATACACAAAACAGCGCTCTGCTCTCCCAGCTCAAACTGCTCTACAAACAGTTCAGCGATCCTTATAACCAAGAAATAAAGACAATTAAGTCATTGATTAAAAACGTTCAAAAGCTGATCCGTGACAACTACAGATCAGTAATTAATGAAGAATGGAAACGTAAAATTCTCTCCATTAAAATCAGTGGTGGGAGTATGTTTCCGCAAATAAATAAAGTATTTAGAAGAAAAGATCATAATGACATTCCCTGCCTTGGAGTCCCGAGGACTACCGAGGATTGTCAAATATTGCTGAACGCAGGACTCACCCCGGAACACATTAACTCCAACGAAGAATTAATAGTAGTCCAGGATTCGCAAGAGAAAGCGAACTCAATAGGTGCCTGTTTCGAGGCAGTACACAGAGTGAATGAATCCATTCATACTAACCTCGACATCGAAAACAGAGCTATCCAAAACCATATATATGTAGTAGGTTTCTGTTTCATTAAGCGCGTCTCTTTGTCCTGAAAAGGACGAGGGATCTCTTATAGACCGCTCCTGAAACAACGTACTACAACGAGGGGTCGTCGCCGTGCTTCCTCTGATCCAGAGGGAAGAGCAACGTCCTTAAATTGGCCTCAGTCCTTGTCTCTGCTGGTTTTCCGTGGGGGGCCAGGTGATACTCCAAATCTGCAATTGTATCTTTTGTGGAGATACCACGGCTGTACATACCCGGTCTTAGATAAAAATGAAAACAAGGTTCGTTTTGTTTCCTTAGGTATAAGCGTTTATTATCTGAAGTTTTACCGAGGATTTTGTTGGGATTACTTCCTTCAGGCTACAGTGTATTGCGGCTTTGCTTCTGCTGTACCTCCTATCGGGACAAATAATAAGGTTTAACTGTGGCTCGGAGATCATTTTACTATTCCTTTATAAAGGAAAACAAATCGAGATTTGTATCTCAAAAATGGGCAACTTCTTACACGAATCTCGATTTTTGTATCCTGAGTGAGATGCTCAGTGTTTATTTAAGATAAGATTTCAATTTCTTGAATTCTTACGAAACTATTGCGCAGATGTAGATATGTATCTGGATTTGGTTTTCTGTTTGTTTAACTTAGTGGACTTTTTCAGATAGAGATAACGATCTCTGAATTTTGGATTTTGATGATGCCGTGGGGCAAATGGGAAACGATAAACGAGTATTAGATTCATTTATTGGGAATTTTAATTTTAATTTGAATTTTAGATTAAAGTATGCTAAGCGATAAATGAAAGTTTGATTCGTTTATTGCGAATTTTGTTTGGGTTTTTTCCGGTTTTGACATGGTTTTGGGATTTAGGTCAATATTGCTGGGATTTGGATGTAGGAATGGGGGTAAAAGGTGGTAGGGCTTTTTAGAGCACTACATACAGCTGCACAATGAACGGCAAAGTTGGCATTCCGAAAACAAAAGTTTCACCATCTTCAGTGAAAACAATAGAGCGGATGCGCCGCTTAGAAATTTGCACACAAATATATTTGTGAATAAGAATGAACTCATGGACATCCTTAGATCCATTAAAAAAAACAAGAAATCCCCGGGAACAGATGGTATTCCGAATACAGTTCTTATACATCTGCCTCCGGAAGCGGTGAAAATTTACACTACCTAGTTCAATAACGCTCTAAATAATGCATACTTTCCAAGACGTTGGAAAATAGCAGTAGTCCATACCATCCCCAAAAAGGGCAAGGAGAGGAGCAATCCCGCTAACCTTCGCTCGATTAGTCTGCTTCCAAACATTAGCAAAATATTCGAGAAAATCATAAATAAGGCATTGATAAACTGGTGTGATGAAAACGACATCATTCCAAACAACCAATTTGGCTTTAGAGCGGGGCACGACACAGTTCATGCACCTACAAAACTTGTTTCCGATATACAGTGGAACAAGGCAAAACGACAATGCACAGGCGTATGTTTGGTTGACTTTGAAAAGGCATTCGATGCCGTATGGTTAGAAGGACTTGTATATAAGTTATCAAATCTAGGTTTGCCCGCTATCTCATCCAACCAACTAACAGTAACATCGCCCAATCGGACACTGATATAACAAACTGTCTCGCTGAACACTGTAAAACTCATAAACAAAACGATTCCCTCCCAGTCACTAATTTCCACGACACCGTGAATGAATTCATCTCAGGTACACTGGAGCTATCCTTCCCACCATTCATTACTGAATTCAACGAAACCAATAAAGCATCACATCCCATGGGAACCGACACATTCCTGAGCTTTACAGAATTATCTGAATTGATTACTTCGCGTAACAATAAAAAATCTCCAGGCTTGGGTAGAATCCCTACCCTTCTATTTAAAAGACTTCACCCGGAAAACTTACTCCCCATTCTCGTTCTTCTCAACCACATAATAAACGCTTCACATTTCCCAAAATGTTGGAAAACAGCGGTGATAGTCCCTATTAGTAAATCCGGTTCTTCCAACAACCCGGCTAACTTCCGTCCCATATCACAGCTAAATTCGCTTAGTAAGGTTTTGGAATGTAAGATATACAAAAATTTTCTCTCATTTGCTAGAGACAACTCCCTTATCCCGAATTCTCAATTTGGCTTTCGTCCACAACACTCAACTTGTCATGCTCTGCTAAAACTGACACATGATGTGATAATGAATCTCCAAAACCAATCCCCAACAATATGCGTCTCTCTCGACATAGCAAAAGCATTCGATTGCGTTTGGATTGCAGGACTGCTATACAAGCTACATTCAATGTTCGGATTAAACACCCACACCATAAAACTTCTCGCTTCCTACCTTTCTGATAGAAAGTTCATGGTGAAAATAAAATCAACTCTTTCGACACCATACAGTATAACCGCGGGTGTTCCTCAAGGTTCCATTCTCGGACCATTATTATACCTCCTTTATACTTCAGACACCCCGCAGCCACTGTCACCTAATACAGTAATGCTGAACTATGCCGATGACACTTTAATTTATTCAAGCAACAAGTTTGTCAAGGAGGCAAGAAACTGTATTAACAGCTATCTCCCGAATCTCTCAGCATATTTTACTAAGTGGAAAATCCGACTCAACTCAGCCAAAACTCACCTCATAGTGTTTAAAGGCAGAAATGCGAATTGTTCTAACAACACCACACGCTGCCATAACAAAATCAGAATCAAGTACAACAAATCAGACCCACTCTCACATATGCATGCCGGATATGGTACCATATCACACCCGCCCAAATGGACAAGCTACGCATCTTCGAAAGGAAATGCTTCAGACTTATCACTGGCCTCAACCGACATCCCAACTCCCACATATATTACAACAGTAGTTCGCTCTACTATGCCGCTAATATTGAACGTATAGATCGACGCTTCCTCGAGCTGTCCATCAAATTTATCGAAAATCTTCCCAATAATCCCAACCCGATAATAAACGCGCTCACATCGACTTCGTCAGATAACCGAACTGCCTACGCGAACTGTCTCCACATCAGAACGTTCTTCACCTCTGGCAGGTTGGTTAATAACTCTAATGAGATTGTATACCACAATACAGAGCTTTCACCTCACCAATTTAAATATAGTAATATTCAACCCTTCTCCAATATTTTACGTTTCAACGAACAAACGGAAAGTAGTTCCCCAACCCACATCCCTGAATAACAATATCCTCACTAACCCATAACCTACCTATTGATCACAATGCTTCTCCCTTCCACACCACACTAACTTATTTCAATAATAATTAGGTAACTAGACTAAGTTAAGATAAGTTAAGTTAAGTAAATTAGCATAGGTTAAGTAAATAACTATATCCTGGTTTTCTGACCTTTTCCAGGAAGCTCTACCCAGTAAAATCTTAATCCATAACCAATATTTAAAATGTACTAGTAAGTATATGTAAACAATTATAGCTAAAGTATCATAAGTTATCTGTATTGCTTATTGTAAAAATAAAAATAAGATCTTCAGACTCTACGCCTTCCCTTCCCATTCCTCGTTTTCCTTTTCATATTTATTTATTCTTCCTTTTCGTTTCCATTTTGCATTCAGATTCATTTTCGTTTTAAAATTTCCTTATGTTAACATTTTTGTTAATATCTTTGTTATTATTTATTTTTTTGTAAACTTTTTTACCTTTAATAAATAAATAAATACCGAGAGAAAACTTCTTCTTCTAAAATGTTCGGGTAATAGGTAATATATAAAAATATAAAAATATAAAAATGTTATTGTACGCCGAAAGGCATTACACAAAATTGTATCATGTAATTTAGAGTGCTCGTATAGAGCCAGCAAATTATTCTAAGAATAAGAAATAGGATTTAGCATTTAGTCCTAAGTCAACATTTGTTAAATTATTGTACAATAAATCCGTTATTCAACAACAACAACATGTGCGCGGGTCGAATGTCATTATCCTCCACGTGTAAGTGTTAAAAAATAAAAAAATAATAATAAAAAATAAATAAAATTAAAAAATAAAAAAAATTCAAAAATTAAAAAATAAAAAAAAAATAAAAAAAATAAAAAAAAAAAAAAAAAAAAAAAAAAAAATATATATATATATATATATATATACGAGGGTGAATCAAATATAAACGATCATTTTTTTATACATTTATTGAATAATGCTACACACATACTATCAGCATTTTTCAATACAGACACCTGCGTGATCTACACACTTTTGTCACCGATTTGGAAGCTTTAATACCCCTTGTTCGTGGAAAGATTTAAGACGAGTTGTTTGCCAATTGCACACGTGCTCCTCGACTTCTTCATTACTTTCGAATTTTTTTCCTCCAAGTGACTTCTTCAAGGGTGCCAACAAAAATGGTCACAGGGAGACAAGTCTGTTCTATAAGGATAAGGAAGGTGTTCGGGTTTACCCAGCTTATTTCTTTCAATGTATCCCTAGACAAGGACACGGTTTTTTTTGTTTGTTGTTTTATATCCACATTTATTTAACAATTCAATTATATATTTTACTGAAGACTAAAAACCTCTATTTTACAAATATCATTCTTACATTAAGTTACAGGCTTTTCGCAAGCACTCTAAATTATAGATTATCATATTTCATATGCCTTTCGGCGTACAATAACTGTTTTTATAACATGTCACAATAATTAATATGTTTTCTTTTTAAAATTTATTCTATATTTTTCTACATTATGTATTATTTAAATTTTCTTTTTTTTATTTATTTTTTTTTAATTACATATTAACAAGCAAAATAAAAAAAAATTAAAAAAAAAAGACAAAACGGAAAACGGAAAACATAAGCAAGGAATACAAATAAAAAAATATTAAAATTAAATTAAAAACAAAAATAAGAAAAAAATATAAATAATTGGTAATTGGGGATAGGGGGAAGAAAAGCGGTGCGCCTGAGAGGTATACTATGTTTGGGGGCGTATAGTCTTTTCTTCATCACTGATCCACCAGCAATTGGGATGGGATCGATCTTTTATTGATTTATCTCTTTCACCGATCACCATACTAAAACGCAGGCGCCCTAGAAAATTAGAGATATCGTTATCATGGAGAATTCATTTATCCCTGGCACCACGGAAAGCGTGTTAAATAATAGGGACTCCATGTTTATTTTGGATAAGTCCTTTTTTATCCAAGAAAGGGAACACTTCTGGGGGAATGAACCCATTCTGGAGAGTCTCCAGATGCATATCATTGGGATAGAATGCTCCCGATATAAGATCATTTTCACGGCACATTGATTGCCCTTATGGTATGGCCACGAATAATCTTAATAATGAAGTTATCTATTCTGTTTAGTTCTGATTTGTCATAAAAGACTTTATTGGGATAGTATTTCTTGTACTGCGACTCTGGAGTTCTGTACATTCCGAGGCAGGAATGCAAACACTGCCCCTCGACACCCGAAACTTCTCTATGTAGAATGAGGATATGTTATACCATACTGGGCAGCCATACACTAAAACCGGTCGGATGAATGCCGAGTATGCAATTATTTTCACCTTGGAGTCCAGAAGACTACTACGGAAGAGACTTCGTGTCATTGCATATGCGTTTTTAGCTGCTGTAAGAGCAGCTGCTGTATGGTTATCAAAATAAATATACTGATCAAGCCAGATTCCAAGGTATCTGAATACAGTTTTAACTTGTAGGGGAAGATTATTACTTCCTGCAATGGAAAATTTTTTCCAATTCCGTTTTGTATCCCTTGATGCACTGGACAGGAGCGTTCTGAAAAAGATAGTCTCTGTTTTTTGGAAATTAATTTTTAATTTCCAGTCATCGCAAAAACGTTTGATTTAGTTGAAATCATCTTGCAGAAGTCTGTTGATGACATCAATCTTTTCTCCAGATCTATACACCACAATGTCGTCGGCGTAGGCACTTGCATGGTTGAGAGAACCTACTAGATCACTAGTGTAAATGTTAAATAAAATGGGAGAATTCACTGCTCCCTGTTGTAGACCGTTTTTGATGTGGAAAGTCCTGTTAGAGATTATATCTCCACATTTCATCACAAATTGCTTACCCATTATCATATCGTAGATAATGTATAATAAATATTCGGGCATACCCAGATTTGATAACTTATATACCAGCCCTTCTAACCATACGGTGTCGAAAGCCTTTTCAAAGTCAACAAAGCAGGCCCTTGTGCGTTGTCGCTTCGCCTTGTTCCCCTGTTTTGTCACAGCATGAACTGTGTCATGTTGCGATCGGAAACCAAACTGGTTGTTCGGAATAATACCATTTTCCTCCTCACACCAGTAGTCAATGCTTTATTTATAATTTTCTCGAATACCTTGCTGATGTTCGGAAGCAAACTAATCGAACGAAGATTGGTTGGATTGCTATTGTCCTTGCTCTTTTTGGGGATGGGATGGACTACTGCAGATTTCCATTGCGTTGGATAATATGCATTGTTTAGAGCGTTATTGGACAAAATAATGTAAACCATCACTACTTCAAGAGGTAAATACTTTAGAACAATATTTGGAATACTATCAATTCCAGAAGATTTTTAGTTGTTGATGGATCTAAGAATGTCCGTCAGTTCATCCTTGTGTACAAATATGCTAGTGTTCAGATTTCTAAGCGGGGAATCCGCTCTATTATTTTCACTAAAGATACTGAAACTTCGACTTAAGAGACGCCAATTGTTAAGTTCATTGCGGAACGAAATATGTTTTTGGAGAGCCCTATTTTCCAGGTCAAGATTAGAATGAGCCGATTCCTTCAATCTACAAACTGCTTCGAAACAAGCACCAATTGAGTTCGCTTTTTTTTGCAGATCCTCGACTATTATGAACTCTTCGTTAGAGTTAATGTGTTCCAGGGTAAGTCCTGCGTTCAGCAGAGTTTGGAAATTCTCGGGAGTCCGCGGAACTCGCAGACATGGAATGATATTATAATCTTTCCTTCGAAAGACTTGAATTATTTGAGGGAACATATTCGGCCCACTAGCTTTGATGGCTTGAATTCTGTTGTTCTAGTCTTCATTAATTACTGATCTATAGTTGTCACGGATCAGTTTTTGAAGATTTTTAATTAATGACTTAATTGTTTTTATTTCCTGGCTATTTGGATCGCTGAACTATCTGTAGAGCAGTTTTAACTTAGAGATCAGAATACTCTTTTGCCTACACAGCTCGTCGATCGTTGAGTTTCTCTATCGGCTTGTATGGCTCTCCATGTGAGACACTTTTGGGATAGAACGATTCATTGTATTAGTAACAGCGTTGTTCATCGTCGAAAGACAATGGGGGATCTATGCCATTGGAGCGTAATTCTTTTTATATTATCCTATCAAAGCGCGACCAGTGTGCTTTTCCGAAATTAAAAGAATGTATCTGTTTATACTGCTCAAGTAGTGAGTGTTCGTTTGGGACATGTATTACAGCACCAAGTCAATAATGATCGCTATCGTACTCGATTGTACGAAGACAATTTCGAGTAGTTAAATCCGTATCTAATAAATGTATTCGCTCGTCCAGCAACAGTAAATCCAGGAAAGAATTTCCTCTTGGATACTTGTAGTGTACAATTCTAGTTTATGTTCGATAGCGTTTGTTTGCCACCAGTCGAACAACACATTGCTTCTTGTGTTTGTGATAAGGTTACCCTGTGGGGGTCCTCTAATGTGGCGCTGAGGACCCACCACATTTTCAACCAAAATTTCACCTACAAACCACACACAACACCAACCCCAACTCCTTTTGTTGGCCTACATCACCTGTAAACATTACCCTTCCCAAGGGCGTCATATCATGCAGATAATGCATCACAGAATTCATCAATTCATGCAGATAATGCATCTCCAGAATTAATCTATTTATGCAGATGATGCATCATTATAATTTCCCTGAAAAGAACTCCTAACATGCAACATACATAGGGAAACTTATCGGCGCCCCTGTCAGCCAGGGTTTCTTGCCACACACGTGCGCAACACATTTTCTTGGCTTATCCTTATTCACGGCGGCCTTTTGTGCAACCGACAAAAGCAGTCCACGCATCGCGCGTCTAACCGCCGCGAATCAAATTCTCCTGCATGTAAGCATGCACACAGGGAATTCAACTCTTTCCACGGTCATGAATGCCGTGCACCACCATCGTTGTGCAAGTATCCCATTTCCTCGTAGCACAGGTTTCACTAATGGCGCAGCTGCATGAGCGCCACCAACGATACCCTTTTGCTCATTCCCTTTTTCTCGTTTTCGTTTGCCGTGACCTGGCAACACGAGCAAGCGAAACAATCCCGCCAAGATCGGCGGAGAGATCTGATTGGTCACCACGAAGAGAAACTGCACGTCTCTCTCGAGAATGAAAACCACCCTTAGCGGACGACCGACTCTGCACGAGTCATTTACAGGGAGTCGAAATTCAACCGCCGCCGGGGACAGTCACAAACATTTCCGTGAGTCGAGCTTCAACCCCTAGCGGGTACACACGAGTCGTAGGTCAACCACCGTCAAATGCAAGTCGCGCAACAAAAGTCGTTAACAAATAGCGGAAACATTCGTCGAGTTTATTCGTTTGGAGAAATAAATTAAACAATTCGAAGTGAATTACCTGTGTAGCTAAGTTAAACGATTCGATGTGAATTACTGTGTAGCTTAATTTTTGTTTTGGTATAACAGGCAAGTAAATTAAGAAACATGTAATCAAAGAAAGGAACGAGCAGATAGTTTGGACTCAATTGTTTTGTGGTTGAATTTTATGTTTTAGTAGTCACAAGTGATTCATCAAGATTTTGAAACAATTTACAAAACTTATTAACAGTTTGGTATTTAAGTTCAAAAAGGAGGTGTTGAAAATAAAAACCTTGATTGCAAGCCACATCATAGGGTTTCATTTCTATTAATTTGGAGGATGTTTCGCAGCAGTAGCCAGTGGGCTTTATGTGAACCCGTTCCGTGCCGGCACATAACATAAAGAAAGTGGGAAACATCGAAAACACTAACATTACACCCACACGGCACCCCCACATCCCCAAGCCCTGTGGTTGGAATTTAGATCTCCCGCCATAAAGAAATAATTATTTTCCGAGTCTAACTTGAGACTTCGAAAAAGGGTATCAAGTTCATTGATAAACTGTGTACATTGTGGAGCTTCGGGAGCATAAACAGAGTTCACATATAGATGCCTTTGACTTTTCAAAGGAATATCTATAACGCAGTCTTCTAGCACCTGGAACTTGTATACATCTCTACTGTAAATGACTTTGTGCTGTAGACCATTTTTAACTAAGACAGCGATCTCGTCTAATTACTTTATAATTTGGGTAGTCCAATTTGTGTCTTTGGTTTAGCTTAGTTTCGCTAGCCAAAAGCACATCTAGGCGTTCAGCTTCCAGCAGATTGCTCAGATTATCCCTCCTTTCCATGCGGATTAGTGAATTAACATTCACAGCAATAATTTTTGGAGTTAATTCTGCCGTAGTGAACGTTATGATTAAAGTGTTGGTTCATCTGGAAACAGGGTCGAATAGATAATTTCCGTTCGAGCCACTTGTTCCGTCAGTTTTTTTTTTTCGATCTTTTCGAATTTTTTATCAAACGCAGCAAACTGTCCTTGTATGGACAGTAATATTGCTGTTATATCAGTTTGTGCCTCGGAACCAGGCGTTTTAATGATATTGCGTGATTGTTCTAAGTTTGGTGCTCTTTTTACTCCACCTGCCATTTGGGGGTATGACACTCTTGGTGCCACGAAGTTGTTGTAAGAGCGAGTTTTCATCCGTTTCTCTTCTTCAACTTGCTTCTTTCTGGTTTCCAACTTCGATTTTAGTTGTTGGTACTTAGGGCGCTCCTCGATAGTATAGTTGTTAGTATACCCGCCTGTCACACTGGAGACCGGGGTTCGATTCCCCGTTGGGGAGCCTCTGGCGCAAGACTAATGACCTTGCCCGGAAGAAAACAAACAAATCATTATGGAAAATTTAACAAGCCTCAGGACTTGCTAAATAAGTCCAAGGCCGGTTCCCGGTTGTAGTGCCGATGATGATGACTTAGGGCAACCTCTAAAGTTAGCAGGGTGACCTGTGTTACAGAGGACACAGGATAGTTTATTTCTATCCGCGAGCTGTTCTTTGCCCAATGGGCATTCTCCAATGATATGCTTATTTCGGCAGTTTGACGCATCTGAAATGCAGATTGCAGTTCGCTGCCACATGCGCGAAGGGTTGACAACGCATACACTGCAATAAGCGGTCGGAGTTCTTTATTTTCTCGCAACTTATTGTTTGGTGATTAATGTATTTAATATATCTAAGTCCATCAACCACTATTGGGGCTTAGCGACATAATGAAGAAAGGCAACTTACTGTTGCGATTTCTAGAATTTGCTGTAGAAAATGGTTTCACATTTGTAAATTTCAAGGTATCGTTTTCGAAGCTTTTTAGTTTTTCGAGCACCTCTTCGGGAGTAAAGGAAGGGTCAACTCCTTTGAGGAGCATGGAGACAGTTTTCTCCGATTTAGGGGTGTACGTGTAGTACTCGCTTTTCGATTTCCTCAACGCCTATTTAATTTTGCTATAGTCTTCTAAATCATCGCATGTTAAACTTATCTTAAAATTATTTATACGTTTTGTTTTAAAAGTTTTGCATGTCAATGTTTTATGAGATCCTTTGTCTCCATGTAACTGATGTAGATAGGAGGTACTTTGTCGGATTTTAGCGGGTTGAGTGCCGATGTAGTGTTCCACCGAACACTGTCCACAAAAAAAGAGAAATCAAACACAGAAACACGGAGCGAATATATCTACAAATGAAACACGGTGAATTGTTTTTATTTTGAACTTTTATTTTATTGTCCGATTCCTTTTTCTCTTTAATTTCACAGTTATCCTCGATATCTTGAGTCTTAATAAACAACAAACTTCCACAACACCTTGGAGCGTATCAATATTTGAACATAACCTTATTCATTCGGCTTATCGCACATAGTCTTTTATTTAGTGTTTTCGAGACAACTACACAAAGTGGAGAATTACAAATGGCACACGTTAGAATTGCTACGTTTTTAAATAGGGAACGCAGCCTTTCACGGTGGCCATAAAACGAAGTCGAATTCCATTCATAAATGTTTTGATTGTACTTCAAGCCAATAATAAAGTTTTTGAATTATCTCAAATGGTTTTCATTTTATTTTTAAAAAAAAGTTGTCAAGTCCCTATCGGAAAATCCGATATATTCAACTTTTAACGCGTAGCAATTCTAACGTGTGCCATTTGTAATTCTCCACTTTGTGTAGTTGTCTCGAAAACACTAAATAAAAGACTATGTGCGATAAGCCGAATGAAAAACCCATACATACGTCCCTATTGGAAATCCATACATACGTTGAAAGTGTTTTTTGTTTAGCTCGTGTATTTTAAGGTTTTAAACTAAGGGTCGAAAATTCCTTCTCGATCTATCGCGTAACGCTGGTCAACCTCCTCGTGAGGGTTCTCTGACTGTTCGCACGAATTTCTCTATCCATTTCCAATTCTCATCCCCTCATCTGTAAAAGAAATTTCCCCTCATAATTATCATTCTCATCCTCTTATCTGTAAAAGAAATTTCCCATCATAATTATCATTCTCATCCTCTTATCTGTAAAAGAAACTTCCAATCTTTATTCATATTTCCATCTTCTTCTCGGTATCTTCTTTCGAAGGATCGACGAACCGCCACTTATTACTCGATCCTTTCATGGGGTTTGTTTGCGTTACCCACCTGGCTTTAAACAACAAGAGTTTCGGTGCGCTTCAGATGGGTAACAAAAGAACCTTGGAAATTAGTTGTCGGTTTCTAGATTGCATTACCAAGTCATAAAACATCTGGTATGAGCCGATATGCGTTAGGATGTTTATGATTGCAAGTATTGTGTGTCGGCGGTTCGACCCGCTATGCCTTTGTTTGCACACGTGCACTTTTGGTTTTGGGATCTTGCAAGGAATGAGAGGTGCTAATTGTTTATAGCGTACATGAGAAGATATGAATCATGCTGCTTGATTTTAGGGAATTGCCTTGGATGAAATTGCGTGACTGGATTTCAATTGAATGAATGAATTGAATGAATGAATTGAATGAATGAATTGAATGAATGAATTGAATGAATTGAATGAATTGATTGAATGAATTGAATGAATGAATGAATTGAATGAATTGAATGAATAAATTGAATGAATGAATTGAATGAATGAATTGAATGGATGAATTGAATGAATGAATTGAATGAATGAATTGAATTCAATATTAGAAAATTTGAACGTTCAGTTCGATTGGTTTTGACAATTGAAATTAATGTTGCGTTGGGGATATGCAATGGATTTTTCTAGGTAATTTGTGTGGTTCGTAAAACCGCCACAGTACTTCCTCCTTTTTTTTTTGACTGGCACCTGCTGAGATTATTCCTGCCTCTGATTTGGTTCCTGCTGTTAATGTGGTTCCTGCTGTTGGTGTGATTCCTGCTGTTGGGTTTCCTTAGCTCGTCGTGTTTTCCTTGTCTTCGCGGGTTGCTGTTGTCTTTGTTCTTGCTGTTGTTGTTGTACCTTTTCCGTTTTTCGCTCACTCCGGCTCAGATTGTTTTTTAGTTTAAGAAGTTCCTTCATTTGTTGGTCCAGTTCTTGTTTTTTAAGACCAATCTCATGAATGAGTCTGTTGAGGATCTCGACCTGATTGCCGCCGTCTGCATTTGTTTCGTTAACAGTCAATTCTTGGAATTGGTTTTCAGCCCCTGAGTACTAAGTAAAATGGCCGTTGTCTTCGCCACATGCTGCTGTCACTCCACGTGTCTGCATGCTTGTTTTTATTGGCCTTGTGACGTTTAGCCTTTAGATTTGGGTCTGTATTTTGCCTTGTCTGAAGCACCATTTTGGCATTCATTTGATCTACATCCATATTATGGATGGGTTGCGGGAGGCAGGAATCAAGTCCGTGAAGCATCATCTGAACCGAGCTATTGGAAATGCGTTTTTGACATTCGAGGAGCTTACTACCGTGTTGGCCCAGATCGAGGCTTGTCTGAATTCACAACCAGTTGTCGTCCTGCCAACGGAGCCTGGCGACCCCGATGTGTTGACCCCCAGTCATTTCTTAGTTGGAGGACCGGCTATGAGCGTCCAGGAAGTCGATCCGGGAGAGACAACAATCACTTGGCGGTCCAGATGGAAGTATTTGCAGGCGTTGCAGTTCTTACTTCTTTTTATTTATATTGCGCGAAGTACAAACAGATTGCGGCCCCGCGCACACACTCACAATGTTCGAGCGCTCACACGTAAACACCGTTCACACATTCACACATAACGTGTTACTCGCACAGTTTTTGTATGAAACTGTGTTCTTTGTTTTTACTGACAAGACGTGGCTTCGTTTTCTTTTATTTGATTATATTTATATATATTAACTTTGTTTTGACTGTTTTTATGACTGGAATTTATTTATTTATAAATAGTCTATATATTTCAGCCACTCACGAGTCATAAAAGCAACTTTTTTCATTTAACTCGACCGCTGAACTGAAGACACGTTCGCACTCAGTCATCGTATCACACTCAGTCATGTGTATCGTTGTATGCTGCCATCGTAGGCCTTTCTAAGAACTTATTGACCTACCCCCGTACTATGCTTCTCAGGCGCAGTCTCTTTCCCATTCCCCATATCCAATTTTTTGTTTGTTTCTGATTTATGTTTTGTTTATACGTTTTGATTTTTAATTAAAAAACAAACAAACAAAAGTTAAATATTATAACAATAGAAAAATATATGCATATTGTAAAATAGGAAAAATTTAAAAGAGGAATCGCTCTTACATATCGAATATTATCATTCATTAAAAAAAAAAAATTATTGTAAATTAAAATATAGATATTGTGTATTTTAAAGTGCTTATAAAGAGACAGTAAGATAATATTAGAACGATACTTGTTAAATAAGATATTACATTTAGTCCTAACTAAAAGAATTTGTAATTTTATTGTAAATGAATGTGGATTCAAAACAAAAGAAAAACACAAAATCGGACTTAGAACCAAGAGATTATCATCTTATATTGTCATCCCAAAACGTCCTTTGTGATACGAAATTGACATGAAGTGGAAATCGGTTAGTGAGGTGTTTCGCTAATAGCAATCAGGGCTTCTATAAGAGAACCATGATAAAGTTACCGTTCAAATGGCAAGAAATCGAAAAACACGACGATGTAAAAAAAACGAGACAATCCAAATCATATTAAATAAAGTTGTGAACTAAACGTGAAAATAATGGACTTCTTTTTCCCCAGAACTACAATAATATTTCATTTCTTTTCCATCACGTTAGATAATATCGATCAGGTTATGTGGGGAGGTTTCTAACAGGAAGGAAACGTTTTCTGTGCATCAAATGATCGGACAATTTACAACAAACCGAGAACAGTTCTGTAACGCAGCTTTTGTACACCATAGCTTATCATTTCTCCAATCTGGTGGCCTTCTGGCAGTTTTGCATACAACGTCTTTTTTTCTTTCCGATCGATTGCATAAAGTCATTTTCTAACAGTTAAGCAAGGTTTCCTACACACAAGATATGAGGAAAGGAAAATGAATTTCCCCAAACTAATATATAATTTTATATTACATATAGTTAACCCAGGCGCATTAGGATACGAAATCATACCAATCAATTTTTTAATCACAATTACATTACCCAATCCCACTACGTCGCGAACAGGATCTTGATATTGTCACGTCTAATGTCATTCTATCGAACGACATTGATCGTCAACCAATCGTACGATGTCGAATATGTTAGAATGCGTCATGCAGGTCTCGCAGATTGTCGCGCAACAATTGACTGGGTTACGTAGGTGCACAGCGCACTCCATTCCGCGGGTGTAAGATCATCATTCGAATGGAATTCCTGAAACTTACCTGGATTCTTCTGAGTAAATCCAAGAACTTTAATTGACGGTATCTGCGGTGATCAATCAAACCGAACACGGAGATTGGCTAATCCAAAAACATTCACTGGTATGCTGTATTGTATGGAATAGGAGACAAATGGTTCACCAATCCTCGCAGACTCCGTGAAAGGTTTTCAGTTGATTTTGAACTAAAAGAAATCGACAGGGGGCACTTACATACGATACCTTTTGCAGTAGAATTGATGTATACTACATGCGAACAAAAAGGATTATGTGGCATATTGTAACTGGCTGAAAGAAAAGAAGAGATAAAAAAAGGAAGATGTCGACTCACTACACATTTACATGGGTGGGGTGAAAAGTTTCCGACCTCAACGTGAAGATAGCAACACTCGTCAATAAAAGCTAGTGAATGTAGTTGTGCATCTTTTGACAGTTACTCACCATAATTTCAGTCATTTTGGACGCCTAGTTTTTATTTGACAGACGCTTGAGTGAGTCGATGTGAGTTTCATTTATCATTTTTTATTTCTACCTCTTATTGTGATTTAATTACTCGCTAGGCAAAAATGATTAAAATCTAGCTTATGTTATCTTATCTCCTAACTTACTGGTCCCTCTTGCGAACTCTCTAAGTTACATGCATACGCTTAAAACGGGAAAATTTGTCTTTCGACATTGTGATTGTTTTGTTTACATGAATTTTAAAGAACTTAATTGGATACAAAGAAAATGAAGAACAGCAAAAACGTTGTTATTGTTATCGTTTTTACCTTATTATCATCATCATCGGCACTACAACCGGGATCCGTTCTTGGCCTTAAATAGCAAGTCGCTCTACCGGTCCCGGTTTCGAGCCGATGTCATCCAGTTTGGCACTCGCAGGCCCTGGGCGTCCTAGTCTACGCCATCCCTCCATCGCAGACAAAGGCTTTACCTTATATCTAACCAACTACATATCCTAAACCTAACATCTAAACTAAATCTTCGAAATGCTAAATCTATGTAAGCTTTCCGTTGTTTGTTGGGCTTTTTTTATTATCATTATTTTTATTACTTCCTTTTCTTGACAGGGGGAGGTGGGGGGGCAAAGGGAAGAGAGCATTGCGCTTGAGAGGCATACTATATCTGAGGAAGTGAATTTGTGGGGATTCTCTAAATACATGGAGAACCAACCAACTATTTCCGCCTAATTTCGACTGCCAACAGCGAACCCCAATTTCTCCTACTTACCTATTCACCTGAAAAGCATGTTGCAATAACGGACGCATAGCTGAAATCATTATTTTATGCAAGTAATGCATAATTTAATTCAGCTATCTTTCTGCAATACGGCAACTCCAGTCCTCTAACCATGAGATTTCCACCGGAAATTCCAATCCATGTGGTTAGCAACACCAAGTCGAATCAAACGACGCTGTTGCATAATCATGCAGCGGCTTGGGTAATTATCGAAATCCATAACATGTTTCCCACGTTAATATTGCCCTAGCCAAAGTAGCGCCACTTCGATTTTCCCCAGACACTCTATCCTCTGGGGATCAATGATCTCTTTTCGCAGGTGAATAGCACCAGCTAAACTTTCCTCTTCTTCACAGTTCTGTCTTCCTACAGTTCAATGCCCGCTGAGGTCACCACATTCCCCGAATTGGGTCAGTGGGTTACCCTCAAAGTTGCATTGTTTCATGTACACACAACTCAACCCACCCCGAGATCATAGTACATTGTGTTTCTGTTCTCTCATTCTCCCATGTTCGTCGACTATCGAATTATCCGAAGTGTTCCCCCCATCTCGACGGGCGTGGCACGTGAGAGAGCAGAAGCGTTAAGATAATCTCCATTGGTTGTCCGGTGTGCAAAAATTAAATTACCCATCTTCATCCCTAATTCAAGTCAGTCGTTATTCAACTACCGTAGCGTGTACACGCTGGTACACACGCTCGAGTCAGAACGCAAGAGAATTGTTGTCAGGCGAATGTAGTGTCCAGTTAATCAATCGAGAAAGAGAAACGCGTTGCCCTTTTATAATAGACAGTTTGCATTTATATATTTGCCACGGAATGATAAATAAAGACATAACCAAAGTGTTAGAGATAAACATAAGTTAAAACAAATAAAATGAATACTAAAACAATTAAATTACACAACAGTGCATTTCATTTCTTCGTATTCCTTGTGGTGAGCAATTTTCGTCGGAACAACTTGATGGGGATTCAAGTGCAACAGTGCCCGTGTCTTGGCACACCTACTTGAACCCCACAAATTCCTCTCCTCGTTGAGAAGCCACCACCATTTGGGAGACGTTCGATCTTTGCCTTATTTATACCTTTCACAGATCGCCGTGCTAAAACGAAAGCGGCCTGGGGCATTTCACAATCATGGAGAATTCGTTTGTCACTGGCACCACGGAGGGCGTGGTAAATAATCGGGACTCCATACACGTCTTGGATAAGAACTTTTTGATCCAAGAAAGGGAACGCTTCTGAGGGGATAAACCCATTCTGGAGCGTATTCTCCAGATACATATCGTTAGGATAGAATGCTCCCGACATAAGATTATTGTCACTGCACATCACGTCGGGGAGCCTCTGGCGCAAGACTAATGACCTTGCCCGGAAAAAACAAATCATTATGGAAAATTTAACAAGCCTCAGGACTTGCTAAATAAGGCCAAGCCCGGTTCCCGGTTGTAGTGCCGATGATGATGATGACATTGCCCTTGCTGTGTGACCACGAATAATTTTAATTATGAAATTGTCTATCCTATTTGACCCTGATTTGTTATACAGGATTTTTTTGGGATAGAATTTTTTGTATTGCGACTCTGATGTTCTATAAAGTCCGAGGCAGGAACGCCGACACTGCCATTCGAACGCACGAAACTTCTCCATATAAAGTGGAGATATATTATACCATACTGGGCAGCCATAAACCAAATCTGGTCGGATGAATGCCAGGTACGAAATTATTTTAATTCTGGGGTCAAGAAGACTACTCCGGAATAGATTTCTTGTCATAGAATACGCGCTTTTAGTTGCGGAGAGGGACGGTGCTATGTGCTTGTCAAAATATAAAGACTGGTCTAGCCAGATACCAAGGTATCTAACTACAGTTTTCACTTGCAGTGGAAGGTTATTGTTACCTACAATAGAAAAGTGTTGCCAGTTTTATTTTGTATCCCTCGAGGCCATGGATAGGGGCATTCTGAAAAGGATAATCTCGGTTTTCTGGAAATTAATCTTTAATTTCCAGTCGTCGCAAAAACGTTTTATTTTGTTGAAGTCATCTTGAAGGTGCCTATTGATGACGTCTATTTTTTCTCCTGTTCTGTACACCACTATGTCTTTGGCGTACGCAAAGGAGTTTTCGAGAGAACTCACTAGATCACTAGTGTAAATATTGAATAGAATGGGAGAATTCACAACTCCCTGCTGCAAGCCATTTTTAATTTGGAAGGTCTTGTAGGAGAGTATGTCCCCGCATTTCACCACAAATTGTTTGTCCATTATTATATCATAAATGATGTATAGCAGATATTTCGGCATACCCAGTTTTGTTAACTTATAGACATTTTCTTCTAACCATACGATGTCGACAGCCTTTTCAAAGTCAACCAAGCAGGCGCCTGTACATTGTCGCTTTGCCTTGTTCCACTGTATATCGGAAACAAGTTTCGTCGCTGCATGAACTGTATCATGTCGCCCTCGAAAGCCAAACTGGTTGTTGGGGATGATATCGTTTTCATCACCCACCAACCTATCAGTGCTTTGTGTATAATTTTTTCGAATACGTTTTACGCCCAGTGCATTTACCGGGCACGATTCAAGTCGAGCGAAACGAAATAAGACAAATAAATAACGAAACGAAATGTTGTTTATTTGTTCGTACTAAAAAACGACGACACTTTATTTATTCGATAACGAAAAACGATATGAAATTGAAAATTGACAACAAATCTAATTGACAACGAACAACAAATAACAAAGCTGCAGTAACGAAAACAAAAAGTGCTGCCAAACATGCAGATAATTACACACTATAACGAATTACTAGATAACAATTATAACAATTAATAACAAAACAAATTGTAACAATTAAGAATAAAACTATAAATTAAATTATTTAATAAATTGAAATAACTAGTTTAAGCATGCTGCCACATGCCGCCCGCCTTGAAGCGTCAGGTTCAAACTGGTTGTGGAGCCTTCGTCTTCGGCAGGATAGTTGAAGGGAAGAAAAATTATTTTTATTTACATCGCTCAATCGCTTCATTTGATCACCGGTGCTAAGCAGAGAACTCTTTGTATTTGTTGATAAAGCAGGTGACGTCTTAATGTTGTTATACGTTTTCCGATAAAGTTGCTAATCAAATTGCAATCTTTCGCAGCTACTGTGATCATATAAAATCGAATCAGAATGAACTGGACCAATTGAATTGTCATTCTGTACTTTTTCCACCATAAGTAATTTTGATATTCGGGTTCCATTGACGAAAACAAGTAGTAGAAGTACATGATGATGTGGACGAACGAGTTTAAGATGCCGATGATGACACCTTGTTCACCTGGAGCATATTTGAGATGACCACATGAGAACAATGCTGTAGTTATATGCAGATATATGTGTAAGAATTTTTCACCCAACTAATAATAACATCGTCCAGTCGGACACTGATATAGCAAACTGTCTCGCTGAACATTTCTGCAAAGTCCATAAGCAAAACGATACCCTCCCAGTAACAAATTTCCACGATACCGTGAACGATTACATTCCACGCTCACTGGAGCCATCCCTCACACCATTTATTACTGAATTCACCGAAACCAATAAAGCATCACAAGTCCGAAGTCATTACTTCACGTAACAATAAAAAATCGACTGGCCTAGATGGTATCCCTAACCTCCTATTCAAAAGACTCCACCCAGGCAACTTGCTCCCGATTCTCGTTCTTCTCAACCACATAATAAACGCTTCACATTTCCCTCAAAGTTGGAAAACAGCGGTGATCGTCCCTATTAGCAAATCTGGGCCCTCCAAGTACCCGGATAACTTCCGTCCGATATCGCAGCTAAACTCGCTTAGCAAGATTCTTGAATGTAAAATCTACAAAAATCTTCTCTCATTTGCCAGGGATAACTCCCTCATTCAGAACTCTCAATTTGGCTTCCGCTCACAACACTCCACTTGTCATGCTCTCTTAAAACTGACACATGATGTGACGACCCACCTCCAAAACCAATCCCCAACGGTATGTGTCTCCCCAGACATAGCTAAAGCAGTCGACTGTGTTTGGATCGCAGGACTGTTATACAAACTTCATTCAATGTATGGATTAAACATCCACTCCACAAAACTTCTCGCTTCTTACCTCTCTGATAGAAAGTTCATGGTGAAAATAAACTCAACTCTCTCGACACCTTATAGCATAACCGCAGGAGTTCCTCAAGGATCCATCCTCGGCCCACTACTATACCTTCTTTATACATCAGACGCACCGCAGCCACTGTTACCCAATACAACAATGCTCAACTATGCCGACGACACCTTAATTTATTCAAGCAACAAGCTTGTCAAGGAGGCAAGAAACTGTATTAACAGATATCTCCCAATCCTGTCAGCCTACTTTACCAAGTGGAGAATTCAACTAAATCCAACCAAAACTCAGCTCATAGTTTTTAAAGGCAGAAACGCGAGTTGTACAAACAACACTATTCGCTGCCATAATAAAATCAGAATTAAAATAAATAACAATATAATTAAACCCTCCAAAACCTTAAAGTATCTAGGTATAACCTTTACCAACAATCTGTCATTCTCCGCCCATATTAAAAGTACGATTCGTAAAGCCACAACCCAAGTGAACCTCTGCAGAAAAGTCATGTACAAACCGAATGGTCTCTCTCCCAAAGTCAAATCACTTATCTACAAACAAATAATCAGACCCACTCTCACATATGCATGCCCGATATGGTACCATATCACACCCGCCCAAATGGAGAAGCTACGCATTTTCGAAAGGAAATGCTTCAGACTTATCACTGGCCTCAACCGACATCCTAACTCCCACAAATATTACAACAGTAGTTCGCTCTACTATGCCGCTAATATTGAACGTATAGATCGACGCTTCCTCGAGCTGTCCATCAAATTTATCGAAAATCTTCCCAATAATCCCAATCCGATAATAAATGCGCTCACATCGACTCCGTCAGACAACCGAACTGCCTACCCGAACTGTCTCCACACCAGAACCCTCTTCACATCTGGCAGGTTGGTCAACAACTCCAATGAGATTGTATACCACAATACTGAACTCTCACCTCACCAGTTTAAATATTGTAATATACAACCCTTCTCTAATATCTTGCGTTTCAACGACCAATCGGAAAGTGTTCCCCCAACCCATATCACCGACTCATAGTACCCACCCTAACCCAAATTCCACCCATCAACCACTATACCTCCCGCCCCATCCTACTCTAACTTATTGTAATAATAATAGATTTAATAATTAGATAAGCTAGGCTAAGCTAAGTCAAGTTAAGTTAAGCAAATTAGTTATAGGTTAAGTAAATAATTATATCCTGGTTTTCTGACCTTTTCCAGGAAGCCCCACCTACTCCTATCTTGTCCACCCATGAAATATATAACTTTATAATAATGTTTGAAAAATGTACTAGCAAGTATGTATAAACGATTAAAGCTAAGATAATTATAAGTTATCTGTATTACTTATTGTAACAAATCATTTATTGTATAAATACAGAAATGTAAAAAAAAAAAAAAAAGTGTAAGAATGATATTTGGTTCTCCTTTTTGAGCAGAACGACGAGTTTTGTATTTCTAAGATCGATGATTTTGGAGAAGAAATAAAACCATGTTTCAGAATACAGTTGCAAAGCTTCCTTTTCGACATTAAGTGGGAAAATATTGTAATTTCATTTGATGATATATACGTTAAGTTAGTTGAACGTATCAATTGAAAACCGTTGTATACAACAATGATCTTTTGTAGATTATAAGGTTTCCGTTTGGCCATGTAAGTAGGACCAGTTTCAAAAATGAGCACCAGTGCTCCTTCCTTCAGCCGAACCTCTTGACGTCGGGTACGACGGAATCGAATCAGCTGATGTGGGGATTCCTTGCGCCTACGCTTCCAAAGATACTGCTTCAATTGTTGCTCGTGGTGCCAGGCGGATATACGATTAACTGGCGTACCTGCGAAGTCGAATTGTGGGAAAGAAGCTAAAGGGCTAACCACTAGGAAATGGGCAGGAGTGAAAGGTTCAAGCTTATTGGGATAGGAGGAGGACATGGGTGATATGGGACGGGAATTAAATATTGCTTCCACTTCGATAATATACGTCAGTAATTGCTCATAAGTAAGCAAGTGGGGAGCTCTTGGAGGAATGAAGTGCCAATCAACTCCTTGACCACTACACATTTCTCGTCTCATTTGATAACACGTTCGATAGTGAAAACAATTAACAATTGGTGTTGTGGTTGTGGCGGTGCTGCCAAACCCCACGGTTCGCCTTACTGAAAAAACCCCAATAACTGCTACCCAGTCTGCATAAACTTTCGCTAATGCAACCGCATTAGCATCTTAAATGCTCCACGCATGATATAGATCAAATCTATAATCTAAAAAGTCCCTGTGAAAGAAAACTTACCTACATGCATCTCTTCGCATATAATTTCCTGTAAGAATTTCTTTCTACCTTTTCAAGAATCCCAGGCAAATTTCAATTTCCCATACCTGCACCGCAATCTCCACTCAGCATACCTGAAACATTTCCTTCTTCAAGGACATTTAATGCATACAACGCGTTAGATAAAATTCTTAAAAATAGTTCCTTAATGTGCATATGCACCATAAATACAAAACATGCGGCACCCATTGTTATCAATTGAAATGCAACGTCGGGCGGCTTGTTTTTACAGCTGCAGCAAGCCGACCGGCGATTCACCATCAATAGACAAACAATCACCAATTTCGTACATCGCCACAAACTAATTTTCCTGCATATACAAATGCAGGCAAGGGTTTCGTCTCTGCCACCAATCCCATTAGCACCATTTTTCTTCCCAACGTCTATTATAGCGATAATACACAGCGTAAACACGACCCTCATTACCGGACGAAGCATTTGGTCGCTTCTCCCTTTGTTCCTTTTTTTTCTCGTTTTCTCTTTGCTAAATGCAACGATAAACACGGTGATGGGTACGATCACACACATACCACCATGATCTGCATTACGAGATCTGGTTCTCTCTTGTGGTAGGTAAAACATATCCTTAGTGGAGAGGATATCTACTACGACACCACAAAACTCACCCCATAAACGAATCACCTCAGCATGAGATAATTATCGTGGAGTCGATTTCCATCCGCCGACTGCCGTGGTCGTTGGTGACTTCCGCTCTCCTTCGCATGGCGGAGATGCGTTCATCAAAAGTCGTGCGAGTTTAATCCCCTGAGGTACGTGCCCTTATTCTGGTATTGTGTGTCGCGCGCCGAGTTATATTAAAGTGTAAATTCCACTTACTTGAGGAATGCTGCTTGCCAAATCGTTTCCATTAGATAATTAAGATTGCGTCTTCCCTTTGTGAACATTATAAACCCATAGAAGAAATCATCTAGTTTCCATCAAATCAGCGCAGTATTCATGTGAAATAAATATAGTTTTCGGCATAACACAATACAATCCAAAATAACAATAAAAGGATACAAATAAACAACTGTGCGTTTCATTTGATTTTCCTGGTGTCTGTTCCTGAGAGTGTTTTCCTTATTTTTACTTGGGTGATCGTGTTAGTGTTTTCCTTACTCCCGGTTGTTGACAAGCGGATGGCGATAGGAGTGAACCGAGTGTCCGTGTTTGGCACAATACTCCTAATCCCCACATGGTCATCAAAATAAAAGGATAAAAAACATTTAAATAGAACATTGAACATTCGCCATGTGAACCACGTAAAAACACGTGAAATTAAAGATCATCGGGCGTTCAGTTGAAAAACTTTCAAATAACGCAGTGGAGAACTGAAACATACATAATTCGTTCGTGTCGCAACCAGCTCCAATCCGGAGAGAGTGGTTAACGACAGCTGCTTTCCTTCGGGCAATAAAAAAAAAATTAAAAAAAGTGAGAACACGTGGTCCATAATATGGACGTAGATCCTTGAGTGACAGCAGCGACGGCGAAGACAACGCCCATGGTGCTTACTACTCAGGGGCTGGAAACCAATTCCAAAAATTGACTGTTAACGGAACAAATGCAGACGGCGGCAAACAGGTCGACGTCCTCAACAGACTCATTCATGAGATTGGTCTTAAAAAACAAGAAATGAACAAACAAATGGAAGAAGTTCTTAAACTAAAAAACAATCTGAGTCAGAATGAGCGGAAAACGAAAATTGTACAACAACAACAGCAAGAACAAAGACAACAGCAGCCCGCAAAGACATGGAAAACACGACAAGCTAAGGAAACTCGACAGGGGGAATCACATCAACAACAACAGCAGGAACCGCATCAGAGGCAGGAACCAGGTCAGCAGGTGCCAGTCAAAAAAAAGGAGAAAGTACCTCCTATCTACATCAGTTACATGGAGACAAAGGATCTCATAAAACTGAGTGAGCTGACATGCAAAACTTTAAAACCGATCTCATCCCAACTGGTGGTAGGTTTGTGCGGTAAGAGTAGGATGTGCCGGTGTACGGCACGGGTTCACTCCCATCCCCATCCTCATTAAAACCTTGTTCCGCTGAGAGAAGTCAGAGTTCATCACTAAGCGCTTCGTTATTGTTACGCCAAACACTGTCTGTTGTTGATAACTCTAAGTAGTACTTGTGTAAACCGATAAAACTCTGTCGTAAGAGACATAACCACAAGAAAGGCAAAACTGTAGTTGAGAGTAGCTTTATTAATTGATTATATTGTTGATTGGACGAGAACCGATGGTGTTCATTCGATGAAGGTTGATTGCAGACTGACTGATTGGCATAACTGCCAATTCAAAAAGCGACGCTATAACATCATCGTGGTGACAATCGGCCAGTTGGTGCCAGCTGCTGCGCAACTGGCATACATGCGAATGTACTAGATTTCTCCAGTACATTTCAGCACATTTAATTGTCAAGCCGCAACACTGTCACTAAATGCTCACCTTAGCAGAGAAGAAAACACACTTGTAATGTTATTTGTTAATGACTTTATTGTTTGGGACATATTACGATTTAACACTTTGATGTTACCTTACTAATCGTGCACGATACGGTTCCTTAAATCACATTATTTAGGAGATCTAATTGATCAGTCAACTTGGTAACATTTGGTGGCAATGCAAGTAATTTTACTTTAAAACCCGATACAACAAAAATAATTGAAGGCTCGGACATTCACGACTTCGAAAACAAACCCATCTCCGCAGCTCTACGGAGAGCGGGAGGTGAACCGACCGGGTCGGCAGTTTGAATAAGACTCGCCAAGGGTTGGAATCTGGCTCTTGATTCACCCTCGATTCGGTGGTGGTGAATATCCTCTCGGCTTAGGATACGTTTACTTACCACAAGAGAAACGTAAAGTCTCTCTTTGTGAAATAGAAAACCAGATCTCGTAATGAAGACCATTGTGGTATGGGTGTATGAGTGATCGTGAAGATCATATAGTTCAACTCATGCGCGAAGGCCATGGAAAAACAAAGCTGAAAAACTGTAAGGACCAAGGGATCGTATAGACCATTGTTTACGATGTGCATGGTAGCTATAATAGGCGACACTGCATCGGGGAAATGGTGCTAATGAGTTTTTCTATTTACCCAATGGGAAATGTGTATCGCGGCTATTACCGGCGGTGGCTTGTCGCCCGATTAGGGATCGTGGTCGTATATATTGCAGCTGGATAAATAGCCGCATTGTAATTAGGCTGTTGATGCTAAAGGAATCTAGGTATATGATGGATGATCGTGTACCGCATTTTGCTGGGCAAAGGGGATTGCATTTGTATATATGATTACATGCGAAGGAATTCGGTTTATGACTCTAGACGCAAGATGTGAGTATTTGCTTTTGTCCGATGGACAAAGAGCTGCCGAGGCTTCCACGGCCTGTGGTGTGCACATGTACAGCGGAATTGCATGGTGGTATAACGGTGCCGAGTAGTTTTTGGATTCATCAGACCCGCATGATATGAAGAATTCTTGTAGGTATTCTGGGAAATGCATTTGCATGAAAGAAAGAATTCTTGTATGGAATTTAATGTAATGCTTGAATGCATTAAATGTCCTTGGAAAAGAAAATGTTTTGATGCGGGGAATGCAGGTGCTAATGCTATTGCATTAGCAAAGAACAATGGGGTTATGTGAGCTTCAGGACTGGAAGTTTTTAGGTAATTTGGGAAGGTGAGTAGTGGCGTTTATGGGAACCGCCACGGGTTTATGACGGAGGAAAGACTATACGTCCCCAAACATAGTACGCGTCTCAGGCGCAGCGCTTACCGTCCTCATCCCTCATTCCTAATTATATTTTTTTATTTATTGTTTATGTTTGTATGTTTTGTTTCGTTTTTTTAATTATTGTTAGCCCAAAAAAAAAATAGGAAGATGTACATATTACAAAAAAAGCACAAATTTAAAGGAGGAATATTCCTTACATATAGATTATTAGCATACGTTAAAATGCAAAAAGTATTTGTACACTGAAAGGCATAAGAAAAAAATTTGATATTGTATAATTGAGAGTGGTTGCGAACAGCCAGTAAGTTAATGTGAGAATGATACGTATAAAAGAGAATTTAACATTTAGTCTTATGTAAAATCTGTAATTCTATTGGAAATATGTGTGGATTTAAAACCATAAAAAAACCGTACGTGCACCCAGTTTAATTTATAGCTACCAAGGAAATAAATTAACAAATTAATTAAAAACAACTGTTAATCTTTTTACGGTCATTTATGAGTTTACAAGCGATAAGGTACTTTAAGATCGCGGAACTTCATTTGTAGAAACTTAGCATTCGTATTCCGTTAACAGGTGTTAATTATGTAAACTTCAATCCAATTTGCAATTCAGCATTCTAAATCTTTTCATCGAAAAGGTCATCATTCCACTAATGGAAATTCTAGGAGTGCTCTCTCACGTCTAAAGGGATACATTAGACTGCTACTGCTATGGCTTTTGCTGCCTATCGAAAAGCCGGCTGCTCTACTTTTAACGCCAATGTGACATCACCAAGAACTATTGCATCTGGAACGCATATTTGACATCGGCGAGTTGCAGACAATTGCCATCACGTTGGCCATTGGAAAGAGATTAACTCCTGCACTAGTGATCTACAGCTCCAAGTAGTGGGTCTTTGAATACCGAAAGTCAAGCAATGCATCATCCCGATCGCTGATCACAAGGCAACAACGCTCTGATTAACAGCAACGTAAATGGTCATCTCTTTAAGTCTTCGACCGGCTAAACAGTGGCTATCAACACCAAACAAGCAGCAGATAGATACAGCACGATCGCAGATGGGATTCTTTAGTGATGTCGGTGGTTAGCTACCATCCATCAAGAGGAACGCCGACATAATTGATTTATTTATGACGCGTCGAACTACTGGCAAGCGAATAAAGATCACCTGGAGTTTTCAGCTGGTGGTCAATTAGTCACGGCAAAGATTGCCCGGTAAAGTATATCGTGGTACGATGCAGTATGTTGGGATGTTTGTTCTGAAATTGCCACGTCACCTAATCGGAAACCAATTAGACAAAAAATTTAGTAGCCGAGGTTACAATGTAGAGCTTTTTAAGGAAGTGACAAGGTCTGCAATTAAAGCAGCAGCAATAAGACAGGTTGTTCGGTTGATCTCTGTTCCAAATGCGTTGCACTTGGCTTTGGACTTACTCACCATCAGTCTTGTGCACAGAGCCTCACGATCGGTTTAATTGTTCGTTTTGGAATGGTGTTTACTCAACGTGTATCACCTTAGATTCATTTCTTGGTTGGATTTTGATTGGAGCTTGGAATTCTAAAAGCACTTCAATTACAATTTCAAATGATGTCTGGCATGTGGCTTCCTTAGAGAGTGTCGACACAATGTTGTATATGCTGCAGGAAGTGAAGTCTATCAATCATTAAACATAAGCAGGGCAATTACACAAGTGTTGGGGATGTTAGAACAACAATAATTTGTTATCCACATCATGTCACAATGTTATAACCTTGACGAAATTGAATATATATTTTGCGTGTACAAATGAAAATTAGAGTCAAAGAAAATTGTCATCACGAGGTACTAATTGCAGGAACTTTCTAATGCCGCTCGACAATGGGGAGATCATTGACTAAAGCTCTGTGCGTGATACGAGGAAATGCAGTACAGCATTTTTTTTGCGAGCAACAATTGAAATTCCTTCGCACCAAAATGCAGACCACACAAGTTATAGATGTGAAAAAATAACAACACCATCGCCCGACAAGTTCCATATCACTGGACTTTTTCGAGAAGTGTTATGTGAGTTCACGTTTCAGAGTAATCATGGCCTTGAAACCAAACAAATAGGAACAGGCAAATATGATTGTGAACATTCCTTTCGAAAGTTAGGTGGAGACAAAAGCCCATTATGTCGGAAGCCTAAAAATTCCTCAAATACACAATTGAATTCTGACGATCGTTTCCATTCCAAGCTACAAGAAAATTTTCAGATTCTCAGACTTAAGAGACAAACACAAATTAGAATTTAAAAAATCATTTCCTCTTTGGTGTTTTTCAATTCCTTCAGCATTTTCATACTGCACAGGCTAAGTACACAATATGAATTATAATTATAATTAATAACGACGCCGAAACGCCAAATGTTGTTCACTTTTTGACATTTGCGAAAGCGAGGATGGGCAAATTGAACATTTAAGCGATACATGGTAGAGCAACATATTAAAATACTTGCAAATGTTTTACGAGGAGGGCTTTTCAAAAAAATATCCACGTTTCGCGCAGTTTCGGTCAGTACCATCGTCCTATCGGGTTCACAATCTCAAAGATCAAGCAAAACTTCAGAAACAGTGGGTTTTTTTTTTATGAACGCGTCTGTCTTTTTTTGTGAGGTCAGAATCCTAATTAATTAATACAAATGAATTGAACGAAACAAAAATAAACTTAACTACTAACTTAAAACTAAGCTATAAATAGGGACAAGGGTGTATATATGCAAGTGTATCTGTGTGAATTGGTCGCGGGGGCTAAGAGGAGCTAGTGAGGAGACGGGGTTTGAGAGCAGGAGAGGTGAAGTTGAAATCAAAGGGAGTAGGGTAAGATTTGATGTTGCGTAGCTTGCGTGAGATCGGTTCGTTAAGCCCATACGAGCTGTGATGGGCTGGTAGATAAAATAGACGAGGGTTTCGTAGGTTACGGGGATTGGTATAAAATGGCATAGAGGAGAGAAGGCTTGCACAGTCGTTTGATCTTGAGGGAAGATGGTGCATGAAGGGCATCTCGGCGTGATTTCTTCGCTCTTCAAGAGTGGTATGGTTAATTAGTTTGAGACGACTTGTGTAACGGGCGGGGATGGGGGGTTTTCCCAACACAGTCCTCGGACGGCAATACGTAAGAAGAGATGCTGTATGCTCTCAATTCTGCGGATATGGAATACATGATATGGCGAGCAGACCTGGCTGACATATTCAAGAAGAACCCGAACAAAAGTAATGTAGCGCATTTGGGTCTGTGGGGGAGGTAGTCGTGGCGCCTGCATGGGCGCGGGTTCTACTACCAACCCACTCTGCTAAACGTTCGACGAGCACCAAAGAAAAACTGTTCACCCGAAGGAAAAACGAACAAGGCCCCACAACACAACGTCCACGAGGAGCAAGTAAGATACACAAGCTTTCACTGCACAGTAAATGAAACACTTTCGTTTATTAGTTCAAATAGTTGATATTCGGATTTTATTGATGTACATGTATTTAAGTTTTTACAGATTTATTTTTGCGGGAAGTCACATTTAATAGTTCATCATCATCATCATCATCATCATCATCATCATCATCATCATCATCATCATCATCATCATCGGCACTACAACCGGGAAGCGGTGTTGGCCTCATTTAGCAAGTCCTGAGGCTTGTTAAATTTTCCATAATGATTTGGTTTTTTCCGGGCAAGGTCATTAGTCTTGCGCCAGAGGCTCCCCGGCGGGGAATCGAACCCCGGTCTCCCGCGTGACAGGCGGGTATACTAACCACTATACTATCGAGGAGCCAACAACAACATTTAATAATTACTCGCACTTAATTCCGAAACACAGAGAATTTTCGATTAATACAATTTATAGGGTATTGTGCAAAAGAACGAAATTAATATTTTTCTATAAACGACTACGAACTGAAATCGAAGTGTTGGTTTCCGCACCGTACCGGCGCCGGTATGTAGGATGGCAGGCGACCCGACCGCCTTGCTGTTTAAAAAACGACTATGCGATATACATTCGCTAATGGGGCGAGTTTCCTCGAGAGAGAAAGTGTTTCTCTCGGGGTGAAAACGAGGGAGAAGGATTTCGCTGATGAGGTTCTGTGGTGGTGTGCGTGTAGTTGATCGCGAAGATCACGATTAGTTTATCCTTTGTCCATGCGATGAAACAAAGGATAAACCAGATGCATTGTTTTACTCATGCCCCACATAAGAAAACTCATAACCAGTGTCAACACCTCCACCATAATGTATGCAGCTCACATATGGGCAGGAGCCGCACAGTATAAGTCATACATAAGGGGAGTGAACTCCCCACATAGGCTGGCATCACTAAGAGTATGCTGTGTATTTCGAACGGTATCCGAAGATGCTATAAATGTTTTGGCCGGGAGGACACCACTTGACATTGCAGCTAAAGAAAACGCTGCATTCCATAAGGTCTCCCAAGAGAATCGTCGGAGAATGTGGGCACAATTAGAGCTCTCAAGCCTAAGAGAATGGCAACAAAGGTGGAATTCTTCCACCAAAGGAAGATGGACCCACACCATGATACCTGATATAGAAACATGGGTGAAAAGAAAACATAGCGAGCTAAATTACTACTTGACTCAGCTAATATCAGGACATGGATGCTTCCGGCAATACTTACACAAGTATAAGCATGTGAATCACACATACTGCTTGTATTGTGAAGGCAAAATAGAAAATGCGGAACACGTACTCACAGAGTGCGTGAGATTCGAAACCACACGAACGATTTTGGAGAGACACACGAGACGGACAGTTACTCCGGCTGGAGTAATAGAATACATGCTTAGTTCAAAACAGGCATGGTCCGTAACCAATGGTATTCTCTGTGAAATGATGCAGCAGTTGCGACGTGACGAGCGGAGTAACAGGTAAACTCCGTCCCGCCCCGCGATGGAATATCTAAAAGAAAGTTCCGCAGGGATCAACGGGAATATGAGCCTGGCGGGAAGTTCTTTTAGTCGGTAAAAACCCGGCATGCCCCCGGATCGGTCCAGAGGTACCTTTTGAAGATTTCCACCTTCCTACCGAAACCAAAAAAAAAAAAAAAAACTCATGGACGAGGTCATGAGAAACGAAGCTGACAAAATAGAGAAGATGGACAAAAGGCATTATGAGATGTGCATTGCAGCTGAATAAATATGGGCATCCTAAAAGTCTTGGGTTGATGATGCCCTTGCGTAAAGACGCGCAGAGCCTTTAGAAAAAGGTGATAATCGTTTGGTATATTTTCATCATCATCATCGGCACTACAACCGGGGACCGGTCTTGGCCTTGGTCCTGAGGCTTGTTAAATTTTCCAGAATGATTTGTTTTTTCCCGGGTAAGGTCATTAGTCCTGCGCTAGAGGCTCCCCGGCGGGGAATCGAACCCCGGTCTCCCGCGTGGCATGCGAGCATATTTTATACAATGAAAATTGTATATCGTATCTTGGGTCGGTGGACCGAACGAATCCCTTGTCTGCATTTGTATATGCAGGGTAATTCTTTTGTGGCAAAGCACGAAATTAGTGATTGCTTATTAGTGGGAAAACAAATCATGGGTTGGATATTATGCATGTTTACACGGGAAGGAATTCGGTTTATGACACATGACGCTAGATGCGGTATTTGCTTTTGTCCCTTGGACAAAGGTCTGCTAGATATGTGCATGTGGGAAGATTAGGGGGCACATGAGGGACAAAATTGCTTGGCAAACAATGGTGCCGGAATAGTTTTCCTACTTATGATACATGTATGCAGACGCTGGTCCTACGATCAAGCCATGGCAAATCGCTTGCTTATACAGCTGCAGCCAATTATCCCTGATCGGTTGCATAAGCGATAAACATGATAGATTTACCAAAAAGAAAGCCGCGTTGCCTGGGTAAAATTAGGAATTTGCAGTGGAAGCATAACCCTTGGTACATATTGAGGAAAAATAGTAGAACAAACAGAGGTCAGCTACGCTCCATCGATGTGATAGCGATTGTAAGCCCGACATCAGTGCCGTGTCCCCGATCAGACGGATGACTCGTCTCTGTATGCTCTCAAGTAGGTTGAAGGTATGCTTAGGAGCAGAACTCTAAACATGGGAGTAATGCTCGAGCGCGGGTCTAATTTGGGATTTATACCGGAGAAAAAGTTGGGCCGGAGTAAAACATTTCTTGGCTACATATCAATAACTCAGTTTTCCTGGAGCGAATCTGGTAATGTTCGACACGTGTTTATGCTGTTTGTGACACGATACATTCCTACAGACTGTGGCGCTGAGCAATTTCAAGCTTTCCCTAAATTCAAGGTGTTAGCCAGTCATCATCAGGTGTATAACCGATGATCCATTTTTGCTTATGAATGTTGTACATTGTGTTTTCATTTCATTGAAGTCGACGATATGGGCCCTTCCCCCCTACACAACCTTATCCAGATCCCAGTTCGGAGAATCCATCTGGCCACATCTCAGCTGATGCGACATTGATGCACTAATCGGTCGACTACTTGAAAACGAGGAAACAAGCCTACTATCATGCGCAAAACTCAACACTCTGTTATCCGTAGACTCCAACAAATAATTTATGTGCAGCAAAAACAAAGTTGGAGCCAAAATAAAACCTTGAGGCACACTGGAATTAACATTGTGTCTTCGTTGCATTGAAGTCGACGAGATTAACCTTTTCCCACTCCAGGACCTCATCCAGATCCCGACTCCGACAATCGATTTAGCTACATCTCAGCTGGTGCAATGTTGATGCACTAATCAGCCGATCACTCGAAAAAGAGGAAGCAATCGTACTGTCATCTACAAAACTGAACAATATGTTATCCGTAGGCTCCAAGAAATCATTTATGTGAAACAAAAACAAGGTTGGAGCCAGAATAGAATCTTGAGGCACCCGCGAATTAACAGGATACAGATCCGAAGACTCGTCTTCCACAACAATCTGGATCGATTGATTTATCGCGGAAGCGTTTCGTCCTGTCGCAAAGCTGCTGGGAAAATTTATATGAACGAAGCTTGCTCAACAATGCCCCGTGGCAGACGCCGTCAAAGGCTTGGAGATATTCAATGCAACTGCCTTGAGTCACCATGCCGGTCAATCGCAGATGTCCATATATCGGTTATAAGCGTCAAAAAGTCACCCGTGGACCATCTGTAACGGAATCCGTGTTGGCGATCAATCAGAAGTCCGTTGCACTCCAAATATTTAACCAACACGGCATTGATGACCTTTCCCATCACCTTAGATAACGTGGACGGTTATGCTATCGGCGGGTAATTTCGTGGGAGACACTTCCTTCCCCTTGTTAGGATTGGATGAACTCGAGCCAATCCCAAAGAGAGTAGGAAATGTCCTCCGTGCATAAGATAAGCGAAATAGTCTGCCAAGAACCGCCGCCAGTTCTTAAGGACTATTTCTGGTATTCCGTCCGGATCGGAATGGACTTTGGAGTCTGCAGAGCACACTTTCGACCACGGAAAGGATATGAAGAAATCTCGCAAATCGGCCCAGTTAGCAGCCCCAGCCCTCCATGCACGGCTATTCGTTTGAAATGCAAATGCGACCAATACCCAGTAGTGGTCTGAGTTTCCCAGTGGCGCAGCAACTTCCACGGTATGAACGCTCAGTTCGGATGTCAAAACAGATTCAGGGTGTTCGCATAATCACCTCGGGTATCCGGCACTCGCGTAGATTCCTCCTCGACTTGAGTCAAATTGCGGCTAACAACGATCATCTCAGCTAGCCTACTAACCTCGTCGGTTTTGTTAGAAAGTGCCTCGAGTCGGACGTCTGAGTTTCGATCTAAGCTCAGGCACGCTTCCGCACGAAAGAGAATGCGATGCGTCGTCAACACCGTTGATATTTGGCACTCTCACCACAGATGAGAAGTCCCACTTTCACTCATTATTTTGATAGCCGATTCAATTTATCGCCTAAGTTAAATATTGGTCATAACACCATACGATGTATACGTTCATAAACCATACTTGCTTGTGTTTACATTATTCAATTATTCCATACAGTAAATTATTATCGTCATCACTTATATAAAATTGACGATGACCGAATAAAAGAAACAAAGAAAGTAAGCATTTGGTTAACCTATTGAGAAATAGTGTGAATAAATGATTCCAATGCATTCGGCTGACCTCTTGAAGAATCAAAATGCAAGCATGACTCTGATGTGACAACTAGAGGGACTATTATCACCAAGTCCAGCTAGATTCTTCCCTACGCAGATGACATCGACATCATCAGTAGATCCGATTCGGCTGTACAGGACTCCTTCACCCAGATCGAGCAGGCGGCACAAAAACTGGGACTGCACATTAATGAGGGAAAAACTCAGTACATGGTGGCAACTTCTGCGAAGAGAAGACCTAACGTTGTTCAAACTATCAGGGTAGTGGAGCACGAATTTGAAGTAGTGCAATCCTTTAACTAACTTGGGTCAATAGTGTCAGCAGATAACAATATGGAAGAAGAAATACGCGAACGGCTGATCAAATCCAACAAAGCCCACTATGGTCTATCAAGGCTCTCCAAATCCCGAAATTTATCCAGAACATCCAAGCTACTACTGTACAAGACCATGGTCTGACCAGTATTCATGTATGGATCCGAGACCTGGGTGCTCAATGAAAGGCACTCTGAACTCTTAGCCGCATTCGAGACAAAGATCTTAAGGAGAATTGTTGGCCCCGTATGTGAGGGAGGACGATTCCGGAGACGCTACAACCATGAATTGTACGCAGGACACCTAGCTGGAATGAGCGAACAGGAGCCTCCCCGGAAAGTCCTTTGTGGCAGAATGTATGGAACGAACAGCGCGGCAGACCTTGTCTGTCATGGAGGAATGGCGTAGACCAGGACGCCCAGAGCCTGAGAGTGCCAAACCGATGATGATGATGATTGTATCATCTATTTATAAACTTTAAGGCCGCCTACGACAGCATAGCCAGGATAGAACTATATATATTTTTTTTTTTTTTTTTTTTTTTTTTATTAGACTTCTCTCGGGAGAGGCGAACCTATAGCGCCGAGTGGGCGCCCCGAGATGCCATCAAATAACTGTTGCAGTTCTTTTTGAACAGTTGCAGGTTGTAACGTTCCGGGAACACTCGGGTGAGAAGGGAGTTCCACAGCTTCCCCGCTCTGTAGCGGAACGAGTTCTGATGTAGGGATGTTCGCGCCGTCGGGAGATGAACGACAAACGGGTGCGATCCGTCGGATTGTCTTGTGGAGCGCATATAAGCCGAATTGCGTGGAACAATACCACGAATCTCCGAAGAACAGCACCCGTGATAATATCTGTAAAACAGACAGAGGTCGGCTACGCGCCTTCGATGTGATAGCGACTGTAGTCCCGACGTCAGCGCTGAGTCCCCGATCAGGCGGATCGCTCGTCTCTGTATGCTCTCAAGTAGGTCGAGGGTATGTTTAGGAGCCGAGCTCCAAACATGAGAGCAATATTCGAGCGCGGGTCTAATTTGAGATTTATATAGGAGGAGAAGTTGGGTCGGAGTATATAATGCCATGAGAGAGTTGTAGGTTGACCATGACTAACGTAACTAGTCAACTAAAAATAGCGGGATTACTGTCCAAACATCTTTATTGACTCTGACAATTCACGAGATCGTGGTGCACGTATGGGAGCGAGAGGAGATGCACGAAGAATGGCGTCCTGGAATATATTGCCCAATATTCTCTTTTTTTTCTTAATTACACTTCTCTCGGGAGAGGCGAACCTATGGCGCCCCGATATGCCATCAAATAACCGTTGCAGTTCTTTTTGAACAGTTGCAGGTTGTAACGCTCCGGGAACACTCGTGTGGGAAGGGAGTTCCACAGCTTCCCCGCTCTGTAAAGGAACGAGTTCTGATGCAGGGATGTTCGCGCCGTCGGGAGATGAACCACAAACGGGTGCGTTCCATCGGATTGTCTTGTGGAGCGCATATAAGCGGAATTGCGTGGAACAATGCCAAGAATCTCCGAAGAACAGCACCCGTGATAAGATCTCTAAAACAGACAGAGGTCGGCTACGCGCCTTCGATGTGATAATGACTGTAGTCCCGATGTCAGCACCGAGTCCCCCTTCAGGCGGATCGCTCGTCTCTGTATGGTCTCAAGTAAGTCGAGGGTATGTTTAGGAGCCGAGCTCCAAACATGAGAGCAATATTCCAGCGCGGGTCTAATTTGCGGTTTATATAGTAGAAGAAGTTGGGCCGGAGTAAAATATTTCTTGGCTCTAAAAAGATAACTCAGTTTTCCTGAGGCTAACAGTTTCAAAAGTAAAAACAACAGTTCAAAAGTAAAAACAACACTTGTTTAATTTTTATTTTGATTTATTTTACTTTCTTTTAAATTTTTAACGCGGAGCACTTGCGGCCTCGGAATCTATCTTAAGACTAACTTATACTTCTATTTTACTTAACATCTAGCATTTTCGGGTACAGCAGAATGTACCTCAGGTAGTTGCGCAAAAAGGGGTCGACGCACAAAATATCTACGTAGGACTAACATGTAATTTTAAGTGTGAACCTTTCGGGGAAGGGTACTTAGCATATCGTTGCGTTGTAGTGACGAGTGTTGCACACGTGTTTGGTTTTCGTGTTTTGCTGACATGCGACAATTGTGATATGTAACACCCCCTCCGTTAGATTGAGCCTCTGACGAAATGCTTAGCAAAGTAGTGTGAAAGAAAGGCAAAATAATAAAGAGGTTTTGTTTACAAAATTATACATATATCGTTTACAAAATTATAATTATACATATACCATAGTACTTAAAATGCAATTACATGTGACATTTTATTTCTTTAGTTTTTGTTATCTATGAGAATTATATTCTTAATTTTAGTTACATGTAGCAGTGGTATAACTTACACAAATTTAAATAGAGGGTAATTGTCATAACTTTTTCTTATTTATGTGTTAAGTATAATTTTAATAGTTATGTGTGGTAAATTACATAATCGTGTCTTATATAGTTTAGTTACAATTATTTATGAGTCCTTCACATTTGGTTATTCGATTTATATAATGATAGTGATTCGAGGTACAGGTATTTCTGAATGCTTAAACGTATAGGATATATAATTTGTATGTTTTTATTTCGTCTTGGATTTTATTAGTTTTTTAGGGGTAATTGTGGGATTCTCGGAGTCTTGATATTTGTTCTTAGGTTTAATCATCATCATCATCATCAAGTCCTGAGGCTTGTTAAATTTTCCATAATGATTTGTTTTTTTCCGGACAAGGTCATTAGTCTTGCGCCAGAGGCTCCCCGGCGAGGAATCGAACCCCGGTCTCCCGCGTGACAGGCGGGTATACTAACCAGTATACTATTGAGGAGCTGTTAGGTTTAATATGTGTTCTATAATATTTGAATTGGTTTTTGGTATCTACCAGGTCAATTGAAAAGTCTCCGGCCTTCCATAGTAAAACACATTTTTTGGCAAAATTCGTTTTTTCTATTCAACATAATTCCCTTCAAGGGTGATACACTGATTATAGCGACCCTCCAACTTTTCGATAACTTTTTTGTAGTACGATTTGTCCTTTGCTTCAAACTAGGCCTCAGTTTCGGCGATCACCTCTTCATTCGACGAAAATTTCCTCCCAGCGAGCATTCTTTTGAGAACTGAGAACAGGAAATAGTTGCTGGGGACCAGATCTGGAGAATACGGTGGATGCGGAAGCAATTCGAGGCCCAATTTATGGATTTTTGCCATCGTTTTCACTGACTTGTGACACGGTGCATTGTCTTGGTGAAGCAGCACTTTCTTTTTCTTCAAATGCGGTCGTTTTTCGGCGATTTCGTTCTTCAAGCGGGCCAATAACGCTGTGCAATAGTCGCTGTTGATGGTCCTTCCTTTTTCAAGATAGTCAATGAAAATTATTCCGCGCGCATCCCAAAATACAGACGCCATAACCTTGCCAGCCGACTGTTGCGTTTTTCCACGCTTTGGGGCGGGTTCATCGTGTGCAGTCCACTCGGATGACTGTCGATTGGACTTCGGAGTGAAATGATGGAGCCATGTTTCATCCATTGTCACCTATCGACGCATTTTTTTTTTTTTTACATTTCTGTATTTATTGACCATAAATAATTTTTACAATAAGCAATAGATAACTTATGATACCTTAGCTATAATTGTTTACATATACTTACTAGTACATTTTTCAAACAATATGATAAAAGTTATATATTGGTTATGGATTAAGATTTTAGTGGGTAGAGCTTCCTGGAAAAGGTCAGAAAACCAGGATATAGTTATTTACTTAACCTATGCTAAATTGCTTAACTTAACTTAACTTATCTTAACTTAGTCTAGTTACCTAATTATTATTGAAATAAGTTAGTGTGGTGTGGAAGGGGGTAGCATAGTGATCAATGGGTTAGTGAGGATATTGTCAGTCAGGGATGTGGGTTGGGGAACTACTTTCCGTTTGTTCGTTGAAACGCAAAATATTGGAGAAGGGTTGAATATGACTATATTTAAATTGGTGAGGTGAAAGCTCTGTATTGTGGTATACAATCTCATTAGAGTTATTAACCAATCTGCCAGAGGTGAAGAACGTTCTGATGTGGAGACAGTTCGGGTAGGCAGTTCGGTTATCTGACGGAGTCGATGTGAGCGCATGTATCATCGGGTTGGGATTATTGGGAAGATTTTCGATAAATTTGATGGACAGTTCGAGGAAGCGTCGATCTATACGTTCAATATTAGCGGCATAGTAGAGCAAACTACTGTTGTAATATTTGTGGGAGTTAGGATGTCGGTTGAGGCCAGTGATCAGTCTGAAGCATTTCCTTTCGAAGATGCGTAGCTTCTCCATTTGGGCGGGTGTGATATGGTACCATATCGGGCATGCATATGTGAGAGTGGGTCTGATTATCTGTTTGTAGATAAGTGATTTAACTTTGGTAGAGAGACCATTCGGCTTGTACATCACTTTTCTGCAGAGATTAAGTTGAATTGCGGCTTTGCGAATCGAGTTTTTGGTGTGGGCGGAGAAGGACAGATTGTTGGTGAAGGTTATTCCCAGGTACTTTAAGGTTTTGGAGGGTTTAATTATATTGTTATTTAACTTGATTCTGATTTTGTTATGGCAGCGTATGGTGTTGTTAGAACAATTCGCATTTCTGCCTTTAAACACTATGAGTTGAGTTTTGGCTGAGTTGAGTCGGATTTTCCACTTAGTAAAATATGCTGAGAGATTCGGGAGATAGCTGTTAATACAGTTTCTTGCCTCCTTGACAAACTTGTTGCTTGAATAAATTAAAGTGTCATCGGCATAATTCAGCATTACTGTATTAGGTGAGAGTGGCTGCGGGGTGTCTGAAGTATAAAGGAGGTATAATAATGGTCCGAGAATGGAACCTTGTCGAATGAGTTGAATTTATTTTCACCATGAACTTTCTATCAGAAAGGTAGGAAGCGAGAAGTTACCTATCGACGCAAAAACTCGGGTTTATTACGCTTGATCATCCCCAAACACTGCTCCGAATCATCAACTCGTCGTTGTTTTTGGTCAAAAGTGAGCTCGCGCAGCACCCACTTTGCACAGAGCTTTCTCATACCCAAATATTCGTGAATGATATGATGTACACGTTCAGTTGATATCTTTAGAGTGCCTGCTATTTCATTCAATTTCAATTTACGGTCATTCAAAATCATTTTGTGGATTTTTCTAATGTTTTCGTCGGTAACAACCTCTTTTGGACGTCCACTGCGTTCACCGTCATCGGTGCTCATTTCACCACGTCTAAACTTAGCATACCAATCCTTGACGGTTGATTTTCCTGGGGAGGTGTCTGGAAACTCGTCATCAAGCCAAGTTTTTGCTTCAACTGTATTTTTTCCCTTCAAAAAGCAATATTTTATCAACACGCGAAATTCCTTTTTTCCATTTTTTTTCACAATAACAGAAGTTGCTTCACTCAAAATACTATAATTCACAAACTAATTATCCGAGATCTGTCAAATTTATACACGCGTCTTTTGAAGACTAGTGCTAACTAAAAATCATATGGATTTAATTATAGTGCCGCCACCTATGTGCCAGGCCGGGGACTTTTCAATTGACCCGTTACAATATGATCTTGGTCAATCTTTTGTGTATTTAGTTTTCTGTATTTCGAATGATTTTTTCCTCCTCTAGCTTATTTAATAAAATTTTGTCAACTTTCTAAGATATCGTTTTTGCGAGTTTGGTTTAATATTTCTATAGTTTTTTGTTTATTTGTAAGGATGTTTTCGTAAATATCTTTGTATTCATTTTGATGTATTTGTCCGTAAACGAAATCAATGGGTTTTCGGTTAGTTGTAGAGTGTATTGTATTATTGTAATAACCTATAATCTTTAAAATTTCGTCTTCAACGGAATCGTCTTTGGTATTTTCGTCGTGTTTTAGTAATCGTATGTGCTCATTAATTGTATTATGTAAGCGTTCAATGTCGGAATTTGATGTATGGTTACTATTCGATGTATAGTGGATTTCTGTATTAATTGTTCCTAAGTATGCTTTCATTGGGATTGCCTTGAATCCTAATTCATTGTCTACTATAATTTTCTTTATGTAACCGAATTGGCTAAAATAATATGTAAGGACAGTACCTGGCTGACTTTCAAACAGACAACTTGTCTCACAGTTTTGCTCGTGCTATTTATCTTAATCAACCGTTATTTTCACGATAATTATCACAATTTAATTATCATTATCTTGTTTTCTTTGCCTCGTTTTCCGCATACAAAAATTTGAACAAGTGTTAAAACCGTTAAGTTATGGCCCCTGGGCCACGTGTGTTAAACAAAATTAAGCGCAAACGGTTGCGTTACGGCCCCGTTATTGGAGGCCAAACTCCCCCCGATAAACTTTCAAAAGTGAACAATAAAGTGCTAGAAAAATCTAAAATGTGTTCAAACACTAACTTTTTTCAACCACTTCAAAGTCTGATGGAAGACTCTGCTGAAATGGATCCGACCAATGACGAACAGTGGGCAGAACTTCCTAAAGAAACCGTTCCGCCAATTGTGGTGTTAAAAACAACTAGTGCTAAAGTGCGTGATATTTTGAGCATCATTAAGATAGACAAATACTTAATTAAAAACATATCGCTTGGACAAAAAATACGTGCTCCAACAATGGACATATATAACAAAATCAGAACCGAACTCTTACGGTTAAAATGTGAGTTTTTTACCCACTCGCGTAAGGAAAATCGTCCATTAAAGGTAGTGTTATCCGGACTAGACTTGATAAGCAACGATATAGTAAAAAACGAACTAATTGCACTCGGGATTAAGTGCCTAGATGTTAAAACCATTACAATAAATTCGTCAACAAAAGCCCTGTACAAACACTACTTATACATCGTCTACATTAAACGCGGTACTGTTAAATTAAACGAACTAAAACGGAACTACTCAACCTTGTTCAAAACCATCGTTCGATGGGATTTTAAAAAACATCATCCAGGTAAGGCCACACAATGTCATAATTGCCAGCTTTACGATCACGGCTCGATGCATTGTCACATAAATAGCTTCTGTGCAATCTGTTCGGGAAACCATAAAACATCCGACTGCAAAACGTATGAGGTCATCAAGTGTGCAAATTGTAGTGGGCCACATAAATCCACCGATCCAGAATGCATAAGCCGAAAACAGTACATAGACATTCGCCGCAAATTATCCCGACGTGGACGTGGTAAGGAAATACAACGTTCCTACAGCCTCCGAGTGACAAGCAGCAGCCACTGCCCGACCGATTATCCATTGATAATTTTGCTCCACTACCCCGATCTGTGCGTCAACCTCCACATCCTTCATCCACCTGGGCTTCTGGCCTCCATCAAACCCAGCAACCTTCCAACAGTGATGCGACACACACGAAGAAAAATCCGTCTGAAACTATAACTTATGATAACTTGTTCTCATTTACCGAGATAAACTCTTTTCTTAATGAAGTTGTAACCAAGCTTAGTGCTTGTCAAACTAAAGCTGACCAATTTAACGTCATTACTTCATTAGCTATTAAGTATATATATTCGGAGAAAACATGTTAAGAAACTCTCTTAACATTATAACTTGGAATGCGAGAAGCATCAAAAACAAACAGCATGAATTTTTTAGTTTCTTGATAAATTTTAATATTGACATTGCACTTGTTTCAGAAATCTGGCTGAAACAAGACATTTCTTTCTCTCATCAAAATTACATATGTTATCGCCTAGACAGGGTACATGCCATTGTTGTGTAAAAATGTATAGAACATACCTTGCGACCTTCATTGCACCTTAAGTTAATTGAGGAAATTAGTATAGATGTAACATTAGGTGATAACTCCAAGGTCAGTATTTTTTCGGTCTATTTCCCCGGAGGAAATGGAAACATTGAGAAATTACTTACTTTCAGCGGGATCTGCAAAAATTATATAGAGTCAACACTTGATACAAGGTAATTATTGATGGTGATCTAAACTGTAGATATCAGTCGTGGAATTGTCTTAGGGCAAACTGCTGAGGTAACATTTTACTACATGTTACTGAATCCAGCCCAAGTTTTGTCATACTTTATCCACTTCTCCCCACCTATATTCCAGTTAGCTAACAAGCTAGAGTGCTAACAAGAACCTCTCAACTCTTGATCTATATATCACTAATATTTCAAATTACTGCTCAGTAACTCTAAATGCGTTAAGTTCAGACCCCCTCCCGATCAGCCTCACAGTGAATCATACAGTGCCTGTAAATCGTACCAGTTTATACCACAACTATTCCGCCGCCAACTGGAATTGTTATAAATCATAATAAACACGAACTTGGTTCTAGGTGATACCAGCCTAAATTCTATAACCTGCAGCGAGCACATTGAATTCCTATGTAACAATTTTGTTTCTGTTATCAATAGAGCGGCCGATCTTGCGATAGCTAAATGTTCCATTGCTCCAGTTGATAAGGCACCGCTTCCTGATATCTTACATCTGATTAGGCTACGAAACTCTGAAAGAAGAAAATGGCTGCGTTATAGAATCGATTGTTTTCTAGTTAATGTTAAAGTCTTAAATAATATCAGTAACAACGAAATCTCAACATATAGGAACAAGTGTTGGAATAAACACCTTTCCTCTCTTGACAAAGCAAGCAAACCGTTCTGGAAGATATCAAAAATTATGAAAAAGAGAGGGTCAAGTATTCCTCCGTTTAAAGTTCACGACAAGTTGTTTATTTCTTCAGTGGAGAAATCGAACCTGCTTCTTAACACGTTTAGTAAGAACCACTCCATATCTATGCATCTAAGCGACACGTATACTGAAGCTGAAGTTGCTAACACTATCCATGTACTTTCTCAAACACTAGCTGAAAGTACTTACGCAACTAATATCAGCAAAGTTAAAGAATTGATAAAAAAAAAAATCGAAATCAAAAAAGGCTGCGGGTCTCGATAATATTATCGATATTGTCTGCAATGTTATAGAAACGAATCTCCCAGTCTTACAAGAGCAAGGCTTAGGTTACTTAAAAGAACAAACTATAAACGACAAACCGATAATAGAAGAAGGCATATACGAAGTCAATAACTACGAAATACAAGCTAAAATAAGAACGACAGAAAACACAAAAGAAATGTTACCACTTCTAAAACCAATAGAATTAGAAAACGTAGACGGACAAAATAGAGACAATATAATAGAAATTAATGACAAAAATTCACAAGAGAAAACGTTAAGAACAGACCACTTGATTTTAGGAGAACGGAACGCTTTACTAAAATTAACGAAAAAATACAAAGATATATTTTATAAAGAAAACACTCAACTTACTTTTACTAACGTTATCAAACACAGAATCCGCACGATAAACGATATCCCCATTCAAAGTAAAACATATCGGTATCCGTTCGCCCACAAAAAAGAAGTGGAAAACCAAATCCAAGAAATGTTAAATAACAATATTGTTGGCGATGGATCACGAATTCCCAGGAAAGGCAAGGCAAGCGCTAACATACCACTTCCAGGGAAACGACGATCAGCGGCGCACCGATTCCGGGAAGCCACTAAGAAAAGCAGATCCCAGGAAACGAGCAAAGGAGGGGACGACTGCGGGCCTATATAAGGCGGGCACCTTCGATGGAGCAGCAGGAGGTCCAGTCACAGTCAGTGAATAACGATATTCAGTAGTGTTTGTGCTTGGTAACAAAAAAAAAAAAAAAAAAAAAAAAAAAAAAAAACCCAAGGAGACAGGGAGTATTTGTTATAATTTAAATTATATTCTACTTTTCCTTGATTTACATTTAAATTTCATCTTAATTTCAATTTCATTATATTTCATACTCTTTTCTTTTCATTTAAATTTCCTTTGCTTTTCTTCTCACTGAAATCTCATTTTTCTTATTTATATTGTCCAAATATCTTTCTTCCTCTAACATAACTTTTATAATTTATATAGCAACTTTTTATATTTCGGACTTGTGTTGAATTTAGGTTCCGTCGGGCTGTTTTCTTTTTCCTATCTTCTTTCCGTTGTTTTTCTGCATTCCTACTTGTTTTATTCAGCTAGTCCTATCGGGCTGTTTCTCGCGCTTTGTGATCTCCGGTGTCCATCACTTTTCTTTCATTTATCCCTCGTAAAATGGACCTCTCTTCTCCTCAGAGCTTGGGGCATCAACCCAATCAGGATTTGATGACTCTTCTTGAGAGATTGAGAAGCGAACTCGCGACCGCGGTAGCCAGGATCGCTGCTCTCGAGAGGGAGAACGCAGCATTGAAAGCTACTTCACCCCCGACCCCCTCCAACAAAAACCTGGAAACCCGTCATTCACAGGTCGAACCTGAAATGATAAGCCTCGACAGTGACTTTGATGTCTCTGCCGACGAGAATGGTCTCCATGTCCCTACTCTTAATACTTGCCGCTCCACGCCCACCTCTCTCCGCGCGGAAAAGCGGAAAACACCTCGACCCAAGCTGAACTGCGAGGGAGCTCCCTCCAGTAAACGTGTTGCCGCCGGCTGTACGCCAATAATAGCCTCAGCTTCGGCTAATGAAATCGTGGCAAACCTCTCGGTACACCCCACTGCACAGAAAGTCGTTCCGCTGGAAAAATCGTGCACATCGAAGGTACCATCCTCCACAACCCCGAAACCAAAGACCACTCAAACTCAAAAGGCCAACCAAACATCGGTCGGGGCAGACGTACCTGCTTTAAAAAAGAAGCAGCAACCTGGGGTCTTTGCACGAGACCTCAACCTAAAGGAGTTCGTCGGTGATATGAACCGACAAGGAATATCCAACTTTAAGGCAAAGACCTTGAGTCCAAGTCTCAATAAAATCGTAACCTACGATCGACAAACGTTCTCCAAGGTTAACGATACCCTGAAGGCCAAGGAGGTGAACTATTACACATTCACCCCGGCCGACGAAAAGTCGAGGATCATCCTCTTAAAACGAGTCGCTGCCTGCTGGGAAAAGGACGACATCGTAACTGCCCTTGAAGCAACATTCCCCCACGTCAAATTCACTGACGTTAAAAAATTCTCTCCCCCACAACGGTTTGTGAACATCAGACCGCAAAAATACAGCAAAGTAAACATATGGCAGCTTCACCTTGCCCCAGGAACCGACATAGACTCCATAATACGGACAAAGTCGCTTCCAACTCTCCATCAACAAGTTCTGTTCGAAGTATTTCATAACAATGAAATACCTCAATGCCGACGTTGCCAACGTTTCGGGCATGTCTCCCGGAACTGCAACATGGCCCGCCGTTGCGTCCGTTGTGGAAAATCCCACGACATTGGAAGTACGAACTCCCTTCAGCAAAATACGATCCCACAACAAATGTGCAGGATGAAATTACGTTGCCAATTTGCTGCAACTGCGGTAATAAAGGACATCCGGCCAGCTACAGGAACTCTCCCAAATATAAAAAGATAGTCCACAGAACCAAGGAGACTCGAGCTAAACAAGTAACCAAGTCAAACTTCGGAAAACAGCCCACACAAAATTTCATCCAAAATGGATTTACATTCGCTGATAAGGTTAAAGGGAACCAAACAAAGAATATGAAAACCCCACCACCTCCTCCCCAAAAACATATTCAAGTTCCTAAGCGATCCGCTATACAGGCCACCACAATGCCACAAATCCAAGCGGCGACACAAAAGCCTCCAAAGGGGCAACCCTCAATGCTGGAGAAACTACTTAGTCTCTCTCGCGTGATTGAGGATATTCGACCCCGATATGAAAAATTAACAACTGAGGCTGAGAGGGATGCACTCCTTTTCACGGCATATGTAAGACATACGCTTCAAAATGGATCCCAAAATTAAAGTTATCCTTATAAATGTCAACTCCCTTGTTTCGCTATCAAAGCGTGCGATAGTCTCTGACTTCATAAAGGATAACCGGGCGGACGTGGTTCTTGTAACCGAAACTAGGTTGCATCCATGTCACCGTCCCGTATTCCCAAACTTCTCAATGATTCGAAGAGATCGAACCCTCACTGGCGGTCCCACCATCAACGGAGGTGGAACTTGTATACTGGTTAATAGCGGACTTCGCCATGAACCTATTGACCTCCCACACCTAGAGTCCATAGAGGTATCTGGAGTTGAACTGCATCTAGCTAATAATGCTAGAATGAACATATACTCCGTCTACCACTCACATAAAACCAATAATGGCCCCATTAATCCCGAAGACATCGGCCAATTAATAACGTCCTCGGGGCATACACCCTTCATCATAGGCGGCGATTTCAACTCCAGGCATCCCCACTGGAACAACTCCGTCTCTTGCCCAAACGGCACAAAGTTGTTCCAATGGTACAGCGAAAACTGTCATGCCCTCAACTTCAAAATAGTCGCACCTACGGGTGGTACCCGAGGTAACTCCATCCTGGACATCTTTATTGTGTCCAAAGACTTACTTCCCCAAATCACTCCTCCCCAAGTATCGCCGGGTGTATCTGACCACAACGCTGTGACCATGTTCATTCGCGGCTATCGAGCATCCCGGGCTCATGTCAGATACATACCCGATTATGGGCGCACAAATTGGGACAACTTCAATATTACATTGAACGGAAAACTCCACCAACTCTCTCTCCCCACTGACAGGAACCTAACGACGGTTGAGATAAATAACGCTGCAACTCGACTTCACGAGATTCTAGTTGAAACTTCTGAGACTCATGTCCCGAAGTACAAACTTGAAAAGACTTATCAGATTCCCCTTGACGACCTCACTCTTCGTCTCATCCGGGAGCGTAAAAAGCTCTACAGAATGAGATATCGTCACCGCTTTACGCAAAAGGAGCCATTATTGCGAGCCATTATTCACAATATTGGCACACTGATAAAACAGAGAATCCAAAACAATCGTACCCGACAATTGGAAGTCAAACTGAAGGGTATTCAGATGGACCAGAACGTTTATAAAAATGTTAAAAAGATATGTGGCACTTCCCGCATCACTGGGCCAATTATGCACAATGGTGTTGTTGTCAATAACGACACCAATAAAGCAAATATCATCGGAGAGACCTTCGAAAACAATCACAAACTCACTCTCCAAGATGGCGACGCGGAAACTAATGCAATCGTTAGTTCAGAGGTCCACAGTAAGTTGGACGACTTCAATGAGCCAATTGTTGTCTTTAACCCAACTAACAGTGCATACTTCGATGACACACGTGATAATGGTCACGCTTTCATCACACCAAATACCCTACAGACTCTGGTTAAATCTCGACACCCTAAGAAGTCACCTGGTATCGACAACATGTCGTACCACTCGTTGCGAAGGCTTTCTGCCTTATTCTTTATAAAGCTCTCCATTCTGTTCAACCATGCTTACAACATGGGATACTTTCCCCAAGCTTGGAGGCACGCTATTATTTGTCCAATAGCAAAAGTTGGGAAACCAACGTATCACCCCTCAAGCTTTCGCCCTATCTCGCTTCTCACTTGCATCAGCAAAATATATGAAAAATTCATATACGAGAAGCTAAATAACTTTGTCAGTGCCAGGCACCTAATACCTGATTTCCAATTCGGATTTCGAAGAGCGCATAGCACCACTATGGATCTCAACATATTTCAAAACCACATTTGCGTGCGCCTCTTTAATAAGGAACCCACCATTGCGGTGAGCTTGGACATTGAAAAGGCTTTTGACACAACCTGGATCGAAGGTCTCGTTTTTAAATTACTGAATACTGGCCTCAGTAAAACGCTGTGTAATATAATCTACCAGTTCGTTTTAAACAGAACCTTCCAAGTTCGAGTGAATGGAAAGCTTTCCCGAACTCTCAACGCCGCCGCAGGCGTACCACAGGGCTCCATTCTAGGCCCCATCTTATTTAATATCTACACCTCAGATATTACTCGCCCTGTGGATGGTAGAGTAAACCAGATTTGCTATGCGAATGACGTCCTACTGTACACGTCATCTAAAAGCCCAAAACTCGCAACAAACCGACTCAACCGTCATCTGGACGAACTGTATCAGTATTACAGTCGGTGGAAAATTCGACTTAACCCATCTAAAGCAGTAGCTATAATTCTGAGTAGTAAACACTCCCAACCTACTTCTCGATATTCACAGAATATTCGAATAAAAATGGGAGATACTACGATTAGACCACAGGACAGGATGAAATATCTTGGGGTCATTTATACCCCAAAAATGAATTTCATCAAACATGTGACCCACATTCTCCAAAGGGGCCTCGGTCGGTCTAAGCAACTGCACAACATCTTCAAGTGGAGCAACAAAGTTGACACCAAAGTTAAGCTTCTCTGCTATAAGCAGCTAATCCGATCTGGAATATCGTACGCCTTTCCCATATGGTCCTACATATCTTCGGCCCAAATGGAAAGACTTCGGGTTTTCGAAAGGAAACTCCTCAGAAGATGCACCAATCATTCTAGAAGGCCTGACGGTCGTCATTGCCCCAACTCTCACCTATACGAAGGCGCCTCCATTACCCCTATCGACGAGTACTTGCTTCAACTAGCATATAAGTACCTCGAAAACATTCAGAACAGCGAGAACGTACTTGTATGGGACTCCTACGTTCTTGACCCTTCTCTCTCTCGATCTCTTCGGATCAAACCCCCAAAATTTCTTCTTCAGTACAAAACTGAAGAAAGCACCCTTCCCAACAACATTCCCCTCTATAATAGAGGATTCCTGGACCCATCCCATAGGGTCTACTATTAACAAACCACACACACGAACGCACAGTACAAGACGGCACAAACACAAACCTACACACCGACCAAAGCGCAGATTATCAGACGCCAAAGACGTGATCTGCGTTCACTACCGCACCCAAGACCTACCGGTCTTGTACGATTTCTTTCCCACCATCCCTCTATAAAAGTAGTTAGAGAACACCCGGACTAACACTGTCCACACTATCCTTGGATACCCCCCCCCCCCCCCCCCCCCCCAACCTTTTTCTCTTTTCTTTTCAGAGATCGCGAGACCGAGCCCAACATCTTCACGGATGTGGGTGATTCTGGTTATCGCAAGATGACCAGAAGTCAGAGACAAGATGAAGGACACATATGTCCTTGTCTCGCTAAATTCGGCCTCCTCGCCACAATATATATATTTTTTTTTTTGTTTTTGGAGCAGCAGGAGTCGTCGAAGGAACTCCTACCCAATCGGTCTTGCTCAAGACCAGATAAAGAAATCAGAAATATACAGAATAATAAATAATAAAATATTCAGCAAATAAACTATAGGAAATAACCAAAGTATTCCCTAGATACGAGGGTTGCCTCTTATGTTTCGGGATTTGACAGCTCTAGTGTTGCAATCCGGCAATTGACAGCTCTGTCGTAAAGTTGGACATTTTTGAGGTTATACGCGCTCAGAACGTTTTGACATACGAGCGCTATTTGTGTTGTTTACAGTAACTTAAAAGATTCATCTCGGCCCAAAAATGGAATTAAATCGTCAACATTTTCGTGCGATTATTTTTTACAACTTTCGGCGTGGATTAACTCAGCAACAGTGCATGGATGAACTTAATTCAATTTTTGGCGTTGAAGCTCCATCAAGGACCAGTGTTTATCGATGGTATGGTGAATTCAATCGTGGTCGTAGTTCACTCCAAGATGAATTTCGTGAAGGTCGTCCAAAAACAGTTGTTGTTCCGAAAACCATTGATACTGTGCGCGAACTGATATTGGAAGATCGTCATGTGACATTTCGTGAGATTGAGACAACCTTAGGCGTTAGTGGGACCAGCACACATTCAATATTGCATAAACATTTGACTGTCAAAAAAATTTGTTCGCGTTGGATCCCACACAATTTGTCAATTGCCCAAAAAAAAGGCTCTTGTCAATTGGTCGAAAGAAATGCTCAAAAAATACGGTCGCGGTGCTTCGAAACACGTCTATGACATCGTGACAGGTGATGAATCGTGGATTCACGCGTATGAGCCCGAAAGTAAACAGCAGTCGACTGTCTGGGTGTTTCAAGATGAGCCAAATCCAACAAAAGTTGTTCGCGCACGAAGCACTTCCAAGCAAATGGTCGCCTGTTTTTTCGGAAAAACTGGACATGTCGCAACCGTACCACTAAAACAACGCAGAACAGTCAATTCTGAGTGGTACACAACCATTTGTTTGCCAGTTGTCTTCCAAGAAATCAGGAAAACCAACCGCCGAAGACGGATCACTCTTCACCACAACAATGCGAGCTCTCACACATCGGCTGCGACAACTGCATTTTTGAGCACCCAAAACATCGATTTGATGGGTCATCCGCCGTATAGTCCTGACTTGGCACCGAATGACTTCTTTTTATTCCTGTACGTAAAAAACAAACTGATAGGTCAACGTTTTTCGACACCTGAAGAAGCGGCTGCTGCATTCAGAATGCATGTGTTGGAGATACCTCAATCAGAGTGGCAAAAGTGCTTCGGCAATTGGTTCAAACGCATGCAAAAGTGTATAGATCTTCATGGGGAATATTTTGAAAACCAATAAAGTGATTTTCGATGATCAATATTTGTTTTTGTTCTCTAATCCCGAAATATAAAAGGCAACCCTCGTACAAGATCGGATATCCACATACGGTAAAGTTTTCATTGGCCAATATAAGTGCGGCTTCATCCCAGGCAAATCAGCGATTGATTAGATATTCACCCTTAGGCAGGCGATGGAAAAATGTCTGGAATTTAAGATTCCATTATATCATCTGTTTATAGCCTACGACAGCATACCCAGGGTAGAACTATATAATGCCATGAGAGAGTTCGGCGTTCCAAGCAAATTGATACGAGTTTGTAGGTTAACTATGACCAACGTAACTAGTCAAGTAAAAGTAGCGGGAGACTTGCTAAATAAGGCCAAGACCGGATCCCGGTTATAGTGCCGAAGATGATGATAAATATCTTCACAACAGCTGATTAAGTCAAACGATGTCACGGGTGCGTGCTGATTTCTGCAATAAATGATGATATCGAATATAAATGGTTTTCTTGCTCATTATCTGCCGACAGACATATATTACAATTTAGTGAATTTTCCTCACAATTCCGGTATATTTTTTTGTCGGCTACTCTGAAGTTCGTTTTTGCAGTCCCTGCGGCTTCGATAAAACTCTGCCATCCAATATGTTATTACTGCAAAACAGGGATGTCTATTCCTTGAATGAAATGTATTGTAATTCAATGTCGATATTGGTTGGAATGAAACTTTCGGAAAAACTTTGTGAACGATTCTATGACAATTTTGAAAATTTTGCCTGCCCAATTCAACGGCGTATAGTTGTTTCTAGATTTCGCCTTTACTAATTCCTCGGCGTAAATGATGATGAGTAAAATTCCTTTTTTTACTAAAAATTATATCACAATTATAATAAACACAAATTATTTCTTTTAACAATATTTGTGCCAGACTTAATAACTACGCTTAACTTTTTCTTTTCAAAACGATTCCGTAAGAAGTTTAAAATCAATTGCCTTGACTTTTAATTTCTCACTCGCTAGATAAACGTTAATGGCGAAAATTTATCTAGCAACTGAACGTCAGGATTTGCTATAAAAATGTTTAGCAAGATGTCACCAAAGTATAATTTAAGCAAAATTTCGCCAGAGCTTTACATATCCGCCATAAAACCATTGACTGATATAACGATGACCAACTCTTTCTAAGAACTCGAATTCACCGAAAGCGCTGACTATTCATAGCTGTTAAAAAACACTTTTAACAACATAACATAGCACCCTCAAATCCCAAACATAAACCTTACAAGATTATTACTTTTAGCCATAATAATTTTGTTCTCAATCAACAACCGATATCTGCACATAAACTCGATGCGATCTTCTGGGACGATCCTAGTAATGGTGCGTCCGTCAATTACTAGAACTAGAAAGCAAAACACTTGAACACGAATTACGTCTAAAAATATTTTAATACATTTCTAATTGAACAACTTTACAACATGTAATTCGTAAATACTGACACATAACACAGCGCGCTGCACATAAACCGACAAAAAACATTCCGATATGTCCTTAATTGCTTCAGAACCAATAAGTCAATTGAATGCTGCCGTCATGGGACTTTTGTGTATCCATAACACTCATTTGGCGGACTAATCGTTTCATAGACGCTCTTCTTGGCCGACCACTTTCCAAAGGCGTGCGTTCAGACAATCCTATATCCATCGCGCGGCCAGCCGATAATTCATTCGTAGTGGGGTTGTTAAAGGGTACTTCAACATCAGAACTAACATCTAAGTCGTGATAAGAGGCACTTTTCGATAACGGCGCTCTAAAATAAAGGAATTTGATTAGAGTAACACAAGTGTTATGTACTTACTCATTATAGGAACATACTTTTGTGGGATGCAAGTAAGACAATCATTCATCGTCCAATCTTTTCCAAATTCCTCGCCTTCTTCAAGAGTCTGTGGAAGACTGTGATGTAAAGTCTCTGGCAACCGCAAGCCAGTTAAACCTCCAAGCATTGAAACAAAGCCCATAATGACTAGAGGTAACTTGAGGTTTTCTTTTCCCTAAAGTTACATGAATGATTCTGAGTAATTAACGCAATTACAATATATATGCAATTACCAGATAGGTTACAAACGGTATAACAATAAGACCTAACCCTCCAATGTAGCTGGAAGCACCAATGCCAATACCTCGAACCTGAGTTGGATAAAGTTCTCCAGCAAACGGATATATTATCAGAAATGAAGCCGACAACAGAGCTTTAGATACCAAGAAAAGTACCAGGGTCTCAGTAACAGCATCATCGGGAATTATAACTGTTATAACACAAAAAAGGCCGCCCAAAATCATTGACAAGCTTAACGGCCATCGACGACCCCATTTGTCCATTAGAACCCAACAGCACAAATAGCTGGGAATCTCAACTACAGAGGAAAGAAAGAAACTTAGGTATTGGTTACTTCCCAAAGAAGGTCCATAATAACTCAATCCCAAATAGACTGTTTCGTTCGCAAACCAACTAAGGGTTATCAAGATCGTCTTTAAGCGCATGTTTGGTGTCCTAAAATATAAAATAATTATCATGGCTTCTATACCTTTATGTTGAGGGCTATAAAATAAACATACTTGCATAGATCGAAAACTCCGACATTAACCTGCTTCTTTTTGGCTCTTGTCTTCTCTAGGAGAATTCTGGCTTCCAGTTTGGACTTAAATGCTGGCGGAAACTGCTTTTCATTCACCCGCGCCATGTCTTTAAGTATTTTAAGAGCTTCCTCTAAACGCCCACGCATAAGCAACCATCGAGGCGATTCTGGCATTACAAATAAGTACAGAAAATATATAAGAAATGGCATTGATGTGTAGTATGACAGTTGCACCCAATCTCTTATCATATAAGTTACACCAGATAGCATCATTATCCCACAAGTATAAAATGTACATGTCATGACAGTAACAAACGACCTGTAATTGGGTCCAACAAGCTCAAGAGCTGCAACATATAATAAAGGTAGAAAATGATAGACAATTAAATGCGGACAACTTTACTTACATATGATAAATGGAATCTGGTATACAGCTGGGATAGTAAGCCCGACTATGACTCGACTAAAAGCCCATGTCCAGAAATCTGTACTCAGCGAGGTAATCAAACTCCCTATGAGCATAGTGCCAAGACATGTAAAATAAGACAGTTTCCGACCTGCTCTGTCATTTAGTAAACCGAATAGATATACTCCGACGGGTCCTCCAGTATTCAAGGCCGCAAGACCAATGGTGGGATAGATATCCTTGTCGCACACTAGATCGAACTAAAGTAAATGTACATTTCCGCTGCTAGTCGAAATGCAGTAAAACTAGGGATAACTTTACATTGGAAGATATAAAGGTGTTCATTGAATAAATCACCGGATATTGCGTTCGCGAACTCTAAGAATCTAAAGCTGGTCTCTAGCAAATCAATGAATATGAATGTGGTGGGAATCAAGTGTTTCGCGTACCTCTATGACTATTGAAGAGTTTACTGTGGTTTTATTGTATTCGTAACCCTCTAAACAACTTTCTACGGGCCAAGAGGGGTCAGGAGCTAGATTGCTTATGTTTGAACTTTTTATAATTTTGTCCCAATCTACGGCGTAACGAGAGCATTTGCTATACACGGATGTTCCATCTTCCTACAATCAGAAATATAAAAATAAATATAAATATAATTTTAATTAAAATATTGCGTATGTAAAAGGTTAGTTTTCTTTATTTCTTTTAATAAAGTTAACAAAGGTCTTATATTTATATCAATAACCCTGACGCTCACCACCGGCAAAAGGGAGACTGAGTGCCCGCCATCCGCTCATTTCATACTGCATAGGTGGGGGTTCTCTATATTACGCTGAGAACCAATCCACAATTGCAACCATAATTTCGCCCGTAGCCCGCGCTTAACACCAACCTCAACCCCTTTCGTTGGCCTGTACCACCTGCAAAATGTACCCGTTCCAAAGGGCATAAATCATGTAAAGGATGCATTATCTGAATTCATCATCTCATGCAGACAATGCATCACAGAATTTAGTTTTACATGCCATAGGCATTGTGGCGGTTCCGCCAAACCCCACTATTACTTACCTGAAGAACCCCCATAACTTCGACCCAACCTTATAAGTTTCGCCAAGGCAATCGCATTTGCACATTAAATGCTTCACGCATCAAATAGATCAAATCTATATTTACCTAAGAATCCCTGTAAAGAATTCCTACCCTTTCATGCATCTCTTCGCATACAAATTCCCTACAAGAATTCTTTCCATTATAGAGGTGCATAAAACCAAAACCTATTCGGTACCTTCGGTTGCCAGGCAAATTCCATCCTTCCTACACCTGCACCACAATCTCTCCGCAGCAAAAACATTTCCATCCCAAGGATAATTAATGCTTTCAATGCATTACCTGGAAATGCCTGCAAAGAATTTTTTGTACACGGGCATTCATATATGTATCAATGCGTCTCTGCATAAGCGACCAAAAACCGGATTTCCAATTAGTGTAGATGTTTACACTAGAGTTCGACACTTGCGACGCCATAGATACCATGTGCCATTGACACAGATGGTATATACAAACCGTCATTGTATAACAATATAATCTGCCTTGCAACTATCGATACAGCTGCAAGCACTTTACCCAGAATTGCTCCTTTGTTTGAATCTCCAAACAAGCATCGACTTCGCGTATAGCCGCCGGATTGAATTCAAAGCATAAACAATGCAAATATAAAATCCGTTTCCCACAAACGAATTTCCCTGCATATAAAAATGCAAGAAAGGGATTTGTTTCGTCCACCAACCCATTAGCACCTTTCCCAATGTCTATTCGTATATTTACACAAGGGCATCATTCATCTAAGACTTTTATGATGCCCTCGTCTCATCTTTTCTCTTACCACATTTCTTCGAAGCATCGTCGTCTATTTATTTAGACGCGATGCGCTTCATACACAACGATCTTCTCGATCCCTTTGTCCTTGCCTGCTTTGTTTTGCCATTGCCTTCGCGCATGGGTAAATAACACAGATCTAAACGATCACACACATACCACCATGATTTTCATTACGAGATCTGGTTTTCTATTCCACCAAGAGAGACTTTACGTTTCTCTGGTGGTAAGTAAATACATATCCTTAGTGGAGAGAATATCTACCACCAAACCACAAACTCACCCCAAACGAGGGTTGTATGGGGGGTATGAAGTCACGACGCCGCAGGGGCGAGAGTTCTACCTCGTCCCCACAACTTGCTCTAAATGTTCCACCGTACACTGTCCACCGGAAAAACAAAACAAATACACCTCCACAGCACACCAACCACAAGAAGTAAATAAAAAAGCACTGTTGGAGTCTATTGTAGTGAAGGTTCTTTATTATTTCTTTTATTGTTTCCTTTACTATTGTTCTTAAGTAACACCGGGTCTCGCGAGCTTACTGTTCATGATTAATTAGTAATTATTATTTTAATGAATTGTTATTCACGTTGCTAAGTTCACGACACTGTTTAAGGATTGGTTACCGTTCTGAAGGAAGCACATTTAACGGAAGACTTGTGTAGAAGAAAGGCTTTAATTAGCACGGAGACGGGCACACGCGCATGGACTTAATTTGTATCGCGGTGTGTAACGAAACTCGACTCTAGATTGGTTACCGTTCTACGCGACTCCGCAATGCCGGAGTGCGGGAGTGGCATGACCGTGTTGGCCTGCAGATGGTAAAGGACTCCGAAGTAGCAAGTTCCGTCGTCGACACCTTCACAAATTGCCTGAGGATCAAAGGACTCTGAAATAGCGAGTTCCGTCGTCGACATCCTCATAAATTGCCTGACGGCCCAGGACTCTGAAATAGCGAGTTCCGCCGTCGACAACCTCAACTAACCACCGCGCCCCCCGAAGTAAACAAGGTCATCTTGAACCCCAAGCGTACCGCCCTCCTATCACTACGCACCACCAATTCGAGCATCCCTTCACCCCTACTCATAACCCAATCCACTCATTTGCTGATTATAGCACATTAAGTTTCTCATACTCGTAAGAACATTACCCACCAAACTCTTCGAATGTCATTACCAATCAGCAGGTTATATTTGATACATTGAATTCCGTCCACAACAAGACTACAGATGGGGATTATCTCATCATCATCGGCACTACAACCGGGATCCGGTCTTGGCCTTATTTAACAAATCTCTCTACCGGTCCCGATTTCGAGCCGATGTCATCCAATTTGGCACTCCCACGCTTCGGGCGTCCTGGTCTACACCATCCCCCCATCGCAGACAAGGTCTGGCGCGCTGTCTCCTTCCATACATCCTGCCACAAAGGACTTTCCGGGCAGCCTCCTCTTCGCTCATTCGAGCTAGGTGTCCCGCCCACCGGAGTCTACCGAGCTTGATTTTTCTTACAACATTTGCTTCAAGGTAGATTGCGTACAACTCATGGTCGTAGCATCTCCGGATTCGTCCTCCCTCACATATGGGGCCAACAGCTCTCCTTAAAACCATCCTCTCGAACGCGACTAAGAGTTCAGATTGCCTTTTATTGAGCACCCAGGTCTCGGATCCATACATGAGTACTGGGTAAGACCATGGTCTTGTGCAGTAGTAGCTTGGATGTTCTGGATCAATTTCGGGATTTAAAGAGCCTTGATAGACCATAATAGGCTTTGTTGGATTTGATCAACCGTTCGCGTATTTCTTCTTCCATATTGTTATCGGCTGATACTATTGACCCAAGGTAGTTAAAGGATTGCACTACTTCAAATTCGTGCTCCACTACCCTGATAGTTTGAACAACGTTAGGTCTTCTCTTCGCAGAAGTTGCCACCAAGTACTTAGTTTTCCCCTCATTAATGTGCAGTCCCAGTTTTTGTGCCGCCTGCTCGATCTGGGTGAAGGAAACCTGTACAGCCGAATCGGATCTAGCGATAATAGCCCTCTAGTTGTGTCGGCAAAGTCACGGATTGCCTTCTCCAACGCCAGGTTGAAGAGGAGGCAGGTAAGACCATCCCCTTGTCGGAGTCCATTAAAGATGTGTATTGATTTGGACAGCAATCCCGCTATTTTTACTTGACTAGTTACGTTGGTCTTGGTCAGCCTACAAAGTCGTATCAATTTGTTTGGAATACCGAACTCTATCATGGCATTATATAGTTCTACCCTGGCTATGCTGTCGTAGGTGGGCTTAAAGTCTATAAATAGATGATATAATGGAATCTTAATTTCCTGACATTTTTCCATCGCCTGCCTAAGGGCAGGCGATTATCTAACCGAGTATAATTCAATACCTTAAAAACTCAGTGCTGTCTCTTGTCGTTGAAGGCGACCCCCAAAGTAACTATACTGTCGATGAACGGCACCTGCATCGACGAAGCCAAAGAACTATTATAGCGTTTGCGACAATAGTCAAGAGGGTGTGATTCGAACCGACGCTATCGCGGTTAGAATCACTAAAAGATAGAACCAAAACTCAACGCATCCGGCCACTGCCGCATGTACGAATTCAACTTATAAACCCAAGTACGTATACGGCTGGTGCGTCTTTTATTCGGTTTTCGTTCGGTGTTCTTCACTATTTGCTTGAATATTGTGTGTGTATCTGTTAGAAACGCCACACTTCTCTCTCCTCAGTAACTTTGTTACGAACAACTTCGTGTGCGAACAATGGAGCGAGGAGCAAGCGAGCGAGAGAACAGAAGTCCGGACCGTAGTAGTAAAGTCCTGTTTTACTATGGGAGAATGTATGCTATTTGTACACAGATCACCTCGGGGTTGTTGCGTTAAACAAGGATAGTGAAGAAGGTGAATTGAACACATGATGAAACGGGTGAGAAGCAAAACATTGGAGCGATTTATAAACTCAGGTACATTCAACTGAGGCTCCTCGATAGTATAGTGTTTAGTATACCCGCCTGAGACGCGGGAAACCGGGGTTCGATTCCCCGTCGGGGAGCCTCTGCCGCAAGACTAATGAACTCGCCCGGAAAAAACAAATCATTATGGAAAATTTAACAAGCCTCAGGATTGCTAAATAAGGCCAAGACCGGTCCCCGGTTGTAGTGCCGATGATGATGACATTCAACTGATGTGGAATTGCTATGTTATTGTTTGGTATATGGCTGATGCTTTTTCTTATTCGATTTTCGTTCGGTGTTCGTTGCTATTTGCATATGTATTGTGTATTTATCTGTTAAAAACGCCACACTATCAACCCTCGGCACTCTATTAATTGGAATAACCGAATATTTGAATCTGCGACAAGTGCAGCCGTATAGAGCAATCGGTATGATTATGTCTATAGAACCATTAACACGCCGATTGCTCTATACGGATGCGAAACATGGGCTCTCACAAAACGGGAACAAAACAAATTCCGCGTATTCGAAAATAAAGTTTTAAGGGGCATATTTGGTGGTAAATATGACGAGGAGGCAGGACAATGGAAGAAACTGCACAACCACGAATTGGAAGAGCTATACCGCAAACCTACAATAGTGAGGGTAATCAAGCCGCGAATATTAAGATCGGCCGGGCACGTGGCGCGAATGGGCAACGATAGGACCGTGCGTAGAATTCTTGACGGTAGACTAACGAGAAAGAGACCGACAGAGCGGAGATGGGAGGACAATGTTAGGTTTGACCTTGAGGAGACCGGATCGAATGGTCGTGTGGAAGGAGAGTGCACAGGGCAGGGGGGGATGGCGGAGTCGATTCGGTGAGGTCATGAACTTCCAGGTTCCTACAGGCCAATAAATAGTAATAGACAGTGCAGCCAAGTGCAGGGTGTTCCTTAAGAGATGCAAAAATTACTTCACTCCATCCAACCTGGCCATTATTTACAAGGCGTATATTCGTCCCAAAATGGATTTCAACTCTCATATTTGGTCAGGCGCATCCAAAACTGTGCTACACGTGCTCGATAGGATGCAAAAACGAGCAGTGACACTTATTGGGGACCCATCCGTAAGTTCAATTCCGTCGTTGAACATAGGCGCAACGTATCATGCCTATCTCTTCTCTATAGATATTATCACGGTCGGTGCTCAACTGAGCTTGCTGAATGTGTTCCGCCTCGTCAGACATTTTCCCGCGATAACTGTCAGTCTGTGAATGCACATCAGTTCACGTTGAAAATGAACTTTAGGCGCACAAACAAACATAGACAGTCATTCTTTAGCCGAACCACACAAATGTGGAATGCTCTACCTGTTCATGGTTTTCCTCGTCGTTGTTATACGGCAGCAGAACCGAACTCTTACGGTTAAAATGTGAGTTTTTCACCCACTCACGTAAGGAAAATCGTCCATTAAAGGTAGTGTTATCCGGGCTAGACTTAATAAGCAACGATATAGTGAAAAATGAGTTAATTACACTCGGGATTAAGTGCCTAGATGTTAAAACCATCACATTAAATCCGTCAACAAAAGCCCTGTACAAACACTACTTGTACATCGTCTACATTCAACGCGGTACTGTTAAATTAAACGAACTAAAGCGGAACTACTCCACCTTGTTCAAAGCCATCGTTCGCTGGGACTTTAAAAAACATAATCCAGGTAAGGTCACACCATGTCACAATTGCCAGCTTTATGGTCACGGCTCGATGCATTGTCATATAAATAGCTTCTGTGCAATATGTTCGGGAAACCATAAAACATCCGACTGCAAAACGAATGAGGTCATCAAGTGTGCAAATTGTAGTGGGCCACATAAATCCACCGATCCAGAATGCATAAGCCGAAAGCAGTACATAGACATTCGCCGCAAATTATCCCCACGCGGACGTGGTACTGGAAATACAACGTTCCTACAGCCTTCGAGTGACAAACAGCAGCCAGTGCCCGACCGATTATCCATTGATAATTTTCCTCCACTACCCCGATCTGTGCGTCAACCTTCACTTCCTTCATCCACCTGGGCTTCTGCCCTCCATCAAACCCAGCAACCTTCCAACAGTGATAAGACACACACTAAGAAAAATCCATCTGAAACATTAACTAATGATAACCTGTTCTCATTTAGCGAGATAAACTCTCTTCTTAATGAAGTTGTAACCAAGCTTAGTGCTTGTCAAACCAAAGCTGACCAATTTAACGTCATTACTTCATTAGCTATTAAGTACATATACTCGGAAAAAACATGTTAAGAAACTCTCTTAACATCATAACTTGGAATGCGAGAAGCATCAAAAACAAAAAGCATGAATTTTTTAGTTTCTTGATAAATTTTAATATTGACATTGCACTTGTTTCAGAAACCTGGCTCAAGCAAGACATTTCTTTCTCACATCAAAATTACATATGTTATCGCCTAGACAGGGTACATGCTAGTGGTGGAGGTGTCGCCATTGTTGTGAAAAAATGTATAGAACATTCCTTGCGTCCTTCATTGCGCCTTAAGTTAATTGAGGAAATTAGTATTGATGTAACATTAAGTGACAACTCCAAGGTGAGTCTTTTTTCGGTCTATTTCCCCGGAGGAAATGGAAACATTGAGAAATCTACTTACTTTAAGCGGGATCTGCAAAAATTGTATAGAGTCAACACTCGAAACAAGGTAATTATTGGTGGTGATCTAAATTGCAGACATCAGTCGTGGAATTGTCTTAGGGCAAACTGCTGGGGTAACATTTTACTAGATGTTACTGAATCCAGCCCAAGTTTTTCCATACTTTACCCACTTCTCCCCACCTATATCCCAGCGAGTGCTAACAAGAGCCCCTCAACTCTTGATCTATATATCACTAATATTCCAAATTACTGCACAGTGCCATTAACTCTAAATGCGTTAAGTTCAGACCACCTTCCGATCAGCCTCACAGTGAATCATACAGTAGTTGTAAATCGTACCAGTTTATTCCACAACTATTCCGCCGCCAACTGGAATTGTTATAAATCATATATAAACACGAACTTGGTTCTAGGTGATACCAGCCTAAATTCTATAACCTGCAGCGAGCACATTGATATCTTATGTAACAATTTTGTTTCTCTTATCAATAGAGCGGCCGATCTTGCGATACCTAAATGTTCCACTGCTCCAGTTGATAAGGCACCGCTTCCTGAAAATATCTTACATCTGATTAGGCTACGAAACTCTGAAAGAAGAAAATGGCTGCGTTATAGAATCGATTGTTTTCTAGTTAATGTTAAAGTCTTAAATGATATCATTAAAAACGAAATCTCAACATTTAGGAACAAGTGTTGGAATAAACACCTTTCCTCTCTTGACAAAGCAAGCAAACCGTTCTGGAAAATATCAAAAATTATGAAAAAGAGAGGGTCAAGTATTCCTCCGTTTAAAGTTCACGACAAGTTGTTTATTTCTTCAGTGGAGAAATCGAACCTACTTCCTAACACGTTTAGTAAGAACCACTCCATATCTATGCATCTAAGCTACACGTATACTGAAGCTGAAGTTGCTAACACTATCCATGTACTTTCTCAAACACTAGCTGAAAGTACTTACGCAACTAATATCAGCAAAGTTAAAGAATTGATAAAAAAAAATCGAAATCAAAAAAGGCTGCGGGTCCCGATAATATTAACAACAAATTAATCAAAGCACTTCCAACTGCTGCTGTTACTGAATTCAGCCCAAGTTTTGTCATACTTTATCCACTTCTCCCCACCTATATTTCAGCCAGCTAACAAGCTAGAGTGCTAACAAGAACCTCTCAACTCTCGATCTATATATCACTAATATTCCAAATTACTGCACAGTGCCATTAACTCTAAATGCGTTAAGTTCAGACCACCTTCCGATCAGCCTCACAGTGAATCATACAGTGGCTGTAAATCGTACCAGTTTATACCACAACTATTCCGCCGCCAACTGGAATTGTTATAAATCATAATAAACACGAACTTGGTTCTAGGTGATACCAGCCTAAATTCTATAACCTGCAGCGAGCACATTGATATCCTATGTAACAATTTTGTTTCTGTTATCAATAGAGCGGCCGATCTTACGATACCTAAATGTTCCACTGCTCCAGTTAATAAGGCACCGCTTCCTGAAAATATCTTACATCTGATTAGGCTACGAAACTCTGAAAGAAGAAAATGGCTGCGTTATAGAATCGATTGTTTTCTAGTTAATGTTAAAGTCTTAAATAATATCAGTAAAAACGAAATCTCAACATTTAGGAACAAGTGTTGGAATAAACACCTTTCCTCTCTTGGCTACGGGTCTCGATAATATTAACAACAAATTAATCAAAGCACTTCCACCTGCTGCAAGTAACTATTTAACGTTCATTTTCAACGCTTGTCTTAAGAATTGTTATTTTCCGGACTGTTGGAAAACAGCAAAAGTAATACCTATCCCGAAACCGAAGAACAGCCCCGAAAGCTACAGACCTATTAGTCTACTTAGCTGTCTAAGTAAGCTCTTAGAAAAAATCATTAAGGAAAGGATTGATCGTTTTGTGGAAGACAATAACATCTTACCAAACTTTCAGTTCGGTTTCCGTAGCGGCCACAGCACAATCCACCAAGTCGTGCGCATTAAAAACCACATAGCTGGTAAATTCATCGACAAGGAGTCAACGGGACTGGTTCTTCTAGACATCGAAAAAGCCTTTGATACGGTATGGCACGATGCCTTGATTTATAAGCTACTGAAGCTTAAGCTGCCAATACCGCTTATCAAAATTATCCAGAGCTTTCTTCGTTCGAGAAAATATGTTGTGAGTTTAGGAACCGACATATCCTCTACTCACCAAATCCACTATGGTGTAGCCCAAGGCTCGGTCCTTGGTCCCATATTATTCACATTGTTTGTCGCAGATTTACCATGTCTAGGTGAAAACATTCAGGTAGCTATGTTTGCCGATGATACGGTCATTTTCTCTTCGGTTGCCTTATTCACTAATGTCTACAACTCTTTGCAAGCAGCTCTTGACAAACTAGCAGTATGTTACAGGAAATGGAAAATAAAAATAAATGGTAATAAAACTCAGTATGTGTGCAGTTGATATTGATTGGTCCGCAGACTGTAGATATCTATGTATTATTCTAGATAAAAAACTTATCTTTCAAAAACACGTCACTACCACAATTGACAAAATAAACAAAGTCGTAAGAGTTATGTATCCATTAGTGTGTAGATAGTCAAAGCTTAGCATCGAAAATAAAATTATAATATATAAAACCATTTTTCAAGCGATACTCCTGTACGGGGCCCCTGTATGGTGTAATTGTGCTCGCACACACAAAATAAAATTGCAAAGGTGTCAAAATAAAATATTGAAAATGTTGCTGACACATCAACTACATGAAAACGCCAACGTTAAACCGGTAGAGTTCCTTATTGACAAAATCAATCAAAACTTCTTCGTCAATTGCTCTTTTTCTGACAATGTTCTCGTTTCACGTCTTGCGTTATCCTAAATCACTACATATGTACTCTGTCTATGAAAATTATATCGAGGTCATTACTATATAAAATAACCGGAAGCTCGTGCAATATTAGTCTTAAGATTCAAATAAGGGTTTTTTCTTGTAGTTTTCCCTTAATTTATTATTTGTTATTCATTAAAATTGTGCTATTGTCGTTATATAGATTTAAGATTATAGTTGTAAAGGAATTGCTATCCTAAATCTCTTAAGTACTAGTTGTAAGATATACCATAAATGTAATTATCTACCATATAAAAATTGAATTGAAATTGAAATAATCAAAATCGTGTTCCAGAGCATTAACGGAGCAATCTAGTACTTTGGTTCTAACCTTTTCGTGTGTTGCGTTCGAATCACGGTCTTCACTATTGTTACAAAATGCAGCAGAAAAAAAAGCTTTTAAAAAAGTATACTACTCTAAACCTAAGGATTCTTATGTCTACCAGTCAGGATCATAGCGAAGAAATTAAAACTTTGGAATTCGACTTCAGTGATCAAAGAGTAAATCGTCATATACGCCAATAGTATATCAAATTGAAACTAGGCAAGTTTAATGTGTCCGCCTCGTCCATGTCAGCCATCAGTTCGAACACCCGGTTTAACAATAAAATCTACCAACTGAACATAATAACGCTAATTCCAAAAACACTCCGGCGGAATTAGTTTGTCAATTTATAAAAGCTGCGCTAAATTTAATCGAACTAATTCCTTTTTATAATGTATAGGCACTAAGTGAATTTTGTATATCCGTATGAAATTGAAGTACACAACACACTATAATTAAAATTCCAAAGAGACTATTGTATTAACCGACTCGCACTTCTTAATCTACGGTGCACTTATTTATATCAGACCTCGTTGTATGGATAGATATCATCGTGAAAATGCAACGCAAACAAGAGAAAAGCAAAGGCCAACTTGCATCGCAATCGATTTAGTCTGCAAAGTAACACGAATATGGCTTCCCAATTGATTTAAAGTTTTGGAAAAATCAACTGCAAGACTTTCTTACCAGAATTTGAGGTATCGATAGGAACTTCCTGCGTTCAAGTGGCACATCTAACAGTGCAGAGACCTTGCACCAGTAATCATCAGGAGCGTCCGACATAAATAGCTGGTTAAAGGCACAAAATCCACAGGGAATGCACGCTGGTAAACATATTCCAAACACTAACAGCTTCTGGTACTTTCCAAATTCCCCGATGGATGGCAAAAAGTCGTCCAGATCGAATGGTTCCTACCACAGACGAAACACCACTTTAGTCAAATATATATATTCATCTTAAAATCATACCTCGTCATCTTCATAATGTGGATCCTCGGTTTCACAGCCAACCTTATTCTCTTCCATCACGACTGATGGACATGAAACGACTGTTTTCATTCGAATTCGCAAAGCCAAAAGAACGACAAAAAGCGTTAATTCCAATGGCTAGCAATTCCATTTACCTCTGTCGAACTAATGAAAGGGTGGGATACGTGTACTGAGTGAGGCAACGAGTCAACTGTAGGCTACATTTAAACTGTTAAATTCAGGTACGTAACAGAAAAACGAAATTGTAGATTTAGTTTTACCTGAATGTTATATTCATTAATAATACTCAAAATTCAAACTACAGCGACGATTATGAAGACTCCACCATTATAAATCACATTAAAATAAACAACAACTCATTCTTCTCAAACTTTTTGAATGAGCAGAAATGATTCCTATTTTTAGTGTATAGATTACTTGATTCTTCCTTTCTTTGACTTTATCTTAGCTCAACCTGTGACTTAGAAGCCTGCCTTCTTAAGTTATTTAATCACAAGTAATTTGATTCTTTTCTATCGCATCTATTTTGTAAAAAAAAAAGACTGTGTTCCGTCGAAGTAACAAGAAAGTGGTTTAATCTACATTTAATAATTTAAACTTAGATCATCGAACAAAATGACGATCATAATAAAGTAATAATCGCTAAAGACAACTAAAGTGATCAGAAACTAATAGTCGTAATGAAAACAAAATCCCAAGGATCAATAAAGGTTAAAATTAAGTGAGCAAGAGTGGTAACACAGTACAGTGAAGTAAAATTTAGCAGTGTACGCAGGAATAACTACATGGAGCCACCTGTGATCGCGCCACTGCGGTCTTCCATGCGGGATGTGATATTTCGCCCGAGTAGTGTTCAACGCATTCTACGTGAACTAGACTGTAGAAAGGCAACCGGCCCGGGCGGAATACCAGCAACAGTCCTTAAGAACTGTGCTCCAGATCTATCGCCGGTTGTTGGCAGACTCTTCCGATTATCTTGTGCACAGAGGACCATTCCTACCTGCTGGAAAATCGCTCGAATTCAGCCAATCCCAAAGACGGGAAAGGAGTATCTCCCACAAAATTAGCATTACTGTCTATGTTATCTAAGGTGATGGAAAAAGTCATCAATACTGAGTTAATTAAGTATTTGGAGTGCAGCGGACTTCTGAATGATCGTGAATACGGATTCCGTGGCAGGCGATCCACGGGAGACCTTTTGACACTTATAACCAATATAACAATTCCGCGCAGGTAAGGTTCCTACCCTTCAAGGAACTTACTTACCTGAGAACGTTGCACGCGCCAACAGACGCGTGTCCTAAAGTCCCACCATAGGACCTGCAACTCATAGCCAACGTTGAGCCCGTGACCAAAAAGCAAGGAACTGAACGTCCCCAAAGCTTTTAATGTCAAGCTCAACAATCATAGTTCATCATACCTGAAACAAAGGTAAAACCATCCATACATCCTATTCCTAAAAGCAATTCCCAAAAATGCCATACATTCTGCCTGCGCCGAGGAAAATCTCACCGAACCGGTGTTATGTGGTTATTTAACAATTCGAGGGTTGCCTCTTATGTTTCGGGATTTGGCAACCCTAGTGTTGCAATCCGGCAATTGACAGCTCTGTCGTAAAGTTGGACATTTTTGAGGTTATACGCACTCAGAACGTTTTGACATACGAGCGCTATTTGTGTTGTTTACAGTAACTTAAAAGATTCATCCCGGTCCAAAAATGGAATTAAATCGTCAACATTTTCGTGCGATTATTTTTTACAACTTTCGGCGTGGATTAACTCAGCAACAGTGCATGGATGAACTTAATTCAATTTTTGGCGATGAAGCTCCATCAAGGACCAGTGTTTATCGATGGTATGGAGAATTCAATCGTGGTCGTAGTTCACTCCAAGATGAATTTCGTGAAGGTCGTCCAAAATCAGTTGTTGTTCCGAAAACCATTGATGCTGTGCGCGAACTGATATTGGAAGATCGTCATGTGACCTATCGTGAGATTGAGACAACCTTAGGCGTTAGTGGGACCAGCATACATTCAATATTGCATAAACATTTGACTGTCAAAAAAATTTGTTCGCGTTGGATCCTACACAATGTGTCAATCGCCCAAAAAAAGGCTCGTGTCAATTGGTCGAAAGAAATGCTCAATAAATACGGTCGTGGTGCTTTGAAACACGGCTATGACATCGTGACAGGTGATGAATCGTGGATTTACGCGTATGAGCCCGAAAGTAAACAGCAGTTGACTGTCTGGGTGTTTCAAGATGAGCCAAATCCAACAAAAGTTGTTCGCGCACGAAGCACTTCCAAGCAAATGGTCGCCTGTTTTTTCGGAAAAACTGGACATGTCGCAACCGTACCACTAGAACAACGCAGAACAGTCAATTCTGAGTGGTACACAACCATTTGTTTGCCAGTTGTCTTCCAAGAAATCAGGAAAACCAACCGCCGAAGACGGATCACTCTTCACCACAACAATGCGAGCTCTCACACATCGGCTGCGTCAACTGCATTTTTGAGAACCCAAAACATCGATTTGATGGGTCATCCGCCGTATAGTCCTGACTTGGCACCGAATGACTTCTTTTTATTCCCGTACGTAAAAAACAAACTGAGAGGTCAACGTTTTTCGACACCTGAAGAAGCGGTTGCTGCATTCAGAATGCATGTGTTGGAAATACCTCAATCAGAGTGGCAAAAGTGCTTCGACAATTGGTTCAAACGCATGCAAAAGTGTATAGATCTTCATGGGGAATATTTTGAAAAACAATAAAGTGATTTTCGATGATCAATATTTGTTTTTGTTCTCTAATCCCGAAATATAAAAGGCAACCCTCGTATTATAATATATATGGTTATTATAATTTCAAGTAATTGAGTGGGACTTACTTTGGTTTTGACCGTTGAGCGGCCGTTGGAGAAGCTGCTTGTCTGCGACTGGTTGCAGGGGGCGTTGATGGTTGCTCCCCTGTTCAGCTTCGACTTGTTGATTGGATGTGGCGTTTGGTTGTTTTGTCGTTGTTTGAACGCTTTTTATTCCAATGTTGACTTATAGTTTTCGAAGTTTAAGGTCGAATGAATTTATTTTTTTATTTTCGCCCTTGACGTTTTATTTTATTATTCGACGCCAACGCCGATTTTTATTATTTTCTCTGCCAAGTAGAATTTGCATAAAGTAGTTTATGCAAATTAACTACTTGGCGAGTTGTTCTCCGTTTATAGGTAAAGAGGGGAAACTAACGAAGGGGGATTAGTGGACGTTGGGGGACCTGGACTCAAGGTCGGACCGTAACAATACCTTCCCCCCTTAAATAGTGATAGCTTCATTCTTAGAAGAGGAATGAAGCTTGGCTACAAAAGTATCAACCTGTAGCGTTGATCCCTACACCGTCTGTGGTGTGTTATCTTCCCTTGTTTGTCGTGGTCTTGTTTGCTTTTGGCTTCCTCTATTCGTAGTAGGGTTTTAGCCTATTATTGTGCACCACCACATTTCTTTTCCCTACCTTAACGACGATGTTTATCGGACTATTTATTTGCACTACCTTATAGGGACCCCTCCATATGGTCTTTGGGCATTGCGTATTAAAACTTTGTCGGCCACATGGAACGTGAATGGGTGTGTCTTGCGGTCGTAGTACTCCTTCGACTTCTTCTTGGAAGTTAACAGGTTATGCCTTGCTATTTCGTACGTATGTTGAAGTTTGTACTTCAATAGCTTATGGTAACTGTCATGGTTGTATACCGGTTCCGGAGGTTGCTTTATGCTCGTCGGTACGTCCGGGGTGAACCCAAATAGACAGTCCATTGGCGTAAGCTTAGTACCTTCGTGTACATTGGTGTTGTATACGAATGTTGCCGTTCTCAGGTACTGGTCCCATGATTGGGAATTCCCATCCACAATGCTTCGCAGGCAATCTACGAGTGGACGATGGGCTCTTTCTAAGGCTCCATTCGATTGTGGGTGGTACGCTGAGGTTTGTAGTTTTTTAATACGGAGCAGTTTGCACATGCTTTTAAACAAACTGCTTAGGAAATTGCTTCCCTGATCGGTGACCAGTTGCTTCGGAACACCATACAGAGCAATTATTTGGTCGAAAAAGACTGTGGCCACCGTTTCTGCCTCCGCATCTGGGAGAGCGTAGCAATCTATATACTTCGACGTTATCTTGAAATGTAAGTATATATTGATTGCCGGTGGGAGTGCGATCAAGAGGACCTACTATATCTAAGTATACTTTGTCGAAAGGCCTCTTTGCAATGTCGGTTATTACCATGGGCATACGTATGTTCGGTGAAGATTTCATGGTTTGACATGTTTTACATACTTTGATGTATTGTTTAATGTCGCGCATCATGTTCTTCCACCAAAAATGTCTACGTATTTTGTGATACGTTTTACTCACTCCTTGGTGTCCACCCAAAGGAGGGTCATGGTATTCCCAGAGTATGAACTGAATGTCTTCAGGATTGGTTATGTCCATTCCTTTTTCCGTGCAGGCCGGAATGGGATCCTCGTTAAGAGAGGACTTATTGTCATTTGGACTATCCTGAGTTCCTTCGCTTGCCCTTAACTTTTCAGCTTGGGCGCATGTTAGTACATTGCACCTTGGTAGTGTGGGAGTCTCATCACAAATTTGCGGGATACGACTCAAGGTATTCGCATTAGTGTTGTATTTACCGGGTTTATACTCGATTTGGTAGTCGTACTCCAGTAGTTTGCGACGGAACCTTAGTAAACGTGACGTGGGCTCTTTCACGTTGAATACTCCCTTTAACGGTTTGTGGTCCGTGTATATATTAAATGTTCTCCCTTGTAAATAACAACGGAAATTCTTAGCCGCCCAAACAATGGCTAGTAACTCCTTCTCGATTGTAGAGTAGCTCTTTTCCGCCTTATTCAAGGTTCGACTGGCATATGCGACTGGCTGGTCCTTACTGATTTCGCCTTGCGACAGTACGGCACCCAATGCTTCGTTGCTCGCATCCGTGGTCAGATTAAAGGGTTTGGTAAAATCTGGATAGATTAACAGTGGCGGCGAGACCAATAACTCCTTTATGTTATCAAATGCTTGTTGGCATTTGTCTGACCAGGTGAATTTGACGTCCTTCCTTAACAAATTTGTTAAGGGGCGTTCTATCTTCGAAAAATGTTGAACAAATTTTCGATAGTAGTTCGCCAAGCCTAGAATCGATTGGACGTGCTTTACCGTTTTGGGAATGGGGAAATCCCTGACACTAGCTGTCGTGTCTGGATTTGGCATTACCCCCTTTTCGGAACAAACATGTCCCAGGTATACTACCTCCTTCTGGAGGAACTTGCATTTCTCCGGTTGCAACTTGAGGTTGTGGTATCTAATTTGATCGAATACTTTCCGATGGTGTTCTAGGTTTTTCCCATATATGACCACGTCATCCAGATAAACAAAGCATTCGATTCCTTGCAACCCGGTTAGGACATGGTTCATGAGCCTCTGAAACGTAGCTGGTGCTCCCTTCAGACCAAACGGCATACGTTTGAACTCATAGTGCCCGTAATTTGTGCTGAACGCTGTCTTACTTTGATCCTTCGGATCTACTAAGACTTGGTGGTAGCCGCTGGCTAAAACGAGTGTGGAAAAATAGCGTGAGTGACCGAGCTGATCTAATATGTCCTCTATTCGAGGGAGAGGGTACGCATCACCGATGGTTTTGTCGTTCAGTTTTCTGAAATCGACCACAACTCTCCATCGGGTTTTTCCATCGGGGCCCGCTTTCTTAGGAACAACCAAGAGTGGTGAGTTCCACGGACTTGTTGAATGATATCATTCTCCAGCATATCCCGTACTTGCTCGTTGATCACCTCTTTCTTGCACTCAGGCATTCGTACATTCGTTGATTTATCGGTGCTTGATCCTGTATCACCGGTATCTCATGCGTTATTGCACTGGTATCTGTTAGGAGGTCACCTTTAAGGTGGAAAATATCGTTGAACTCCTCACATATTTCCACTATGGATTGACACTCTTGAGGACTTAGGTTTTTACCTAAGTGGAGTTCCTCGTGAAATTGTGTCAACCTTGGATCTTTTGGTAATTCCTCCTCTGAAAATAAATGCCGGATATACTGGAGGTTTTCTCCCTCCGAAGGTTTTTTATCCGCATTGTATTCCTTAGAACGGTTGTCCTCTTTTTCCAGCGGAGGGGTGGAAAAGTCCTGCATTGGATGTAACTCCACCATGATTCGGTCTATGGTATGGAGGTAGTTTGCGATATTGAGTACCTCTACTTGGGCACTCTTCGCTTTACCTACAATACAATTGGATATGAAAATCCTTGATTGCATTGGTTTAGGTACTAGCATTACCGTGAACGTGCCGGTATTATTGCCGGTTTGTCCAGAAAAATGTCTACCTCCGAAGCGTTTGGCAGTGAGTGTTTCACCACTGTAGCTTCTTTGTCAGCTTTCTTTGGTTTGTCGGCTATTAATGTGGGGTTGGAATGCTTGGAGTCTGACAAAATATCGCCCCCTTTCCCCTGTTTGGGTAGGGTATCCGGTGTATTTCCGACCACGGTCTGGACCTCTATGGATCCCCTTGGCTCGGGTTCCCGACTGGTTGCCTTATGTCTTGGCGTCCGCTTCCTACCTTTTGTAAATTCAACGGAAAAATTTACCGGATTTAAATTGGTTTGGGTGAATTCCAAACAATTTCCGGGTCCGTTGATTTTACAATTCCTAGCTAGGAAGTCGTTTCCTAATAACCCATCTTCTGACAATCCCGGTAGGGAGCCCATTACCTGAAAGTTACAGGAGATTGGTTGGGGCAGTTTGAAAATTCCCTTACAAAAGCCCCTAGACTTTCCCTTTCCAAAAAGCGTTTGTAGAGTAGTTGCCTTTTTGGTATCCAATGCTATTCCATCTTGGAGTGCCTTCAGCTTAAGAAGGCTGATCTCCGCACCTGTGTCCACTATTAGACGTGTAATGTTTCTACATCCGATGACTAATGGGAGCTGGACTATTGGAACTTTTGTTGGCGGTTGAGGACAGTTTCCTTTATTTGGTGTCTTTAATTCAGTCGGGTTGGGGAATTCCGGCCCGACCTCTGGGAGTTTTCCGACTTCTCCCATTTTGCTTTTAGTCGACGATATCTCCAAGGCTTTTGACCGCGTCCGCCATGGGGCATTGCTGAGCAAACTTCGTTCATATAGACTTTCCCAGCAGCTTTGCGACTGGACGTAGAACTTCCTCGAAAATCGATCGATCCGGGTTGTTGTGGACGGCGAATGTTCGGATCTGCATCCTGTTAATTCGGGGGTACATCAAGGTTCTATTTTGGCTCCCACCTTATTTTTGCTTCACATAAATGATTTCTTGGAAAAAACGGATAACAGGGTGTGCAGTTTTGCGGGTGATAGTAGGCATGTTTTCGCTTTTTGGACTGATCTGTCGATTGGTGCATCACCGTCGCACAAGCTGAGATGTAGCCAGATCGACTCTCTGAATCGGGAACTAGATAAGGTCCTGCAGTGGGGAAGGGCCAATCTTGTCGACTTCAACGTACCGAAGACACAATATACAACATTCACAAGAAAAGTGGATCATCGGTTTTTTGGCGGATGTTAGTCTTGGACGAAAGAAGTGTTCCGCCGAACACTGTTCGCAAAACAAAACGAAACGAAACCAGAAAGAAGCACACTGAGATTTATCTTTAACTTTTATTTTTATTGTTAGTAGATTTTGCTCTTATCAACACATAAATTACTGCAACTTTACTTCTTACTTTGGCGAATGTTCGGATCTGCATCCTGTTAATTCGGGGGTACATCAAGGTTCTATTTTGGCTCCCACCTTATTTTTGCTTCACATAAATGATTTCTTGGAAAAAACGGATAACAGGGTGTGCAGTTTTGCGGGTGATAGTAGGCATGTTTTCGCTTTTTGGACTGATCTGTCGATTGGTGCATCACCGTCGCACAAGCTGAGATGTAGCCAGATCGACTCTCTGAATCGGGAACTAGATAAGGTCCTGCAGTGGGGAAGGGCCAATCTTGTCGACTTCAACGTACCGAAGACACAATATACAACATTCACAAGAAAAGTGGATCATCGGTTTTTTGGCGGATGTTAGTCTTGGACGAAAGAAGTGTTCCGCCGAACACTGTTCGCAAAACAAAACGAAACGAAACCAGAAAGAAGCACACTGAGATTTATCTTTAACTTTTATTTTTATTGTTAGTAGATTTTGCTCTTATCAACACATAAATTACTGCAACTTTACGAATAGATTATCCACTTACGGCCGCACATAAGAGTCAGATACTTAGTATTGAACACTCACCTGTTACAATAATAGTTCGGCTGGTCTCTACAGAAAACACACAAAACTTCCGACACACCTCGAACCATATTCCTGTTTAAAGGTTCTATTTTTATTCTGGTCTATCGCGCAGTCTTTCACGATTTCCTTCCGCACAAAAGATGGCAACTTATCTAAACGAGGGTAGTGAGTCGGCGCGCGTTGATAAATCAAATATATGTTTTGATGTTGCCGTGGCAGTTGAGACAATTACTTTAATTACTCGCGGAACTTAGTGTACGTTGACGTCGTTACTTTCAACTTCGGCACGGCGCGGACTGACCTCGTCTAAAGGATTCTGTAACTGTACTCTGCGAATGCTCGAAGTAGACTTCCTCGATTAGGTGTCCTCTCCGTTCGACTATCTTTTCTCGACTAAATTCCAATTCCCCATCGACAAGGGAAATTTTCCCAGCGCATCTCTGCACAGAACTCATATCTGCTAACAGACTTTTCCATAGTATCTGTTAACAGCATAAATTTCCCATTGCATCTCAAAAGGAGAATTTCCCATAGTATCTTGGAAAGGAGAGATCTTTCCTCATAATTATCAACATCATTAGCTGTTGGTTATCGGAATCTTGTTCCTTTTGTTTTAAAATCGGATGCCGCCGCTTATTCTCCGATCTTTTCGTAGGATTTGATCTGGCTTAAGCTAACAATGTTCTTGTGCGTTTCAGATGGGTAATAAAAGGAATCGTGGGATTGGTATAGTTCCTTTGTTAGGATTTTCGAACCATAAACATCTAGCGAGCGATCTACGTTAAGATGTTTATGATTGCATGACTATTGGTCGGCAGCGAAACGATATGCCTTGTTTGTACAAGTGTGCCTTTTGCGGTAGGGTCATGCAAGGGATTTAGGTGCTAATTGCTATTAGCTACCAGAGTAGGCATCCGTTGTTCGGTTTATTTACCGACAATGGTATTTCATGGGAAACATCGCGTTGATGCTTAGGTGAGTGATTTACATCCGACGCTTTCCTGCATGGCGCATTTGCTTAGATGCGATGCTTTCCTGCCTTTTGGAATTGGGTTGAATACAATGTATGGATGCGTTGAACTCGATATTGGGAACTTTTGAACGTTTAGTTCCTTGCTTTCTGATATCGGGTTCAACGTCGTTGCATGTCCTATAACCTTTTGTTTCAGGTATGGTTACTGACTATTGGGACACGTGTCTGTGGGCACATGTGCTGAAAAAGGTGAGTAAATTTCCTTGGCGGAAAGGATACCTCAACCTGAATTGAGTTGTATGGTTCGTAGAACCTCTACAGTTCCACATCTGATGATGAATGGCCAGGCCCTCGAATCTGGGAAAAGCTTGAAATTGCTCGGCACCACGGTCTGTGGAAATGTATCGTGGCATAAACACGTGTCGAGCATCGCCAACTCAGCCTCAGGAAAACTGAGCTATCTTTTCAAAGCCAAGAAATATTTTACTCCAGCCCAACTTTTTTTCTGAATGAATCCCAAATTAGACCCGCGCTCGAATATTGCTCTCGTGTTTGGAGCTCGGTTCCTAAACATGCCCTCAACCTACTTAGGAGCATACAGACACGAGCTATCCGCCTGATCGGGGACTCGGCGCTGACGTCGGAACTACAGTCGCTATCACATCGAAGGCATATAGTCGACCTCTGTCTGTTTTACAGATACTATCAGGGGTACCCCTCTTCGGAGTTTCGTGATATTGTTCCACGCAATTCGGCTTATATGCGCTCCACAAGACAATCCAAAGGATCGCACCTATTTGTGATTCATCTTCCGACGGCGCGAACATCCCTGCATCAGAACTCATTCCGTTACAGAGCGGGAAAGATATATAACACCCTTCCCGCGGGAGTATTCCCGGAGCGTTACAACCTGCAACTGTTCAAAAAGAACTGCAACAGTTATTTGGTGGCATCTCGGGGTGACTACTCGACGCTATAGGTTCGCCTCTCCCGAGAGAAGTGTAATAAAAAAAAAGACCTGTGAGTAGGGCATTAGAATATACTCACAGCTTCCCCGGTTTGTCGTACGAGGCGACTAAAGGCCGTGGTCCACCCACCCTGCTGCCCCTTGAAATACCACCCAAAAAGCTATAGGCTCTATGAAATGGTCGGAAGGAGTCCCTGGCCATTTTTCGAAGCTTGGATAATGGACCAGTTCGAGAAAAGGTTCATTTAGGTGGTAGTCGGTTCCAAGGTGAAATACCACCTCGTCACGCCGCGATATCGTTGGGAGAAATCTTCGACTATGTTTAGGGTGTGTGGCTGATGGCCCGGAATGACACGGAGACAAGTCATGATGGTACTGTAGCGTTGCTAACAGATGCACGCACACAATAGTGAAGAACACCGAAAGAAAATTCGAATAAGCAAAGCACCTGAGCCGTATACCATAGCGATAACATAACAATTCCACATCAGTTAAGTGTACTTGAGTTTCGAAGCCGAATTCATAGACGCGGCTGATAGCCTGATGTTTCAATGCTTCGCTTTTCACCCGTTTAATCGTATGTTCAAATCGCCGTATTCACTATTCTTGCTTAACGCAACAATCTGACGTGATCTGTGTATACACACAACACACAATCTCCCATACGTAAACAGAACTTTACGACTCGATCACGACTTCCACAAAGACGCCCTCTCGTCCGCTTGTTCCTCGCTCCGTCGTTCGCACACGAAGTTGATCGTAACAAGGTTACTGAAGAGGAAGTAGTGTGGCGTTTCTAACAGATACACCATCATCATCATCATCATCGGCACTACAACTGGGATCCGGTCTTAGCCTTATTTAGCAAGTCTCGAGGCTTGTTAAATTTTCCATAATAATTTATTTTTACGGGCAAGGTTATTAGCCGTGCGCCAATCTAAGAGATACACACACACACACACACAATATACAAGCAAATAACGAAGAACGCCGAAAGGAAATTCGAATAAGCAAAGCATCACAGCCGTATACCATAGCGATAACATAACAATTCCACAACAATTGAGTGTATTTGAGTTTAGAAATCGAATTCGTACACACGACAGTGGCCTGATGTGTTGAGCATTGGTTCAGTTTTTAGTGATTCTAACCGTCATAGCGTCAGTTCGAATCACACGTTCTTCACTATCGTTGCAATACGCTATAGTACCTTCTGAGATAAAGAAGTAAACTACTTTCCCATTCGGGGCCTCCGGGGGGGGGGGGGAGAATTATGTCAGGGGGATCACGATGCAACAAACATTGTAATAAATAACCCAGCTTTAAGAAATTCGGTATCGCACAATCGGGCTCGTTCTCAAAACTCTGTCGACGTTCCACTGATAACGGCATTTTGCAACATCAAGGCCATCGATTTCACCAATACAAATGTAAACGCCGCCCACCAATTTTTGCAAACAGCGAAACCTGATACCCTTGCCCTAACCGAAACCCAGATCGATTCGTCAACTAATTCAACATATCTTCGTTGCTCAGGATACGACTTACATTCGCGATTCCGTTTTATGTGTGGAGTCTGCGTCTTCGTATAGTCCGATTCGGCTTGGCGGAGGATGCAGGCGTTGGAACCAAATAAAATGGGCATCATGTGGCTGAGGGTCGTGCTGAGGAATTCTGTTTAATTTCGATAAGGGATTAAGAGAAAGGGGAAGGATAAAAACAAACAAAGGGGCAATGGGAAGGGGAAGCGCTGCATCTGATATGCGTTCTATATTTGGGGACGTTCAGTTCCTTCTTCATTATCGAGCCACCATTAATTGGGTTCTATCTTTTATGGATTTATCTCTTTCATTGATCGCCATACTGAAACGTAGGTGATCTGGGGCGTTAGAGATTTCACTACTATGGAGAATACGTTTATCTCTAGCACCACGGGAAGCATGGTAAATAATCATCACCATCATCATCATCGGCACTACAAGCGGGAACTGGTCTTGGCCTTATTTAGCATGTCCTGAGGCTTGTTAAATTTTCCATAATGATTCGTTTTTTCCGGGCAAGGTCATTAGTCTTGCGCCAGAGGCTCCCCGACGGGGAATCGAACCCCGGTCTCCCGCGTGACAGGCGGGTATACCAACCACTATACTATCGAGGAGCCCGTGGTAAATAATAGGGACCAATTTTGTCTTGGATAAGGCATTTTTTATCCAACAACGGGAACGCTTCTGGGGGAATAAGCCCATTCAGCGGCATACTCCCCAGATACATGTCATTGCTCTTGCAGTGTGCCGCAAATGATTTTAATTATGAAATTATCTGGCCTGTTTAGCCCTGATTAATTACACAGGACTTTATTAGGATAGAATTTCTTGTATTGAGACGCTGGTGTTCTGTAATGTCCGAGGCAGGCACGCAAACACCCTAACTGAAACCAACCTAATACCCAGTATCAACAATCTAGAATTAGTTCCCCCTTCCTTTAAGTAATATATCGCGACGACGTTGCTTATCGTCGTTCCATTGACTCCCATTGCCGTGGGGTGCTCATAGACATCCAAAGTAACCTTGACTCAGCCCTCGTCGCTATATCCTCCGCGCCCAAGCTGGATTATGACTGTCAAAATAAAATTATACCGCAAATCAATATATGTCATCTGCTTATACATTTTGCTATCCCAGCCCACTGAGCGTGCGAACTAGCAATTAAAGCTATCGACCACATAATAGAGATAAGCGAATTTTGGGATGACGTCGTTGTTTTTGGCGACTTTAATCTCCCACACCTACAATGGACTCTGCCAGAGGGCCATGCCTTTTACATCACCACCCCAGCCAGTGGCAAGGAATGCCTCTTTATCGACCACCTACCTGAGTCAAGCCTATATCAAATTAGTAATGTCGTAAACCACCTAGGCAGACAACTAGACCTTATTTACACTACGGACCCTACTAATTTCTCTTCCCTTGTTCTATCTACCATTGACAATCACCACCCGCCTCTTGTCCTGTCTTTTTCCCATAATTCCGCAGTGCAGCCTATTCCACCCCACGACGTTTACTCATATGACTTCCAAAAAGCGAGCTTTGGCCTTATTAAGTATCACCTTAACAAAATTTCGTTCAATTTTGATCCTTTGGCGGCAGAATATGCTACCACTAATCTTTACACCGATATCTTTAAATATATTTCCCTATTCCAGGTGCAAAAATCCTACCTCTTCACCTCCTTGGTTTAATCGCAAGCTTCGTTCGTTACGTAATAAGAGGAACAAGTTGTTGACTACCTTCCTCCGTTATCGCTCCGTCTGCGGCTACTCCAATTACCATGGCACTTATCTTCACTTCAACGCAACCTACGATGACCTTTACCAGAAATACCTAACAAAAACTCAAGCTAACCATCTAATAAATGACCTAAAAGCCTTTTTCCAATTTATCAATCACAAACGTAAATTCGATGATTATCCCACCTCCCAACTCATATAACCTGGAAACCTCAACGAATTCACGTGATTGCGAACTTCTTCGCCTTCTTTTTCAGAATCCTTCACAAACGACGCTTTCGATCCCGACCTCACCTATTTGAAATACTTACCAAATTTATCCCATGGTCCATTTCTTTCTCAATTTATTGATGAACCCACAATTGAAAACAAACTAACCCAGCTCAAAGACGAATTCACCACGGGGCCTGATGGTTTCCCCGCTACATTACTTAAAATAAGCTCCTCCCTCTTTCGACTATTTTCAATCGGGCATTCTCTCACGAGCTCCCTAATATTTGGAAAACATCGTTTATCCCCCCTGTGCAAAAAAAGGGACCCAAAGGCGATATCTCAAACTATCGTCCAATCCCCAAAGCTTTTGAAAGCGTTCTCTACCAAAGGTTATGCTTCCACTGCAAATCCCTAATTTCACCCAGGCAACACGGCTTTCTTGGTGGGAGATCTATCACCACTAACTTAGTCGAATTTACTTCCCAAATCCTACTAGCCCTAGAGAGCGGCAAAGAGGTCGACGTTGTTACTACGGGTTTTACCACCCCACCTCGATCATGCGCAGTACCAACCCGTCTTATTATTGGGAAGGCGAACTAAATGAAACACAGGCAACGACAAGGGTTTCAAACCAGGCTTACGGGGAAATATTGCCAAACCCACAGGAGCCGTTCTACAGGCAACATATACCTGTGAACGATGCGTCTCAGTTAGTTGGGGTGATAGCGTCGGTTCGAATCACACGCTCTTCACTATCATCGCAAACGCTATAGCTCCCCACACCATGATACCTGATGTACGGCTGTGATGTCTTGCCAAAATACGCTTCCCCTTTCTCAGATCATGGAAATAAAAGTTAAAACCATCGGGACCGTCAAGGTTAAACTTTTTTTCATCCGAAAAGACAACGCGTTTCTATTCACTGGTCCAAGCGACATGTTCTCTTGCAAAATCCATTCGATGCTCCTTGTGTGCTTGCCTCAAAACAGGTTTCTTTTTCAATTTTTTTCTCTTGCTAGTATCACTATTTTTTTATTATCCTTCGGACCGTTGCTATGCTGGCTGATACTCCGCTTTTGGCCATTACTTTAGTCGCTGGTAGAGTAGATATTGAGGCAAGCCGTCGAATCTAAGGCTTTTCTCGTGATGTTGGTGCTTCAGATGTGCGTCCTTTTTGATTTTTGTGTTGCCAGAAATTAATAACAAATGCTATGACTCATTGGCCTATGTCAATAAACAATAAATTGTTCGTGTTGGCAAAACAGAAATGTTAAACCTCCGTCACCTCATGTATTTCTCATGTATTTTACTAGTTAGGTATTATGTTATCGAATTATTATTTATGGATTATAAAACTATCGAATTATTATAATTAACAAATATTAGTCTTATAAAATTATTAAATTATAAAATTATTGAGTTATCGAATTATTAAGTTATCAAATTATTAATTTATGAAATTATTAAATTTATAAAATTATTGAGTTATCGAATTATTAAGTTATCAAATTATTAATTTATGAAATTATTAAATTTATCAAATTATTAAATTAATCAAATTATTAAATTATCAAATTATTAAGTTATCAACTTATCAAGTTACGAAATTACCAAGTTATCAAATTAAGTTATCAAATTATTAAATTATCAAATTATTAATTAGCGAATTATTGAATTACCGAATTATTAAATATCAAATTATTAAGTTATCAAATTATTAATTAGGGAATTATTGAATTACCGAATTATCGAATTATTAAATATCAAATTATTAATTAGCGAATTATTAAATTACCGAATTATTAAATATCGAATTTTTAAATAATCAAATTATATTATTCTTCCGCATCCACCGTACTCTCCGGACATTTCCCCAACGGACTACCATCTTTTCCGCAATCTAGATTCATTTTGCCGGCAGAAGGTCTTCCGGAACCGGGCAGAGGTCATAAAAGCCTTGGGATATTTCATTAAATAAATTAGACGTGTATTTAGTGTTGCCAGAAATTAATAACAAATGCTATGAAAACAGAAATGTTTAACATCCGTCACCTCCAGGTGACACCGAGAAGTTAAGAGGCAAAAAGTTTGCCAAAACTAACTTCGATTTTTTCTTACTTTGTTGTTCTTTTTTTTACTTTGTTTTTTTTTTTTTGTTCTTTTTTCTACTTTGCTCTTTTTTTCACTTTGTTGTCCTTTTTTTACCTTGTTTTTCTTTTTATTATGTTGTTCTTTTTTTTACTTTGTAATTCTTTCCATTCTTAGTTTTTAGATTTAGTGGAGGCAGCACCCCATTTATTGACTTAGAGCAAGTTTACAAAAGATTCTTAGGCCTTATTTATGAAGTAACTTAATTAATAACTTAACTACGGTGGTGAGGGATAGGACGGTAGATGAAAATAAATTGGAGGAAGACATTCAAGGAGGCGGTGCTTAAGAGTGAGAGGGCGTTAATATTGAAGTCATTAATTCATTATTAAAGTCGTAATTCAATATTGGACCAAACAGTAAGATAATTTAGTTTATTGTCAATTCCATCAACTCGAGATTACTCACCATAGCGTTCCAATAGAAAAACAACTTTGTTCGTCATTCAAAAATTTTATTCACACATCAAAATTCGTACAAACTATCAGTCATACAAAAATGTGTTCACTTCGAAATAGTGATAAGGAATTATGTAGTGTTTTGATTTGTTTTGATATTCGCAATTTTCTTTACTTAAATCAACTTTCTAGTCATATGAATTTTATTTTCTTATATGTTGTATATTTTCATGAATGAGAAAGGTGGCATAAATTAGTGTAGGAGATCGGATTTGAAGACTTCTTAGTTCCTACAATTTAACCTTATGACATTATCATAGAGCCCTCATCCTCAATCAGTGGATTTCATTTAACATTTTCTTTTTGTAAAAACAAAATCTCAATGGTGTTCTTGGCTATTTACTTGAGTTTTCCTATTTGATACGCCTATTATTTTAGAATTATTGTTTTTTATGTATTTTTTATTAATCAATTATTGCTATAACCTTGTGACAATTCCATCACCTTTTACGTACGTTTTAATTATATCTTCTTTTATTGTTTTTATTATTTTTCTAGGGTTCTTGAAGTGGTAATTTTAATTCAATTTATATCTGATGTATTATACTATTTTATCGGTGTAGTATTTTTTATTATGTTTCTCATCTATTTTATTAGTTATTAGTTATTATTATATTGTTATTATGGTTAAATACATTATTAAAATATTAAATTATTGACATAATATGTTATCGAATTACTATTTATGCGATTATTAAATTATCGAATTATTATAGTTAGCGGAAATTAAATTATAAAATTATGAAATTATTGAGTTAACGAATTATTAATTATCAAATTATTAAATTATTAAATTATTAAATTATTAAAAATTATCAAATTATTAAATTATCAAATTATTAAATTATCAAATTAATAAGTTATCAACTTATCAAGTTATGAAATTACCAACTTATCAAACTAAGTTATCGAATTATTAAATTATTAAAATAATAATTAGCGAATTATTAAATATCAAATTATTAAGTTATCAAATTATTAATTAGCGAATTATTAAATATGAAATTATTACGTTATCAAATTATTAATTAGCGAATTATTGAATTATCGAATTATTAAATATCAAATTATTAAATATCAAATTATTAAGTTATCAAATTATTTAGTTATCAAATTATTAAGTTGTCAAATTATTAATTAGCGAATTATTAAATTACCGAATTATTGAATATCAAATTATTAATTAGCGAATTATTGAATTACCGAATTATTGAATTACCGAACTATCGAATTATTAAATATCAAATTATTAATTACCGAATTATTAAATTGACGAATTATAGAATTATTAAATATCAAATTATTAGATATCCAATTTTTAAATAATCAAATTATTATTATATATTATTATTTCGCATCCACCGTACTCTCCTGACATTTCCCCAACGGACTACCATCTTTTCCGCAATCTAGATTCATTTTGCCGGCAGAATGTCTACCGGAACCGGGCAGATATCATAAAAGCCTTTGAAGATTCCATTGCCTCAAAAAGTCAGCACTTCTACGAAAAAGGAATATTTGACCTTGTACCACGTTGGAAGAATGCCATAGATGCCAACGGATCCTATTTTGATTGAATAAAAATTTACGGAAAAATAATATTGGCTTTTAAATTTTTACTATAAAATCAGATATATCATGTGGTACAAACCAATACATTAATCGAACTGTTATATTATTATATTAATCAAATTCTGATATTATTATATTAATAAAATTCTGATATTATTATATTAATCGAATTATTATATTATTATATTAATCGAATTATTATATTATTATATTAATCGAATTATTATATTATTATATTAATCGAATTATTATATTATTATATTAATCGAATTATTATATTATTATATTAATCGAATTATTATATTATTATATTAATCGAATTCTTATATTATTACATAAATCAAATTCCGATATTATATTAATCGAATTATTATATTAATATATTAATTAAATTATTATATTATTATATTAATCGAATTATTATATTATTATATTAATCGAATTATTATATTATTATATTAATCGAATTATTATATTATTATATTAATCGAATTATTATATTATTATATTAATCGAATTATTATATTATTATATTAATCGAATTATTATATTATTATATTAATCGAATTATTATATTATTATATTAATCGAATTATTATATTATTATATTAATCGAATTATATTATTATTATATTAATCGAATTATTATATTATTATATTAATCGAATTATTATATTATTATATTAATCGAATTCTTATATTATTACATAAATCAAATTCCGATATTATATTAATAGAATTATTATATTAATTAAATTATTATATTATTATATTAATCAAATTATTATATTAATCAATTTATTATATTATTATATTAATCAAATTATTATATTATTATATTAATCAAATTATTATATTATTATATTAATCAAATTATATTACATTAATTAAATTATTATATTACTGTATTAATCAAATTATTATATTACTACCTTAATCAAATTATTATATTATATTATTACATTTTATTAATATATTATTCCATTATCATTATCATCGCCACTATAATCGGGATCCGGTCCTGGACTATTTTAGCAAGTCTCTCCACCGGTATCCGGTCCTCGCCCGAGACTTGTAAATTGTCCATAAGAATTCGATTTTCCAGACAAAGTATTATTCAATTATATTATTATATTGTTATATTGTTATATTATTTATATTATTATATTATTATATTATTATATTATTGTATTATTGTATTATTATATTATTATATTATTATATTATTATATTATTATATTATTATATTATTATATTATTATATTATTATATTATTATATTATTATATTATTATATTATTATATTATTATAATATTATAATATTATATTATTATATTATTATATTATTTATATTATTGTTATTTATATTATTATATTATTATATTATTTATATTATTTATATTATTATATTATTTATATTATTTATATTATTATATTATTTATATTATTATATTATTTATATTATTATATTATTTATATTATTATATTATTTATATTATTATATTATTATATTATTATATATATTATTACATTAAAAAAATGATTATATTATTACATTAATCAAATTATTATATTATTACATTAATCAAATTATTATATTATTACATTATGTTACCATATTATTACATTATTTTATTATATTATTACATTATATTATTACATTATCTTATTACATTATATTATTACATTATCTTATTACATTATATTATTATGTTATTACATTATATTATTAGGTTATTACATTATATTATTATGTTATTACATTATATTATTATGTTATTACATTTTATTATTATTTTATTACATTATATTATTACAATTGTTTTAATATTAATCATCATCATCATCGGCACTACAACCGGGAACCGGTCTTGGCCTTATTTATCAAGTCCTGAGGCTCGTTAAATTTTACATAATGATTTGTTATTTCCAGGCAAGGTCATTAGTCTTGCGCCAGAGGCTCCCCGACGGGGAATCGAACCCCGGTCTCCCGGGTGATACGCGGGTATACTAACCACTATACTATCGAGGAGCCCTTTATATTAATACATTATATTATTATACAATCCCATTATATTATTACATTATACACATCGCTTTAAAGGGATGGCCTAATTGGACCAATTTTAATTGGTTGCTCATCCACCGTATTCTTCAGACTTGGTCCCAGCTACTATTTCTTCCCAAACCTCAAACGGTGGCCCCAGGAAAAAAGCAAGTTATCGCGGAAACCGAGACGTATTTCGAAGGCTTGGGCGTTTCGTACTACAGAAAAGACTTCGAAATTTTAGAAAATCGCAAGTGTAGCACCCCGAAGGCAACTATGTCGAGGAGTAAGTATAACTTTGCCCAAAAAAATGCTTGTTCTCATTAAAAATCCTGGGACTTTTCAGTCTATAAGTAATTATAACATTATAATATCATAATATTATAGTATTACATTATTGTATCATTATGTTGTATTACATTATAGTATTATTACAATATTGTATTATTGTATGGTATTATTACATAATAATATTTTAACATTATAACATGATAGTATTATTACATTATAATATTATTGTATTACCAAACTATTTTATTATTACATTATAATATCATTACATTATAATAATATAACATTACAATAAAGTATTAGTATATTATCGTAATAGGTGTACAGCTTTGCTTCCGCCGTTTTGCAATAGGAGGCTGTAGCAGTAAGTGGTAGTTGAAATAAATAAATCATAGATGGCATACAATAAGCTTAGGTATTTGTAAACATAACGCCATCGAAATATTAGTCGATTTGTGTCTGTATCATAAAGTTATTCTCGAATAAACATGTCAGCTTACGAGCCAAATTCTCGTCATTTGTGGGAGGTATTAATTTTCTGCTTTAATAAGGAGAAATCTGCGGCTGAGGCTCATCGAATGCCGAGAGCGGTTTCAACGCTTCAAGAACGGCTATTTTAACGTCGAAGACCAGCATGGCGTTAGAAGAGAGGATGTTTTCGAAGAAGCAGAATTGGAGGCATTACTTGATCAAGACTCGTGTCAAACGCAACAAGAATTGGCAGGATTATTGGGAGTGACGCAACAAGCCATTTCAAAACGCCTGAAAGTCATGGGAATGATTTTTTACAATAAAGCCTCGAATTTCGGAAAAAAACGGCGGAAGCAAAGTGGTACACCTAATATTATTATATTATTGTAGTATTACATTATAATATTACTATATTATTGTATTATTACATTATTGTATTTTCACATTATTATATCATAACATTATATTATTATTAACTTTGCCAGAAACATGGGAGAAAATTGTAGCTAGCGATGGGCAAAACTTCGAATGATTTATTTGGAACCATTTTTTCACAATAAAGTTGCATTTTCATAAAAACAGCGAGAACTTAATTGCTCACCTAATACATTATTGTATTATTACATTATTGTATTACATAATTGTATTTTCAAATTATTTTGTTAACACATCATTGCAATATTATACATGTTATTACATTATTGTATTTTCACGTTAATGTATTATCAATTATCATATCATTAGATTATTATATATGTTATTACATTATTGCATTGTTACATTATTGTATTTTCACGTTAATGTATTATCAATTATCAATCATTACATTATTATATCATTACATTATTGTATTATTACATTATTTTATTTTTACATTATTGTATTATTACATTATTGTATTATTACATTATTTTATTTTTGCATTATTGTATTATAACATTATATTATTACGTTATTGTATTTTCACTTTATTGTGTTATCACATTATTATATTATTACATTATTGTATTTTCACATTAATGTTTTATCAATTATTATATCATTTACATTATTGTATTATTACATTATTGTATTATTATAGTATTGTATTATAACATTATTATATTATTACAGTATTGTATTATTACGGTTTGGCTTTATTACATTATCGTATTCGGTGTTTCACATTATCATATCTGGTATTATTACATTATTATCATTTTTATTATATTGTATTATAACACTATTATATTATTACATTATTGTATTATTACGTTATGGCTTTATTACATTATCGTATTTGGTGTTCCACACATTATCATATGTGGTATTATTACATTATTATCATTTTTAATATAGGTTGATCTCTAACTTTTCAAGTTATTTTGTAGTAATTTATTAGTCCATAGCAGTTATCATATTTGTTTTATCACATTATTATTCCACTCTTTTATGTATCTTATTTCCCTAGTTATATAATTTTGTTTCTTCCTTTTTTTATTATTATTCTTTGATTTAAAAAATTCTTTTTGTCATAATTTTATACATATACATAATAAATGTCTGATGATTTCAGACTTAGAACACATTCACTCTCACACACACATAATATACGCGCGCGCAGAGAAGCATATAATAAACATACATACATACAAAACACACACTGTTTTGTTTTTAAATTTTCATAAATACATACTAGAGTTTTGAGGAAGTTCCTTGCATAATTTTTTTAATTGCTTTTACCTATTTATTATAAAATATTTTTTCGATATCCTAATAATTGTTTTTGTAAATTGTAAAAAAGGAAAAATATTTATTCTTTAGTTTATTTACGAGCAAGAAACTTCCTCGTAATCACAGACACATTTCATTTTAACAATCGTACATGTTATTTTTTTTTCTTTTTTTTTTACCATTTTTATTAAAACATTTGCATTTAATTATTGCAGTGAAATTAAATAGTGAGAAATAATTTCAATGGAATAGTTAAAACAAATGTATATTCCTCATTGAAACTTATATCTAAAATTCGTTCACAACGACTTCTTTCTCTCACAGATTTTGGTCACACTTGGAATGATTCCATAACTACTTAGATTGCTCAATGATTTTTCATAAGTCTCTCTCTCAAGTATTATTTTCGTCCTGTTCTCTCTTTTACGTTATTAATCATTCAAAATCAACTCCACAACATACCTGTAAATAATTTTGAAAAACCATTTGAAAATCTTTTTTGTGTATATTTATAAACATGTAAATGTTTAAAGATTAATATTAAAAACAAATAAAAAGAAAATTGATATCTACATTTATATATAAATATATATTGTATAATATTATACTTACACTCTTAAAACATATATCACACGGCCGGTCTTGTCTATCAGTTGTTACGTTCATATTTTGCTTCTTTTCTCTCGTATCATCGTCCGTATCATTTTGCTCGCAATCGAGATTCGCTCGCATATGCAACAGTCACTCTTTAATTTCGCACCATTAACAAACAATATTGTATTCTAAAATACACCTTCAACGGTTCATACATTCTTTACGAACTATTACTAACCTTACCTAGTACTCTATATTATATAAACGGAATTAATTTTATCCTTTACAAAACTAATTAATTTACTTGCGGTTTTTTTTAATGATAGTCATACTGTGTTTTTTTATTCATTTGACCATTTTAATTAAATTGTATATATTGCTTTTCAATTTTCTGAACTCATTTACAGGTGTCTTAGCTAACACTACTATGAACGCTACTAGTATGGGATTATTATAATATATTACAGCCATAAATTACTGATATTAAAGTGTTTGTAAAAAAAAACGAATAAGAGGTCTTTTGATCAAGGTTTTAATAAATTTCGTGGATTACAAATTCGGCGATATATCCAAGAAGCTACACGGGGTAATTGAGACGAGATTCGTATTTCAATAATTTTGTGGCAATTTTGTTTTACACACTTAACAATTGTTAATTTATTTCTAAACGACGCCACTTTTGAATTTTATAAATCCTTTACCAACCTTTAGTGTGAAAATAAGCGAGAAAGGGAACAGTCGTTTTCTTTCTTTTTATTAACAGTTTCTGTTAATATATTAAAACTTAGTATCGGGTGTGATTTGGAGAACTAAAAATCTATCTAACTGTATAGTTGGTCGGTTTCAAAATTTCTCACCGAGTTTTTATTCGTATAAGTCAATCAGGGGCGGTAGGTCCAGAGCCAATAAGGGAAAAGACCATTCGATTGGGCAGAGTTACCACAACCCTTATTTCAAATTTCTACACGTGTTTCGTGTAGGATTAACAAGAATACGTGCTACGAAAGTAGTTAAATAATGAGTCCAGCGATGGAACCGAATTGCTGATGAGGAAAGGGAGATATTTATAAATATACAAAAAAAATGGGAAAGCATCGCTTGGCTTGTATTCCGCGCCCGTGACTGTAGAAAACATCCATTGTTAGAAAAAAAAAAAAGGAACTTGTGGCGTTCCAGCCTAAACAGATTTTACAAAACAGTAAACAACAAACGCGTTATTTTTTTTTTATTACACTTCTCTCGGGAGAGGCGAACCTATAGCGCCGAGTGGGCGCCCCGAGATTGTTGCTTTCATCTGAAAGTAAAAGACTTAGAAAACGACCATCGCTAATCGAGCACTTTAACTCTAACCATACCAAGCCCGAACAAATAACTGGTACGGTAACAATAGGTATATGTGATACACCAATACAGTAAGTGTTAATTTAACCCATTTCGCAACATCTTATGATTTATTTGTTTCCTTCTACGGCTTAAGCATACATGCCACTTTAATTCATAAAAATATTTCCAAAAGTATTAAAATATGCTAATTAACGCTAACCGCATCGTTGTATTACATATACCTATTCTTAGCGTAGCCAGTCATTTGACAGGGGTTAGTATGGTTAGTGTTAAATCGATGTCTGTCTTTCAGTTGATTGAAAAACAAGCATATACCGGTATGTAATTGAAATATGAAATATAGGTAGTACATGGCGCGCGAATTCAAGAAATAGTTTATTACCGAACAACTAAATTGGCACGGTTGAAAACATTGCTATAAATATACGCAATTCTACGTAAAACTCTCCAACCAACTAGAAGTACGAACGAGAATTTCGTGCTTATATAAAAGATAGAACAGCCACCGCTAAAAGAAATCTACGCGAACTTCTACAAGAATGCAAACTAATTTCATATAAGACTATTGAGATAACCAATGAGCATTCAAACGCATCCCAAGACCAATCAACATCTGAGGATATTTTAAAGAACGACAAACGTTCTCCAATCTTTTTAGCTTGAGGTTCAAGAACCCACGCCCCCAGCAAGCGGCACAGCAGCGTCCATCTATAATCGCCAGGATAAATCGACATCTGCAGGTAAGTCAGGAGAGAGCCCTGAGCGTGTCAAAACCCCGGTCGAACTCCGGGGGAACTGTGAGTACACACATCGTTTGACCTATTTAGTTTATTATGCAAATCTAAGTGCAGCAAGCCAGGAGATGATAAAAAACCTTGAACACCTCAAAAACCTCATATATTCAAAAATGTTATTGACTTATTGACTTACTTACATACTTCTAACACAAAATGGATTAAAGAATATTGTCTTAAGAAAGAAGTATTTCAATAGACAGGAAACTATATATTATATAATATAAAATATAGGAGCTTCTAAACACCAGTTCGTCTCGAACATTTCAAAAACTTATATTCAAAAATGTTATTAACAAAATACTTCTAACTCAAAATGGATTAAAGAATATTGTTTTCAGAACCTTTTTGATATCTACAGTATAAAACGTCGTATAAAGAGTTTAATATTAAAATACATAACATTGATAAAACCTAAGAGATTAAATGACTAAATGCAAATATTGTAAAAACATATAAACAAAATTCAATATATGCGCCAGATACAGCTGACCATTTCACAATTGACCTTTGAATATTCGCCAAGTGTAAAATACGGCGATTGACTTTACCCCAACATATATATCAATATTATCAAACATACCTCATCATCATCATCGGCACTACAACCGGGAACCGGTCTTGGCCTTATTTAGCAAGTCCTGAGGCTTGTTAAATTTTCCATAATGATTTGTTTTTTCCGGGCAAGGTCATTAGTCTTGCGCCAGAGGCTCCCCGACGGGGAAACGAACCCCGGTCTCCCGTGTAACAGGCGAGTATACTAACCACTATAGTATCGAGGAGCTATCAAACATACCTCACACACATCATATTTGAAACATCTCCAAAAAAAAAAAAATTTAGACTTGAAAAACCGGAATTAGATAGAATGTAATTTTAAAATCAAAATAATTTACAAATCAAAACCTTTTGAAAATAAGGTTTTGAGACTTCTTAAAGAGACAAGGGTTTTGGAAAGACCGAGTTCTTTAACCAGTTAACTATTTATAGCGGAGATATACGTCATGAAGAAATTGTAAAGCTTTGTGTTATGACGAGTATATTTGTCATGCATGACGAGTATATTCGTCATGCATGCACGTGTATATTCGTCATTGCAACCTAATTTCATATCAAACATATTCTGGGTTTGACGAATATATTTGTCATCGCTTAATTTGTACGACGCACGTAGTGGACACATTTTCCAATAGGATCGGAACAGTTAACTGGACGTCTGAACTCCGTTCATTCCTCAATATGCTAAAAGTCCGATTCAACTACTTTCAACACTGGGAAGATTCAAAGCCCATTCAATTTTTAAGCACCTGCCGCCCATTTAATACCTTAAGAAAATGTCAAACCTGCCTTAAAAGCGATCGAGACTAAGTAATGCAATAGCTGCCATAGAGGAAAGTACAATAAAAACGTATTCAACCCAAAATTTGTAAAAATTGAATATTGGAACTTCTTGAAAGGACCTCGGAAGATGGGATGTCGAATCCTTAACTGAAGAACAATGAAAGAATCGATGGTGTAGCGCAAAAAGAGCCAATCTGATGCAGATTGCTTATGCAGGTTGACCCTTCTTGCGCTACAGCATCGAAATAATCTCCGGAAGAAAGCATGTCGAATCCTTAAATGTAGAACAAATAATGTCCGGAATTTAAGGACTGAGGTTAAATATAAGTTGAATTTTTTTACAAATTTGAACATAAACCCTTTTAAAACTCAAATTAAGAACTGAAATTGAAAACTATAGTTTCTTATAAGACCGACGTTGTAATAGACCTACAATGAAAATTAAACGTAGAAGTTAAAATAAAATTTTCTTTATCCCAAGAACGTAAAGTTCCTTTTAAAAACAAGCTGATAATACAGTAATCCTCCTGTAATACTATTTATTATTAAACTTATTACGAATCCAAATAGTCCACAAATCAAAATCTTTTTTGGGTACGACTTTACGAAGGTATCACCGTTGAAAACAACCTCAAGTACTTAAAAGAAAACTCCTACCAAGTTAGACGATAGTGGACCCGAAAAAGTTTATGAAATAGCACTGCTTGTAATGTACACCTTAACGAAGGTAACAAGGTTGAAAATAACCTCAAGTACTTAAAAGAAAACTCCTACCAAGTTAAACGATAGTGGACCCAAAAAAGTTTATGAAATAGCACTGCTTGTAATGGGCAATTAAACATTGGGGTTAAATGTAAGATCCGTTTTCCTTTGTTGCGGATTCGCAATTATATGCTCGGGGAGAATCTAGTACGTTCATCGTCTAGTACACTCCCCGACAAACATATTCACCACACCTGTTGACAGGGCACGATCAACTGTCAATCAATGATCAATGTAATTGGGTTTTTTAATTTTCGCACGCCACCATGTGGCTTTTGGATTTGTAAAAGTTACTGCTGTGATAGTTGTGATTCAGATGATAGTTTGCATTAAATGTATATAATTAACTAAAACAAGGAACGTTCTATTTATTATCCTGGTGTAATTCGGTTTAATACAACCCATCAACCAAAAGTCAAAGTGATCATCACTGCATACGGAGGGACAAGCAAGTTCATCAAATACATCCATTCATTGCGGGAACTTCAAGCCGGAAGATCGTCAAAAAGGTATTGCTGTTCCTTTCCATTCTAAACCCATTTGGTTTCAGGCATCGTTGGTTCGGACGCCATTGCGTCAACCTATCGACACCGTGCGCATCTTTGGCTATTCCCCGACGACATTCCTCGTTCGGCGGAAGCTCAACGATCTCGACCGACGACATTCCTCGCTCGGCAACGAGATAACGCACATCCTTATATATCAAGTTTAATGCTTAAGCCATATAATATATAATTTTTGCAACCAAAGCGAAGTAAAAATGTTATTCATTAAAAACCTAGAATCTAGAAAACAGAAAAATATCAACCAATAGAAAAAAAGACAACGCCCTACAACAACCTACGACAAGGTAATTCTAATAACCAATAATCGTAGTAATGTTGATGTCAGGTAAAATCTTTAAAACAAAATGATTTTTAAAAAAATTATTTTAGAATTACATTTAAAAAATCTTTTGGAAACAAATTTTTTAAAGTAAGATCGTTTTAAAAATAATTGAAAAAATCATTTTAAAAAAAAAGTTTGTTAAATTATTTTTAAAAACGTTACAAAACTCATTAAAGAAAATCAAGCAACAATATGTAGGGATAGGTAAAGGCAATTAATTGTATTCATTAATAAATTGAATTGAAGGCAATTAATTACATTCATTATTCCGTCTTATATAATAATTCCCGTAAGTGATATAAATCGAAGGCAATTAATTATATTCATTATTCTGTTTTATATAATAATTCCCGTAAGTGATATAAACCGAAGGCAATTAATTATATTAATTATTCTGTTTTATATAATAATTCCAATAAGTGATATGAAACTATAAATATTTTAAATTTGCAAAAAAAAAATATTAACATACTTCAATATGACTACCATTGTAACATCACAAATAATTATTAGTAAATAGATAAACAAAGGAAAGCGTACATTAAACTACTAAGATGTAATTACATTATGTTTTAATGTGATTTTTGTTTTACTTTGTCAATTTGTTATTATTAAATTTCATCAATTCCGTTTACAGGTCGTTCATCTACTACTACTATAATCAGTATTAATTTCCAACCATTACACCATTCACTATATTCTAGACTAATAATTAAGTTACTACATTCACAGCACATTTCCAAATTTCATTACTTCATCTCTTTCGTCTTAGTTTAGTCGCAATCTGATCAGTTTTTATAATTTTATAACCATTTTACATAACACAGTATCGCAGAATAAATGTACATATAGGGAATACATCCATGAACCCAATTTCAGGCATTCACTCAGTCATACATATTCCATAATGATGTCGAGAACGTGTGATTAAACATTCATTCAAAACTTATCCTAAAAGTCATACAACAAACACTCAATTAGGAATCACATACAGTATTGCATAATCTGAATACAGTCGATATGCCTATAGTCAGGGCAATAAACCTCTGGAGTATTTTCATTATATAGATTTAAGATTATAGTTGTAAAGGAATTGCTGTCCTAAAACTCTTAAATACTAGTTGTAAAATATAAATGTATTATCTACCTAATAAAAATTGAATTGAATTGAATTGAAAAAAAAAAAAAAAAAAAAAAAAACCTCTGAAGACTAAGACTTTGTTAGTCATCAATTCATGAATATAAAATAAAAATAGTAATTGAAAATATATATTTTTTTAGTTAATTAAAAAAAAAACTATAAATGAAGAATTTTTTTTAATAAAAATGAAAAAATAAAGATTTTCAATGAGGAAATAAAAAAACGTAAATGAAAAATAAATAATTCAATCAGATAAATAGAAACATGTGAATCAAATCAAGTAAACAAACAGCAAATATAAATAAAAACAAATAAACAAAACAGTACATGTATGTAGAAACTGTAAGATATAAATAAATAAATAAACAAACCAATAACTAGATATTAATTACAGTATTGGTGTGTGACACATATTACTGATATAACTAGAAGCTGAGCGACTGGACTTGATAGTCCACACACATGTTTCGTCCTATTCCGGTGGAGGAGCATAGAACACCTCAATGTCTCCCTCTGACCGGAATGGGGTGCCTCAAGACTCGGTTCAGAGGCAATACATACCTCAGAACCTCACGAGTCAGGCTGCTGGCGTTCCCGTTTGGTGTGTCTTTCGACTACACCCAGACCGCATGGGGTCAACCCCAGCTTGCCCCGGGGAGGCCCACACCGCATCCCCTCAACGTACCGACCCAAACCCACACACAGAATGATGATGAAATAAAATTTAATATTCGGTTTTACTTCTACAATGATCTTTAAGATATGTTGTTACTGACAAAAGTTTGTCATACACCCTGCTATACACATACAGAGTAATAATAAATCTTAGGTTGATTTCCAGAGATTTCACAAACATCATCGGTTCTGACTTGCTTCCAAATTATAACGTCGGAAAATAAAATTGCTATCTAATATCGAACAAGCAATGATACCATCATATGAAATCTAACAGACGCTACCGCCCAGGATCCGACCGACGCGATTTCCAAACATTTCACAAACATCACCGGTTCTTCTGACCTGTTTCCAAATTATAACGTCGGAAAATAAAATTACTGTCTAAGATTGAACAAGCAATGATACCATCATATTAAATCTAACAGACGCTACCGCCCAGGTTCCGACCGACGCGATGCCAAAGGTACAATTAATACCTTACTGGCGTAACCACCCACACGCGTAGTTCATTCAACCCGAGGGATTGCTTGCAATGAACGGCATCGTTGAGGACAGCCAAAAGTTCATCCTCGTCCTGGGCGCCCTCGACACCAACACAATCGACGACCTGGCCGACGAAAGCACTGTACATACCACAACCGACTCCGAGGAGAAGAGGCTTCATATGGTACTCACAGAGCTCCAACTTAGCGGCATGAAACCTTCGCAACTGTGGTGGAAAATGAAAGTCCTCGCTGGGGCACGGATCGACGAGGGAGCGCTGCTAGTAAAATGGAAATCACTTCTACCCCAAAACGCCCAGAACACCCTGAAGATCTTCAAGGCCCCAACCACAGAACACCTTATTTCCGCGGCGGAGGAGCTCGTCGACAATCCCCTTGAGATCATCATGGCGGTCGGCGACAGGAAAAGGCCCCAGACACACTCCCCCAGCGGATCGACGCCTTGGAAGCAGCCATCACACAACTGGCCATCAGCCACCCAACTTGGATACCGCTCGCCACCGAGACGGGACGTCTCAAGAATTCACCAACATCAGCCGCCGCCAGGGATTCCAGCGACAGCAGCCGCATCTACAACAAGGTCGATTTGGGGACCAAAACCGCAAATATATTCATGTGTTCCTATTGCGTTTGCATTAAAAAAAAAAAACCTTTAATCCAAAAGGAATCCTCTTTTTTCTCTGGCGCATTTGAACACAGGCTTAAAAATATTTAAAGTAATATTAAAATAATGATGCATAAAAGGGAACAAGATCAATACTCTTTGAAAAACACGTTTCTTTTAACCCCTTGAGTGGAAATGACGAGACTCGTCCGCATTCAATTTCTGTGCCAAACGCGACTTTGATGGACGACGCCCAGGGCAAATTTAAACAATTTAAAAACAATATAGATCTTTTGTAATTTGGAAGACAACGTTATTATAATAATTACACATTCTTTTACCTTCTCTTCTTTTCCTAAAATTCTTTTCTATTCTATTATAATAATGACACATTCCTTTGCCTTATTCTCTTCCTAAAATTGTTTTAATCTAGATATGGTATTCGACGTTTTTAACTATTCTATTAGATTATGATGACAATGAAGTTCTTTAGTCACTTCTTTTTTAAATGTATCCGTAAAACAGTCCTGAAGACGTTTTCAAAAAATCGGAAAATCGTTTTATATAAAATTGATAACGATAATAGCTTTGATTTGTTACGAACCTACCTCGCGTCCAAGTCCCCCCTTACATCCACTAATCCCCTTTCATAAGTTCCCCTCTCTACCTGTAAAAGTCGCCAAGTAGCTAATTTGCATAAACTACTTTGTGCAAATTCTACGTGGTAGAAAAAATAATAAAAAACGGCGTTGGCGCCGGATAAAATAAAAAAACGTCAACGGCAATGACAATAATTGACGGATTCATCGTAAAACAACGAAAGGGTCAATATCGATATTGGATAGCTGTGTAACAATTAATTTTAATTAGTGAACCTTCGAAAAGTGGAGTCGATATACCAAAGTGAAGCTGAACCTTCGAAAAGTAGACTCAATATACCGAATTGAAGCTGAACAGGGGAGCAAAAGTTCAACGCCACCTGCAACCTGACACCAAACAGCATCAACAGCAAGACTAAGTGACCGCTCCACGGTCAACCATCGAAAAGTGGACTCGATATACCGAAGTGAAGCTGAACAGGGGAGCAAAAGCTCAACGCCTCCTGCAACCTGACACCAAACAGCATCAACAGCAACACTAAGTGATCGCTCCAAGGTCACCCTAGTAAGTCCTTACAATCTACCAATATAAAAGAATTAACCATATTTCCATATAAACCGTTAATTAAATATATTACGTTACCTTTAAATATATTCAAATTAAATACATATATAAATTATATATTCAAATTGTTAAATAATCATAACAGATTTAAGTGCATTAAAAGATAAATTGGTAGAATTTGAATGGGAAAATGACCACTCCTGGGTAACTGAAAATGATGTAAGCTGGGAAAACAATATAATCCTCCAAGTTAGAAAACGTGCAAGGAGCTTAAGCAGCTACGATAGTCAAGGTTTTATTTCAAGAAATTTATCGGACGAATGGATTTCGGAAGATAGTAAAACGATCCAGAAATAGTACAAATCACAGAAGCTCCAGGTATAAAACCTTGTGCCTTACGTAAATTAGGAGCTAACCCTGATGCTCTACGCGTACTGGAAGAAGTGTAGGCAGATGATTTTCGGGACATGTTATCAAGAGCGACAAATGTTCAACTACTATCATTATTTTATAAAAACGAGCAATCACAAATCAAATATTTGAAAGATTGGATTATGAGGCAAATCGTGGGGGAACTGCAGATGACAGCGAACAGTGCCGTAGCTAAGTTAATGAAGTCATGAAATTTCGGGTTTCCACAGTAGTAGTGGTATTCAAAAATAATTAAAAAACTTTTTATTTATTTTGTGATGATTCTCCACGCACAGGATTGTTTTATATTTAAATAACCTACACGCGAGGGCTTCTTTCAAATTAAATCACAAGACAAGGGGGTTAACAACGCGATTTGTAATTATCATGGTTTTCAAAGATTAGGGTTTTTCGAAATCATACAGTTAATATTTATTATAGGTCAACGTGCAAAGCCGAAAGGCAATAATACATGGCAATAGTCAGCCCAAGTTTATTGCTTAGCTTTAAAAAGATAACTGAGTTTTCCCGAGGTGGACCTGGCGTGTGTCCGCAAAAGATCAACAAATTAGAATAAATTTAAATAAGCTAACATAGAATAAAATTAATTTAAGTTGGAATTTATTTTAAATAAGATATATAATTTAAATAAGATATATAATTTAAATATGGCGCAAGGCTAATAACCTTGCCCGGAAAAATAAATTATGGAAAATTTAACAAGGCTCGGGCTTCCTAAATAAGGCCAAGACCGGATCCCGGTTGTAGTGCCGACGATGATGATGATGATGATATAATTTTAAATAAGATATATAATTTAAATAACATATATAATTTAAAAAAGATATATAATTTAAATAAGATATATAATTTAAATAACATATATAATTTAAAAAAGATATATAATTTAAATAAGATATATAATTTAAATAAGATATATAATTTAAATAAGATATATAATTTAATTAAAATATATAATTTAATTAAGATATATAATTTAATTAAGATATATAATTTAAATATGGCGCAAGGCTAACAACCTTGCCCGGAAAAATAAATTATTATGGAAAATTTAATATGGCTCGGGATTTGCTAAATAAGGCCAAGGCCGGATCCCGGTTGTAGTGCCGATGATGATGATGAAAATGATATAATTTAAATAAGGTATAATTGAAATATGATATGTAATTTAAGAAAGACATATATTTTAAATAAGCTAATTTAAGCATTTTTGTATAGCAAGTAAGACAAATATAAGAAAAAGAACAAAATAAAAATGTACGTGAAAAATGAGGCAAACTTTCTCAACTTGTCCAGGTACGATTTTTACATCGAAATAACCATTACCAGTGCAGCCAAACCAAAAAATGTTTGTTGTGTCGCGTGGTCTCTCTCCTCAAATCGCTTGCGAAACGGTACAAATAAAAGAAGTAACGTAATAACAAATTAAAATAACTGCTGACAAACAAAAATTGAGTAGGCACGGAGAAATATTAAAAAACAAAGAAGTCAAAATAAGAACAAACAGATTCATTCGCCGTAAAACTACAAAACAGTGAACAAAGGGAATTCTTACAACTTGACAAGCGCGACGATATTAGCTCAACCAAACCAGACAAGGTTGCTATTCTGTACCAAGTTGGTTGCTATTCTGAACCAAGTTGTTAAAACGTACCGCGATATTTGTGAGAAAGGTCAATCCCGCGACATTACTTCATCGTCATCTTCCACAACTTCTTCATCGTCAGCATCTGGAGTGCTGTTAAGGGTGCCACATCTACACTCTAACCCTCAATCCATCTCCCCCTCTCTATCATAATAATCAAGTAGTAAATATAAATAAACCTGGCGCAAGACTAATGACCTTGCCCGGAAAAAAAAATCATTATGGAAAATTTAACAAGCCTAATGACTTACTAAATAAGGCCAAGACCGGTTCCCGGTTGTAGTGCCGATGATGATGAAATATAAATAAACTAGTTGGCAATAATTTAAATAAAAAGTTGCCGGTGAAAAAAATAAAACGTCAAAAAATGTGACTAACGTCTGTTTTCGGTTCGAGTTGATCGTTGGCGTCTACCGACTGCAATCTGTATACCGAGCAGAGGAGTTGCTTTTGTGTTTCTTTCAACGTTATTCTTGGAGTTATCCGCACTTTGTTTCTTGTATTCAGTGGACAGTAGCTTGACTACATTTGACAATAAAAGTGAGTTCGACTAACAAACTCATCAACTGTGCGTGTATTTGAATGGTTTAACTCCAGCTCCTGCTGCGATCCAAGTTCCTCCAGATGCTGACTTTGTCGTTCTGTGCGGCTCGTCCTGATCGATGAGAAAAATACGACCACACCGCGGTCACACTACAGTGTTACTGCCGCCAATCAGTTTCTGGGAATATCTTAGTGTTGTGCCGGCACGGGCACGGGTCCACTAAAATTCCACTATTTCACGTCTAATCAAATCGCCCACTTCACTAAATTGGATGACTACTCTGGGCACACATTTATCCAAACACTCTTAATTTTCTTTCCTCTTTTCATGTATTATATATCCTTTCACAAGGAAACTCCGCAAATTATAAACATGTATACTTTCGTAAAGCAGATCCTGATGGAATTTATTCTTTACCCACTTGATTGATGTTCGCCTCCCTCAATACCAAAATCAGATTTGCTGCGTGGGAGATGCACTTTTTCTCTTATTTGTCACTCCACTTATCAACACACTAAAAAATCCTTACATATGCTCTCAGTCGTCCTACTGCTTTATGCAACTATTCACCAAGAAGAAAACTAAAACACTAGGATGTGGCTGGTGATAACCGCTTTTTATTTTAAGCCTTTCTTTTTAGTTTTACAGGGTAGCGGCACAGGACACACGCTTTAACAAGGAGATGTGTATATACTTTTTATGCCACTTCTGGTTAATATTGTTTAAGAAGCATTTACACTATTTCACAGAGTTTAAGACTTTTATTTGATGTACCCTATTTGTTAACTTTGGTATATTCACGACACTTTATTGATTTATTAATAGGTTCTATTTGATGCACGTTTAACAGAGAATTGATGTGGAATTAAGGATTTCACAAGTAAGGAGAATCTTTTGCACTCGCGCAGAGACTCTATTCAGATCGGTGTATGCGCACTCCTTAGAGGGTGAAACTCGACTCTCCGATTCAACCCTCAGTTCGGGGTGAGTTTGTGGTGTGGTGAAAAGGAAGTGAAATGTTCCTTTGGATAGTGACCAATGGGAGAGGATCTCTGGTAAATAGATCCTAGCGAGCGGGCGGTTACCTACGCGGAGATCACTTGTTTGCCCACTCCGCGAGCTCATGGGTAGACGAACCGTAGAAAAGAAATTCGAACAAAGGGCATTAGATGTGCATGCAGCTGAATAGTTTAATTTCATTAGGCAGGCTTGGTGCCTAAAGCTGACCCTTCTTCTTCATTTTCTACTGGTGCCATGCAATTCAGTATCATCGTTTAGTGATCAAGACTTTAAATTATTCAAGTGGCCGTTAAAGTGGCAATTTTGTAAGTAATAGTGAAAATAAAGTAACTTATTGTTAAATGAACTAAGAGTTTTCTTTTTGACACAATCATTGTGGGAACTTGTAAAGGATGTTCACTTCCCAGAACCAACTATTGGAGTTGGCTTTTGCTGTCACCAGAGCGTGAACCAACTAATGGAGTTGGATGGATTGCTGTTCCCAAACCAACAAGTGGAGTTGGCTTTTGCTGTCACGACAGCGTGATTCAAAATTAGATGCTTACACAATGGCAATTGTGTATAGCATCTATGCCGGCGGAAAGGGTCGAATTCTTGTGTGAATATTTACACTACTAGAGAATTCAGTTCTTGGCTGGTAGACGCGAGTTGCAATATGCTTTGTCGGGTGGACAAAAGGCCGCCGTGAATGCAGATAAGCCAGGAAAATCTGCTGGGCACGTGTGTGGCAGAATAGGTTGGCAGACGGGGCGCCGATAATGTTTCCATGGTTTATTGCGGTTACTTGGTACGGTAACCGAATTGTTTTTTCCCAGGAAAATGAGATCCATTGATGCATGCGACAATACCCTTGGGGGAGAAATGTTAACAGGTGCTAATGCAATTGCATTAGGAAAAACAATGGGGTTTTTGGAGCCTTAGAGCAGGAAGTTTTGGGGGTAATTGGAACGGTTAGTAGAGTTAGTGAAACCGCCACAAGTTCATATGCGCTAACTTACAACAACGGTCCAGCTACATCATTGAGATTTACGACAATGGTCCTTACTAATATCAAAGACCTGCACCAATGATCATTGTGATTATCACCGTTTTCAACTGTTTTGCTGTTGTTCAGGTGATTCACTAGATCTATCACTCTACTAATCCTCGACCCTGCGACAATGGGTAATTTCGATAGAACTGATCAGTCTATAGCGTTGCGACGATAGTGAAGAACATGTGATTCGAACCGACGGGATGACGGTTAGAATCACTAAAAATCGACCCAATGCTCAAGACATCAGGATACTGCCGCGTGTACGAATGCGATTTCTAAACTCAAGTACAGTCAACTGACGTGGAATTGCTATGTTATTGCTTGGTTGATGCTTTTGCTTATTCGATTTTCTTTCTGTGTTGGTCTTCACTATTCGCTTGTGTACTGTGTGTAATCTGTTAGAAACGCCACAAGCGTATGTACCAAAGCTTCTGGCTACGAGATATCTCGTAGTTTGCGTTACGAGCTTAGATTGCTCTCAATTGGCCTCATAACTTTATAGTTTGTAGTTTGCGTTACGAGCTTAGATTACTTACCACATAATAACTTTACAGTTGTTTGAGTTAGGAATTATCGAAAAGAATGACCAATTTTATTATAATAAGACAAAATATCAGTGGAAACAACGGACTGAAAGGAAAGAATTGGCTTTAACCCACTCACTGCTAGCCACGAGATATCTCGTAGTTTGCGTTATAAGCTTAGATTGTTTGCAATGGGCACATAATAACTTCACAGTTGTTTGAGTTAGGAATTATCAGAAAGGATGAACCAATGCTCAAGACATCGGAATACTGCCGCGTGTACGGATGCGATTTCTAAACTCAAGTACAGTCAAGTCAACTGATGTGGAATTGCTATGTTATTGCTTGGTATACGGCTGATGCTTTTGCTTATTCGATTTTCTTTCTATATTGGTCTTCACTATTCGCTTGTGTACTCTGTGTGTAATCCGTTAGAAACGCCACAAGCGTATGTACCAAAGCTTCCGGCTACGAGATATCTCGTAGTTTGCGTTACGAGCTTAAATTGTTCTAATTGGTCTCATAATAAGTTTACAGTTTGTAGTTTGCGTTACGAACTTAGATTGCTTGCAATTGATCACATAATAACTTTACAATTGTTTGAGTTAGGAATTATCGGAGAGAATGACAAATTTCATATTATAATAAGGCAAAATTTCACTGGAAGCAACGGACTGAAAGGAAAGAATTGGCTATAACCCACTCGCTGCTAGCTACGAGATATCTCGTAGTTTGCGTTACAAGCTTAGATTGTTTGCAATGGGCACATAATAACTTTACAGTTGTTTGAGTTAGGAACTATCAGAAAGGATAACAAATGTTATATTATAATAAGACAAAATATCAGTGGAAACATCGGACTGAAAGGAAAGAGTTGGCTCTAACCCATTCACTACCCGGTGCGAGATATCTCGTAGTTTGCGATGCGACCTTAGATTGCTTGCAGTTGGTGACATAATAACTTTACTATTGTTTGAGTTAGGAATTGTCAGAAAGGATAAAAATGTTGTATAATTTGTTTTTATAAAGACACAATTAATATCACTTTTAATTATCAATACATCGATACCTCCTGTTCTTATGCACTTCCTCTCCATCCGCTCGCACTGTTCTCGGACATTTAAGGGTACTTAAAAATCTATTTTTGTGCGCGCGTTAGTGTAAAAAAAAATTAAGTTAATTAATTCGCTTATAGATTTTATGGAAATCCACGTTTTCATCAACATAAAATCTTGACGCCCAGGGGAATACGCTCTAAAATTGATCTGGCAGTGAATGTGTTACAAAAAACACAGAGAACTCAACTATTCGCACGGCCTTGGCTTCTAGGGATTTTTTTGTTTTTGGGACACGCATGGGATAAAATATCCATGATTATCTTCAAATAGTAAAAATAAATTTAGGACGAGTAGCTGTATGTGATAAGGTAAGTAAGGAATCGACATCTCCCAGGTAAATGTTGTTTCATCAAAAGTATTTACTACTCTTGTTTCATCAAAAGTCTTAACTACTCTACTCTCTCTGGCCTAAATCAATGAGACAAAGTTTAACTTGCTTCCTTAGGGGCCTAGATTAAACCTATTCGAATTTTTTTCTCCTCTAGGTATGGTTCAGTGGTAAAGGATTTACTAATAACAAAGAGATGAAATTTATGGATAAATACTTTAAGGAACTCAACGGTTCTTTGTGGACAGGGAATCACCGCTATTGCTTTTTTTTTTAATTTGATGAGAGCAGAATCCTCATATGTAATATTCAGGTTAGTATAAGTGAACAACATGGCTGGGATAAATATATGGAGTTAATAGGCGACTATGTTAAAAAATTCACACATTTTTAATATCTTCTTTTCGGATATTTCTAGATTTCTCCTCGTATCTCTAATTGATCGTTTGGATGGTAGCTTATATTATTTGAAAAGCTATAAATAAATTGGTTGGTAGTCTAAAAAAAACTACTGAACATTGCTGGACAATATGTATCAAATTAAAAGGTGATAATATTGAAAATAAAATTAGATAAATATCCTAACAGTTTTTCTAAACGAGAAGTGTTTTCAAAATCTGATTTATAATGATGGCGCTTCTGAAGAAACAAAAAAAAATTAGTTCGCGACTTTACTAGCTTAATATTTGGTAATACAAAACAATGAACTACATACATGTACTATTTCTCTCCATAATATTTTGCCGGCATTTTTTTGTTTTGTATTTGACTAAGAGAAATTGCAACAAGAAAAATTGAACTCGTTTGATGAACAAAATCTCAATAAGAAAATATACTAGATCAAGTCCATGCCCTCCTATGTATGTATGTGAATATTCCTGTCTCCTTTCACCACAATAGAAAAAAAAATCGTTTCACTCACAAACACTGTCATCGATTTTCAATTCACATATTTTTACAAATAATCATATTCACAACACATTCGCACAAAATCTACGTTAATACTTATAGTTTGCAACGTGCACCCATTTATAAGATCCACATCATCCTCGTCGTCCAGCTCTCATAATTAAACATACAAAATTTGTAAAGAATCAGTCTCACATTCTTATATTTGGACTTCCCCCAAAAAAACACATTACACTAACTAAATACATACTCACAATGGATATAATGCAAAAATAAATTGAATCTCCTTCAAAAATTCGATCAGAACTTATCTATTGTGAAGTTCATAATCACGAAATGAACAAAAAAAGAGAAAAAGAATTGAATTGGAATTGATGAGTCGAACCCCAAACACACGACAGTCAATCTGAAAAACCAAAATCAACACAACTTTCATACATCAAAAAATGTTGGCGGATGAATTTTTTTAAGCACTAGATGTCCGTCAGGATAATGAAAAGTCAGTTATACATTCGCACATTCGCACAGAATAGATGCTCTTCTTTCTTTCTTTCTTTCTTTTTTTTTTTTTTTTGATCGTTAATATTATGTTTAATTAATTACGATCTCTACATAACGTATTTTGTTTTCATATGTATTCTCTATTATTATGTAATTTCTTTTTCTATAGCCTTTGTTTTGAGTTGTTTTTTTTTATGTTATTATTGGTTATTTGTTTAAATTTTACAACTCCCATGTCTAATACGTTTTAATTTTAAACTTTGACGCCGTTTAACATAAATTTAATTTAAATATCTTTCAAGTGTGTTTTTTGTATAATTTGTGTGGGTTTTGTTTTCGTTTCATTCGTTCTCTTTCTTTGTTAAGCGAAAAAATAATATTTTAAATTAAGTAACAAAAAATAATGTAGAAGGCTTAATGAATTGTATAAGACAATTAAAATGTCTTTACTTGTGTTGTTTTTGTGTTATATTAATACAGCCCTGAAAAATATAACTGAAATATTATTTCCTCGAATTTTGGTTGTTTTTTTTTTTTGTTTTTTTTTTTTAGGTTTTTTCTTTTTTTGGGTTTTTTCACTTTTCTAACAATAAGATGAAAAAATTAAATAGTGTTTGAGAATAGACCAAATAGTATGCAAATTCTTGCTGCTTCGATCGTGTATAAATTAAAAGTTCTTTACTATTGCAGATTATATTTAAAAAGATCTGGAAAGAAGAAATATAAGTAAGATCTTAGTTATGATTCACATTTGAGGTTAGAATATAAAATTGATTCCTTAATGTTCGCGATAAGATGCCTCTAAATAACCAACACAATATTATATACTCTCAATTTCCTTATAAAAAAAAATAGTAAAATGTACTTACCTTTACTTAAGGTCATACTGGTGAAAGCATATGGGAAAATGCATGCATAAATCATAAGTCCATAAAAGAAAACAAGAAAAGGCGGGGAGGAGAAGTACTATAAAAACGAAAGAGAGCAGCAATGAGGAAACTAGCGGGAACAATACTAGATTTCCAATTTGGATTTAGAATGGCACGCAACACCACTATGACTCTGAACGTATTTCAAAATCACGTCAGTTTCTGGGCCTTTAATAAGGAACCCAGCACTGCGATAAACGTGGACAGTGCAAAGGCTTTTGACACGCCCTGGATTAATGGTCTCGCTTTTAAACTCTTGCACAGCGATCTCAGTAGAGCGCTGTGTAGCACCATGCACCAATTTGTTAAAAACATAACTTTTCAACTGTGTGCGAATGGAAACTATCTAGAATTTTCCACACCGCGGCAATCATACCCCAACGTACCCATTTTAGGTGCTTCTTATTCAAGATTTAACATCAGATATTCCCAGCCATATGTAAGGGAGAATAAATCAAATATGCTATGCAGAGAACGTTCTTGTATCCACGTCATCCGTAAGGCCCGCAAACTAGCAACAGATCATCTCAATCGTCATTTCGATGAATTGCATTAGAACTGTAGTCGGTGGAAAATCCAACTTAATCCAACAAAAGCAGTCGCCATAATTCCGGGTAGTACACGCTCAACCTGCTTCTCGATATTCATAGACTATACAAATACAAATAGAAAGTACTAACGTAACTCGTCAGAATAGAATGAAATATATCTGGATCATTTCCACACCAAAACAGAATTTCATCAAAGATGTGACCCACAACCTTTACAGGATCATCGATCGGTCTAAGCAATTGCTTAACATCTTGAAGTGGAGTAACCGATTGACACCAAAGTCACTCTTCTCTGCTACAAACAGCTAATCCGGTCTGAAATATCGTATGCTTTACTCTTGCATACTTTTGGTCGAAATGGAAGAACTTAGGAGCTTTTGAAGAAAAAAAAACCCACAATACGCCCTTTATTATAAAACAAGTCTCGTTTAAGTTGCCCTTCCCTCCATCTTTTTTTAAAGGAGAAGTTATGCAAGCGTTAGATGAAGTAGCGCGAAAGGAATTAGGGAGAGCTTGAGCCGAAAAGGAAGCGGTGGGGCTAGAGATGATGGAGATGGAAGGTTGGAGTGGAGGAGATAGGATATTGTGTTGGAGGGGGCGAGGATTGAGGAGACCGTGGCAGAGGAGTCTCTGGTAGAGAACACCCTGGAAGGGCGAGGGTGTGGGGGCGAGGGTAAAGGAGGCGGGGGTGAAGGAGGCGGGGGTGAAGGAGGCGGGAGCAGAGGCAATGGGAGAGGATAGAGGAAACAAGGATTGAGGAGACGAGGTTGACAAGATGAGGGTTGAAGAGACTGGCGTAAAGGGGGCAAGGGTAAAGGAGACGGGGTAAAAGAAGCAGACTGGGGGACGGAGGTGTGGGAGACGAGGGTTGGCGTCCGAGGGGTCTGGGGGGGGGGGGGTGGTAGAGGGGGGGTGGTGGGGGGTGGTAGAGGGGACGGTGGTAGAGGGCACGGTGGTAAAGGGGACGGTGGTAGAGGGGACGGTGGTAGAGGGGACGGTGGTAGAACGGACGGTGGTAGAACGGACGGTGGTAGAGAGATAGGAAAGTAGAAAGGATAGCAAAGTGGAGAAGGTAGGAAAGAAAGAAGAGATAGAGCATAAGTTGTCGAAAATTGTTTATATTCATATTATTTTATTATATTGTGACGCATATGACAATCAGTACTAGAATATTCGAGAACGTCCGAAACAAAGTACTAGCATATTCTAAAAAGTACTGGAAAACTGGAGACCATGAGCAATAGAAAAGAGATGGACTTGCTACCTGGCACATATATTCTAATGAAGGATTTACATAACTTGCATCTGGATCCCCAATGAGTTTCACTGCTGGTGTTTAGATACTATCGAACACATATAGTACAATTGTGGATGTGCCTGACCCAACAAGGAATTGAATCCCAGTTTACGGTTTCTAAAGAGTATTCGAGATGTATGGAGTGAAATATTTCCTGCATCTTTTACGAAACTCTATTTCTTTGGCTGGACTTATCACAACTTCAAATATTGGGTATACAAATAAGTTTTGAGAGTTCTACAAAAGATGGCGTAACCAGCATTAACTCGTATCAGACCATCTTGCAACTATGTCCATTGGTCTTGCGATCCGCCTGATCGTGACACAGCGCTGACGTCGAGAGTACAGTCGGTATCACATCGAAGGCGCGTAGCTGACCTCTCTCTCTTTTACAGATATCAATTCGGTTTATATGCGCTCCACAAGACAATCCGACGGATCGCACCACTTTGTGGTTCATCTCCCGACGGCCCGAACATCTCTGCATCAGAATCGTTCCCTTACAGAGCGGGAAAGCTGTGGAATTCCCTCCCCGTGTGAGTGTTCCCAGAACGTTACAACCTTCAACTGTTCAAAAAGAACTAAAACAGTTATTTGGTGCCATCTCGGGGCGCCGACTCAGCGTTATAGGTTCGCCTCTCCCGAGAGAAGTGTAATTAAAAAAATGTTACAAAGCCATCATTTCCCTCTAAAAATCAGTATGTCATTTCGCAAAAGTATAAACAACACTCTTACTTCGTGCTCTAAGCATGCCAACAAAACACAATTTGCGTGAAGCGTTGTTTTCTTTTGTCTTAATTTCAATAAAAATACCACTGATGGGCATCGATTGCTGCGTGAAGCATATGGGGAACATACTTCATCAATAAAGAGATCTGGAATTCTGGCGTTTTAAAAGTGGAGATTTTGACGGCAGCAACAAAGAACGCGAAGGGAAGCCACTAAAGTTTGAAGGCGCTGATCTGGTGGCATCATTGAACCAAGATTCATGCCAAACTCAAAAGGATCTCGCTGAAATATTGGTAGAGACTAAACAAGTGATTTCCAACCGTCTTAAGGCCATGGGTGTGTTCCGTATTAACTCAAACCAATAGACGCCGAGCGACGTCTTTTCTCGTGCGAACTGGTCCTATGGCAAAATCGGAAGTGTTTTGCTTCGAATTGTGAGAGGGGACGAAAAGTGGATCGACAACAACCCAAAACGCAGAAAATCGTGGGGTAAGCTCGGCCATGCATCAACTCCAACAGCCAAACCGAATATTCATAGCAAGAAGCTAAACCTGTGCATCTGATGGAATCAGCTCGGAGAAGTCTACTATGGAGTAGCTCCAGCCTAACGAAACCATCACTGGAGAACGTTACTAACAATTGATACAATTGAGCCGAACATTGAAGTTAATCCTGTGCATCTGATGGGATCAGCTCGGAGAAGTCTACTATGGAGTAGCCCCAGCCTAACGAAACCATCATTGGAGAACGTTACTAACGATACAATTGAGCTGAACATTGAAGTTCAAGCGCCACTCTAAAGGACATGACAAAGTGATCTTTAAGCACGATAACGCTCGGCCATATGTTGCAAAAGTCGTCAAGGAAACTTTGGAGGCGCTTTACCCGCCGTAATCAACAAACACTGCTCCTTCCGACTACCACTTGTTCCGGTCGATGACTCGAGGCCTGACCAAGCAGCACTTTACTTCTTACGAAGCCAAAAATTGGGTCGATTGTTGGACCGTCTCAAAAGACGAGGAATCCGTGTTGCCTCAAAGATGGAGAAAAATCATAACTAACGATGGACAATACTTTATATAAAATACATGTGGCAATTTCTCTTCCAAGTTACAACAACAAAAAGCAGTCAAAACTTATTTGTACACCCAATATGTGGTCATTCCAATTAGGAATCAAAATTAATCGAGTGCATAGGATAGATGGTTCCTTAACTCATCGAAAGTGTATTTACGATTGCAAGAGCAATGTTCAGTGAAAATTATCTTATTTTGGGAGCATTCTATCCCAATGGTATGTATCTGGAGAGTACTCTTCGGAATGAGTTTATTCCCCCAGAAGCACTTCCCATCTTCGATAGAAAACGTCTTATCCAAGAGATAGGATAGGATAGATGGTTCCTTAACTCATCGAAAGTGTATTTACGATTGCAAGAGCAATGTTCAGTGAAAATTATCTTATTTTGGGAGCATTCTATCCCAATGGTATGTATCTGGAGAGTACTCTTCGGAATGAGTTTATTCCCCCAGAAGCACTTCCTATCTTCGATAGAAAACGTCTTATCCAAGAGAAGTGCCAAGGATAAACGAATTCTCCATGATAACGATGTCTCTAATGTTCCAGATCGCCTACGTTTCAGTATGGTGGTCAGTGAAAGAGATAAATCAATATGAGATCGATCTCAACCCAACTGGTGGCGGGTTTGTGACGAAGAAAGGAGTTTACATCCCCAAATATACGGGAGAAGGTCAATAAGTCTTTAGAAAATGAGGACGATTTTATTTTCTCACTTAGCTGACCTAATAATGAAGCATAATACTGCCCAGTTATCGTATGTTCCTTTTCCAAATACTCAATGAATATAATACCATGTGCATACCGAAGCACAATACCCATAACCTTTCCAGCTGATTTCACCGTCTTTGCTTTCTTTGGAGTCCGTTCACCTTTAACAATCCACTGTTTTGACTGTTCTTTCGTCTCGGGAGTGTTGTTGGGGCATTATCCATGTTTCATCTACAGTTACTAATCTGCGCAGAAACTCATCTGGGTTGCGACGCATGCACTTCAAAAGTTCTCAGCCGAGAGCAAATGCGGCGCCCATCTCGCAGATATCTTTTTCATTCCCAATTTTTCATGCAAAATTCAAACATGAAACAAATTGAAAATTTACAGATACCCTGAGAGGAATGATGCTTACTGAAAACTGACCATTAGCGGATGCTATGAGCGCCATCGTAGGCGTTTCTAAGGACTTATTGATCTACCTTCGTACATGGAGGTTTCGACTTTGATAACAATAAACAGCACTTTGTTTTGAAAGCATTCTATTGTACTCAGTTAGATAATCCTCATCGATATACGAGGGTTGTCTGAAAAGTGAAGATAGCAGTCCGACCTCAACGTGAAGATAGCAGCACTCATCAATAAAAGCTAGTGAATGTAGTTGTGCATCTTTTGCCAGTTACTCACAAAAATTTCAGCCATTTTGGAACCGTAGGGGAAGGGAATTCCACAGCCTTCCCGCCCTGTAACGGAACGAGTTCTGATGCAGAGATGTTCGCGCCGCCGGGATATGAACCGCAAATTGGTGCGACCCGTCGGATTGTCTTGTGGAGCGCATATAAACTGACGATCTCTAGCAAGAATTCAATGGGAAGCATCTCTTCGCCAAAAAGATAATCTCTTATTCAATGAATCAGTGTGTGGTCAACTCTACAGGCATAAAATTTCGACAAACCCGAGCTGTCGAACGCTTTTGAAATATCCATTGCGTCAACTTTGCTTATACCGAAGTTAGTAGTTGGAGTGGCTCCATTTTGATTTGTACGACATCAGATTTCCTGTGGAAAGCCGTAATGGCGGTCGCTAAGAAGATGACTCATTATTTCGAAGGATTGCGGAGCAGTGACTCCATAACCTTCGACAAATTAGAAGCTATAGCGATGTGTCAAATAGGGATAAAAGGATTCGTGCTTTTGGGTAATTGGTTGAATAATTCGCTGACTTCCTTTTATTTGGGAATCAAACAGGACATACGGAAAAGTTGCCACAGCGACTTAGCGAATGAAGAACACCAATTGAAACAAATTGCGAGTGACATCGGGGCCTTTAAATGTTCGAGAAACAATAGGAGTTCAAAAAAGACGTTGGCTCGTGGTGCTTGTTGCTTGTGCTCAAATTGAGACGGAAATGATGTGGTATCGGACAGCATTAAATTGCCTAAGAAATGTGCAACAACGAGATTCGATTTTTCCATCGCGTTGATCACTAGACTGTCATGGAGCGAATGGATGAGGTAATATAGTTTTTTGTGTATTTCACAAATGATCAGAAATCTCTATTTCCTGTGGGAAAGAGTGGTGTTTGAATCCCTAAGGAGTTAGATATATTGACTTTCAGGAGCTGTGTTCAGAGTGAAGACGCCAGTAAGAATTATATGTTATACATAAAAATCACTCGCAATCATAATTTCAGAGTACGGTATAGGGTCGAAATCCTATCAACAGAGTCGAATAGAACATCAAATCCGTGGGAAGTGTTTTATCCAATTTTAGCGTTCTGTATGTCTACAATCATCATCATCTGCACTACAACCGGGATCCGGTCTTGGTCTTATTTAAAAAATCTCTCCACTGGTCCCGACTTCGAGTCAATGTCATCCAATTTGGCACTATCAGGCTCTGGGCGTCCTGGTCTACGCCTTCCCTCCATCGCAGACAAGGTCAGCCGCGATGTCTCCTTCCATACATCCTGCCACAAAGGACTTTCCGGGCAGGCTCCTCTTCGCTCGAGCTAGGTGTTCCGTCCGCCGGAGTCTACCGACCTTATTTTTCTGACAACATTAGCTTCAAGATAGATCGCGTACAACTCATGGTTGTAGCATCTCCGGAATCGTCTTCCCTCACATACGGGGCCAACAATTCTCCTTAAGACCTTGCTCTCGAACGCGGCTAAGAGTTCAGAGTGCCTTTTATTGAGCACTCAGGTCTCGGATCCATACATGAGTACTGGTAAGACCATGGTCTTGTACAGTAGTGGCTTGGATGTTCTGGATAAATTTCGGGATTTAAAGAGTCTTGATAGACCATAGTAGGCTTTGTTGGATTTAATCAACCGTTCGCGTATTTCTTCTTCCATAGTGTTATCGGCTGCTATTATTGACCCAAGGCAGTTAAAAGATTGCACTACTTCAAATGCGTGCTCCACCACCCTGATAGTTTGATCAACGGTAGGTATTCTCTTCGCAGAAGTTGTCACCATGTACTTACTTTCCCCCTCATTAATGTGCAGTCCCAGTTTTTGTGCCGCCTGCTCGATCTGGGTGAAGGATTCCTGTACAGCCGATTTGGTTCTACCGATGATGTGGATGTCATCTGCGTAGGCAAGTATCTGGATGGACTTGGTGATAATACTCCCTCTAGTTGTGACGCCAGTCACAGATTGCTTTCCCATTGCTTTCAACCCCAGGTTGAAGAGGAGGAAGGTCAGACCGTCCCCCTGTCCGAGTCCATTAAAGATATTTATTGGTTTGGACAGGAATCTCGCTATTTTTACTGGACTTTAGTTACGTTGGTCGTTGTCAACCTACAAAGTCGTATCAATTTGTTTGGAATGCCGAACTCTCTCATGGCATTATATAGTTCTACGCTGACTATACTGTCGTAGGCGACCTTAAAGTCTATAAATAGATGATATAATGGAATCTTAAATTCCAGATATTTTTCCATCGCCTGTTTAAGGGTGAATATCTGATCAATCGTTGATTTGCCTGGGATGAAACCACACTGATATTAACCAATGATGACTTTAGCGTATGGGGCTATCCGATCTTGTAGGATAGAAGAGAGTATCTTATAGGCGGTACTCAGCAATGCTTTACCCCAATAGTTGCTGCACAGTGTGATATCTCCCTTCTTGTATATGGGGCAAATTATAAACCAGTCGCTCCGATGTCTACGACTACTGCCTAAGATGGAGTTGGCAGTATTAATGACAGTATTCTTAAGGCGTGTCCATTTCTCTTCTACGCCCGGCATTCTGGCCCCAGGACTTACTCTCCCTCCGTCGAGCTCTTCGAGGGCTAGTCTTAGCGCACGACCAAAGGTGTTACTGGTATTCTCATTGTGCAAGTCAGCCGTGTTGAACCAAACCTGATCCGCGGATGAAATACGTCTCCGTAAGGCAATCCGCGCTCGGAAAACTGTACCAACAAAATAGTGATCCGAGTCGACGTTGGCACCTCGGTATGATCGTACCGTCATCAGGCTCGAAGAGTGGCGGCGATCTATCAACACGTTAGCAATTTGGTTGTGAGTGGCTCCATCAGGTGATACCCAGGTGGCTTTGTGGATATCTTTACGCGGAAACCTGGTACTTGCAACGACCAAGTTTTTCGATGCTGGCAGTTCGATGATCCGTAGTCCATTGTCATTAGTGTTCTAATGCAAACTATGGAAACCTGTGTAGTGCCTGAAAACCGACGGCCGACGTATTTTCGCACTCAAATCACCAAGAACGATTTGCACATCGTATCTTGGGCAGACATTGGGGCCCGTTCGACGTTCTCGTAGTATTCTTCTTTTTCGTCGCCAGGGGACTCCTCTGTGCGTCCGTGAACGTTTATGAGGCTTATGTTCTTAAACTTGCCTCGCACGCGAAGAATGCATAGCCTTTCGTTTATTGCATTAAAGGCGATGATGGCAGGCTTCAGTTTTTGGCTGACTAGAAAGCCTACCCCGAGCACATGGTGTTTTGCATGACAGCTGTAATAAATGTCATACTCGTTTCTTAGAATAACACCACTCCCCGTCCATATTATTTCTTGTAATGCTGTTATGTCGACCTTATATTCGGACAGGGCATCGGCTAGTTACTGTTCAGCTCGAGGTCTGTATAGTGAGCGGACGTTCCATGAAAAAATTCTTAAATCGTTTAGCCATTTTCGTTTCCGTGGTCGTCGTCATGTATCCGGTCCATATCCCAGGCTTGTTAAATTTGTCATAATAATTCATTTTTACGGGCATGGTTATTAGCCTTGCGCCAACCTTTCTCATGATGTCGCTGCATGCATTGGTTCACTACTTGGCGGGTGCCACAGTAGCTATCCAGGGGTGTCACGTGGAAACTGCATGTCAACTTGGATAGAACAGGCACAAGGATCGTCCTGGCCTTCGCCGGGTTGAAACCAATCAGTTACTTTGCCCTGTATGTATGTTCGCTCCCCATCCCCAGAATTGTCTACAATACTGAATGATATATTTATGAACGTAAAGTTTTAGCTATGAGAAGCAGAGACCACATTGTGGCAGAGACTGACAAACAAATCAATTGGTATATATATGCCTAAGCCACGATGTGGGAAGAACTGAGACACTAAGTCATAACCAGGCTGATTGCATTTCAACATATCAATCGGCGTTATTAAATGGATTTCGTTCAATACAAGGATTGCTGATCTGTGGTTAAAATGTGGGTAAATAAAAAAATGGACATCTCAAGCCACGAATGTTGCACTGGTCGACGCACAACTCTCGTATCAATGGAACAACTCGGCACAAAAACCCGACTCCCGTTCAAAGTAGGATGAAAGCCGGGATGAGCGTAGATCATGTTGACATCTATCAGATGAATATACACTTCACTGTTTAAACTTTACAATACTTTACTGTTGAAAACGAAGGTGCAGTCTCCCCCAAAGTATAAACTAACTCGGCCTTGATATTGGTTGCATTAAGTCCTTTCAAATGAAAGTATTGAATCACAACGATGACCAATTTTTTCCATGTTTACAAATTTACTGACAGATCATTCACAAATAATTCATTAAATATTCAAAACTTTCAATGCAATACTTTGCTTTTAGTAAATACCCGAAAATCATCTTTTTGGGAATCATTAGTTTCTGCCCCTTATAGTATGAATCGCTCAACCACCGAACAATGTATTAGAATTGTTAGTTTTTTTTACAAAAATTAAATTTCTGCCGTAGCCACGTTAGATAATGGTCACCACCATAATCATCCTTTGGACGCATAAATTTCATTAAAGACAAGAAATTGGAAAACTTGGCCTGTTCTGTATGTGGTAAGACACGGGGAATATCGGAGCGCTCGCTCAACGGAAAATATCGCTAGTATCAGTGCACACGTAGCTGGAAACTCAAATTTATCTCCGTTCTCAAACTCTAAGCTTGTTTTACGGCACATTTTTATGTATTTTGTAGTTGGATTTGCATTATCGTTTCTAATTTGACTGTTGTGGGTTGACACCACCTTCACCTAGCACCGACTCATAAGGACAGCTAAGTGGCAGCTCAGCGAAAAATACACCCACCATGTGACCACCAAGTCATAATGGTGGAACTTGTCGGAAAGTAATGAGAGCCAGTTTCTAAATGGAAGGATAGTGCGTTCGACTAGAGTTCATTTAAAGACGTCGTCAGTTCCTGTAACCCAACAAACAAAGGATGTGCGGCGCAAAGGGTCTACTAGTTAATAGAGATGATGAATACAGCATGTGACACCGTAATGCCTAGACAGATACCCATGGATGGAAGAAAACCGTGTCACTGGTGGGCGAACGATATTAAAGCACTTAGAACACAGTGTTTACAATCTCGCCGTAGAGTGAAGAGATTAAGAGTTTGTGGTGTCTCTAACAGATACACACACAATATGCAGGCAAATAGTGAAGAACACCGAAAGGAAATTCGAATAAGCAAAGCATCCGAGCCGTATAGCATAGCGATAACATAACAATTCCACATCAGTTGTGTGTACTTGAGTTTAGAAATCGAATTCGTACAGGCGGCCAGTAGCCTGATGCTTCAATGCTTCGCTTTTCACCCGTTTAATAGTATGTTCGAATCACACGTTCTTCACTATCATCGCAAACGCTATAAGTTCATTTATGGTGAACGATGGCAAAGATATGTTGTATATCTTATTGCTTCCTTACCATGGAAATGTTATCTGTTTTAAATAGGCTATTATTTCCTTTGTGCGGTCATCGATTGTTTCCAGATGTAGTATCTGAATTCTATGAGCCACCTGTGTATGCATTTAGAATTTTTCATGCACTTTTACAGGTACTCATTGCATTGGATATGTTGATTAGGGTTAATCATCATACAGTGGTTCACATGAAGGTGAATTCTGTTAATGGTGGCGGGTGGTCTCAAAAGATTAAGTATTATGGGCTGGTAGGCGTTGGGGGTAACAAATGTTTCCCTTTTCATATACAAAAAGTACAGGCTATTCACTTATGAATAGTTTCAACATCCGGTAAAAAGTGTGCAATGGTATACTTTTCAACCCCTCCATTTCCCCTTCTCGAAATGCAGGTTGTAATTCTTCATTCCAAGAATTATCCAAGACTCTATAAAGAAGGATCAAAGCAGTAAGGGGAAACGTACACATATACACGAAGTCAACCCTTTGGTTTTGCTTTCCGTTCCTGACTTTCAAGAACCCCTTGATTACAAAAAAAGGCGGGATCTAAGGATAGCTATAAAAAATAGCAAGACGAGATGCTTCAGAAATATCTTCGCTGAGGCAGACATAAGCCTCCGGCACACCGCATACAGAATAGTTATAGCAAAACTAGGGGGTTTCTAAGGATCCCAAACAAATCTACCAAGGCAGTTTTAACAATGTTAAAACAAATATTTGGCAATAGATTTTAATTTGTTTATCAGAAACAAATATATTGTGAATATTTTATGTATTTTATATAATTATTTTTTATAAATATAAAGAATTTTGACTATCTGCGGCTACAAAAGGCCTATTGAAATCGGCGCAGAGCAAGGTCAGGATCGGCAGGTGTGTAACAAATTCAGTTATACCTGTTAGAGGGATCTCAAGTATTCGGTTGACGAATAACTTTCTATTTATAACTTGCGAGTTTATGGTGCAACCATTCGAATCCGGCATTAGAGAAAGCGTGGTTCAGTCAGCGTCCTTTGTGCATCTGAGCATCTACAAAATGACGACTTTGTTGACACGTGCTCAATTCAACAGGTAATAATATTAAAATTAATATTGTTAATGTATTTAATAATGTTAAGTGCAGAATTATCCACACTGTTCGGCTTTCACGACAAAACGACGATTTGTTCGTATGTGCCGAAGAAAAATAAAGCAGTTATACTGCTTTCGACGATGCACTCGAACATGGCAGTCGCTGACCACGCACAGAAAAAACCCGAGATTATTTTGCACTATAATCGGTACAAAGCTGGTGTTGATACAATGGACCAAATGGCCGGCAGATACACGACACACCGACGGACGAATAGGTGGCCCTTGGCAATGTTCTTCAATGTCCTCGATGTAAGCGCACTCGCGGCGTTCGTCATTTATAAAGAGAACAACTCCATGCTGCCGAAAAAGACGAACGCCCGTCGTATGTTTTTGCTCCAATTAAGCGAACAACTTGCCCTGCCAAGTATTCATGAACGCTCGGAAAATGTTCAAATCATGAGGCATTACTCGCTCGTGCCGACGACCCAGACAGCATGTCCGCCCCTGGATAGTACAGGAAGAAAAAAGGTCACTGGTTGCTGCCACATTTGTTTATCGCAGGCTATGAAAAAGCGGCGAAAAACAAGAAAGGCGTGTCGCCAATGTGAAATGCCGGTTTGCGACGAACACGCAACTACGTTGGTTGAATGTACAGCATGTCACAGAAGTCGTTCTGAATAAATTTGTTTGTTAATTTAAATGCATTTTTATTGTTTTTCATTAATTATCAGTTATTGAAATAGTTAATTATCAATAATTAATTCTTAGTTAACTATTTAACATTCAATTTTGCATCATTCTCTTTAAATGGTACCCGGGTACCCGGTCGTGGGTCGTGGAATACAATTTTTTAAAATGTCAATTTGAAAGTAAGAAAAATTTTTTTTCATTGAAATTTCGTAATTATCATTCAGAAACGTTTGAATGGAGATGATCTAAGACATGGGACCGAAATTCGTCTACTAGGCCGAGCAATCGTGAAATTGCGACCCGGGTACCCGGTCATTGACATAAGGGTTAATATACTTCCCTCGGGAGAGGCGATCATATACCACCGACATGGCGCGCCGGGATGCCATCAAACAACTGTTGCAGTTCTTTTTGAACAGTTGTAGGTTGTAACGCTCGGGGGAACACTCGCGCGGGGAGAGAATTCCACAGCTTCCCCGGTTTGTAACGGAACGAGGTCTGAAACGGGAATGTTCGCGCCGTTGGGAGATGAACCGGGAACTGGTGTCATCCGTCGAGTTGTCTCGTAGAGCGCATAAAAACGGAATTACACGGAACAATACCACGAATCTCCGAAGAATAGTACCCGTGATGATAATATCTGTAAAACAGGCAGAGGTCAGCTACGCCCCTTCGACGTGATAGCGACAGTAGTCCGGCGGATCGCTCGTTTCTGAATGCTCTCAAGTAGGTCAAGGGTATGTTTAGGAACATGTTAACAATATTCGAGCGCGGGTCTAATTTAGGATTTATACAATGGTAGTCATCATCATCATTATCGGCACTACAACCAGGATCTACTTACTACTCGTCCCATATTTGCAGGATCGAGAGCGTGCAACGTCGTTTTGTGCGCTTTGCCCTCGGAGGATTGAATTGGTAAAATTCTCGGGTTCTACTCCGGCTAATAACCTTGACCGTAAAAATAAATTATTATGGAAAATTTAACAAGCCTCGAAATTTGCTAAATAAGGCCAAGGCCGGTTCCCGGTTGTAGTGCCGATGATGATGATGAAAATCATCAGAGTCGTTTACCATAGCGAAAACATAATTCCACGTCAGTTGAGTGTACTTGACTTCAGAAATCGAATTCGTACACACGGCAGTGACCTGATGGGTTGAGCATTGGTTATATTTTTAGTGATTCTAACTGTCATAGCGTCAGTTCGAATCACACGTTCTTCACTATCGTCGCAATACGCGATAGTAGCTTATAGAGGATGAGATTATGAGAGATTTTGTCGAAGGTCCTACTGAAATCGGTTGTGATTACATCGACTTCGCTGCCATTCTCTAGGGCACAGAGGGTGCGGGATGAGAACTCAACTAGATTGGTGGTGGTCGACCTACCCGTAAGGAAACCATGCTGGTTGGGTGAGATGATGGATTTACAGCGGAATGATAGTGCTTTCGAAGAGTTTTGGAATGTGTGGCAGTTTCGCGCGGGGCGGTAGTTACTAATATCGTTTTTAGGTCGCTATTTATGTTTCGGAGTGACAAAAGAGGATTTTCAAATACTTGGGAAAACTCTTGTGTGAAAGATAGAATGACAATCTTTGAGAGCGAGAGAGAAAGAGAGGAACATTTTTTTTAAAAGGAGGGGAGGGAAGGCCCCATCAGGACAAGGGCTGAACTAGTCTTTAAGTAAGTTTTATTTATCTTCGACTAGATGGTGTTGAGAGATGAACGTCTTTGACCTAAGACGGGTTCGAAATAGTTTTCCGTGAAGGATTTTTAAAGAAGGAAGTCCATCAGGTCCAGGGCTGAACTTAAGCAAGTTTAATTTTTCTTCAACTAGGTGATGCTGAATAATTTGAGAGATGAAAAGGCGGCAAGGAAGAAGTAAGAAGTAAGAGCGGTTAGGGTCGAAAGAGTTGTCCGTGAAGGAGCTTTTAAAGACGGAGGCGAAAAGATTGGCAATAGTTGGGGGGTCGGTTGAAGTAATCGTGTCATAGGAAAGGGAGTTGAGATTGGGGTCAGATTTACCTTTGTAATTAATAAAGTGGAAAAAAGATTTGGGGTCATTGATCAGGTTATTTTGTGTTTTTTTTTTTTTGATATAGGGGGACTAGAGGGAGTTGTAAAGCTTGGTGAATTTATAAAAGGAATCGAGGTAGTTTTTGTTTTATTTTATTTCTACCAGGAAAGGCGAACCTATAGCGCTGAGTCAGTGCCCTGAGATGCTTTTTTCCCGAACAGGTCCATCAGCCACTCCCCGAAAGATGCTCAAGGATTTCTCCCAACCATTTCACGAAACCTATAGCTTAAGTTGGAGTAGTCTAAAGAGGAACGCGATCTTAAGAAAATGTTCCACAAATGATTCCTTTTGTTTCGAAGAGTGCAGAGTGTGCCGTTATACCATGGTGGTGACGAAACCGATGCTCTATGTCGAGAGTAAGGGACATAAAGGGAAATGGCAATGTAGATTTCCTTGTAGAGAGTGCCAGTAGTTTCTTCTATGGTCTAAGGAATTCTCCGACCCTTACGTAAGTCGATCCCTTTACCTTACCTTCAACCGTCTTCTGCTTGAATATCCTAGCCCGGTATGGTCTCCTCTTATCACAAGATACATATCCGTAGAATCGAAAGTATTCAACGTCGCTCCCTTCGGTTGGCTCTCCGAGGGCTAGGATGGGAAAACCCCTTAATCCTTCCCCCATACATTAACCGTCTCAAATTAATCAACCTCAGGACATTTGAGGTGGTAGCCCCACTAAACTACCTCTAGATGATCAGAGCGAAATTCGATTTTGCTAAAATGTTCATTTAAAAGGCGGAAGTTAGCTTTGCGGAAGTTATAACAGAAGTTGTCGTGGGGTGGTGGGGGTTGGGCTACCCAGTCACGATTTAGAGATAAAAGAAGCGAGGGGTGGTAATTAGCAATGGTTGAGAGATTGTGAGGACTAAGGGCTGAGAAATTGTAGGGATCCGTCGTAATCACAAGGTAAAGTTGTCTCTCCATATGATTAGGAACATTACTTGTTTGACGGAGGCTTGAGTCGGTGAGACCGTCTACAAAGAGGCATTCCTTGGTACTTGTGGAGTTAGAGATGTAAAAGGATTGATGGCCTACCCACGTCCATTAGAGATTGGGGAAGTTAAAATTGCAACAACGATATCAGTAAGGGAATTACTTAACTCGGTTAGATGATCAACTGCTGCTATTGCGAGTTCGTGTGACACGGTCGGTTGTGAAGGTGGTATATACAATCAAATGACGTATGCTAGGTGTATGCATAAATTTGTTCCGGTTTCTTTGGTAAAAAAAAATACATAATTTTTCTAGGGAAGTTAATTTTTTTTATTCAAAATATTGGCCATAGGCTTCTGCACTTTCAGGAAATTTATGAGTAGCATGCCAGAAAAACTGCTTGTCTTTAGTGGAAAACCATTCGTCGAGCCGTTTTCAAGTTTCCTCGAAATCGCTGAAGTGCTGTTCTGCGAATGTGTGCCCCATTGATGCGAAGAGGTGATAGTCAGATGGCGCCAGGTCAGGAGACTACGGCGGGTGCAGAAGGGTGGCCCGCCCAAGCGATTTCAAGGTATATTTTACTAATTTTTATGTGTTGCGTACTTTTCGCTGGCGCCATCTCTTAGTTAAACCGGAAAAAAAGTATGCATACACCTGTTATTGATCTCCCCCGTTGCTCGTAAACGTCTGCTGATTGTTTCTTGTGACACATATAATGCTTTTGCTAATTGCCGTTGAGCGTGAGTTATATCATCATCTAATAACTCCTGCAATTGCTCGTCTTCACATTTTTGTGGTCTACCAGACCGCTCACTGCCTTTCACATTGGAATCACTACTTTTAAATTGTCGAAACCATGTCTCACGAGGTTCTAATTGATGAAGCGTATTCATCACACGTTTCTACAAGCAACAAGAAAAGCAATGCGTGCCGCAAATGTCCTTTTTCAATCACAAAACTCGACATGATCACTGAACGATAAAACAAAGACGCTAGTTATTGGCGGACTCAGCTTGTGTGTGTTTCCAGTTAAATCTTAGGCACACAAAATGAGGTGTGTCAAATTAATACGCTGCGTACTTTTCGCTGGCGCTATCCCTAAGTTAAACCGGAAAAAATGTATGCATACACCTAGTAAAGGTATTGGGTGATGGTCGATTTTTATTGCGAGATAGTCAAGATTAGGGGAAGAGATGGCAATAAGAGATGACACGAGTCTATTTTGGATGGCAAGCAGCATGGCAAGGAGACTCTGGACATAGTCGATGGACATCGTCATCACCAAAAGGAAGGGTATAGTTCATGACTATTAATACGGTACTGGGGGATAAGATTGGTTTCGGTCAGTGCGAAAAATGTGGAACGCTTCACGATTTTCTGTGTCATCCTTGCGGAGGGGCCATACTAATCTTCGCTGTATCGTTTCAATTTTAGTATATGTTCTGCCGAAGCAAGAACTAGATGATCAAAAAACGCAAGCAGTCTTAATAAGCAGACGAAAGCATGAGAAATATGCTAACTTTCACATTTGATATCAGGCCATACTATCAAAGGAAGCCCTTATGGACAACAGTCATGCTCGACAACAGACTAAGATTAAGTCTCACATAGAGTATGTGAATAAGAAAGCCGCAGGCGTATAGGCAGCCCCACGCGGTATATTGCCAAACATCGGTGGGCGAGGATCTAGTTAGTGAAAAAATCTGCCAAGGATGGCCACATGCGAACTAGGATATGGCGCGCCACTGGGGACAGAAGCTCAACAAACAAAACAACAGAGAAGAATGATGAAAGCAACACACAGGCTTTGGTACATTAAGGATTATATGCAGTTTCAAATTGATCTCTAACGTAGGAGCGTTCACTATAGCTGGACTACTTGCCATAGAAAACCCAGCTGAGTAGATGCTTCGTATCAATAAAAGGAGAACCACAGAGGGCGAGATGCCTGGTGGAATGGCGACAATACCACTAGAAGACAGAGAAGCTTCTGTCGCCATATGGCCGACCAAATGCTACACGAGCTTAAAATGCAGATGAACCTTTAAACTTATGCCACCCGTACACGCCTGGATAGGGCGCCCTCACAAAATCTGTAATTACCACCTTACGCAGTTTTTGTCAGGAAATGGTGGGTACCGAAAATGCCGAAACTGTTTTGGACACCAAAGTTCACCTGGCTGTATACAATGCGAAGAGCGAGAAGAGGATGCTGAACATGCCATTTTTGTATGCAAACGCTTCACTGAATAGAAACACGACCTCCGGTGCCAAGGCACTTCGTTGAGTATATGATACGGTCAGAGGAGTGTTGGGCCGAAATTTGTATTCTAGTAACCCTAGTACCGAATAAGCTGTGCGAAATCGAAAGAGCAAGTCGCAGAAACAATAGGAGATCGGCCTAAAGGGCTAGCCAGCACCGCGGATGGAAACCCAAAATCAGTCCAGCAAGGTGTTTTAGTACGTAGACAAAGTGTTGTGACGTACTATACAACTCTGTGAATTGTGCTTACCCAAGGCTCAAGACCGTGGTTTCTTTAGAAAATTACATATATTGGCGCAACCATAAGAAAATTGTGGGTGGCGCAAGAATATGGTCCGACGTGGTAGAAACCTTGACGTGATGCGAGGGCTTAAATTACAATAAATCACTCAGGCTATGCTGACAAAAGCCCACGCTTCCAGTGGGGTCACCCATGTCAAACGAGCTAGCGACGGGTTGCTACAAATATCTGCCACCCCTAATCCAGGATGTTACCTATTGGGTCGTTCGCAGCCAGGAGTATACCGGCTGTATTATGCGCTCTCTGACACCGCCCCAATTCAGAGCAGTAAGCAGGCTTTATCATATCAAAACGGGGCTCTGATAATGACGAACTATTTGATACCCAAAGACTCGTGTTTACAAAATAGAATGACAAATATGTACAAAACAGAACGGCAGAGGAGGTGGGCCTAGAAATAAATGTAGACAAAACAATATATATGATTTCGGCGGGTGCATGTGGACTTCGGGGAACGCACATAAACGTCAGGGGAAAGATATTTGAAAACGTTAAAGAGTTGAAATATCTAGGAACAATACTGACTGTCAGTAACGAAATGTCAACAACTAGTTTTGAACGCAGTCAACCAACTGCTGAAATCGAAACTGCTGCCGCGTAATATATGTTAAACCTACGTATTTACAGAACCATGATCATCATGCCGATTTTTCTATACGGATGCGAAACACGGGCTCTCACAAAACGGGAAGAAAACAGATTCCGCGTATTTGAGAACAAAATTTTAAGGAGTATCTTTGGCGGTAAATAAGCCCTGTGAGTAGGCCGTTAGAATATACTCACAGCTAGGCCGGCTTGTCGTAAGAGGCGACTAAAGGCCGAGGGGCAGGTGGGGTCCCAACGCCCTGTCGCCCGATGAAATACCACCCCATCAAGCTTTAGGCTTCGTGAAATTGTCAGGAGCTATCCCTGGCCATCTTTCGGAGCTTGGCTGATGGACCGATTCGAGACAAGGTTGGTTAGGTGGTAGTCGGTCCCAAGGTGAGATACCACCCTGTCTCGCTGTACATTCTGCGATATCGCCGAGCGAAATCTTCGACGGTGTTTCGGATGTGTGGCTGATGGCCCGGACTGACACGGAGATAAGTCATGATGGTACCTTCTGATATAAAGAATTCCGGAGGTAAACTAGTCTCCCATTCGGATCTCCGGGGGGGACTATGTCAGGGGGAACATCATGCAGATATCATGATAAATAACCGAACTTTAAGAGGTTCGTCATCGCATAATCGGGCTCGCTCTCGAGGCTCGGCCCATGCTCGACTGGTAACAGTATTTTGTAACATCAGGGGCATCGGTTTCACCAATACGAATGTAAACGCCGTCCAGCAATATTTGCAAGCAGCGAAACCTGAGATCCATGCCCTAACTGAGACCCAGGTCGATTCGTCAACTGATTCGACATATCTTCGTTGCTCAGGATACGACTTACATTCGAGATTCCGTTTTAAGGGCGCAGTCTGCGTCTTCGCCAGGTCCGATTTGGCTTGCCAGAGGATGGAGGCGTTAGAACCCAACATGGGGATCATATGGTTGAGGGCCGTGCTGAGGAATTCTGTTAAATTTCTTTGCTGTCTTTGCCGCTCCCCGAATGACGACCAGCGACATTTTTCGAACATCTTCCGCATACCCTCGACTGCATACAGATCAACGACCTAGCTTCTGAAATTGTTGTCCTCGACGATTTTAATGTGCACAACTCCGGCTGGTTGGTACATTCTAACAAAACCGACGAAGCTGGGAGGCTGGCGGAGATGTTTGTTGTTAGCCACAACTTGACTCAACTTGTGGAGGAACCAACGCGAGTGCTGGATGCCCGAGGCGATTATGCGAACATATTGGATCTGTTTTTGACAGTTGAACCGAGTATTTATACAGTAGAGGTTTCTGCGCCACTGGGAAACTCAGATCACTGCTTGGTATCTGTTGCGCAAGCACTTGCATACCAAGCGAATAACCGGCCTAGGCAGCTTCGCCATGTATGGAAGTGTGGGGCTGCTAACTGGGACAATTTGCGAGATTTCTTCGCACCTTTTCCATGGTGGGAGGTGTGCTTCGAAGACTCCGATGTTAATGCTTGCGCGGAGTCGGTATTAGAGATTATTCTTCTGGGGATGGAAATTTATATGCCACACTCCATCAAACGAAGTTCATCTGATAAACCGTGGTTTGACAAAAAATGCGAGCAGATTACAGCGACAAAAAATAGAGCTTTTACGCAATGGCGCTCCAATCCCACCGATGTTAATAGAACGAATTTTGTTAGAATCAGAAACGCGTGCAACCAGGCGATTGATTCCGCGAAGAAAGCTCACAACGACAGAGTGACCAATAAACTCCTTCGGTGCCCGACTGGTTCGCGCTCCTTCTGGATAATGGCAAAAGCTGTCAGCAGTAAGTTCACTTCCTCCTCTTCCCCACCATTGGTGACGGGCAGCGGGACGTTAGTCACTAATTCAAAGAATAAAGCTGATGTGTTCGCGACTTTATTTTCCGCGGATTCAAATCTCGATCCCGGTCTTTTGGAGTCACCTGTGATCTCGCCGGTACGGTCTTCCAGGCGGGATGTGAGATTTCGTCCGCGCACTATTCAACGCATTCTACGTGAACTGAACTGTAGGAAGGCAACCGGCCCGGATGGAATACCAGCAATAGTACTTATGAACTGTGCTCCAGAACTATAGCCGGTTCTGGGCAGACTCTTCCGCTTATCTTATGCACGGAGGACCTTTCCTGCCTGCTGGAAAATCGCTCGAGTTCAGGCAATCCCAAAGACGGGAAAAAAGTGTCTCCCACAAAATTACCATCCGATAGCATTACTGTCTACGTCATCTAAGGTGATAGAAAAAGGCATCAATTCCGATCTAATTAAATATTTGGAGTGCAACGGACTTCTGAATGATCGTCAATACGTGGCAGGCGGTCCACAGGAGACCTTTTGACACTTATAATCGATATATGGACATCTGCGATTGAACGGCATGGTGAGTCAAGGGCGGTCGCATTGGATATCTCCAAGGCTTTTGACCGCGTCTGGCACGGGGTATTGTTGAGCAAACTTCGTTCGTATGGACTTTCCCAACAGCTTTGCGACTGGACGAGGAGCTTCCTCGAGAATCGATCGATCCGGGTTGTTGTGGACGGCGAGTGTTCGGATCTGTATCCTGTCAATTCGGGGGTGCCCCAAGGTTCTATTTTGGCTCCAACCTTGTTCTTGTTTCACATAAATGATTTGTCGGAGACAACGGATAACAAGTGTTCAGTTTTGCGGATGATAGTACGCTTGTTTCCTCCTTTTCGAGTGATCGACCGATTAGTGCATCTACGCCCCACCAGCTGAGATGTAGACAGATTGACTCTCTGCATCAGGATCTACATAAGGTCTTGCAGTGGGGAAAGGTCAATCTTGCCGACTTCAATGCAACGAAGACACAGTATACGACATTCACAAGGAAAAATGTGTCGTCGGTTCCACAGCTGATGATGAATGGCCAGGCCCTCGAATCTGGGGGAAGCTTGAAATTTCTCGGCGTCAAGGTCTGTGGGAATGTATCGTAGCATAAACACGTGTCGAGCATCGCCAGGTCAGCCTCGGGAAAACTGAGCTATCTTTTTAGAGCCAAGAAATATGTTACTCCGTCCCAACTTCTTCTCCGGTATAAATCCCAAATTAGACCCGCGCTCGAATATTGCTCTCATGTTTGAGGCTCGGCTCCTAAACATACCCTCGACCTACTTCAGAGCATACAGAGACGAGCGATCCGCCTGACCGGGGATTCGGTGCAGACATCGGGACTACAGCCGCTATCACATCGAAGGCGCGTAGCGGCCCTCTGTCTGTTTTACAGATATTATCATGGGTACTGTTCTTCGGAGGTTCGTGGTATTGTTCCACGCAATTCGGCTTATATGCGTTCCACAAGACAATCCGACGGATCGCACCTGTTTGTGGTTCATCTTCCGACGGCGCGAACGTCCCTACATCAGAACTCGTTCCGTTACAGAGCGGGGAAGCTGTGCCACTCCCTTTCCACGCGAGTGTTCCCGGAGCGTTACAACCTGCAACTTTTCAAAAAGAACTGCAACAGTTATTTGGTGGCATCTCAGGGTGCCCACTCGGCGCTATAGATTCGCCTCTCCCGAGAGAAGTGTAATAAAAAAAAAATATGGTGAAGAGGCAGGACAATGGAGGAAACACCACAACCACGAATGGGAAGAGCTAAATCGCAAACCTACAATAGTGAGAGTAATCAGGTCATCATCATCGGCACTACAACCGGGAACCGGTCTTGGCTTATTTAGCAAGTCCTGAGACTTGTTAAATTTTCCATAATGACTATTTTTTTTTTTTCGGGCAAGTTCATTAGTCTTGCGCCAGAAGAGTAACCAGGTCGCGAAGATTAAAACGGGGCGGACATATGGCAAATATGTACAACGAAAGGACCATGGGTAGTATTCTTGACGGTAGACCAACGGGAAAGGGACCGGCAGGGAGGACAATGTTAGGTTTGACCTTGAGGAAATCGGATTATATGGTCAAGCGTGGAAGGGGAGTGCAGGGGGCATGGGACGATTGCGCAGCCGAGACAGAGACGTCATGAACTTCAGAGTTCTTTTAGCCCAATAAATAGTAAAAAAGCAAGAGTGGGAACTCGTAGTAAAGAAAAAGATAGATGAATTGTTCAGTATGTAAAAAATAATGACTGAAGTTTCAATGGCACATTAAATGCAACGAGTGCAAACATTTTTACTAATTTCCAGGAGATTAAAATATATAATATATGGCAAACTGAAAACTTACGTGGGAAATAGAGAGAATTCACAAAAAAAATTTTACTTTTTAATACTTAATTAACGCGAAAATTCTAAACAAATTATTAGAAAAAGAAAGAAATAACGTGTGTAATACTCACGAAAATTTGTATCGCGATGATTGCTTTATTTGATAGGTTCTCGTTGGCTCTTAATGATCTCAAAGGCCCAATTGGAAAGCTTTCTCCTACGTTTGCATGTTGAATTTTTTCCTTGAGTAAGGAATGATCGAATGTCGTCATCATCAACGAAAGAGCATTTTTGTATGCCAAATGCTAAACAAAGGTCACCAATTAATCCCGCTGCCATGGCTCGTACTGCATCTGGTGCATCATTATCTTGTATAATCCCTTTGATAAAAGAAATAATTTGACCAATGTACGGTTCTACGTGTGCTATTTCGGCGCGCGGCTTATCCGGAGTTCCTTTTAATCCTTGTATTATGCCTGTGTACGCTTCCATAACACTTTCACGAAGGTTACTGAAATATTCAACCATATCGTAGTTTGTGGGGTCTACTTGTGCAAGTGAAGCATGTTTCAAGAAATCTAAGACTATTGCCAAATATCTAACAAATTCTGGTCCGATTGCTAGAGCCATGTCGCCAAAAGTAGACAAAATCTGGGGTTTGACAGATTGATGCAGACCAGGTTCTCGGATGTTTTCACATAAAATTGCCATTATATCATCGCAATATGGTAGGATGAGGTCCTTTAAGGCTCGACAAATATCGCCGGTTAATCCAACGGCGGCAAAACATACCTGGTACTCTTGAAAATTTTTCAGACCCATATATAAATAAGGCTTAAGTGCATTCATATAAGCTAAGAATTTCTCGCCCAGTAATTCAGCTAAAGTGGAGATCGCGACAAAAGCATCTTCATGCACTACTCCCACTTTGTTGGATGAGGTTCTGAATGTGGTCAAAATGGCATTCATTACAGTATCGGATATTTTTGGTGCATCTTCTGGTTCAACTTTTCGTAGAACTGACTGCAAAGTAGCACAGAGCAGAGACTGAATATCATTATACTGGCTGCGATCGCTTTGATTTGAAAGGTGTGCTTCCATTTGTAGAATTTGATTTAGTCGGTTCAGGATGACCATAGTGGTTTTTTGAACGGTCGTATAACAATCAACTGGAGAGTTTCTGATCATCTCCATTAATGCTTCGTATGCAGAGGCCCGTAAATTGGCTTGAGCTCCATCTACTCGATCAGTTGTTTGGAGGAGGTTATTGATGATGACGTCAAAGTATTGTGATAGACAGTAAGTCTTAGGTGGATCATCCTTATCATTTTTCGCAGCTTCATATGCACCCTCCGATAGTCCAATGAGAGCCCAGCAAATATTTCCCGCAACCCGGGGTTCCGATTTAAGGCCTTTGAAGAAGCAATCAAGTAATGTACTTAAATACAGTTTATTTAGTACCGCTTCAGGTATAATCTGCAAATTAACGATGATCATTAGACTAATTCATTCAACAATAAATAATTTACTCACGTCACAAATCCTTCCGAAAGCCCACGCTGTGGTATCCCTCACGTTCATATTAGGGTCATACATTAATCGAATGAGTGTGGGCAAAGCTTGCTCTACCAATGATTTCAAATCGTTGTTGTCTAAACCACCCATGATGGAGCCGAAAGTCATTACAGCTGCATCTCTAAATCTCCAGTTCGGTGATTCAATGTTATCGTTTATGAATGGCAAAGCGAAAGGTATAATTTCAGCCTCGCAGCATTGCGATAGAAGTATCAAGCACACGCTTGATGCTTTCGGCGGATTCCAATTATCTTCGGCTTCGCACTCGTCCTGTTTGGTCAATTTCTCTATCAGGACTGGCATTAAAAATTGCAATGCACCACGTGCATAATGCTTTGATACGCGAGTCGGTGTTCTTCCAGCTTCAATAGCCTCCTGACATTCAACTGCTAGGCCGACTTCCTCGTCACAAACGTTTGACCAAAATTCAATCCCTTGAAGCGCCACGTCGTCATTGTCTGACTTCATCGCCTCCAATGTTATCGGGAACAAAGCTTGGCCCATATAAGGTTCCATGTAATGATAATAGAGCGAAAGGATCTTTACCAAACACTGTAAGGCTGCAACGCTTATCTGTATATCGTTCGACTGTGTTGCCTCGCACACAACTTCCATGATAAAATTACGTTCAGAATCCTTTTCAAAATTCGCCTTTGTAAACTCTAAAGAATTAAGCAACGCTGTTGTGGCCGCTAGCCGTACGTTCCGACTCGGCTCTTGCTTGCGCATGCCATGGATGATAGCTGTAAGGATCTGATTAGACTGATTTTCCAATACTCCTTGTTGAATTTCTTGGCAAATATAACCTATGTAAATGTTTGAATATTTATTTAGAGGCGGCGTTTATTTCATTTGAGGTTATAAGATTCTTAACATACCCATTGCTTCAAGGGCGGATTCGCGAAGCATTTCAGATGAGCCCTCCGTAACAACTTTGCTAACTAAGGTATTAATCAGCATATCCCATCGGCCGCAGGGTAGTTCCGCAACAGCAACGTACGCTACACACTGAGCAGCACACGAGGGTCGGGTATTTTCTGTTCCTAGGGTTTTCAGAATCTGCGAAGTATAAAGTGTCACAATATAAAGTGAAAAGTATGATTTTTTATACTTACATTTTCTTTAATGTATTCGCGGATCTCATTCGGAAATTGCAGCCATCGTTCTTGGTACTTGATGTTCATCTTTTCTTCTTTGCTTGTAAGATGGTTCTTTAGCTGTAGACCAGCAGCCATGCGAGCAACTGCACTATTAGTGGTGGTAACCAAAATGTCTGACAAAGCCACAAGGAATTCACACAGGTTCGTTTCCGCCGCTTGCTCCAAAAAATTTTTCGCCGAAAGAAGCTCATTTTTATCTGAAAATTATAAATGGTGAATGTACATGAGAAGAATCCGAAACCAAAGCTGATGAACTGTAAAAAAACGGCAAATTTAGTTTTACGAGGAGGCAAAACCAAAGCTCATGATCAGTAAGAAAAACAGTAGTTCAATTGCAATTCAACTGTACTTATCGGTTCATGGAAAATTCAATGTAAGCAAGCGGATATCTACATCCTAAGTTCGACCCCACATGAATTTATCCGAATGGGAACGTGTAATCGAACTTAAGATCGTTGGGAGCAGATGTGTGGTTAAAGATAAGAGTTGGCACTCGTTACATTTGCGAAATAGGTTTGTTATAGCCATATGAAGTGTGATGGACGCGCAACTAGAAGAGACGAGGTTTCGCAAGTTATGGGAGCTAGTGTGAAATAGGATGGAAGAGAGCAGGCTTGGGCAATTGATCGAATCTGAGAGAAGAGGGAAATGTCGGTAAGAATTCTACACTCTTAAAATGTGTTAAGGTTAATTAGTTGGAGACGGTGACGATATTTATACAGGTAGGATCAAAGGATTTTCCAAATTCATTTCCAGGAGACCAAAACGTACGAAGCGACGTTGAATGCTTTCGACCATGCAAATGTGGAACATACGATAAGGAAATCAAGTCCTGACTAGCATATTCTAGTAGAGGGGGGCAAAGGTTACGTTCAACAACTAACGTAAGGGTTCGAGACCAGGGTTTCACAAAACCAAGAGTAGAAATGACCTAGAGGATTATATCGTCAATGTGAAATAGGAAATTAAGCTCCTTATCACATAAGATGTCTAGCGCGGTAGCCGATTGTACACAAGATTCGGTTGATTTTGGTATTGGTTGTCTGTGTCAGGCCATTTCAATGGAACGGGAATTTCGCGTTGATTTGTGTAACATTCGCTTGAGATGCAATTTCTCTTCTGTGTCTGCCCACGTTTCTAACCAGAAACCAACTATGCTGCACTTAGCGAAACCCAGGTAATAACTAATACAGATATTTCCAATTTTAATCTACCTGGATATAACGTAGTGTCTCTGTTCTTTCAACACCGTGGCCTAGCCACATACATACGAAATGATATTGCGTATCGGCTTCTACCACAATATGGACTCTGCTCCAATCCAGAATTTAATTTCTCGTGGCTAAAACTTCACTTTCGGAAGCATTTCATATGTGGCGGTTCCGCCAAACCCCACTGTCGACTTACCCGAAGAACCCCCATAACTACAACCCAACCTTCATAGTTTTCTGCTAATGCAATCGCATTATCATCATCATCGGCACTACAACCGGGAACCCGTCTTGGCCTTATTTAGCAAGTCCTGAGTCTTGTTAAATTTTCCATAATGATTTGTTTTTTCTGGGCAAGGTCATTAGTCTGTAAATGCATTAGCACCTGTTAATGCTTCACGCAACAAATTTATAAAATGTATTTAGCTAAAAGCTCCTGGAAGAGAATTCTTACCTTTATTCGAATTCAAAATTCCCTATAAGAATTCTGTTCCAAACATTATTAATCCCAAGCCCAATTCGGCACCTTCGGTTGCCAGGCAAATCTCAATCTTACACACGCATTTTCCCTAATTGAATTCCTGGAAACAAAACAATTTGATTTACATACAGTGTAACCGTAAAAATCAAGGAATCTTAACCTTGAGTTGGCTATTCCCAGCCTTACATGTGTACAACAATGTCTTACATACACATTGGCGGGCGATTCCATTGTCCAACGGCCAAAACAGCGTCGGGCAGCTTGTTTGTTCATCTGGAATATACCCGACAATGATCCCTCGTCTAAACGAACAAACAATCACCAATTTCGTTCTTTGCCACAAACGAATTACCCTGCATATACAAATGCAAGCAAGGGATTCGTTTCGGCTACCGACCCAAAATACAATATACAATTTTCATTGTATAAAGTATTGTAATCCATTAGCACCTTTCTCTAATGGCTATTCGTCTATTTACACAAGGGCATCACTCATCTATGACTTTTATGATGCCCTCGTCCCATCTTTTCATTTAGCACATTTCCTCGATGCATTGCGGCTAAATAAATAGACGGCAACACACATTCATAAACAATGATCTATACGATCCCTTTGTTCCTTTTCCCTCGTTTCAGGTTTCGTTTATCCTTTGCTAAATGCATCGATAAACACGGTGATGTGTACGATCACAAACGCACACCACTGCGTGCCAGAGATCGCCTTCCATTGGTCACTGGTCAAAGGAAATTTAATTTCCTTTTCACCACACCACCAAACTCACCCCAAACGAGAGTTGAATCATTGAGTCGTACTTCAACATCCAACCGAGCCGGTCGGTTAACCTCCCGCTCTCCGTAGCGCTGCGTACGTATAAACCGGAGTTGTGATTTTGGTATAAATAGAGTCAGATGCAATAAATAGCAAATACATTATATTAAAAGTAATTTTTCTTGTGTCGCTAGTGTAATTAAAATCCTTTTTTTTTGTGATCTAAATTAAATACCTAAAATTGGTGGAGAATAAAAAAGAACCATTTATTCCTAAAACAGTGTTTCCTTTTCCTACTTTATGGGCGTTGCATTGTGGAGTTTCGGTTGTGCTTTTCCTTCGGTTTACAGCAGACACTTTAGAACTTGTGGGACGGAGTAGAACCCCGTGTCGTACGCCGGCACCACGACTTCGTACCCCCACACATACACTACTGCTTTCTTTACAGAAGCCTAAACTTGGATAGAAACGCATACTTTAACGAATTTGATGCTCTGTCTGAATCTATCGATAGGAACTTGATCCTATATCCGCACACTGAAATCGTTATTGGGGGCGATTTCAATGTGTATAACTCTCAGTGGCTCCGCCACTCTGGACGCACAACACCTGAAGCTCAATATGTCCAGCTCTTTGCTGATTCTAATAGTTTAACTCAACTCGTCAATGAGCCAACACGGGTAGCAGAGACAGATGGTCATCTCGCGAATACAATGGACCTGTTTCTCACCTCCCACCCGAACAAATAGACACTTGAAGTTTCTTCGCCCTTAAACTCTAACCAACAATCGCGCTAACGAGAAAACTCCCAAAAGAACAGTATGCTTCTATGAGAAAGCCAACTGGGATGGTCTGGACAGCTTTTTTGGAAGGTTAAATTGATCGTTATTTTTCCTCAATAACGATGTTGACTCAATAACGGACACATTGACAGACACGATTCTACTTGGCATGCAGACCTTTATTCCACACAGAATAAAGAGTATCGAACCCAAGAAAAATATGTGGTTCGATTCCGGGTGCCGGAAAGCCATTAGGGCCAAAGAGTTGAGCTTCCGGTTCTATAAATCAAACAATACTGAGAAAAACTGGAAGAGATTTAAGAGAGGTAGAAATGACTGCAAAGTTCTTGCATGCCGCGAGTGAGACAAAAGATACTATACTCCCACACAGGTAATAGAAACTTCTGATCATTCCTGAAAAACATTCAAAACTCAGTCTCTTCATCCATTCCTTCGCTAATAGTCGATGACAGAGCAGTCACCAATGCAATAGAGAAGGCGAATCTACTTGCTGCACATTTTGCAGCGAACCCAACGCTGCCTGATGCCACATCAGTTCCGACTTAACTTGAGCATAATAGCACACCATGGGCCAGATTTACTTCCGAACGCGTACTGTTGCCCACACACTCAAGGAGCTAAACGCAAACAAATCCGCTGGTCCTGATGGAACTCCCCCAATTCTCTTGTAGCAATGTTCCTCTTCACTCGCTAAACCACTCCGAAAAATCTTTCATTTGTCTTATTCTACTAGCCATTTCCCAAATAGATGGAATTCAGCGAACTTTCAACCAATTCCCAAAAAGGGTGACAAATCGCCACTCTCTTCTCATCGACCCATAGCATTAACTTATATTCTCTCGAAGGTAATGGAATCACTTATCAACCGTCAACTTTCGTAATATCTGGAATCAAATGACCTCCTCAATGACCGTCAATATGGCTTTCGTGGCAACAGGTCTACAGGAGATTTGATGGCGTACCTTACCGAAAAGTGGAGCCATTCCATCCATTGCCTCGGTGAGAGGAAGGTAGTCGTATTGGATATTTCAAAGGCAGAGTATGGCATCAAGCCCTTTTGTCAAAATTTCATTCATATAGAGTTGACAATTCCCTGATCCAATGGATAAGAGACTATCTTTTCAATGCCCAAAAAACTCGTCAAAGGCGAATCCCAAAGTAAATACACTGTCGATGAACGGCACTTGCAAGTAAGTGCTTTTTGCTTATTGGTGTTATATAATATCAATCCGAATGTAGAGTGCATTTTCCATTTTCTCAAAATTAGCGGTCGGGGATGAGCCGAACATTTCGTGCATATCGAAGATCCTGCAGAAACTGCACTTTTTAGTTATTTTTCCAGCCGGACTGTCGCTTCATTTTACTTAAAACTTGTTCCTATGTGAGGTGCTTTTCTCCCTTTTAAAATATGATCCAAGATTTATGTCTTTACTTCAAAAAACATAAATTTTCTCTTAAACGTTGATTTTTATCTCTATTAGATAAGACAAGGTTCGAGGCTGAACTTGATGTTCCAAAAATAAATCGGAAATTAGGGAGTTCCACAGCTTCCCCGCTCTATAACGGAACGAGTTCTGAAGCAGCGATGTTCGCGCCGTCGGGAAATGAACCACAAACTGGTGCGATCCGTCGAATTGTCTTGTAGAGCGCATATAAACTGAATTGCGTGGAACAATAGAACGAATCTCCGAAGAACAGCACCCGTGATAATATCTGATGTACGATCCTTCGATGTGATAGCGACTGTAGTCCCGACGTCAGCGCCGAGTCGCCGATTAGGCGGATCGCCCGTCTCTGTATGCTCTCAAGTAGGTCGAGGGTATGTTTAGGAGCCGAGCTCCAAACATGGGAGCAATATTCGAGCGCGGGTTTAATTTGGGATTTATACAGGAGAAGTTGGACCGGAGTAAAATATTCCTTGATTCTAAAAAGATAACTCAGTTTTCCTGAGGCTGATCTCCTCGGGGCAATCCACTTAGAAAGATATGATGAAGTCAACGCAGAAAGATACGCGACGATTCGGAGAGGGATAATGAGACTCTTCAAACGCAAAAGACGCGAATGGGAGAAGACCGGGATCGAAAAAATCCTAGAAAATTCTAGAGCAAAGAACATCAGAGGTATGTATGCAGGCATAAATTCAATTAAAAATGGTTACCGAGGGAGAGTCAAAATAATTCGAGATGCAAACGGCTGTCTGGTCACAGAAACAAACAATATCGTGACAAGATGGAAGCAATACTTTGAAAACCTGCTCAATGTACGCACCCATCAACCACAAATAAACGCACTAAGCGTACATACAGCCGAGCCTCAAATCCCATAGCCCTCCCTCAACGAAATTGTAGACGCGATAAATCGATTGAAAAACAACAAAGCTCCCGGGGTCGACTGCTTGTGAAGCATAGAGGAGAGCCGACCGCTCGAAAGATCCACCAGCTCATCCAAACAATATGGGATAAGGAAGTTACTCCGGAAGAATGGAATACCTCAATAGTCGTTCCCATTTTCAAAAACGGCGACTGATCTGACTACGAAAATTACAGAGGAATATCTTTGCTCCCAACCGCATACAAAATATTAACAAATGCCATTCTGGTGAGAATCACACCGTACGCAGAAAAGATACTGAGAGACTACCAATGTGGATTCCGTAGGCACCAAATTTGCATGAACGAAAACAAAGGACGAGTTAGAATAGAAAACTATCTCTCAGAACCATTTGAAATCCGGGAGGGACTAAAGCAGGGAGATGGTCTAACACCGTGTCTTTTTAACCTTGTGCTCGAGTATGTCATCAGAAAGGTACAAGACGACAACATGGCCGGATCATCCCTGAACGGGGTAACACAAGTGCTCGCATATGTGGACATCGCCGTTCGGGGTTATAATCTAGAGACTGTTAGTAAAAACTGTGAAATCATCATAAAGCGGCAGAACAGGTAGGCCTAGAAATAAATGAAGACAAAACAAAATACATGATTACGGCGAGAGCAGGTGGATCTCAGGGAACACATATAAACGTCAGAGGTGAGATATTTCAAAAAGTTAAAGAATTTAAATATCTGGGAACGATACTGACGGCCAGTAACGAAATGTCGAAGGAAATTAACAAAAGACTGCATTCCGGCAACGCTAGTTGGCACGCAGTCAGGAAACTACTGAAATCCAGACCGCTATCACGTAATATAAAGCTCCGTGTCTATAGAACCATAATCATGCCGATTGTTCTATATGGATGTGAAACATGGGCTCTCACAAAACGGGAAGAAAACAAATTCCGCGTATTCGAGAATAAAGTTTTGAGGGGTATCTTTGGAGGTAAATATGACGAGGAGGCAGGACACTGGAGGAAACTCCATAACCACGAATTGGAAGAGCTATATCGCAAACCTACAATAGTGAGAATAATCAAGTCGCGAAGATTAAGATGGGCCGGACACGTGGCGCGAATGGGCAACGATAGGAGCGTGCGTAGAATTCTTGACAGCAGACCAACGGGAAAGAGACCGGCCGAACACTCGCTGTCCACAACAACACGGATCAATTGATTTTCGAGGAAGCTCTTCGTCCAGTCACAAAGCTGCTGGAAAAGTCCATATGAACAAAGTTTGCTCAGCAATACCCCGTGCCAGACGCGGTCAAAAGCTTTGGAGATATCTAATGCGACCGCCCTTGACTCACCATGCCGCTCAATCACAGATGTCCATATATCGATTAGAAGTGTCAAAAGGTCTCCCGTGGAGCACCTGCCACGGAATCCGTATTGATGATCATTCAGAAGTCCGTTGCACTCCTTATACTTAATTAGCTCGGAATTGATGACTTTTTCAAACACCTTAGATAACATAGGCAGTAATGTTATCGGCCGATAATTTTGTGGGAGACACTTTTTTCCCGTCTTTGGGATTGGCTGTACTCGAGAGATTTTCCAGCAGGTAGAAAAGGTTCCACGTGTATAAGATAGGCGGAAGAGTCTGCCAAGAACCGGTGATAGTTCTGAAGCACAGTTCATAAGCACTATTGCTGGTATTCCGTCCGGCCCGGTTGCCTCCCTTCAGTCCAGTTCACGTAGAATGCGTTGAATAGTACGCGGGCGGACCCTCAAATCCCGCATCGAAGACCGCACCGGCACGATCACAGGTGGCTCCCATAGACCGGCATCGAGGTTTGAATTCGCGGAAAATAAATTTGGGAACACATTAGCTTTATCCTTTGAATTTGTGATCCCGCTGTCCGTAAGCAACGGAGGAAAAGAGGAGGAAGCGAAGTAACCACTGACACCCCTTGCGATTGACCAGAAGGAACGCGAATCAGTTGGGCACTCAAGGAGTTTATTGGTCACTCTATCGTTGTAAGCCTTCTTCGTGGTATCAATCGCCTGGTTGCACGCGTTTCTGACTCTAACAAAATTTATTCTGTTAACATCAGTGGACAACATAACATATTTAGTGAATGCCTTAAGGGCTTATGCCACTGTAGATACCCGAATGTCGACCACTTCTTTGGTTTGTTTTTAATTCAGGGGCAGTCGAAATCCAGAAGGCCGAAGTTCCGACCGAATCCAGGTAAACAAATTTGTATCATTTAAGATAAAAAAAAAACGCAACTAAAAGCAATATCTTTCATTCGCCGAAAATCCTACTATTTCGGTTACCCTCATTCATCAACAACAACGACAGTTGATTCACTTGACAAAGACGGCCAAGGCTATTGGTGCCAAATAACCATACAGGCTTCGTGGCGGATAATTCCCGCCTTTCCCCAGCCCAGCACAGTTGAAAACCGAACTGACTTCACCCAACCGACCGCTACTAACCAACCCCGCTCCAAGAACAGGTAAGACCTCCCTTTAAGACTTAAGGTAAGGCCCAAGATATTATACAGTGGTGGAAAAAAAATAGAAACAAAGGTTTAGATAACGATCAACAATCAGTAACTGCGTACAATTTGGTTTTTCTTCGGCACCAATTCTATACCCGAACCGTACCTAACAGTACTTTGATATGGTACATCAATTTGCTATTATCAGTTTTTTGGTTTTGCCTAGTAGTAAAAAATGCAAGCGAACGGGATATTTTGCCTGGAAAAAATAATAGAAACAAAGCATCACCACAGTCTTCAATTGTGATTGTGAAGTAAACTACTGGTTCGTCTTTTCTGAAATCTTGGTAAATTTGTTAGTCTTGTGTTTTAGTGTTTGTCAGAAAAAAAAAAAAAATAAAAATAAAATTTTGTGAAAATGGGTCGTGGAGTACATTGCACTAGTTCCGATCGTGAATTGATAAACAAATTAAGAAATGACGGGAAAACAATGGAAGAAATGAAGTGCTCTAAAAAAATATTCACAGCTCTTCATTCAGGTCCCCAAAATGGAAACCAGAGCAAGAAAGAGAAAAACAACCTCACGATTCGACAAATTGCTAATCCGACTATCCAAGAACAAGCCGTTTTTTTTCTTCAACGGAATTAAAAAATGACAAACGTACCTTATACGAGTCGTACAATTAGAAACAGACTAATTGAAGCGGGTCTTCCTGGAAGAGGCCCCAGAAAAGTTCCATACTTGAGCAAGAAAAATATAAAGCAGAGACTTAAAAAACACCTCGACCGTGTGAATTGGAATAACATCTTATGGTCGGATGAACACAAGATTAATTTGTTTGGTTCCGATGGAAAAATGCACGTCAGACGACCAATGGACTCAGAATTCAATCCAAAGTATACGAAAAAGACAGTGAAACATGGTGGAGGCAATTTAATGATTTGGGGGTGCTTTTCAGTATCTGGTGTTGGTCAGCACACCTCAAAATTGGCTAAAGAATAGTTTCTTCAAAACATAGTCGATGTAATGGAGTGGCTATCGCAGTCTCTTGATCTTAACCCAATAGAACACCTATGGGCATTCTTAAGCGCAAAATCGGAGACTGCAAAGCGAAAAATAAGGAAGAACTTTGGTCCAAAATAAAAGATGAATGGTACTCTATACCAGCCGCGACTTGTACCAAACTGGTCAATTCCATGGGACGAAGATGCGAAGCAGTCATTAAAAACAAAGGTGCAACAACTAAGTATTAAAAGCATATGAAACACTTTTACTGTAAATTAATTATTCACAAAACAAAAAAAAAAACGAATTTGTTTCTATTATTTCTTCCAGGCAAATCCAAGGAAAACCGGAATCAATATATTTTTTTCACTATTTCTCGCTTTTTTTTTTAATTAAAAATTTAGTATTTCTTTTAATTTAATTTAATTTAGTGAGAGCAGAACCCTCGTTTATTTCACTTAGTACAAGCGTTAAAAAAGAAATTAAAAGTAAAAACTTACGAGCTAACTTAAGAACTAGAGATTACAAAAATTAATTTAGAATAAATAAGAAGGTAATATGGTGGGAAGGTGGCGGTGCACATGATGGGGTGGCAAAGACCGGGTAGTAGGATAAAGGGGCGGGGTGATTGGAATGTGTACGGGTTGTAAGAGTGGAGTGTAGACGGTTGGTGGGGCAAGGTCAGGAGGGGAAAGAGAGAAGACGACGTTTGAGTGCAATAGAAGTAAGGTAGAAATCGAAGGAGGTAGGGTAAGAGTTTGCCCGCCTTAGCATTCGTGAAATGGATTCATTACAGCGGTAGGAAATGTGGTGGAAGGGCAGATAGAAAAGACGGTGGTTTCGTAGGTTACGGGGCAAGGTGTTGAGTGCGATGGTGGAAAGCAAGCTAGGGCAATTGATTGTGCCGGAGAGGAGACGGTGGATGAAGAGGATATCTGCGCTCCTCAAGTGTATTGAGATTGATCAAATGGAGCCGACTTGTGTATGGGGGAAGAATCCGAGGATTCGCCCAGTTCAGTCCACAGAGGGCAAAACGCAGAAAACGACGTTGCACGCTCTCGATTCTGCGGATATGGGACAAGCAGTGTGGAGACCAGACCTGACTGGCGTATTCAAGAAGGGGGCGGACGAAGGCTATGTAGAGGGAACGGGAAACCTAGGGATTAGAGAATTCCTTAGGCCAGCGTTTCACAAACCCTAGGGCGGAGTTGGCCTTAAGAATGATATCACCGATATGTGGGATGAAGCTGAGCTCCCTGTCAAATAAGATTCCGAGGTCACGTATTGAGGATAAGTATGAAATCTGTTGGTTTCACGAAGTAGGAGCGAGGAGGTGGGGGTGGACGTTTGTGGGAGAAGGTAATGGATTGACATTTGGCAACATTGAGTTCCAGGCAGTTATTACAGCACCAGGTTGAGAAGCTGTCGAGGTCCTGTTGGAGAAGTGAGGAGTCGAGAGGAGAGATGATTGTTTTGTAGAGTTGGGCGTCGTCCGCATAGAGGGAGATGGATGAGTGTTTAATAACAGAGTCGACATCATTGATGGTAAGGATAAAAATGAGGGGGCCTAGATGACTTCCTCGCGGAACCCCTGACGTGGAAAGAAAAGGATCGGACAGGGAGGATCTGAATTTGACACGGTAGGATCGGTCTTTCAGATAAGAAGATAACCATTTGATCAATAGGGCTTCGAAACCTAGGGAGGACAGCTTGAAAAGGATGAGATTATGGCAGATTTTGTCAAATGCCTTGCTGAAATCGGTGGTGATAACATCGACTTCGTTGCCATTCTCTAAGGCACGGAGAGTATGGGATGAGAACTCGATCAGATTCGTTGTGGTCGACCTACACTAAAGGAAACCGTGCTGGCTGGGTGAGATGATGGATTTACAACTGAAAGATAACGCATTGTAAAGGAGCCCTTCGAACAGTTTAGGAATATGAGACAGTTTGGCAATGGGTCGGTAGTTGCTGATATCATTTTTAGGTCCCTTTTTATGTATGGGGGTGACATAGCAGGATTTCCAGATAGTAGGGAAAGTCCCTTGAGATAGAGATAGGTTGAAAATCTTTGATATCGGGAGAAGAAGAGAAGTGGAACAGTTCTTTAAAAATCCAGACGGGAGTTCATCAGGTCCAGGGCTGAACTCGTCTTTGAGTAAGTTTAATTTCTCCTCAACTACGTGACACTGAATAAGTTGAGGGGTGAAGGGGCCGAGGGAGAATTCGGACAAGTCTTTGAAGTGAGACGGATTGGGTTCGAAGGAGATGTCTGTGAAGGATTTTTTGAAAAACGACGCGAACAGGTTGGCAATAGTTAGGTGGTCGTTTGACGTAGTCCCGCCATAAGACAGGGAGTTAGGATAGGCGTCGGATTTACGTTTATAATTTATAATGTGGAAAAAGGATTTGGGATCATTGATCAAATTGGATTGTGTTTTAATAAGGTATTTGGAGTAGAGGGCGTTAGAGTTCGGAAAATTTATAAAAGGACCCGAGATAGTTGGAGTAGTTTTCAATGGATCGCATTTTGAGGAAAATGTTCCATAAGTTATTCCTTTTGTTCCGAAGATTGCGGTTATACCATGGCGGCGAAGAAACCGATGACCTGCCGCGAGAATAGGGGATATATAAAGCGACGGCATAGTAAATCTCCTTATAAATAGTGGCCGTGGCTTCTTCTACACCCAAATGATCAAAGCAAAACACTGTTTTGCTAAGATGCTCATTTAGGAGGCGGAAATTAGCCTTGTGGGAGTTGTAAGAAAAGCAGTCAGGTGGGAGAGAGGGATGTGTTTCGTGGTCGAGATATAAGGATAAGAGCAGTAGGGGGTGATAATTCTCAATGGTAGAGAGGGCGTGTGGGCTAGGGGCAACTGAGAACATGAGAGGGTCGGTTGTGAACACGAGGTCCAGCTGTCTCCCCATATGGTTTGGGACATTGCTAATTTTATGGAGGCATGAGTCGGTGAGGCCGTTTATAAAAATACGTTCATTAGAACTAGTGGGGTTAGAGACGTAGAAGGCTTGTTCGTCAGCCGATGTCCATTATAGGTGGGGGAGATAAAATCGCCAAGAACGACGATATCGCCTGTTGCGGTGCTTAACTCTGTAAGGTTATCTACCGCCTCTATTGCGAGTTCGTATGACGCGATGGATCGAGAAGGAGGAATACAGAAACAGATAATAAATAGAGACTTTTATGTATTACAGTGCACCAAATCTATTAGTATATTTTTAAATCTTATTTTTCCCCAAATACATTTTTTCTTAACGATTAATGTCGAAGAACAAGCTTGTTTCTATTATTTTTTCCAGCACTGTATATTTATAGATATATTACAATTCATTAAGTAGGTAATTTTCAAGGTTGTGTATTAAAAAAATAATCATAAGAATTACAATAAATTAAGCAATAATGGTTTTAGACAACAACAAAATATATGTTCCGTTTTTTTTAAGTGCATTTAGGCTAAAGAATAAAGTAATAGAGTTTAAGTAAAATAAATAAACCGAAAAAAAATCGGAATATTTTATCAATTGGCAAGCACGGGAGTTGAGCACGAAGCTTGTTGCTATCCTTGAGCAACCAAACGCTCAAGAGATTTTTGAAATAGCGAGTATGGGCAGGAAATTGTTTTGTCATCTTTTCATTTAGACGGTGCATACAGTGCAGCCATAAACATGCAAATTATAAACAGAAATGAATGGGTTGGGGAATCATTAACTAAACAAAACATACAACACGAATAAAAGTTACGAATTTATCAGTAGATATTTTTGATAAAAATCGTACTTTACAGACGGACAATTATTCCAAGAGTGCGAATTTAGTGAATCAACTTATATCAAAACATATTTCTTTACTTAACCAAATCACAAGGACGACCAACATGAATTTGTGATATTAAAACGGCAAGTGGTTTCTCGAAAAAACAGTCAAGGGTTTGGGATCTTGAAATGGAAAGACAGATGTTTTTCATAAAAACATAACAATAAAATCGGGTACGAGATAAGGGAAAAAATGTTGATTATGAAAAAAAAAAAAAAAAAAGCGATTAATCTCTGACCAAACGAGGGCTTACACAGCAGTCCCTAAATTTGTATAAAAAATTAATATTCGAATCTATTTTTGAATACTTCGGTTGCAAATGCGTTTCTTAGTTCCAAGACGTGACGAAAAGAAAAATATCAATTCCAACACATCCGAAACAATTGTTGGATGCGCTCACACGAGGGCCGATGCAAGCAGAACTAGTCGAGCATTTTAAGGGGAAGGAAAAGTGCATAGAGTTGTTGCACAAATTCGAGAACATTCAAACACACGTCAGTGGGAATGCTCACAAAACATGACATCTCTTACGTGCAAATCTCAACCACACCTTTGTTTAGAATGTTTTAATATACCCCATTAAAATGATAACCACTTTTTTCCCTTGGCAATGCCGGTCCCACACCGACGTCGCCAAAACAAAAGTCCAATCATTCCTCTGAGTGACGCCTTTTGAAATAAAAGTTCACTGTCAGTCCCCAGCAGCGGACGTCGCGCTCAACATGTTAATGCAGATAAGGTACTTGGAAGAATGTATAAACAAACAAATTCTTTCTTTAATGTGTTTCGTGCATTCAATCATTTTTATATGAATGAGTGATGATCTAATAATATGTAATACTTCACACACACCCTTTCACTGGGTTTTCTCACTTATCCTAGACGAATGCTGAATAGGCCCTATCAAAATTTGAATATCAACCGAACCGCCGCCGTGAGGTTTCCAAGAAACCCTAATTAACATTTATCCAGAAACACAAGTTTACAAAAATTGCTCCACGATTTAAAGGAAAAAAATTTCGGAAGGCGTTAACCAAACATCACCAGGTTCGTTAGTAAATGATAACACAAATTTGCAATATCAGCGACAACCTCAACCCACTCAGGCAAACTATCTTCCATTTCTGCAATAGACCTTCGCGCCCGATGTGGACCCATCTGCTCACACGAGTGCGCTTTTTCACGCCTCTCACTTTGATTCAATCCCTTAAAATAATTTGTAAGAATTACTATGTCCAAATTTAGTGCAACCATACGAATTTTTGTTTTCTCTATTCGACATTTCAATTATCTCCTCGTTGCAAATAAAAAATTCCTCCATTGTAGTGTGATTCAAATTAAAAAGAGAAAAAAAAACAGCGGCAATAAAAAAAAAAAGATCCCAACGTTTCCCCTTGACGACATGACGACGGATATATAAAGAAGGTAATTGTAATTGCGATGGTGGTGGTGGCGACTGGCGACCATGAGCATGAAAATGTCATTGATGAATGACCAGAAAAAATTTTCTTCGAATAACAAATAAATTAACTAAATAATAGTATTCGTGTTATCAAATGATTTCCAATTAATTACGACATGCGGCTATGTGCTTACCAGGCGAAACAGTTTTCTCCAATATTTCTATAAGTTGCAGGTTCACTTGGGTATTCATCTTTTCCCGTGTATGCGTTTTTCCCTTTTGCGTCGATAAATTTAATGACTTGAAATTAAATTTTTACTTTCGATCTGTGGTACTTCAATGAATTAAAATCTATTACACAATAAATATAACTTTTTTAAGATAATCTGATTTAATTAACCGGCTACACTAGTTCCGCACACAAGCTTCTATAACGAAATTCGAAGTAAATTTGATGGTCGCCCTAACGTCTATTTCAGATTGTATTACAGGTCTCCTAAGACGTGTTTCTACTTGGTGAATGAACGGATTTCCATGTGAACCAAATGGACGTGTTCAGGTAGTCAGATGACATGTGTGGTAAAACAACTTAACCAACTAGACAGCTTTGAATGAAAATCCAGTTCACGTGTTTTTAAATGTATATAAATATGTTAATAAGAAAGATAATTTCCAATCCAATATTCAAATATATCATCATCATCATCATCGGCACTACAACCGGGAACCGGTCTTGGCCTTATTTAGCAAGTCCTGAGGCTTGTTAAATTTTCCATAATGATTTAAATATATAAATGAATATAAATATGATATAAGAAGGAAGATAACTTAAACAGGTTGACAGCTTTGATTCGAAATACAGTACACGTATTTTTAAATGTATTTAAATATGTTAATAAGAAAGATCATTTCCAATCCAGTATTCAAATACATAAATGAATATAAATATGTTACAATAAGGAAGATTAACTTAAACAACATGACAGCTTTGATTTAAAATCCAGTACAAGTATTTTTAAATTTATATAAATATGTTAATAACTAATTAATAATAAGGAAGATCATTTCCAATCCAATCCTCAAATTTATAAATAATATAAATATTGTAATGAGCTTAGGGTTCGCTGGATTAATTATTTTTGAATAAATAAGAGCCGTTAAATTGATTTTTGAATTAATATAACACTTTATTAGTCCGTTAATCACAACCGCCACTTTTACCATACACAACGATTTCTTGACTTAGCGCTTCCGTACTTATCGCGTATTTTCCTTCGTACTTTTAACTTGAGACTTATCGCTTGCTTCGCTTTCTTATTTATCACTCTAACTTCTTCTTCCGCTCTGCGTGCGAGGTATTTATACTGTTTTTCTTCATTCTGATTTAGTGTATCGTTTCCGTCCGCTCCATAGTCTTGAATGTTCTATTCCAGTTTTCCAGTACTTCCTAAAATAATCTAGTACTTTGTTTCGGACTTTCTCGAAGATTCCAGTACTGATTGTCATATGCGTCACACTACCCTCCGCCTAGATTAGTTCGTCCCGAACTAAGCTCACTGAACTCCTGGGTTAACAAAAGTCGCCAGTCGGTCACGATGTACCACTTTCATCTTGGCGTTCGGTCTTCGCTGAATCCTATAGACAACGTCGTTAATTCTTGTGAGAATCTTATACGGTCCTTCCCAATGTTGCCGCAACTTCGGAGACCTTCCTTTTTGTCGATGAGGGTTATAAAGCCATACGTTATCACCTGCATTAAATCCGGGTGCGTTGGCTCGAACGTCGTACCTTGTTTTCATCCAGTCACTGGATACCTTGATTTGCTTTCGAACCAAATGATGAATCTCGTCGAGGCGATTTCTCCATTCGGCTACGTAGTGGAGGTATTCCGAATCGCAGGTCGGCTGGTAATCGTATCTCCCGTCCAAATATAATTTTTGCTGGAGAATGGCCCGTCGTATCGTGATTAGCCGATCTATAGCTCATGAGAAAGGTTTGTACATATTTGTCCCAATCTCTTTGGTGATCACTAACGACCTTCGATAAATGCTCTTTCATTGTTCGGTTGAACCTTTCGACCATTCCGTCTGACTGCGGTCCTGGTTTTCCTTACGCCCAGTGCCGCACAGATGCCTTGAAATATCTGTGATTCGAAATTTCGGCCTTGATCGGAATGTAGCTCACAGGGAACTCCATATCTGCTGATCCAATTATTGATTAGCTGCTCAATGACGGTTGTTGCTTCTTGGTTTCGGAATTGGAAGGACTTGCTGAAGTAATCCATGATAACTAACATGTATTTGTTGTTGTCGTTTGTTTTTGGGGATGGTCCTGAGATATCAATCGCAATTCGCTCGAAAGGGGCACCCACGTTGTACTGCTTCATAGCGCTCCTTGGTTTTGCCGTTGGTCCTTTGGTCGCAGCGCAAGTTGTGCACTTCCTACACCAAGACTCGACGTCATCTCTCATGTGAAGGCAGTAAAAACGAGATCGTAATTTTGAAAGTGTCTTATTAACTCCCAAATGTCCACCGGAGGCCTTGTCGTGCATTTCTGTTAGAACCTCTTCCACTTTTGATGGTGGGACTAGAATCTGCATTCGATGGGATTTTCCATCCGCGGCTTCCCATTTACGCTTAAGAATACTAGTTCCGCCAGATCCCACGGCTCGCCTTCCTGAAAAAACCCCCATAACCACAACCCGGGTCTGCACCAGCTTTCGCTAATGCAATTCGCATTAGCATCTTAGATGCTTCACGCATCAAACAGACCCAATTATTATAACCTTAAAATCCCTATAAAGAAAACTTACCTTCATGCATCCCTTCGCATACAATTTTTCAACTTCAGGATTACCTTCATGCATCCCTTCGCATACAATTTTTCATAAGATTTCTTTGTTTTCCTATTTGGTATTCTGAACCAATTCGGTACCAGACAAATTCCTGTAAACAAAATAATTCGGATTGCAATCAATGTAACCGTCATGACAGGGACCATAAATATCGCGCCGTCTATTTTCCCAGCCGCGTCATATACCTTTACATACACATTGCCTGGCAACCTTTTTTTTTTTTTGTTTGTCTTACCAACAAACAACCCAAGCAGCTGCATATAATTAGCGCAATAGACGCTGAAACCAAATTCTCCAGCATTTCCTAATGCAAATATGAACCCGGTTTCTATTGCAGCCAGAGATGCCATAAACATCCAATTTGCTTTTAGCACCATTTTCTCCTAACGTCGAAAATAGCGACGAGGCATCGTATAAACATGACCCTCATTAAAGAGCGAACCATTTGGTCGCCTTTTCTTTTGTCCTTGCCGCCTGCCTGTTTCGCTGTTCCACTGCACGTGTGAATAGCATTGATCTCAACGATCCCACACATACCACCATGACCTTTATTACAAGATCTGGTTTCCTATACCACCAAGAGAGACTTTACGTTTCCCTGGTGGTAGTTAAAAAACGATATCCTTATTGGAGAGGATATCGTTTGAGTCTTATTCCATCCTCCGACCACGCTGGTCGCACGCGTGAAACTCCCGCTCTCCGCCACCAGCGGAGAAGCGTAAACAGTAACATACGCAAATATATACCCGGAGTCGTGTGGGTATTAGTTTAAAGTATCAATTGGAATGTTTTAAGTGTTGTTCGACTTTAATATACATTGAAATAATGAAAGTATAAACCATTTTTGATGAATCGAAAACAATAAGTGCCCGTTTTTAGTTTTGTACTCAACCCAAAATAAATAAAAAAACAGTTTGAACTATTAAGGCTCGCGTGCGTTTTGCTTGTTTTTCTGTTGTGTACGCTGCGTTGTAGATTTCTTTTGGTGTTTCCTTTTGTGTCAGCGGAACGACGGATTTCCTTCGGAGGAACATATACATGATGGAGGAGGAAGTAGAACGGAGTACCCATGCAGGTACATTACTTCCTACCCCACAATACCATCTTCCACCAGCAAGGAATTCCATTGTGCCCAATATGCCTTAAATGTTCCACGCAATATATTGTTCCACGGAAATATTGTTCCAAGTTAGCCGCTCGTTCTTTTCTTTGTATTCCAGAATTAGCGGCATATCTTCATCCTGAAGTTGAGCTGCGCGTATAGCATCATTCGTCCACCCATCTAGTACTTCTACTTGTACATTTCGCAGGTCGTACGCCTCTTCTTTATCTTCCGCTCTATGACAATGTTTACAATCTGGCTTACATGGTCTTCTTGATAGAACATCAGCGTTATTATGCACCTTCCCTTGACGGTGGGAAATTTGGAAATCGTACGTTTGAAGTCGTTCGATCCATCGAGCTATTTGTCTTTCCGGATTCTTAAAATTTAGCAACCATTTCAGGGCGGCATGATCCGTCCGAAGGTGGAATCGACGTCCGTAGAGGTATTTATGGAAATTCTTAACGGTTTCTACGACAGCCAGCAGTTCCTTTCTTGTTGCGCAGTAATTTCTCTCTGGCTTAGATAGAACTCGACTATAATATGCGACAACTCTCTCTTTACCATCGACTTCCTCTGACAACACTGCTCCGATTCCTGTGTTACTTCCATCAGTATCCAATATAAATGGGCAATCCGCTCTTGGGAATGCCAATGTTGGTGTCTTACATAACTCGGCCTTCAATGTGTTGAATGCTGCCTCACACTTTTCTGTCCAATTGAATTTCTTGTCTTTACCCGTTAGTTCATGTAGGGTTCTAGCCACATTGGCAAAACCTTTAACAAATCGTCGGTAATATGTGGCTAATCCCATAAAGCTTCTCAGCTGCTGTTTGTCTTCTGGAGTAGGCCACTCTCGGGCGGCTGCTATTTTATCAGGATCCGTTTGAACTCCTGCAGATGAAACGATGTGTCCCAGAAATTTTACTCTCCTTTGGAAGAGTTCACATTTCTTCGAATTGAGCTTTAAGTTGGCCTGTCTTAGTCGTTCGAAGACGGAGCGCAGATTATTGATGTGTTCTGGTAGATTCCTTCCAACAACGATGATATCGTCCAAGTACACAAGACACGTCTTCCATGTAAGTCCCCGTAGAACACTCTCCATTAATCGTTCAAACGTTGCTGGAGCATTACACAATCCAAAACGCATCACGTTGAATTGATAAAGTCCGTTTCCGGTAGTAAACGCTGTCTTCTCCTTGTCCTCCTCCTTCACTTCCACTTGCCAGTAACCGCTTTTTAGGTCCAATGTTGAAAACCACAGAGCTCCACAAAGTGTATCTAGTGTGCCGTCGATTCGAGGAAGTGGGTAACTGTCTTTCTTCGTAACGTCGTTTAACCGGCGGTAGTCGACACAAAATGTAGTTGTCCCATCCTTCTTCTTGACGAGCACTACCGGCGAAGCCCATGGGCTCGATGATTGATTGATCCTTGCTCTTCCATCTCTCGAATCATGTTGCCTATACCGGTGCGTCCGAATTTATCATTTCCTGTCACAAAACTATCAGAAAAATCGTTCAGGAGTGATTTAACGTTTGTCTTTTCTCTGTCTGTTAATCCGATTTTATAGGCATCAGCCTATTAACCACAGAGGATGCACCAGAGAGCTGTTAAATTGAATGGTCCTCTCCCCTAGTCTGATTTGAGCTTATTATTGATGCGGGTGCGATTCCCTCTCCTTTTCTTATTGCGACCGGCTCCTTGGACGCATTTATGATCCTGACGGGTACGATGTGCTTCTTCGCATAGATAAGGACTTTCACAACAAGGATGTTCCCCTTACGCTGATTTTGTACAGCCTCGGTGATGTAAAATCGATTGTCACCGGGATCACTCACGAGACTGGTACAAATTACCGAGTCTGAACGAGCTGGGATCTCATCCTCCTCACGCACATAACATTTCAGTCTTGGCAATTGTTCGTCCTGCAGTGTAACCTCCAAGTTACCAATTTGCAGTGTTCTTTGACCGATATCTAGAACAACGTGATGCTCCTTCATGAAATCCATTCCAAGAGTGCATTCGTCCGTAATATCGGCAACCAAAAATTGGTGGGAGATGGAAATATTGCCCAGCACTATTATGCTCTCGACTTTTCCGTAGACGGTAGAGCATTCTCCTGTGGCAGTCCTCAAAGCGTATCTTCCGTTTTTATTAAGGGCTATTTTGCCCACGACATCCGGCCGAATTATGGATCTCGTTGCTCCAGTGTCGATTGTCACTGTTGTTGTCCTTGCATTAACGATCGTAGTTATAACCAAACTTTGGTTATCCCGTTGGAGTTGCGATACAGTTACGATGCTGGGTTTGCACATTCCACCAGGCGACTTGCGCCCCGTAAAGTCTGCCCTTACAAGTTTCCCGGGCTATTGACCTCAGGTTGGTCCGTCTCCTCCTATGATTAGCGCATGAACAACAATTCTCAATTGATGTTTCATTCATTCGTCGACGTTTCCTACAGTCCACGGAGATGTGGCCGACTTCGCCGCATGTCCAACACTTCATATCAGGTCTCGGGGTTCTTCGTTGTACATACCCGATTCTTTGGCTGGAACATTCCTGGACGGACGATTCTCGGACTCTATATGTACTCCTGGTAGCTAGTTTAGCAGATTCATATGCCAATGCGAACGCCCGTATTTCTTTAGTCGTCTTCTTTCCTGCCAAACGAACGGCTTGTTGCAGGTCCCGATCTTGGAGTGCGTTTATAAATGCATCCATTGCTACCTCGTTCAGAAATTCCTTAGTCATATTTGAATAAGAGAAGTTTGCCAATCGCTCAATTTCTGTCTGCAACTGTTGAAGATTTTCTCCAGGTTTCTGCGTTCTGCTCCTCAGTTGCATGCGGTAGACCTGCTGCATGTGGTTGTCTCCATACCTAGCTTCGAGGCCGTCTCTTACCGCTTGCAAATCTGTTTGCTTCTCTGCTGGTATGGTTTGTAGCAATTCTGCAGCCGCCCCGTGGAGTGACAAGATTAGTGATGTTGACTTTTGCTCATCCGACCACTTATTATAATTGGCCGCGGCGTCAAACTGACGTATAAATACGGAGAAAGGTCCCGTTCCATCGAAGGTTGGCGGTTGCACGCTTGTATCTTTGTAGTCATGTTGATTGCTAGGCGATGTCTTATTTCTCTCAACACACTCAAGTCTCCTTTCGATTCGCAGTATTTCTTCGGTGACTTTTAGATCCAGATTTTCTACATCGTTTCGAATTTCTGACTGGATTTCTTCCTTCCAGTGTTGAAAATTACATTTCATCCACTGTGTTTGAGCATCCAATTTCGCGTTCAGATCTGCAGCTTGTGCGTCGAATTTTGAATTTTGGACGGCGAATTTTGAATTAACATCTGCAGCTTGTGCGTCGAATTTTGAATTTTGGACATCCAACTTTGCCTTAACATCTGCAGCTTGTGCGTCGAATTTTGTCATCATCATCCGGAACATCTCCGAAATGTCTAACAGTGGCGAACTCTTCTCCGTTACATTGGCACCATCTTGACTCGCTGTTTCTTCTCCATCCGGACAGTCTGGACCAATCGTAAAAACATATGTGCCGACATCAATACCCTCTTCCTCCATTGCTGCTTGCAGACGTTGTCGAAGAATTTGCTTCTGTCCTCTGCTATCCAGATTCCGGTCCTCAAGTTCCTTCTTCAACTCAGGAACGCGAAGATCCTCCAAATGTCGATCTGGCATCGTCACAACACACTTTCACACACTTATTCACTTAAACAATAATTAATCCCACTTCTGACACCAATTGTAGCGAGCTTAGGGTTCGCTGGATTAATTATTTTTGAATAAATAAGAGCCGTTAAATTGATTTTTGAATTAATATAACACTTTATTAGTCCGTTAATCACAACCGTCACTTTTACCGTACACAACGATTTCTTGACTTATCGCTTCCGTACTTATCGCGTATTTTCCTTCTCACTTCTAACTTGAGACTTATCGCTTGCTTCGCTTTCTTACTTATCACTCTAACTTCTTCTTCCGCTCTGCGTGCGAGGTATTTATACCGTTTTTCCTCATTCTGATTTGGTGTATCGTTTCCGTCCGTTCCATAGTCTTGAATGTTCTATTCCAGTTTTCCAGTACTTCCTAAAATAATCTAGTACTTTGTTTCGGACTTTCTCGAAGATTCCAGTACTGATTGTCATATGCGTCACAATATGTTATAATAAGGAGGATTATTTTTTAAAGTATCTATCTGACTATGTCAGGGGGAAAATCATGGAGATATCATGATAAATAATGGAACTTTAAGAGGTTCGTCATCGCATAACCGGGCTAGCTCTCGAGGCTATGCCCACGCTTGACTGGTGACGGTATTTTGTAACATCAGGGGCATCGGTTTCACCAATACCAATGTAAATGCCGTCTACCAATATTTGCAAACAACGAAACCTGATATCCTTGCCCTAACTGAGACCCAGGTCGATTCGTCAACTGATTCGACATATCTTCGTTGCTCAGGATACGACTTGCATTCGAGATTCCGTTTTAAGGGCGGAGTCTGCGTTTTCGCGCGGTCCAATCTGGCTTGCCAGCGGATGGAGGCGTTGGAACCCAATAATATGGACATCATATGGTTGAGGGTCTTTGTGGTCTTTACCGCTCCCCGAATGACGATCGACCGTCGACATTTTTCGATCATCTTTCATATTCGACTGGATACAGATCAACCACCCAGCTTCTGAAACTGTTGTCCTCGGCGATTTTAATGTGCATAATTCCGACAAGGTTGTTACATTCTAACAGAACCGACGGGGCTGGGAGGCTGGCGGAGATGTATGCTGTTAGCCACAACTTGAGTCAACTTGTGGAGGAATCAACGCGAGTGCCGGATGCCCGAGGCGATTATGCGAACACCCTGGATCTGTTTTTGACAGTTGAACCGAGTATTTATACCGTAGAGGTTTCTGCGCCACTGGGAAACTCAGATCACTGCTTGGTATCTGTTGCGCAAGCACTTGCATATCAAGCGAATAACCGGCCTAGGCAGCTTCGCCATGTATGGAAGTATGAGGCTGCTAACTGGGACGATATGCGAGATTTCTTCGCTTCGGAAACTCCGATGTTAAGGCTTGCGCGGAGTTGGTATCAGAGATTATTATTCTGGGGATGGAGATGTATATTCCACATTCCATCAAACGAAGTTCGTCTGATAAACCTTGGTTTGCCAAAAATGCGAGCTGATTACAGCGGCAAAAAATTGAGCTTTTAAGCAATGGTGCTCCAATCCCACCGATGTTAACAGAACGAATTTTGTTAGAATCAGAAACGCGTGCAACCAGGCGATTGATACCGCGAAGAAAGCTCATAACGACAGGGTGATCAATAAGCTCGTTTGGTGCCCAACTGGTTCGCGCTCCTTCTGGTCAATGGCAAAGGCTGTCAGCAGTAACTTTGCTTCCTCCTCTTTCCCTCCGTTCGTGACCGACAGCGAGACGTTAGTCACGAATCCAAAAGATAAAGCTAATGTGTTCCCGAATTTATTTTCCGCGAATTGCAACCTCGATTCCGGCGGATTACCAGCAATAGTCCTTAAGAACTGTGCTCCAGAACTATCGCCGGTTCTTGGCAGACTCTTCCGCTTATCTTATGCACGGAGGACCTTTCCTGCCTGCTGGAAAATCGCTCGAGTTCAGCCAATCCCAAAGACGGGAAAAAAGTGTCTCCCACAAAATTACCGACCGATAGCATTACTGTCTATGTCATCTAACGTGATGGAGAAAGTCATCAATACAGAGTTGGTTAAGCATTTGGAGTGCAACGGACTTCTGAATGATCGTCAATACGGATTCCGTGGCAGGTGGTCCACAAGAGACCTTTTGACACTTAAAACCGATGTATGGACATCTGCGATTGAACGGCATGGTGAGTCAAGGGCGGTCGCATTGGATATCTACAAGGTTTTGACCGCGTCTGGCACGGGGCATTGCTGAGCAAACTTCGTTCATATGGACTTCCCAACAGCTTTGCGACTGGACGAGGAGCTTCCTCGAGAATCGATCGATCCGGGTTGTTGTGGACGGCGAGTATTCGGATCTGTATCCTGTTAATTCAGGGGTGCCCCAAAGTTCTATTTTGGCTCCAACTTTATTTTTGCTTCACATAAATGATTTGTTGGAGACAACGGATAACAAAGTGTTCAGTTTTGCGGATGATAGTACGCTTGTTTCCTCCTTTTCGAGTGTTCGGCCGATTGGCGCATCTGCGTCGCATCAGCTGAGATGTGACCAGAGAGTCAATCTGTCTACATCAGGTTCTAGATAGGGTCCTGCAGGGGGGGAGGGCCAATCTCGTCGACTTCAATGCAGCGAAGACACAATATTCACAAAGGAAAGTGGATCATCGGTTCCACAGCCGATGATGAATAACCTGGCCCTCGAGTCTGGGGAAAGCTTAAAATTGCTCGGCGTCACGGTCTGTGGGAATGTATCATGGCATAAACACGTGTCGAGTATCGCCAGGTCAGCCTCAGGAAAACTGAGCTATCTTTTTAGAGCCAAGAAATATTTTACTCCGTCCCAACTTCTTCTCCTATACAAATCCCAAATTAGACCCGCGCTCGAATATTTCTCTTATGTTTGGAGCTCGGCTCCTAAACATACCCTCGACCTACTTGAGAGCATACAGAGACGAGCGATCCGCCTGATCGGGGACTCGGCGCTGACGTCGGGACTACAGTCGCTATCACATCGAAAGCGCGTAACCGACCTCTGTCTGTTTTACAGATATTATCATGGGTACTGTTCTTCGGAGATTCTTGGCATTGTTCCACGCAATTCGGTTTATATGCGCTCCACAAGACAATCCGACGGATCGCACCCGTTTGTGATTCATCTCCCGACGGCGCGAACATCCCTGTATCAGAACTCGTTCCGTTACAGAGCAGGGAAGCTGTGGAACTGCCTTCCCACGCGCGTGTTCCCGAAGCGTTACAACCTGCAACTGTTCAAAAAGAACTGCAACAGTTATTTGATGGCATCTCGGGGCGCCCACTCGGCGCTATAGGTTCGCCCATCCCGAGAGAAGTCTAATAAAAAAAAAAAACAAAAAGATGTGAAATGTTACATTGGGTAAAACAGATTTATAGATTTCGAAACTCAAGAGATATAATACGGAGTAGAGTTTACTGCCTCTTTTCTTATAATATGCATATACAAAAAGAATTTCCTAAGTTTATTTTTTTCTTATAGGAAATCTGCGCGTAAAGAGATTTAAAAGCATCCTTAAATGTCAAATCACAGTGCGGGTGGAAAAAGATTAAGAATATGGAAAGAAGATGTCGATATACATTGGTTTGGAATGCTTAGAGAATTAAATGGCATGCGAGCACAGACACAGGCCGCATTCGTTTATTTAACTGCACATCTGAAGTTAATTTTTAACGTGAAGTCATGCACATTAGCTGATTGATGGGTATCGCGACGCGTTTAAGCGGCAATGCGGAGTACGATTGATAGGAAAGTTGGACTTGATGGTGCAACTTATATCAATGTCCTCAGGTCACAATAATCCAAAAGAGGTTGAAACGTTCATAAGCTGCTGCATGACGGTATCTGATTGCTTGACGGAGAAAGAGAAATTAGATTTCCGAGATGAATGTGGCCCTGGAGCAAGGGTCCAGCAGAGCACGGACTTCAATGTTCAAAATAATGAATAGAGCACCAGATAGGAACTAGAACGCGCGTGTTACAAGTTCCAAAAAATAAAGGAAACAAAGGAGCAAATCTTTCGCAGCCGAAAGGAAAGGATCCCTTTTTACCGGACCAGGGGGATCAAAAACAACACCCTCTGCACCCAGGAATGACCCAACGACCAAAGAACGATCCAACACTTCAAAACTAAAGCAAGTAAGTCCCGTTCCCTTTACTTACTTTAATATAAATTGTTACCATAAATATATAACAATTTTGGGGCAGCCGGTAAAAACCAGCTGAGGTTTGTGTCAGATCCGTCGGAGATACAAATCCAGTTGTGACGGGAATGTTTGGAGTTGTCCACTGTTCCCTTGACGAGAGGAACCCGATGAAAAAGTAGCAAAACGGAAGCACAAAAAAAACCAAATCTGAATTCGAGGTGTATCTTTATTTCCTTATTGTTTAAGTCGGATGTGACTTGGTTTACAATTCAGTAATAACGTACAACAATTCAATTGCTTTACATGAGATTGAGTTAGCTTATTTGATAATTTATGGTTAATCAGCAACAACGGCTCGAAAGGTGTGCGCGCGATGAAAGCTGGTTGCAGACTGACGACTGGGCATAACTGCCAATTCAAAAAAGGGACGCTGCTGACCTCATCATTGGTGACAACCCGCCAGCTGGTCCGTGACAGCTGCCGTGCAACTGGTATACTGCGGATGTACTAGATTTCTCCAACACATCCCAGCACATTCAACTGCCAATCCGCAACACAGTGGTGGGAAGAGCCCCGAAGCTCTTACGCACCTACGCCGACTAGCGGAACTAGTGGCTAGGATAAAAAAAATTAATTGAGAAACAGATAGGAACTAGAACGCACGTTTCGGGCAAACGCTTCGGGCGTGAAAAATGCTAGAGTATAAACGATTTGTCGTAATTATCCACGAAAGAAACGAGAAAGGAAATAAAGGAGCAAATATTACGCAACTGAAAAGAAAGGATCTCTCACCACACCAAAGCACGAAGTCCCTGAACAACGGACCAGCGGACCGGGTCAGGAGGATTAAAAATCAATACCCCCTGCAGCCAGGAACCAGCCACAACGACCAAGGAATGGTCAAATACTGCAAGACCCTGACAAGTCACCTTCCTTTTCAACATCCTTTCCTTAAATTGTTTTTCAAATTGTTAATAATAACATAATAGATCCCACGTCATGTTTAGTAACGTTCCATTACAAGCCATTTAGTAACGTTCCGTATCCAGCAAGATTATGATGAGACTTCCACACTACAAAGATGCAATGTAATAACGCGCGCAAGCTAAAAATCTAAGGGCAAGGGAAGCTCAGGAAAATCCAAAAGACGACACGTCTTCTCTTCACGAGGATCCAATTCCTTTCAGCAAGGAAAAGTTAATGGAGATAACAAAATTTGAGGAAACCAGTTCCTACTTCGGAAGTACCATGATCCTACTTTGGGTGGACACTAAGGAAAAAAAAAATAACAAAATACGTAAGAACTTTTGGTGGAAGAACATGATACAATAAAACAATACATTAAAGTATGTAAAATATGTCAAACCATGAAATCTTCACCAAACCTACGTATGCCCATGGTAATAACCGACATTGCAAAGGCCTTTTGAGAAAGTATACTTAGATATAGTAGGCCCTCTTGATCGAACTCCAACAGGCAATCAATATATACTTACGTTTCAAGACAATTTGTCTAAGTATATAGATTGCAACTCTGGCGCAAGACTAATAACGTTGCCCGAAAAAAAAATCATTATGGAAAATTTAACAAGCAAGATATATAATTTAAACAAAATATATAATTTAAATAAGATATATAATTTCAATATGGCGCAAGGCTAATAACCTTGCCCGGAAAAACAAATTATTATGGAAAATTTAACAAGGCTCGGGACTTCTTAAATAAGGCCAAGACCGGCTCCCGGTTGTGGTGCCGATGATGATGATGATGATATAGATTGTTTGACCTTGAGGAGATCGGATCAGATAGTCAAGCGTTGGAGGAGAGTGCACAGGACAGGGAACGATGGGGGAGTCGAGTCGGTGAGGTCATGAACTTCCGGGTTCCTACTAATAATAAAAATAAAAAAATAAAAAATATAGATTGCAGCACCTTACCCGATGCGGATGCAGAAACGGTGGCCACATTTTTCTTTGACCAAATAGTTGCTCGGTATGGTGTTCCGACACAACTGGTCACCAATCAAGGAAGTAACTTCCCATGCAGCGTACCGTCCACAATCGAATGGAGCTCTGGAACAAGCCCATCCTTCCCTCGTAGAGTACCTGTCCAGTATTGTGGATAGAAATTCTCAGTAATGGGATCAATACCTGAGGACGGCAACATTCGTGTATAACACCAACATACACGAAGGTACCAAGCTTACGCCCATAGATTGTCTTTGGTTTCACTCCAGAGGTTTTTTTTTTTAACGTTTATTTATTTTACCAAATCGAACAGTTTGACGCAGAGGTAGATGCGAACAGACAAGCCGAAAAAGTTATGAAGTGGCTAATTTCCGCATGTGATGCTGTGGCGGTTCCATCAAACCCCACGGCCCACTTACCTCAAGAACCCCCCATATCCGCAACTCAACTCCCATTGTCTCCCGCCAATGCAATCGAATAAGTTTAATACTGAATCTCATTATTTATCTAACATTTCCTTAAAACATTCTGCTAACATATCTAACATTCTCATTTAATACATATCATAAATAAACATCCACAATATTCTATATCAAACCAGTTTCAGTACATTTCATAGCATGCCCCTTTTTTCATTTGAAACATGGCTCTTTGAATTTTCGTTCAAAGTTTATTCAAAATTAAAAGTCACAGTAGAGTAAGTAATACTTTGATAAAATTAATTTTGTTCAAATTATAATTTACAGTAGATTAGAACTTAAAGTTATATAAGAAGAGGGAAAATTTTATTGTAAAGTCAGAGTTGAGAGAGAAGTTAAGAAGTAGTTGAGATTGAAAGTTGAGATACAGACGAGTTAGTTGAGAAATACAGTTCAGGAAGTACAGACGAGTTGAGATTAAGATAAGATTAAGTAAAGTTCGGAAGTTCAGAGAAGTGAAGTTAAGTTCGGAAAAGTTAAGAAAAAGAATAAATTAGAAATAAAGAAGAGAATTTAAATTCGCAATCCTGAGTTTTAATTAATATTAATAAAATAAAAATAAAAGGTCCACGCTCTTCCCTCAACCAAGGAAGCACGGCGTCTCGGACCTTTAACACTGGTGGCAGCGGTGGGATCCAACCGAAGGATCCCATAAATAAATAAGAAAAAAAAAACAACAAAAGATTCAAGAAAGAAAAAAAAAGTAAGCAGCCAAGACCAGGATATTCAAGTTATAGGGCGTGAAGTCTGCCTGGCTATAATAAAAAAATAAAATAAAAAAGTGAAAGAAAAAAAAAAGAACTCTGGAAGGACACAAGAAAGACAACAATAAGTGACGAACAAGACTTCAATCAACTTTTAGTAGTAGAATATTTTCAACAAGTAGTAAGAAATTTTTGAAATATCGACTTTTCTCTCTTCTTTTTTTGTAGGAATATTTTCAACTTGGAAATTTTCCTTTTAAAAAAAAAAAAAAATTTTTTTCTCGATAGACAATTTTTTCTTTGAAAGTTTTCTTTTCATTTTTTTTCGACGATTTTTTTTTTTTTTTTGCTTTCTCTTCGAAAATTTTCTTTCTTTCAGCTTTTGGGTCAGCAATTTATATTTTCCATGCATATATATTGAATAATAAAATAAAGGCCTTTCATAACCAATATTATTAAGAAGTATAACAAATTTTCTCTTTCAAATTTTCACAATTTCGAGTCCTTACTACACGAGACAGACAAGGGGAAGAACAAATCCACTCTCAACAGATACACTATAACCCCCCTGAAATGGCTCTCTCTGTCGGTATTTCTGATGTTTTCAGAATCGTCCCTACCTTTGACGGGAAACCCTGCGACCTAAACAAATTTATTTTCGGGGGAGAAGTTTTGTTTAGATCCACAAAAAAGGCAGACCCTGATATATATAACACATTCTTAGAGCTAGTCAAAAATAGACTAGAGGGTCCTGCGTATGATCTTATTAGGTATAGCAAAATCGCTAAGTGGGAAGATATAAAGGAAAAGCTGGAATCGGAATATAAAGAAGAGCAATCTCGGTCGACGGCACACAATGAGTTGATTTCGCTGAAACAACTCTTCAGAGAAACCGTTCGGGAATATGGAGATAGAGTTGCAAATGCGCTGAGGACTCTGAACTCTGCCACTTGCGAAATAACAGCAGACGCGGTAGTTAGGGATTTCTTGATTGAAGAAGACACGAAGTTGGCCGTACAAATATTTGAGGACGGATTAAAGAACGAACAACTAAAGATAATAGCTAAAGTCCATGGGGGAAACAATTTAAAGCAGTCGATTGCCCATGTAGTAGCGCATGCTGCTCGAATGTATAACTCTCCCAGGTCGTACCATTATAATGAAAATCCCCACAGATTTAATCGAATAGTCTGCCAAACCTGTGGTAAGCCAGGGCATTCACATCACACATGTTATCGGAACATGCAGTCCAACACTTTTCCGAATAGACAACCCATAAAAAGGGAATATTACTAATTATTATTATTATTATTACATGCAATTTCTGTGGACGGAATAATCACTCAGATAACGAGTGTAGATACAGGTTATCTAGGAATGGGTCGTTTTTACCAAATTACCAACAAGGTACAACGCGTAACCCATTCCGAAATAACCCTGCAAACACCGAAAATCGTTTTAGTGAAATTTCTAGGACCACTAATAGACAAAATGATAGGCAAAATGTTCACTTTTCTCGGGTGCAAGAGTCGGAAAACGAGGCCTGACGCCAACCAAAATTTTTAGAAGACAAACAGCATTTTTCAATTTATAGCATTAGATCTTTGGCAATAGATAACGACAATTTTAATTCATATAACTCTAGGAATGAAGCTCCTAGCAAAATGTACCTTGAGCCAGCATATGATTATCCTAACCATATGCCTAATTCCGATAGAGCTATAGATATAAATATAAAAGAAGATAAACCAAACCCTAATATAATAACTCCGATTCAGACTACAATTCTGGAAAATAATTCAGCAACAAAGACTGAAAATTCGGAATTTTCAGCAAAAATACAAACAGAAATCCCCAATATTTCGGCTATCCCAATTGACAACCCAGACACTTCAGCAACAAAGACTGAAAACTCAGCAATATTAAAGACTGAAAATCCAAAAGTTGCAGCAATTAAAATCGAAACCAAAGTCAGTCCAGCAGCTAACACTGAAGAACAAATATTTTCAGCAGCAAAGACTGAAGGATTGAATGTTTCTACAGCAGATAAAACTGAAGAAATAGTTCAAACAGCAAATAAGACTGGGAACCAAGATGTTCTAACAGCTAATAAGTCTGAAGAACTATACGAAACAGTAAATAAGATTGAGAAACTAAATGGTCCATCAGCAGTGGGTAAGACTGAAAATGTAAACGTTCTGACAGCAGTTAAGGCTATGGAAAATGAAAACGTTAAGCCAAGAACATTAAATAGTTTAAACAACGATAATGAACACAAACACTTACTCAAATACGAAATAATAAAAAATGAAAATAATAATTCATCTAAAATAAGTATTGAAAAGAAAAACCATATAAATACATTACAAATTTTTTTTAACAACAATAAACATTTATTCAAACACAAAATACAAAAAAATAAAAAGTTACACAATCAGTTAAGATATTTGAGATCGTTTCTTAAGAAGATTTTTGGTAATATTCATTTTTATTCAATCATCGTAGTAATAGGCCCAAAACGGTTTTGGAAGATTTTCCATAAATTTAAAGAAAAGGTACACACCTAACAAATGGTCTTTGTTTTTTTTATTCAATATATATGAAAAAATCAAACAATTGTAGGAAATGGTAAAACAAAAAAAAAATTTAAGGAGGGGGAAAAAAGAAAGAAAGTTTTTGAGTTAATATATATATATTGAAATTTTTAACGAGTTATATATATTTGAAATTTGAAATATATATATTCGAATGCAAAAGAAAATTTTGAAAGTTACATGAAACATATTTTTTAATAATATAAAAAAAATTTTTTTTTTGATGAGAAAAGAAAGGATTCCAATGAGAAATATTGTAAATAGAGATTGTAAAGTAATATATATATTGTAAATAGACAAATTTTATAGTGTTAAAAACTTTTTGAAATTACTGTAACAATGTATAAACCTTTGATAGCAAATTAATTTTGAAAACCTATTATTTTGAAAACCAATTATAATTGAACGAAAACCCAAGTCCTTAATTAATCTATAGTTACAAGAAAATTATTATCTTCAAGGATAATTTTCTTTCTTGAAGAATGGTGGGATGTAGTATTCCAGAATACTACTGTCCTTATAACTATTAAGTCTAATACTGAATCTCATTATTTATCTAACACATCCTTAAAACATTCTCCTAACATATCTAACATTCTCATTTAATACATATCATAAATAAACATCCACAATATTTTATATCAAATCAGTTTCAGTACATTTCATAACATGCCCCTTTTTTCATAACATGCCTCTTTTTTCATTTGAAACGTGGCTCTTTGATTTTCGTTCAAAGTTTATTCAAAATTAAAAGTCACAGTAGAGTAAGTAATACTTTGATAAAATTGATTTTGTTCACATTATAATTTACAGTAGATTTGAACTTAAAGTTATATAAGAAGAGGGAACATTTTATTGTAAAGTCAGTTTGAGAAATACAGAGTTGAGAGAGAAGTTAAGAAGTAGTTGAGATTGAAAGTTGAGATACAGACGAGTTAGTTGAGAAATACAGTTCAGGAAGTACAGACGAGTTGAGATTAAGATAAGATTAAGTAAAGTTCGGAAGTTCAGAGAAGTGAAGTTAAGTTCGGAAAAGTTAAGAAAAAGAATAAATTAGAAATAAAGAAGAGAATTTAAATTCGCAATCCTGAGTTTTAATTAATATTAATAAAATAAAAATAAAAGGTCCACGCTCTTCCCTCAACCGAGGAAGCACGGCGTCCCGGACTACAACAAATTGCAAGCACTTCTCGCGGAAATATTTCTTTGTTTGAATCTTCAAACGATCACCGACGCCACGTTTTGCCGCCGGATCGGATTCAATAGCATAAACATATGCGAACAAAATAATCCGATTCTCCCAGTCGGCAGAGAGACGATCTCTATTGTACGAAATATCGCAATCCCTTTTAGCATCTAATGAGTGCCTGCTATTTAGACAGCTGACCCTCATTACCGAAAGATGCTTTAGGTCGTTTCCCCTTTGGTCTTTTTTTCCTCGTTTCAGGTTCTGTTTATCCTTGACTAAACGCATAGCGTCCCCGAGATAGCCTGCCATTGGTCACTGGTCAAAGGAAAATTCACATCCTTTTCACCACACCACCAAAAACTCACCCCAAACGATTAAATATCGTTGAGTCGTCTTCCATCCGTTGACCACGCTGGTCACATCACTCCCGCTCCCCGTATCGCCGGGGATGCGTAAATACCGTTGAGTGTCGTGATAGGGTTGCATCCTATAGCTAATCTTCCAGCCGTTTGTTAGTGCCAATGTCGTGAATCAAAATAATGTGTCAATATATATCGGAGCCTCGATAGTATAGTGGTTAGTATACCCGCCTGTCACCCGGGAGACCGGGGTTCGATTCCCCGTCGGGGAGCCCCTGGCGCAAGACTAATGACCTTGCCCAGAAAAAATAAATCATTATGGAAAATTTAACAAGCCCCAGGACTTGCTAAATAAGGCCAAGACCGGTTCCCGGTTGTAGTGCCGATGATGATGATGATATATCGGAGCCAAGTGCTCAGCATATATACGTCAGTGCTAATATATATCTCGCGTTTAATTTGTATTATCACCGGTATTAAATAAAATCAAAAACCATCAGTCATAAATAAACATAAAGATAAACAATAAAAATAGTATTTCCTTTCTCCTCTCTCCTCTGGCGGACGGTTCGTTGCTTGATTATTTCAGTGTCACAAACAGTGTTTCCGGGAGCCCGTGGTGAACAATTTGCAGCGGAACGATCGATTAGTGATGGGGAGTGAAGTGAACCGTATGCCCGTGTCCGGCATCTTACTTCTCCTCTCCGCAATGCTTCTATCCCACGACAAAGACTACCAGCAGGGAGTAACAAATCAGTGTATTGGTGGAACCCAGAATCGTCCACGCACGATCGGAATGCAACAGGTTACGACGCTTGCAACAAAGAGCAAGAAACCGTAACACATACCCACAGTTATATACGGAATTCGTCAACAAACACAAGGAGTTGAGAAATGTGATCCGCAAAAGTAAATATGATGCGTTCTGCTCCCTAAGGGATGAATTAAATAACAACCCATGGAGCAGGGCCTACAGGATAGTCATGAAAAGACTACACAAAAACAGTAGTCAAATGCAAAAAAGTACAAGTGACATGGCCAGAATCGTTGCTGTCGTCTTCCCGCAGTGTGATGAGGTGTTGAGAGCACAAGAGGAATGAAGCATCACTGAAAGTGAAATACCTCCTCAGGGTCAATGTACCAGAAGGGGTTAGAATCATCGGGTACGTAGAAGTTTTGTCGATAGTGGCCGTAGCTAAACACATAGATGAGCTGGAAAATATTTGCTCCCAAGCAATCCAGGCTATTAAATGCTGGCTAGATATGGCCGGACTGAAACTAGCTGGACATAAGACGGATGCAGTTTTAATAAGCAGCCGCCAGAAAGTTGAACACCATGATTTGGAAACAGAAGGACAAATAATCAGATCCAGTCCATATATTAAACATCTTGGTGTTATACTCAACAACGGGTTGAGCTTCAAGGAACATCTAAGGAAAACGAGTGAAAAAACGGCAAGAGTAAGTAAAGTTTTGGTGAGACTGCTACCCAATGTTGGAGGACCCCGGCCCCACATAAGAAAACTCATAACCAGCATCAACACCTCGATTATAATGTATGTAGCTCACATATGGGCAGGGGCCGCACAGTATAAGTCCTACATGAGCGGAGTGAACTCAGCACATAGGCTGGTATCGCTAAGAGTATGCTGTTCATTCGGAACGGTATCCGAAGATGCCATAAATGTTTTGACTGGGAGGAAACCACTTAACATTGCAGCTAAACAAAACGCTGGATTGCATAAGGTCTCCGAAGAGAATCGTCGTAGAATGCGGTCACAATTAGAGCTCTCAAGCCTAAGAGAATGGCAACGAAGGTAGGATTCTTCCACCAAAGGAAGATGGACCCACACCATGATACCTGATGTAGAAACATGAGTGAAAAGAAAACATGGGGAGCTGAATTACCACCTGACTCAGCTAATATCAGGACATGGATGCTTTCGACAATACTTGCACAAGTATAAGCATGTGAATCACCCATACTGTTTGTATTGCAAAGGCAAAATAGAAAATGCGGAACAAGTACTCACAGAGTGGATGAGATTCGAGACCGCACGAACCTTTGGTTTTATTATACGTGGGACCTTTGATAAATCAATGACTTTTGAATTTCCCGTGCAGTAAATTTAAATGCAACACTCCTCCCATCAACTCTCATAAATAGACTTCTGTCAATGTTTGAGCAAGCTGCGTCATTTAGTTTGTGTTGGATAGCCATTGAAAGCAGACAACCTTGTGAATTTTAACGAAAATGGAAAAAAAGTGAAGTTTCGCGTGCTGATTAAACATAATCAAACAAAATTCATAAATTGGGCTACGAAAAGCCACCCCATCCAGCATATCCTCTAGATTTAGCCCCCGACGACTATATCCCATTTTCAAACCTCAAGAAATGGATGGGGGGTAAGAGATCTGGGCCGATCTGTCTTTCGCCAGCTGTCATGCACCAGCTGACGATGCATCGGTGGCAGTAAAAGAACGCTACTTAAGCATCGGCAAATTTAAATTCTCCAGCGGTCTTTTCCAGCTTGACTCACTTTTTAACTTCCAGTTCGATTTATCGGGCAATGTAAAGCGATAACGATCCCGATCGAAGGACCAAAGAATGTTGTGGCTCGTCCGGAGAGGAGCAAGAGTCGCGCTCCTGACCTTCTAAGCGAGAGGTCAGGTTGTCCAGCGTGTGCAAGCAAGTGAAGGCATGTAGAGTATCTGAGCATGTCGAGAGGTTATCCAGCATGTATACAAGCAAGTTGGTATGTAGAGCGTCCGAGCAAGTCGAGAGGTTATCCAGCGTGTTGACCAAGGACGGTGGTTAGGTTGTGTCCAGAGCAAACCATTGAACCAATTTAAATTTGGCGCTTCAGTGGCGCCTCTTTTCTGTCACCGGCACGTTGTGGATGACAGCTGGCGAAATGTGAACGTACTAGAATTCTTTACTGAGTACAATTGTGAATCCGCAACAATATTATTCTTATAAAAAGGATTTACACATGAATTTCTTTATATGCATTTAGTTGTAGTGACATTTGGTCTTTCTTTCTTTTTGCCACAGAAAATTAATAGTAAATCAATTGATACCTGTAGTTTTGGTGAACTCGCTCAGCAGCTCTCCCAGCGCTGGTCCTCAACTCCTCGTACTCCGGATCAGCAGGCGGTCGTGGTTCCTGCTCGAGGAAATTACCCAGGGCTGGTACCAGGCGACCCTTGGTTCTGGAAACTGTGCACACTCCACTCAGATATCCCCGAAGTTCCGCAGTCAAATTATAGACCAATTCACGTTACAAAAATGATTATTTATTATTTTCAATTCTTTTACTTTACTTTGAATCTTAACCAAACTAGGCACGGGCTTCTTCTTACATCACGTTACAAAAATGATTATTTATTATTTTCAATTCTTTTACTTTACTTTGAATCTTAACCAAACTAGGCACGGGCTTCCTTTTACATCACGTTACAAAAATGATTATTTATTATTTTCAATTCTTTTACTTTACTTTGAATCTTAACCAAACTAGGCACGGGCTTCCTTTTTTCTTCCCAAAAAATCGATCAACGGGGTCTGAGTTGCCAAAGAAACTGTATGCAAAAAAAACAGTCAACAACGGAACCAAAACAAACCGAACTCAACATCCTCCTGTCTCTCTCATTTCGCTCTCCATTCACGTCCACTTCGAAAAACAAATTCGAACTCGAAGAACTGCACGATCCACACCCGAATCAGGGTGGGTTCAGAAACTCACTTCAGGATCATGCAATTCTTCCACCACCTTACCATCATACTATGTTGAAACAAAGTATTAAATTCAATTATTATTATTATTATTAAATGTAAATTATTAAATGATGGTGGTGGCCGACGTACGTAACACACCTCCCCCCCGCACAAGACTGCGTGCCATTCTTAGGAGAGGAATGTCACGCCGGAGAGTGGACGGCGGAGAGCAAACAAACAAACAATTAACAAACCAATCAACAAATAAATAAATAACTAAATAAATAAATTAGTCTACATGCTTAGAGGTTAATGTTAGTACGTTTTAGGCTACCTATATACTAGGGTTAGTAAAAATAAATAAATAAATAAATAAATTAACTAGTAGGTATTAATGTAAGAGGGGGAACAATAGACAAGCACTCCACAAAACCAAGGACAACACAAACGTCCGCGGCGGGTCCGACACCCAATCCGATGGTCCGACCAAAAGCTCGACCGCCCACACGATCCGGTTAGGACTCCCCCGCCAAGGCGAGGTGATCCCCTCTCGTCCAACCACTCCAAAATGTCACCCGGCCGGCGAAAACGTCCCGCTCCTATATATTTAATTTAGTCCTCCTCTTTTGGACTCGGTACTTGCCCCGGTCCATGGGTGGGTAGATCGGCGGTTTTCCGTTTCGGCGGCAAAACCTACCATCACCCGACATTATAGTGCGCTTTCGCACTTTCATATATGCGATCTAACCCCTAGCACTGGGGTTTGCCTCTGCAGTCTGCGCTGGGACTGCGCCTGCAGCATTAGGCCTGGCCTTAAAGACTTTTCGTCAGACTCTCAAGTTGGTATCCCTCGACGAAGGTCCTTTACAAGGACGAAGATTCCGGAGGGTAACCAGAGTCTGGCCAACTAGGATCAGGGGCTCCAAGTTATAGGAAGGCTTATCCTTCCCTTATTTGTTCGTTTATATAGAACGTTGTCTATAACTATATGTTATTAACGTCCACTGTTTGGGGTTCATCCGGATGACCACGTGGGTAGCACGTGGTTGAACAGCTTTTCGCAGCCCTCCCCTGTATGGGTAGGGTCTCCGGGCGAGTACCTGCCGCAGTATCGACCTTAACAGGTCCCTTTGGCACGTCTCCCCGTTTGGCTGCCACATGTTCAACCCTTCCCGTCCCATAGTTGACAAATTGAATGGAGAATGGCACGGGATTTACGGTCGTTCGGGGAAAAACCAAACAACCACCCGGCCCGTCTACCTTACAATTCCGAGACAGGAAGTCGTACCCCAACAATCCGTCTTCCTCCAAACCCGGCAAGGAGTCTACTATTTGGAAACTGCAGGGAATCTCATGGTGCAACTTGAAATTCCCAGTGCAACATCCCCTCGACTTACCTTTGACAAACAACGCTTGGAGCGTTGTAGATTTATGCACATCCATGCCATATCTAGGATGGAGTGCCTTCAGCTTCAACAGGCTGATCTCAGCGCCGGTGTCCACGATTAGGCGCGTAGGGTTCCTACGGCCAATGTCTAGAGGGAGAGCGACAATCGGGACTCGAGTCGGCGAAAGCTGAGAACAGCTGGAGCTGGATTTCGTTTTTAGTGCGGTCGGGTAGGATCTTGCCGACCCGACCTTGGGGAGTTTCCCGAACTCTCCCATTTTGCTTTATGTCGACACTCTGCCGCCTTGTGAGTGTGTCGACCGCAAAACTCGCACAATGTTCCGCTCCTCCGTTCAGGAATATTCCGCTCGGGAGTCCCACTGGACTCCGAACTAGCGGAACCGGAGCTATTCTTTCTGCCCACTTTGGGCCCAATGCGCCGGGGCTGCCATTCCCGGCTCCCCGCGCTGCCTGATGCGGCATCATGTCTCGCATCCGTCTTTGAGGACTTCGAGTCCATGGAGTCGGGTCGCTTACCGCCACCGCTCGACACGGACGATCGTCGCCCATCATCTCCACCTGCTTTCCGGGAATCCCTACTCTCCGCGCTACCATTACCGGCGCTTCGATTTCGCCGACGCTGCCTCCGACGCCCTCTGCGCCTATTTCTCGCGCCCGCCCCAGTCTCCACACGGGTGTCTTGCTCTCGGCTCGCAACAGGTGCTGTTCCGCCGTGCCGCTTGTGGGGAGAACCCTGGGAACTCTGATGTTGTTCCCACCTTTGCCTGTATTCGCACCCGTGCAAGCTATGACCTTGGCGGCCACAAAACTCGCAACAGCACCGGACGCTGAATACTCTGGGGCCTGATGTCGCCGGCCCGCCGCCCGTAGACGGGGGCTGCGGCTCTGGTAGGGCTCTCCGCTGAAACTGTGGTCGCTGATGAGGCGGTTCCTGCCGTGCGAATCCGCCCTGCTGACCTCTACCCCTGTATGTGGTCTGGGGACCGCGCGTCCTCGTCGGACGATCCGGGCAGTCCACTATATCGTGGCCATACCGCCAACACTCGCGACAGAAAGGAGTGTTTCGTCTTTGTAGGCACTCGTCGTATACGTGACCTCTCAGATGGCAAAAATTGCATATGGTCTGGGATTCCAGGGGGTGCGCCGATCGACCAACCGGATCCCTGAACGGATTGTCCCGACCCGATCGATCCTGTGGCACATACGTCCCCTGAGCCAAGCTCTGCGACTCTCCACTCTGGCTCGGCATGGTATTTGACCACGCTCCCTCGCCAGAGGAGGCCGGAGCATAGGCACCAGCATCCCGTCGATAATTGAGAGGCCCGCACGACTGCTCCCGAACGAAACCACCCTCCTCACGCCGACGACTATCAGGCTCTTCGGCCGGCAACACGAATGACACCGCCCGGGGATTTAAGTTCGATAAAACCGGCGCCGGCGCCGCGGCGTAATCCCTAGAAGTGGAGGACGAACTTTCCAAAAAGGTCGAGCAACTTCCCGGTCCTAACTCCAATGTCTCCGACGCTCGCTCGGCGATTCCGGGCCGCGCATCTACAAACAGGTCGTCCTGCCTCAACATTTCCTTTCGAGCTCGCTCAAACCCGGTCAGGTGGTCCACCAGGCCACGAAAGGGGACATTACCCAACGTGAGGAGGAAGTGCTTTAGTCCTTCCTCCCTCAGACCCCTTACCAACACCGGTTTGGCCATGCCCTCAAGCTGGCTGGCGAAGACGGACCTACCCTGACGACCATAAAAGCGCTCAGCTGCCTCCTCGCACCGTACCACGGCCCGCTTCACTCGGGAAACAAAGCCTGTGGCATCCTCGGAAGGAAGTTGTCGCATTTTGGAAAGTTGTGCACACAACTCCTCATACGACACCCGGGGCTCGTAGGCCTCTCTAAGACGCTGTTCCGCTTCAAGGAATGCCGTGGGTGGTCTCTCCTCGAACATCCGATAGGCCTCGCCGCTCAGCCTAGAGGGCAGCCACCGGAGGAAGGTATGTTCCTCCTCCACCGCCAGCCCATCCAAGGTCCTTCTACAGCCCTTGAGAAACGAAGAGAGTCTCTCGGCCGTATCCGGTCCTTCCTGTCCCGAAAACATGGGGACCGCCTTCGACACAAGGTCGAAAACCCTATCTGTGCCCAGCATGGTCCGTACAGGACATGGTTGTGGGCCCAGTTTAAAATACGAGGGCATCGGCGTGTCCTCCATGCTCCCGACAGGCTGTTTACCGACGGTGGGAGGGGGGCGCGTTGGCGATCGTTCGTCCACGAACTCGTCCCGCGAATCGTGGAATGCCTCCGGATCCACCTCGTCAACCGGCGGCTCGGGAAATGCCTCGGGTCGTGCCCGGGCAGGGGTGCCCTCTCGGACATCTCTTTGACGCTGCCTTGTCTGCATCTGCCGGCCGTCTAACTAGATCTCAAGGTCACCTACACCAAAGCTAATCCCGGATACCCCGCGGAGAAAAGAAAAAACAACCTCGTCGCCGACAGTATCCACCAACAGAAGGGGTGCGAAAAACAAAAACAAACACGCTCCCAATATACAACAAGACGCCGACGAACCTTCCTCCCTCGCAATCACTATAGGGGCCTGATGCGTAACAAGGAAACCCGGAACATCAGAGGAGGTCAGCCCGTAATTAAAAATTCACCAATGTTTGGGACTGAAAAACGGTGCACTAATCTACAAAACAAACAGTCTTGCAACGAGAAAAAGAAACACACACTACACCCGTCGGGCACAATAAACAAACAAAAACACTACTCTATTAACAAACGCAGTCCTCAGTGGGCGAGAATTGGAGAGAGAGAAAGGGGTATGCAAATATAATGACCACTTTTGGGTCACTTTTGTAACACAACAAAAAAAAACAAACGAAATCCAAACCCGCAGCCGAGAAGGAAGAAAAGCAGAATCCCTGCTCCAAACAAAAATTTAGAGGTCGATCAAGCCAAAAACTAGTTGATAAATAAATAAATCAAAAGCAATAATTTACAAACAAAAATTTAGAGATCGATCAAGCCAAAACTAGTTGATAAATAAATAAATCAAAAGCAATAATTTACAAACAAAAATTTAGAGATCAATCAAGCCAAAAACTAGTTGATAAATAAATAAATCAAAAGCAATAATTTACAATCAATAAACAACATCAAAGTATCAGCTTAACGCTAAAACCAAAACAATTCTGCAGTCATTAACATACAGGTTTTCCATTCAACAATAAGAATAAATAAATAAATAAATAAAAGCACCAATCAATTTTCAAGAATAACGAAAAGAGAGAAAAAACTTAACTACATATATATACAAATAGGTTTCAGCTCTGTCTGCAACTCCGCAATTTCACTCCAATTGATACGTTGGCTGTCTCTTCCGTTTCGAAAATGAACAAAACCATAACCTTTGGAGACGCACTCTTCATCCACAGCGACCTCGCAGCTCAATATTTTTCTATATGCACCTGTATCGACTATTCTGTGCAGACACACAACTCCGATCGCCTCACTGAGCCGCTAAGCCAAAGCAGCAAACCTGCCGCGGTCCGTCCGGAAGGTCTGTCCAGTCAGTTTGTGATGTGTCCTGCGACTTGAGATGCACAGGTTTCTCCTGGATTTGGGCTTTTCAAGCACTTACGAGTTTGACTCAGGCTTCCTCAAATCCTGTCCGCAGCGCCAGTGTAGTGACATTTGGTCTTTCTTTCTTTTTGCCACAGAAAATTAATAGTAAATCAATTGATACCTGTAGTTTTGGTGAACTCGCTCAGCAGCTCTCCCAGCGCTGGTCCTCAACTCCTCGTACTCCGGATCAGCAGGCGGTCGTGGTTCCTGCTCGAGGAAATTACCCAGGGCTGGTACCAGGCGACCCTTGGTTCTGGAAACTGTGCACACTCCACTCAGATATCCCCGAAGTTCCGCAGTCAAATTATAGACCAATTCACGTTACAAAAATGATTATTTATTATTTTCAATTCTTTTACTTTACTTTGAATCTTAACCAAACTAGGCACGGGCTTCTTCTTACATCACGTTACAAAAATGATTATTTATTATTTTCAATTCTTTTACTTTACTTTGAATCTTAACCAAACTAGGCACGGGCTTCCTTTTACATCACGTTACAAAAATGATTATTTATTATTTTCAATTCTTTTACTTTACTTTGAATCTTAACCAAACTAGGCACGGGCTTCCTTTTACATCACGTTACAAAAATGATTATTTATTATTTTCAATTCTTTTACTTTACTTTGAATCTTAACCAAACTAGGCACGGGCTTCCTTTTTTCTTCCCAAAAAATCGATCAACGGGGTCTGAGTTGCCAAAGAAACTGTATGCAAAAAAAACAGTCAACAACGGAACCAAAACAAACCGAACTCAACATCCTCCTGTCTCTCTCATTTCGCTCTCCATTCACGTCCACTTCGAAAAACAAATTCGAACTCGAAGAACTGCACGATCCACACCCGAATCAGGGTGGGTTCAGAAACTCACTTCAGGATCATGCAATTCTTCCACCACCTTACCATCATACTATGTTGAAACAAAGTATTAAATTCAATTATTATTATTATTATTAAATGTAAATTATTAAATGATGGTGGTGGCCGACGTACGTAACATAGTTAGTTAAACCATTTTTTAAACTTGGAGGACATGTTCACTTACATGAATTTTATAATATGAATTTAATTAATTGTAACATTATACACATATAAACGGGATATGTTGTATATATGTAGATTAACAGTTCCTATGTAGGGTATGTGTATGTGTTACACCCACCGACTGAGATGTGGTAAGCTCTCTCTCTCTCTTGGGTTGGAAATCAGTCAATTAACACAAAGGACAACAAAGGGTTGTTTTATTCTAGCCATACACATCAGTTTCCTGAATAGAAGGAAAGAAGGCACAACTTGCCTCCACCGAATCCGTATCGCGATTAAAGATCCATTCACCGAAGACGACAGCACAGCAAATTTCGTACATTGCTTCGGTGCCCGACAAGGGATGATTTTCCTTGCATTGGTCCAACAAAAAGGGGTGAAACACACACGATGATCGTTTCTGCTGCTCATGGCGTGTGTCCACGAGCATGCGGGTCGTCGATCACCGAATCCACAAGGAGAACATTAGTTGGCATGGTTGCAGCTGGTGCAAAATCTCGACGTAGATATTTTGTGTTTACACGATCAGCAACTGCGTACAGCATTTATGCTGATCGTGCTCTTCCCGGCGGCATCTCCAAGCAGTCGAATTTTCGCTGGTAATTTTTCATTTTTGAGGACTCGACTTTCTTGGGCGGTAAGCCGTATGCCGTAATGTATTTGTCGATCGGATGACCGACCGATGTGGGCATTGATAAAAAGGAAAAGAAGAAACATCTCCTGCTCCTGTGCGGCAAACTCGTTAGGAGATATCTCATTGATGTGGTTTGGTTAATGTTGGTTGCTTGATGGTGCAACCAAATTGCTTTTAAGGCACATGATGCTTTTAATGCGACCATGCCCCTGCGGAAAAACACCTATTTATTGCTGATGGATTTTGCATCAGCGCAATTATAGTTCTAAAGCATTTCTGGAGATATTGGTACAACTATGGAAGGTAAGTACATGTTTTAATGTGTTTTAGGAAGACTGTTTTTTCATCATAGGTTGTAAGGTAAGTAGTGGCGTTCAATGGAACTGCCATAATACTTGTTTTATATCATTTTTGAATGTCCTAGGGGGAAGTTAGGTGTTGTACCTGGAAAAGGCGAGTGGTGCCGTTATTGAAACCGCCACACATTCTTTTGCTTCATTCTCATAAAACAAATTCTGCACCTGGCAATCGAGCATTGTCATACGGTCTCATATTACGAATGCACTCTTTTCTTCATATTCGAGAACAGGTGTCACACATGCCATATGAAACTACCGGCACCTTCAAAAGCAATTAGGAACCACTTCATCGAACTTCGATCAAAGTGCTGAGATCTGAGAACAACCAGACATAGCAATGAAGCGCAGGTCGACCGAATAATTTTGAATGCGGGCCATTGTGTTATAATTGGTTTGGTCAAATTCGAAGGCCAATTAAGTAATAGCATGCAACTTAACTGGGGCAACTAAGTGACAATGAAAATTGAGAAATGTTAATGACTCGTGCCAGGTAATCGGGTAATACGTTCAAGGTCCAAGCTGAATAAAACCGCATTGTTTGCACTTCTACGTAAATAATTTGGGTGTATAAAGAGTGGTTGCAAATGGACTAAATGAAAGCTAATCGATCAAGCAACAGGTTGCGCCCCTGCAACGGAGCAGCGGGCCTTTGGCTTTGATCAGACTAGAAGAAGTAAACTAGCAACGATCCTAGTACATTGGCAACGGCGTTAGTGTGTAAAATTAGTAACCCAGAGAATCTACAGTGTAATAAAGAATGACAAGAGACTAGGTTTACAACCCGCAGTTTTCTTAACGTCTGGGGCAGCCACAAAATGAAACCAAGAAGGACCGGGTAGGGTAACTATTATCTTAACTCCTCTTTAAAAGAAAGAGTAAATTACCAACCCCCAACTAAGGTTGTGTATAGAGGATAAATAGATAATAACAGGAGGAGGAGTGCCCCCAAAGGAGCCCAAACAGAACCTACAGGTCGGAGGGGTGCCCCCCCGAGCGGTCTATCCCAAGTGAATGTGTTGATATTGTGACGCATTTAACAATCAGTACTAGAATATTCTAGAAATTCCAAAACAAAGTACTAGAATATTCTTGAAAATACTGGAATACTGGAGACTATGTACAGTAGAAATTTCGAGGCTATGGAACGGATGGAAACAAAACACCGAATCAGAATGAGGAAACGGTATAAATACGGCAAACGCAGATCAGAGAGTAAGAAGTAAGCAGTCGAAGACGCGATACGTACGGAAGCGATGAGTCGAGAAATCGTTAAGTGTACGATAAAAGTAACGGTTGTTATTAACTGACTAATAAAGTGTTACATTAATTCAAAATCGGGGTGGATCTTTAGGTTTTTATTGTTTAAGTCGGATGCGGCTTGGTTTACAATTTAGTAACGACGCACAACAATTCAATTTCTCTACAAGAAATTGAGTTAATTTATTTCATAATTTATGTTGGATCAGCAACAATGACTCGGAAGGAGTGCGCGCGATAATAGCTGGTAGCAGACTGACTCAGTGGGCATAACTGCCAATTCAAAAAAGGGACGCTGCTGACCCCATCGTTGGTGACAATCGGCCAGCTGGTCCGTGACAGCTGCCGCGCTACTGGTATACACTGTAAATGTACTAGATTTCTCCAGCACACCCAGCTGCCAATCCGCAACAGTTACATTAATTCAAAATCGATTTAACGGCTCTTATTTATTAAAAATAATTAATCCAGCGAACCCTAAGCTCGCTACAATACGTTCTCTTTGGTACAATATATTTGTTGCGACGGACACGGGGGGGGGGGGGGGGGGGGGTGCCCCCTGGCCGCTCAATCGAAAGTAAATGTGTTGGTACCTTCTTTTTGGTACAACAATCTTTTGAAGCGCTCTCCAGGGGTTTCAAGAGGACCGTGTTATGTCTCCATTGAAAAACTTGTTACTTCTCATTGATTCTTCGGATAAATTGTGCTTTCCATAACTATTTTTTGTTCTTTCTAAACACTTATTTTAAATAATTGTTATATTATATTGTAGCGAGCTTAGGGTTCGCTGGATTAATTATTTTAAAATAAATAAGAGCCGTTAAATCGATTCTGAATTAATATGACATTTTATTAGTCCGCAATAACAATCGTTACTTTTTACCGTACATTTAACGTTTTCTTTATTATCGCTTCCGTAATTATCGCGTATTTTACTGCTTACTTCTCGCTCGAGACTTATCGCTTGTTTCACGTTCTACTTCTTACTCCTCACTATGCTCTGTGTGTGACGTATTTATACTGTTTCAGCGTTTCGTTTCCGCCCGTTCCATTGCCTTGAATGTTCTACTGTTCACGGTCTCCAGTTTTCCATTACTTTATAGAATATTCGAATACTCTGTTTCGGACTCTCTAGAATATTCTAGTACTGATTGTCATATGCGTCACAATATTTTCTTAATAGGTATAGATAACTGGTCCATGCTTCTAATCACATACTAATATATTGTGACGCATATGACAATCAGCTGTGGTATCTGGCACGTCTTCCAAACAAAGTACTAGATTATTCTAGAAAGTACTGGAAAACTGGAGACTATGTGCAGTAGAAAAATCGAAGCTATGGAACGGACGGAAACGAAACGCCGTTTCAGAATGAGGAAAAACGGTGTAAATACGTCGTACGCAGATCAAGGAGGGGTAAGCAGTAGGGAAGCGATAAGTAAAGAAGCGATAGGAGTTAAACGATAAGTCCCTAGTGAAAGAAGAGTCACCGAATTATTAGCGAAATATCAAGTAACGGTTGTTATTAGCATACTAATAAAGTGTTTATAAAGAAAATCGATTTAAGGGCCCTTATTTATTAAAGTAATTAATATAGAGACCCCTACGCTCGCTACAATATGTAAATCTGCAACATTTTTACTTCAACGCACTTTTTTACTTTAATTCTCTTAATTATAAACAAAATCGTCCAAAATTTACGAAGAATTTGTTGCAAATCAATTTTTCTTAAGATAAATAAAACCCACTTCATTAATCCAAACAAATTTAATAGTAAGTATATAATATATAAGGGTATATGAAGTATATAAAATGCATATGAAGCTTATTTCAACTCACCAAACAAACTTATAATATAACGCTGCACTTCTCGCTGAATGATTCCAATTGAATCGGAACGCGTACACAACCCAAAAGTAAGGATATGATCATGAATTGGAAAATCACAAGTGATGACGTTTATGTCATGTCGGAAATAAAATTTTTTTTATAGAACTTTGTAATTTGTTTACACGTATTTCGGTGAAAATATATTTGAACGTCAGTAAAATTAATTGTTACGCATTACTTTGCGTTTAAACAAAATAACAGTATCGCTATATCAGCGATATAATATAATTTTTATTTTACGCTTCAAATAGATTTTCGTAACCATGGTGCGGCGACGTCAATCTTTGTGGTACCTTATTTTCTTGGTCGCTCTTCTGGACTACATCACATTTAGTCATCAGTTTTACTTGCCCGGTCTGGCGCCGGTCAACTATTGCAAGAAGTCGGAAGCGGCTAATCTCTGCAAGGTAAGATATGTCAAGTGTAATATGGGAGTATTACTGGGTTGCTAAATTATTGCAAATGCTTTATGTGTTAACAATAGCTCTAGCCGTCGGGTGTAAGGAGGTAGAATTAGACAATCTCCCAGGAAGTACTCTATCGCTTGATTTCAGGACCAATAATACGAAAAGTAAAATCTCTACTTAGAAATTGCCTTCAGACACGTCAATAGGGTTTTGTTTTGTAGTTCAGCTCGGTGAAGTCTGTTTTGTCGTGCATATTTAGCGCTCTTATTGTTATGTTCATTCAATACTTATTTTGTTATGCTCACTCAATACTTATTGGGGCATATCTGTCCTTTTGATCATGCAGATGTATAGTGAATGGAACGAATGAAATTCACCTCGACGTATTTCTCCGGCATACGGCGATATCCACAGGCCGGTTAAGATTTCATTGTAAATCGACATCATATTCTGATTACGATTTACGATTTGAACTCAACTGTGGGTTTTTGTAACGTGTTTTCTGCTGATAATTAAAAAGAAACAGGCGTGCAAACGTGGATCTCTTTGATAAGAATACGCCAAAGTCAATCGCATCAAAGAACAAAGCGCTTCCGGAAACAGCGGATGTTTTCAATGTTTGTCGATTAGATATATGTATTCTTATGGGGCTTCTATATGAGGGTGCTGCTGTTAAATCAATTACTCAAGAATCTGTACATTATTTTAATAATGGCGTTGTCACATATGATATTGATCATTGGAATCGATTCAATTGTTATGTATAGTCTGGCTTGCCAGTTGACACTTACGCAGTTGTGATAGCGAGATAAATTATTTTTCGGAACATATTTCGCTTTGTTCTAAAACCGCCTTTGCACGACATTTATTATTTTATCAAACTTTTAGGAGGCATTATAATATAATGGTTATTGCCTGAGAACAACGTTTAGTCACAAAAAATATATATCGGCCAATTAATTTCAGTAAGTTAGGATGAATCATACTCTTTTGTTGTGTGGCGTGTTACTATTCCATTGAAATCACATGATCTTTAAATGTCCCCCACTTATTAGGTGCACATTAGATGTACAACTTTGATTCCATTTATTAGGTGTATGACTTTGCTTGTACCGTTGTTACCAAAATTCAAATCTATACTGTAAAAAACTATAGCGAAGCGCAAACTTGAAAAACATTCCAACCATTCGTTCGGCAAAAAGGGCTGCGCCCCATCTATGCCGCACCGAAGGCTGACCCCATGACACGTGGACCGTACTTCCCTTGCGTCCCACAACTAAACAGCTACTTCACAACATGTGGTTGTAAAACTAAGATTGTATTGCCATTCAGTTGCTGGGTAAATAAGTTAGCCAAGGACCGCATCGCCGCAGATACTGGTAACCTTCAAAAACCCACTCGATAAGAGATAAATAGGAGGTGCATCATATAAAAACAAATTTTGTGATCCTCTTTGAGCCAGTGTCGACTGAGTTTCCCTTTCTCGGAGTTTTGCTGATATTTTTTATTGTTATTATTCTCTCAGGAGAGGCGAATCTATTTCGCCGAGTCGGCACCCTCAGATTCCGCTAAGGCACTGTTGCGGTTCTTCTTGAACAGTTGCAGGTTGTAACGCTCTCGAAACACTTGAGCGGGGAAGGAATTCCACGGCTTTCTTGTTTTGTAACGGAACGAATTCTAATGCAGCGATATTCGCGCCGTTGAGAGATGAACCACAAATTAGGCCGATCCGTCGGTTTGCCTTGTGAAGCGCAAATAAACCAAATTGCGCGGAATAATGTCACGAATCTCCGAAGAACTGTACCCGTGATAATATCTGGAAAACAGACAAAGGTCCGCTACGCGCCCTCGATGTGATAGCGATTGTAGTACCGGGGTCAGCGCCGTGTCCCTGATCAGGTGAATCACTCGTTTCTGTGTACTCTCAAGTAGGTCGATGGTATGTTTAGAAGCAGAGCTTCAACCATGAGAGCAATATTCGACCGCGGGTCTAATTTGGGATTTATACAGGAGAAGAAGTTGGGACGGAGTAAAATACTTCTTGGCTCTAAAAAGATAACTCAGTGTTCCAGAGCCGAACCTGGCGATATTCGACAATTGTTCATGCCACGATACATTCCCACAGACCGCGGCACAGCAACATTTTGCTTTCCCTAGATTCAAGGCCCTGGCCATTAATCACCAGCTGCCGAACCGATGGTCCATTTTTCCTTGTGATAGATGCAGTGTTAACAATTATTAAGGATAAGATAACGCTGTTCATATATTGTGATATAATTCTGTTGAGGGACGACAGTAAGTGGGTGAGGCCTGATGAGACTGGGAGATCGCAAAGATTCGAAGGATACTGGGATTAATAGCATATAGTAAAGCAGTGGTTTGAGCGATGGGACATAAGTTGAAGAATGGTCGTGGACGTGAGCTGGGAGATATCGAAGAATGCGGAGATGTATGCGGGGGCGGTCATTGCCGTTATCAATGTGACCCGTGACTGGCTGACGTAGTCTGGAGGAGTGTTACGGACCTCGCGTCCATGTCCTCGCCTGACACCCACTAATTCCCGCAAATTTCCCCTCTCTGCCTGTAAAGGGAAGAAAAATCGTCACTTGCAATTGAGCACTTGATTCTATGACGTTGTTTTCCAATTCGAGTGTTAGCTGGCTTTTTAGTTCTATATCGGAATTTTAGCTCTGTCCAGTAATCACGATTGGTTTGTACGATTTAGAAGTTTTACGTCGAATGAAATAATTTTTATTTTCGCCGTTGACGTTTAGTTTTTATTCAGCGCCAACGCCGTTTTTTATTATTTTTTCTGCCAAGTAGAATTTGCATAAACTCATCATCATCATCGGCACTACAATCGGGAACCGGTCTTGGCCTTGTTTAGCAAGTCCTGAGGCTTGTTAAATTTTCCATAACGATTTGTTTTTTTTCGGGCAAGGTCATTAGTCTTGCGCCAGAGGCTCCCCGACGGGGAATCGAGCCCCGTTCTCCCGCGTGACAGGTGTGTATACTAACCACTATACTATCGAGGAGCAAATTAGCTACTTGACGATTTTTCTTCCCTTTACTGCCAGAGAGGGGAAATTTGCGGGAATTAGTGGGTGTCGGGCGAGGACATGGACGCGAGGTCCGTAACAGGAATACGGTGATCGTAGAGACCATTGGAACGCACGACTGGATGTCTTGCCTTGGATATGTACGCCCCCTGTCGTTATCAATTTGACTCGCGACTGACTGTCGTCGTCTGGAGAATTATCGACACTGCTGTTATGGATGAGGAGCACTACAGGTTTTCGGGAATTTGACAATCACAAGACTTTCCGGTTTGTCACCTATACTTCACCGTAAAAAGCTGACATATGCAGTCGGAATCCCTGGTGTTCTAGGAGGTTCCTTGGAGACAATGACAGTACAAGGTTTCTAACTGACCGTATTATGACCTAACACTATAACGCCAATCCGTTTGAACAGTTTACACTACACGACAAAGTAAATTCACTACAAGATGCACAAAGAAAGAGTTGTACTCAACACCTATCGAGTCTTTGGATACACAATTTCTGAAGCCGAACATAATTTCAGAAACCGAAGCTACTTCAAATGTTCCCAACAATACAGCTGTACAGACATTTAATAATTTAGTGCCCATTTTGCAAGTAATTATCATCTTTCCACACAAGATTTGTTGCCATTGCATCCTTTAGATATCCTCGTCACTACCTCTTCTGAACTAGAGACCTCAGGACTTCAAGGTAATTCGCCACCATACCATGTAATTGCAACCTGACGTTTGCTTCAACATAGAACAATCGTGATAAACTAGAGGCTGTAACTTAACAGAGATATTGCTTATCGCGTCATTGTTGTAAACAAAACATTGTTCCATCTTAATCATAATGATTAACAGAAGCAATTTTTGTACACACATTGTCCATTTGGTGATAATAATCAATGGCAAGTATCTGTGGTGTAAAGTTATATTTCCTTTTTCTTTATTATATATTTAATATATAAATTTAAAACCACGAACACAACGCCCACACTCCTTTCTCAAAGGCCTCCTTGGCCAAGTCCTAGAACACAATTCGCTTGTTTTTGGGTTAGCTGCTCGAACGAAAACTCTCTCCTTCGATCGTGCAGATCAAAGGATACATTATTTTTTTTGAATTAGTGGGAATACGGAGAGACGGTTTACCAACTGTTCGTTGACTTCAAAAAAGCGTACGACTCAGTCGCAAGACAAAGACTCTACCATATTGTAGTTGAGCTGGGAATCCCGAAAAAATATGCCGCGCTCATTCAAATTTGCATGAACGAAAACAAAGGGCGAGTTAGAATAGAAAACCACCTCTCAGAACCATTTGAAATCCGGGTCGGACTAAAACAGGGCGATAGCCTCTCACGGTGTCTCTTTAACCTTGTCCTCGAGTATGTCATCAGAAACGTACAAGACGACAACATGGCCGGATCATCTCTGAACGGGGTCACACAAGTGTTCGCATATGCGGATGACATCGCCGTTATGGGCGATAATCTAGAAACTGTAAGTAAAAATAGTGAAATCATTATGCAAGTGGCAGAAGAGGTGGGCCTAAAAATAAATGAAGACAAAACAAAATATATGATTACGGCGAGAGCAGGTGGAACTCAGGGAACACATATAAACGTCAGAGGCAAGACATTTGAAAAAATTAAAGAATTTAAATATCTGGGAACGATACTGACGACCAGTGACGAAATGTCGAAGGAAATTAACAAAAGACTACACTCCGGCAACACTAGTTGGCACGCAGTCAGTAAAATGCTGAAATCCAAACTGCTATCACGTAACATAAAGCTCCGTGTCTATAGAATCATAACCATGCCGATTGCTCTATACAGATGCGAAACATGGGGTCTCACAAAACGGGAAGAAAACAAATTCCACGTATTCGAGAATAAAGTTCTAAGGGGTATCTTTGGCGGTAAATATGACGAGGAGACAGGACAATAGAGGAAACTTCACAACCACGAATTGGGAAGAGCTATACCGCAAACCTACAATAGTGAAGTCATCAAGTCGCGAAGATTAAGATGGGCCGGACATGTGGCGCGAATGTGGAACGATAGGATCGTGCGTAGAATTCTTGACTGTAGACCAACGGGAAAGAGACCGTCAGGACGGCCGTGACGGAGACGGGAGGACAATGTAAGGTTTGACCTTGAGGAGATCGCATCAGATAGTCAAGCATGGAAGGAGAGTGCACAGGACAGGGAACGAGTCGGTGAGGTCATGAACTTCCGGCTTCATACAGGTCAATAAATAGTAAATAGTACCTTACCGAAAAGTGGAGCCATTCAATCCACTACTTCAGAGAAAGCAAGGTTGTCCTTTTATCAAAATTACATTCATATGGGGTGGACAATTCCCTGATCCAATGGATAATAGACTATCTTTCTGGCCATTCAATCCAAGTGGTTCTTAATGGTATCAAATCTGCCTCCCATAAAATTAATGCAGATGTTCCGCAAGGTTCTGAACTCTCACCAACTGTCTTCATCATCTTTATAATGATCTCTTGTCCATTACCCACCACCCAATCCACTCGTGTGCTGATTATAGCACATTGAGTTTCTCATACGCATACGAACATTACCGACCATACTCTTCGAACGTCAATACCAATCAGCAGATTATGCTTAATACATTGAATTCCGACCTGAACAAGATATATGAATGGGAATTATCTAACCGGGTAGAATTCAATGCCTTAAAAACTCAGTGCTGTCTCCTGTCGTCAAAGGTGAACCCCAAAGTAAATACACTGTCGATGAATGGCACTGGCATCGACGAAGCCAAGGAACTATCAATCCTCGGCACTTGAATTAATTCGAATCGTAATTGGAGCGACCACCTTTTTGAAGCTGCGAAAAGTGCAGCCAAATGTATGGGGTTCCTTAAGAGATGCAAAAATTACTTCACTCCATCCAACCTGGCCACTATCTACGAGGTGTATATTCGTCCCAAAATGGATTCAACTCCCATATTTGCTCAAGTGCATCCAAAACTACGTTACACGAGCTCGATAGGATGCAAATACGAACAGTGAAACTTATTGAGGACCCAGCTGTGAGCCGAGCAATTCCGTCGTTAGAACATAGGCCCAGCGCATCGTGCCTATCTCTTTTCTATAGGTATTATCACGGCCTTTGTCAACTGAACTTGTTCAACGTGTTCCGACTCTTCAGATATTTTCCCGCGATATCCGTCAATCTGAGAATGCGCATCAATTCACGTTGAAAGTAAACTTCAGGCGCACAAATAAATATAGAGAGTTATTATTTAGCCGATTTTTTTAGAATAAAGTAGTCACTGATAGATAAGCACGACAGGGTGGTTATTATTTTTTGATCCGTATTGGTGCATTGGTTCACCTGCCTGTGCTTCACCAACATCCTATTGTCGACAAGTTTACATTTTGGCGAGTTTTCTATAGAACCAAATTAGGTTCTTCCAAACAACCGTCGACGTGGAAGCATGGCCGGGAACTCTCCACGAATTTCTGCGTTTGGGGCTATCATAATAGACCAATTTTGATTCCCAGTTATAATACGATGCAGAAACATCTTCGATCTGTACTTTGCATGCAGTTGTTTACAAAAAAAATAAACGTTGCTTAACATTTCTAGTCTTCAGCTCGTACTTAATTTCCTTGTTTCTGAATCATTTCCATGTCTTTAAGACGTTCTGAAGTGGCTTGTTGGACCACTGCCAGTGATCGTGTTATTGCTGACTTTGGTACGAGTCTTGATCAGGCATTGTCTCCAATTTGAAATCTCTCATCCACTATTCTTAAAGCATTGAAACCATTCATCTTAGGTCTTTTCATCAATAGCAGTATCACTATAAGTCTCACCCACAAAATTGTTCGTATCGAAGCAGAGCATTATTACCTGCCGCAAATGATGCGAATTTGGCTTGCACACCCATCTTTCCAATAGAAACACATCGATAATGTGTTTCCAAGAGATGATTGGAGTGAGTATGAGAAACTGTCATCATCCTCGGCACTACAACCGGGATCTGGTCTCGGCCTTATTTAACAAGTCTGAGGCTTGTTAAATTTTCCATAATAATTTGTTTTTCCGGGCAAGGTTATTAGCCTTGCGCCAATAACCAATGTATTAGGTTGTGAGTAATGGGCAAAAGATCGCTGTAAGGATTAGAAATAGCGTTTAAGAACACTAATATTCATGAGGACTATTGGTCGAGCTATCTATTTATTTATTTACTGGTCAGTAATATCCCGAAAGTTCATTTACTAATTCGACTACTCCACCGTTCCTGTCTTGGACAATTTTCCTCCACACTTTGCCACATATCCAATTTCCTCAAAGTGACGCCTGACGTACTCCCATCTCCGTCACGTTCTTTCTACTGGCCTCACGTTGGTCTGCCGTCAGGAATTCTATGAATGGTTCTGTCGTTCATTTTCATTTTCGCGACCAGATGATTCTCACTATTGTTAGTTTAAGGTATAGCTCTTCCAATTTACGATTGCGGAGCTACGTACATTGTCTCCTGTCGTCGTCACATTAGCGCCGACGATACTCTTTAAAACGCTATTCTCAAATACGCGAAATCTGTTCTCTTCTTTTGTGAACATCCATGTCTCGCATCCGTATATAACAATCGACATGATTATCGCTCTATATACGGAGCCCTGTATAGACTGACTTTACTGGAAGGGGTCGTTAGCTGAGACCCAGGTTAACACCAGGTAAGACACCACCAAAGTATGCGAGTTAACACTATCGAAAAAGAAAACAGGACATTTAAGGAATATGTTTTTTCTCAAAGCGCAAGGCTAATAACCATGCCCGTAAAAATGAATTATTATGGCAAATTTAACAAGCCTCGGATATGGAGCGGATACACGACGACGACTACGAAACGAAAATGGCAAAACGATTTAAGAATTTTTTCATAGAACGTCCGCTCACTATACAGAGCTCGAGCTGCACGGCAGCTAGTCGATGCCCTGTCCGAATATAAGGCTGACATAACAGCACTACAAGAAATAAGATGGACGGGGAGTGGTGTTATTCAAAAAAACGAGTATGACATTTATTACAGCTGTCATGCAAAACACCATGTGCTCGGCGTAGGCTTTCTAGTCAGCCAAAAACTGAAGCCTGCCCACATTGGCTTTAATGCAATAAACGAAAGGCTAAGGAACATAAGCCTCATAAACGTTCACGAGCCTACAGAGGAGTCCGCTGACGAGGAAAAAGAAGAATACTACGAGAACGTCGAACGGGCCCCCAATGCCTGCCCAAGATACGATGTGAAAATCGGTCTTGATGATTTGAATGCAAAAATAGGTCGGGAGCCGGTTTTCAGGCACTACACAGGTTCCCATAGTTTGCATGAGAACACTAATGACAATGGACTACTAGTCATCGAACTGGCAGCATCGAAAAAGTTGGTCGTTGCAAGTACCAGGATTCCACGTAAATATATCCACAAAGCCACCTGGGTATCAGCTGATGGCGCCACTCGCAGCCAAAATGACCACGTGTTGAAAGATCGCCGCCACTCCTCGAGCCTGATGACGGTACGAACGTACCGAGGTGACAACGTCGACTAGGATCACTATCTTGTTGGTACAGTTTTCCGAGCGCAGATTGCCTTACGGAGACGTATTGCATCCGCGGATCAGTTTCGAATCAACACGGCTGCCATACGCAATGAGAATACCAGTAACACCTTTGGTCATGCGCTAAAACTCGCCCTCGAAGAGCTCGACGGAGGGAGAGTAAGTCCTGGGGCCAGAATGCCGGGCGTAGAAGAGAAATGGACGCGCCTTAAGAATACTGTCTCTAATATTGCCAACTCCATCTTAGGCAGTAGTCGTTGAGATCGGAGCGACTGGTTTGATGATGAGTGCAAACTAGCGACCGAACGTAAGAATGTTGCATACCGGGCAATGCAGCAGTCTCATAGTACGCGGGTGTGCGAGGAGAAATACAATGAGCTCAGAAGATCTGAAAAAAGACTTCACAGACAAAAGAAAAGTGCCTTGGAAAAAAAAAACCTTGTCTGTGAAATAGAGAAAAGTAGAGAACGAGGTCCGCACCAGGCGCGGAAGTTCTACCAAATAATCCGGAGTATGACGCGGTACACCCTACGCTGCACTTACTGCAAGGATAAAGAGGGTAATCTGATCCCCGATCCTGAAGGGATTCTGGAGCAATTAGGAGTGCACTTCAATGAATTGCTAAATAGTCAGCATACAGAAGAATCGGAGGCTCCACCAATGCAAAATCAAGACCAATTGCGACCGCCACCAAGCATTGAGGAAACATTAAAGGCCATAAGACAGCTCAAATCAAATAAAGCCCCGCAGCAGATGGCATACCAGTTGACCTGATCAAACAAGGAGGGACAGAGTTACATTACGTAATTAGTGATGCACGTGTGGGAGCAAGAGGGGATGCCGGAAGATTGGCGTCGTGGTATAATTTGCCTCATACATAAGAAGGGAGATACCACACTGTGCAGCAACTATAGGGGTATAACATTGCTGAGTACCGTCTATAAGATACTCTCTTCTATCCTATATATATCGGATAGCCCTACACGCTAAAGCCACATTGGTCAATATCAGTGTGGCTTCATCCCAGGCAAATCAGCGATTGATCAGATATTCACCCTTACGCAGGCAATGGAAAAATGTCAGAAATTTAAGATTCCATTATATCATCTATTTATAGACTTTAAGGCCGCCTACTACAGCATGGCCAGGGTAGAACTATATAATGCCATGAGAAAGTTCAAATTAATACGAGTTTGTAGGTAGACCATGACCAACGTAACTAGTCAAGTAAAAATAGTGGGATTGCTGTCCAAACCAATAAACATCTTTAATGGACTCCGACAAGGGGATGGTCTGGCCTGCCTCCCCTTCGACCTGGTGTTGGAGAAAGCAATCCGTGACTCTGGCGTTACAACTAGGGGGACTATTGTCACCAACTCCAGGCAGATACTTGCCTACGCAGATGACATCGACATCATCGGTAGAACCGTATTAGCTGTACAGGACTCCTTCACCCAGATCGAGCAGGCTGCACAAAAACTGGGATTGCACATTAATGAGGGGAAAACTAAGTACATGGTGGCAACTTGTGCGAAGAGAAGACCTAACGTTGGTCAAACTATCAGCGTAGGGGAGCACGGATTTGAAGTAGTGCAATCCTTTAACTACCTTGGGTCAATAGTATCAGCCGATAACAATATGGAAGAAGCAATACGCGAACGGCTGATCAAATCCAACAAAACCTACTATGGTCTATCAAGGCTCTTTAAATCCCGAAATTTATCCAGAACATCCAAGCCACTACTGTACAAGACCATGGTCTTACTAGTACATATGTATGGATCCGAGACCTGGGTGCTCAATAAAAGGCACTCTGAACTCTTAGCCGCGTTCGAGAGGAAGGTCTTAAGGAGAATTGTCGGCCCCGTATGTGAGGCAGGACGATCCCGGAGACGCTACAAGCATGAGTTATACGCAATCTACATTGAAACTAATGTTGTAAGAAAAATTAAGCTCGGTAGACTCTGGTGGGCGGGACACAGCCCGAATGAGCGAAGAGGAGCCTGCTCGGAAAGTCCTTTGTGGCAGGATATATGGAAGGAGACAGCGTGGCAGACCTTGTCTGCGATGTAGGTATGGCGCAGACCAGGACGCCCACAGCCTGGGAGTGCCAAACTGGATGACATTGGCTCGAAATCGGGACCGGTGGAGAGATTTGTTAAATAAGGCCAAGAGCGGATCCCGGTTGTAGTGCCGATGATGATGGTACTGTTTTTTCTCAAAATCTGATTTTCAAGATCGACATTTGTCGGAAAGTTTCTGGACTTCTCACCTTGAGTATTATTTGGAATGTTGCCTACCACAGCAAGTAAAATAAATTTAACAATACTTAGGTACTTGTTGTAGTTGAACTGCAACCGTTATTTGGTGGCATCTCGGGGCGCCCACTCGGCGCTATAGGTGCGCCTCTCCCGAGAGAAGTCTAATAAAGTTAATAATTGTTATATTGTTTATGATGGCATATTATTTATATTTCTTCTTCGTTGTACTCTTAGAATAACGAGAAATTATTGATTTATCTTTCTTTTTCCAGTCTGATGTGATGCTTTATGTAAACCGATTAAATACAGAAGAATCAGTTATACCTTATGAATATCATCACTTTGATTTTTGTACTGGTAATGAGGACAATTCACCGGTGGAAAACCTTGGTCAAGTCGTGTTCGGAGAACGAATACGCCCAGGACCATACCAAATCGAATTTCTTAAGGATGTCACATGTAAACAGGTAATTGATATTACTGGTGTCCTGATATGACTACTACTAACATGGTTGATTCCCTCTTTAGGTGTGCACGAAAACTTATGTTGGCGGTGATGCAGACAGTGACCGCCGCATGATGGTTTTAAAAAAAGGCATCAGCTTGAACTATCAACACCATTGGATTATGGATAATATGCCAGTGACCTGGTGTTATCCCTTGGAGAATGATAAACAATATTGTAGTACAGGATTTCCGATGGGTTGCCTTGTGCAGCATACGTTGCACGGTGACGACAGTTGCCCTATTAATCCCAGTTACAATAAGCCAGGCATTTACTATCCGTTTAATCACGTGGATTTAACGATAACTTATCATAGTGGTGCCACTGAAGAGTGGGGTGTCGGATTTGGTGCTGATGGCGGCCGAATTATCTCTGTGAAAGTTATGCCACGATCAATAAATCACAGAAATCCAGATAAACCCGATTGCTCTGTTCATGAACCAATTGAAATTCCAGCTAATAGTATTCCAAGGGATAAAAAACTACAAATAACATACACATACAGCGTGAACTTCGTTCGTAACAATACCGTGAAATGGTCATCCCGTTGGGATTATATTCTGGAATCGATGCCTCATACAAACATTCAGTGGTTCAGTATATTAAATTCATTGGTGATTGTGCTGTTCCTTTCTGGTATGGTGGCTATGATAATGTTGCGCACTTTGCACAAGGATATTGCGCGCTATAATCAAATGGAAAGCGGAGAAGATGCGCAAGAAGAGTTCGGTTGGAAATTAGTGCACGGCGATGTATTTCGCCCACCGAGAAAGGGAATGCTTTTATCGATATTTTTGGGATCTGGAGTACAAGTTACTTGTATGACGCTGATCACGTTGGCATTCGCTTGCCTAGGATTCCTTTCTCCTGCGAATAGAGGAGCTCTAATGACGTGTGCTATGGTTTTGTTCGTTTCGTTTGGTACTCCAGCTGGTTACGTATCTGCCAGGATTTACAAAAGTTTCGGCGGCATCAAATGGAAGAGTAATGTACTGTTGACTTCGACGGTGTGTCCTGGGTAAGTGCGAATTGTATTAAAGTTTTTCTTTATTCACTATTCATTTTAGTATATGTTTCAATCTATTGATCGTCAAACCTATACTGCCTTATATTTCCTCAAAATCCAATGATCTACTAAAAGGCATATTTGTAATTGCAAAGATGTCCGCTTGGTTTTCTTTTTTATCTCCCGTTTGGCAAAAACCTTGATGTGGTGCGGGGGTTAAATTACAATGAATTACTCAGGCTATGCTGACGTACGCATATGCTTCTTGTAGAGGCATTCATGTCAGACAGGCTGGCGAGGAGTAACATACAAAGATCCAAAGATCTGCCACCCCAAATCGAGGGTGCTACGCGTCACCGCGCCCATTGGATGGTTTGCAGACAGGGATATACCGGCTGTGTTATAAAGGGTCTTTCTGACACCGGGTCGAATCAGAGCAGTAAGCAGACCTTACCATATCAAAACGGGACTCTGCTATGGCGGGCTATTTGAAACCCCAAAACTCGTGGAACCAAAATGAATATACACAAAATAATCCCACGAAAAACTTGGTAAACATAGGTGTGATGAGCCGACACTACCATAAGGGAACAAATTATCAAGAAAACACCGACTTGGTAAAACGAAGACTGAGGGAAAACGGAAAAAGTGGGAGATATGCCTCGGCACGTGGAATGTTTAACGTTATATAAATCAGGCGTGATACAGACGGTTATAGAGAACGCGAAACAATATAAACTACACATCGTCGCGCTTCCGGAAATCCGACTCCAACGTCAAGTATCGCAACCAACGGGTTCACACTGATGTACGGAGGCACCGATACACATAAACTCGGAATTATGTACTTATATATATATATTTTTTTTAATATACTTCTCTCAGGAGAGGCAAACCTATAGTGCCAACAGGGCACCCCGAGGTGCCACCAAATAACTGTTGCAGTTCCTTTCGAACAGTTGCAGGTTATAACGCTCCGGGAATACTCGCGTGGGGAGGGAGTTCCGTAGCTTTCCCGCTCTGTAACGGAACGAGTTCTGATGCGCGGATGTTCGCACCGTCGCGAGATGATCCGTCGGTTTGTCTTGTAGAGCGCATATAGACGGAATTGCGCGGAATAATACCACGAATCTCCGAAGAGCAGTACCCGTGATAATATCTAAAACAGACAGAGATCGGCTACGCGCTTTCGATGTGATAGCGACCGTAGTCCCGACGTCAGCGCCGAGTCCCCGATCAGGCGGATCGCTCGTCTTTGTATGCTCTCAAGTAGGTCTAGGGTATGTTTAGGAGCAGAGCTCCAAACATGAGAGCAATATTCGAGCGCAGGTCTAATTTGGGATTTATACAGGAGAAGAAGTTGAGCTGGAGTAAAATATTTCTTGTCTCTAAAAAAATGGCTCAGTTTTCCTGAGGCGGTCCTGGCGATGTTCGACATGTGTTTATGCCACGATATATTCCCACATACCGTGGTGCCGGGCAGTTTCATTTCAAGGGCCTGGCCATTCATCGTCAGCCGTGGGACCGATGATCCACTTCTTTGTCAATGTTGTATATGGTGTCTTCGTTGCATTGAAGTCGACAAGATTGATCTTTCCCCACTTCAGGATTTTATCCAGATCCCAATTTAGAGAGTCGATCTGACTACATCTCAGCTGGTGCGACGTTGATGCACTAATCGGCCGATCACTCGAAAAGGAGGAAACAAGCGTACTATCATCCGCGAAACTGAACACTTTGTTATCCGTCGATTCCAACAAATCATTTAAAAACAAGTTTGGAGCCAAAATAGAACCTTGAGGCACCTCGGAATTAACAGGATATAGATCCGAACACTCGCCGTCCACAACAACCCGGACCGATCGACATTCGAGAAAGCTCTTCGCCCAAACCTGCTGGGAAAGTCCATATGAACGAAGTTTGCCTAGCAATGTCGCGGCCAAAAGCCCCGGAGATATCCAATGCAACCGCCCTTGACTTGCTAGGCCGCTCAATCGCAGATGTCCATATATCCGTTATAAGTGTCAAAAGGTCTCCTGTGGGCAGCCCGCTACGGAATCCATATTGACGATCATTTAGAAGTCCGTTGCGCTCCAAATACTTAATTAAGTCGGCGTTAATGATCTTTCCCATCACCTTAGACAACATAGACAGTAATGCTATCGGCCGATAATTTTGTGCGAGACGCTTTTACCCCTCTTTGGGATGGGCTAAACTTGAGCGACTTTCCAGCAGGTGGGAAAGGTCCCTCGTGCATAAGACAAGCGAAAGAGTCTGTCAAGAACCGGCGATAGTTCTGGAGCACAGTTCTTACGGACTATTGCTGGTATTCCGTCTGGGCCGGTTGCCTTCCTACAGTCCAGCCCACATAGAATGCGTTGAATAGTACGCGGGCGGACCCTCAAATCCCGCATCGAAGACCACACCGGCGCGATCACAGGTGGCTCCAATAGACCGGCATCGAGGTTTGAATTCGCAGAAAATAAATTCGCGAACACATTAGCTTTATCTTTTGAATTTGTGACCAATATGCCGCTGCCCGTCACTAACGGTGGAAAAGGGGAGGAAGCGAAGTAACTGCCAACAGCCATTGCCATTGACCAGAAGGGACGCGAACCAGTTGGGCTCTCAAGGAGTTTATTGGTCACTCTATCGTTGTAAGCCTTCTTCGCATTATCAATCGCCTGGTTGCACGCGTTTCTGACTCTAACAAAATTCGTTCTTTTAACATCGGTGGGATTGGAGCGTCACTCTTTAAAAGGTCTATTTTTTGGAGCTGTAATCTGCTCGCATTTATTATCAAACCAAGGTTTATTGGAATGTGGAATGTAGGTCTCCATCCCGAGAAGAATAATCTCTGTAACCGACTCCGCGCATGCGTTAACATCGGAGTCTCCAAAGCACACGTCCGACCAAGGAAAGGATGCGAACAAATCTCGCAAACCGTCCCAGTTAGCAGCTCCATACCTCCATACATGGCGAAGCTGCTTAGGTCGGTTATTCCCTTGAAATGCAAATGGTTGGGCAACGAAAACCAAGAAGTGATCTGAGTTTCTCAGTGGCGCAGCAATCTCCGCGGTATAAATGGTCGGCTCGGGTGTGAAAAACAAATCCAGGGTGTTCGTGTAATCACCTCGGGCATCCGGCACTCGCGTAGGCTTCTCCACGAGTTGAGTCAAATTACGGCTAACAGCAAACTCTCCGCCAGACTCCCAGCCTCGTCGGTTCTGTCAGAATGCATCAACCAGCCAGAATTGTTCACATTAAAGTCGCCAAAGACAACAATTTCAGAAGCTGGGTGGTTGATCTGTATTTAGTCGACGGTACGTGAAAGATGTTCAACAAATATTGCTGGTCGATCGTCATTTGGGGAGCGGTAAAGACAACAAAGAAATTTAACAGGATTCCTCAGCACAACCTTCAACCATATGATGTCCATGTTATTGGGTTCTAACGCTTGCATTCTTAGGCAATCCATATCGGATCGCGCGAAGACGCAAACTCCACCCTTAAAACGGAACTAGTTTACTTCCGGAAATTTTAAAATTCTGTATTTCAGAAGGTACCATCATGACATCACCGTATCAGTCCGGTCTATCAGCCATACAACCGAAACTTAGTCGAAGATTTCGCCCCCCGATATCGCGGAATGTGTACAGCGTGACGGGGTGGTATCTCACCTTGGCACCGACTACCACCTAAACCAACTTCTTCTCGAACCGGTCCATCAGGCAAACTCCGAAAGATGGTCAGGGATTTCTCCCCACCATTTCACGGAGCCTATAGCTTGATGCGGTGGTATTTCACCGGGCGACATGGCGTTAGAACCCCACCCACCACTCGGCCTTCAGTCGCCTCTTATGACAAGCCGGCCTAGCTGTGAGTATATTCTAACACCCTACTCACAGGGCACACCCCAACAGAATCTACCGACGAAGAAACGAAAGGCACGTTCTACGAGACGCTAGAGGAAGTATTTGATGGAATCTCATCATTTGATGTTAAAGTCCTCCTCGGGGACCTCAATGCAAAAATTGGAAAGGAGGATATCTTTCAACTAACTGTAGGTAAAGAAAGATACGCGATGTTTCAAATGATAATGGAATTCGAATTATCACGTTCGTACCGTCAAAAGACTTGGTAGTGAAAATCACGATGTTCAAGCACAAGCAAATTCATAAGGCCACATCGATATCACCCGACGGCGTAACGCTTAACCAAATATACCACTTCCTCATAGACAAAAGATACCACTCAAACATCCTTGACGTACGATCATATAGAGGAACAAAATGCAACTCCGATCATTTTCTAATGATGGGCAAAATTAGTAGTCGGCTCGCAGCAAAGCCACACAGGAAGTCACGGGAAATGAGCAAACAGTTCGAGACTGATAAACTAAAAGATCTGCTCAAAATAGCTGAATATCAAAACGAACTAATGAATAGATTTAGCATCCTACAGAATGGGAGTAGTGAGGAAGAGGAAACCAATAATGTAGACATTAAATGGGCATCGATCAGAGACGTAATCAAACAAACAACCCAAAGGTATTAGGATTTAAGAAAACAATTAAGCCCAAACCTTCGTTTGACGATGAGTGCCGGACGAAGACTAAATAACGTAAACGTCTCAGAGTGATCCACTTAGAAAGATATGATGAAGTCAACGGAGAAAGATATGGGACCATTCGGAAAAAGACAAAAAGACTTTTCAAACGCAAAAAACGCGAATAGGAGAAGACTCGGATCGAAAAAATCCGAGGAAATGCCAGAGAACATCAGAAGAATGTATCCCGGCATAAATTCAATTAGTAATGGGTGCCGATGGAGAGCATTTTCGATATGCAAACGGCTATCTGATCACAGAAACAAACCATATTGTCATAAGATGGAAGTAGTACTTTGAAAACCTTCTAAACGTGCGCATCCATCAACCACAAATAAACGCACTAGACGTACATACAACCGAGCCTCAGATCACAGAGCCCTCGCAATAAATCGATTGAAAAACAACAATGCTAACGGAGTCGACTGCATACCGGCAGAGCTTATGAAGCATGGAGGAGAGGCAACCACTCGAAAGCAACTGATTAAAATAATATGGGATAAAGAAATCACTCCGGAAAAATGGAAAACCGATGCGCACACCGGCGACAATGAAATTGGCTGAACTTGACGAACATCCACCATTTTGCATTTCATCAAGTTGCAAGGGCTTCCTGATGATGTACGTGGACATCATGACTCTTCTTCATCAACCAGCCGCTTCAGCGCACGTCCATCCAACCACGTGGCATCCTCCCTTCGTCTCTACTACTCTACAACAGATTATGGGCCCAGGCAATCACCAGAGCACTGCGAAATAGAGTCACGGTTGGATAAACGCGTGGGAAACCTGACGAGAAGCACATCATATGCAGAAGAATTAAATTCCGAAGGAACCGGTCTAAAAGCGACAAATGTTCAAAGTAAGGCAATTGTTGGAAAAGAAGTGAGGATGCGAAGAAACGGTTCACCAACTTTTCGTTTACTTCAAAAAAGCCTACGACTCAGTTGCAAGGCAAAGACTTGACCATGTTGTGGCATAGCTGGGAGTCCCGAAAAAATATGCCGGCCTCATTCAAAGAATCAGAATAGAAGACCACTTCTCAGAACCATTTGAAATCCGCGACGGACTAAAACAGGGAGATGGCCTCTCATGTCTTTTTAACCTTATGTTCGAGTATGTTATCAGAAAGGTACATGACGACAACATTGCTAGATCAACCCTGAACGGGGTCACACAAGTGTTCGTATATACGAATGACATAGCCGTTTTGGGCGATAATCTAGAAACTGTAAGTAAAAACAGTGAAATCATCCTCCAACGGCAGACAAGGTTGGCCTAGAATTAAATGAAGACAAAACATAATATATGATTACGGCGCGAGTAGGTGGACCTCAGCGAACACACATAAATGTCAGGGGCAAGATATTTAAAAAATTTAAAGAGTTTTAATATCTGGAAACAAAACTGACGGCCAATAACGAAGTGTCGAAGGAAATTAACAAAAGACTGCATTCCGGCAGCGCTAGTTGGTACGCAGTCAGTAAACTGCTGAAATCCAAACTGCTATCACGTAACATAAAGCTCCTTGTCTATAGAACCATAATCATCCCGATTGCTCTATACAGATGTGAAACATGGGGTCTCACAAAACGGGAAGAAAACAAATTTCACGTATTCGACAATAAAGTTCTAAGGGTTATCTCTGGCGGTAAATATGACGAGGAGACAGGACAATAGAGGAAACTCTATAATCACGAATTGGAAGAGCTATACCGCAAACCTATAATAGTGAATGTAATCAGATCGCGAAAATAAAGATGGGCCGGATATGTGGCGAGAATAGGCAACGATAGGAGCGTGCGTAGAATTATTGACGGAAGACCAACGGGAAAGAGAACGGTAGGACGGCCGCGACGGAGATGGGAGGACAATGTAAAGTTTGGCATTGAGGAGGTCGGATCAGATGGTCAAGCGTGGAAGGAGTGTGCACAGAACAGGGAGCGACGGGACCGCCAAGTCAGTGAGGTCATCAACTTCCGGGTTCCTGTAGGCCAATAAATAGTTTTCATTTTTATATCGTAGCTTACATATCACTTTTGGAAGGCGACAGACTTAGGTATCCATTATCTGTAAGGCAAAGCCCGGCTAATGATACTTATAGGTGTGATGTTATATGATTACTATTGTTATAGGTATTACCTTAATATGGCGCAAGGCTAATAACCATGCCCGGAAAAACAAATTTAACAAGCCTCGGGACTTGCTAAAAACGGCCGAGACCGGATCCCGGTTGTGGTGCCGATGATGATGATGATGACGATGATTACCTTAATAACTTTTCTGTCTTTAGACTAGAAAATTGAACCAATTCCGAATGAGGTATAAAATCAATTGTCTTAACCTTTCTTTTTTCACTCGCGAGATAAATTTTGATGGGGAAAATTTATATAGGAACCCCGAACATCAAGGTTTCCTAAAAAGCTTTTACAGAGGGTGTTCCCAAAGTGTACTTTAAGCAAAAATGAAATTGGGCTAGAACTTTACGTTCATGCCACGGGTCTTTGCAAAGAATTCTCTTGCAAAACCGTTATAAGGGTCACATGGTTATTCAATGCCTGTTTTAGTAGTTATTGCGTGTACGCAATAAACATGCTATGTCAAATGAAAAACCAGTGCAACACCTCGTCACAATCCATTTCTGATGTTGTCTTTCGATTGGTATGGAACAACCTTCATCGTCAAGTTTTCTATTAGAATAAGCTTGCCGTCTCAACGGTCCAGTTGGGAAGGAAGATGGCTCGTGTGTTTGATTCCGCATAAGTAGGTTCAGCTGACGACTATTGCAGTTCGACATAGCTCGGCCTAATTTGGGCATTCAACCAGATTCCTGTCGCTCCATCAGATATCAGGAAAACGGCCGTCATAACACCCTTTGACCTCTTCGAATTCCCTTTTAACACGTTTGGCCTTGCGAAATGCCGCGCAAACATTTCAAAGACTCATCTACTGTCACCTCAATGGCTGAGTTAGTATGTAGGTTGTGTCTTGCGTTTGATTGTGCAAACCTAGGTTCAACTGACGACTTGCTATTATGCAGTTCGGCAAAATTACTGGGTCCCAAAGCCGAGCCGCTCGGTAAAATCGCACCCCATAACGCTGAAGGCTCCATGGAAAGCCTGAGCGAAATACTGGACCATCTTTTGAAGCTTGCGATTTAAACGAAATAAGGATAAATGTGTTCATCGCATCTCTGGCCTCTGGCCATCTTGTGGTAACCAGAATCACCCATATACGTGAGAATGTTGGATTCGGTCTCGCGATATCTGAAAAAGAAAAAAGATGGAAGATATCTACGGATAGTGTCTACAGGGTTAGTTCAAGTGGTCCCAAACTACTTGGATGAGGGGATGGTGGGAATGAAAACACACAAGATCGGTAGACCTTGAGTGCACTAGGAAACGCACATTACGTCTTTGGCCTCTAATAATCTACGCTTTGGTCGGTGTGTGTGATCAGACTGTCTCGAAATTGAAATGTATCCCTCTTTTATACAAACTCTCGTCGAAATATATACATCAAAAATTGGTTCTATGAATCGTTGAGTACTGAATTTGGCTAATGTAGTTTGTGAAGATTATATTAAAAATATGAATTTTAGAGATGTATATTAGGAAGATTAGTGTTTTGGGGTCACTACAGGAGCACTAAAGGCGCACTTCTTCTGCGAGTGAAGGTACCTATGTGGGGAAAAGCTCAGTGTTGTGGTTATAGACGATAACGTGTTAAGATTTCCATTCAGCAGGAAGGTCTCCCCACCGATTTCCCTAGCCTTCATAATTTGTACATAAAATTCCATGAAAACTTCAATATTCCCCCCCAAAAAGTAACAAGAGACCTCTCGGCTTTTCGACAATACATTTGCATGAAAGTGCCATCTGGTCCCCTACGCAGCGAACCCACAAAAAAGAAGTTTTTTCGGCCCTAAGCGGCTGCCCAACCCACTTTCACCGGGTCTCTCAATACTCTTCCCCTAACCATTTACTACCAGAATGTCAGAGGACTACGGTCCAAAACCCATTCGATCTTACAAAATACTCACTCCTTTCCCTTCGATATATACGCACTGACCGAAAGTAACCTCACCCCCAGTATCAATAGCCTGGAACTGTTCCCCCCCTCCTTTACAGTTTTTCGGGACGACGACGTCCATCATTCCGGTCCTGACACCCCCTGCCGAGGCGTGCTGCTTGCCATCCAAAACGGACTTACATCTTCTCTTATCACCATTTCTTCTTCTCCCAACCTCGACTATGTCGCCATAAAAATTGAACACTGCTCAAAGTCCGTGTGCATTATATGCTTTTACATACCGCCATCGCAAGCTATCGAGTCATACAATCGACCGCATAATTGAGCCCAGTTCTTCCCAAGACGACATTGTAGTCCTTGGCGATTTTAATCTCCCCCATCTCCAATGGACGCTGTCTGATGACTACTCCCACTACATCTCAAACCCCTCTACTACTAAGGAATGTCTCTTTATAGACAGCCTCACTGACTCTAGCCTTTGCCAAGTAAGCAATGTCCACAACCATCTGGGCAGACAACTTAGCCTTGTGTTCACGACAGACCCTTTTAATTCCTCAGTCGTCCCTAGTCCCCACACTCTCAACTATCTAATATCCTTACACCACGACTGCTCAGCCCTGAGCACAGCTCCCCCCTATCAATTTTCTTTCAACTTCCGAAAAGCCAATTTCCGCCTCATAAATGGGTACCTCAGCAATATCACACTCTGCGTAAAAGATATAAGTGTAGAGGACGCTACAGCCTCGCTCTACACAAAAATCCACAACGCCATATCCCTATATGTCCCATACTCCCGACACAGGTTATCATTCTCATCGCCCCCATGGTATAACCACAAACTACGCATCCCTCGTAACAAGAGGAATAAGTTGTGGAACACTTTCCTAAACACGCGTTCTCCCCTCGACTATTCCAACTATCTGGGTTACTTTTACCAATTCACCGAGCTTTACAGCTCTCTCTACCACAATTACCTTGCCAAAGCTCAATTCAACCTGACCAACGACCCCAAATCTTTCTTCCACTTCATCAACCACAAACGGAAATCTGATGCCCATTCCACCTCACTTTTCTACGGCTCAACTACTACAACGGACTCCCAAACCATATCCAATTTTTTCGCGTCCTTCTTCAAACTATCCTTCATGGACGACTCGTTTAAACCTAAGCCCTCCTACTATACTAGCATGTCTGAATTCTCCCTCGGCCCTCTCATCCCTCTACACATTCAACAACACCAAGTCACAAAAAGACTTGAAGAACTGAAAGACGATTTCAGTCCCGGCCCAGACGGACTCCCTGCTATCTTCTTAAAAAAATGTTCCTCTTCTCTCTCTGTCCCGCTCGCGTCAATCTTCGATCTATCCCTTGCTCAAGACCTATTCCCTGACTTTTGGAAATCCCCTTACATACCCCCAAAGGGGAAAAAACGATATATCCAATTATCGCCCCATTGCTAAGCTTTCGCACATTCCTAAACTGTTCGAATGCCTTCTATACGAGGCGTTATGTTTTCGCTGCGCACCCATCATCTCTCCGAACCAGCACGGCTTCCTCTCAGGCAAGTCCATTACTACTAACTTAGTCGAATTCACATCCCACACACTCCTTGCCCTAGAAAATGGCGATGAGGTCGATGTGTTCGCTACCGACTTTAGCAAGGCCTTCGACAAAATCTCCCATAACCTCATTCTCTTCAAGCTATCCTCCCTCGGTTTCGAACCCCTGCTGATTAAGTGGATCTCAGTTATCGAGCTTGCCGTGTGCGTTTTAGATCCACCCTCTCCGACCCCTTTTCCCCAACCTCAGGTGTCCCCCAGGGCAGTCATCTCGGTCCTCTTCTATTTATCCTAACCATAAACGACATAGGCTCTTGCATTAATCACTCCTTCATCTCGCTTTACGCGGATGATTCCAAAATGTTCAAGACAATCCGCTCTCCCCTGGACTCCTCACTTCTCCAAGCGGATCTTGACAGCTTCTCGACTTGGTGCCAAAATAATTGTCTAGAAATGAATATCGCCAAATGTCACACAATCACCTTCTCTCAGAAGAGTTCCCCCACTCACCCACGCTCCTATCTCTTGCTGAACCAACCGATAACATCGGTTGAATTGATTCGCGATCTGGGCGTCCTATGCTCAAATTTACCGGACATTTTGATTACATAATCCTCAAGGCCAACGCCGCCCTTGGGTTTGTCAAACGCTGGTCGAAGGAATTCCTTAACCCCTATGTCACCCGATTACTCTACACAACTTTTGTCCGCCCACTACTCGAATACGCTAGTCAGGTCTGGTCCCCGTATCAAGTGACTCACATTCGCAGGATTGAGGGAGTTCAACGTCGTTTCTTGCCCTTTGCCCTCTGCGGACTAAACTGGGAAAATCCGCTGATTCTACCACCATACACAAGCCAGCTCCGTCTAATCAATCTAAACACACTTGAAGAGCGCAGAGTCCATCGCCTTCTGTCTGGCTCAATCAATTGCCCAAACTTGCTCTCCACTTTAACATTGCATACAAACCTCCGTAATGTGCGGAACCCTCGACTGTTTTACGTGCCCGCTCATCACACTTCCTACGCCGTTAACGAACCCGCGCATACTACGACAGGCCAACTCTTTCCCCACCTCCTTCGATTTCAACATCTCTCCCACTCTTAAACGACGTCTCAGAATAAACCCGTCCTAAATCCGCCTTCTCGGTAGTATAGTGGTTAGTATACCCGGCTCCTCGATAGTATAGTGGTTAGTATACCCGCCTGTCACACGGGAGACCGGGGTTCGATTCTCCGTCGGTAAGCCTCCGGCGCAAGACTAATGACCTTGCCCGGGAAAAAAGAAATTATGGAAAATTTAACAACCCTCAGGACTTGCTAAATGTGTCCAAGACCGGTTCTCGGATTTAGTGCCGTTGATGTTAAAATCCGCCCCCTCCCTCCAATAATCCCCTCTACCCCTCAATCCTACCTCTCCTCTCCTGCCCCCAAAATAGTTCCCCCAGCTCCACCCACAATTTCAACCTCTCCCCCAGGTCACGAACCCCGCCCCCTACCAGTACGTAGACATGCCCTTCACTGTCACTGTCTCACAATTGCCGAACTTACCACCCCCACATACACTCGCTCTTCCCTAGCCTCCTACCTCCCCCATCGCACAGTCATCTTCACCTTCCTGGTTTTTTTTCTTTTTTTCTCCTTACTCTAGATTTAAGTTTTTATATTAATTTAATTTAAGTTAACGTAAGCTCACATTCAGCTAAATAACTGAGGGTTCTGCCCTCACTAAACTAAAACTTATATTAAAATCGATCCCTCTTTCTTGGCTAAATGTTTTGTTTTTCTTATTCTTATTCATACATCTTATTTGTTAACTCGTCCTCGTATTTACTTTACTATAAGCAATTTATAAATACAAATGTTAATTAAGTTAACCTGTTTACTTTTTCATTTTAGAGTTGTATTTTGTTTATTCTTTGTGATGAATCTTGTTCTATGGAGTAAAGGAAGTTCAGGTGCAATACCATTTAGTACGCTGGTCGCACTATTGGCCTTATGGTTTGGTGTATCTGTGCCACTTACATTCGTCGGAGCCTACTTCGGATTCAGAAAAAGGGTAATAGATCTTCATATTTCAATCACATGTATTTGATGGCACACCTTTTTTTTCCAGGCTTTAGAACATCCTGTTCGGACGAATCAAATTCCCCGACAAATTCCCGATCAATCAATTTACACACAACCGATTCCAGGCATCATCATGGGAGGTGTCTTACCATTTGGCTGTATCTTCATCCAGCTGTTTTTCATTCTCAACTCAATTTGGTCGAACCAGATGTATTATATGTTCGGATTCCTTTTCCTTGTATTCGTCATCTTGGTTATTACTTGTTCCGAGACCACAATTCTTCTGTGTTATTTCCACTTGTGTGCAGAAGATTATCATTGGTGGTGGCGTTCCTTCTTAACTTCTGGCTGCACAGCCATTTACTTATTTACATACTGTTGCCATTATTTTGCTACTAAACTTTCCATTAAGGATGGAGCTTCAATATTTTTGTATTTCGGATACACCTCTATTATGGTGTTTCTGTTCTTCCTACTTACGGGAACTATTGGTTTCTTCGCGTGCTTCTGGTTTATTCGAAAAATTTACAGTGTCGTCAAAGTTGATTAAGTAATAATGTCATAAGGCCATCGGAGCCTGCCTGATCGCGCAATATATATTTAATATGTTACTCTTTATCTCAAAATTAAGAGAAAACAATTACATGAGTATGTTTTGTTTTTTATTTATAACTTAACTAATGCTTGAAATTAGTGTCGACTCGAGTTTACAACATAATTATTCACTATATTTTTTCTTTCTTTTATTTAAGTTATACATCTTCTTGTATTAAATATATTTTTAATGAAGTGAATTGTAATATAATCTTTGTACGTATGTAGGGAAACAATTTAAAATTTCATCAAAAAGATAAAGTAAAATAATATAAACAAATAAAATGATAATACAAAATAAAAAGCCATCCGTGATTCTTTTGTAAATTACCCGAGACAAATGATTTTGGTCCTCCTACAATGCAACTATTAGTTGCATAATTGTGCAGTGTGTTGAAATGAAAGCAGTCATCCAAATTAAGTAGAATTTTTAACAAATTAGTAGGTGTAATTTTAAGTTATCTGGTGGAGCTAAGTGCGTAACAAATCCATCAATTTAAACCAGCTAATAAAATAACCTTGGTTCATAATTAAGATACAAGCGAAAATTGTTTTGGAAATAGAACTACAGTAGATTTAACATTTTATTTGTTTATTTGATTATTGAAGTGTATTACTGTGGGTGTTAAATTTTAAGTTAGATATGTAAGCTGAAGAATGTGAATGGAAATATATGAAAAAAAAAAACGCAGGATTTTGCATTCAACTTAATAGTTCTCTTTTTTAAATGTACTTTTGAAGAATTATTAATACCATCTTAGGCAGTAGTCATAGAGATCGGGGCGACTGGTTTGATGATTAGTGCAAACTAGCGACTAAACGTAAGAATGCTACATACTGAGCAATGCAGCAACCTCATAGGACGCGGGTACGCGAGGAGAAATACAAAGAGCTCAGAAGATCTGAAAAAAGACTTCATAGACAAGAGAAAAGCGCCTGGGAAAAAAATCGAAACAGTGAAATAGAGAAAAGTAGAGAGCGAGGTCCGCACCAGGCGCGGAAGTATTATCAAATAATCAACAGTATGACGCGGTACACACCACGCTGCACTTACTACAAGTATAAAGAGGGTAATCTGATCACCGATCTTGAAGGCATTCTGGGACGATGGGAAGTGTACTTCAATGAATTGCTAAATGGTCAGCTCATAGAAAAATTGGAGGCTCCACCAAGTCAAGATCAAGACAAAATGCTGCCGCCACCAAGCATTGAGGAAACATTAAAAGCCATTAGACAGCTCAAATCAAATAAAGCCCCTGAAGCTGATGGCATACCAGCTGAGCTGATCAAACAAGGAGGGACAGCTTTACATCACGCAATTCATGAGATCGTGGTGCACGTATGGGAGCAAGAGGAGATGCCGAAAGATTGGCGCCGTGGTATAATTTGCCCTATACATAAAAACGGAGATATCATACTGTGCAGCAATTATAGGGGTATAACATTGCTGAATACCCCCTATAAGATAATCTAATAGAGTGAAATAGAGAAAAGTAGAGAGCGAGGTTCGCACCAGGGGCGGAAGTATTATCAAATAATACACTGTATGGCGCGGTACACACCACGCTGCACTTACTACAAGGATAAAGAGGGTAATCTGATCACCGATGTTGAAGGCATTCTGGGACGATGGGGAGTGCACTTCAATGAATTGCTAAATGGTCAGCTCGTAGGAAAATTGGAGGCTCCACCAAGTCAAGATCAAGACCAAATGCTGCCGCCACCAAGCATTGAGGAAACATTAAAAGCCATTAGACAGCTCAAATCAAATAAAGCCCCTGAAGCTGATGGCATACCAGCTGAGCTGATCAAACAAAGAGGGACAGCTTTACATCACGCAATTCATGAGATCGTGGTGCACGTATGGGAGCAAGAGGAGATGCCGAAAGATTGGCGCCGTGGTATAATTTGCCCTATACATAAAAACGGAGATATCACACTGTGCAGCAATTATAGGGGTATAACATTGCTGAATACCCCCTATAAGATAATCTAATAGAGTGAAATAGAGAAAAGTAGAGAGCGAGGACTGCACCAGGCGCGGAAGTTCTACCAAAAATAATCCGCAGTATGATGCGGTACACTCCACGCCACACTTACTGCAAGGATAAAGAGGGTAAGCTGATCACCGATCATGAAAGCATTCTGGAGCGATGGGACCGACCTTGAGTCCAGGTCCCCCCAACATCCACTAATCCCCTTTCGTTAAATTCCCCTCTTTACCTTTAAACGGAGAACAACTCGACAAGTAATTAATTTGCATAAACTACTTTATGCAAATTCTACTTGGCAGAGAAAATAATAAAATCGGCGTTGGCGTCGAATAATAAATTAAAACGTCAACGGCAAAAAAAAAAAGAAGTGATTCGACGTAAAAACTTTCACGAGAAGGGATAATCGTAAAACCTTAAAGGAACAGAGAGCTATAATTTTAAAACAAAATTAAAAGGTACAGGACTGTAGTACTAGGTAATAACCTGTATAGCAGAAATAAACAAGTTTAAGAAGAAATAAAACAAATCAATAAAAGAATACTAAGAAGGATTACAAAGAAAAGCACAACTACGGCTGAACAGGGGAGCAGCCCACTCAACGCCCTCTGCAACGAGCCAGCTGCAACAACTACCGATTCAGAGACCGTCAACGGTCAATCCACAGTAAGTCCCCTTTTTCTTACAATTTAATATAATTACCCTTAAATAATTGTTAAAATAACATAACAAAGTGCACTTCAATGAATTGCTAAATGGTCAGCTCACAGAAGAATTGGAGGCTCCACCAATGCAAGATCAAGACCAAATGCTGCTGCCACCAAGCATTGAGGAAACATTAAAAGCCACAAGATAGCTCAAATCAAATAAAACCCCCGCAGCAGATGGCATACCAGCTGATCTGATCAAACAAGGAGGGACAGAGTTACATCACGCAATTAGTGATGCACGCGTGGGAGCAGGAGGAGATGCCGGAAGATTGGCGTAGTGGTGTAATTAGCCCCATACATAAGAAGGGAGATATCATACTGTGCAGCAACTGTAGGGGTATAACATTGCTGAGTACCGCCTATAAGATACTGTGGCGATTCTCCCGAACGTCACCACCCAACTTCCTAGCATATGAGGTAAAAGCTCCCATCTGGGACATACAACGTAAATTAAAAACAAGTCAGGTAAAAGCTCCCATCTAGGACATCCAACCTAAATTAAAAACAAGTATCGTGGCAGTTCGTTGAACGCCACTACTTACCTTACAGGAGGAAAAGGGTAATCGTGTCCTAAAATACCCCAGCAAGTACTTACCTTCTGTGTTGTGCCTGCAAAAACGAAGAAAAGTCATAAAGCATTGGTAATGCAGTAAAACCTATGTGGTCGCACTACCCGAAAAACAACATTGCCCGGTCGTGCGGTTGCCAAACATCCGACCAAGCGAGGCACGGCACCAGCACAGAGTATCTTCGGTACGTCACGTACACAAGCCACCGGTCGATCGTATCGATCGGCATTGGCACGCCGGGCAGGTGTAGCATCAACGAGATGCTGTCTGGATGTTTAATAACATGAACATCCAACGTCTCTCCATGCACCAATACCGCCCTGACGCAGCAGTTTCGGCAGGAATTCCTGGTCGAAGCTGTGAGCTGTCTGTGCATGTTTACTGCGGAACGGCACAGATACTGTCCCTCGCAGTATCAACGGACTGAACATCTCAACCCTTATCCTTAGTGAAGATGCTCGCACCGGTCGCAAATGATTAGGGGGCTCTTTGCTGTGTCTGCAGTTTCGCGGACGCACACGATGAGTGGCGAAAACGACCATCGTGTTTACATACTAACCCCTTTTGCAATGAAGCTAAACGGAAAAAAGGAATGTCTTACCATATTTGGTCATGGAAGCGGTGATCAAATGTGCAAGTTGTAATAGCGTCGTGGTCGAAGAAGCTTCTTGGGCTCAGTCTGAAATTGCGGTTGACATAGTCTGGTCTAGGAGCCAATAGCGCCTATAAAATTTGTGCACCTAAAGCGATTAGTAGTTACCAGTGCGAACATTTAATTTATTATCATCAGAATTTGTGTACAATAAATGAATTAGTATTCCCAAGTCGGAACGTTTGATTTTAATATTAACAACATTGTGTACAAAAGACGTTGGATAAGCGTGGTGAACCTGTGCCCCTGTGGCACCCGGTATTTCTGCCGTACCACGTAAATGCCACAATACTCTCCACTATCCTACAAGATCGGATAGCCCCATACGCTAAAGTCATCACTGGTCAATATCAGTGTGGTTTCATCCCAGACAAATCAGCGATTGATCAGGTATTCATCCTCAGGCAGGCGATGGAAAAATGTTTGGAATTTACGATTTCATTATATCATCTATACATAGACTTTAAGGCGCTTACGACAGCATAACTAGGGTAGAACTATATAATGCCATGAGCGAGTCTGACATTCCAAACGCTTTAGGTTGACCATGACCAACGTAACTAGTCAAGTAAAAATAGCGGGATTGCTCTCCAAACCAATAAATATCTTTAATGGACTCCGACAAGGGGACGGTCTTACCTGCCTCCTCTTCAACCCGGCGTTGGAGAAAGCAATCCCCGTCTATGAAATTACAAATAGAGGGACTATTGTCAACAAGTCCAGCCAGATTCTTGCCTACGCAGATGACGTCGACATCATTGGTAAATCCGGTTCGGCTGTACAGAACTCCTTCACCCAGATCGAGCAGGCGACACAAAAATTGGTTCTGTACATTAATGAGGGAAAACAAAGTACATGGTGGCAACTTATGCGAAGAGAAGACCTAACGTTGGTCAAACTATAGCGTTTGGAATAATAGTGAAGAAGATCGTGTGATTCGAACTGACGCTATGACAGCTAGAATCACCAACAATTGAACCTAAGCGTTACCCATCAGGCTACTGCCCGTGTTTATAATTCGATTTTTAAACTCGACTATACTCCACTGATTTGAATTGTTATGTTATCGCTATGGTATACGGCATCGGTGTATTTACTTATTCGATTTTCGTTCGGTGTTCTTCACTATTTTGCTTGTGAATTGTCTGTGTATCTGTTAGAGACGCCACAAAACTATCAGCGTAGGCAAGCACGAATTTGTAGTAGTGCACTCGTTTAACTACCTTGGGTTAATAGTATCAGCCGATAACAATATGGAAGAATAAATATGCGAACGGCTGATCAAATCCAACAAAGCCTACTATGGCCTATCAAGGCTCTTTAAATCCCGAAATTTATCCAGAACATCCAAGTTACTACTGTACAAGACCATGAGTTGTACGCAACCTACCTTGAAGCTGATGTTGTAAGAAAAATCAAGCTCTGTAGACTCCGGTGGGCGGGACACCCAGCTCGAATGAGCGAACAGGAGCCTGCCAGGAAAGTCCTTTGTGGCAGGGTGTATGGAAGGAGACAGCGCGGCAGATCTTGTCTGCGATGGAGGGATGGCGTAGACCAGGACACGCAGAGTCTGGGAGTGCCAAACTCTATGACATCGGCTCTAAATCGGGACCGGTGGAGAGATTTGTTAGGGCCAAGATCGGATCCCGGTTGTAGTGCCGATGATGATGATTAATACCCTTATAGCGTCATTTGGTGAGGGCAGAAGCCCCGATTATTTAGTTTACTACAAGCGATATACCAGGTGTACCTCCGAGGACTGTGTTGGGGAAACCCGTTTGTCCCCGCCCCCCTACGCAAGTCGTCTCAAACTAATTAACCTTACCACTCTAGAAGAGCCAAAAATTCACACTAATATGTCGCCTGAATGTCTGTGGCCTTGTGATTTATTCTTCGCCTGAACTTTCTTCCATTCTAAATTAACCGTGCAAGCCGGTGGGATATGATGGTGACATACAGCCTTAACCGATTTGTTGGCTGTACAGGTTGATGACTTCTGGGTTTTTTCCTATTTGCTCCCGTAGCTACTAGGTGTACCGGTATGAAGTGAGCGTTTTTTTAAAGTAAACTTTTTTTTTTTTAAAGTAAAAAACATTTTATTCGAAGTGTTGGCCATTGCTTTCTACACATTTCGACCACCTTTCTGGCAATTTGTGGATACCACGCCAATAAAACCGGTCGTCTTTTGAGGCAAACCATTCGGAAACGCAATTTTCGACTTCTTCGTAGGAATTGAAATGCTGCTCAGCCAATGCGTGTCCCATCGATGAAAACAAATGGTAGTCGGAAGGAGCCAAGTCTGGCGAATACGGCGGGTTGAGTAACACTTCCCAGTCGAGAGCTTTTATTGGTTCTTAGACGGGTTTTGCTGTATGACTCGGAACATTATCATGCAACAAAATTACCTTTCCGTGTCTTGTGGCTCATTCTGGCCGTTTTTCGATCAATACATGGTTCAAATTGATCATTTGTTGTCGGAGCGTTGCGCATCAACAGTTTCACTAAGTTTTAGAAGTTCATGATACAGCACCACCGTGAGGAGACGAAGTCTGAGAGCAGGAAAGATGAGATTGAAATCGAAATGAGAAAGGGTACGAATTGTGAAAGGGGTTCGTTGGAATCGTAAGAAGTGTGGTGGGCGGGCAGATAGAAGAGACGAGGTCTTCGTAGGTTACTGGGTAGGTGTGTGAAGATTGATGGAGGAGAGCAAACTTGGGCAGTTGATTGAACCGGTGAGAAGACGGTGAATGAACAAGATGTCTGCGCGACGTCTGCGTTCTTCAAATGTGTTGATGTTTATTCGATGGAGACGGGTTGTGTATGTGGGGAGAGCCGGCGGTTTTCCCAGTTCAAGCCACGAAGGGTAAAACGCAAAAATTGACGGACGTTTTCGATCCTGCGAATATGCGACGAGTAGTGAGGAGACCAGACCTGACTCGCGTACTCAAAAAGGGGGCGGACAAAGGTTATGTAGAGTAATCGAGAAACGTAGGGATTAGAGAATTCTTTCGACCAGCGTTATACGAATCCAAGGGCGGAGTTGGCCTTAAGGATAATGTCATCGATATGTGAGGTGGAGTTAAGCTCCCCATCACATAAGATACCAAGGTCGCGAATCGAGGGTACCGATGATATCTGTGTTGGTTGAATAAGAAATAGGAACGCGGCGGGGAGGGGGGACGTTTGCGAGAGAAGGTAATAGAGCTATATTTGACGACGTTAAGTTCGAGGCAATTGTTATGGCACCAAATGGAGAAACTGTCGAGACCCAATTGGAGAAGTGAGGAGTCGAGAGGAGAGCGTATCGTTTTGTAGAGTTTAGTGTCGTCAGCGTAGAGAGGGATAGATGAGTAGTTGATCTTAGAATCAATGCCATTAATGGAAAAGAAAAACAGGAGGGGTTCCAGGTGACCGCCCTGGGGCACCCCTGACGTGCGGAGAAAAGGAATTGAAAGGGAGGATCTGAATTTGACAGGATAGGTTCGAGCTTTAAGATAGGACGATATCCACTTAATCAATAGGGGTTCGAACCCAAGGAAGGTTTTTTTTTACACTAACCCGCGCACAAAAAGGAATTTTGAAGTGCCCTTAAATGTCAGAGCACAGTGCGAGCGGGTGGAGAGGAAGTGGATAAGGAAAGGAGGTGTCGATGTATATTGGTTTTGAATGTCTGGCCATCACAACGGCCAGGAAAGGATAAGGATAGCTTAAAAAGGATGAGATTATGAGAGATTTTGTCGAAGGCTTTGCTGAAGTCGGTTATGATGACATTGACTTCGCTGCCATTCTCTAAGGCAAGGAGAGTATGGGATAACAACTCAACCAAGTTGGTGGTGGTTGAACTTTCCGAAAGGAAACCAAGTTGATTGGGTGAGATAATGGATTTACACCGAACAGATAACGCCTTGTAAATAATACCTTCGAACAGTTTTGGGATATGAGACAGTAACATAACACTATCTTTAGTGAGCGATTTTCCTTTCGCGATTGGGTAAAAAAACACATTTGAACCATAAGAGTTCGGTTATAATTTTGTTGTGTATGTCCCATTGTTGGGGAACATATTTTTTGTCCAAGTGATATGTTTTTAATTAGGTAATTGTCTATTTTAATGTTATTCCAAATACTTCGCACTTTTGATTTTAAAACCACAATTGGCGGAACGGTTTCTTGTGTTACTTCTGCACACTGATCGACGTTGGTAGAATCCATTTCAGGGGAATCCTGCATTAGACTTTGAAGAGGTTGGACATAGTTACGGCTTGAACTCATTTTGAATTTGGCTGGCACTTTATTGTTAACTTTTGTAAGTTTATCGGGAGGGTTTTGACGAGGGACTACAGGAATATAAAATAATAGTGGGTGCCCTCCAGGGATCTGTCTTAGGTCCGCTGTTATGGAATATCATATATGATAGTGTGTTCTGGGTCAATTTACCAGAAGGAGTTAGAATCATTGGGTGCGCAGATGATTTGGCCATAGTGGCCGTAGCTGAACATCTAGATGACCTGGAGAATATTTGGTCCCAAGCAATCCAGGCCATTAAATGCTGGCTAGATATTGCTGGAGTGAAACTAGCTGGACATAACACGGAGGCAGTTTTAATAAGCAGCCGCAAGAAATTTTACACCTTGGTTTGGAAATAGAAAGACAAATAATCAAATCTAGTCTCTATATTAAATACCTTGGTGTTATAATCGACAACAGGTTGAGCTTCAAGGAACACCTGAGGAAAACGAGTGAAAAAATGGCAAGAGCACGCAAAGTTTGGGGGAGACTGCTACCCAATGTTGGAGGACTCCAACCTCACACAAGGAAGCTCAGAACAAGTTTCAACACCTCCATTATAATGTATGCAGCTCAAATATGAGCAGGAATCGCACAGTATAAGTCGTACATGGGGGGAGCGAACCCAGCGCATAGCCTGACATCATTAAGAATATGCTGTGCATTCCGAACGGTATACGAAGATGCTATACATATTTTAGCCAGGAAGAAACCAGTTGACATTGCAGCTAAAGAAAACCCTGCATTGCAAGAGGTCTCCCAAGAGAATTGTCGGAGAATGCGGTCACAATTAGAGCTCTCAAGCCTAAGAGATTGGTAACGAAGGTCGATTCTTCCACCAAAGAAAAATGGACCCACACCATGATACCCGATGTAGAAACCTGGGTGAAAAGAAAGCATGGCGAGCTAAACTATCACTTGACTTAGCTAATAGCATGACATGGATGCTTTCGGTAGTACTTGCACAAGTATAAATATGTCAATCATCCATACTGCTTGTATTTCGAAGGCAAAATAGAAAATGCGGAACACGTACTCACAGAGTGCATGAGATTCGAGACTACATGGACGATTTTGGAGAGACATATGAGACGGACAGTTACTCCGGTAGGAGTAATAGAATACATGCTGAGTCCGTAGCAAATGATATTCTATCCAACATCAAACCCAAGGGTTTATAGCGTCCGATGTTGCTGCGAATTTTGTGGCTGCAAAGGCCACACGTGGGAAAAGTGTGAATACAGGGTGAGGTGGGAGACAACTAGAAATTACCACACAAGACCCACCCTAACACACACCTCAATGGCCACGACTGAACGTCAACGCCAAAACCCACAGACCTGTACGGTCAACTATGGGTGGCAGGAGGTCACCGAGAAATCAAGGGGCCACGGAAGCAAACATAGCAGAGGCGGCAGACGCCGGAAACCCCGACGACAAAGCCGCCGGCCGAATGAAGGCCATACCAGGTCTAATTCTGCTGGTTCAGAGTCCCCGAAGCAGAACGGAGTAACAGCGACTAGTGGCGGCAAACGCCAATTGCCCCGACAGCAACACCTTCAGCACACGGCAGGCGAAAGCCGCTCTAATTCTGCCAATTCAGTGCCTACTAAGGCCCAAAAGGAAAGCAAAGACGTCCCTACGGATTCCAAGAGTCAGATCCCAACGCCGTCGGCCCAAAGAAGGCCAAAGCCGCTCCAGCCCTGGTAGCACGGAGTCTACAGAGGCTCCAAAGCAGAGCAATCATTCGCGGATGAGCGGAAAACGGTATGAATTTTGCGGTCGACTGAACAAATCATCAAGAAAACACCGACTCGGCAAAAAGAAGACGTAGGGAAAAACGGAAAAAGCGGGATATACGCGTCGGGACGTGGAATGTTCGAACTTTATATAAACCAGGTGCGATACAGAAAGTCGTAGAAAACGCGAAACAATATAAAATGGACATCGTCGCGCTTCAGGAAGTCCGACTCCCACACCAAGTAATCGAAACCAACGGATTTACACTGGCGTGTGGAGGTACCGATACACATAACCTCGGAACAGGCTTCATCATAAGCAAGAAGATTGCGGCCCATGTAAAAGATGTGAAATTTATTAATGACCGAATGTCGGTGCTAAAAAAAAGGGCCCACGGCACAACTATGTATTTATAAACATACACGCTCCAACAGAATCTACGGACGAAGTAACGAAGGACACGTTCTACGAGACACTAGAAGAAGTTTTTGATGGGATGTCATCATTCGATGTTAAAATCCTCCTCGAGGACCGCAATGCGAAAATTGGAAAGGAAGACATCTTCCAACCAACTATAGGTAAGGACAGCCTACACGACTTTTCAAATGATAATGGAATTCGAATTATCACGTTCGTAGCGTCAAAAGACTTGGTCGTGAAAAGCACGATGTTCAAGCACAAGCAAATCCATAAGGTCACATGGATATCACCCGACGGCGTAACGCGTAACCAAATAGACCACTTCCTCATAGACAAAAGACACCACTCGAATATCCTGGACGTAAGATCACATAGAGGAGCAGATTGCGACTCCGATCACCTTCTAGTGATGGGCAAAATTAGGAGTCGGCTCGCAGCAAACCCACATGTGCAGTCAGGAGACGAGCAAAAAGTTCGACATTGATAAACTAAAAGACCTGCTCAAAAGGGCTGAATATCAAGACGAACTAACGAATAGATTTAGCATCCTGGAGAATGGGATTCGTGAGGAAGAGGAAGCCAATAATCTGGGCACTAAATGGGCATCGATCAGAAACACAATCAAACAAACAGCCCAAAAGGTATTAGGATTTAAGAAAACACTTACGTCCAAGCCTTGGCTTGACGATGGGTGCGGGGCAAAGATCGAACAACGTAAACGTCTCAGAGTGATCCACTTAGAAAGATATGATGAAGTCAACGCAGAAGGATACGCGACGATTCGGAAAGAGACAATGAGACTTCAAAAAACGCGCATGGGAGAAGACTCGGATCGAAAAAATCCTAAAAAAAATGCCAGAGCAAAGAACATCAGAGGTATGTATGCCGGCATAAATTCAATTAGAAATGGCTACCGAGGGAGAGCCAAAATAATCGGAGACACAAACGGCTGCCTGGTGACAGAAACAAACAATATCGTGACAAGATGGAAGCAGTACTTTGAAAACATGCTCAATGTACGCACCCATCAACCACAAATAAACGCACCAGACGTACATACAGCCGAGCCTCAGATCCCAGAGTCATGTTTCAACGAAGTTGTAGACGCAATAAATTAATTGAAAAACAACAAGGCTCCCAAAGTCGACTGCATACCGGCAGAGCTTATGAAGCATTAGGAGAGGCAACCGCTCGAAAGATCCACCAACTCATCAAAACAATATGGGACAAGGAAGTTGTGGGGGTTTATATTAGTCGATGTGCCAGCACGGGGACGGGTTCACTAATATTCCACTGGGTTCTGCCGAACACTGTTCATAAATAATCAAAGAAACACCGGGATATTATTTTGTATAAATGTTTTTTTATTTTAATCCTTCCTCTTTTTGCTTTACAGGGCTTAACGTTTTATTGAGCATCAGCACAGGAAACACTCTTCCACAATTAAATGTGTCTAGTTTCGAATGTTATTTACTTCTAGATGTTGACAATCAAACAGTTAATGAAATTTATAAATGGTTTGTCTTTTAATTTGGTATGGTTTATTTGTTTTCACAAAACTTTTGAACACCTTCGTATGAACTTAATGCAATGTTTTTTATCAAAGAGACTATTGCGTACCGTTTTTTGTGCCGCACTATTTGTTTTCGATAATAACGATTTAGGCTTAATGAATTTATGTTATTTCACAGATCTACGGATAAATTTCCGTGGAAAAATAAACTGAAGTTTCCCTGAGTTGAAAAATAAAACACACCCGACTGCGCTTGACGTTATTCGATCTTCGATGCACACTCCACGCTGGTGTAAAACCCGACTCCTCTCACTGAATGATTAACCTCCACTCCTTCGTGAGCCCTTTGCTTAGGTTGCAACTCGACTCCTCGGTGCGCACTCCGCTGATGGTAAAACTCGACTGGTTGACTTGTGGCTAGTGGCCTGATGGGTAACGCTTAGGTTCATTTTTTTGTGATTCAAACTGTCATAGCGTCAGTTCGAATCACACGTTCTTCTTCACTATTATTTCAAACGTTATAGATTCGTACAGAGTCGACTCCCCGCTAGGGTGAGTTTCTGTTCTTGTAGAGAAAGCGAAGTTTGGTGAGAGGATCTCTCTGAGTAGGTACTCGGGTGCGGTTGATCCCACGGAGATTACATTGTTTACCCATGCAGCGAGGTCATGGGTAAACGAAACCGGAAAAAAGGTGATGAAACAAATTGAACCATACCGGGCAACCATACACTAATATTGGACGAATAAATGCTGAGTAGGAAATTATTTTAACTTTGTGATCTAGGAGACTATTTCGAAACAGACTTCTTGTCATTGCATATGCACTTTTAGCTGCGGAGAGGGCAGCTACTATGTGCTTATCAAAGTATAGGTATTAGTCCATCCAGATACCAAGGTACCTGACAACAGTTTTCATTTGCAGCGGAAGATTATTGCTTCCTACAATGGAAAAGGTTTTCCAATTATGCCTTGTATCTCTTGAAGCTGTAGAAAGAGGTGTTCTGAAAAGGATGGTTTCTGTTTTTTGGAATTTAATTTTCAATTTCCAATCGTCACAAAAGCGTTTGATTTTATTGAAGTCTTCTTGAAGAAGTCTGTTAATGGGATCGATATTTTTTTCTGATCTGTACACTACAATATCGTCGGCATATGCAATAGCATGATTAAGAGACACAACTAGATCACTAGTATAAATATTGAAGAGAATGGGAGAATTCACGGCTCCCTGCTGTAAGCCATTTTTAATATGGAAAGTTTTATTGGAGATTTTGTCCCCACATTTTACCACAAATTGCTTATCCATTATCATATCGTAAATGATGTATAACAGATATTCAGGCAAACCTTGATTTGATAGCTTATATATAAGTCCTTCTAGCCATACGGTATCGAAGGCCTTTTCAAAGTCAACCAAACATACGCCTGTGCATTGTCGTTTTGCCTTGTTCCACTGTATATCGGAAACAAGTTTTGTAGCTGCATGAACTGTGTCGTGCCCCGCTCTAAAGCCAAACTGGTTGTTCGGAATGATGTCGTTTTCATCACACCAGTTTATCAATGCCTTATTTATGGTTTTCTCGAATATTTTGCTAATGTTTGGAAGCAGACTAATCGAGCGAAGGTTAGCGGGATTGCTCCTGTCCTTGCCCTTTTTGGGGATGGGATGGACTACTGCTATTTTCCAACGTCTTGGAAAGTATGCATTATTTAGAGCGTTATTGAACAAGGTAGTGTAAACTTTCACCGCTTCCGGAGGCAGATGTTTAAGAACAGTATTCGGAATACCATCTGTTCCAGACGACTTCTTGTTTTTAATGGATCTAAGGATGTCCATGAGTTCATTCTTATTCACAAATATGTTTGTGTGCAAATTTCTAAGCGGCGCATCCGCTCTATTGTTTTCACTGAAGATGGTGAAACTTTTGTTTTCGGAATGCCAACTTTGCTGTTCATTGTGCAGCCAAATATGGTTTTGGATAGCTCTGTTTTCGATATCGAGGTTAGAATGAATGGATTCATTCACTTTGTGTACTACCTCGAAACAGGCGCCAATGGAGTTCGCTTTCTCTTGCGGATCCTCGACTACTACTAGTTCTTCGTTGGAGTTGATGTGTTCCGGGGGAGTCCTGCGTTCAGCAATATTTGACAATTCTCGGGAGTCCTCGGGACTCGAAGGCAGGGAATGTCATTATGATCTATTCTTCTAAATACTTTATTTATTTGCGGAAACATATTCCCACCACTGGTTTTAATGGAGAGAATTTTACGTTTCCATTCTTCATTAATTACTGATCTGTAGTTGTCACGGATCAGCTTTTGAACGTTTTTAATCAATGACTTAATTGTCTTTATTTCTTGGCTATAAGGATCGCTGAATTGTCTGTAGAGCAGTTTGAGCTGGGAGAGCAGAGCGCTTTTTTGTCTATAGAGGGCATCAATAGTTGAGTTTCTATATCTATTAAAATTCTCCTCCATGTGCGCCGCTTTTGGAATGGAACGGTGCATTGTTTTGATGACAATGTTGTCCATCGTTGAGAGATAATGATCTATTTCCTCATTTCGAAGGTTTCTATTAGTTGGAGGGTCTACGCCATTAGAGCATAGTTCTCTTTTTATTATGCGATCAAATCGCGACTAGTGTGCTTTTCGGAAAACGAACGAATGTATCTGGTCGTACTGCTCAAGTATTGCATGTTCGTTTGGAACATGTAAAACGGCGCCGAGGCCGTAATGGTCACTATCATACCCGATTGTGCGAAGGCAATTTCGAGTATTTAGGTCCGTGCCTAATAATTGTAGTCTGTCGTCAATCATAAGTAAGTCCAGAAAGGAGTTTCCTCTGGGATAAGATGGTGTACTTGTAGCGTACAGTTCCAGTTTATATTCTGTTGCATTTGTTTGCCACCAGTTGAACAGTGCATTACCTCTTGTGTTCGGAGTGATATCACCCCAAGCACTGTGTTTGGAGTTGAAATCTCCCGCCAGAACAAAATAATTGATTTCCGAGTCTAACTTGAGATTACGAAAAAGGGTATCCAGTTCGGTGATAAATTGCGAACACTGAGGAGCTTCAGGTGCATACACGGATATCACGTATAGATGCCTTTGACTTTTTAAAGGTATATCTATAATGCAAGCTTCCAGCAGCTGAAATTTGTGTACAGCTGTGCTGTAAATGACCTTGTGGTGAAGGCCTTTCTTAATTAAGATAGCAACTCCACCTCCTTGTGGCGTGTGGACGATCTCGTCTAATGACTTTATAGTTTTTGTAGCCCAATTTGTGCCTCTGGTTTAGCTTGGTTTCGCTAGCCAGAAGCACATCGGGGCATTCGGCTTCAAGCAGGTTACCTAGATTATCCCTCCTTTCCACGTGGATTAGTGAATTCACATTCACAGCAATAATTTTTAGTGTTAAATTAGTTGGATAGTTCATTGTGGTATGTTGGGTTGTCCGAGAACAAGGAACAAAGGGCATCGTGTGGTGATGTGCATGCAGCTGTGTAAATAGGCTGAATGCCATTAGGAAAACTGGTGCTAAAAACAATTTAGATACACAATGGTGATTGTGCACGGTATCTATGCCGGCGGAAAGGATCGAATTCTTTTGTGTGTATATTTACACGCATTTACCGGTTGGACAAAAGGCTGCCGTGAATGTGGATAAGCCGGGAAAATCTGCTGTGCACGTGTATGGCAGGATACGCTGACTGACAGGGGCGCCGATAAGGTTTCCTGATTTATGACGGTTACTTTGTATGTTAACGGAATTAATTTCAGGAAAATTGGTGTGATGCATTAATGCATGAAACAATGCCCTTTAGGAAATGTTTGCAGGTGACTGCGGGTTTGTGACGGGAGTTGGGGTTGGAATTGTGGGTGGTTCTTCGCGTATTTTGAAAGAACCCCCACAAAGTCATTTCGGAATAATGGAAAACCTCAATAGTCGTCTCCATTTTCAAAAAAGGCGACAGATCTGACTGCGAAAATTATAGAATAGAGAGGAATATCATTGCTTCCAACCACATACAAAATACTAACAAATGTCATACTGTTGGACATCTAATGTTCTACATTAGTGCACATCTGACGCGCACACCGGCGACAATGAAATTGGTTGAACTTGACGAACATTCACCATTTTGCATTTCGTCAAGTTGCAAAGGATTCCTGATGATGTACGTGCACATCATCACTCTTCTTCATTAACCAGCCGCTTCAGCGCACGTCCACCCAACCAGGTGGTATCCTTCCTTCGCCTGTGCTACTCTACAACAGGTTATGGGCCCAGGCAATTATCAGGGCACTGTGAAATAGTCACGGTTAGATAAACGCGTGGAAAACCTACAAACAACACAGGAAAGTTAAATTCTCGTCTATCAACGAAATGGCGCCATCCACAGCGAGCATCGAACAACAGCGGAAGGATAATTTCGACACTTGGAAGCTGCAGATGGAGGCGATCCTAGTAAAGAACAACGTATGGGGCTATGTGACTGGAGAAATCGTGAAACCTGAATCGACGGAGGTGCGCACAGGCGAGGTCGAGCAGTGGAAAACAGGACACAAGAAGGCTAAGGCAGACATCATACTAGCGATCGGACCATCTGAAGTCAAGATCATTAAAGGGTGTGAAAGTATGGGAGAAACTCATCTCCGTGTACGAGTCAAAAGGTCCGGCCAGGAAAGCCAGTCTACTGAAGAGACTGACGCTTCATCGAATGAGCGATCACGACGACGTGCGAACACACTTAAGTGCCTTCTTTGACACCGTCGATAAATTGAACGACATGGAAATCGCAATCAACGACGATCTGCTATGCTCCTGTATAGTCTCTCCCCGAAGTTCGAGAACTTCAGATGCGCCATAGAATCCCGAGACGAGTTACCTTCACCGAAGGCGCTACGAATCAAGATAATCGAGGAAAGTGGCGCCAGGCGCACCAACGAACGACATGAAGCCGAATGCGCGATGGCCGCCAAACAACGCGACACGAGGACGGAAGATAAATGCCACGGACACAATCACCCCGGAAACCGACAAAAGTCTTCCTACAAATGCTACCATTGCGAAAAAGCCGGACACAAGATCGCCGAGTGCCGCTCTCTCAACAGAAAAGAACCGGGATCATCTAAAGATCGAGGAAAGGAAAACAAGATGTACAACTACGGTACAAGTGTACTAGCTTACACCAACTCAGCGCAACACGGATTTCAGGCTTATAAGTGGGCTTTCAGTAAGGGGTGGTGCCTGGGCAACGGAAGCACATCCCACATGTCGAGTAACACCGAAGCATTCGTAGGATACAACGAAATTCATCCGATGAAACTAAACCTTGCCAACAGTGCCTTAACCGACATCACCGGACGACGCGACATAAACATAATCACCCAGTACAAAGGCAAATATCGAAACGTAAAAGTGGATAACGTTCTACACGTCCCCGATTTGCGGGCGAATCTAATGTCGGTGAGAAAAATCGCTGACAGAGGATTCCCAATCACTTTCGATAATAAAGGGGCGAAAGTAACGAACTCAAAACTGGAGGTCATCTTCGAGGCTGTACGGAAAAATTACCTGTACTTCGTTCCAGCAAGCCTGAAAGAAACCAGCGCAGCCGCCGCTACAACTACCCCGGATGTATCACTACTGGAAACCTGGCACCGGAGACTGGGTCACTTGAATATTAAGGATTTAACTTCGAGCCACAGAAACTGCACTATACGAGGAATGTTTTTCAGGCAGCCCACCCAAGACATGAAGTGCGATATTTGCGCTCTCGGGAAAACAATGAGGCTTCCATTCCCAAAGGAGTCACCACGAAAAACCGGCATATTGGACCTGGTTCACACCGACACTTTCGGGCCAATGAGCATCAAAACATTGGGCGGGTCTGTATACTTCGTCACGTTCATCGACGATTGTTCTAGGTGGTGCACAGTGAAAATGATCAAAAGCAAGAGCGAAGTTTTAAACGCCTTTAGAGATTTTAAAGCGTTTGCCGAAAAACAGATTGGAAGGAAGATCAAGAGCTTACAGTCTGACAACGGGGCCGAGTACGTCAACAACGAATTCAATACTTTCTTAAGGAAAAACGGCATCCACCACAGGCTATCAGTGACTCACACACCTCAGCAAAACGGAGTAGCCGAAAGAAAAAACCGCCCCCTGGTGGATATGGGTAGATGCCTCCTCATACAAGCAAATCTGGACACAAGATTTTGGGGAGAAGCAGTCAACACAGCAAACCACATCAAAAACAGATGCCCGACCAACACACTCAACGGAAGAACCCCATACGAAGTGTGGACTGGAAACGCTCCAAACGTAGGTCATTTTCGTGAATTTGGATGCGTTGTCTACTTCAGCCCCAGGTCCAAAAAGGGGATTTTCGTCGGCTACGCTGACAAATCGAAAGCGTACAGGATTTGGCTCCCCGACGAACGAAGAATCGAAACTGCGAGGGACGTGAAGTTCTTCGAAAAACATAACGACCGGAGTCCCGCCTCCAACGATTTTCGCCCAACAAACAACAAATCTGATACGGAAAGTGCCACGGTCGAATTCATCACACCGGATACAACACATAACGAAAGCATGGCGAGAGATGAACAACTTGAAGTAACAAGAAATGAAGCAACCGGGCAACCAACAACCCCAACCAGCAGATCTGACATCATCATCACAAGAATAGGACCAGGAACACCACGGATAGAAAGGACTAGACTCAGGGGAAGGCCTCAAAAACTATTTCAAGAATGCGACATCACTTCGGAGACCGCGGGAGCAGCCGAAGTTCTTATAAAAGAATCAACAAGCGGTCCAGACACCGAGGAGTGCATAAATGCCATGGCGCAAGAAATCGGGGCCATCATCAGAAACGACACTTGGACTCTGGTAGATCGGCCGAAACAAGACAAAGTCATCGGCAGCCGTTTTGTCTTGCGGAACAAATCGAATCCCGACGGCACGCTAGAACGAAGAAAGGCACCCATCGTTGCACAAGGATTCTCCCAAGTACCCGGACTTGAATACCACCAGACGTTCGCTCCAGTTGCAAGAATGAACTCCATTCGAATTACAGCCGCCCTCGCCAGTAGTAGGGTTATGTACGTTCTGGCACAATTCTGCCCCAAAAGCTCTTTTCTGTGTGAAAGCTCTATGTGAAGGTGAAGATGTGTGTGTTGTGTGGTGAGTGTTGATAGTGGTATGTGATTCATGGGTGGTGGGTTCTTATGTGAGGTGGTAATAGTAGTATTTAGTGTATTTCTTATGAGTGTTGGTATTAATTGGGTATAGTTTGTAGTATTCTTATCGCTGGTTGTTGGTTGATGTCGTAATCGAATGGGTATGTAGTTGTTGGATTTTGTGCTTTTGATGCTATTGGGTTTTTGCAGGTGGTGGTGATGAATGCTTTTTGTTGACTATTGAGCTTTTTGTAGGTGGTGGTGAGTATTGGGGCTTGTGGTGATATCGGTGCTTTTTGTTATGGGTTTATGTTTTTGCTAATGGATTTATGCTTAGGTGGTGATATCGGTGCTTTTTGTGATTCATGGGTGGTGTGTCTTAACTGAGGTGGAAATAGTAGTATTTAGTGTATTTCTTATGAGGTTTGATATTAATTGTGATATTTTGTGGTTGCGATTAATGATTGTGGGTTCTTATCTGAGATGGAAATAGTAGTATTGATATTAATTGGGTATAGTTTGTAGTATTCTTATCGCAGTAGTTGTTTGTTTGGACTAGTGATTAATCGTTATCAGCGGGGTTGTTGGTTGATGTCGTAATCGAATGGGGATGTAGTTGTTGGATTTTGTGTTTTTGATGCTATTGGGTTTTTGTAGGTGGTGATGAATGCTTTTGTTGACTATTGGGTTTTTGTAGGTGGTGATGAATGCTTTTGTTGACTATTGGGTTTTTTGTAGGTGGTGGTGAATGCTTTTGATGCTATTGGGGCTTTTTGTAGGTGGTGGTGAGTATTGGGGCTTTTTGATAATGAATTTGTGCTTAGGTGGTGATATCGGTGCTTTTTGTTATGGGTTTATGTTTTTGCTAATGGATTTGCTTGCTATTGAACTTTTTGTTGTGGGGTGTGTGTTTTTGATAATGGATTTGTGCTTAGGAGGTGAATGGTTTTGCTGCTAGTTGACTTCACCTAAGACGCAGAGCTAAGCTAGTTGACTTCACCTAAGACGCAGACCTAAGCCATGATGATGAATGGGTTGTGCTTTAGGCTTTTGTCTCGGTTGTAAGCTGTTAATTGTGGTAGAAATAAAAAAACGTTGTCTTTGTTGTACTTTTTAATCTTATTGTTATTAAACTGAGTAATATATACGAGAATTTTGTTGTTTGTGGTTTTGTATGGGAAATGTGTTGTTTTTGCTGGAACTTAAAACTGACTTCACCTAAGATGCAGACCTAAGCCAGTATTCAAACAGATGCATTAACAAGGCGGGGGCTTTTTGCTCTATGATGATGATGAATGGGTTGTGCTTTAGGCTTTTGTCTCGTTTGTAAGATTTCTATAGGCTGTTATCAAAAAACCAAACATGACTATGCTTGTCCGATCTTATGAGCTTGGATGCTATAGTAAACTCTTTTTTATTTCTAAGTGTATTTATGAGAACCAATTATTCTTATCTTATTTTCCATATTGAAGAAAGAATGTCTCGTTTCCGGTCCCACAGACTAATGTTGATTTATATATGTTGTTATCAAAAAAACCAAACATGACTGTGCTTGTCCGATCTTATGAGCTTGGATGCTATAGTAAACTCTTTTTTTTTTTTATTTCTAAGTGTATTTATGAGAGCCAATTATTCTTATCATAGTTTCCATATTGAAGAAAGACTGTCTCGTTTCCGCTCCCCACAGGCTAATGTTGATTTCTATATATAGGCGTACATCTTCAGTGGGTTGGGGATTTGTACTTATTATCAGTATTTTTTCAATTTGGGGTGTGTAATGCATAGTTGTTTTGGTTTGTTGGGTATTTGTTATCAGGTGTATACATCTTCAGTGGGTTGTGCGATTAGCGTTCAAGGTTAATTGTGTGACATGAGCAGATGGTATTTTTGAATTGGGTGTGTGAATAGGTGATAGGTGATTCATGATTGTTTGGCAGTGAATATATTATTATTTAGTCATTGAGTTTGAGTAATATATATGGGAATTTTTTTTGGGTGATTCTATGTTGAAATGGATGTATGTTTTAGTTGTTTCTTAATATATAGACATTTTTTGTGCTTCTATCTGCTTTTGGGTTTTGTTTCGGTTGTCGAGGGCTTTTTCAGTAAATCTAAGCTGATTCTTAATATTTTGGGCTTTTTGCTCTATACTGAAATGGTACCACTTGATAGTAAATCTATGTTGAAATGGACTTTTTTGCTATATTGAATATGTGCTTTTTTTGGGGATTGTCTGGGGTGCTAAAAGCTTTTTTATGAATATATTCACTTGGCAGTAAATCTATGCTGAAATATATATATAGAAATACGGGCTTTAAATTTGAAAAAAAGAAGAAAAAATCATCATCAAACCCAATATTCGACGTGGGATTAGCTAGGAAATAAAAAAATTAACATCATCAACTGGTGAGTTACCTTATTTATATATTAATTGTTATTCCTTTTTTTTACGCGGTGCTAGTATTTATTTTTGTGTATTGTATCGTGAGTCTAGCAATAATAATAATAATAATAATCCCGATGTTTTTGCTATTGCTGCATAATGTATGGAAATGGTTCATCATCATCGTCGTCGTTATCAGTTGTGTATATGAATAGGTGACAGGTGATTCATGGTCGTTTGACTTGTTGTGCTGTTATCGTTTGTAGTAAAATAGAGGCGTTATTCTTATCAGTAGTTGTTCGTGGATTTATATGGAAGTGATTCATTGTCGTTTGGGATTCTTTCTTATCTCAGTATGTGAATTAAGTCTTAGGGTTGGATGATCAGCGTACAAGGTTAAAGTTTGAAGTAGGTTAATTGTATGACATGGTTGGTCGTCGATTTGTCTGGAAGTTGAGGACTCTTTTATATATTATTATTAGTCATTGAGCTGAGTAATATATATATAGGAATTTTTGTTGTTCGAGGGATATGGTATGGAAGTGATGATATAAGACTTAGATTTGGATGATCACAGCGTTCAAGGTTAAAGTTTGGGGATAGGTTAATTGTATGGAAGTCATTCGTAGTCATTTGACGTCGTGGTTTTTGGGATTCTTTCTTATCTCAGCATGTGAATTAAGTCTTAGGTTTGGATGATCAGAGTTATTTTCTAATCTGTATTTATTGGTATATTGTTCGAATGTTTTTATTATTATCTAGTGTGGTTATATTAGGCTGTTGTTGTTGCTGTATTTAGTTTATTGTTATAATGATGTTATGTTTTATTGTTCAAAGTTTTGAGATCTTTTGAAAGTTCTTTGTTTGCTTATAATCATATGAGGATATTTTTGAAAAGCACAGGCAGTTTTTATATGGATATATTAGTATGTGTAGACTTTTTTTTTTAGCGCTACAATGTTGTTAATAGCGAATATATTATTATTAGTCATTGAGCTGAGTATTATAAGGGAATTTTTTGTAGCTTGCTGTTATATTAATTATGTATATGTGTGTATGTGTATTGATGGGCAAATATCTGAATTTCACCTGTTGAGCTGTTGTCAGTTGTACACATCTTGGATTGTAGTGGAGTTGTTGTTAGCATTAGTTGTTCGCGGATTTATATGGAAGTGATGAATTAAGTTTTAGGTTTGGGTGATCAGCGTTCAAGTTAAAGTTTTGGGTAGGTTAATTGTGTGACATAGATGTTCGTGGATTTGTATGGAAGTGATTCATTATCGTTTGGCGTAGTGGTTTGGAATTCTTTCTTATCTCAGTATGTGAATTAAGTCTTAGGTTTCAATGATCAACGTTCAAGGTTATAGTTTATAATTATAGTGTATGTATCGGTGTCAAGAGAGAAAGAGAGAAAGAGAGAAAGAGAGAAAGAGAGAGCAAGAGAGAGAAAGAGAGTCTATTTGCGGACGAATGAGATGTGTGTATGGGCTCCTCGATAGTATAGTGGTTAGTATACCCGCCTGTCACCCGGGAGACCGGGGTTCGTTTCCCCGTCGGGGTGCCCCTGGCGCAAGACTAATGACCTTGCCCAGAAAAAATAAATCATTATGGAAGATTTAACAAGCCTCAGGACTTGCTAAATAAGGCCAAGACCGGTTCCCGGTTGTAGTGCCGATGATGATGATGATGATGAGATGTGTGTATGCGTAATAATGAATGAATTTCGGTATAGATAAGACCATCTTGACTACTTAGAAATCATTGTGTCACTAAACCATTAAAGAAAAACACAAAAAGGTTCCATTGTGGTATATATTTGGCTGAGCAGGAAAATTGTTGCCATAGGATTAAAACAAAAAAAAAATCAACAACAAAAACGGTAAGTTAACACCTATCATGAACCATTTTTAGGATTTCTAATTTATTTCTTCAAATGTTATGTATTAGATTCGAGGGATTTTTATCATCGAGACAGCTGTTGTTTTTTTTTTCTGAAAGCGTAACAAAGCAAAAGAATTAACAGTAAATTTTTCATTACTTTTTTAGAGAAATATGTCTGCTAACGAGGTCAACACCAGCAACAACTACAATATTAACAATAATAATGTCAGAAAAAGACTGAGGCAATTTTTGGAGGAACGCCAACAACAACAACAACAACAATCTGCAAAGAAATTAAAACAACAGATCTATAAAAGATGCTTGTTTTGTGATGAGGATGTTGAGGGACGGCTTTGGGTCCAACATCATAGAAAAAATACCCACAAAGCAAACGCCCAACAAGCTCTTAATGAAAACGTCTCCTTAATAGCAAGCGCATTCCAAAATCGTATCAAAATATTTGCCATTACCAACAAAGATGAGAGTATGATAAATGCGAATACGTTATTTGAAAAAAATATTCCATTGATTAACGAGTTACTACAAGATGAATTGAAAGTTTTGAAAGCTTTTAAATTTAGTATGGAGCTTTTTGCTAACTTTGTGAAACTATCCAAAGAATGTGAAGAGATAATGCAAATAGATATAAAAAGCATGCAAACTAAAATGTACACGATTGAGAAAGAGGAAGACATAAGAGAAAATTTGAGCACGGCAATTGAAAATATCAAGTCAAAACTGGAAGAGTTCCAAGAAAAAGATAGCGGATGGGCGTTGGTAACATTTCAGAGGATCGAAATTAACATCAACAAATACGAGCCATTTCAGCTTGATAGATAAGGACCGATATAATAAATCTTTTAAATAACTTGTAGCTGTATCAAACAAGAATAAATAAAATGTATTTATGTATTAAAATTAATTGATGTTTTTTCCCTTTGGCTAATTTTGTGAGAAAATTGTTCGAATATTGATCATTCAGTTTTCCCCCATGAGTCTTAGAGTATCAAATATATCCCCACCAATATATGTGAATTTTCGGCTGTAAGTTGGTTCTTAATGTATGGGAAATTTTTTGTTGATTCTATCTGCTTTTGCCTTTGGTTTGTGCTTTTGATAATGGTTTGTGTCTTTGATCGCTAGACTTTCGGGTGGGTTGTCTCAGTTGTTGGGGGTGTTTTTCCTTTTTATGAATATACCACTTGACAGTAAATCTAATTTTATGAATATATATATACCACTTGGCAGTAACTCTATGTTGAAATGGTTTAATGCTTTTGATCTCTAGACTAGCGAGCTTTTTGCTATATATATATTGACTATAGCCTATTTTTAGCGCCACAATTTTGAGTTTTTATATGGATATATTGTTAATTGCATACTTTAGGGCTACGCATTGTCCATATAATATATTAAATTCTTTGTGCTTTTGGTTTTTTTATGAATATACCACGAGTCAACGAATGATTATTCAAGTCCATATTGGTCAAAAAAAGTGTTGATATAAAAAACGGGTGTTGTTGTCCAATCCAATGACCTTAAGACCCAGACCTGGCGGGACTCATAGAACGACCTTTGCTAAAATGATCTAGATAGTCGAATAACTAAATTTCCTCTGTAATATCAAAAGGAATCCCGAACTTGTTTGAGCCGGCGAACGATTAGTAACACATAAAGTTCTATCACACCTAATCCAAGGAAATATGCGTCATCGTACCCATTAGATGGTTTGCATTCAAAGACATACTGAGTGTATTATAACCTCCCCTCTCTGATGCCGCATCGAATCAAAGCAGTAAACAGATCTCTATGTATCGGCTGTATTATAAACAGGTGGTTCCAAGCAGGCGGTTTCTTCAAACAGGTGGTTCCAAGCAGGGCGATTCCAAACAGGGCGATTCCAAACAGGGCGATTCCAAACAGGGCGATTCCAAACAGGCTGTCTCTTCAAACAGGGCGATTCCAAACAGGGCGATTCCAAACAGGCTGTTTCTTCAAGCAGGGTGGTTCCAAACAGGCTGTTTCTTCAAGCAGGGTGATTCCAAACAGGCTGTCTCTTCAAACAGGGTGGTTCCAAACAGGCTGTCTCTTCAAACAGGGCGATTCCAAACAGGCGGTTTCTTCAAACAGGTGGTTCCAAGCAGGGCGATTCCAAACAGGGCGATTCCAAACAGGCTGTCTCTTCAAACAGGGCGATTCCAAACAGGGCGATTCCAAACAGGCTGTTTCTTCAAGCAGGGTGGTTCCAAACAGGCTGTTTCTTCAAGCAGGGTGATTCCAAACAGGCTGTCTCTTCAAACAGGCTGTCTCTTCAAACAGGCTGTCTCTTCAAACAGGGTGGTTCCAAACAGGCTGTCTCTTCAAACAGGGCGATTCCAAACAGGCTGTCTCTTCAAACAGGGCGATTCCAAACAGGGCGATTCCAAACAGGCTGTTTCTTCAAGCAGGGTGGTTCCAAACAGGCTGTTTCTTCAAGCAGGGTGATTCCAAACAGGCTGTCTCTTCAAACAGGCTGTCTCTTCAAACAGGGTGGTTCCAAACAGGCTGTCTCTTCAAACAGGGCGATTCCAAACAGGCGGTTTCTTTAAACAGGGCGGTTCCAAACAGGGCGATTCCAAACAGGCTGTCTCTTCAAACAGGGCGATTCCAAACAGGCGGTTTCTTTAAACAGGGCGATTGCAAACAGGCTGTATTATAACTATCCCTCTCTGATAACTCTTTAATGATGTAAGCAGGTCTTATCATATGATGTTACGGTGGACTATATTTGATCCTCCAAGACTCATGGAAAAAAATTGCCTCAATTAATTTTAATGTTTAAAGAACAATGATCAGCGGTTTTATTCATATAGGTAAGATAAGAATAATGGAGACTCACTAAAACCACTTAGACATCAAGAATTTGATATAGCATCCAAGGTCATAGGATTTGATAAGCAGCCATATGTTTTTTGATAACAACACATTTTTTATGTTCAATATGGACTTGAATAATCATTTGTACTTAGAAAATTGTTCTATGGAAAAAATAAGAATTAGAAATCAAGAATTTAATATAGCACCCAAGGTCAAGGGGTCAGAATAATGAACAACAACTTACTATATAGAAATCAGTATTTGGTCGTGATACTGGATGCAAAATAAGATAAGAGTAATGGCGACTCACTAAAAAACACTTAGAAATTAAGAATTTAATATAGCTTCCAAGATCAAGGGATTGGACAACAACACCCGTTTTTTATATCAACACTTTTTTTGACCAATATGGACTTGAATAATCATTCGTTGACTCGTGGTATATTCATAAAAAAACCAAAAGCACAAAGAATTTAATATATTATATGGACAATGCGTAGCCCTAAAGTATGCAATTAACAATATATCCATATAAAAACTCAAAATTGTGGCGCTAAAAATAGGCTATAGTCAATATATATATATAGCAAAGAGATCGCTAGTCTAGAGATCAAAAGCATTAAACCATTTCAACATAGAGTTACTGCCAAGTGGTATATATATATTCATAAAATTAGATTTACTGTCAAGTGGTATATTCATAAAAAGCAAAAACACCCCCAACAACTGAGACAACCCACCTGAAAGTCTAGCGATCAAAGACACAAACCATTATCAAAAGCACAAACCAAAGGCAAAAGCAGATAGAATCAACAAAAAATTTCCCATACATTAAGAACCAACTTACAGCCGAAAATTCACATATATTGGTGGGGATATATTTGATACTCTAAGACTCATGGGGGAAAACTGAATGATCAATATTCGAACAATTTTCTCACAAAATTAGCCAAAGGGAAAAAAACATCAATTAATTTTAATACATAAATACATTTTATTTATTCTTGTTTGATGCAGCTACAAGTTATTTAAAAGATTTATTATATCGGTCCTTATCTATCAAGCTGAAATGGCTCGTATTTGTTGATGTTAATTTCGATCCTCTGAAATGTTACCAACGCCCATCCGCTATCTTTTTCTTGGAACTCTTCCAGTTTTGCCTTGATATTTTCAATTGCCGTGCTCAAATTTTCTCTTATGTCTTCCTCTTTCTCAATCGTGTACATTTTAGTTTGCATGCTTTTTATATCTATTTGCATTATCTCTTCACATTCTTTGGATAGTTTCGCAAAGTTAGCAAAAAGCTCCATACTAAATTTAAAAGCTTTCAAAACTTTCAATTCATCTTGTAGTAACTCGTTAATCAATGGAATATTTTTTTCAAATAACGTATTCACATTTATCATACTCTCATCTTTGTTGGTAATGGCAAATATTTTGATACGATTTTGGAATGCGTTTGCTATTAAGGAGACGTTTTCATTAAGAGCTTGTTGGGCGTTTGCTTTGTGGGTATTTTTTCTATGATGTTGGACCCAAAGCCGTCCCTCAACATCCTCATCACAAAACAAGCATCTTTTATAGATCTGTTGTTTTAATTTCTTTGCAGATTGTTGTTGTTGTTGTTGTTGGCGTTCCTCCAAAAATTGCCTCAGTCTTTTTCTGACATTATTATTGTTAATATTGTAGTTGTTGCTGGTGTTGACCTCGTTAGCAGACATATTTCTCTAAAAAAGTAATGAAAAATTTACTGTTAATTCTTTTGCTTTGTTACGCTTTCAGAAAAAAAGGCTGTCTCGATGATTAAAATCCCCCGAATATAACACATAACATTTGAAGAAATAAATTAGAAATCCTAAAAATGGTTCATGATAGGTGTTAACTTACCGTTTTTGTTGTTGATTTTTTTTTTGTTTTAATCCTATGGCAACAATTTTCCTGCTCAGCCAAATATATACCACAATGGAACCTTTTTGTGTTTTTCTTTAACGGTTTAGTGACACAATGATTTCTAACTAGTCAAGATGGTCTTATCTATACCGAAATTCATTCATTATTACGCATACACACATCTCATTCGTCCACAAATAGTCTCTCTTTCTCTTTCTCTCTTTCTCTCTTTCTCTCCTGACTATAACCTTGAACGCTGATCATTGAAACCTAAGACTTAATTCACATACTGAGATAAGAAAGAATTCCAAACCACTACGCCAAACGATAATGAATCACTTCCATACAAATCCACGAACATCTATGTCACACAATTAACCTACCCAAAACTTTAACTTGAACGCTGATCACCCAAACCTAAGACTTAATTCATCACTTCCATACAAATCCGAGAACAACTACTGATAACAACACCGCCACTACAACCGAAGATGTGTACAACTGACAACAGCTCAACAGGTGAAATTCAGATATTTGCCCATCAATACACATACACACATATACATAATTAATATAACAGCAAGCTACAAAAAATTCCCTTATAATACTCAGCTCAATGACTAATAATAATATATTCGCTATTAACAACATTGTAGCGCTAAAAAAAAAAAGTCTACACATACTAATATATCCATATAAAAACTGCCTGTGCTTTTCAAAAATATCCTCATATGATTATAAGCAAACAAAGAACTTTCAAAAGATCTCAAAACTTTGAACAATAAAACATAACATCATTATAACAATAAACTAAATACAGCAACAACAACAGCCTAATATAACCACACTAGATAATAATAAAAAACATTCGAACAATATACCAATAAATACAGATTAGAAAATAACTCTGATCATCCAAACCTAAGACTTAATTCACATGCTGAGATAAGAAAGAATCCCAAAAGATCTCAAAACTTTGAACAATAAAACATAACATCATTATAACAATAAACTAAATACAGCAACAACAACAGCCTAATATAACCACACTAGATAATAATAAAAACATTCGAACAATATACCAATAAATACAGATTAAAAAATAACTCTGATCATCCAAACCTAAGACTTAATTCACATGCTGAGATAAGAAAGAATCCCAAAAACCACGACGTCAAATGACTACGAATGACTTCCATACAATTAACCTATCCCCAAACTTTAACCTTGAACGCTGTGATCATCCAAATCTAAGTCTTATATCATCACTTCCATACCATATCCCTCGAACAACAAAAATTTCTATATATATTACTCAGCTCAATGACTAATAATAATATATAAAAGAGTCCTCAACTTCCAGACAAATCGCCGACCAACCATGTCATACAATTAACCTACTCCAAACTTTAACCTTGTACGCTGATCATCCAACCCTAAGACTTAATTCACATACTGAGATAAGAAAGAATCCCAAACGGCAATGAATCACTTCCATATAAATCCACGAACAACTACTGATAACACGCCTCTATTTTACTACAAATGATAACAGCACAACAAGTCAAACGATCATGAATCACCTGTCACCTATTCATATACACAACTGATAACGACGACGATGATGATGAATCATTTCCATACATTATGCAGCAATAGCAAAAACATCGGGATTATTATTATTATTATTGCTAGACTCACGATACAATACACAAAAAATAAATACTAGCACCGCCTCAAAAAAAAGGAATAACAATTAATATATAAATAAGGTAACTCACCAGTTGATGATGATGATTTTTTTATTTCCTAGCTAATCCCACGTCGAATATTGGATTTGATGATGATTTTTTCTTTTTTTTTTCAAATTTAAAGCCCGTATTTCTATATATATATTTCAGCATAGATTTACTGCCAAGTGAATATATTCATAAAAAAGCCTTTGGCACCCCAGACAATCCCCAAAAAAAGCACATATTCAATATAGCAAAAAAGTCCATTTCAACATAGATTTACTATCAAATAGTAGCATTTCAGTATAGAGCAAAAGCCCAAAATATTAAGAATCAGCTTAGATTTACTGAAAAAGCCCTCGATAACCGAAACAAAAGCCAAAAGCAGATAGAATAACAAAAAATTTCCATATATTAAGAAACAACTAAAACATACATCCATTTCAACATAGAATCACCCAAAAAAAAATTCCCATATATAGTACTCAAACTCAATGACTAAATAATAATATATTCACTGCCAAACAATCATGAATCACCTATTACCTATTCACACACCCAATTCAAAAAATACCATCTGCTCATGTCACACAATTAACCTTGAACGCTAATCGCACAACCCACTGAAGATGTATACACCTGATAACAAATACCCAACAAGCCAAAACAACTATGCATCACACACCCCAAATTGAAAAAATACTGATAATAAGTACAAATCCCCAACCCACGGGAGCGGAAACGATACATTCTTTGTCCAATATGGAAACTATGATAAGAATAATTGGCCCTCAATACGTATGAAATTCACAAAAAATGAGTAATGATATCCCAACTTGCTATAGAAATCATGAATACTTGCTAAAGGTTATGGGATCGGTACAATATGGACTTGAATAATCATTCGGTGACTCATAAAAAACCAATGACTTAGGTCTGCGTCTTAGGTGAAGTCAATTAGCTTAGCTCTGCGTCTTAGGTGAAGTCAGTTTTAAGTTTCAGCAAAAACAACCCATTTCTCATACAAATCCACAAACAACAAAATTCCCGTATATATTACTCAGCTTAATGACAATAAGATTAAAAAGCACAACAAAGACACCGTTTTTTTTATTTCCGCCACAATTAACAGCTTACAACCGAGACAAAAGCCAAAAGCACAACCCATTCAGCCCCGATATCACCACCTAAGCATAAATCCATTAGCAAAAACATAAACCCATAACAAAAAGCACCGATATCACCACCTAACCACAAATCCATTATCAAAAAGCCCCAATAGCATCAAAAGCACAAAATCCAACAACTACATCCCCATTCGATTACGACATCAACCAACAACCACGCTGATAACGATTAATCACTAGCCCAAACAAACAACTACAGTGATAAGAATACTACAAACTATACCCAATTAATATCAATACTACTATTTCCATCTCAGATAAGAACCCACAATCATTAATCGCAACCACAAAATATCACAATTAATATCAAACCTCATAAGAAATACACTAAATACTACTATTTCCACCTCAGTTAAGACACACCACCCATGAATCACAAAAAGCACCGATATCACCACCTAAGCATAAATCCATTAGCAAAAACATAAACCCATAACAAAAAGCACCGATATCACCACAAGCCCCAATACTCACCACCACCTACAAAAAGCCCAATAGTCAACAAAAAGCATTCATCACCACCACCTGCAAAAACCCAAGAGCATCAAAAGCACAAAATCCAACAACTACATACCCATTCGATTACGACATCAACCAACAACCAGCGATAAGAATACTACAAACTATACCCAATTAATACCAATACTACTATTTCCACCCCACATAAGAACCCACAACCATTAATCGCATCCACAAAATATCACAATTAATACCAATACTCATAAGAAATACACTAAATACTACTATTTCCACCTCACATAAGACACACCACCCATGAATCACAAAAAGCACCGATATCACCACCTAAGCATAAATCCATTAGCAAAAACATAAACCCATAACAAAAAGCACCGATATCACCACAAGCCCCAATACTCACCACCACCTACAAAAAGCCCAATAGTCAACAAAAAGCATTCATCACCACCACCTGCAAAAACCCAAGAGCATCAAAAGCACAAAATCCAACAACTACATACCCATTCGATTACATCAACCAACAACCAGCGATAAGAATACTACAAACTATACCCAATTAATACCAATACTACTATTTCCACCCCACATAAGAACCCACAACCATTAATCGCATCCACAAAATATCACAATTAATACCAATACTCATAAGAAATACACTAAATACTACTATTTCCACCTCACATAAGACACACCACCCATGAATCACATACCACTATCACCACTCACCACACAACACACACATTTTCACCTTCACATAGAGCTTTGGGGCAGAAAAGAGCTTTTGGGGCAGAAGCCCTATAACCCTACTACTCTCGCCGCTCAACACAACATGAGCATCTGCCACCTTGATGTTGCAACGGCCTATCTAAACGGCGAGCTCGACGAAATAATTTACATGGAGAACCCCAAACACATCGACGTTGCCCTGAAGAAATTAATTCAATCCGGAAAAGGCAGAGAAAACATTAAAGCAAAACAAATACTAACGCAACTGCAAAAGGGGAATAAGGTATGCTTGCTAAACAGAGCTCTATGCGGACTTTGCCAAGCAGGACGAAAATGGCACACGAAGCTGAGCAGTGAGCTCAAACGCCTCGGTCTCAAGCAGTCCACCGCAGATCCTTGCATATTCTTTGAAGGAAAAGGAAAGGACATACTACTGGCGTATATGTGGACGACATTTTAGTTTCCTCACAAAGCACAGCAAAGATCGAGGAACTATCGAAGCAGCTCTCAAAAACATTCAACACAAATGACCTCGGCGAAATAAAGCATTGTCTTGGAATCGAATTTCATCGAGACAAGGAAGAACTGCGGATGACTCAAACCAAATACATATCCGGACTCCTAGACAGTTTCAACATGACCGACTCGAAGCCCGTGAGTACACCTCTGGACAGCAGCACTATACTACAGAAAGGGAAGGAGGAACCCGACCGAAACCTGCCATTTCAAGAGTTAATTGGATCTCTCATGTACCTGGTAGTATGTACAAGGCCAGATATAGCCTTTGCCGTGAGCAGATTGAGTCAATTCAACAGCTGTTTCGACGAGCATCACTGGAAAGCCGCCAAACGTGTCTTACGCTACCTGAAAGGCACGGCGAACATTGGGTTATCCTATAAAACGAGCGGGAAATGTCTCACCGGATATGCCGACGCGGATTGGGCCACCTGCCCGGACGAGTGGAGATCGTACAGTGGGTACGCTTTTACTCTTAACGGCACACCTGTCTGATGGCGATCGCGTAGAAAAATACCCACCGTGCTATCATCTACAGAAGCAGAGTATATGGCCATATTCGATGCGGCGAAAGAGGCCATACATCTACGAAGACTGATTAGTCAACTGGGATTCGCCTTACCAGACAAGCTGAAGTTATTCAACGACAACAACGATGCTCGGAAGCTGGCTGAGAATCCTGTATTCCACTCCCGGAGCAAACATATCGACGTCCGACATCATTTCATCCATGAAGCACTGAACAGCGGAACACTCTCGGTCGAATACATGCCCACGGAACAAATGTCTGCAGACATTCTCACTAAGGCCCTATCCAAACCGAAGCACGAGAGGTGTCTCGACCTCTTAAACCTGATGTAAATTTTTCGCACTGGTGCGCTCATTCAGGGGAGGTGTTGGACATCGAATGTTCTACATGCGCACACCGGCGACAATGAAATTGGTTGAACTTGACGAACGTCCACCATTTTGCATTTCGTCAAGTTGCAAAGGCTTGCTGATGATGTACGTGCACATCATCACTCTTCTTCATAAACCAACCGCTTCAGCGCACGTCCGTCCAACCACGTGATATCCTCCCTTCGTCTCTACTACTCTACAACACATACTGGCTAGAATCACACCGTACGCAGAAGAAATATTGGGTGACCACCAATGCGAATTACGTAGGAACCGGCCAACAAGCAACCAAATGTTCACAATAAGGCAACTACTGGAAAAGGGGTGGGAATACGGAGAGATGGTTCACCAACTGTTCGTTGAATTCAAAAAAGCCTACGACTCAGTCGCAAGGCAACGACTCTACCATATTTTAGTTGAGCTGGGAATCCCGAAAAAATATGTCGTCCTCATTCAAATCTGCATGAACGAAAACGAAGGGCGAGTTAGAATAGAAAACCACCTCTCAGAACCTTTTGAAATCCGGGATGGACTAAAACAGGGCAATGGCCTCTCACCATGTCTCTTTAACCTTGTGCTCGAGTATGTCATCAGAGAGGTACAAGACGACAACATGGCTGGTTCATCCCTGAACGGGGTCACACAAGTGCTCGCATATGCGGATGACATAGCCGTTTTGGGGGATAATCTAGAAACTGTAAGTAAAAACGGTGAAATCATCATGCAAGCGGCAGAAGAGGTGGGGCTAGAAATAAATGAAGACAAAACAAAATACATGATTACGGCGAGAGCAGGTGGACCACAGAGAACACACATAAACATCAGGGGCAAGATATTTGAAAATGTCAAAGAATTTAAATATCTGGGAACGATATTGACGACCAGAAACGAAACGTCGAAGGAAATTAACAAAAGACTGCATTCCGGCAACGCTAGTTGGCACACAGTCAGTAAATTGCTGATTTCGAAACTGTTATCACGTAACATAAAGCTCTGTGTCTATAGGACCATAATCATGTCGATTGTTCTATACGGATGCGAAACATGGGCTCTTACAAAACGGGAAGAAGACGAATTCCGCGTATTCGAGAATAAAGTTCTAAGCGGTATCTTTGGCGGCAAATATGACGAAGAGGCAGGACAATGGAGGAAACCACACAACCACAAATTGGAAGAGGTATATCCCAAAATTACAATAATGAGAATAATCAAGTCGCGAAGATTAAGATGGGCCGGAACGTGGCGCGAATGGGCAACGATAGGATCGTGCATAGAATTCTTGACGGTAAGCCAACGGGAAAGAGACTGACAGGACGGCCGCGACGGAGGTGGGAGGACAATGTTAGGTTGGACCTCGAAGAGATCGGATCGGATGGTCGAACGTGGAAGGAAAGCACACAGGACAGGGAATAATGGCGGAGTCAGTGAGGTCATAAAATGTCGGGTTCCTACAGGCCAATAAATAGAATAGAATTGAGACCGAGACCAACATCCTCATGGATGGGTGCTGCGGATTCGCACTGGACACAACCGGCGAATTCGCAATTGAATGCTACCTGTGGCACCACCCTAAACAATGTCAGCAATCAGCTGACATTTTAATTGAAATACTGTTGGTTGTCAAACGACAACCATTGTTTATTCTCTTCTTCTGCGTGACTTTGTTAAAGCGACACGGCTCGTCTGTTAATCCAAATAAATAAAACTCGTCATAATAGTAAAGACGACTTTTATTATTAAAAACCAACGATAATTGCTGCTGCTTCTGTGTAGGAAAGTCATTATTGGAAATTGTCTGATACAATTTAGGATATCCCCACGAGGTATTCTTTTGTTCCTTTCACATGCTAATTTTCCAGATTATTTTAGAGCCATCACTACCAACGTCAGGAGACACCATCGTGTTCCTGACGCTAGCATCCAGCCCACAACAAATCAACAACCCTTTGTGTGTGGAAGGTGTGTTCATCGCTTCGTTGAACACACAACAATGGGTGATTCTGGTTGCCGCAAGATGACCAGAAGCCAGAGACAAGATGAGGGACACAATTGTCCTTGTCACGTTTAAATTGGTCTTCCGCCACACTTTTTTCTTGTTTTGAACCATGCTCTGTGTTCTTTATAGATCGTAAGTTTCCCGATTAAAGTCTGACTGCACGAGTAGACCTAGTCACTCTCTGCATAAGGAAATATTTATTATTATTATTATTATTATTATATTTTATTAACAAAATAATTACATTAAAAAAATTACATTGCTAATCTTAATTAAAGAGCACAAGCTGCGGGGGCTATCGGCTCTAATACTAATTGAATATTTAGTTAAAATAATAGTATGTATTTATATATATTTCTTCTATATGAATGTATGTAATTTATATAGGAATATTATATAGTTTTACAAATTTGTTGATTCTTAATGTATTTGGGGCTTTTAAAATTGATAACGCAGAGTTGTTTTTAAAAATATCGTTTATAACTAAACTGGGCAGTGAACATTGTCCTAAGCCCAAAATATGTTTAATGTCGATGACTGCGTTGCATGTTGTGCAAATCGGAGGATCTTCTTTGCGTAGTAGATGCTGATGAGTGACGGCTGTATGGCCTAAGCGGAGTCTTGTAAAATTTGTGTTTGCGGCTTTTGTTGTCGTTGTGGGATATATTGGCTTGTCGCGTTCTGGATTAATAGTGGCGTAGTGGTGTGCATATGATTTCCACAAGTCTTGTTCCATTTTTAGGTGAATATTTCGAATAGCGTTGGGAAGGTCTTTTTTGGTGAACGTATCAAAGAAATGGACTGGCGTTTTGTGAGCCATAGCAGCAGCTTTGTCCGCATGTTCGTTTCCTTGTATTCCTTGTAGCCCTGTGAGTAGGGCGTTAGAATATACTCACAGCTAGGCCAGCTTGTCGTAAGAGGCGACTAAAGGCCGAGTGGTAGCCGGGGTCCCAACGCCCTGTGCGCCCGGTGAAATACCACCCCATTAAGCTTTAGGCTCCGTGAAATAGTCGGGAGAAATCCCTGGCCATCTTTCGGAGCTTGGCTGATGGACCGGTTCGAGAAAAGGTTGGTTAGGTGGTAGTCGGTCCCAAGGTGAGATACCACCCCGTCACGCTGTACATTCCGCGATATCACCGAGAGAAATTTTCGACGGTATTTCGGATGTGTGGCTGATGTCCCGGACTGACGCGGGGATAAGTCATGATGGTGTCTTCTGATATAAAGAATTCCGGAGGTAAACTAGTCTCCCATTCGGATCTCCGGGGGGGACTATGTCAGGGGGAACATCATGCAGATATCATGATAAATGATGGAACTTTGAGAGGTTCGTCATCGCATAACCGGGCTAGCTCTCGAGGCTCGGCCCGCGCTCGACTGGTGACGGCATTTTGTAACATCAGGGGCATCGGTTTCACCAATACCAATGTAAACGCCGTCCACCAATATTTGCAAACAACGGAATCTGATATCCTTGCCCTAACTGAGACCCAGGTCGATTCGTCAACTGATTCGACATATCTTCGTTGCTCAGGATACGACTTACATTCGAGATTCCGTTTTAAGGGCGGAGTCTGCGTCTTCGCACGGTCCGATCTGGCTTGCCAGAGGATGGAGGCGTTGGAGCCCAATAATATGAACATCATATGGTTGAAGGTCGTGCTGAGGAATTCCGTTAAATTTCTTTGTTGTCTTTACCGCTCTCCGAATGACGATCGACCAGCGACATTTTTCGAACATCTTTCATATACCGTCGACTGGATACAGATCAACCACCCAGCTTCTGAAATTATTGTCCTTGGCGATTTTAATGTGCACAATTCCGACTGGTTGTTACATTCTAACAGAACCGACGAGGCTGGGAGGCTGGCGGAGACGTTTGCTGTAAGCCACAACTTGACTCAACTCGTGGGGGAGCCAACGCGAGTACCGGATGCCCGAAGCGATTATGCGAACACCCTGGATCTGTTCTTGACATCCGAACCGAGTATTTATACCGTAGAGGTTTCTGCGCCTCTGGGAAACTCAGATCTGTCGCGCAAGCACTTGCATACCAAGCGTATAACCGGCCTATGCAGCTTCGCCATGTATGGAAGAATAGGGGTGCTAACTGGGACGATATGCGAGATTTCTTCGCATCCTTTCCATGGTCGGAGGTGTGCTTCGGAAACTCCGATGTTAACGCTTGCGCGGAGTCGGTATCAGAGATTATTCTCCTGGGGATGGAGATGTATATTCCACATTCCATCAAATGAAGTTCGTCTGATAAACCTTGGCTTGACAACAAATGCGAGCTGATTACAGTGGCAAAAAATAGAGCTTTTAAGCAATGGCGCTCCAATCCCACCTATGTTAACAGAACGAATTTTGTTAGAATCAGAAACGCGTGCAACCAGGCGATTGATACCGCGAAGAAGACTCACAACCACAGGGTGATCAATAAGCTCCTTCGGTGCCCAGCTGGTTCGAGCTCCTTCTGGTCAGTGGCAAAGGCTGTCAGCAGTAACTTTGCTTCCTCCTCTTTCCCACCGTTGGTGACAGACAGCGGAACGTTAGTCACGAATCCAAAAGATAAAGCTAATGTGTTCGCGAATTTATTTTCCGCGAATTCAAACCTCGATCCCTGCCTTTTGCAGCCACCTGTGATCTCACCGGTACAGTCTTCCATGCGGGATGTGAGATTTCGTCCGCGCACTATTCAACGCATTCTACGTGAACTGGATTGTAGGAAGGCAACCGGCCCGGACGGAATACCAGCAATAGTCCTTAAGAACTGTACTCCAGAACTATCGCCGGTTCTTGGCAGACTCTTCCGCTTATCTTATGCACGGAGGACCTTTCCTGCCTGCTGGAAAATCGCTCGAGTTCAGGCAATCCCAAAGACGGGAAATAGTGTCTCCCACAAAATTACCGCCCGATAGCATTACTGTCTATTTTATCTAAGGTAATGGAAAAAGTCATCAATACAGAGTTGGTTAAGTATTTGGAGTGCAACGGCCTTCTGAATGATCGTCAATACGGATTCCGTGGCAGGCGGTCCACAGGAGACCTTTTGACACTTATAACCGATATATGGACATCTGCGATTGAACGGCATGGTAAGTCAAGGGCGGTCGCATTAGATATCTCCAAGGCTTTTGACCGCGTCTGGCACGGGGCATTGCTGAGCAAACTTCGTTCATATGGACTTTCCCAACAGCTTTGCGACTGGACGAGGAGCTTCCTCGAGAATCGATCGATCCGGGTTGTTGTGGACGGCGAGTGTTCGGATCTGTATCCTGTTAATTCGGGGGTGCCCCAGGGTTCTATTTTAGCTCCGATCTTGTTCTTGCTTCACAAAAATGATTTGTTGGAGACAACGGATAACAAAGTGTTCAGTTTTGCGGATGATAGTACGCTTGTTTCCTCCTTTTCGAGTGATCGGCCGATTGGTGAATCAACGTCGCACCAGCTGAGATGTAGACAGATTGATTCTCTGAACCTGGATCTGGATAAAGTCCTGCAGTGGGGAAAGGCCAATCTTGTCGACTTCAACGCAACGATGACCCAGTATACAACATTCACAAAGAAAACTGGATCATCGGTTCCACAGCTGATGATGAGTGGCCGGACCCTCGGGGCTGGGGAAAGTTTGAGATTGCTCGGCGTCACGGTCTGTGGGAATGTATCATGCATAAACACGTGTCGGGTATCGCCAGATCAGCCTCAGGAAAACTTTTTCTTTTTAGAGCCAAGAAATATTTTACTCCGGTCCAACTTCTTCTCCTATATAAATCTCAAATTAGACCCGCGCTCGAATATTGCTCTCATGTTTGGAGCTCGGCTCCTAAACATACCCTCGACCTACTTGAGAGCGTACAAAGACGAGCGATCCGCCTGATCGAGGACTCGGCGCTGACGTCGGGAGTACAGTGGCTGTGACACATCGAAGGCCCGTGGCCGACCTCTGTCTGTTTTACAGATATTATCACGGGTGCTGTTCTTCGGAGATTCTTGGCATTGTTCCACGCAATTCGGTCTATATGCGCTCCACAAGACAATCCGACGGATCGCACCCGTTTGTGGTTCATCTCCCGACAGCGCGAACATCCCTGTATCAGAACTCGTTCCGTTACAGAGCGGGGAAGCTGTGGAACTCCCTTCCCACGCGAGTGTTCCCGGAGCGTTACAACCTGCAACTGTTCAAAAAGAACTGCAACAGTTATTTGATGGCATCTCGGGGCGCCCACTCGACGCTATAGGTTCGCCTCTCCCGAGAGAAGTCTAATAAAAAAAAAAAAAAAAAATTCCTGTGTGAACATTATTTTCAGTTTTTTAGGTGAACGAATGAGGATGTCTCTAATTTTGTTTACGACATGGACATTATATTTATCATTACGGATAGCATTAATAACTGATATACTATCAGTTGAGATAATGTATTTACCGCAAGTTTTTGCTGCAATTTTAGCTGCTTCCAGAATAGCATGTGCTTCTGCAGTGAAGATTGATGCTTGTTCACACAGTAGACCCGTGCTAATAATTGACCCATCTTCATGGACAACTGCAAATGAAACGCTTTCACATATTTTGGAGCCGTCGGTGAAAGTAACGTCCATCCTTTTGTTCTGAATTCGGTCGAGACATCGTTGAAGAGAGCACGGAAGAATTTGCTGTCGGTATTGATTTTTCGGTTCGAATTTAGGTCGAGAATGAAAGACGACTCTTTGATTGTCCAAGTTGGGGGTATGGACAGATATTTGGTAAAGTGCCTCAATGGAAGGTTTGATTGTCCAAGATGGGGGTATGGACAGATATTTGGTAAAGTGCCTCAATGGAAGGTTCATCTCAATTGCAACTGCAACGATGTTAGAGATTGCGGTTGGTGTTCTCTTTGGCGTAGGTTAGCGTATTGCAGACTGGAAAGATTTTTCAGCGATGGATCCAGATGAAAATGACAATTTAGTGTAACATTTTCCTCTTGTTGTTACAATTTGTTCTTCGATTGTTGGAAGACCTGCTTCTGCCAGTATGTTTTTGATTGGAGTGGTGGGAAAGGCGTTAATACTCCTCCTGGCCGCATGATGGTAGGCTGGTTTGATGATTTTTAACGTTGACTTAGGACAACTGCCGTATATAGCTAAACCGTAATCAATTTTACTAAGTAAAAGAGCCCGGACAACGTTACATAATGTGTTTATATGTGCACTACTTTTCTTACATGCTAGATAACTAACAACATTGGCTCTGTCAGCTAGGCTCTTTTTTAATTCTGTGATGTGATTATTCCATTTGTATTTTCATTAAATATAAGTCCTAGAATACTTAACTTATCAACCGAGGTAATGGTAATATTACCTATATTTAGTGTTAGTGTTTGAGAGCAAGATAATTTACGACATATGTGCAATATTTTACATCTTTCAAGCGAAAGTCTGGCACCAGATGTGTTCGACCACACTAATATTTCCTTAATCACTCGGGTGAACATTACTTTAGTTTGTTGTATTCCAGAATACTACCCTTATTCGCTTTAACACTAATCTTATGTCCTTTCTAACACAACCTTTAAAACTACATCCTCACATATCTTACATTCTCATTTAATACAATTCATAAATAAACAGACACAATATTCTATATCCAGTCACTTACAGCACATTTAAAAACATGCCCCTTTTCATAACAAGCACATTTTTCATTTCAAAACATAGCCACTTTGATTTTCGTTCAAAGTTTATTCAAAATTTTAAGTCACAGAGACTTCTGGATTGTTTTGTTCATTTTATACGACACAGTCAGTTGGAACAAAATGTTCTATAAAAACAGGAAAATTTATATTGAAAAAGTAGTTCAGAAGAGAGCTCAGCTTGAGATAGCTGAGTTCAATAAAATATAAAAATAAATAAAACCTATAATTAATTTAATAACTAAGAAACGATAATTATTTCAAATAAGAAAAGATATTATAACCCCCACGCTCTTCCCTCGAAAAAGAAAGCACGGCGCTGGAGACGTAACACTGGTGGCAGCGGTGGGATCCACGAAGACTGGTGGACTCCCCGAAGGACGACAGAGGATCCACGAAGACTGGTGGAATCCCCGAAGGACGACAGAGGATCCACGAAGACTGGTGGACTCCCCAAAGGAAGACTCAATCCCCGAAGGAAGACCAATCCCCGAAGGACGACTTAATCCTCGAAGGAAGACCAATCCCCGAAGGACGACTTAATCCTCGAAGGAAGACCAATCCCCGAAGGACGACTCGATCCCAGAGGAAGATTAGTGCGACTAACGACGACTGGCGGAATAAAACCCTAAAGAGGGAAGGAATGACCTCAATTTCGACTTGGATGGCGGAACATTCGATGTATCGAGTGTAACTATTGATGAAAGTTCCTTGTACGAAGTCAACGCAACTGCTGAGGAAACCAAATTAACCTCAGAGATTTGAAAAAAAATATAATAAGAAATAAAACGGCGAAAAAAAAAGAAAAAAAGAGGCCGGGATAACACACAACTATAGGGCGTGAAGTCTTCCTGGCAGTAATAAGATAAAAAGCGGAAATAATATAAAAAGAAGACAATAACTCAAGAAAAAAAAATTTTTTAAGAAGAAACTACACTTACTACACTATTGGAATCCAGGAAGTGGTAATCTCGAAAAGAACAAAACATCAATCAACAGTTGGCCCACATATATTAGTAGTAAGAATCGTTAGCAAAATATCAATTGTTCTCTCTTCATTTTTCCGTAGGAATATTTTCACCTTGGAACTTTTAACTTTTCCTTTTTACAAAAAAAAATTTTTCGATAGAAAGTACTTCGAATATTCTCTTTTCAGTATTTCGACGACATTTCCGTTTTTTCTTTTTCGTCGAATTTTCTTTCTTTACAGCTTTGGGATCAAATTAACTTTCATTTCCATATATATTGAATAACTAAAAGAAAGGCCATTTTTATATACCGTATTTTTATGAAGTGATTTTACCATACATTGATTTCAAAGTTTTCAATATTACGAGTCCGTATTACACGAGACAGGCGGCTAGGCAGGGGGAAGAACAAATCCACTCTTTACAAATACACCATAACCCCCCTGAAATGGCTCTTTCTGTCGGAATTTCTGATGTTTTCAGAATCCTCCTCACCTTTGATGGGAAACCCTGCGTCCTAGATAAATTTATTTCCGGGGGAGACGTTTTATTTAGATCTATAAAAAGGGCAGACCCGGAGATGTATGAAACATGCTAGTCAAAAATAGACTAGAGGGTCCTGCCTATGATCTGATTAGGTATAGCACAATCGCTAAATGGGAGGATTTAAAGGATAAACTTGAATCAGAATATAAAGAGGAGCAATCTCGGTCAACGGCACACAATGAGTTGATATCCCTGAAACAAAACTTCAGAGAAACCGTTCGGGAATACGGAGATAGAGTTGCGAATGCTCTGAGGACGCTGAACTCTGCTACGTGTGAAATAACAGCAGACGCGGTGGTTAGAGATTGATAGAAGAAAACTCAAAATTGGCAGTGCAAATATTTGAGGATGGTCTCAAGAAGGAACAACTGAAAATCCTAGCCAAAGTCCATGGTGGAAGTAGTTTAAAACAGTCTATTGCACTTGTAGTATCACATGCTACTCGAATGGACAACTCTCCCAGGTCATATCAATATAATGAAAATCCTAAATTTAATCGTAGAGTCTGCCAAACCTGCGGTAAGCCAGGTCATTCTCAGGACACATGTTATCGGAACATGCAGTCCAACAATTTTCAGAATAGACAACCCATAAAAAGAGAATATAACATTATATGCAATTTCTGTGGACGGAATAATCACACAGAGAACGAGTGTAGATACAAGATATCTAGGAATGGACCGGCCTTAACAAATTACCAACAAGGTACAACCACGCGTAATCCATTCCGAAATAATCCTACCGAAAATCGTTTTAGTGAAAATCCTAGAATCACCAATAGACAAAACGATAGGCAAAATGTTCACTTTTCTCGGGTGCAAGAGTCGGAAAACGAGGCCTGACGCCAACCCAATTTTATGGAAGACAGACAAAATTTTTCTATTTATAACATTAGATCTTTGGCAATAGATAACGACAATTTTAATGAAGCTCCTAACCAAATAACTAAAGCGATACAGATAAACGAAGAGAAAACAAGCACTAATATAAATATTCCGATTCATGCTCCAATTTTGGAAAATAATTCAGCAACACAGACTGAAAATTCGAAATTTTCAGCAGTATTAAAGACTGAAATCCCTAATATTTCGGATATCCCTATTGACAACACAGACACTTCAGCAACAAAGACTGAAAATTCAGCAGTGGTAAAGACTGAAGATCCAAAAGGTGCAATAAAAATCGAAACCCAAGTCAGTTCAGTAGCTAACACTGAAGAACACCATGTTTCAGCAGCAAAGACTGAAGGATTGAAGGTTTCTACAGCAGATATAACTGAAGAAATAGTTCAAACAGCAAATAAGACTGGGAACCAAGATGTTCTAACAGCAAATAAGTCTGAAGAACTATACGATTCAGTAAATGAGACTGAGAAACTAAACGATCCATCAGCAGGAAGTAAGACTGAAAAGGTAAACGTTCCGACAGAAGTTAAAGCTATAGAAAATGATGACATTGAGCCGAAAACACTAAACATTTTAAATAACGATACTGAATACCAACACGAAGCAATGAAAATTGAAAATAATAATTCAATTAAAATAGGTATTGAAAAGAAAAACCATATAAATACCTTACAAAATAATTTTTACAACAATAAACAGGTATTCGAACACAAAATAAGGAAAAAATAAAAAGGTACACAGTCATTTAGGACAACTGAGATCATTTCTTAAGAAAATTTTTGGTATTATGCATTTCTATGCAGTCATCATAATAATAGGCCCAAAAAAGTTTTGGAAAATTTTCCATAAATTTAAGGAAAAGATAGACACGTAACAAATGGCCTTTGTTTTTATTCAATATATAAAAAAATTGTAAGAAATGACGAAAACGAAAAAAAAAAAAAAAGTTAAAAAAGGGTAAGAAAGAAAGAAAATTTTAGAGTTAAAATATATATTGGGATATAATATATTTTAAAATATATATTGGGATATAATATATTTTAAAATATATATTGGGATATAATATATTGGAAATTCGAAAGAAAAAAGAGAATTTTGAGAGTTAATATTAATCATATATATAGAAAAAAAAAATTATTTTGGGTAATAAAAGAAAAGGTGGAAATATTTTAAGTTAGTTGGAAATATTTAAAGTTAGTTAAAATATAATGTAAGTAGACTATAAGTAAACTTTTGGATTATTGTAACCTATTTTTCTAGTATTAAGAACTTTTGGATTTTTTGTAACTTTTGATATAAGATTAACTTTGAACGCCATTGTAATTGAACGAAAATCCAAGTCTGTAATTAATCCTAATCTAAGCAATAGTTAACAGAAAATTATTCTCTTCAAGGATAATTTTCTTTCTCGAAGAAGGGTGGGATGTTGTATTCCAGAATACTACCCTTATTCACTTTAACACTAATCTCATGTCCTTTCTAACACAACCTTTAAAACTACATCCTCACATATCTTACATTCTCATTTAATACAATTCATAAATAAACAGACACAATATTCTATATCCAGTCACTTACAGCACATTTAAAAACATGCCCCATTTCATAACAAGCACATTTTTCATTTCAAAACATAGCCACTTTGATTTTCGTTCAAAGTTTATTCAAAATTTTAAGTCACAGAGACTTCTGGATTGTTTTGTTCATTTTATACGACACAGTTAGTTGGAACAAAATGTTCTATAAAAACAGGAAAATTTATATTGAAAAAGTAGTTCAGAAGAGAGCTCAGCTTGAGATAGCTGAGTTCAATAAAATATAAAAATAAATAAAACCTATAATTAATTTAATAACTAAGAAACGATAATTATTTCAAATAAGAAAAGATATTATAACCCCCACGCTCTTCCCTCGAAAGAGGAAGCAGGGCGCTGGAGACGTAACAAGTTGCTTCAAGGTCGTTGCACTTGCTCATGACATAAAGGTCGTCAGCATAAATGCAGTGATCCAGAAGTTTGTGTCTGGCTATAATGGTTGAAATTTCCTCAAAAGCTATTAAAAATAGAACCACTGATAGAGGAGATTCTTGTGGAATTCCATTGTATAGTGGATATGTTGAAGAGAAACAATTATTGGTTTTAACACAAAATCGTCTGTTTGTTAAAAACGACTTAATATACTGTATGATTTTAGGGCCCAATTTCCAGGACTGTAATTTGTTAAGAACGAGATATATGCCAATTCTATCAAATGCCTTCTCGAAGTCAATTGACAGAATTGAAACATGATTGCGAGATGATAAAGCGTTTGCTGTGTAATTGTCTATATGTAGAAGTGCATCAATGCAACCATTTTCTGGTTTGAAACCTACTTGGTTAGGGATAATTAGATTTTTTCTTTGTATAAACCATTGGAGACGCTTTGCGATTATTTTTTCCATTATTTTGGAAATACAAGGAAGAAGAGAAATTGGGCGGCAGCCACTAATTGAGCCTATATCTTTTTTAGGTTTTGGAATTGGAATGACGCAAGCAATTTTCCAACTGAGAGGTATAACTCCAGTTGAAAAAACATTGTTATATAACTTCAAGAGTCTATGCTTTATTTCAAGAGGTATTTTTTTAAGCATCGGGTAAGAAACTTTGTCTCTACTTGGGGTTTTGCCTTTGAGTTTTGTCAGGCAGCTTTCGAGTTCTTGAAGTTCTATGGGGTCTTCTATATGTAGAGCTGAACTATCAGTTGTAGTTGCTTGTATGCTGTTGTTAAGACAGTCGTTTTTTTCTATACAATAACTTATAGGAAAATCACTGTCGCTTGTGTCTTCAGACCAAATCTTCGCAAAGTAATTACAGATCTCAGATGGGTTAGAGTTAGGACCTTGGGGCGATACAATACATTTGATTATTTTAGGGGAGGAGTTCCCTGTTAAACAGCGGATGCTGTTCCATATTTTTGCGGTGGTTGAATTTCTATTTATAGATGAGGTAATTGCATTGATTTTTTTTTTTTCAAAACTGTATTTATTGACCATAATTAGAATTTGTACAATTAAGTAATACAGTGACTTAAAATTAATTTCGTAACAATTGCTTACATGTAATTATTATAATAATATATACATTTTCAAAACAATATTTTATGGGATAAAAGATAGATGTGTGTTTATAAATTTAGTGGTATTATCTTCCTGGAAAAGGTCAGAAAACCAGGAATTTGTTTTTTCAACTTTACTTAATCTAAACTTAATCCTAATTATATAAATAACTTAACCTAACTTAGTCTGATAACAGTTTGATTTTTCTAAAGCCATAAACAATGTTTTATGATTAATGGGATATATGAATTAAAGGATGTGGAGTGAGGTCAGTTATGGGTTAGAGGTAGAGTATTTCTCTCCGGTTGTTCGAAGGAAAAACGTAGGATTTGGAAAATGGTTGGACGTTACAGTATTTGAACTGGTTAGGGGTAACTTCGGTGTTGTGGTATATGATCTCGTTTGAATCATTTACCAGTCTGCCTGAGGCGAAGATAGCTCTGGTGTGGAGACAGTTGGGATAGTTAGTTCTGATATCTAGAGGGGTCTCTAAGAGCGAGGTTATTATGGGATTGGGATTATTTTGTAGGTTTTCGATAAATTTGATAGACAGTTCGAGGAATCGTCTATCGAGGCGCTCAATACCAGCGGTATTGTAGAGTTCGACGTTACTATAATACTTATAGGAGTTAGGACGACGATGTAAGCCAGAGACATACCTAAAGCATTTTCTTTCGAATGCTCGTAACTTCTCCATTTGGGAGGGAGTGATATGGTACCACAATGGGCACGCGTACGTGAGTGTGGGTCTGATAATTTGTTTGTAAATGAGCAGTTTGACTTTGTGAGAGAGACAATTAGGTTTCCACATTACTCTTCTACAGAGATTAAGCTGAATTGTGGCTTTTTGAAGGGAATTTTTAATGTGGGAGGAAAAAGACCAGTTATTAGAAAAAGTGATTCCCAGATATTTTAGGGTTTTGGAGGGTTTTATCAGAGTGTCGTTTAGGTTAAGTTTAATTTTGTTGTGGCAGCGTCTAGTGTTGTTTGTACTGTGCTCGTGTTTGCCCTTGAACACTATGAGCTGCGTTTTATTTGGGTTAAGGTGAATTTTCCATTTATTGAAATATGTTGTTATGTTAGGGAGGAAGTTGTTAACGCGGTTTCTTGCAGCCTTAACAAATTTGCTGCTAGAGTAAATTAATGTATCATCAGCATAATTCAGCATCACAACATTAGGAGATACGGGTTGAGGAATATCCGCGGTATATAACAGATATAAAATTGGCCCTAAAATAGAGCCTTGGGGAACACCCGCGGTTATGTTGCGGGTTTCTGAGACGGAAGAATTTATTCTCACAATGAATTTTCTGTCAGAAAGATAAGAGGCTAAGAGCTTTGTTGTGTGAGAGTTTAAATTAAATATGGAGTGCAGTTTGTACAGCAGCCCTGAGATCCAGACGCAATCAAACGCCTTAGAAATATCGAGAGATATACACACAGTAGGACTTTGGTTTTGGAGACCAGTTGTAACATCGTGTGTAAGTTTTAGTAGAGCATGACATGTGGATTGTCGCTTACGAAATCCGAACTGACAGTTAGGGATGAGGGCATTCTCATTGGCAAATGAGAGAAGATTTTGGTAGATCTTGCGTTCCAGTATCTTACTTAGTGTACTTAATAGGGATATTGGACGATAATTGCAAGGGCTATTACTACTACCGGGCTTCTTAATAGGAATTACTACCGCAGTTTTCCAGTTCTCTGGGAAGTGCGATGCATTAATTATATGATTAAGAAGAATGAGGATGGGAAGTAGATTCGATGGGCGTAGCCTTTTAAATAGAAGACGTGGGATTCCATCTAATCCAGTTGACTTTTTTTTATTTCTTGATCTTACGATCTCGGATAATTCGTCCGCAGTTAGAAAATTTGTAGTGTCTAAGGGGTGTGAAGCTATGTTTGTGTTGTTAGATTCACCGATGAAAGGAGTAAAAGATGGGAATAATCTGTTAGAGATGTATTCGTTTACTGTGTTCTCGAAGCCAGGAGTTGAGAGAGAATTATTTTGCTCATGAATCTTTGCAAAGTGTTCTGCGAGGCAATTTGCTATGTCCGTATCGGACTGGGCAATATTATTGCTGATTGGGTTGATGAGATGATCAATTCGGGGTTTATATTTACGACCAGTTAATTGGTTGATGTTTTTGAAAAGATCCCGATTTGGTTTGATATTTTTAAGTGTGGAGATGTAGTTTTCATCTGCGAACTTTTTCAACTGCTCATTTATCAGAGTGGATAGGAGTTGGATTTGGCTTTTAATAAAGGGGCAGTATCTTGTATGAAGTTTACGGCGGAGCTGCTTTTTAAGGCGCAATAATTTGGTTAGGATGCTGGGCAAAGGCTTTCCTAAATAGTTATGAGGAATGGTTGTCGGGGTGTTGTTGCTGAGAGCCTCCTTAAGAATTTGCTCTATTCTTAAAGATGCTTGATCGATTTCAGTAGGGAGTAAGTTAGATGCTTCAGGGATATACAAGTCAGAGAAACTTATCGCTATTTCCCTATTGACTTTTCTCCAATTTGTTTTGGTGAAGTTTGGGACAGGGTTTGACGAGTAGAGTGGGTCGAGAGAGGGGATTTGGATCGTGGTGTGAACGGAACCATGATCAGAAGGAAATATAAAGAAGACTGTAGGTGGACCCGCTGAATAAACATCGTCGGACTTGAGGAAAAAGTCGATTGTTGACCTGGCTGAGCTAGAGACACGAGTTGGCTGTAATGGGGAGTCAATGTAAGTATATGGATAAGACGGGATGAGGGCTAGCAATTGGCGACCATATTTGTTGCATTTATTATCATTGAATGCTGTATGACGAGCATTCCAGTCTCCTCCGATTATAAATGGAGCGGGAACGGACTGTTGGATAATCTGCGAAATGTCAGTATCTGGGAAATCTGGTTGTCGTGAAGGGTGAATATAAATGGATGCTAAGACGAGCACTTTATTGTTCTCACAGAAAAGTTTTACTGCTGTGTATTCAATGCTGGATATACCGGTGAATCTAATTTCACTGAATTGAAATTTTTTGTGAATTAAGATGCCGGTACCTCCATGAGATCCATTAGTTCTGGGGTTAGAAACTAAAGTATAATTGGGAATGGAAACTCGGGAATTTGGTTTGAGCCAGGTCTCTGAAAGGAAGAGGATATCTGGGGAAAACTTTTCAACAAACAACCGGAGGTGTTGCTTATATATGTTAGAGTAAATGGATTCCGTGTTGAGGGAGATAATGGTTAGTTTAGAGAGAGCTGGAAAGAATATGGGAAGTTATTAGTGAAAGAATCTGACCTTTTTTTTCTATTTCTGACATCTTCCTCAGCGAAGGTAGCATGGCCTGTAAGCTTTGGATGTATCCCATGATGTCCAGACCTAAGTTTTCAGTATTGTTGTTAGGGGGAGTGGTAGTGTTGAGGTTTCCTCTTGCTGCATCCGCGTACGATATTCCGGGTCGGGTTGACTTCGTTACCTGCAATACTGTTGGTTTCGTTGTTGTTGTTGTTGTTGTTGATTTAATAGTTGTTGCTAATTTCCGTCTTTCCAGAAGTTTTAGCTTCTGAGGGCATTGGGAAAAATTTGCCGGATGAGGGCCTCCGCAGTTACAGCATTTAACTGTGATCTTTTTGTTGGTAATGGATCTGTGGCGATTCTCCTGAACGCCAGCACTCATCGCCCCACAATCTAGGTAAAAACCCCCAAATAGGGCATACGACAAAGGAGAAACAAGTACCGTGGCAGTTCCATTGAACGCCACTACTTACCTTACAGGTACACAAGGTAACAGTCCCTGAAATTCATTAAAAGCCTATACTTACCTTCTGTACTGTACCTGTTAAATAAAAGAAAAACCCTGTGAAACATTAAGTCGCGCTGAAGTGAAATTACAGCGGCATCAAACGTTATATTCTCCCAGGCAATTTGGTTTATCAACCAACCAACCAATATTGCCTGTGCAATATCTATACGATATCCTCTTGCACGCCAGCTGCACACCAGCAGAAAAATGTATTCTGCCTTAGCAAGCATGCCCATATCGAACGACCGATACGTGAGGGCATCCGGCTGGCGCCCCAGCAGTCGAATTCGCAAATGGAAAATTACCATCAGAGTTCGATTGCAAGAATATGCAGCGAAATGTACACGATCAGCAATAATGCTTTACGTAGCCACTGATCGTGTAAACATTGCAACCCTTTTGCCAAATGGTGCAAACGAAACCCAGCGTGCAACAACTGCAACCTTCCTCCACACCCCGACTTAGAATGCGCCCGAACCCACTGTGCCAACTGTCAAGGCCCTCACCCTGCTTCATCACCATCATGCCCCCAATATATAGAAAACCAGACCATTCTTGAAATACAGACAAGAAATAAAATGTCTCTATCCGAAGCGAAACGGATATATAGGGAACAAAATCCCACGCCATCAAACAAACCAAAGGAATCCTATGCCGCACTCCTCAAAACAACAGCCACACATATAACATCACCAATAAAAGAAACTACAAAACAAAACCCAACAAAAACTACACTCCAACCAACATCGACAAACACTTCATTCATTTCAAACTGCGCTTCTACATCTGCAGAATACCGTAAAGCCATACAAAACCAATCATCTCTAATCATAAAACACACAACAACTAACCGTAACAACGAACCTATACCTATTAAAAAAACACTAACATAAAAATAAATAAACCCACCATTCAAGAATTATTAAACTCCCCGCTCCCTCACAATAACCACATATAACCCTAACACTCCCAACGAAAGCACAGTCTCTGTGTCTCGAGAAAATCCCAACTCGGGCCGAAGCAGACAGAGCTTCGGCTTGAATGGATCAACACTCGAGACACGGAGACTGAACCCTTACAACAACAAAATCCCCAACAGCAGCAGGTTTAATATACACAATAGCATTCATGTCCATAAACTCACAATACTACAGTGGAATCTGAACGGACTCAAAAACAATATGCATGAGCTCCAAATACTCATCAAAGATCTGAAACCATCCATCATAGCTCTACAAGAAACGCACATCCGCCACGACTCTCGGGCCACAGGACCCAAAGAATACGCGGCATTATTTCACAACCTTACGGAAAATGTTGCTTCTAAACATGGTACAGGTATACTTATACATAGATCAATCCCACATAAACTTATAGTAGTACACTCTGCAATCTCGGTCGTAGCAGTAGAAATAAATATCGGCAGAAACCTCACGATAATATCAGCATACACCCCCACATCCCAACCAATAACGATACACGATCTTACCACTATCACAGATAGCATCCAAACACCGATACTTCTCCTCGGAGATTTTAATGCGTGGAGCCCAATCTGGGGATCTTCGTCCACTAATAAAAGGGGAAAAACCGTAGAGAAATACATACTGACCGCAAATCTAGCACTACTCAATAACGGTAGCCACACACCCCAACAGCAGCAGGTTTAATATACACAATAGCATTCATGTCCATAAACTCACAATACTACAGTGGAATCTGAACGGACTCAAAAACAATATGCATGAGCTCCAAATACTCATCAAAGATCTGAAACCATCCATCATAGCTCTACAAGAAACGCACATCCGCCACGACTCTCGGGCCACAGGACCCAAAGAATACGCGGCATTCTTTCACAACCTTACGGAAAATGTTGCTTCTAAACATGGTACAGGTATACTTATACATAGATCAATCCCACATAAACTTATAGTAGTACACTCTGCAATCTCGGTCGTAGCAGTAGAAATAAATATCGGCAGAAACCTCACGATAATATCAGCATACACCCCCACATCCCAACCAATAACGATACACGATCTTACCAATATCACAGATAGCATCCAAACACCGATACTTCTCCTCGGAGATTTTAATGCGTGGAGCCCCATCTCGGGATCTTCGTCCATTAATAAAAGGGGAAAAACCGTAGAGAAATACATACTGACCGCAAATCTAGCACTACTCAATAACGGTAGCCACACACATTTTTCCACCCACAAATCCTTCACACATGTAGACTTATCACTAGCCTCACCTCAATTGGCCCCAATTTGCACTTGGAATACTTTACCCAACCTGCACGGGAGCGACCACTTTCCAATAATAATAAACATTGACACTAGCATGTGTCCCAAACCCTCCAAACTTCTTCCTAAATTCCAAACCGAACTTGCTAATTGGAGTAAATTTCAAACTATAACTACCCAGGCACTAAGTCAACATGTAGAGAGTCAAAATATTAATCTAGAAACAGCCATAATCAATAAAGCAATCCGAATAGGAGCAAATGCCTTGATACCACAAACAAGTCGAAAACTCCATAAGGCAGTAGTTCCCTGGTGGAATCCAGTATTGGACAACCTAAGGAAGAAAAAACAAGAAGCCTGGAGAATTTTCAAAAGATTCCCCTCTGATTTTAACCTAATCAATTATAAAAAGTTAAATGCTCTTTTTCGCAAAAATGCCAAGGAAGAAAAAAGAAAAGCCTTCCAAACATTTACCGAAAAGTTAAATCCGAACTCTACTCCCAGAAAAATCTGGGCGGATATAAAAACGCTAACTGGGCAGTATCGCCCCCTCTCAATAAAATGCATGAACACCGACTCAGGCACTCTCACATCTCCTCAGCAAATTGCAGACCATCTCGGCAAAACATGGTCAAACTACGCAGAAGACGTAAACTTTCATCCGTCATTTCTCTCTGCCAAAAGAGACACAATTAGCCCGTCCCCTCACACAAGCCCATCCTCTAAATTAATAGATCTCCCGATCAATAAAATTGAATTAGAGTCAACCCTACACGGCGCCACAGGTAAAACACCAGGATATGATCGAGTCGATTACATAATGTTAAAAAACAGTCCACCACTCCTGAGACACAGAATACTCCATCTCTTCAATAACATACTCCAAACAGGTGTAATTCCACAAGTGTGGAAAATAGCCACAATTGTACCCATACCAAAACCCACGGGCAAACCGACTTCGGCCAAAGGATATCGCCCAATATCCTTACTCCCATGTCTAGGAAAAACCTTTGAAAAAATTGTAGCTAGACGACTTAACTGGTTCATGGAGAAAAACAATCTAATAAGCATTGAACAGGTTGGTTTCAAGCAAGGACGTGGAACGATTGATGCGCTACTCCATATCGACAACTTCATCACATCTTCTTTGTCAACCAAAAAGCATACAACAATTCTCTCCATAGATTTTGAAAAAGCGTTCGACCGGATCGGTCCTCATGTGATTTTGAATAAATTACCGCAATGGAGAGTTGGTAACAATATGTTCTACATAATCAAGTCCTTTCTTTCCAACAGGAAGTTTAGAGTCAAAACAGGTGGTGCATTCTCACAAATATACAACATAAAAAACGGTATTCCACAGGGTTCTCCACTATCAGTCCTATTATTCGCTATAGCCTTTGACGGAATAAATGACATTCTCGTAAAATATAAGAACATAAAACGCTGACGACCTAGTTATTCTAACAAACGTAAACGATCTCAACGAAGTACAATCTACCTATTCAGAAATACTACACGACATCACTAATTGGTGTAAAACCTCAGGCGCAAAGATCTCCTTCGAAAAAACTAAAATGTTACACATTTGTAGAAAAACCAGCTGCAGCAGAAACATCACACTTCCCTTTCAGAATCACACAATCCCTACAATCCAATCCATGAAAATCCTCGGTATCCTCTTTGACAGTAAATACAATTTTAAAGAACATTGTTTAGCACTTAAGAAAAGCCTAGCTGCAAGATTAAATATTGTAAAATACTTAGCATATAAGAATGGAACTGCACATACTAACAAGCTTATTAACATAACTAAAGCCATCATCCTATCTAAAATCGACTACGGACTAATGATATACGGAAAATGTAGCAAAACGACCCTGCAAACAATAAAATCTCCCTATCACGCCGCAGCTCGAGCAAGTACCAGAGCATTCCGTACTACACCAATTAAAAACATCCTCGTCGAATGTGGTCTCCCATCTATAGAAAACAGACTAAAATATATATCAGCTACACTCGCTTACAAATTTACAATGTCTATAGCAACCCCCATAGTGCAGGACACCCGAAAAATGTATAAAAAAAAAAAACGAAGGTCGAGATACCGCTCAGGACTGGAAAGGGCCATCGATATAGCCAAGGACTTACATATCCCTATAAATATTTCAAAACCCCACCGCACACAACACCCTCCATGGTTAATTCCGAGAAATACAATCTTAGATGACCTGTCCCATTATCCAAAACATTCAACAAATCAGATAATCTATCAAAAACTTTTCAAGGATACCATCGACAAACATCAAAACTGGAACCTGTTTTTCACAGATGGTTCCAAAAACGAATCAAATGTGTCATTTGCGATAGTCAACAATCACAAAGAAATAATCAGAATGGGATCACTTCCCACCTTTTGTTCCATCCTATCAGCGGAAGCAACGGCAATTTTGGAAGCAACAAAACTGATCCAGAAAATCCCAACGATTATCTGTACTGATAGCCTTTCAACTCTAGAAGCAATAACCAACGTATACTCCACAAATGCTGTCATTCGTCAAATCTAAGATAACATTATTAAGAAAGCTAATAAAATAAAGCTACTTTGGACCCCCGGGCACTGTAACATTAGTGGAAATGAAGCGGCCGACGCGGCCGCAAAACTAGGGACAAAGTCCCCTCTCGTCTCATTCTATTATCCTAACAAAACGGACATAAGAAGACAGATAAAAAATGCCCTTAAGAACGTGGAGGAAGAAGAATGGCACCACTACACCCACCTGTACAGCACTACGAGGGTTGCCTTTTATATTTCGGGATTAGAGAACAAAAACAAATACTGATCATCGAAAATCAATTTATTGTTTTTCAAAATATTCCCCATGAAGATCTATATACTTTTGCATGCGTTTGAACCAATTGTCGAAGCACTTTTGCCACTCTGATTGAGGTATCTCCAACACATGCATTCTGAATGCAGCAACCGCTTCTTCAGGTGTCGAAAAACGTTGACTCTCAGTTTGTTTTTTACGTACGGGAATAAAAAGAAGTCATTCGGTGCCAAGTCAGGAGTATACGGCGGATGACCCATCAAATCAATGTTTTGGGTGCTCAAAAATGCAGTTGTCGCAGCCGATGTGTGAGAGCTCGCATTGTCGTGGTGAAGAGTGATCCGTCTTCGGCGGTTGGTTTTCCTGATTTCTTGGAAGACAACTGGCAAACAAATGGTTGTGTACCACTCAGAATTGACTGTTCTGCGTTGTTCTAGTGGTACGGTTGCGACATGTCCAGTTTTTCCGAAAAAACAGGCGACCATTTGCTTGGAAGTGCTTCGTGCGCGAACAACTTTTGTTGGATTTGGCTCATCTTGAAACACCCAGACAGTCGACTGCTGTTTACTTTTGGGCTCATACGCGTAAATCCACGATTCATCACCTGTCACGATGTCATAGACGTGTTTCGAAGCACCGCGACCGTATTTTTTGAGCATTTCTTTCGACCAATTGACACGAGCCTTTTTTTTTTTGGGCGATTGACAAATTGTGTGGGATCCAACGCGAACAAATTTTTTTGACAGTCAAATGTTTATGCAATATTGAATGTATGCTGGTCCCACTAACGCCTAAGGTTGTCTCAATCTCACGATAGGTCACATGGCGTTCTTCCAATATCAGTTCGCGCACAGCATCAATGGTTTTCGGAACAACAACTGATTTTGGACGACCTTCACGAAATTCATCTTGGAGTGAACTACGACCACGATTGAATTCACCATACCATCGATAAACACTGGTCCTTGATGGAGCTCCATCGCCAAAAATTGAATTAAGTTCACCCATGCACTGTTGCTGAGTTAATCCACGCCGAAAGTTGTAAAAAATAATCGCACGAAAATGTTGACTATTTAATTCCATTTTTGGGCCGAGATGAATCTTTTAAGTTACTGCAAACAACACAAAAAGTATACCCGCCTGTCACCCGGGAGACCGCGGTTCGATTCCCCGTCGGGGAGCCCCTGGCGCAAGACCAATGACCTTGCCCAGAAAAAATAAATCATTATGGAAAATTTAACAAGCCTCAGGACTTGCTAAATAAGGCCAAGACCGGTTCCCGGTTGTAGTGCCGATGATGATGATGAAACAACACAAATAGCGCTCGTATGTCAAAACGTTCTGAGTGCGTATAACCTCAAAAATGTCCAACTTTACGACAGAGCTGTCAATTGCTGGATTGCAACACTAGGGTTGCCAAATCCCGAAACATAAGAGGCAACCCTCGTATTAAACAGGACACCAAACCCGTTACTTACCCAACAACAGTCTCAAACAGAAAAATAAAATGCTTCCTACGACTCCGGCTAGGACACACCAAAATCACACACCAAAACATCCTTACAAAAACCAGCCCCCCACAATGCAGCAACTGCTACAACCAAGTCCCACTTACTCCACATCACATCATATTCGACTGCCCAAAAGTTCAAACCATCGCAAACCAACTATTTGGAAACGACCCCTTCAGCAACATTCTGGCAAAACCATCAGAACAGAATATCAACTACACATACGAATTACTAACACTTACTAACCTTCATAACAAAATTTAAAGTAACTCGATATTAGCCGAAAGCCCTAGCAGCTAGCGCTATTTAGAATTAAGTTATTGTGTAATTAATTACATCGTAATAAATAATAATAATAATAATAATAATAATAATAATAATAATAATGTGTCTGATTGTATCGGTTTGTTTGACATGTATTGCTTGATATTTAAGCCGAACTTAACCCAGTTCGCCAAATCAGTTTTGAATATGGATGACTTCATAGGTTGTACATTAAATGATCCTAAATTAATAATTGTAATTAAGGGAAAGTGGTCACTATTATGAAGGTCGTCTAAGGTGTGAGAAGTGGTTTTTGGTAGCAAAGAGTCAGAACAGCAGCTGATATCAATATGAGTCAAAGTGTTGTGAGTTGATAAATAGGTGAGCGAGCCATCATTTAAAACTGAGAGGTTGGAGCTTAGGATGAAGTCCTCTATAATAGAACCTCTTGCATTGGTTTTGGGGGATCCCCATAGCACATTCCAAGCATTTACATCACCGATTAGTAAGATAGGGGTGTTTATATGACTCAAAATATGAAGTAGATCATTTTTGTTGAAGTTTTGGTCAGGTAAGATGTATATAGAACACAATTGTGATTTTAATAGTGGTTTGTATTTCTATAGCGCGGACCAGTAAATTAGAGTTGATTTGTAATTGTCTATGGGGAATATTGTTTTTTATTAAAACAGCAACACCTTGTTTATTTGTTACGTTTGTTTGAGAATTGAGAAAGGATCCAGTATAAGATTTTGGCACAATTGGAGTAGATTGAACGGAGCAGTGAGTTTCTTGTAGAGAAATAAAGCAAGGTGAGTGGTCCTTTATAAGGATGTTTAGCTCGTCATAGTTATTTAGATATCCTTTCAAGTTCCACTGCAGAACTTTCAGTATATTTTCCTCTTTAATAGGAGTGTCGACTGTGTTTTTCTGTTGTGGTAGAAAAGTGGTTGATGGTTGTATGTTGGTGTAATTAATTCGCCCCCGCTGCCCGGAAGTCGAGGTGCTTGGACCATATTCGTGATCCAAGCATATTGACGAACGATCAGCGGGGGGCGCATTTGCGGTTAATTGATTATAAGTCAGGTTCTTTTTCATAGTTTCCATTTGGAGGTAAGAAATAGGTATTTTGTTGTAAGAGAGAGTGAGTAATAGATGATATTGGTGAAGAGATGATCACGTCATTTGTTAGATCTATTTCAGGATCTGAGACGTTCATATTTTCAGGTTCGTTATTTTTTTTTGTGTGAGTTATTGAAGAGGATGATTGAACGGTTTGTTTATTTTGTATATCTTTTTTGGGAGTTGATTGAGTTAAATGCGTATCTTGTGCTTTGAAATTTGATATGTTGAATAAGCGAGAGGAAGCTGGTTTATTAGAGTATAAATATTTTTTTTGGGGTTTTGGGTGCTGTTTGCAAGTTATTTTTTACTGTTCTTGGTGGATTTAGGTTTATTTTAGTTTTTTCACGGGGAGCAGCATAATCAAAGGAAAGATTGTTACCTGTCCTTGCTATTTCAGTGTAGGATACGGTGTTGAAGCTGGAGTGAGGTGTGGAAGAGTTGTATAGACGTCTAGCTTCAGACAAGCTGCATTTATTCCTTGTTTTGATTGTAAGCATTTCTTTATTTTTTATGTATTGAGGGCATTTAATGGATGCGGATGGGCGAGGTTCAGCAGTTGGGAGGCAGTTTGCGCACATCACACGTGTACAAGTTTCAGGTGCATTATCATGAAGTGGGAGATTACAAGTTCTACAAGCTGCTTCTTTGGTACACCTTTTAATCGTATGACCAAGTATCTGGCAGTTGCGACAGCGCATTGGATTTGGGATGTATTCCTTAACCTTTTCTTTATAAAAACCGATTTCCACAGTAGTTGGTGGTTGGTAAAGATCAAAGGTGAACAGCATAAGTCCAGTAGGAGTTGTTTTGTTGTCAATTCTCTTTGTGAATTTGTACACTTCCGCGACACCTTGCGTGGACATTTCAGAAACAATTTCAGTTTCCGAAATATTAATTAGAAAAGGCGCGTACACAATGCCTTTACACGAGTTAAGGCGATCATGATATTTCACTGTCACTGGGCCTTGATTTGCTAGGTTAGAAACCGCTACAAATTTATCCGCTATTCTTTTGTTCTTTGCGAGAATAAGAATATTTCCGTCGCGAAGCTGAGTAATGCTATCATATTCCTGGCTAATAGAATCTATAGCTTTCTTCAACACAAAAACACTAACACTTGTAAGGGGCCTGGTTTTATCTTTAGAAGAGATCAGAATAAATTTGGGATTTTTAGGGTTTAACCGAATAGGGAGTTCAGGGTATTCCTCTTGATTTATTATTTGTTTTGATCGTTTAGTGGGGGGAGAGTTGATGGGTGGAGAGTGAAGGGGTGTATCCGGAGATAACCCCTTAAACCTGTTCCCATACATCTTAGCCCGTTGGGATGGGGCTATAAAGGCGATGGAACAAGTATATGTAGGTTAAGGAAAGTTACTGTTGCGCGATAAGAACGAAAGAAATAGATTGAAGGAATTGAAAAAACGAGAACTGAAAAACAAAGCCACCGGTTTAAGGAGAGAGGTGATTATGCACTTGAATGTAGAAACTCGCGATGTCAACGCAACGAAAGCTAGTCGGAGACTGAAGGAAATATATTTTCGATCTTTCACTGATAACATTAATTTATACGCATCCTTAAGTAAGCAATGATAATGCTATTTGTAGTTTTGTTTCCATTTTATTTACGTGAATAAAATAACATTACATATAGATTAAAATACATTAATAATGTTTGTAAACAACATTCATCCAATTTCATAAAATATGTTTACTTTTTACGTTTCCCAAGTTTTGTTATTTAATAATGAAATTGTAAAACAGTCTATATTCTGTTTTTTATGCTCATGTGGTTTTACCTTCAGTTTATTATTAATTTTCTCCACATTTGAATGATAGACCTTTCATTGATTCAAAAAGTCTTGAAGAGATTTTAAAAATACATTTACTTATCGTTCAGTAGTTCAAGATTTCTAAATAAAATATCAACTGCTTTCATTAAAATTGTTTTGAATATCATTTTCTTCGCCTTATATTTCTAACTATAACCACACGCAGTTTTATTCTATCCTTTCCTTGATTATACTGTAAATATATCATGCTGGAATCATAATTAAAGAACTAAAAGCTTTCTTGTCTTACTAACTTGCTACCGTATATTTTTTGTTGTTGTATGTTCTTAGTTTAATTAAATCACCAGGTAAATGCGTACGACTATTCCATTTAAAAGTTTTCTCAAACTTCAATCGATCAATAACCTAAAATCGAGATTCCACTTAAAAAATTGTCTTTTTTTCCTTTTAATAATTTTTTTGCACATAGATAATAAATTGTAGCCAATGATTAGTATTATAAGTTTTAATTTTATTATTTTTAAAACATTTACATTTAATTATTAAATTTAAATTTGATTTTGAATGAAAATAGTAAATAATACAATTTTTTTATAAGTAAGTACACATATAAGTTAAAGATGTTTAACATATTCTTAGGTATAATTTATATTATTATGTGTAAATATTTATATAATATTACATTTAACAAATATTTTTATATTGTGCTTATGAAAAGTCTATAAAGACAAATGAAAGTAAGTGTTTTAAGAAAAGAAATATATTATCTAAATATGCTAGCGATAGATATATTTGTACAGTTCTTAGTCCAATCATTGTTAAAGTTTTTTATAATACTATAAGTATTTTAATGGTTATGAAATATTAAGAAATATTGATAATTTATAGATATATGGCTAGCAGTCCTTGAAATTGCTTGTTACGATGCGCAATATCTCAATCCAGACGAAAAGAAAAAACAGAAAAACCGATTTATTTAGTTGAGATGGTATTTCTATGGTAAAAATTTAATACTGAGGAAAGGAAGGGAAGTTGTATAGTACTTAACAACTTGATTCATGTAGAGGAGGCATCAGCGTTTCTAAAAATGTTGATGTGAAAATTGGTTTGATATGTGAATGGTTGATATATGACAGTATTGAAGGTGGTAAATTGGGGGATGGGAGCGATCATACAGGGTAAAGTCTCTGCTTTCAACCCGGCGAAGGCCAGGGCGATTCTTGTCCCTGTTCAATCCAAGTTCACATGCAGTCTCTACGTGACACCCCTGGATAGCTACTTTAGCACCCGCCAAGTAGTGAACAATGCATGCAGCGACATCCTGAGAAAGGTTGGGGCAAGGCTAATAACCTTGCCCGGAAAAACAAATTATTATGGTCAATTTAACAAGTCTCAGATAAGGACCAGATACCCGTGGAGAGACTTGCTAAATAAGGCCAAGACTGGATTCCGGTTGTAGTTCCGATGATGATGATGATGATGATGATGAAGGTGGTGAATTCCTTGTATCAGTAATTGTGTTAGTGTAGTGGTTTGTAAAACCCTACTATTCCAATCCAATCCAAATATATCTTACACTTTTATATCCAATACAATCCAAATTCAACCAAATCACATCCACTTCCTTGAGACAATTCCAATCGAAGCACACAACAATTCCCTCGGCTCATTCTACAAGTTTTAATGTGTTTTCTTTGAACAAATCTCGACGAGATTTTGTGTAATAGGCGGATGTATCTTTGTTTCGAGGATGAGTCTGCAATTAAGCCCACTGTGGACTCCAATAAACGCATAAACGTCCATAACTACTATCACTATTTATTGGGGTGTAGGAACCCGAGAGTTCAAAACCTCATTGACTCGTATATGTCTTCTCTTTGCCGGGTCGGTGTTTTCTTGATGAATGCTTCCCTCATGATAGTGTCGGCTCATCACACTTACGCCTACCGGGTTTTTCGTGGGATTGTTGTGTGTATATTAGTCATTAATTTTTGTTCACACGCCTCTTGGGGTTTCAAATAGTCAGCCATATCACAGCCTTGTTTTGATATGGTAGGGCCTGCTTACTTCTCTTATTTGACGCGGTGTCATAGAGGGGCCGTTATAATGCAGTCGTTATTCCCATGGCTGCAAACTATTCAATGGGCACGGTGACGCGTAATACCCTGGATTAGGGGTGGTAGGCATTTGTATGTTACTCTTCGCGTCTGTCTCACATGGGTGACCCTGTTGGAAGCGTAGGCTTCCGTCAGCATAACCGGAGCGATTCATTGCAATTTAAGCCCCCACAAGGTTTCTATAACGCGGCGGCCGGTTGGGTCAATAAGATCTCAAATTAAAGGTTTGAGCAGTTGAGTGAAGAAGACAGCATTTAATATGAATATGTATTATTGGGAATATGGGAGTGCTGTCAGCCCGGCGAAGGCCAGGGCGATCCTTGTCCTCGTTCAATCCAAGTTGACATGCAGTCTCCACGTGACACCCATGGATAGCTATTTTGCCACCCGCCAAGTAGTGAACCAATGCATGCAGCGGCAAGTTGGCCCTAAGCTAATAACTTTCCCAGAAAAGAAATTATTATGGACAACCAACAAGCCCCGACATGGCGCAAGGCTTGTAACCTTGCCCGTAAAAATAAATTATTATGGAAAATTTAACAAGCCTCGAGACTTGCTAAATAAGGCCAAGACCGGATTCCGATTGTGGTGCCGATGATGATGATGAACAGGTTCCGGATATGGACCAGATACACGACGACGACTACGGAAACGAAAACGGCTGAACGATTTAAAAATTTTCTCGTGGAACTTCCGCTCATTATACAGGGCTCGAGCTGCACATCAGCTAGTCGAAGAATTAGTAAACTACTTAACAAGCTTATATACCTAAAAACTCTATTAAAGATAGGAATTATAAAAGACAATGTAGAACATATTCAACTTAATATTGCTTCAAGTCGATTGGGAATAATGACCAGTAGTAGACTTAGTAAAACAGAAATAATTAAGTACAATATAGATTTCGACATTAGCGCAGGGCTAATAACCTTGCCAGTGAAAATGAATTATTATGGCAAATTTAACAAGCCTCGGATATGGAACGGATACACGACGACGACCACGGAAACCAAAATGGCTAAATGATTTGAGAATTTTTTTATGGAACATCCGCTCACTATACAGTGCTCGAGCTGCACAGCAGCTATCCGATGCCCTGACCGAATATAAGGCTGACATAATAGCACTACAAGAGATTAGAGGGATGGGGAGTGGTGTTATTCAAAAAAACGAGTATGACATTTATTATAGCTGTCATGCAAAACACCATGTGCTGGGGGTAGGGTTTCTAGTCAGCCAAAAACTTAAGCCTGCCATCATCGGCTTTAATGCAATAAACGAAAGGCTATGCAATCTTCGCGTGCGAAGCAAGTTTAAGAATATAAGCCTCATAAACGTTCACTGACCTACAGAGGAGTCCCCTGTCGACGAAAAAGAAGAATACTACGAGAACGTCAAACGGGCTCTCAATGCCTGCCCCAGATAGGATGTGAAAATCGTTCTTGGTGATTTGAATGTGAAAATAGGTCGGGAGCCGATTTTCAGACACAACGCAGGTTCCCATAGCTTGCATGAGAACACTAATGACAATGGACTACGAGTCATCGAACTGTCAGCATCAAAAACTTGGTCGTTACGAGTACCAGGTTTCCGCGTAAAGATATCCACAAAGCTACCTGGGCATCAACTGATGGAGCCACCCGCAATCAAATTTACCACGTGTTGATAGATCACCACCACTCCTCAAGCCTGATGACGGTGCGAACATCGACTCGGATCACTATCTTGTTAGTACAGTTTTCCGAGCGCGGATTGCCTTATGGAGACGTATTGCATCCGCCGATCAGGTTAGAATCAACACGGCTGCCGTACGCAATGAGAAGACCAGTAATACATTTGGTCATGCCCTAGGACTCGCCCTCGGAGAGCTCGAGGGGAGGAGAGTAAGTCCTGGGGCCAGAATGCCGGGCGTAGAAGAGAAATGGACACGCCTTAAAAATACTGTCACTAGTACTGCCAACTCCATCTTAGGCAGTAGTCGAACAGATCGGGGCGACTGGTTTGATGATGAGTGCAAACTAGCGACTCAGCAGTCTCATAGGACGCGGGTACGCGAGGTGAAATACAAGGAGCTCAGAAGATCTGAAAAAAGACTCCACATACAAAAGAAACGTGCCTGGGGAAAAAGCTAGTCTGTGAAATAGAGAAAAGTAGAGAACGAGGTCCGCCCTATGCACAGCAATTCGACCAAATACTCCGCAATATGACGCAGTACACATGACGCTGCACTTACTGCAAGCATAAAGAGGGTAATCTGATCCCCGATCCTGAAGGCATTCTGGAGCGATGGGAAGTGCACTTCAACGGATTGCTAAATGGTCAGGCCACAGAAGAATTGGAGGCTCCACCAATGCAAGATCAAGACCAAATACTGCCGCCACCAAACATTAAAGAAACATTAAAAGCTATAAAAGGCAGGTATAATCAAAGAACGCCCCCGGAGCTGATGGCATACCAGCTGAGCTGATCAAACAAGATGGGGTAGTTTTACATCACGCAATTCATGAGATCGTGGTGCACATATGGGAGCAAGAGAAGGTGCCGGAAGTTTGGTGTCGTGGTATAATTTGCCCCATACATAAGATGGGAGATATCACACTGTGCAGCAACTATAGAGGTTTAACATTGCTGAGTACCGCCTATAAGATACTCTCCTATAGTACAAGATCGGATAGCCACATACGCTAAAGTCATCATTGGTCAATATCAGTGTGGCTTCATTATTGAGGCAGTCGAGTGGTAGTTGAATCCTAGTCCCCCAGCCTGTGAGTGAAATACCATTCCATTAAGCTGTAGACTCTGCAAACGGAAAAATCTTGTACCATCTTTTAGGGCTTGACTAATGGACCCATTCGAAAGAAGATTGGATAGGTTCGACTTTTCTGAAACAAGTAAAATAATAAAAAATACAATAAATGAACAATCAGAGGTCTCCGCATGCGCGTAAGGCGAGTCCACGTGACAAGTACGGTGTGAAAAGATAAATTATACGTCAGTTAAGTACAAGGAAACTTTACAACAATTTTTCAAGTATCTGCCCTGTTTTTGTACCTCTGCTACGTTGCTCAAACATAAATACTAGAGGTCTGCAATGTCTTGAAACCACTTCCAAGACATTCAATTTATTTCCAGTATACCTTATTACTCACAGCTTGAAAACCGAAATGAATACATCGCCTGATATTCGATTACTATGTGAGATTTGCATCAGTTTTTAACAAAACACAAATATTCATTAGCGAGTACTCATAAAAAAGTGAGGTACACTGAGCACATTGAATATACTGAGTACCTTGGCCAACTGATCTTATAAAAGGTTTTTCAAAGGGGTTAAAACAATTTTTTATTTCAATACGAATACTCCATGCAACTTTTTTTGTTCCTCGATAGTATAGTGGTTAGTATACCCGCCTGTCACGCGGGAGACCGGGGTTCGATTCCCCGTCGGGGAGCCTCTGGCGCAAGACTAATGACCTTGCCCGGAAAAAACAAATCATTATGGAAAATTTAACAAGCCTCAGGATTTGCTAAATAAGGCCAAGACCGGTTCCCGGTTGTAGTGCCGATGATGATGATGCAACTTCTTTTAGGATCTGTCAATCTCAAAACATCCGTCAAAGTTTACATTTTTAGTATGGTAAAGTGCACGAACCAATAACTTTTGGGAAGTCATCAAAAACTACTACCGAAATTCTAAATTGGTGGTCAGAATTTTAAGACCGCTTGCTCCTTATATCGGTTGTAATAATCGTTCCATTATATGACAATATCATGCTATGCGTGCTAAAGTGAATAAGTTTTAGTCAAAATATTCACTATAGGGTGTTCCTCTCCCAGCGAGACAACGCATCGGTTGAAGTACTGAAAATACCGTAGCCGTTAGTGTTTCACTTCGAAATGAGCCAAATCAACCGATTCCGTCGTTCACAAAAATTGGGAATCTCTTAACTCGCCACAATGAATTCTTCGTGTAGTGTACCCATGAAGACAGAAACGCATTTCCCAAAATATACACCGGAGTACAAATCAAATCCATGATCATGAAACAAAATATCGGACGGTACACACCAACGCACTAACACTATAAGAATTCAGACAAAAAGTATAACATGACAATACTCAATTGCCGTGGTGTTCCGATAGATATGTGTCATGTATGGCACACGATATCACGGTGCATACTCACAAAAAGTATTACATAATAACACTCGTTGGCCAGGTGTTCCGATAGATATATGTCATGTATGGCACACAATATCACGGTGCCCACTTATAGCGTTTGAAATACTAGTGAAGAAGATCGTGTGATTCGAACTGACGCTATGACAACTCGAATCACGAAAAAAAAATTACCTAAACGTTACACATCAGGCCGTGTTTAGAATTTGATTTCCAAACTCGACTATATTCCACTGATGTGAATTATTTTTATTTATCGCTTGGTATACGGTTCTGATGTATTTTTTCTTATTCGATTTTTTCGTTCGTGTTCTTCACTATTTTTGCTTCTGAATTGTGTGTATCTGTTAGAGTTGGCACACCACCCCCTTCCCAGAAACTTCGTTACGATCAGATTCGGTGCGAGCGACGAGCGAACGAGAGAGTGTCGGAGCAAGCCAAGCGAGTGTGCCTTGGTGCTCTATGCAGAAGTCATGATTGCGTGTGAAGTTCTGTTAACTACGGGGTGTGTGTGTGTGCTGCGTCGTGTACAGATCACGTCGTAGTCACCAATTATCGCGTTTGAAATAATAGTGAAGAAAATCGTGTGATTCGAACTGACGCTATGACAGCTCGAATCACGAAAAAAATTTTACCTAAGCGTTTCACGCCAGGCTACTGACCGTGTTTAGAATTTGATTTCCAAACTCGACTATATTCCACTGATGTGAATTATTTTTATTTATCGCTTGGTATACGGTTCTGATATATTTTTTCTTATTCGATTTTTTCGTTCGTGTTCTTCACTATTTTTGCTTCTGAATTGTGTTTATCTGTTAGAGTTGCCACACACTCACAAAAAGTATTACATAACAATACTCGTTGGCCAGGTGTTCCGATAGATATGTGTCATGTATGGCACACGATATCACGGTGCATACTCACAAAAAGTATTACATAACAATACTCGTTGGCCAGGTGTTCCGATAGATATGTGTCATGTATGGCACACGATATCACGGTGCATACTCACAAAAAGTATTACATAACAATACTCGTTCGCCAGGTGTTCCGATAGATATATGTCATGTATGGCACACGATATCACGGTGCATACTCACAAAAAGTATTACATAACAATACTCGTTGGCCAGGTGTTCCGATAGATATATGTCATGTATGGCACACGATATCATGGTACATAGTCACAAAAAGTATTACATAACAATACTCATTAGCCAGATGTTTCGATAGATGTGTGACATGAGCATGGTACTCACCTATTAACGTCTCATCTGAAAAGTGCAATGAGTGTTTGAAATTAGGAACATCGTTTTCAGGACATGATTGAACGGCCGAAATATGATGGCATGTGACCTATTTCGTATTGATATGCATCGGAAGTGTTGATAGGAGAAAAAGTATTTAAGAGGTGATTTTTGAAAGAATAAAGCAGATACAAGCTGACTACAATCAAACTTGCACCTCATTATTTTTTTTCTTTTTGGCAGATATTTATGGCATTCGTGCCCTGCTCTACGAATATAATCCGACTTTCTGGCAGAAACTTATAGCATCCGTGCCCTGCCATATAGTTAAGCGCAGATCTCTCCTTTGGGACCACCTACCTCTGATAGCACTGTTTGAACGAATTGGACCCGACAGAACAGTGCGTTGATCTTTACAAATTTGAAAAATATGCTTCACTTTTTACGTCAAATTTTTTAATTATCTTATACTCAGGCGGGAGGGGATTTCACAGTTTTCCCGCTCTGTGAGGAAACGAGTCAAGAGATAAACCGCAAATTGGCGCGAATCCTCGGATTGTCTCGGAGAACGCAAATAAATCGAATTGCGCGGAACAATACCACGACTCTCCGAAGAACAGCACCCTTTGATGAACTCCAAACATGAGAGCAATATTCGAGCGCGGGTCTAATTCGGGATTTATACAGGAGAAGAAGTTGGGCCGGAGTAAAATATTTCTTCGTTCTAAACAAATAACTCAGTTTTCCTGACTCGAAATGTTCGACACACGTTTATGCCACCATACATTCCCACAGACCGTGATGGCGAGCAAATTTAGCCCTTTCGTAGATTCAAGGGCCTGGCCATTCATCATCAGCTGTGATCCATTTTCCCTTGTGAATGTTGTGTACTGTGTCTTCGCTGCATTGAAGTCGACAAGATTGGCCTTTCCGCACTGCAGGACTTTATCTAGATCCTGATTCAGAGAGTCAATATGTCTACATCTCAACTGGTGTGACCTTGATGCACCCATCGGCCGAACACTTGAAAAGGAGGAAACAAGCGTACAATCATCCGCAAAACTGAACACTTGTTATCCGTTGTCTCCAACAAATCATTTACGTGAAGTAAAAACAAGGTTGGAGCCAAAATAGAACATAATACTTCTCTGGTCACTCATTACCCATAAGGTATGGTCAGAATTAATTACTATATGCGTGGTGTTATCAAAAAGTAACGATAATTTTTGAATTTCGACGGGTTTATAAACTAGATTTAAATCTTTTTTATCTCGTTAATATACATGTTCTTGGTTGACATCGACCTCTGGAGCTACTTTGAATATTTAGTGTATTTTTGGCAGTCAAAAAGTAAGCGTTTTGATGTGCTCAGCGATTTTTTTTGCTCACATCACGGTGCTCGACGAAACTTCAACAACCGTATTTCCAGACTTAGACTCCTTTCTATTCCCGAGGCTGATCTAACCAAGGAAGGAGAGCTATTTGTTACCATTAATAAGGTAAAAACAGAGCTTCTGAAGGATACCGAAAAGTTATTACAGTTCCACAAGTGCTTCCAGAATTTAAAGAAGACACTGGTACAAGCGTTAGTGTAGTATGGTAGAGGGATAGAAAAGGGCAAATCTGATTAAAAATGAATGATTCACTTGCCAAATCGATTACTTTCTAAATTTTATTATATTTTATTGTCAAAACACTTTATTGAGTGCTAAGTGCATATATTCAAAACAAACAACATCTGTTGTAATACAGTCCATGCCGTTTTTTGAATCTATAAGTTGACAGAGATCTTAAACAATCTCAACTTTTTGTTTTATGGAGTCATTCCATTTGGCAAGTGAGGTTTCCGCCTCAATGGCTCAGTTGGTAAAGAGATTGTGTCTTGCATTTGACTGTGCAAACCTAGGTTCAATTGACGACTCTTGTCGTGTGTTAAGCACAATTACTGAGTGGTAGGTAACCCAGCCACGCGGTAAAATACCACTTCATTAAACTATCATCATCATCATCGGCACTGCAACCGGGATCCGGTCTTGGTCTTATTTAGCAAGTCTCTCCACCGGTATCGGGTACATATCTGAGACTTCTTAAATTGTCCATAATAATTTGTTTTGCCGGGCAAGTTCATTAGCCTTGCGCCATCTCATTAAGCTATAGTCTTCGTGAAATGGTTGCGAGAAGTCCTTGAGCATCTTTCGGCGCTTGGCTGATGGAAGTGAAAATAGCATCTCAGGCGCGCACTCACACTCTGGTCTGATATTTAAGGATACTTCGAAATTCCATTTTGTGCGCTCCCGATTGATCAAAGGCTATGTGGAGCGATCGGGAAACGTAGGGATTAGAGAATTCTTTCGACCAGCGTTTCCCAAAACCAAGGGCAGAGTTGGCCTTGAGGATAATGTCATCAATATGTGGGATGAAGTTATGCTCCCTATCACATAAGATTCCATGGTCACGAATCGATAGTACAGGTGATTCTGTTGGTTGAGTAGGATATAAAAACGGCGCCGCAGAGAAGGGGGGCGATTACCGGAGAAGGTGGTTGAGTGACATTGGTTAATATTTAGTTCGAAGCAGTTGTTTTGGCACCAAGTTGAAAAGCTGTCGAGATCCATTTGGACAAGTGAGTAGTCGTGGGGAGATCGCGTCGTCTTGAAGAGTTTAGTGTCGTCCACGTAGAGAGAGATGGAGGACTACTTGACATTGGAGTCTACATCGTTAATAGTGAGAATACCATGAGTATACTTCTGGCTCATAACAAATTGCATTCAATGCGGATTAATGTAACAGATGGATCGTGGAGAGCGGAGCAATAGATAAACTACATTCTGGATGGAATATCTAGGTAGAAAGTTCCGCAAGAATAAGGGGAATACGTACTGGCGCGAGGTGTTTTTACCAGGTTAAACTCCGGCATATGTATAAACTGGTCCACAGATATTTTATGAAGATTTTAACTTTCCTTCAAAAAAACAAAAGCTACGGTGAATAGCTCGGTACTGTCGCGAGTTGTTTTTAGCAGGTAAAACTCCGGCATATGTATAAACCGATCCACAGCCCGGTCACTATATTACCGAAAGCATTCATTTGTTCGGTGTTAGGGACAGTAGGAACATGGCACGAGTACGTGTCCGCATCTACGAAAATGAGTTATCTCATTACAGCAGAAACATTTTTCCGTCCCGCCCAATTTCTTCTCTACTACAAATTTCAATTCGACCTGCACTCGATTACTGTAAACATGTAAAAAGTTTTGTTCTTAAGAATACCCCTGACGTAATTGATAGCATTCAGAGACGAGCAATCCACCTAATTCAAAACGCAGCATTAGTATAAAGGCTAAAATCACAATTGCATACACGGTGAGGCAAAAGTAGAAGCAAATAATGTCATAATGTAAATGTTGTGCTTTGCCTTTTATGTTACAGACAGATAGAGAATTATAATTAGAAAGGGAATTATTATTATTTACACCTTCAAATAAACTTACCATGAGAACACAATCCACTTTCGTAGAATAATACAAGACTCAATTATGACATTACTTTTGTCCCACCTTGAAGGTGCGTGGCCTTTTGCCTCTTATAACATTATATTACCGCGTGGACTGTTCCTCGGAGTTTCGTAATATCATTCCGGGAGTCGGTTGATCTCCGGCTCACAATCCAATCTAACGAATCTCACCAATTAATTTTTACTTCTCAACAGTACTTACATCTTTGTACTGAAACTTATTCTGTTACAGAGCGAGAAAGATATGGACATTTTTCCCGGCGCGTGAGTTTCCAGAGCGTGATGTCCAAGAAGAATTGCAACAGCTCTACGTTCACCTTTCTCAAGAGAACTATGTATATCTATTTTATAAAAAAAAATTCCCCGGCGACAAAAAACTTTATACCTACCAACATATTTGGGAAAAAAGCATTATTGAAACATTTGTGACAAGTTTTGTATCAACTAACTATGAATTGTAAAAGAGGTAAAACATTTTTCATGCCTCCCACAACTGACTGAGCAATATAAAAAATATTTTCGTCCACAGATCTTTGCCTTGGATAGTTTTACTCATCATGAACGCCGTTACCGTTAAAATTGGCTGTAATAGGTGTTCAGTGTGATTTGAATATGGCGCATTGCCGAGGAGAGTGAAGCAACTAAACATATAAGGGAGGCGGTTAATAGTGATAATTATTGATCTTTTTTCATGTTTCTGTAGTAGGTGCTGAAGTGTAACCTTTTGCGATTATAGTGAAAAGGATGCGATTCGAATCAACGCCATCACGACTAGAATCGGTACAGAAGATAGAATCAGAGTCAAAAGATATAAGAATACTGCCAAGTGTAGGAGATGGAATGCTATTCTCAACTGAGTGATGTATTAGGTGCACAACTAAGTTTCCGCTGTTTGTCAATAGATGCAATAAGTGTTGGTCGATTTCGACATATCCAAAACGTCATGAACCAAGCTTAGACATATGGTAAACAAATCGCTTTGACACAGTGTTGCCTTTGATTTGGCGTCATATACTTTTGGTTGTGTGAAAATGTCTTATTTTGTGCTAAATAATCTTCATTTGCGGCAGGTGTTGATTTTCTTCTTTCATTCGAAGAAAACGGGGACTGAAGCGCCTCGATGGCTCCACAAACTTTACGGTTATGCTGTTCTAAGTGAGACAACGTACCGTGATTGGTTCCACAGCTTCAAAGATGGTGATTTCGATGTTGACGATCGTCCGAGTGAAGGAAGGCCAAAAACCTTCAAAGATGCTGACTTTGAAGGCATTGCTCTATGAGGATCCATGTCAAATGCAACAAGAGCTTTCATCAGAATTAGGAGTTATCCGCCAAGCCATTTCCAAGCGATTGCATGCATTTGGTATGATTCAAAAGCGAAGAAGTTGGGTTTCTTATGATTTGAAGCCAAGAGAGGTTGAACGTCATTTTTTCGCCTGTGAGCAACTGTTCCAGTGCCAAAACACGAAGGGTTTTCTTCATCGCATCGTGACGAGTGATGAAAAATGGATTCACTACAGCAACCCAAAGAAAAGAAAGTCATGCTGCCCGGTCATGCTTCTACGTTGTCGGCTCAGCCGAATATTCACGCTGCGAAGGTTATGCTGCGGTGTTATTTATTATGAGTTGTTGAAACCGAATGAAACTATCACTGGGGAACGGTATCGACTTCAATTGATGCGATTGAGCCGAGCACTGCGCGAAAAACGTCCACCATACGAGCAGAGGCACGAAAAAGTGATTCTACAGCATGACAACCCTCGGCCTCACGCTACCAAATCCGTTAAAACCTACCCGGAAACGCTGAAATGGGAAGTTCTACCCCAATTGTCATATTTCCCAGATATTGCCCCGCCCGATTTTTACTTGTTTTGTACGCACACGGTCTGGCTAATCAACAGTACCGCTCATATGACGACATCAAAAAATGGTTTGATTCGTGGATAGCCTCAAAAGATGAATACTTTCCGTTCCGTTTGATGGTACATGGTGGCTGATCAGCAGTGCCGCTCAGTATTATTTGAAGATATCAAAAAATGGTCGACTCGTAGATAGCCCCAAAAGATACCGTGACGGTATTCGGGCTCTGCCAGAAAGATGGGAAAAAGTTGTAGCTAGCGATGCGCAATACTTCGAATGATTTATTTGTGATCATTTTTACACAATAAAATTGTATTTCATTAAACGGCGAAAAGTTAGTTGCGCATCTTTTATGTTGTGTTAATTACTATGGGATGCGGCTCTGGTGATTTGTGTTTCGATTTCCAGTTTCTTGTTGTTCTTCACTATGGTTTGTGTATTCGTGTATGTCTGTTAGAAGCCCCACAGCAGTTAGAATTTAAAAAATAAGTACCGAATTAAACGGGAACAAATTACGAAAATACGAGAGCATTCGAAACTGATGAAGTATGTAGAAAAAAAAATACGACATATGTTACAAAAAATAAGAGTTAAAATTTGTTATTATTATTTATTGGCCTGTAGGATCCCGGAAGTTCATGACCTCACCGACTCGACTCCGCCATCGTTCCCTGTCCTGTGCACTGTCCTTCCATGCCTGACCATTCGATCCGACCTCCTCAACGTCAAACCTAACATTGTCCTCCCATCTCCGTCGCGGGCGTCCGGCCGGCCTCTTTCTCGTTGGTCTACCGTCAAGAATTCTACACACGGTCCTATCGTTGCCCATTCGCGCCACGTGTCCGGCCCATCTTAATCTTCGCGACTTGATTATTCTCACTATTGTAGGTTTGCGATATAGCTCTTCCAATTCGAGTTAAAATTTGAACCAAGATTATTAAAAATGAAATAGAAATTAGATCGGAACTTAATTCTTCAATAAAGAAGCGGAATTCGCGTTAGAGTTAAAGGCGAACGTTACCATGGCCAATGATTTTTTTTTTGGAAATATTCATTTCTTCAATCTGCACGCGATGGGATTTCAACAGGGTGGTGATATGTGCCATATGACGACGAGAACCGACTTATTGAAACCAAAATTTGACGTTCAGAAAGGGCTTCGTTAAGAACAGCCGTGAATGGCATATGTGCTAGGTGAGGTATGGCGATGGAAATCGGGGTTGTTATTATCTAATTATATATCTAAGCCAGAGAGAAACTACTGCGCAACAAGAAGGAACTGCTGGCTGTCGTAGAAACCGTTAAGAATTTCCATAAGTACCTCTACGGACATCGATTCCACCTTCGGACGGATCATGCCGCCCTGAAATGGTTGTTAAATTTTAAGTATCCGGAAGGACAAATAGCTCAATGGATCGAACGACTTCAAACGTACGATTTCCAAGTTTCCCACCGTCAAGGGAAGGTGCATAATAACGCTGATGCTCTAACAAGAAGACCATGTAAGCCAGATTGTAAACATTGTCATAGAGCGGAAGAGAAAGAAGAAGCGCACGACCTGCGAAATGTACAAGTAGAGTACTAGATGGGTGGACGAGTGATGCTATACGCGCAGCTCAACTTCAGGATGAAGATATGTCGCTAATCCTGGAACACAAAGAAAAGAACGAGCGGCCAACTTGGAACAATATTTCCGATAAGAGTGGAACATTTAAGGCATATTGGGCACAATGGAATTCCTTGCTGGTGGAAGATGGAATTCTAAAGCGTAAATGGGAAGTAAATGGGAGTTAATAAGATACTTTCAAAATTACGATCTCGATTCTACTGGCTTCACATGAGAGACGACGTCGAGTCTTGGTGTAGGAAGTGCACAACTTGCACTGCGACCAAGGGCCAACAGCAAAACCAAGGAGCGCTATGAGGCAGTACAACGTGGGTGCCCCCTTCGAGCGAATCGCGATAGGACTAGTGCGTTTTGAAATGATAGTGAAGAAGATCGGGTGATTCGAGCTGACGCTATGACAGCTCGAATCACGAAAACAATTTTACCTAAGCGTTACACATCAGGCTACTGACCGTGTTTAGAATTTGATTTCCAAACTCGACTATATTCCACTGATGTGAATTATTTTTTATTTGTCACTTGGTATACGGTTCTGATGTATTTTTTTTATTCGATTTTTTCGTTCGTGTTCTTCACTATTTTTGCTTGTGAATTGTGTGTATCTGTTAGAGTTGCCACAGGACCATTTCCAAAAACCAACGACAACAACAAATACATGTTGGGCATCATGGATTACTTCAGCAAGTGCGTGGAAGTCCTGCCAATTCCAAACCAAGAAGCAACAACCGTCATTGAGCAGCTTATCAATAATTAGATCACCAGATATGGATTTCCCTGTGAGTTTCATTCCGATCAAGGCCGAAACTTCGAATCACAGATATTTCATGGCATTTGTGCGGCACTGGGCGTAAGGAAAACCAGGACCACACTCTTACATCCGCAGTCAGACGGAATGGTCGAAAGGTTCAACCGAACAATGAAAGAGCACTTATCGAAGGTCGTTAGTGATCACCAACGAGATTGGGACAAATATGTACAAACCTTTCTCCTGAGTTATAGATCGGCTAATCACGATACGACAGGCCATTCTCCAGCAAGAATTATATTTGGACAAGAGATTCGATTACCAGCCGATCTACGATTTGGGATACCTCCAGACGCCATAGATAAGACTGAAGACTACGTAGCCGAATGGAGAAATCGCCTCGATGAGATTCATCATTTGGTTCGAAAGCAAATCAAGGTATCAAGTGACAGGATGAAAACAAGGTACGACGTTCGAGCCAACGCATCCGGATTTAATGCAGGCGATAACGTGTGGCTTTATAACCCTCATCGGCAAAAAGGAAGGTCTCCGAAGTTGCAGCAACATTGGGAAGGACCGTATAAGATTCTCACAAGAACTAACGACGTTGTCTATAGGATTCAGCGAAGACCGAACGCCAAGATGAAAGTGGTGAATCGTGACCGGCTGTCGACTTTTTGTTAACCCAGAAGACCAGTGAACTTAGTTCGGGACGAACTAATCTAGGCGAAGGGTAGTGCGACGCATATGACAATCAGTAGTAGAATATTCTAGAAAGTCCAAAACAAAGTACTAGAATATTCTAGAAAGTACTGGAAAACTGGAGACTATGAACAGTAGAAAATTCGAGGCTATGGAACGGACGGAAACGAAACGCCGAATCAGAATGAAGAAACGGTAGAAATACGTCACACGCAGATCAGAAAGTAAGAAGTAAGCAGTAAAAGACGGGATAAGTACGGAAGCGATAAGTCAAGAAATCGTTATGTGTACGGTAAAAAGTAACGGCTGTTATTAATGGACTAATAAAGTGTTACATTAATTCAAAATCGATTTAACGACTCTTATTTATTAAAAATAATTAATCCAGCGAACCCTAAGCTCGCAACAATATGTATATTTTGAAACATAAAAGCGGTATTTTTTCTTTAAACTAACACTATATAATAACTATCAACAGTTTCTGTAAAATTGTGGCATGATACGGAATATGAAAATAATTTTGTGATGTTTTCGTCCTAGAGAAGTTGTTATTCTACTTTTTTTTAAATAGCAAAATATTCATCACTTGTGCACGTGAGTAAAATGGTTCAGAGGAATTTATAAAACTTATGGTTTTATTGTTGGCGCAAGGCTAATAACCTTGACCGGAAAGACATATTATTATGGAAAATTGTATTAATGTATATTATGGGATTTTAGGGTTAAATGGGTAAGTAAGGATTGCTTGATTAGCTCCTCGATAGTATAGTGGTTAGTATACCCGCCTGTCACGCGGGAGACCGGGGTTCGATTCCCCGTCGGGGAGCCTCTGGCGCAAGACTAATGACCTTGCCCGGAAAAAAAAACAAATCATTATGGAAAATTTAACAAGCCTCAGGACTTGCTGAATAAGGCCAAGACCGGTTCCCGGTTGTAGTGCCGATGATGATGATGAAGGATTGAGGAAATTATTATGGAAAATTTAACAAGCCTCGGGACTTGCTAAATAAGGCCAAGACCGGATCCCGGTTTTAGTGCCGATGATGATGATGATGATGGTTTTTATTGTAGGCAGGACAATTTCGAAACTTTTACGTGTTTAGGTGACAAGATCGTATACATTTTTAAAATTGATGCATAAAAGTGCAAAACGAGCAAGCACTGACAGTTGTAAAATAAAATACCAAGGAATGCAGATAGACCAATTGATAAAAGAAACATAAGAACTGTGAAAATATGTATAATCTTGTTATTCCTTATGCTTATCTGCTTTTATTATTTTTAGTTTCATTTTCGAGTACATATGAGGCACTTTTGGATTAAGGCCTTTATTTCAGCATCTCTTTTTGTCTATTGAATAATATTGTTGCTTAAATACTTAAAAAGAAACCACTAAAACATGCGTTACGAAATAAAAGCAAACATAGAACATGAATATATGACGTTTATTTATGTTTTAAAGAAAATATTATATGAGTTGTTTATAAATTAAAATTAGAAGAAATTTCACTACCATATTTTTATTTCAATACGAAGCAACTAATTATTTGAAATGGATTATTCTAACATTTGTTTCAATAATGAAAAGACATCATTGGAAACTCTCTATCGTTTAAATAACTTGTAAATCAAGGATAAATATGTTTTTATATTCGACTGAGTATTTACAATTCAAAACAAAAAAACTTTACTGCGATTCCCTTCCTATAAGAGACAAGCGAGTGCTGGGTGTCTTAATTGCGTTTCTATTCAAACCAAATTCGATCTCTGATATCATGATATTATATGCTAATTCTTTAGTTTTATTATTTTGAATGGTTTTATTGAAAAGTACGCTAGAGGGATCTATAAATCTTACTAAATCCTAATTTGTCAGTCGTGATGTGTATAAATATAAATGTAGTGTATATATTTCTTCCTAGAATGCTTGTTAATTTAGCTGATCCATGATATATAGTTCCCAATTCCAAAGCTCTCTTATCACTGAACTTTCTTTATATAAAAACTTTATAGATATAAAAAAGACGCAAAACCAACAAATCGTATACAGAGTCGGTTAAAACAAGAGGTTTTCTATATTCATAGAATAAATCCAAATTTGTCTACATTATTTTTTTTAAATTAAAGACTAAAAGAAATTGCAACACATTTATCTTACATAAAACGCCGGCATTGCGATATATTTGAACAGCAAATTAAAAAGGAAATTTTCTATATATGTTTAAAATGCAATTCGATATTTCACTGGCTAAAACATTTACCATTTATAAGTTTTACGAACAAACACATTTAAATAGGTAAATCTTAAAATTCTTTTTGAATTAGCTAAAATGTAATTTGTGTAATTTGTTGAATAAAAATGTGAAATTTGATTTTTTGTTTTTGGTTTGTTTCGTTTTTGCTTTTTTGTTTTTTTAATGACACACATATTAATGTATAAATAAATTGGAATACTTTTATATTTAGCATCTTCCTTGTTGTTCTTGTTTATAATTGCTTATTTTTTATTTGTTTTTTTTTGTTTTATATTTTAAATCATGCATATTCCTTTTTAAAAAAAAATGTTCATGCACTATGATTCTACTTATTTGTGTGTATGCTTTGTATTCTATGTAAATCACATTATCTCATTAATAATTAATACACGTTTAATAAATCGATAACAATATTTGAGATATATAAATGTATTTATTGTATAAAAAAAATAGTACCATGCACATGTTGTTACATAAAATTCATGAATACTTGGCGTATGCGTTATAGTTTCGGTAGTACATTGAATATTGAGGTAAAACGAAGCGAAGTTTAAACTTCTAACTTAAAAGAAGTGAATAACATAAATGCTTCTTGACTTTTACCAATTCTTTTAAAATATTTTCGTCGTTTAGTAAAAATGAGAAATATGCGTTACATTGCAAATAAAAAATAAAATAAATACATTAGTTTTCGTTATGAATGCTTTTTCGGATTAAGTTGCACATTGTATATTGTACATTGAATAATAGCAATATTGTTATTCCTTTTTTAAAATGTCCTTTTATATTCTCTTTTTTAGTTTTTAAACACATTTAAAGTTTCCAATTTACACCAATATAATTAAAAAGGGAAAGCTATTTATTATATATATATATAAAAAAAAAAAGAAAAGAAAAACATTTGGAATTAAAGGAATTGTAGATATCACATAAAATATCTACACCGCTTGATCGGGATTCTGTTCTTTAAATTTAAGCGTTTCTTCGAAGATTAAGGTCTTTAGGGTTTCGCGAGGAAGATCATCCAATTCCATGCCAATACGGAATGGTTCATCAGCCACGGGCTAAAAGTATAAACACATAAGTCTGTGAATTCTATTATTAATTTGAATTTGATTTATTAAAATTACCTCGTCACCGGGATCGTAGTATTGTTCCAAATAAGGATGTGCCAAAGCTTCCTCTACGGTTATTCTATTATGTGGATTGAAGGTCAGCATTTTGCCTAAGAGATCTAGAGCTAGTTGGTCAGCATTGTGAAATAATCTTGACCAAGGTACTTTTGGTTTGAAAGGTAATGATTCCAAATAGTTGCGAGCCTAAAAGCACATTCATATAATTTGTGATTACTTAGATATTAATTACTACATGATGGTATATCACAATTAATTACTATATACGTAGTGTTATTGTGGGGGTTTCTCTAAACTACAGGGAGAACCACCCACCATTCCCGGCTAATCCCATCCAATTTCGACCGCCTCACAGCGCGTCAAACCAACCCCACCCCCCCCCCCCTACTTACCTGTTCGCCTGTAAAGAATGTTACCTCCAAGGGCGCATAGCTAAACTCATTTTTCCATGCGGACAACGCATAAAAGAGTTTAGCTTCCCTTTTTCGCCATACGGCAACTCTTGTTCATGTCGATTAGCGACAACCAAATCCAGCCGGACGAAGTTGTCGCATCATTGCAGAACCGCTTGGGAAAATTATCAAAACATTCGATTGAATCACACGATAATATTTTCCTAGCGTCACTTGGCCCTTTCCCAGTCCCTCCATTCGCTGGGGATCAAACATCTCTTTACCCAGATGAATAGCGTAAAACACATTTTTCTCTCCTCCGCATTTCTTCCTTTCTATAGCCATGCGCCTCCGAGATAATCACCACATCACACTACCCCAGTGTGAAACACCTCGGAGGCCGCATTACCACACGCACACTAAGCCAGATCAACCCGAGTTATTGCGCTCCTCGCTTTGTGCTTTTCGTCCGCTCTGCGCACATCGGCGTGCAACGAATGCGCCAGCGCTTGTTCACCCCGGTGCGCATGGGGAAACGAAGAGCGCACAAGAGAGAGCGCAATCACATCGACTGGCTAGTGCGCACCAGCAATAAATTTCCCTTTTTCTCCTTCTCGTCACTTCCTTAAACCAGAGTCCCCAGTCAGTCGAGATTCATCCACCGCCGCGTCCGCACGCAGTCAGTCAGATTTCAGAGTCCAAAGTGTACGCACACATTCTAGCCTTGTCGGAATAAAGTAATTATACGAACAGAGTTTAAGTCAGATTTCAGAGTCCAAAGTGTACGCACACATTTTAGCCTTGTCGGAATAAAGTAATTATACGAACAGAGTTTAAGTCAGATTTTAGTCGTTCAAACGTGCGGAACTGGATCATATATAGTGGGTTGCTACAACTACCAGAGTAAACAAACAAGTGGAAGAGATTAAATTTAGTCAACATTTATACAAATCTATTCAATTTATTCAATGTACTGACTAGTTTATACAATTTATTCTACGTGCTGACAGTGTATTTAATTTATCTCATTTATGTTCGGTTTTATGTTGCAAGTTAATAAAACTAAGAATAAGACGAAGAGTCCTTGTTTTCTTTCATGACGCTAAGAGGGTGTTTAGAAACCTACACCCACTTCCATGTTCGGCGTCGCGACCAGTGTTTCTTTAGTGAACTGATGATGGAGGATTGAAGTGAACCGGTGCAGTACGCCTGTACATCATACTACGCCCCCACATTACCAAAAAGTAATAGTTGAAATTCGCAGTTTTTACAAAGCAGATGTTTCCAAAAAAAAATGTCTTGTTGATACACATGTTCCTTATGCACGTGGTCACTTACAAAAATATATATATATGTAAGGAAAGTAACCTCAGTATGATTAAATTTAGTAATGTAAACCCACAATGTAAACCATGATGTAAACCTCGTACAATTAAACTGAGTTATATAAACCCACATAAAACCTCGATGTAAGCCACGAAAGGCACATGTCACAAAAAAGACGAAGAACAAAAAACGTGTTTGTGAAATTTTATTTCAATTAGTGCAATTAATAACATTGAATGTTGTTTCTTTGTTACTATAGAGAAACATTTCTATTATCAATTGCATCACGGGAAAAATCTGTGGCGGTTCTTGCGAACGCTACTACTCACCTGTCCATATACACCAGGCAACTCCCTTTGCATAAGCATCCTGTTTCAATGGAGCAAGTACTTACCTGCATTGGTTATACCAATAACCACCTAAAATCTGTGGAGCACAATGTCTGCTGATACGAAAAATACATCAGCAACAACAGACATTGCCTACACCAGGCATAATAGTGCGAATGGCACCATGTACCACAAAGGCAAATCCGGTTGCAAACGCCGCAATCAACACTGCCCAAAAGTACTAGTGAAATGCCCCTAAAATACAACTCGGTACATATTACGTAACCGACGAAAATCACCAAGCGTTGTCCAAGCACAAAAGAGGAAAGAATTTTTCCCATACACGTGCATGGCGATTCATATAAGAGGACGCCAGCAACGCGCGCGCCGATCGGCATGAATGTGCCACACAGTGCTGGTCGAATAAACATATCCTATTATGGAAATGTGATGTACACGATCAGAAATAATGCTATACACAGTCACTGATCGTGTAAACATTTTAACCCTTCTCAGGAGGACTTGCCCCATTTGCGAAAGTTGTTTATTTTGTTTAATACCATGTACATGGTTCGCATGCTGGGCGACACACGCGATGAGCAACCAAATGGGTCATCGTGTGTGTGCGTTTCAACCCTTCTGTGGTGGCACAACAACTCGACCAGTAAAATTGCCAAATATGGTCATCGAGGCGATGGATAGAATGTGGTATTCTGTCGCTTCGGTGGCAGTAATCAATAGCGTTTTGGACACAGAGAGAACAAGTCGCGTCTTACGGAATTAACGAAAATCTCTCGTGGGATGCCCCAAGAGATAACCACCGCTTGTAACATAAAAATAGAACAGCAAATACCACGGGATAACATCCTTTAGCACGGCTCGTAATCGTCCGGAGCAAGCTACGACCGTGAACGCGGATACGGACACCTTGCGCGGAGAAACATCTCGTGTAATTCGTTCTAAGAAGTTACGACCGTGCACATCGAAAGTAGCTCATTACATCCCGAGTGCAAATCGCGGACTTACCACGGTGCCACATTTCCGAAATGTTTGGAATTTCTCCCAAGTTCCATCCAGATCCCTGTGCCCACCAAAAGCAAGTTACACAAGTGTTACTACATTTTATACGACATAAAATTATTAACTAAAATACGGTGCACCGGTGTAACATAAGATCATTTGTAATTGTCAAGATTGTATGTTTTTCTAATTGAAGCAAGTTACACAAGTGTTACTGCATTTTATACGACATAAAATTATTAAATTAAATACAGTGCACCTGTGAAACATAAGAATTGTTTGTAATTATTAAGATTGTATTGTTTTTCTAACTAAAATAAGTTACACAAATATTAATACATTTAGTACGACATAAGATTATTAACTAAAATACAGTGCACCTGTGAAACATAAGAATTGTTTGTAATTATTAACATTGTATTGTTTTTCTAACTAAAATAAGTTACACAAATATTAACACGTTGACGGACAGTAGAAACAAGTGAAATTCGAAAATTGACACTATATGTTTTTGTAATTTTTAGAATATTAGAAGTATAGTTTTACTCTTTCTGCTTAAATACACTTAATTTTGATTAATTCAGCACCTTTAATTAGGTTGCGGCTACAACCGTCATGGCGCCAGCGGACTCTAGACACTATGTAATGGGACGATGGCGGCTATAACAGCAAAAATTTAAAAACGTAAATGACAGGTTTAATGGCTGAAATAAGCAATATTATTATTTAATAAACAAAAAATATCGTTAAATGTATCAATAGCAACTGTAAATTGAAGAGAAAACAAGATCGCACTACTCCGTTCACAACCACGTGCATACTCAATGTATAACCTTGCATACTAAATTTTTTTTCGAAAACATGACACTAGGCTTCTACTTGTACGCTGGTAAATGCGCATTTGTGCTGCTACAGCCGCAGTGTCTAAAAACGACCGTTTCGTATTGGACGGCTATTGCCGTCATGTCACATAGTGAACTTGAACTTGACGGCTATAGACGCAACTGTCCGTCAACGTGTTAATACATTTAGTACGACTTAAGCTTATTAAATAAAATACAGTGCACCTGTGAAACCAAGACTATTTGTAATTGGTAAGAGTGTATGTTCTTCTATCTAAAATAAGTTACACAAATATTAATACATTTAGTACGACATAAGATTATTAAATAAAAGCCAGTGCACCACAGTGGAACATAAGAATTGTTTGTAATTATTAATATTCTAAAGACCTATGTTAACCTAGATTAAGTTTCACCGAAGGAATAAAGAAAATAGACGCAAGTACCCGAAGTTTTTATCAACAGTGACAAGACACGGCGAACAAAGTAGTCACGATACGACATACAACAAAGCAGTGGGATCGTCTTAGTGAACCTGTGTCGACACGGCACTTAACGAGACCAAAAAAGACCCCATAAATCCATCACATTATAAAACAACGTTCTCGTTGGAACGCACAATGGAAAAGCTGCAATTCACATTCAGGGTACTCTCAACTGTAGATGATCCGAAGTCGAACTCGCTATGTCTAACTTAAATCGGCACGCCGGACAACCGAACTTCCAGAATTCCAGATGAATGCCTAAGTGTGGAATGTCATCCGGAAATTATGAAAACAACAGCTTTTGACAAGGTAAGAAAAACGTTAACTAAAAGACACCAGAGAAGAAAAATTTGGATAGTACTAAGTGAAGAATTGCGCAAAACGTATCTGGACGACGGTGGAAACTTACAATTCTCTGACGTGTATTTAGAAGAGAGTAGCACACAAGAAAGTATAGGTACTGTGACTGCCTCAGAACATCCATTAATACAATTGCTACAAAAATTGCTTGAGAAAAACCAAGAAAAGAATAGTGGCAAAATAGCTAAAGAATTTGCTATTGAAAAATTTAATGGTAAAAATCCAAATGCAGATCAATGGATTACCAGCTTTGAAAAGGAATGCGAAAGGTTTGATATAACCAGAAGGGATAAGAAAATCGTATTTCTAAAATCATTTATGGAAAATGGTGCAGCAGATTGGTATGGTTGCACACTTCTGAAACTAACCATTCAAGCAAACTGGGAAGATTGGAAAAATAAGTTTCGCGATACATTTGCAAACAAAGGCTGGTCTTCAATAAGATATGCGCTGCAATTTAAATATCAAACGGGCTCTTTACTAGATTACGCACTAAAAAAAGAAAAACTCTTATTAGAAGTGAGACTATCTATTGATAACGGAACATTAATTGATTTAATTGCCACGGGCCTGCCAAATTTTGTAGCCGATAGAATTGATAGAGAAAAATTAAGAAAGCCCAAAGACTTATATAATGAAATAGGTAGATTGGAACACTTAGTCCACAAGAAAAGTTCAGAAAAAAAAGATTAAAAATAACAGTCATAAAGAAAAGACGCAAAAAATACCATGCGAAACTTGTAAAAATAAAGATAAGGGCACACGCTTCCATCCTGAAGCAGACTGCTGGTTTAAAGAGAAAGAAGACAAAATAAAACATGTTAATAACTCAGTATTAGAAGCAGAACTAAGTGATGTAGTGCTCGCAGCCCTACCGTCTTCCATAAATCCTTACCTCAATCCTTCATCATCATCATCATCGGCACTACAATCGGGATCCGGTCTTGGCCCTATTTAACAAGTCTGAAGCTTGTTAAATTTTCCATAATAATTTCCTCAATCCTTCATCATCATCATCGGCACAACAACCGGGAACGGTCTTGGCTTTATTCAGCAAGTCCTGAGGCTTGTTAAATTTTCCATAATGATTTGTTTTTTTCCGGGCAAGGTCATTAGTCTTGCGCCAGAGACTCCCCGACGGGGAATCGAACCCCGGTCTCCCGCGTGACAGGCGGGTATACTAACCACTATACTATCGAGGAGCTAATCAAGCAATCCTTACTTACCCATTTAACCCTAAAATCCCATAATATACATTAATACAATTTATATAATAACTATATCCTTTAATATCCTTTTTCCTCAAACACATTTGCATATAAATTCAATTTCCATAGTTCATACATTTAAATACTAATCAATTCAATTATACATTAGAAATACAGTCATCATCCCTAATTCTCAAATTAGCATATCACAACATAACGTACACATGCCAAATTTCAAGCTATTCATTTCATAACAACAGTTCATACGATTTCCGTTATCCCAAAAATACCTAAGCAGCTGCGATAGTTTTTCTGTTAACAAGAATCACCCTCATTAGGTAACTAGGGGCAACTGATTGATTTCGTTCATACGAAATCAAAAATAACAAAGGGACAGAATTAGACTTCCAACAAGGAAGGTTGGATAAAAGAAATAATAATAAAGAGAAATAATCGTACTTCCAACGAGGAAGGACGCGTTTTGATTTGAAAAAGTTAGAATTTGACTTCCGACAAAGAAGTATGTGTTAAACTATTAATGTGGAACATAAAGAGAAAATAATAAATCGTGTTTTGTTTTAAAAGTGTAATTAATTGTTTCATTTGGATGAATGGGATAAAGTGTTGTTGAGTAATTAAATTATGGACAATCTAATGAAATTATATCAATTCGTGTTCGGCAATAAAAGATCCACGCTCTTCCCTCGGTCGCGTCGAGGAAGCACGGCGTATTGGATCATAACAGTGATAATGATCCAAAAAACTAATAATCCCACCATTAATTAGACTGAAAATAACATTAAACAATACTCTAGAAGCATCCGCTATTTATGATTCAGGCTCCAATGTTTCACTTATAAATTCAAGATTAGTTCATTTGAAACAAAAGAGAATTGATTTAAAGCAAAGAGTTAACTTAAAAGCGATTAATGGTGTGTATAAATCAGAAGAATTGATGAAAATCAAAGCAAAAATATTAAATATAGAAGAATACATAGACGTATTCGTAATTAATAATGAAGACTTCGAATATGATTTCCTAATAGGATTAGATTGTATAAAAAAAATGCAAGCTAATACAAAATGAAAACCTAAAGATAGAACAGAGAAACTGTGATCCCACAGAAAAACAAAAATACCTTAACAAATCACTTGAGTCATTATAAAGAAGATATAATAAAAAATCTCATAGATAAATATAAAAATATATTTGCAAAAGACAAATATGATATGGGTGTAGTAAAAGATTACGAAGCCAGAATAGATCTCATAGTAGATAAATATTGTAGCAAAAGGCCTTATCGATGCACAACTGAAGATAAAAAAGAAATAGAAGAACAAATATCAGAATTACTTAAAAGAAACCTAATAGAAGAGTCATACAGTCCTTTTGCTGCTCCAGTTACATTAGCATATAAAAGAGATGAAAATAAAAGATCAAGACTATGCACAGATTTTAGAGACTTAAATAAGATAATAGTCCCTCAATCATAACCATTTCCGTTAATTGAAGATTTGGTAATAAAAACAAGAAATTGCAAATATTCTCAAAACTTGACATAAACTCAGCGTTTTGGTTTATCCCATTACAAATCGAAGATAGAAGAAAAACGGGATTTGTAACCCAAGGAGGTCATTTCCAATGGACATGTCTGCCTTTCGGGTTAAAGACGTCGCCGGCTATCTTTCAAAGAATATTAAGCAATATAATACGAAAACATAAGCTGTCAGATTTCACAGTAAACTACATCGATGATATATTAATATTTTCAAAATCTTTCGAAGAACATATATACCACCTTTTACAATTACTAGAAGCAATAATGAAAGAAGGGTTCAGATTAAAACTTTCCAAATGTACATTTGCACTAGACTCTGTACAATATTGTACAGTAAGTAAAGTAAAGTAAAGTTGTATTGTGCTTTAGTGTGAATTGATAAAAGGAACCTAGATAGTTGGAATAGTCGAGGGGAGAACGCGTTTTTAGGAGTGTTTCACAACTTATTCCTCTTGTGACGAAGGGTACGGAGTTTGCGGTTTAAGTACTACGATCGTAAGTACTACGTTTAAGTACTAAGTTTAAGTACTACGATCGTAAAACGTATTGACATGGCGGACCCAACTTCAGAAGCAACAAGTGAGTTGGCTAACATCAACTGGTCTGGACACAATCACAGATGTTAACCTATGATGAGTTCAACACTACACAGGATCAGGATACCTCATCCACACGAATGACAACTCTACCAACACTAATCAACAGGTCAACAAAACTGCCTCAACTGGAGTCTCAACACGCTAAGACTACACCTTTACGACCAGAGGTATCGAAAATACATACGGCGACCCACCACAAGTTCGATCGATATTGTTCAAGGTTGAGGGCACACGAGCACCATTCGCGAAAAAAATCGTGGCGTACGCACCTGCGCCTATGCTCAAGCATTTATCGAACCTTGATTGATGCTCGTATTCGCACTCGCACTATGTCATGAGATTGGAGGCGACGCAACAGGTCGGATTCGCGATCTCACCACAGGAGTCGCCGAAGACGCAGCCGGAGCGAATGGATGACATCGCGGATCACACTCAACACTTATCAACTGAACCCGTGAACGCGAAAAGCATCCAAAAAGTCCGACATTCAGCAACATCCCCATTGTCAGCTATTCAACCTCCGCTCGTCACAACCAAGAAACTGGCAGTCAGCAGCTGCAGTCGTGTTGATGAGGTGGATCAGCAGCAGAAACTTCTGCATGAACAGCAAATCCATATATGATGAGAACCCGCTTTTACTCCAAATGCTAATGACAACGAGTCGGGTAGCGGCAACAGCATTGGCGTTAGTGACGATGAGCGGCAACTGAACCATCGGTTAAGGCCTAGACACGAAGGTGATAACGTAGCGTGCGTGGCGACTCTCACGACCATCGGCACAACTACAGTCAGAAGAAAAAAAATTGATTCAAAAACATTCTTACTCAATAACTCAAATGGTATCTCGAATTCGCCTAACGGTTTATTAAATAAAAAGCAATACGGTGTTGCGAACGCGCCGGTTAGAATAGTATCCAATCCGTCGCCGTCGGAGTCTCAGGCACTGTCGGTGTCGTCGATATTTCTTAAGAATCATTCCGCGGGGAATACAAACTCAGTAGCATCCCATCACAACCACAAAATAGATAATAACTTCCATATAAATCAGAATTCGACAACGCTATCTACCGCTGCGACACTATCTTCGTCAAGTGAGGTGACTCATAATAAAAAGAAAATGGTCGCTGGTCCAGAAATAAATGAAATTACTACTAATAACGAGCTAGATTTTAATTCCTTCAATGAGCTGCAAGATGGCCTCTGCATTGTATCCAAATCACGTTGTCGCTACTTGACCTTGGCTCTGCGTCAGTCGATGGGTAAACCACGTGCATCCAAGAACACAAGGCGATGTGCGACATTCTTAAATAACATACTCGACGATAATGACGTTCACGAAGATGATGGAAGAGAAGATGATACAACAAACAAGGAAATAATCATTCGAACTACAATACAGTGTCAATACCAGTCGAAGGTGTAAAGCAGACCACAATCAACTCAATCGAAAATGGTGATGGACTCAAGAAACAGGTGAAGTCCAGTTCTGGTGAAAGGATCGTTGCCACACCTTTAACATATACCAATCAAGCGGGGAAATGATTTTTTATAGCGTGATAAATTCGTTGAGGACATTCTTTGTGAGAACTCATCGTGGAATTTCTCAAACAGTCAATAAGTCCTACTAAACAATGTCGACACATTGGGCGTACTCACGATTTAAGACAAAGTTAATAACGCCCGCGATCGGCTCATTGTAGGGGGTGATAATGTCCCGAAACGGCTAGTATCCATTATTGATGACACCGAACGACCCCCGCCAGACCTAGTGAAACAAACCCTGAAAGTTTTGCGAATCGAAGAGGTCGATCTATAAATCACAACTCCAGTGGCGAATTATAAATCAATCATAACTCAACACAAATCTTTAATTAATTTCCCAAAACCTTTCAGTTAGTCCGAAGTTCAATTTGAAGAAACCGATAGTAGAACTGGAAAATACCTTCTTCACCTTACCGAAAACACCAGCCACCATAATCTCACACACACCCGGTATCAGTTCTGTTGCAGATTCTTCAGCAAGTGCCAGAGCACAGCATATTCCAGAAATGTATATTTTAATTGCAAATTTAAATTCAACTCCAGCCGCCAGTCATTCCGATGTTCAGCTCTAAGGAATTCTTTTAGCACCAAACCGAAAAGCTGCCGAGGACGATTTGGAGAAGAGAATAATCATGTGAAGATCAGATCGTTTTAAAGTTTTAATGCAGGAATGCTTGATAATCATATCTACGTCGTTCATGGTCAGCATAAAAAGGAGTGGGCATAAGTAGTTGCTCTGAGGAACACCAAAGGTGGCGAGAAAAGGTCTTAATAGAGTGAATCTGAAACAAACACTGGTACAGTCTATTACTTAGATATAAAGAAATCCACTTAGTTAATGCGGGTTCGAAGCCAAGAGAGGATTATTTAAAAATTTAATTTAGTGAAGTCGAAATCCTCATTTATTCAGCTTAATACAAGCGTTATTCATATAAACTCAACTACTAACTTAAAACTGAGGTAGTAAGGTATTAGGGTACCCTTGCCCATATAGGGTGTATATACGCACTTGTGTGACTATGTGAATTGGGGTGAGGGTTAAGAGGAGCAGGAGAGGTGACGTTCAAATCAAAGGAGGTGGGGTAAGAGTTGACGTTGCGCAGCATACGTGAGATCGGTTCGTTAAGGCCATACGAGGTGTGGTGGACTGGTAGATAAAACAGACGAGGGTTTCGTAGGTTACGAGGATTGGTATAGAATGGGATGGAGGAGAGGAGATTTGGACAGTCGATTGATCCTGACAGACGACGGTGGATGAAGAGGATGCCTGTTAAGGGCCCACACCCACACTCATGTCCACACACTTTCTCTCTCTATCTGAATAAATCATAACAAGTAGAAAAAAAAACCTACTTGGTAATACGAGGGTTGCCTTTTATATTTCGGGATTAGAGAACAAAAACAAATATTGATCATCGAAGATCACTTTATTGTTTTTCAAAATATTCCCCATGAAGATCTATACACTTTTGCATGCCTTTGAACCAATTGTCGAAGCACTTTTGCCACTCTGATTGAGGTATCTCCAACACATGCATTCTGAATCCAGCAACCGCTTCTTCAGGTGTCGAAAAACGTTGACCTCTTAGTTTGTTTTTTACGTACGGGAATAAAAAGAAGTCATTCGGTGCCAAGTCAAGACTATACGGCGGATGACCCATCAAATCGATGTTTTGGGTGCTCAAAAATGCGGTTGTCGCAGCCGATGAGTGAGAGCTCGCATTGTCGTGGTGAAGAGTGATCCGTCTTCGGCGGTTGGTTTCCCTGATTTCTTGGAAGACAACTGGCAAACAAATGGTTGTGTACCACTCAGAATTGACTGTTCTGCGTTGTTCTAGTGGTACGGTTGCGACATGTCCAGTTTTTCCGAAAAAAACAGGCGACCATTTGCTTGGAAGTGCTTCGTGCGCGAACAACTTTTGTTGGATTTGGCTCATCTTGAAACACCCAGACAGTCGACTGCTGTTTACTTTCGGGCTCATACGCGTAAATCCACGATTCATCACCTGTCACGATGTCATAGAGGTGTTTCGAAGCACCGCGACGGTATTTTTTGAACATTTCTTTCGACCAATTGACACGAGCCTTTTTTTGGGCGATTGACAAATTGTGTGGGATCCAACGCGAACAAATTTTTTTGACGGTCAAATGTTTATGCAATATTGAATGTATGCTGGTCCCACTAACGCCTAAGGTTGTCTCAATCTCACGATAGGTCACATGACGATCTTCCAATATCAGTTCGCGCACAGCATCAATGGTTTTCGGAACAACAACTGATTTTGGACGACCTTCACGAAATTCATCTTGGAGTGAACTACGACCACGATTGAATTCACCATACCATCGATAAACACTGGTCCTTGATGGAGCTTCATCGCCAAAAATTGAATTAAGTTCATCCATGCACTGTTGCTGAGTTAATCCACGCCGAAAGTTGTAAAAAATAATCGCACGAAAATGTTGACGATTTAATTCCATTTTTGGGCCGAGATGAATCTTTTAAGTTACTGTAAACAACACAAATAGCGCTCGTATGTCAAAACGTTCTGAGTGCGTATAACCTCAAAAATGTCCAACTTTACGACAGAGCTGTCAATTGCCCGATTGCAACACTAGGGTTGCCAAATCCCGAAACATAAGAGGCAACCCTCGTAAGTAAAATAAAAAGTTGGCCGCGAAAAATAAAATAAAAATGAGAAAAACGTTGACAGAAGTTTTTCAGTTTTAGACTAAGCGTTCGCCGCGATAGACGGGGATAATTATCATTGTTATAAAAACTAGAGTTTTAGAAAAAGTGTTCGATCATCAAGGACACATGGGGTTCAAGAAATCACCACCCCCTGCATCCGGAATAGCTGCTTACGTCAACCAACCATCGGTTTGGTGATTCACAACTAAGTCCCTCCACCATATTTATTTGTTTATATACTCTATAACAAACTGGCACAGCTGGTAACCACCAGCTCTGAAATGTACTAGAGTTATCATCATCATCGGCACTACAACCGGGGGGCCGGTCTTGGCTTTATTTAGCAAGTCCTGAAGCTTGTTCAATTTTCCATAATGATTTGTTTTTTTCCGGGCAAGGTCATTAGTCTTGCGCCAGAGGCTCCCCAACGAGGAATCGAACCACGGTCTCCCGCGTGACAGGCGGGTATACTAACCACTATACTATCGAGGACCCCGTACTAGAGTATTCTCGAATTTAAAGAGTACTAGAGTTAGGAACTCTTTAAATTCGAGAATACGGGGGTTTCCGACCACAACGTGAAGATAGCATCACTGGTCAATAGAAGCTAGTGAATGTAGTTGTGCCATTTTCGACAGTTACTCACTAAAATTTCAGCCATTTTGGACGCGTAATTTTTATTTGGCAGTCGTTTGAGTGCATCGATGTGTGTTTTTGTGAAAATGGACAAAATTGAGTATCGAGCTGTCATTAAATTTTTGTTTTTGAAAGGCAATACGCCTACGCAAATCAACGATGAGTTGGATTCTGTGTATGGAGACTCTGCACCATCATTTACCACTGCGAAATTTTGAGCAACTGAATTTAAACGTGGCCGTGAGAGCTTGGGAGACCATGAACGTTCGGGACATCCAAAACTGCAACAACTGACGATAACATCGCTAAAGTTCGCCAAATGGTGCTAGATGACCGCTGAAATAAAGTGAGACAGATAGCAGAGGCTATACAAATATCCAAAGAACGTGTTTGTCACATATTAAATCAAGATTTAGGCATGAGAAAGCTGTCCGCGCATTTAGTGCCGCGTTTGCTCACGTTAGATCAAAAACGTGTTCGAATGTACATTTCCAACGCTCTGTTGGCGCAGTTTAGGTGCAATAAATCCGAGTTTTGACGCCGATTAATTACTGTCGATGAAACTTGGATACACCATTATACGCCCGAAACAAAAATACAGTCAAAACAGGGAGAATCGGCTCCAAAAAAGTAAAATGTTTTTTTCGGCCGGGAAAATGATGGCGACTGTTTTTTGGGATAGTCATGGAGTTAAACCTTCCCCATCTCCAATGGACGCTGTCAGACGATCAATCCGTTTACACCTCAAACCCAACTAGTACCAAGGAATGTTTTTTTATAGATGGTCTCATCGACTCATGCCTCCGCCAAATAAGTAACATGCCAACTCATATGAAGAGGTAACTTGACCTTGTGTTTACAACAGACCCCTCTAATTCCTCAGTTCCCCTTAGTCCTCACGCGTGTTAAGTGTATCAGTGACAACATAGATAAAGATGTTGTACATGAGGTCATTGATGCACTTAAACCAAAAAAACGCCAACCGATTCTGAACTCGGATAACCCCCAGCGATATTGCAATTCATTGCCCCACATTTCATCACATTCAATATGGCGTAAAAAGCAAGTGATTGCATACAAAAATTAATTAGGTCAATTTGCAATTGCGGATGTTGAACCGTGACGCAAACCGATGGAGATATATCGGCTGACGTCGCATTTCAACGCAATTGCAAATGGGAATTGCAAATTGGAAATTGGGTCAATGCAAATCAAAATTGCATTATCGTCATCGGGAGGTGTTGACCCCGAGGGGACGAGAAGTGCTAGGAACAAGTTAGGAGGCAGTCTGATTTTGGTCGTGAAAGGGAAATTTGTTAGTGAACTTAGTAGGAAGCGAAAGTTACAAGAGAGTCGAGGAGTAAATAGTAAATGGAATAAAGAATAAGCAATAAACATTAGTTGGTGTAACATAAGATGGAATAAAGTGGAATACCAGAACATTATTTGGAGTAAACTGTAAATGGAATAAAGAATAAGCTGTAAATATTAGTTGGTGTAACATAAGAATGAATTAAGTGGAATACCAGAACTTTATTTGGAGTGAATTGTGAGTTGATTAGAGAAGGTGAAGTAAAAGCTAATTAATGTTCACCAAAGGATGAATCAAGTGAAAACAAAGCCTTTACTTGAAGAAAATTGTGTATAGACTAACGAAAAGGAAATAGATGTTAATTGTTGCAACAGAAGGACAAATAATTAGAAAATGTTATATAAGTAATGAAAACAATAAAAGTGAATGAAGAACAAAGAGTGACTCCGAGTTTTGTTTTCTAATAACTTTTGGTGTGTAAAGGAAGATTTGATCGCCATTCCCTAGGCGTCGTGATTTTAGTTTTTCAGCGAGTATAAAAAACCATAACTCGCGCTCTCCACCGTCGACAATTACCACCCCCCGCTTCTCGTATCCCTTTATCGTGACAGCTTATCCCAAACCTCACCAACCCCATCAACTTTTCCTACAACTTCCGAAAAGCTGACTTTCGCCTATTAAATGAGCATCTTAGCAGAATCGCAGTTCGCTTTGATCACCTAGAGGTAGAAGAAGCTACTGCCGTTCTCTATAAGGAAATATACAATGCCATTTCCCTACTTCAATTTTTTTTTTTTTTTTTTATTAGACTTTTCTCGGGAGAGGCGAACTTATAGCGCAGAGATGCCATCAAATAACTGTTGCAGTTCTTTTTGAACAGTTGCAGGTTGTAACGCTCCGGTAACACTCGCGTGGAAAGGGAGTTTCACAGCTTCCCCGCTCTGTAACGGAATGAGTTCTGATGCAGGGATGTTCGCGCCGTCGGGAGATGAACCACAAACCGGTCATTCATCATCAGTTGTGGAACCGATGATCCACTTTTCTTTGTGAATGTTGTATATTGTGTCTTCGCTGCATTGAAGCGAGATTGGCCCTTCCCCACTGCAGGACCCTATCTAGATCCTGATTCAGAGAGTCAATCTGTCCACATCTCAGCTGATGCGACGCACATGCACCAACCGGTCGAACATTCGAAAAGGAGGAAACAAGCGTACTATCATCCGCAAAACTGAACAACTTGTTATCCGTTGTCTCCAACAAATCATTTATGTGAAGCAAGAACAAGGTTGGAGCCAAAATAGAACCTTGGGGCACCCCCGAATTGACAGGATACAGATCCGAACACTCGCCGTCCACAACAACCCGGATCGATCAATTCTCGAGGAAGCTCCTCGTCCAGTCGCAAAGCTGTTGGGAAAGTCCATATGATCGGAGTTTGCTCAGCAATGCCCCGTGCCAGACGCGGTCAAAAGCCTTGGAGATATCTAATGCGACCGCCCTTGACTCATCATGCCGCTCAATCGCAGATGTCCATATATCGGTTATAAGGGTGAAAAGGTCTCCCGTGGACCGCCTGCCACGGAATCCGTATTGACGATCATTCAGAAGTCCGTTGCACTCCAAATACTAAACTAACTCTGTATTGAGACAACCTTAGACAAAATAGACAGTAATGCTATCGGACGGGAATTTTGTGGGAGACACTTTTTTCCCGTCTTTGGGATTGGCTGAACTCGAGCGATTTTCCAGGAGGCATGAAAGGTCCTCCGTGCATAAGATAAGCAGAAGAGTCTGCCAAGAACCGGCGATAGTTCTGGAGCACAGTTCTTAAGGACTATTGCTGGTATTCCGTCCGGGCCAGTTGCCTTCCTATAATCCAGTTCACGTAGAATGTGGAATAGTGCGCGGACGAAATCTCACATCCCGCATCGAAGACCGTATCGGCGAGATTACAGGTGGCTCCAAAAAGCCGGTATCGAGGTTTGAATTCGCGGAAAATAAATTCGCGAACACATTAGCTTTATCCTTTGAATTCGTGACTAACGTCCCGCGGTCTGTCACCAACGGAAGGAAAGAGAAGGATGCGAAGTTACCACTGACAGCCTTTGCCATTGACCAGAAGGAGCGCGAACCAGTTGGGCACCGAAGGAGCTTATTGATAACCCTGTCGTTGTGAGCCTTCGCGGTATCAATCGCCTAGTTGCATGCGTTTCTGATTCTAGCAAAATTCGCTCTGTTAACATCGGTGGGATTGGAGGGCTATTGCTTAAAAGCTCTATTTTTTGCCGCTGTAATCAGCTCGCATTTTTTTATCAAACCAAGGTTTTTCAGACGAACTTCGTTTGTTGGAATGTGGAATGTAGGTCTCCATTCCGAGAGGAATAATCTCTGATACCGACTCCGCGCAAGCGTTAACATCGGAGCCTCCGAAGCACACCTCGGGCCATGGAAAGGATGCAAAGAAATCTCGCAAATCGTCCCAGTTAGCAGCCCCATACTGCCTAGGCCGGTTATTCGCTTGATATGCAAGTGCTTGCGCGACAGATACAAAGCAGTGATCTGAATTTCCCAATAGCGCACCCTCTACGGTATAAATACTGAGTTCGCATAATCACCTCGGGCATCCGGCACTCGCGTTGGCTCCCCCACGAGTTGAGTCAAGTTGTGGCTTACAGCAACACCTCCGCCAGCCTCCCAGCCTCGTCGGTTCTGTTAGAATGTAACAACCAGCCGGAATTGTGCACATTAAAATCGCCAAGGACAACAATTTCAGAAGTCGGGTGGTTGATCTGTATCCAGTCGACGGTATCTGAAAGATGTTCGAAAAATGTCGCCGGTCGATCGTCATTCGGGGAGTGGTAAAGACAACAAAGAAATCTATCGGAATTCCGTAGTACGACCCTCAACCATATGATGTCCATATTATTGGGTTCCAACGCCTCCATCCTCTGGCAAGCCAGATTAGACCGCGCGAAGACGCAGACTCCGCCTTTAAAACGGAATCTCGAATATAAGTCGTATCCTGAGCAACGAAGATATGTCGAATCAGTTGACGAATCGACCTGGGTCTCAGTTAGGGCAAGGATATCAGGTTTCGTTGTTTGCAAATATTGGTGGACGGCGCTTACGTTCGTATTGGTGAAACCGATGCCCCTGATGTTACAAAATGCCGTCACCAGTCGAGCGTGGGCAGAGCCTCGAGAGCGAGCCCGGTTATGCGATGACGAACCTCTTAAAGTTCGGTTATTTATCATGATATCTGCATGATGTTCCCCCTGACATAGTCCCCCCCGGTGATCCGAATGGGAGACTAGTTTACCTCCGGAATTCTTTATATCAGAAGGTACTATCATGACTTATCTCCGTGTCAGTCCGGGCCATCAGCCACACATCCGAAACACCGTCGAAGATTTCTCTCGGCGTTACCGCGGAATGTACAGCGTTACGGGGTGGTATCTCACCTTGGGACCGACTACCACCTAACCAACCTTTTCTCGAACCGGTCCATCAGCCAAGCCCCGAAAGATGGCCAGGGATTTCTCCCGACTATTTCACGGGGCCTAAAGCTTGATGAGGTGGTATTTCACCGGGCGCACAGGGCGTTGGGACCCCGACTACCACTCGGCCTTTAGTCGCCTCTTACGAGAAGCCGGCCTAACCGTGAGTATATTCTAACGCCCTACTCGCAGGGGCTGAAATGTCCTTTATTCTCGACACCGGATATCGGTATCATCGCCTCTATGGGTCAACCGCAAACTCCGTACTCTTCGGAACAAGAGGAATAGTTTGTGGGACATTTTTCTAAGAATACACTCTTCCCTGGACTACTGCAACTTTCTCGGTTCCTTTTATAAATTCATCGAGCTTTACAACTCTCTTTACTACAATTATCTCACAAAAACACAAAACAACCTGATCAATGACCCCAAATCTTTTTTCCACGTTATTAACTATAACCGTAAATTTGACGCCTATCCCAACTCGCTTTCCTATGACACGATTGCTTCAACAGGCCCACAAACTACTGCGAATCTTTTCACTTCTTTCTTTAAAAAATCCTTCACGGACAACTCTTCCGAGCCTACCCACTCTTACTGCAAAGACCTGCCTGAATTCTCCCTTGGCCCCTTCATCCCTCAAATTCTGTTGGCGCAGTTTAGGCGGAATTAATCCGGGTTTTGGCGCCGATTAATTACTGGCGATGAAACTTGAATACAGCTTATACGCCCGAAACAAAAATACAGTCAAAACAGTGGACTGCAAAGGGGGAATCGGCTCTGTAATACCAAAATTATTTTTAGTATTAGCATTATTTAGTAAGTTATCTCCCGGGGGGATTCTGCTCCGGGGTTTTAATTTGTTTATTTAATGTTTACCAGACTTACTCCGCTGCACTGGTGTTCTCCTGGTTCCCTTGACAGCACAAAATAACTCACTGACTCCCTTTTTCTTTATTTTCTTCTTTATTTTGGAGTTACTTTTACAATTTAGATAATAGGTTTCCCAAACACAATTTGTTTTAAAGTCACTTTTACAATTTAGTTTTCTCAATCGCATTTTATTCTAGAGTCACTTTTACAATTAAGACAATAGTTGTTTTAATCACAATTTATTCTAGAGACACTTTTACAATTTAGAAAATAGTTCCCTCGCTCACCATATATTTCTGCCCTCTTCGACCATTTTCAATCACCCTTTTATACTCAAGTCACGAACACCGAAATGCAACAATGCACTTCGTGGCGCTGGGGCTTTGGTGCAAAACGCATGACCAATATTGAGTCCAATTGGCCAGCACGAGTCATACAAATTACTCAATTATCATTTTCGTTGAATTGTTCCACTTAAGGTACAACGGTATCGGCCTAAGCAATTTCCAAACCAATTAGAGTACACTGCTCTTTGTTCGAGCCATTGTGTCGATGTCGTCGCCGTGTGTGTTCTTTCGCAGATATCAGCATTTGATCGACGCTCAATTAAATCGTTGCCAACCGCTTTTGAAGATGCCGACCGTGTCAAATATCTTGTATGACATTTGTTGTCGGACATGAAGCAAAAAATGAATTCGAAACATGAAACCATGTGAATGCCAGGTTTTGAGCTTGTTTCGAATACGACGCAAAAAGAAAGCGAATCGGCTTTTGGCTTTGAGATTAACCCCTTAATGCACATTTAAACGGTAAACGGTACACATTGCCCGTATATGTCACGGAGGTGTGCATTAAGCGGTTAAGAATGAAAGCGATAAGCGTATAGCTTGGGGAGGCGCGTATGTGTTGTGTGTAGTATTTGAATGAATATCGCAACGTATGCGATATTAACATTGTCTGTGGGAAGAGGTGTCAATTGTTAACTGTTTGAGAATGTGCTTTATGTGCACTATGAATATTGATCGTGAGTTGAGGACAATTGGGGGGTTGTGTAGCGAGGTGTAACAGCTCCAAAAAAAAGCAAAAACGGTTTTTTTTTTCGGCTGGGAAAGTGATGGCGACTGTTTTTTTTTGGGATAGTCATGGAGTTATCCTAATCGATTATCTTCAAAAAGGAAAAACCATTACAGGAGCATACTACGCATCATTATTTGACCACCTGAAGGCAGAAATTACGAAAAAACGGCCACATTTGCAGAAAAAGAAAATCCTGTTTCACAAAGCCAACCCGCCGTCTCACACCCCAGCGGTTGCCATGGCAATAATCCACGAATTACGGTTTGAACTGTTTGACCATCCGCCTTACTCACCAAATCTAACCACAAGGGACTTCTTTTTGTTCCCTAATCTAAAAATTGCACACGGAGGACAGAGATTTTCGTCAAATGAGGAGGCAATCACCTTCGTGAACAGTTCTTTTGCAGAGAACAACGCCGAGTACTATTTGGACGGGTTAGAGAGATGGGAGCAAACTGGGAGAAGTCTGTAGAGTTACAAAGTGACTATGTAGAAAAATAAAAATTAATTTTAAGAAAAAATGTCTTGTATCTTTGTTAGGTCGGAAACTTTTCAGTCCACCCTCGTATTCTGTACAGTCTAATTATTTTTAACAAATTTTTATTATTCTAACACTTTAAGTATTTTAACAAACTTTAAATATTCTAAGAAGAGGACGTCGTAGGTTTCGTTCTGCAGGACAACAGTACCACATACGCCATCCAAATCGAAATCGGTTGGCGAAATCTGCACTAATGGATGGAGAGGACCACTTCCGACATCGTTTACTGGAATCAGGAGAAGATCCTTTCGAACAAATCTTCGCGCAACTTCTCCAAATGGAGAAAACACAGAAGGGGATATGTGAATAAAGGGATTCGTATGAAACATATAATATTCATCCGCCTAACGTGTTTGATCCAAACCACGGTTCCACCACGATTGACACACCGATCATGCACAGTATCAACCCGTTTTATTATTGGGAAGGCGAACCAAATGAAACACAGGCAATGACAAGGGTTTCAGACCAGGATTACAGGGAAATACTGCGGTGGAAGTATTGATGTTATTTTAAAGCCAAAAAGATCGAAGCATTTCAGACTGATTTCCAAGTAAGAAATTTTATCAGTAATTTTTTTCAGTGTGGGCTAATGACAAACATCATTAGTATCACTTAGACACTTTATCGTTAGAGCAACGTGTGATAGAGAAATGTCGATACATTCTTCGCAGAATAATAAGAGATTCTGAGGTAACTCTTGCGAAAACGGTATTTTTTTTTTGCTAAGGCCCACATAGAGGGCGTGAAAAGATTTGCCGCAAATACCTCCGCAGGTTACATTTTTTTACACTAACGCGCGAGTTAACACCTGTAGGGAACACAACAACAAATACCTTACCCACCTCTAAAAGCATCAGGCATACGACCCAATCATCCTCCCTTTTCATATAAAGAATATCCAAACAATCATCTAACCACCTTATCACAATCCATATCACAACTCATATTTACTCTATTCATCGAATACCCAAAACCACGATTAATGTAAACCCAATGCCTCCTTATCACAACCGAGATTGGTTCTATACTATTTCACAAAGACGCATCTTTATCACGACACAGATAACAGTGGCCCCAGGACAGGGCTATAAATACTACGAAGAGCCCAACAGTAGCAGCTCTCTCTACAAAGCGAGAACACGAAAATAATTAATAAAAACATTTTTATAAAAAATAAAGTTTAGTTAATTTACTCGCGCACAATAGGGGATTTTGAAGTACCCTTAAATGTCAGAGCACAGTGGGAGCGAATAGAGAGGATAATCGGCATTGGGATCGGTGATTGTGCAACAAAATTTCTGCACGACATATTTGAAATTTAAGGGTATAAATCGAAGTTGGGGTAAATAATAATGAACGGGCATGGAATCTTTGTAGATGTCAAGTTAGTTGTATAAAGGGGGGAAACGCTATAGAAATGTAAAGTGGGGAGGCAGACACCAAATGCAAATATATTACAACTGATGTAATTGATAAAGAGGGGGTATTTTCCAGGTGTAAAAATTCAGGAATTTTATTTTGTTCGTCAGATGAGGATAGAGAAAAAAATTCTATGGGAGCCAAAAGACAATACAATTTAATTAATGATCATTTTCTTGTTTCAGACGATTCGTCTTTGTAATATCTTGTAGACCATACAACTTCACCTGAGAATTACAATGATGCGTGAAGAAAGATGATATCCCGGCGTGTTTTACACTTTTTGAGACTTTTTCTTGCAATAAACAAGAGTCAATAAAAAACAATTGTCAATATTTTGTCAAACACTAATTTGGAAAAACAAATCGCCTCTTTCATCACGACTTTCAAACACATTTTTATGTCTTTTGGCCTTATGTTAGTTATTGAAAATTACCTTATCATTGATAATACATTCCAAATCTTCCTGAGATGGAGATCCAAGTACACCGAGGATATGATTCAATTGATCGAGGTAATGTTTACCAGGAAATATCGGTCGATTACTCAACATTTCGGCTAATATACAGCCAACTGACCAGATGTCGATCGATTTCGTATAACCCTGTAGAGGACAAATATATGTAATTAGTTCAGGAACGAATTTCATATTTTTCAAGTAACTTACTTTAGAATTTAACATAATCTCAGGTGCCCTATACCATCGGGTAGCAACGTATTCTGTTAAAAAGCCAGTATGGTCGTGCTCTGGATCAGCAACACGAGCCAAACCGAAGTCACATATCTAAAAATGACGTGAACGTGACGTGAGTTATATAGTCATTTGAACCAAATTGTTGTTAAAGTTATAGAATTATATTATGGGCTATACATCTGCTAAAGAAATAAGATTGCATATATAACATTTAAAGTTGATTATTATAGATAAATATAATATAAATCTTTATAAGTTAAAATAAACTGATGTAAATCTTATGAGATTTTATTACTAAAATTATTTAATTAAAATTTAATAAATATTAAATAAAATACTAAGTTGTAAATACCGATTTTAACATAAATGAAAATGTAAATGTGGTGAGACATCTGAAGACTTCCCAAATAGTAAAAAACATATATCCAAACAAGTAACACTTTTTGATAGGAATGGATCAACCCACGACGAGCTTGCAAAACGAATAAATCAGCATCATCGGCATCACAGCCGGTCTTGGACTTATCTAACAAGTCTGAGGCTTGTTAAATTTTCCATAATAATTTCCTCAATCCTTACTTACCCATTTAACCCTAAAATCCCATAATATACATTAATACAATTTATATAATAACTATATCCTTTAATATCCTTTTTCCTCAAACACATTTGCATATAAATTCAATTTTTTCCGGGCAAGGAGATTAGCCTTGCGCCAGACAAAACGAATGAAGGGCAACGACAATTCCCAGAAAGACGCTGCATCAAAAAATCGAGATTGTTGATTCCCGGGAAGATACTACCGGTGCAATAGCAGTACACAGGGCAGCTGCTACCTGCACAACAACCGAGCATTAGACAATGTCGCATTGGGACGATCGCCGAATAGTACATAAGGAGAGGAAAAGTTGCAAATAATTGAGTCGTAACCTACGATAGGGAGACCTACCGCAAGGTTAACGACAAGCTCAGGGTCAAGGAGTTGAATTACACCTTCATCCCGGCCGACGAAAAATCAAGGACCATTCTTTAAAAACGAGTCGTTGCTTGTTGCCCTTGAGGCAACATTACCCAACGTCAAATTAACTGACGTAAAAAAATTCGATTCCCACAACGGTTTGTTAAAATCAGGCCGGAGAAATACAGCAGGGTGAATATAACAGGTCAGTTGAAAAGTCCCCGGCCTGACACATAGAAGGCCGCATTAAAATTAAATCCATATGATGTGTAGTTAGCCCTAACCTTCAAAAGACGCGTGTATAAATTTGACAGATGTCGGATCATTTGTTTGTGAATTATAGTATTTTGAGTGCAGCAACTCAAAATATGCCTCAGTTTCGGCGATCACCTCTTCAATCGACGAAAATTTCCTCCCAGCGACCATTCTTTTGAGATCTGAGAACAGGAAATAGTCGCGGGGGGGTCAGATCTGGAGAATACGGTGGATGCGGAAGCAATTCGAAGCCGAATTCATGAATTTTTGCCATCGTTTTCACTGACTTGTGACACGGTGCATTGTCTTGGTGAAGCAGCACTTTCTTTTTCTTCAAATGCGGTCGTTTTTCGGCGATTTCGTCATTCAAACGGTCCAATAACGCTGTGTAATAGTCGCTGTTGATGGTCCTTCCTTTTTCAATTGACCTGTTATAGGAGCAACACCCTGCCCCAGGCACTGACATAGCCTCGATAATTCGGAGAAAGGCACTTCCAATCTTGCATCAACCAGTTGTCTACGAGGTATTCCATAATAATGAAATACCACAATGCAGACCATGCCAACGTTTCGGACATCTCCCCCGAAATTGCCATTCGCCGTTGCGTCCGTCGTGGAAAATCCAACTGGCAAGTGCGAACGCACGTCAGCAAAATATGATCCCACAATAAATGTGCAGGACGAGATAACTTTGCCAACTTGATGCAACAAGGGACACCCGGCCAGTTATAGGATAAAGAAATATCCTAAATATAAAGAAATAGTTCAAAAATCCCAGGAAGCTCGAGCTAAACAAACAGTCAAGTCAAACTTCGGAAAACAGACCACACAAAATCTCATCCAAAATGGATTTACGTTCGCCGATATGCTTAAAGGAGCACAAACAAAGAATATGAAAATTCTTCTCACATCTCTCCCACAAAAACATGTTCAAGTCCTTAAACGAATCGCCGTACAGCCCAATACAATGCCACAAATCCGACCGGCGGTACAAAAGCCTCCAAGGAGGCAATCCTATATGCTTGAGAAACTACATAGTCTTTCCCGCTTGATTGACGATATACGATCCCGATATGAAAAACTAGCAACCGAGGGTGAGAGTGATGCACTCCTTTTCACGGCATATGTAAGACATACGCTTCAAAATGGATCCCAAAATTAAAGTTATCCTTATAATTGTCAACTTCTTTGTTTCGCTTTCAAAGCGTATGATAGTCTCTGACTTCATAATGGATAACCGGGCGGACGTGGTTCTTGTAACGAAAACTAGGTCGCATCCATGTCACCGTCCCATATTCCCAAACTTTTTCATGATTCGAAGAGATCGAACCCTCACTGGTGGCCCCACAATTAACGGAGGTGGCACATGTATCCTAATTAATAGTGGACTTCGCCATGAAGCTATTGACCTCCCACATTTTGAATCCATAGATGTCTCCGGGGTTGAACTGAACCTGGCTAATAATGGTAGAGTGAATATATACTTCGTATACCACTCGCATAAAACCAATAACGGCCCCATTAATCCTGAAGATATGGGCAAATTAATACGGTCTTTGGGGCATACACCCTTCATAATAGGCGGCGAATTTAACTCCAGACATCCCCACTGGAACAAACCCGTCTCTTTCCCAAATGGCACAACATTGCACCAGTGCTACACCGAAAACTCTCATGCCCTCAACTTCGAGATTGTCGCACCTACGGTTGGTACTCGAGGTAACTCAATTCTGGACATCTTTTTTGTGTCCAAAGATTTACTTCCCCAAATCACTCCTTCCCAAGTATCGGTGGTGTATCTGACCACAACGCTGTGACCACGTTCATTCACAGCTATCAAGCATCCCGGGCTCATATCAGATACATACCCGATTATGAGCACACATTGGGACAACTTCAACATTACATGGAATGACAAACTGCACTCACTCTCTCTTCCCGCTGACAGGAACTTAACGGCGGTTGAGATGGATAGCGCCGCAACACGACCTCGAAAGCTTTGAGAGCAGCGGGGACTTATTTGTACGGGAGTCTTGCGTTCCTGACCCTTCTTTCCTTCGATGTCTTCGGATCCGACCACCACAATTTCTTCTTCAGTACAAAACTGAAGAAAGCACCCTTCCCAACAACATTCCCCTCTATAATAGAGGGTTCCTCGTCCCATCCTTGTCTCGTTTAAATCGGCCACCCACCACTTTTTTTCGAATAATTGAGCTCTCTTCTAGAGATCAAGGATGGCATAGGGCTTTCACTCGTATACGAGGGTTGCCTCTTATGTTTCGGGATTTGGCAACCCTAGCGTTGCAATCCGGCAATTGACAGCTGTGTCGTAAAGTTGGACATTTTTGAGGTTATACGCACTCAGAACGTTTTGACATACGAGCGCTATTTGTGTTGTTTACAGTAACTTAAAAGATTCATCTCGGCCCAAAAATGGAATTAAATCGTCAACATTTTCGTGCGATTATTTCTTACAACTTTCGGCGTGGATTAACTCAGCAACAGTGCATAGATGAACTTAATTCAATTTTTGGCGATGAAGCTCCATCAAGGACCAGTGTTTATCGATGGTATGGTGAATTCAATCGTGGTCGTAGTTCACTCCAAGATGAATTTCGTGAAGATCGTCCAAAATCAGTTGTTGTTCCGAAAACCATTGATGCTGTGCGCGAACTGATATTGGAAGATCGTCATGTGACCTATCGTGAGATTGAGACAACCTTAGGCGTTAGTGGGACCAGCATACATTCAATATTGCATAAACATTTGACTGTCAAAAAAATTTGTTCGCGTTTGATCCCACACAATTTGTCAATCGCCCAAAAAAAGGCTCGTGTCAATTGGTCGAAAGAAATGCTCAAAAGCTTCGAAACACGTCTATGACATCGTGACAGGTGATGAATCGTGGATTTACGCGTATGAGCCCGAAAGTAAACAGCAGTCGACTGTCTGGGTGTTTCAAGATGAGCCAAATCCAACAAAAGTTGTTCGCGCACCAAGCACTTTCAAGCAAATGGTCGCCTGTTTTTTCGGAAAAACTGGACATGTCGCAACCCTACCACTAGAACATCGCAGAACAGTCAATTCTGAGTGGTACACAACCATTTGTTTGCCAGTTGTCTTTCAAGAAATCAGGAAAACCAACCGCCGAAGACGGATAACTCTTCACCACGACAATGCGAGCTCTCACACATCGGCTGCGACAACTGCATTTTTGAGCACCCAAAACATCGATTTGATGGGTCATCCGCCGTATACTCCTGACTTGGCACCGAATGACTTCTTTTTATTCCCGTACGTAAAAAACAAACTGAGAGGTCAACGTTTTTCGACACCTGAAGAAGCGGTTGCTGCATTCAGAATGCATGTGTTGGAGATACCTCAATCAGAGTGGCAAAAGTGCTTCGACAATTGGTTCAAACGCATGCAAAAGTGTATAGATCTTCATGGGGAATATTTTGAAAAACAATAAAGTGATTTTCGATGATCAATATTTGTTTTTGTTCTCTAATCCCGAAATATAAAAGGCAACCCTCGTAAATAAATCATATTTATAGGAAATGTTTGCTATATTTTTAGAAGTTTTCACTTGACGATCGAAAGGTAAATACGCGTTATATCGCCCTTCTCACCAAGTCACATTGAATACAAAACAAAGAAAAAAAAACTGATTAGAAAATAAACGCGTACTTGGGTTCTCTGTCAACAGTAATAAGTAAATACTGTAAAACACATAATAATAATAATAATAATAATAATGGACACTACGACCTATATACTCACAGCTAGGCCGGCTTGCCGTAAGAGGCGACCAAAGGCCGAATGGTTGATGGCGTCCTAATGCCCTCTCGCCCATTGAAATATGAACACATCAAGCTACAGGCTCCGAAAAATGGTCGGGAGAAATCCCTGGCCATCTTTTGAAGCTTGACTGATGGACCGGTTCGATAAAAGGTTAGTTTAGGTGGTAGTCAGTCCCAAGGTGAGATACCACCCCGTCACGCTGTACATTCCGCGATATTGTCGGGAGATATTTTCGACTATGTTTCGAATGTATGGCTGAGGCCCCGGAGTGATACGGAAATAAGTCATGACAGTGCCTTCTGAGATAAGGAATTCCGGAGGTTAATTAGTTTCACATTCGGATCTCCGAGGGAGCTATGTCAGGGGAACATCATGCAAATATTCTAATAAATAATCGAACTGTAAGAAATTCTTCATCGCGTAATCGGGTTCATTCTCGAAACTCTGTCGACATTCAACCCATAACGGCATTTTGTAATATCAGGGGCAACGGTCTCACCAATACGAATGTAAACGCTGTCCACCAATATCTACAAACAGCGAAAGCTGATATTCTTGCCCTAACTGAGACCCAGGTCGAGTCAACTGATTCGACATATCTTCGTTGCTCAGGATACGACTTACATTCGACATTCCATTTTAAGGGTGGGGTCTGCGTCTTCACGCGGTCCGATCGGGCTTGCCAAAGGATGGAGGCGTTAGAACCCAATAACTTAGACATCATATGGTTGAGGGTCGTGCTGAGGAATTGTGTTAAATTTCTTTGTTGGCTTTACCACTCCCCGAATGATGATTGACCGGTGACACTTTCTGAACATCTTTCACGTACCGTCGTCTGGATACAGATCAACCACCCGACTTCTGAAATTGTTGTCCTTGGGGATTTTAATGTGTACAACTCCGGCTGGATGGTACATTCTAACAGAACTGACAAGGCTGGGAGGCTAGCGGAGATGTTCGCTGTTAGCCGCAATTTGACTCAACTCGTGGAGGAACCTACGCGAGTGCCGGATGCCCGAGGTGATTATGAATTGTGTAGGTTGCTGTGCCGCTGGGAAACTCAGCTTGGTATTAGTCGCGCAACCAGTTGCATTTCAAGCGAATAACCAACCTAAGCTGCTTCGCCAAGTATGTAGTTATGGGGCTGCCAACTGAGAGGATTTGCGAGATTTTTTCGCATACTTTTCGTGGTTGGAGGCGTGATTTGGATATTTCGATGTTAACGCATGTGCGGAGTCGGTCGCAGAGATTAGTCTTCTCGGGATGGAGATCTACAATCCGTGTTCCATCAAGCGAAGTTCATCTGATAAATCTTGATTTGATAAAAAATGCGAGCAAATTACAACGGCAAAAAATAGTTTTAAACAGTGGCGCTACAATTCCACCGAGGTTAACAGAACGAATTTTGTTAGAATCAGAAACGCGTGCAACCAGGCGATTGGTACCGCGAAGAAGGCTTATAACCATACAGTGACCAATTAACTCCTTGAGTGCCCAACTAGTTCGTGTCCGCTCTAGTCAATTGCAAGACTTGTCAGCAGAAGCAAGAAAATCGAATAAGCAAAAGCATCAGCCGTATACCAAGCAATAAACATCAATTCCACATCAGTTGAGTGTACTTGAGTTTAGAAAAGAAATTCACACACGTGGCAGCGGCCTGATGTGTTGAGCATTGGTTCAATTTTTAGTGATTCTAACCATGAAAGCGTCAGGTCGAATCACATATTCTTCAATATCATCGCAAACGCTATAGGAGCATCGTGAAAATCCGGGTAAATTCTTTTTTTTTCTAAAGGTATTTTTGTTGCAAAAATGACAAAGTTTGCAAGATATTCTTTGACCACATTGTTTGTAAGACCATAAAGAACACATTTACTCAATAAATCGCTCGCTGTTTGAATGGTCGGCTCTAAACGTAGGCGGACGCCCTCGATCCAAATCGATGAACTTTGCTTCAGTAATAGCTCTCAACAGTGTTGTTTGAACGGCTGTATTTGTTTGCGGCGCTTTCAACCACGCACCATACGTAGAACTCTAATTGATTTGAAATGCTGTTGCGAGAATTCTTTCGACCAAAATATAACCGAATTATGCACCAAATGTCTTGTGTGGACGGGAGCACTGTATTGCTGGGAAACACACGACATTGTGGACGACTCAATTTTCACTCACGAGCTCATTAAATTTCTCAGAACAAGTAAATAAATTTCTTTAAGGGGTTATGCCACCGTAATTTTTTCCGATGCTGTGATTGACGCCGGTGAGGTGATCTGCTGGTGGCTGTCGAAAGGATGGTGAATTTGTTGGGGGTTCAGGTGATGGAATGCGTCCTCGTAGGTCCAAAATCGCTGCCTGAGATGGTTTAGTGACAATTCCGTTTCACCGTGGACTGTTTTGTCATGGCCGTCCCGAGCGAGTAGTAGTGAGAGCAACGACCCGGGCGGCAGAATGAATGGGTGCTTTTTGTCAGGGTGTTGTAGCGAGTGGCGCAGTCTCCATGCACAGGGCCGAGGGGGCCGCTCACTTGTGAGGAACTCAGGGCCGTGCACCCACAATGACGGCGCATGTGGGTGATCCACCGAGGTTCCACCGGATGCCATGTCGGCGAGATTCTAAACGTCGGCAACGTGGTACCAGTAAGTGGCCGGATGGGTTGTTTGAATTTTGGAGACCCGGGTGGAAACGTAGCCGTTGTTGGCTTGGATGTGGTGGGGAAGTCCGGGGGGGGGGGGGGGGGGGGGTGTTTACGGGAGGAGGCCGCCCACCACGAGGACCGCTGAAGGGTTCGGTTTTGATGAGGTTGCAGATGGTCCGAGGAGGGGTGGTTGTTGGGCGGATAATGATTAGTTACTGGGGGGCGCCGCCCACCAGTCGCGACATTGCTCGCCCCTTCCCCCTTTTGTTGTGGCTGCCTGTGATAGCGGTTGCTCTTGATGATGCTGGTCTTTGGCAGGAGCTTGGTCACTTGGTGCCTTGGATGAAGTAGGGTGCATTGAAGCGGTCAACTTCCGACCCGACTTATCACCGATGTTGCGTTTTTTGGTTGCGTACACTAGGTCTTGGTTCCTCTGAGTGGTTGAAGTGGATTTTCCTTCTGCTTTGGTGATCTGGTTCAGTGCTTTCGAGTAGGTGAGCTCCTCTATGGGTCTTGATCGTCTCTCGTCGTTATGGTGATCCTGCGGACGTGAAGTGTGTTCGATGGTCGTGTCGCGCACGTTGTCGATGGTGGGTTGCTCCATGAACCTCTTGCAGGACCCATGGAATCGATTCCGAGAACATATTCCATTCATCCGCTTAGAGGAGTTGCGATCTGGGATCGCAAGGTCGACTAATTCATCTGGGTTGGAGTTGTACGTTTGCAACCCACGATCAATGGTCATGTGGTGGCTGGTGAAAGGTCTCGCCACACCGGAGCTTGATCACGTGGTGGGTGCTACGCCTGATAGTACCCATCCCAAGTGGCCTGCGCGATGAGGTGGGAGCGTTCGGTTTTTCTTAACCTTTCGAGGATGAGGGTGGGATAGAGGTCTGCTCCAATGATGAGGTCCACCTTGTCACCAGAAGCGATGTTAGGATCTGCAAGGTCCAGACCCGCCACAAACGAGAGATCTCACCCCATTGTTCATGGTGGTGGCATGTAGACTATGACGCGGCAAGACGAAGAGTTTCAGTGTTCAACGTTGGGGGCTGTGGAGGCGAGGGGCGATGGTGATTGATGCTTGCGCCATTGCAGTAGGGCCGCGAGGAGATCCGACACCGTAGGCGGGAAGGGGCGGGTCTTGGCGCCGGAGGCCCGAGGTGGCGCTACAACCCGGGTCCACCAGAGCACGAACTTCAACCTTCGGTTGGACTTCCGATGTGATGATGATCCGAGCAGTTGCGAGCAGTGCAGTTTGCTTAGGAGCGGTGTTGATCGTATGTGAATAGATCCCTTCATTGGATGCGATTCGAGGGGCGGGTCCTGGGCTCACTCATGGAGATGATGATGAGGACGGCCCGTTGATGGTGCTTGTCCCGACATACAGCAAGGTGTAATGTCTTCACTGGCATTGACGGGACACCTTGCTGGAGAGGCAGTCGCGCAGCCAATGCCGACCCAAATAGTTGCAGCACAGGCTCCTATTGTCCGCAAAGGACTTCCGTCGGGTAGTTGTGAACGACCGAAAGCCTTCGCAGGCGGAGATGTAGTGTGAGGCCCCACAGAACGTACATGGCGCCTGTTGCCTCAGTAAATCCAGCGATGTTGTATGCATCGACACACGCGACTTGAAGTTGGATATAAGACCGGCAGCATTCTGGTGGACTCCTTGTTGGTGATTGACTGCAGGGGTGGGCAGTTTCTTTCCCACCTGCTTGGTTGAGAGCATTGGTGGCTGCACTAAAGGCCGTAGTAGGTGAAGGTCACGTTTGATCGCCGCTATTGCGGTCAGCTTTGGTTGTTCGTTGTTCTGGAGGTTGAGGAAAGCACGAGACGGCCTGTCTTGCGCCGAGTATTGAGCGCCGATATGCTCCTCAATCTTTGCCATGGTGACCACTTGAAATTAACAGAAATGTCGTGAAAGTGCCCCCGAATCTTTTTCAACAACGCAACCGAGATAAGCCCACGTACGAAAGAGAGCGCGATGAGTTGTAAACACTGTAGCTGATTGGCACTTTCACCACAGCTGGGCGCTCGCACTTTCACTAATTAATCGATAGGTCTGCATCTAACTCGAAGGACCAAACATGTTTCTGGAATGTGTTGTGGTGGGTGGCACTTTCTCTAGTCCTTTTTATTGAATCTGTATCCGAAGATTGGTATTATAGCACAGCTTTCCAGTCGGTAAAATAGCAGATGCACAGGAATGCAGCCGCATCAAAGGTTGCAGGACCAGATGCAAAAGAAAGCAGTAATTACACTGAAAAACGTTATACCTTGTATAAACGAGGGTGGCCTTTCCGACCTCAACGTGAAGATAGCAACACTCGTCAATAAAAGCTAGTGAATGTAGTTGTCCATCTTTTGACAGTTACCCACCAATATTTCAACCATTTTGGATGCGTAGTTTTTATTTGAGAGTCGTTTGAGTGAGTCGATGTGTGTTTTTGTGAAAATGGACAAAATTGAGTATCGAGCTGTCATTAATTTTTTGTTTTTTAAAGGCAATACGCCTACGCAAATCAAAGAAGGCTTGGATTCTGTGTACGGGGACTCTCCACCATCATTTACCACTGCAACAACTGACGATAACATCGCTAAAATTCTCCGTGCTAGACGACCGCCGAATTAAAGCGAGAGAGATAGCAGAGGCTATGAATATGTCCAAAGAACGTGTTTGTCACATATTAAATCAAGATTTAGGCATGAGAAAGCTGTCCGCCAGTTGGGTGCCGCGTTTGCTCAGGTTAGCCCAAAAACGTGTTCGAATGAACATTTTCAACGCTCTGTTGGCGCAATAAATCCGAGTTTTGGCGCTGATTGATTACTGTCAATGTACTATGAAACTTGGATACGCCAGTATATGCCCGAAACAAAAATACAGTCAAAACAGTGGACCGTAAAGGGGGAATCGGCTCCAGAAAAAGCAAAAACTGTTTTTTCGGCTCAGAAAGGTGTTGTGATTCGAAATCACAACGCCTCTACCTACCACCTATCCCGAATACCCACTTCCATTTATCCATACTTACCTTTTCTATCCTACATAAATTCCCCTCCGAGAGGATCGCATGTGCGACAGATTAGGTTTAGACTTAGTCTGTTGCATATGCGATCCTCTTGGAGGGGAATGTATGTAGGATGGTGGATCGTAGGTACAGGTAAGAATTGAATCAGGAGAATGTAGGATGGAAAGGGTAAGTATGGATAAATGGAAGTGGGTATTCGGGATAGGTGGTAGGTAAAGGCGTTGTTATTTCGAATCACAACATCCCTCCCCCCTCCAGAAAAGAAAATTAATCTAGAAGAGATTAAGATAATTTAGAATCGCTACGCTCCTCCCCTCTTCTGAAAAGGACATTAATTTTGCTGAGGTTAATTTTCTGAAACGCTTGTAATTACGAGGGGCGGCTGCTTCTTGATTTCGGTTCAGTTTACATAATTATGTTTTTGGGTAGCTTAATTGTTTAAGGTTAACAATATATATATATATATATATATATATATATATATATATATATATATATATATATATATATATATATATATATATATATATATATATATATATATATATATATATATATATATATATATATATATATATATATATATATATATATATATATATATCATTCAATTTTCGAAATTTTAGGTGCTTAAGTTTTTAATTTTAACAATAGGTGTATATATATTTCAATTTTCATAATTTTTGGTGCTTAAGTTTTCAATTTTAACAATAGGTGTATATATATTTCAATTTTCATAATTGTTGGTGCTCAAGGTTTTAATTTTAACAATAGGTGTATTTATATTTCAATTTTCATTATTTTTGAGTGCTTAAGTTTTTTATTTTAACAATAGGTGTATATATATTTCAATTTTCATAATTTTTGGTGCTTAATTCCTTAATGTTAACAATAGGTATATTTGTATTTCAATTTTAATAATTGTATTGCTTATATATATTATTTTATTGCTTTTGGTGCGCTTAATTTTTTAATTTTAATAGTTTATATATTTCAGTTTTATTAATTTTGTTTATGATGCTTATCTGAGTTTTAGCAGTAGTACTAGATAGTATATGTGTTTAAGTTTTAACGGTTTTAATTTCGTTAGTATGGCATTTAATATTTTTAGTCTTAAAGGTGTGACGTATTGAAATAGTTTTAATGACGTTAAGTATTGGAATAGTTATAATAGGTTTAGATTGGTATTTACATAGTTTTAATAGTTTAATAATCTTAACTATGGAAATAGTTAATTAAGTATTTACATAGTTTTAATGATTTTATTTAATTATCTGTGAATTCATGGTTCTGAACAGTATTGATGCTAGTAATGGTATTCATTGTACGTTGGGGATTGTATACTAATTTTGCCCATGTGTTTCATTTCTATGGTGCTTAATTGAATTGTAGCTGTAGTGCTTGATGTGGTATGTATTTAAATTCTATGGTTTATGAAGTTAATACGTTTCTCGTACATATTTTGGTCCAGTTTTTACACAATGTATGGATAAATGGAAGTGGGTATTCGGGATAGGTGGTAGGTAAAGGCGTTGTGATTTCGAATCACAACAAAGGGATGGCCACTGTTTTTTGGGATAGTCAAGGAGTTATCTTAATCGATTATCTTCAAAAAGGAAAAACCATTACAGGAGCATACTACGCATCATTACTTGACCAACTGAAGGCAGAAATTGCGGAAAAACGGCCACATTTGCAGAAAAAGAAAAACCTGTTTCATCAAGACAACGCGCCGTATCACACCTCAGCGGTTGCCATGGCAAAAATCCACGAATTACGGTTTGATCTGCTTGACCATCCGCCTTACTCACCAGATCTAGCCCTAAGCGACTTTTTTTGTTCCCTAATCTAAAAATTGCGCTCGGAGAACAGAGAGTCAAAAGAGGAGGCCAATCACCTTCCTGAACAGTTATTTTGCAGAGAAAAACGCCGAGTACCATTTGGACGGGTTCGAGAGATGGCGGCATCGCTGGGAGAACTGTGTAGAGTTACAAGGAGACTATGTAGAAAAATAAAAATAATTTTTAAGGAAAAATGTCTTGTATCTTTGTTAGGTCGGAAACTTTTCAACCAACCCTCGTATATATTGTTTCTGCAATGTCTCCAGCCACAGTTGCAAGTTTAATACTCCAGTTAAACGAATGGTAAACCACTGGTGCTGCACGCGTTTTTTTCTATACAATTTCAGAAGGTAACAAAAGGCAGTGCGCACATGTCATGGAATGAATAGGAACTCGTGAAGCAACCGTCAAGATCGTTCAAATCGGGTGACGCTTAAATGGCGTCCCTTTTTTCACTGACTGGTGATCAGCTGGCGGGTGGCAGTTGGAGAATCCGCAACAAAATGTTATAGCGTTTTTGTTGCGGATTCGCCCTGGACACAACCGGCGAATTCGCAACTGAATGCTACCCGTGGCACCAACCTAACAAATGTCAACAATCAGCTGACATTAAAAATTAAATCGTCTGCTGTCATTGCTGACATGTTTGCTTCTTCGTAAACTGATTGGCGACCACAGATCGGCGGTAGCTGCGTGTTGCCTTGAAACCTTTGAGTGCAAAGGCTCCTGGTTCGTCAATTGTCCGTTGTCCATGCGGCGGTTCAGCGGGCGAGGGGCATGTCGGATGAATGGTCCAGGAGGGGGGTCACCGGTAGCTGGCTGCATGTACCACGTTCGGGGCCGACGATGTCTTCTCTTTGTCCTCTGATGGGATCTGTAATCAGCAGTCCTATGTTCGACCGATTCCTCTAGGTCGGAGTTGTAACGTCGCAACCCACGAGGACCGGCCAAGTGGTGGTTGGTGACAGGACTGGGCACTTTTAAGGAGGATGCTGTGGTGGGTGCTGCTTCTGTTCGCACATGCAGCAAGGTATGATGTTTCCACTTGCATCGTCGGCACACCTGGCCGGGGAGTCGCGTATGAGGTGGCGACCCAAGCAGTTAAGGCACAGTTTCTTCCTGCGTGCGACAGACTTCCGATGGACAGGCGTGAGGGATCGAAAATCCTCGCAAACGTAGATGTAGTGGTGCGTCCCACAGAACATGCATGGCAATTGTCTCCGTGGGGGTTCCGGCGCTGGTCCATGCATCAGGACATGGGTCGGGTCGTTCTCTGGGCAGGCGGCAAGTCGGTCAGCGGCCTGTCGATGCTCACTCACTGGGGAGTGGTGCGGCTCCTTTTCCGCTGCCTTGGTGGTGACTGTTTGCAGCTGCATTCGCCAATCATTGGCGAATCCGTTTGTTCCAGGGGACGGAGGCCCAGGGCCTTGGACTTCTATTGATGCGGATGTCTGTATAGAGCCGTCCGCCATGAATTGGTGATGAATACAGTGTTGGTGACGACACGAGGTCCGTCGTCGGTGTTGGATCTGGGTTGGAGTTGTAAATTCGCAACCCACGATCAATGACCACGTAATGGACATTAGTCGAAAGAAATGTACCGATATGCGGGGATGCGGTTGATCCCTGGATGCTGGGGAGCGCCGCCCGCCAATCGGGGCATTGCTCTTTTGATGCGTGCATACGCGGTTCGCGTTCGGTGCGCATTGTTCCGGGTAGATTCGCAACCCACGAGGAACGGCCATGAGTTTCTGTGTTGGTCCGAACATCGGTACATGGGCTGATTTGATTTGTGGGTAGGCGGCACTCTGGTTAGCGGCCTGCTGGTCCATACTCACTGCGACTGTGTGCGGTTCTCGTCTATAGGCTGTCGGACTGAGGACCGCTGATGTCACAGGGGACTGTCGTTGGGCATCATTGCGTTGGTCGCCGTCGCTTGCCTTAATGGGGGAGACTGGGTCGAGCGCGAACAAAGCCTCGAGCAGCCTCGGGAGTTGGGCATCATTGTCTTGGTCGGCGTTGCTTGTCTTAATGGGGGAGACTGGGTCGAGCGCGAACGAAGCCTCGAGCAGTCTCGGTAGGTGGTCATCAGTGCCTTGCTCGGCGGGTTTCTCTGCAGCAGGCTTTTTTCCTGGGCTGGGTGCCTCAGAACTGTTGGCATCCGTCGTCGCTGGTGCTGGCGCACTGGCAGCTGCTGGTGCCTTCTTACTGAAATCAACCTTCTTCTGTGGTGTCGCTTTAGCGGCGATGGATGCTGCTGCAGTTGTCACTTCTTTCACTGCCTCTGGATCCTTTTTGATGTGCTTGGCGGCGTTAGTTGTAGGCCTTGGATTGGTTTTCTTCTCGACCATTCCTCCTTTGGCTGTCTTGCTTTCGACAGCACCTGCCTTGGCTGGCTTTTCGGTGTCTGTCATCACACCTTTGTTTTCCGTAGGGGAGGTTTTTTTCCGGTTGCGTCATCCGTGATGGTAATCTGGATGGATGGCCATGTGCCATTCGCAGGCCAGGTGTTGAAGGAGTCTTGGATGCGGTCGGACGGTCGACGTTGAGGGCGTTCCTTGCCTCAATAAATTTGGCGACCTCGTCCAGATAGATATTCTCGGCTTGACCGATGAATCTGTCCACGAAGTAGCGGTGGCCGCTGGTCATCTCTGGAGTGGCCAGGAGTTTTATCTCCTCATGCTTCAGTCAGATGTCTTCCCATGTGATCTGGAGATTGTGTTGGCGTACGTCCACCGCGAACAACGTTGGCGGACCTCTCCTTTCCAGATTGAGGAATGCACCCGACATCCGTTCCTGGACGGCGAACTGGGCGCTGATGAGTTGTTCCGCCAATGTAGACTTTGTCATTCTAGACTTCTCTGACATTGGGGCGCTCTCTAGTTGTTGACAACGGTGGGTCTTTGCGTCTGGACTTGGTGTCCCGCGACCTTGACGTTGGTCGGCCCTTGAGCTGGGCCCTTTAGTATGCCGGGAACTTGGCGGCGGTAGCCGATACAGATCTGGATCCCGGGCTGCACCGCGAACTGGTGGTAGATGATCCACAGATCTGGTCGTCATTGTGTCGCGGACTGGGCGCGATGTAGTTTTAGCTGCTGGAGTCAGCTTCTGTTTGCCAGAAATTCGGTGGCGGTAATTTAATTGACAAATTGAAAAACGTCTTACCTGCGGGTTCTGGCAGGATGTGCCGCAAACTGGTCGGTTGATTTTTATCTGGATCCGGTGATTGCGCCGCGAACTTGGTCGCGGTGTTGTTGTAATGTAGGTGCGCTGGGGCAGCTTCTTGATACGCCACTAACCTGGCGCCGGTCGGTTCTTAAGCTGGACGGGTACTGCGTTCTGAGCAGCGGTTCATGCGCCACTAAACTGGCGGCTAGAGGTCCTTAGGTTGGACAGGGGCCGCATGTTGGACATCGGTTTGATCCACAGATGTATACCACGCACTGGACGGTGGACTGCACGGCTGTTGCTTCATAAACGTGGCGGCGGTATAGATCCACAATCGAAATCCTCGTATTGCCGCGATGGTCCGTTGTCTCTATAACTTAGCCGTGAATGTTACTTTTCCGTTCTGAAACACTCGCTCAGATGGATCATAAAAACATTCATTAATCGCTGTCATCAGTTAAAATATTTCATTGCACTTTTAGACAACCAATCTCCCAATTGGCTTTGCAGCATCCAATGAATTAGTACTGCGATTGGTTGAAGATTGGCCAATGTGTTTCCTTGTGGTTGCGGGAACTGGGCGGCTATGTGATAGCTGCGAACTGGCAGCAGTGGAATGGATCCACAGACTGGATCCCTGGTGCGCCGTGACCTGGACGGCGGTAGATTGTATCTACAATCTTGCAGTGGCCAACGAGTTTGGCGGCGGTCTGCACTGATGTTACGCTGCGAGCTGGCAGCAGTGAAGTGGATCCACAGACTGGATCCGGCTCGAAGGACCAATAATTGTATGATCTCTGCCGACCGAGGGATGTCGTCGGAGAAGATCTCTAGAATTCACGCACCTTCCACCAATAGCTTCGTATTGTGGTGGGCCGTGGGTATGTCCAGGAGCAATGGTATCTCCTGGCGTGGAGTGATGTTGGTGGTGCTGAAACAAACGTAATTTATTGCAGTGCAAAGAGGGAAGAATACCTATTTTAAATAACGGCCGCTATCTCAAAAATAACTTCCTCCAGGAGATATCAAAGACACGAGGTTTATTTACTGGTTATAAATGACTTTGTTTACTGGATTCTTTAGATTTATTTGGATTTAATTACAAATGCAGCCTTGTTGCCTGAAGAAGATTTACGAAGACGCAAACATGTCAGCAATGACAGCAGACGATTTAATTTTAATGTCAGCGGATTGTTGACATTTGTTAGGTTGGTGCCACGGGTAGCATTCAGTTGTGAATTCGCTGGTTGTGTCCAGGGCGAATCCGCAACAGTTTTTAAACTTTAAATTAAAAAAATTAAATTTTCTCGAAACCATGTTCTTCAAATCGGCACGCAGCAGAACTCGAAGAGTTTTCATCCGATTGACTTGAGATTTTAAACTGTAGCTTATTTATTCTATTATTTAGTAAAGTACACACGATTTTAACGATCGGTAAATAAGAAAACAAAAAAAAAATGTAATTCGATTTTTTTCGTTGAAAACGCAATTTTTTGTTTAAACAATCGCCATTTTCCGAAAAAGTGTTCTATAACTAAGATCCTGTGTAGTTCACTAGCAAAACTCATGTAGTTTATAAACATTTTTTTTTATGTTTCCGGATGGTGATCTAAGGGACCTCTACAGTGTGCTGCGGAGATACTTTTTTAAATGTTGTTTTTAGTTTATTGACCAACAGCTGTCATTTTGCAAATTTATGCCAATACATTTTTTTTCTTATTCCTGAAGAGTTGCTTAATCGATTCATTATTATTTGTTTATGATTATTTAAAAACGAGCTCATAACAAAAATGAAAAAAAGTACTTTTTTGGGCTCCAAACAGATATAACCCCTTAATTCCTCTGAACAAAAACCCTCGTAATACGTGTAAGTGCCTGAAAAAGAACATTTGCGGCACACATCGCTTTTCTTATTTAATCAAAAGAAAAAGGCTGTAGAAGGCCATCGTTTGCTGGTAGAAACATATGGTGAACACGCTCCCTCAATTAGAACAGTGAGCGCTCTGGTAGACCACAAAAATGTGAAGATGAGCAATTGCGGGAGTTATTGGATGATGAGCCAACTCAAATTCAACGGGAATTAGCAGAAGCAGTACATGTGTCACAAGAGACAGTCAGCAGACGTTTAGGAGCAATGGGGAAAATACCATAAATACCAGATGTATGCATACGTTTTTTTCCGGTTTAACTAAGAGATGGCGCCAGCGAAAAGTACGCAGCACACAGCAAAACTAGTGAAAGAAACCCTGAAATCGCCTGGATGGGACATCCTTCTGCACCCGTCGTACTCCCCAGACTTGGCGCCATCTGACTATCACCTCTTCGCATCAATGGGACACGCGCTCGCAAAGCAGCACTTCAGCGATGTCGAGGAAGTTGGAAAATGGCTGAACGAATGGTTTGCCGCAAAAGACAAGCAGGTTTTTTGGCATGCTATTCATAAATTACCTGAAAGATTGGCGAAATGTGTAGAAGCTGATGGCCAATATTTTGAATAAAAACAATTAATTTCCCTAGGCAATTACGTATTTTTTTTACGAAAGAAACCGGAAAAAACTTGTGCATACACCTAGTATACACATCCGATATTCCCCAAACTCCACCCAGTGTTGTAATACTAAATTATGCTGACGATACTTCAATTTACCCTAGCAGCAGATTTGTCAAAGCAGTAAGAAACCGCGTTAACAGCTTCCTCCCGCACATCTCAGCATACTTTAACAAATGGAAAATTCGCCGCAACCCAACCAAAACCCAGCTAACAGTGTTTAAGAGCAAAAACGCTCACTGCACGAACAACACTTCATAAAACCTTCCAAAATAGTAAAATATTTGGGAACAAACCTTTCCAACGGTTAGTCATTCTCAACAGATAAAAAATTCCCTTCATAAAGCCTCAATACCGCTTAACCTCTGTAGACGAATATTGTAGAAATCTAAAGGCCTCTCTCACAAGGTCAAACAGCTCATCTACAAACAGATAATCAGACCCACTCTGGATCGGTCAAGAGGTATCTTTTGAAGATTTCCACCTTCCTACCGAAACCAAAAAAACAAAACCCATTCTCACATGGTTAGAATCATTGGGTACGCAGATGATTTGGCAATAGTGGTCGTAGCTAAACATCTACATGACCTGGAGAATATTTGCTCCCAAGCAATCCAGAGCATTAAATGCTGGCTAGATATAGCCGGACTGAAACTAGCTGTACATAACACCTTGATTTGGAAACAGAAGGACAAATAATCAGATCCAGTCCCTATATTAAATATCTTGGTGTTATTCTCGACAACAGGTTGAGCTTCAAGGAACACCTGCGGAAACCGAGTGAAAAAACGGCAAGAGTATGCAAAGTTTTAGCGAGACTGCTATCCAATGTTGGAGGACCCCGGTCCCACATAAGGAAACTCATAACTAGTGTCAACACCTCCATTATAATGTATGCAGCTCACATGTGGGCAGGAGCTGCACAGTATAAGTCGTACATGAGGGGAGTGAACTCCGCACATGGGCTGGCATCACTAAGAGTATTCCGAATGGTACCGAAGAAGCTATAAATATTCTGGTCGGGAGGACGCCACCTGACATTGCAGCTAAAGAAAACGCTGCATTGCATAAGGTCTCCCAAGAGAATCGTCGGAGAATGCGGTCACAATTAGAGCTCTCAAGCCTAAGAGAATGGAAATGAAGGTGGGATTCTTCCACCAAAGGAAGATGGACCCACACCATGATGATATAGAAACATGGGTGAAAAGAAAACATGGAGAGCTGAATTACCACCTGACTCAGCTAATATCAGGACATGGATGCTTTCGGCAATACTTACACAAGTATAAGCATGTGAATCACCCATACTGCTTGTATTGCGAAGGCAAAATAGAAAATGCGGAACAAGTACTCACAGAGTGCGTGAGATTCGAGACCGCGCGAACGATTTTGGAGACACGTATGAGACGGACAAAAAAAAAAAACCACTCTTACATATGCTTGCCCATTATGGTACCACATTGGAAACGAGCAATACAGTGGAAAAGGAGCGATACCGTGGTTTGCATTTTGCCATTTATCTTTTATATTTTACTTCTTCTTATTCATTTATTAATTTATTCTTTTTTTTTATTATTCTAACCTCTTGTTTCAAAAACTTTTATTCCCAAATCTATGTTCCCAGTTAAATATATTTGGGATGCAATTCGTCTCTTTCGGTTCTTGTTTTTTTTTCTTATTCGTTTGTTTTGTTTCCTTTTTATCATCTTGACGTAGAATATCTTCAAATGTGGACTCACGCTATTCTCGTGGCATGGGCCATCAGCCCGATCAGGGGATAATGGCACTCATAAATAAACTAAAAGAGGACGTCGAGACTGTCAGGGCTGAGAACGCTCACCTTAAAAAGCAATTATCCGCATTAAAAGCCATCTCATCCCCATCCCGGTTCAGCACCGGTTTGGAAACCCCCGATTCTCAGAATTTCAGAATTAGACCCCGAACTAGAAAACGTCACCAAGACTGCCGGTCTAAAATTAATTTAGGAACCGATCCCACCGATAACCGCAAATAGGCAAAAAATCGTGCCTCCGGTAAATGACCTAAAACCAAGGGCCGCTTGTGATTCCAACACTGTACAGCCGGCGGTTGAGGTCCGTACACCTGTCTCCAAGAAGAAACAACAACCCAGAGTCTTTGCACGAGACCTCAATCTGAACGATTTCGTCGGTGACATAAGCCGACTAGGCATTTCCAACTTTAAGGCAAAGACCGTAAGCCCATCCATAAACAAAATCATAACCTACAATAGGGAGACCTACCGCAACGTTAACGGCAACCTCAAGGCCAAGGAGGTGAATTATTACACATTCACTCCGGCCGACGAAAAGTCGTGGACCATCCTCTTAAAATGAGTCGCTGCCTGTTGGGAAAATGACATCGTAAATGGCCTTGAAACAGCATTTCCTAACGTCAAATTAACTAAGGTTAAAAAAATCCGTCCCCCACAACAGTTTGTGAAAATCAGACCGGAAAAATACAGCAAGGTGAATATATGGGAGCTTCATCTTGTCTCAGGGACTGATATAGATTCTATAATACGGACAAAGTCGGTTTCAATCTTGCATCAGCAAGTTGTCTTCGAGGTATTTCATAACAGTGAAATATCTCAATGCACACGTTCCCAACGTTACGGACATGTCTCCCGAAACTGCAACATGAACCGCCGTTGCGTTGCGTCCGTTGTGGACAATCCCACGATATTGGCAAGTGCGAACTGCCGCCAGCAAAATACAATCCCACAACAAATGTGCAGGATAAAATAACACTGCCAACTTGCTGCAACTACGGAAAGTGTTACGGACCGACCTTGAGTCCAGGTCCCCCCAACATCCACTAATTCCCTTTCGTTAGTTTCCCTTTTTACCTCTAAAAGGAGAACAACTCGCCAAGTAGCTAATTGGCATAAACTACTTTGTGCAAATTCTACTTGGTAGAGAAAAAATAATAAAACGGCGTTGGCGCCAGTTAAAAAATTAAACCTCAACGGCGAAAATAAATGATAAATCAATTGAGATTCGACATTCGAGATT